>OU452212.1:2284583-3716828 GCA_911728435.2 Apoderus coryli
TTAATAAATATTTATTTCATAATAATTAATATTTAATATATTATATAACACAGTTTCTCTCAAAAATTAATTACAATTCAGATATTTTCCTTTCATTGTCATGCCAAGCATTTAATGCAATCTCCCTCAGTTTCCCAGTCATCCCTGACCCTGTTTCTTGCACCAAGTTACACAAATAACCGTTAGCGTTTTGCATAAGAATATGTGGATGGTCATATTCTACTACATGACCATCGTTCATCACCAAAACTTTATCGGAATCCATTACAGTGTTTAGACGATGTGCTATGGTTAGGACGGTGCATGATTTGAACACCTTACGGATTGTAGTTTGAATTAGGGCATCAGTCCTAGAAAATGTCAAAAATTTAGGGATTGAAGGCTTGGGTCCCTAGGTATTGGGTTTTGTGAACTCTTTTTCAAAAGAATTTAACTTTGTTGATATATAATAAAATATAATAATAATAATAATATATCGATAAATGTTATTAGCATTACAATTCAAGGTTGACAGCTTGGCGAATTGAGTTTTGACATTAGAAAAAGGCAGCAGAGAAACTTGATTGAGTTTGGGACACCACCAATATTAGTGATGGTCACTAATATTGGCGGGCGCCCCTCAATTATCACTCGACTTAATCATTTTAATCTAATCAGGGCCAAAATAATTATAAATTAGGGATATACCTACTACAAACAGCAACTAATTCCAAACATCAACCCCCAAGAGGACAAAATGTGAAAAGGTAAATTTGAACGATCATTTCTCTATAACATTACGCCCTATCCTGTTTTGAATATATTTTTTGCCAATTACCTTTGATCAACATTTGCCGTTGCTTCATCAAGTACAAGAATCTTGTTGTTTCTCAGAATAGCCCTTGCCATACACAGTAACTGCCTTTGACCCAAACTGAAATTGGCACCTCCTTCTGACACTTTGAAGTCCAAACTATCAACGACATCTTTAAGTTCAACCTATAAACAAAAATAGTAATCCTTAAAATTTACAGAGGATTGAACTGTCAAACATAAGGGCTGTACAGAGGGCAAATCTAGACAGAAAAAGCATTGAGTTTCCAGAATGCACCGATGATCATCTCTTACTGTCCAGATCAAGGAAGTTAGAAACTCTAATTCGACGTTTTTATGTCAAAGAGACATTTGAGACAGTTGTTCCTAGTCATTCTGTGCTGCTCTAATTTTTTTTAGCGGTGAAAGTCTTTACAAACCTTATCTAAAGCCTCCCACAAACTGAAATCATCAAATTCACCAAACGGATCCAAGTTATGCCTTAATGTATTTGAGAACAACACTGGTGATTGTGGTATGATTGAGATATTTTTTCGTAGTTCCTCCAAACCCAATTTAGTTGTATCCACCAGATCTATAAAGATGCTCCCTTCGATTGGTGCTAAGCGAAACAAAGCTGTTATGAGTGAGGATTTTCCGGCTCCTGTTCTTCCCACAATCCCAATCTAAAAACAAATTATCATTGCGAGAATCTCTACTCTCCGAGAAGTTGTACAAACCTTTTCTCCGGGAAGTATGCTAAAGTTGAGACGTTTTAGAACTGGCGGATCGTCAGGGACGTAATATAATGATAAATTCACAAATTCAATCAGACCAGCGCCAGGCCAAGACGTTTTTGGTTTATTCTCTAAAACAGAACAAAGGCGAATCCTGTGAATACAAATTAAGAGAATTTATCTTCTTCTTGAATGAAGATCAACGTTAGATGACGAAGTTGTGAAGATCCACCAACTTCAATAAAGGTTCATCGTCTTAAGGGTATTTTATAATCGTTCTGCTTGACGTTATTTATCTGATCTTGTTTTATTGTTAGTGAATGAAGGTTAAGGAAGTTATTTGTTCACGAAAACACTGATATAGAGGAACTGAAGCTTGTTACTTTATCTAACAAGCAATTCACAGAATCAGTTATGTTGCTATCAGTGGCAGCTTGTGGCAGTTTAATGTGGTGAAGCATAACCTAAAATAAAGTCATATACTTAATAGGTAGCTAAAATTAATAGGGATATCCCTATTTCGTCAACTGCATAAAATATAGGTTATGTTTATAAGTAGGTACCTCACCTAAGTATTGTTTTCTTAAAAACCTTAATTAAAGTGTAATTAATATCTAGAATATATTTACCTACTTCATAATAATACTAAATAAAACACATTTTATGAAACTGTCAAGCAAATTCATAATACGTCTCATACCAGGTATTATTAAAGCACAGCTTTTATGCATTTGGGAACGTAGGAGTATCTTGAAAGCTAAAGCAAGTGTGAAAAGAATGCTCCCCCGAGCTACATGAACATATTTTTGAGCAACATGAATTAAAAAACACAAATGTCACCAAATTTATGATGAGAAATAACGTGGAAGTTTCCGTTTTTCTAGAAGAATTAGAAGACGTTTAGATGATGCTGGAAGAAACAGCAAAATGCTCCCTAAAGAGGAGAAGAGACTTTCCAGCTTACATTGCAGGAGAATTTATCAGAATAGAGCTTGTGAATTGTTTCAGCATCAGATCAATCATCACCCTTGTTTGATTCATCATCTGCATCTAGAATTAGCTTTGTAATCCTTGGTCGAGTTGTACCTACTTTCGTACTCAGTGATAGATGCTCAAAACGTATGGTTTACTTAATTACTTACCAATTGGCGTGTTGAAGGGTCCTTCAGTCTCTAATTTAGTGTAATGAATCACACGTTCAACACTAGTGAGTTGGTTTATGACTTCAGACATTTGTTTCATTCCATATTGTAACATACCGCATAGGATCATCGATTGCGAGAGTGCTAAACCAACGTAACTAGCACTGACACCACCGTAGACTGAAGAAAATAATTCAAAAATACAAATGAAGCACAAACTGTTCAATCAAAACTACTTACAGTCTTCAGCTATCACGAAACTGAACGTGACACATGCAATGAAAGTCACACTGAGGAAATCCAACCATAAACCAAATGACACTATGCATGTTGTGAGTAGAAACCAAGCTGAGGTATGGACATTCTAAAAATTTATCAAAGTCTAACAAATAATGTTCAGCAGGTATTTGAACTAAGCAGGTATACCTGATGCTGGTCAAATTCCTTCATTAAAATTGGTTCGGATTTTGTGGCACGAATCGTCACTAAGCCAGTTAAAGATGAACTTATATGTGAAAACACTGGTGATTTTGCTGAAAAAATAGATTAGGCAAACATAAAAACCTTCGCTTTGCTTACAGTTCTTCTCTTATCCTGACAGGGAGATTATCTAGGCTCTTAACAACCTACTGTACTTTGGTCCCTGCTGCGGATTGCAAGACAGAGAAGAGGCCGTTGTTTCGAGGCTTCAGCTTCAAAACGCTGCTGCTTCAGTTAGCATTGGAGGTTTCGGAAGACGATTTTGAAAGAAGGGTTGAAATTTGGGAAACAATGATGGGAAAACGTGATCAAGATCCGAACTTTTGGTTTCAGAGGAAGCAACATTTATGCAGTGTTACATTGTCACAATTGTAGAAACTAATTGATGATGTTTCACATGGTCAGAAACATCAACAGCTTCTAAACCTTATATTTTCCAAATAGAGCGTAAGATAATTGGGACACAGTGTATGATTATGTTTGAAACTTGCTATCGCATTACTTTGAAGCATGGAACTCACGGATTCCTAAACAATTTTATGGTACATTATCAAACTTACTTTTCCCCTCGAGATGCTTTATATTTCTCGCATTAATTATGTAGATATTTTGCAACCATATAAATACAGCACCAAGTACGACCATGACAGCGATCATGTACGGATTTGCCACAGCGACATTCACCAAAATACCAGCCATCACCAATAAGATCTGAAATGAACCAGTTTACATCAAACCAAAGAATATTAGGTATGTTGTTCCGTTAAAAGTGAAGCTTAAACTAACGAAAAGTTGGGGAATTTATCATGAAACCACTGTTACTTGCTCTTATCGTCTAATACGAGGGTCTTCTTTAATACTGTCGCACCCGGTATATTGTAAAAAAAATATTCATCCGGTCGAACTAGCTATTTTATGCTGATTAATAATTATTAAAAAGTTCATTAAAGTTTATACAAGTTCATGACTTTAGCATCGGTATTGTGCCTAATAGACAAATTGCAAAGTCAACAAAAAACGGTACGACCGACGCTAAGAATAGACAATTGCATTGGTCGATATTCGAAAGAGTGGAGATAATCAAAGGTTATAAATTTTTACGCAACAGTTCAAAAAAAGGCTCGTGTCGATTGGTCGAAAGAAATGCTCAAAAAATACGATCCTGATGCTTCGAAACACGTCTATGACATCGTGACAGGTGATGAATCGTAGATTTATGCGTATGAGCCCGAAAGTAAACAGCAGTCGACTGTATGGGTGTTTCAAGAAGAACGAAATCCAACAAAAGTTGTTCGCGCACGAAGCACTTCCAAGCAGATGGTCGCCTGTTATTTCGGAAAAACTAGACATGTTGCAACCGCACTACTAGAACAACGCAGAACAGTCAATTCTGAGTGGTACACAACTATTATTTGTTTGCCAATTGTCCTCCAAGAAATCAGGAACACTAACCGCCGAAGACGGATCACTCTTCACCACGACAATGCGAGCTCTCACACATCGACTCAAACAACTGCATTTTTGAGCACCCAAAACATCGATTTGATGAAGCATCCGCCGTATATATATGTATATTTTTTTTTTGAAAGGGTACACGCGGAGTGTGTGTCTGTGATTGATAATTGAATAATATGTGTTAGACATCATTTTAATAGTAGTTTTATCTTTGTGTATATGTCTTCGACAATTGTTTTGATACTAGATTTGTAAAAAAATCTAGTAAGTGTAAAAAAAAAAAAAAAAAGGTAATAAATTTGACTATGAATAATATACTAAAAATATTTCAATTAATCATATGAGTGCTGTATGCGAACTCTGGGTACTACCTTATCAATAAAGATTCGTCCATTCACTAAATAAATCAATATTAAGTGTGTATGCCACTTGCACTAGAATAAAAATAATAATGGATAAATTTAAGTGTTGTCGCAAAGAGTATGTATCTGTCCAGTACTGTGTTACGTGTGGGAGTTTTTTCCACAAAAATTGTTCCGTGAAGTGGAAAGAGCTCATTCCGATTGGTAAGAGCAGGGTATACTGTTCCAAGTTGTGTGCAAGGGAGGACAGGGTTAGGGAATATGAAGAGGTTATTGACAGTCTTAAGAGTGAACTAGTAAATCTTCGTGATGAACTTGAAGCTAAAGATAAATATATTCAAAAACTAAGACGTCAATCTCAGATGTTCCAGAGTGATGTGGTTGAGGCAGAGGAGACTTACAACGATTTAATTAAAAATCAGGATGGTAAAATAAAGCATCTTGAAAGTATGGTGGACGTGCTATCGACTGCTAACATCAGGGCTAGTACAGCTGATGCTGAAACACAAACATTGCGATCTTTAGTAGACGCGCTATCGACTGCTAACATCAGGGCTGTTACGGCGGATGCTGAGACGCAAACATTGCGATCTTTATCAGATAGTGGATGTCAGACTGAGGCTGCATCTGTCGAGAGTGTATTTACACAGGCAAATGATTCTGGATCTATCATGGTAGAAACTCAAGAAGTAACTCGGGGATCTGTCAATTTGGATAACATACATCGGGTGTCTAAATCGATAACGAAGAGTCGAATACTTATATTGGGTGACAGTACAGCAGTTGATTTTTCGAAGTTACTTACGCGATTATGTAACGAAAAGTTCGAAGTGTCCGCAATTATTAAACATAATGCGTCCCTTGAAAACATTATTGTTAATATGAGTGAGTTATCTGCTGGATACACCTGCAAAGACTTTATTATCATTTCTGCTGGTACCGTGAATGTCATGCGTGGTCAACAAATCCAACAAGGCACTATATCTGAGATAATTGAAACCAGCTTAAAAACGAATTTAATTTTGTTATCAGCACCGATATGGACAAATAGACCTATACTAAACAATCTTACAAATAATTTTAATATTAGGGTTTTTGAGAGACTTAAACAAGCTGAAAGAAGTGGGGTTGTGTTTGTTAATTTTAACTCATTTGTAAATTCGTCGGATTTTGTCTCACAAAAAAGCCCATCCTTAAAAAATAAAGCAAAATGTATGGTAGTGGAACAGTTGTTAAATCTTATAAATAAAAGGTTTTTTCGAGAAATCGGTTCTGACCCGTCCCGATAAAAATGTAGTAAATAATATTGTAAATGTATTGCATATGAACGTACAAAGTATAGCAAATAAGATAGATCTTCTTGAATTGTACCTGAACTGTAATAATGTCCAATTTTTGTGTATTTGTGAACACTGGTTGAGTACTACGAAGCTTGCAGCAGTTACTATTGGGTCATACTCTTTACTCTCTTCATTTTGTAGATCCTTGCATGATCACGGAGGCGTTGCAATATATGTTAGAGAGGATGTTCTGCAAGAATGTCAAAACATGAGTCTCGCTGCGACAGTATCCGTCGAATCACATTTTGAATGTAGTTGTATCTCTTATAATGGAGTGTTGTGTATATGTTCTGTTTATAGGCCGCCTTCGGGTGACATTGACGTTTTTGTGAATCAGTTTTCTTACTTGCTTCGTATGATTGTTAACAAATACAAGTGTATTCTACTCTGCGGTGACTTTAATATAAACTCTGATATACCATCGCGAAATAACAGAATTTTGTCGGATTTGATTGATTCATTCCGGCTCCACTCTCTTGTTAATGATCCGACAAGGGTTCTCACACTTCAATCCGGATTAACTGTGAGCTCAACCATCGATTATATTCTTACTGATCGGCCAGATCTAGTGAAAGTAAAAAATTTTCACATGGGCTTCTCTGATCATAAAGCTCAATTGTGTACTTTGCGGTCTGATGAGGGGAGTGTTGTTGGAGAGAGAAACATACCCAAGTATATTTATAAGAGGACTTTTTCTGACTCTGAAATTGCTGAATTTGGACGTAGGATTGATATGTATAGTGTACCGGTGTACTTAAGCACTGATTTTGAGGTGGTTTTCTCGCATTTCTGGCGATATCTGAGGTGGTCTTTTGATGTGGTGTTTCCTGTGCGCCGAGTTCATTGTTCTAACAGACGAGCTTTGCGCGATCGAGTTGAGTTTTCAGATGAACTAAGAGTCAAGTATGACAGACTTCGGCACCTGAGTTGGCTAAGAAGTTACGTTTACGATGCTGAACTGGATGAGACATATAAACGTCTAAAAAAGGATGTAAACAAAAACATTCGTAAAGAAAAAATTTTTAAATTTAACCAAGGCTTGCTGACTTCCTCAAATAAATCTAGAACAATATGGAATACGTTTAGGGATCTCACTGGAAAGAGCCGATCGAGTAACTTAATATCAGCAGTGAAAGATGCAAATGGATCTGTTGTCTCTCACCCTTCGGAAATAGCAAGGGTCTTCTCCCATCATTTTAGTACTACTGTAGTTACGAGTCTAAACCAACACTTTGTTCATGGGTTGTCAGCTCGATGTACAAATTGTCAGAATAATCCGAGAACAATGTTCTTTACACCTGTCAGCGAGATTGACGTAAAGTTTGCTACAAATGAACTATCTAATAAAAAGTCTACTGGGGAGGACGAGCTACCGCTGTTTCTTATAAAGTCTTGCATTGAGAAATTGGCGCCGGTCTTATGTGAACTTTTGAATCAGTCTGTATCAGTGGGGGTTTTCCCAACCGAACTTAAAAATGCAGTTATTGTTCCTGTTCACAAGAAGGGTGACTCCACCGAAGTTGAAAATTACAGGCCTATAACACTATTGAGTGTGATTTCAAAAGTGTTCGAGAAGGTAATGTCGAACCGAATTGTTGACTTTTTAAATACCACTAACTTCTTGACTAACTGTCAGCACGGCTTTAGGAGAGGCTTTTCAACTGAGACGTGTATGGCTGGTTTTGTCCAGTGTGTGCAGGATCTTACTGATAGTGGAAAGTATACGGTTGCCTTATTCTTCGATTTATCTAAGGCATTTGATACTGTTGATAAGAACTTCGTTTCAGAAAAATTAACATATATTGGACTCAGGGGAAATGTTAATCAGTGGATCTTTTCCTATCTTGACAATCGTCGTTTTCGGGTTAAAATAAACTCCAATTTTTCCGAGTACGAGAACGTGAATATTGGCACTCCTCAGGGTAGCGTTTTGGGTCCACTTCTTTTTCTACTCTTTATAAATGATTTACCTCAATATCTATCCTTCGCAAGGCCATTCTTGTATGCTGATGATACCTCGTTGGTAATATCGGATGAGGATCCTGAAAAACTTGAAAGTAAGATTTCCGCCACGTTGCGAGCCTTTGACTCTTGGTGCTCGAAAAACCGATTGATGGTGAACCATGATAAAACGGTTTTAATCCAATTTAATAGATATAAACCATCTTTAAATTTTCATGTTTATTTCGGTAACGGCATTTTACCATGGTCACAGTCTGCGAAGGTTCTGGGTGTTACTGTTGACTCTAGATTGGATTGGCTGCAGCATGTGGATGATCTCTGTGGGAGGCTCAATCAGCAGTCATACCTCATATACTCATTGAAGCGTTACATGAATTCGGCGGCCCTGGTTAATATATATTACGCCCTTGTATATTCAGCTATCTCTTTTAACATAATGGCATGGGGTAGATCTACCGAGATATATCGTGTATTTGTAATACAAAAGAGGATATTACGAACAATATTCGATCTACCATATAATTTTTCTTGTAGAGACAAATTTAAACAGGCTGATATATTAACGGTAACATCTATTTATCTATATAAATTGCTAACTTACATGTTCAGGAATCGTACTGTGTTTGCGACAAATGGTTCACTTCATGGTTACGCCACTAGAGGCGGAAACCAATTATTATTACCTAGACCTCGGCACGAGACATTTAAGAAGTCGCCGCATTACTCTGGTATTCTTTATTTTAATATGCTGCCTCAATCGATTAAAAACTCCATATCAATTAATATATTTAAAAATAGATTGAAGAGGTTCTTCGTGGAAAATTGCTTTTACACGTTGCAAGAGTACATCGAGGCTTGCTCTAGCGAATTGTAACTTGCGCTACACAGAATGCGTAATGGTTCTCAACCGGTTTTTCAGTTGTTCATTACTGTTTTATATTGTGATATTTTATAATTTTTGTCTTTTTTATATGTATAGTTTAGATTTAAGATTTTATAATTTAATATGTATTACTGTATATTTGACATGCCAGTATTGTATACTGATTACTGGCCAATAGTGATAATGTTATTATTTTGTCTAATTTTATTGGTTATTGATTGTTAGTATTTGTTCGTTTGTTTGACTTGCCAATGTACCAATTATTTATTGTACGAATTGATGGCTAATAAAGTATTATTATAGTGCTGACTTGGCACCGAATGACTTCTTTTTATTCCCGTACGTAAAAAATAAACTGAGAGGTCAACGTTTTTCGACACCTGAAGAAGCGGTTGCTGCATGTTTTGGAGATACTTCAATGAAATGGCAAAAGTGCTTCGACAATTAGTTCAAACGCATGCAAAAGTGTATAGATCTTCATGGGGAATATTTTGAAAAACAATAAAGTGAATTTCGATGATTAATATTTGTTTTTGTTCTTTAATCCCGAAATGTACCTAAAAGGCAACCCTCGTATAGCATTTGGTTTAGAGAAATTCTTTATCTTGGATATTAGGTCTAAAGCCTGAAAGATTTCCCAGATTAGAACTCTGTCAGCCTTTTCTTGATTTTAGATATTTATTTCGTCACTACGAAGGCTTAGAGTTGGGATCAGAGATCTCCCTCCAGATCCCTGGGATTTGATTCTATCTTCTAGCTTCGTTCCCGGATACTCTGAGCGTAGTATCTCTTTCTATTACTCGGTGCAGGAGTGTAAGGTCTGGCACCGTGCCTCAATTATGCATAAGCTTTGATCTCCTTGTGGTATTTTATTCCATCCTAGAGCGCCAGCCTCACAGATTTTTTACGCAGTATTTCAAGTTGACAACCCCAAGTTTTGCTTGTTCCACAGAAGATTTCTAACCTGGATAGTTGGAAAGTCAATGCGGGACATTCTCAGGGATAGGGGTTTGTCATTCATCAGCCTTGACCGACGATCGGGGACTTTAGGTTTATAGCGTCTAGCAAGAAGTGTTATTTCTATGTGAAAACGAAATACCTAACCTGAAACTGTCGAATTTGTGCTCCGGCTAGACGCTTGTGACAATGCTGCTCCCAAGCTCTACGCGTATAGCCTAAATTGACGCTGCCTAACAGCAAGTGCTATACCCATAGCAACGCATTTTGGCAAATCACAGCTGTATAAAATCCGCTGAACAATCAATCAGTGTTCCGATCTAAATGCGCCCAATTCTTTACAGATATCTCGTTTCTCTTTTTTCTGTCATGCGTTGCAAAGAAACTGCCACATTTGCAAAAGAAAAAAATGCTTGCTGGAAAGAAATTTAAGGCCAATGATGAAGTAGTTGCTGAAGAGAAAACAAGTCTCCGGAAAATATTCGTCATTTTCCCGTTTGAATAGACAGAATGTTGAAATTTTGAAGGTAGTTCAAGAACATCTTAGGAAAATCAACTATCTGAACAGATTGACACATCAAGTTCCAGAGTGGTCTGAAATTACTGTAGTCTGAGCAATTAAAAACAGATATAAGTCAATTTTATCAAATGTAACACCATGTATATTATCAAATATATTTTAAAGGTTTCACGAAAAATTCCAGGGCCAATCAGTCAGAGCAATAAAACACATTACCTGTATAGCATCTAAAAGAACCCTGGGCAACATCTCATCAATAGCTCCCATATCTTTGGAGAATCGATTCAAAACCCTCCCACTGATATTCGTATCAAAAAATCGCATCGGTGCCTTCAACAGACAATGAAACATGTCGTAATGGAGGTTCTTTGACGACTTCAGTGCCACTTTATAAAACATCAACGATCTCGTCACTGTCAACAGTGTCAGCACAACAATTAACCCTGAATAGATATAGATTGAGACGTTCCGTTTCATGATCCATCTGAATACGCTGCCATTTTGAGTGAAGTCGTATAGTGGATCAGATATTACATCATCTTCACTACTACTTGCATTCGCCTGAGTGTCATAATAGTATGTTGAGTTGGAGTTTGAGGTTGTGTTGGAATCAAAGTTGTAGATGAGGTATTGTGGTGCGTCGAAGTCGTGTGTCGAATTTATTATTATGCTTGATGAACGTAGTTCCTCATCATCAGTCCTGTAACAGCAAAAAAACAATATGGATTCTATCATAAAATCAACAAAGACCGAACGCTATCAATGAAAAGATTAGTTACTAGATTCATAATCGTCAATCCTAGAAGACGAAAGATTATTCCACTGGAGTCTAAAATTCATCGTTTCTATGACGTTGCTAACAATAATACCGAATGTTCGATTTCGCTCAGTAGTTAGTACAATTGTATCTCCAACATATCACAATCTAGATTTGCAACTTGTACAAAATTATCTGTTTATTTAAGACCAATAAACGATCATATCCTCTTTGATGCTCATGTTGGTATATTGGAGAAACAGGCTTCAACGCGCACAAAAGACTATGGAGGATAGATAATTCTAAAAATGCTTGTACTCACCATCTTGTTACCCAAATATCACTGAGTGTACAGCTTGCTTGTGCAAGCAGTAAAAAGCTGATTAAAATAATAATCCACCAGATGCTATGCACTGCTTTTAAATATGATAAAAATGGTGATTTATCTGATACTGATGATTCTTCCAAGTCATCATCTTCTTCAGCGATTCCATTCTTACAAGCTGCTTCTATGGACAATTCTGCAGTATGCTGAAACAGATTTAATTGTTAATAACGGGTGGTGAGTCACACCTTAATCACAGATTTAATAGACCAGATGCGAAAGCAAGCGAGCGCGCCTGTTTCAATTCTCTTTGAAACGACGCCCACCGAGAGAGCGCCAGCTCCAATAGTTTGGTTCATGCTAAGTATAAAGCGGTTGACTATAGTACGTGCAGGGTTGGCGCCAACAGTCACGTAGCGCATGGGTAGCCTGACGGTCTCATGCGGTTAGCGCTTATAATTAAAATGTATATTTGTGTGGAAATTAGACGATTTAGGTGTTCTCTTAACACAATTAAAACAGACAATATATGTGTTTATGAAAACAACTGATACTCACATATCCACTTTGCCGCATGGATTCTCTCAGAGAAGCTGACCGCTCCAACCAACTTTCATTTGATTTTAGACTACCGCCTTTTTCACTAGTTTCCAGTTGATGATCTTTCCAGGTCTCCTCCTCATTTGTCGTTTCATCAGCAGCTGATAGTAGTTTGGTGAAATCCAAATCACTTTTAGTAAGTTCCTCGAAAGTTCCTTGCGCTTCAATACTTCCCTAAACAATTCGAAATTTCTTGTAGAAGGCAAGGGAAATGTAGAAATGGTTACTTACGTTATTCAGCACAAGAATCCTATCCGCGTCTTTGAGATATTGCAATTGATGAGTAACGAGAATTCGGGTTTTCCCTTTCAAATATTTTAGTATACATTTTTTAAACAAATGTTTCCCAACTTTGGTGTCAACAGCTGAGAGAGGATCATCCATCATATAGATGTCTGCGCGACGATATATTGCACGCGCTAAATTTATTCTGGCACGTTGGCCACCACTTAGTGAAGCTCCTTTTTCCCCAACAATGGTTTTATCTCCTGCGAACAAACAGACGACATTAACAACACGTTCTGCACCAAAATTCCGATCAGAATAACAGCAAGTGGATTTTCCAGGTTCTTTTTTACTAATAGATCACCAATAAGTGATAGAAAGCTGGTGAATGGACACAGGCTTTGCTTTTGCTTTAAGCGTAGCATTGTCGTTCAGTAATTATTGGATCTAGGGTCGCTCCAAATAGGGTAGCCGATGATGCTGTCTAACACAAGAGGCTCTCATGAAACCTCCTCTTTCTTGTGGATTAGGAACTACCTAGAAGGCTTAACTTCTATTCCACAGGCTGTCTTTATTCCTATTGTATTTATGCCGTTCTTTGTGCGATTTATTCTTGGATTTTTATATATTTCGACGTTCCCTACATCTCTCTTCCATTCTAAAATGATAAGGGTTCGAGTTTCGGATTCTTTCTCTATCTCTTATTTCCCGGTATTTGTTCTTCATAATTTCTTTGATAAGTTTATGTATTTCTGCCAATTTCTCTTTAGATTCGAGCATAATGTCAATGATGTTTTCGCCATTTAAGTGGTTCCTGGCTTCTCCTTGAGTGTACAATCTGTTCTTTTCTTTTACCATTAGATCCACCGATGGTATTTCTGTAATCGCTTGCAGTGCTTCGGCAGAAATTACGCGGTACCCGCTGAAAATTCTAGGAAGAGATTTCCTATGACATCTTTCGGCTACATTTCTCTGCTCTTTATCCATCCAGATTAGGTAGGATTCGGCTCAATGCCATGGCTTTTTTCTCAGCCTTGTTTAGTCCTTCTAGTATATGAAGACCCAAACTTAAATCTTTATAGTTATTCCCAGATAATCGATTGTTGATTTAGGTCGGATTTCAAAGGATTCAAAACTGGTCCTGATAGAATTATTGCCTCTGTTTTTTCCTTCGCTAATTCAAGTCCATTCAGTGTTATCAAGTCTTGCACCACTTCTAGGGAAACCACCAACCAACCACTAACCAACCAATAATCAAGGTGCCAAATCATCGGCAAATGCTATTGTTTGTGGTCCTTCTATCAATGGGAGACCGAAGACTGGTTCGTAGAAAATGTTCCATAGCAGGGGACCCTTCACTGATCCCTGTGGTATTCCGCACGTAACGTATACTTCTTCTTCTTGCTTAGGCTTGATTTTCCTATGTCTGAGATATTCCTTGACCAGATTTATTAAATATGTGGACATATTTTTCCTTTCTAGGCCTTGAATGATTCCTTCTTGCATCTCAACCAGTTTTTTTAACGTTATAAACTGAATCAAGAGTAGATCTTCCCCTTCTAAAGCTAAATTGATTTAGGGAGAGGTCCTTCGGGTTATCCAGTTCTTTGTGTATGCGGATCTTGATCCATTTTTCGTAGTGCTTTGATGTGGCATCCATGAGGCAGATTGGTCTGTAGGATGATGGTTTTTCTGCTGGTTTATCGGTACTGTGGTTCTGCTCTAAATTGTTCCATAAATATTTTGTATCCCTTTCCCCAAATATCTGTCGATGATACTGCCTAGTTTGCATCAACAATTCAGGACCAGATTATTCATAGACTTTCCAAGAGGTCCGATGAATTCACATCTTAAGATTAATCCAGGGTTCTCGAACTTAGCAAGAAAGGGGATGCCAAACTCTTTTGTAGGACCTGAATCGTTCTGCAGCTGAGAGAAAAACACCTAGTGAACACACAGGGCAACTTCTCAATCCAGGATGTTAAGATTTTCAAGTCGTGCCTTGGCCCCTTAAGACTTTTGGTGTAGACATTGGTGCCTCAAAAAGCAGCTCGGCATAATGGGAAAAAAAGAAAATGCAGACTGTACGAGATGCACAAGGCAATGGTATAGCATGTGCTAGCTGATTCAGAAGCTTTAGACGGATTGGGATGAATGATTATATTTACCCAGTGGAAGTTGTTTGATATCCCTCTGCAAGGCACATATTTCAATAACTTTGGTATATAAGTCATGGTCGTATGGCTGTCCAAATAAAATATTCGTTTGCACTGTTCCTGAAAATAACCATGGTTCTTGGGAAGCATATGATATTTCACCACCAATATCGATTTTTCCATAAGAAACTTCGAGTTCTCCAAGAATTAGCTGAAATGAAAAATCTAAATGTAACAAAGAAGTAAAAAACGTTAAATATGTTTGAAATTTCTCCCCTACTCTAGGGTGAAAAAAAATGCTCCTTTATACTTAATACAGATCTATCAATGTGTTCAGAATTTCATAAAACAGTCCCAGGCAAATCTCACTGGCTGCCTTCAAGAATGCTTGCAGAGAAGCATCTGGAAAAGACACATCCACATTATGTCTGATAGTCAGTCATACACCTTCACGTCAAAGTTGGCATGGGAGTACACACAGTATCTGAAGAACAGAACTTCTTTGACGTGGGTGCCAGCACACTAAGGCATAGAATGAACAACACTCTGCGGTTGCGGTCTGAAAGCCATCTTTGGCATTACAAAGGGCCATGTAAATGGAAAAAGCAACAACTAAAGTCCTACTGGAGGAATACTCCAGCACTGAGTCCATTAGCTCCTCGGAATCAAAAGCCAAAGAGCTTATTGAACTGCAAATACAGGACGTTTCACAGGATGGCCTGAGTCAGTACGCTAAATGTCGTTTTTACCCAGAGGTAACAGAGACCACTGTTGCAAAAGGCTGAAATACCTTACAAGGGCGACTTGAACCAAGGAAATTGCGCACTATGAAAAGTTTAGGGCAACTATAATAAGACACCACGCCACTGGTATTATGTATACTAGTTGGGTGATTTTATAGATATTTTCTATTAGTTTGGAAAATATAATATTTTTGTGAATATGAACAGTTGGACCGTGTTTTCAGTTACACAACTGGGCGAACTCTAGATTAGAGTCAGTGGCAAAAGATCAATATCACTTTAAGTTGAAGCACCGTCGTCTACTACAATCTACTATACCTACCTGAAGTAATGAACTCTTGCCAGCACCTACTGGACCAATAACAGCGACAAGTGTTCCAGGTTGAACTCGAACTGTCACATCTTTCAGCACATATATTTTCCCAACCCATGCGGCACTAACTTTCGTTATCCCTACACCTTGATCATGACTGCGTTGTATGGAATTGGTTGCCTTCTCCTCTAACATCAGAACGTCTTCTATGCGTTTTATTGCTACCAGAGATTCAGCACCATACATGACTGCTTGTGGATATGTGATTGCCATTACCAGTTGGAGTATGTTGAATAGTTGTGCCATTGCGAATACGCGATCAGCAGTAATGTTGAAGCCGAGGAGAACGTAACACAGAACTGTTAGGAAGAGTGTGAGGCGCTCCATGATGACCATTGTGCTCAAGTAAAAGCCTAACATTTAAAACAACTCTCACCTAACTTAGCATAAATTGTAGAAGGTGGTCCAAATTGGATACTTTTGAAGGGAAACCCGATTTCTAGAAAAGAACTAACCGACATGCTCCAAGCTTTCTAATCCAATGGTGTTTTTAGATTTCTCAGGTAATCTTATGGAAAAAATTTCCCATAAACATGTGCGGAAATGCATTGTTTTCAAGATACAAGGTGTTTATAGTGAAACTCTATACAGGGTGATTCAGTTTTTAAGGATCAAACTTAAACACGAGATTCTACTTATGCAAACATGAAAAAAACTACCCTAACTTTTTTATGCAATCTTTTTTTGCAAGTTTGAGCCCAGAAACTTAAAATCTAACATATTACACGTAAAAAAAGGTGTTCTTATGTGATATTGATAAAATGTACGGTTATCGAGTAAAATCGATTTTAAAATTTTGTGATCAGTATAGGAAAAGTATTATTATTATCGGGATGTGAGTTTTTTACAAGTAGGCCAGTAAAATAATTATTACACTAGTGAAACAACGAATTTACAATAAATGTTCGAACTGAGCTCCTTGAGCTTCAACGCACTTTCTGCAACGCCTGACTAAGGAGTTTGTTGCTCTGGAAATTTCAAATTGGTTGCGTTTAATTTCACTAAACACATCGCGTATACACATGTGCAACTCCTCTACGGTTCGCACTGGAGTTTCGTAAGTTATGTTTTTAAGTAACTCCCATAAATACAAATCCAATGGATTCAAATCCGGGGACCTGGAGGCCAAGCAGATAGTTCCGATTAAGCCACTCTCTCACTGCTCTGTCATAATAAGGGAGAGCACAATCCAATTGCAACCACATGTTGCGTCTGGTATACAGTGGTATTTCTTCCAGCAATTCATTAAGATTATTGTTCAAAAAATTTAAAAACTGTTCAGCATTTAAGTTCGCGGGTAAAACGTAGGGACCACAAATATGACGGCCAATAAGGCAGCTTGAATTCATTTTGGAAGTTACGCAGACGGATTTCATGATGGGGGTTGTTATGAGCCCATACATGTAAGTTGTGAAAAATTCACTACCCCCGCTCTGGTAAAAGTAGCTTCGTTCCTCCACAATATGTTTTCCAAAAATTGGTTGTCATTGTTATATGAATCTAGAAACCAATTGTAAAACACTAACCTTCTTTCACGATCTCCAGGTTCAAGATTTTGTACTGGTTGAAGATGAAAAGCCCTTATCCTGTCTGCGTTGAGCGTGCGCCATACAGTAGACTGCGATATTTGCAGTTGACGTGCAGCTCTTCGTGTACTTATTGTACTATTATTATCAAACAGTCGTAAAACATTATTGTTTCTCCTCCGAAATCTACTTGCACGGTATTGATCATTATTATCTTGCAATCCATAAGTACACAATTTGGAATGTGTATTAATAAATACCTTGTAATTAGGCAATCTACTCATTGGAATGCGTCTTGCATACCATTACAATATCCACACACAAAATGAATATCTCCATATTCTTGATTTGTAAAAAAATGCGGCATTTTTATTGAGTTTAAAAGACACTACTGTACAATGGTTATAACATGCAACAATATCTGTTTAAATATTTATTGACATGTACAAAATGTCAAACATTTTTGAAAGCGGCCTACTGGTAAAAAACTCACATCGTGATAATAATAATTTTCCTGTATTGATCACAAAATCGATTTTACTCGATAACCGTACATTTTATCAATATGACATAAGAATACCTTTTTTACGTGTAATATGTTAGATTTTAAGTTTCTGGGCTCAAACTTGCAAAAAAAGATTGCATAAAAGAGTTAGGGTAGATTTCTTTGGTAAATTAAGAAAATTAAAAATGGAATATTTTCACAACACCAAAATGAATTATTAAGTTTAAAAAAATAAATAACACAAATTGTTAAATCAAGTTCCGAAGGACCATGTAAACAAACAAATCATATGAGTCTGTTCTACTCTGAAATTAATTATCTAGAAAAACGTCCATAAACGAAATCGTTGTTGAAAATAGCGGCATTTTGTTTGCATGAAATTTGAGCGTTTAGTATGTCAGGTTAGGTTTTTCATATTCCCATAAGAAAACATCTAGTTTGGGTCACCCTGTACATACAATACATTACCTCTAAGGTATGAAGCTTTAGCTAAAGCACTGATTTCCTTAATACGAAATGTTTCAATAATTCTTTCAAATGGTTTTTCCCAAGCATACATTTTAATGACTTGGATTCCGTTAATTATTTCACTCATATGCTTGATACGGCTATCTGAACGTTCGGCCACTTTTAGCCTTAGTGTCGATGTTAACTTTCCCATGTATGCTGAAAAATAATAATAATTAGGTAAAAAAACATGGCACCAAACCCCCCGCGTATATTGCTGTTAGCGAGTGGAGTACGACACCAAGTAGGTTGCAAATTCAACACGGATTTGTGGGATATTGCGACACTTTCACCCCCAACCAGGCGACTCAAATTTTCTTACTAAAATAAATATATTTTCAATGGCATCGGTTTTGTCTTTTCGTGAAACTGCAGTGAAATCATTCGGATCGTGGAAATTCGATATCAAATGGACGCTTCGCTTGTCGCGCCATTTTATTGCTAGAAATTCAGACTTAAAAATGTCAGATTTGCCTCTTTTCAAATTTCTGGCACTCCTACAAATCAGGAGCAGGTTTCTGTTGGCGTTCACTGTACCACAAGCATGAATATTATTTTTTTCAGATCTTCAAGTAACCGAACACTGTTAAAATCCATCCAGTAAATTCTTTACTACTCTTGCTGCTCCTAAACTTTTCTCGGTATCCTCTGATTTGCCAGTATAAATTTGAAGCCTTTGGCAATACCCATTCTTATTGGCCAATACCCATACTTTGTAACCCCTTTTAATTGGCTTTTTTGAAAGATATTGCTTTATGCTGCTCCTTCCTTCCAGTTTGATCATAGACTCGTCAATTGCAAGATCCTTGGTGGGAAGCATACATTTTTCAAAATTACCCGATAACGAATTTAAGAGTGGCCTCACTTTGTAAAGCTTGTCGTAGCAGGTTCACCTTTTTTAGCATAATGACATTATCATTTAGATGTAAATTTGAAAGGATCCAACTAAAGTGCTTTACAGACATCAAAGAGGAAATATAGGAATCATGAAAATCGGGAGCACTACTCCAGTGATCCCTATAGCTGGGAAGAAACAGTTACAAAATTTATAGCCAAAAAAACGCGTGCAGCACAGTACACGTGATAGAAGTGAATACCTACTTGTATTTGTTTGAAAAACAATTGAATCAATGATTTCACAGTTTGCATACTACAGTTTATGTACCACAGCGCCTGAAAAAGTTGAAGTATTTTTTCAAAGTCACTAAGCTGCGACCTTTTTGGTGTCGTACTCAGCAAGGAAACGGGAATACAACAATCCACTTACTTTGTAAAGGTAGTGAACTAATGGCCATACAAATGACCCCTGCAAGACAAGATACTCCGACTTGTTGCCATAAAAAGTACGTTATCAGGGCGGTTTGGAACGGTAGTATCCAAACATAATTCAAAAACATGCTCAAGAAATCAAACCTAATTAAATCATTTGACAAAATATTCACAATTTGACCAGAAGTTGTTTCACCAAGTGATGTTGCGCTTAGTCTCATAATCTGAAAAATACAGAAATAAATCAAAACATGCTTCTTCGAGATCAGTTCTTACGTGGCGTGTCTTAAAAGAATTCCCCACCCTTTGGGGATTGAATCTACGACCGAAAATAAGGCGAAAATCACTTTCACTTTCACAATTTCGAAAAATGTATCTTTATTCAATTTTCGGAAATCAAATCAAATGTTCAAATTCAAATTATTTATTAACAAAAACATTTAAGTTTTCAAAGGCAATTCATGCGTGCAAACGGCGAATAAAATTGTTTACTATACGGCTTATTGGTTCGTTTGCAATTTGTGCTAAAGCTCCATAAATGCGAACATATGGGCCACAGTTTCAGCGATTACTTCATCATTGGGCTTAAATTTCAGAACAGACCAATCCATTTAAGCTTGTTTATGTGATTCTCTAAATTGGTGCGGATTTTCGTAATTCCAACAAGGCAAGTTGTGCTGATTGGACACTCCTTGCTGGTTAAAATGGGCTTCATCACTCCATAGTACTTCTTTAAAAGAGTCTTCATTTGTGTCCAAGCAATTTAAAAAAAAATTACAAAATCTTAAGCACAACTCACTATCCCTAGGATGCAACCTCGAACCGGCTTTAGATGATAAGGATGCAGATTTTCTCTTTGCATGAACCTGTGTATGGTGACGATTAGTTTCCATAATTCTGGTGCTCACCGAGGGATCTTGTTCAATGTCGTGAAGTAATTGGTATTCCTTTTGCCATCTAAGTTATTTAGGGCGACCTGAATTAGTCTTCCGTCGTGCAAAGCACCCGTTTCAAGAAGACGATTTTCAACAGCATTTATTGTCTTATGATCTGGGTGTCGACTAGTTGGAAACCGTTTGCGGTACACACGTTTTGCGGCACGGCGTTATTGTTACAAACTCCAAGTCGAAATTTTTGATTTTTGAGTGATTTTCGTCTTATTTTTGTTCCCCAAAGGGTGGGACACCTAGTTTATCTCGTTCTTACCTTACGATATATCAAAGATGACATGGCTATTCTAACCCGCATTCCAACCATACATTCTCCAAAAACAGTGTTGTGGTGGTGCATCAAAATATGAATAATGGATCCTAGAACAAGTACGGCGGCCAACGTATAAAGCATTACTCGATCCTTATGTTCACCTGCCATGAACTGCTTAATCAAATAAGCCAGTATCACTGGTTGTGGCGATCTGAAATACGAAAATCTTATATTAGTAAATATACTCTGAGCAGAGAAAGCGGGATCAGGTATAAGCTTAAAGCTGCCCTTATTTTTTCCTTTATTGGCCATTAGTTGGTATACAATTCATATACATTGGCATGTCAAGATTCAATTACAAAACTAAATTCAAGATCAGAACATTAAAAAACATCAAAACATTAAAAAATGTCAAAAAACACCAACAAATAGCAAATAAAGAAGAATTCCGAATAAATAACAATATTACTTAACATTTGCAAGACAAACAATATAGATTAAGATAGAAGAACTGCCATGGCACACGAACCCACCAGCAAAATAAAAGAAGTCACAAGCAATGCTCAACAAATTGCAAGATTTTTTTGGAGCCAAAGATCTATCGAAGCAAAATTAGGAATTGTCTTCAAGCCAACCAAGTTATCAGCACGTGTTGATCTGCATAAATCCCAGATGAAAAGGTTAATTTGTGGGTTTTGCATTTCATTTGTAACTCGTGTAGGTTTCCAAGTAAGTATGGGGTATGCCTTGGCTGCAGCTTTCACTATTATCTGATCTAACCAGGGATGGCTGTGGTCTTCTAGGAGATTGCACGTCGATTGATTCCCGGTGAGCAACATGTCGATAGGGTTAGCAGCTGTCACTCTCGCCTTTTGGGTCTCTGTGACTTTTTTCACAACAATGAGGGAACAGCAGTAGTTTCCTTGTCGTGTTTTCAGAAACGGGGATTTATATTTATATTTCTGAAAACGCCTTGAATGGTTTCCAGTGAGTCTTTTTCAATGTCGGCTCAGCTGACTGCATTTATCATTAGGTGAAATGCTGACATCCTGTATTTTGTCTGTCACCAGTTGCAGATCATGGAAGTTCCAAAGTTTACTACTTCAGCCTGATGATATGACTCGATTACTGCAGCAGGAATATTGAGGCAATCGTCTTTTAGGTAGAGATTTACGCAATTCGAAGGTTTTTACAATTTAAAATGAAGAAGATGCATCTGAGGTTCCGTTATCTCGATCTACGCTTCTACGTCATGAGCACACAAATGATATGAAATTGCCAAGTTAGAATTATCTAATTGCGTAAGAGCAACATAATTTTTCTGATTTGGATGTCCAATAGTTGGGAAGCATAGGTATGAGGAAGCTGACAAGGTCGCAAGAGAGGGGTCGACAATACTCTTCGTATGGCATGAGCATTTTGTGGCTTAGAGAAGGACAAATACAAACAGAGCAAATGAAGAGAGAATTAAGACGTTTCAAGGTATCCTTTAGGAACTTCAATTACGAAAGAATGCAAGTCTATCTAGATCTTGGATTGGGATTGAAAGAAACTGTCGCAGTCTTCTAACTATCAAAGTTACTGACGAAGTTTGACACGTTGCTAGTGGAGTTATTTTTTCTAATAGATACTGCCTTACCTTATGAATATCCAATTAATAAACACGAAAATGCCTTGGATAAAATATGGCCAGAAAAAAGTATCTGACAGTGCTCGTATAAGGCTTGGACGTTTACTTTTTCGTTGTTTCGCATTCTTTAGTTCTTTCTCCCAATTCTTTTCTAATTCATTCGTTAATTCTTCAGAATCATCCTTGCTGAGATGCTTGCAAAGATCTGACACGGTCATTGTTTTGCGTATACATTTTTTAAAGATGTCTATCGACCAACTGTAAATATATTTTCTTTAATTTAGTAGCCCCTTTAAAAAATTAACCTGTTTTGTTAATACGGATCAGACTATCCTCAACGACAAAGCTCATGTAGTACAAAAAGTTAAGGTAACGTAATACTTACAAGAAAAACAATTTGGAAAAACAATTAGCTCTCTGCAATGGATTTTCCTTTTTTAGTTTTATCACAGAGTCCATGTTATATCTTCTAATCTAATTCGTTTCTTTGATATCTTCACAACAATACTTAATTTATTATTTTTCCTAAAACCAACATATCAACAAATATAATAATAAATTAATACAAAAAATGCATGTTTATTATTTATTAATTATTATTAATCAACTTTTGTTCGTGACTGATGCGACTGAGAATAACTTTTAATCGCGAAGAAGTTCTCTGTTAAGAAATATTATTATAATTAATTGGTCTACTATCACTATTGTTTTTATATTTAAATACATAAAGACATCTTCGAGATAAATTAAATATTTAAGAAACATTTATGTTATTATTTGTCCGGAACCAACAAAGCTAAAAAAAAATACAAAAGGACTTTGGTTGAACAGCTTAATACTAGTTTTAGTTCAGTAATCTTGCGACACATTTTTATATTTTCTTAATTTATTTAATTAACAAATCATAAAAAATTCTAATAATTATTACATTTACAGGGTGACACAAAAAAGCCTACATAATTAAATCCAAATCCAACAGGATAAACCCAATTACAGGAAAATACAATCTGCAAGATAATAAAGAAGAATCGAAATAGAAGAAATAGACAAATAAATAAAAAAATATATAATCAATCTAATTATATTAAATATTTATCAATTAATTAAAAGTAAAGATAGTAACAAATAAAAAAAAAAGAGAGAAAATAACTTAAAACAAAATAATATATAATATAACCTATAACCTGACTTCATAAAGAAGGAACACAATACGTTCACAAACCTGACAGACAGTTGATAACCTGACAATTTGATGTTACTCTTAATAAATCCCAGATTGCAAAGAGCACTTTGACAAATGTTCATTATATGTCGATTAAAAGAGAGATCCGACTCCACCGTAACCCCTAGAATCCTCACCTGCATACATCCAATCCAAGATGCACCAGTGATCATCCGATAGTCGAAATCATGCGGACTACGGACCCTCAATATTGTCAGTCAGCTATCCCAATATCCGGTGAATTTTATAACATAATAGGCGCAAATTTTATCGATTTTTTGCATGACTTTTCGTGCTCACTGTATATACAGGGTGTTTCAAATACCGCGGCGATATTTATATACTAAGAATATTTCCGAATAATTCGACTAAAAATCAGTAACGTTGATGTTATACGTTTATTTCTCAAAACTTAAAGTTAAATATTGCCGCGTGTTTTTCAAACAACCCGTATATACCTCGTATATCCTAATCTGTTGACCTATATAATATGATAATACTATGTCACTCTCATGTATTTATTTTTTTTTATTTAGTAATATATGCTTAAACATTAATAGATAACTCTTAAAAATGAAAAGCTTGCATAAATATTTACTAAAAGAAACCAAATAAATAATGAGAAATGTACATAATATACAAATGTACAAGCAAAAAAATCGGTTGTGTTACTTCAAAACTTTCCCGGCAAGATAAAATCTAAAATATCCGACCTGCGGGTGTCCATGATGTTTTCGTATTGTCACACCCGGTATATTGTAATACAAATATTGCATCCGGTCGAACTAAGTGTTTTTTGCTAATTAATAATTTATAACAGTTCATGACTCTAACATCGGTATTGTATCTACGAAATAGACAAAATTTGCTGATTCACATTTTTCCACAAAAGCGGTACGACGCCAGGAAAAGTAAAGTTGAAAGTGAATTTGGGCAAAAACTAAGTAACTAAGCAATGCGCAGTAACAGGAAACTTGAAATAGTTATATCCGTCTTTATCTCAATCAAAAGAAAATACATTAAGCTACTAGTTTTTTTTGAAAAGCGTGATTTGTTTAAAAACATACTGCAAATGAGAGACCAATAATCTTGCTACTTAGTTAAAAAAAAATCATTAAAAATGTCCTTGATTTTTTGCAATATTCTTGTTTTTAACCAAAACTTTTTTGTAAAAATTACCAGAATAAAGATTACCCCAAAACGGTGTCCCTCAAATGCTAAATTTAACTATTTGGTCAAAAATATAGAAAATCTTTGTGTAACTTATTCTCTTTCAATTATTTTGATGGGACATTGATTCTCACAATAATAAACTTTCATCTCCAGATGGATTTTTATATCAAACATAAATAATATTAAATAATCTGTGCACTGACCTTAGTTAATCAATTTCAAAATAACGATTAATTAAACGCGAATGAATATTAAATAATATTTTTTTAAAATAGCGTGTCTTTTCTTGTAGAACATACTTGTTAAATACTAAAATAATTAAAAACAGCAAATATCGATATCGGTTTGTTAAACATGTCATTGGTACACAAAATGGCTTGTTATCTATTTAGTTGCTATTAGTTAGTTTAAAATAACCCAATTACGATAGTGAAAAAAATATGTTTTAGCATAAATTTAAAGCTGTCTGCTTGTGTAACTAGCTCGTTTTGCCAAACGAAGTACCTGTGGTAACAATAGGAGGATTCAACTCGTCTGTCGGCTCGGTATACAGTTTCTAATTTGCCTATTTCTCGCGAATATTTGTCTATCAAATTTATGAAAATTTACAGTTTTAAACGTTGTCTTTCTACGAACTTAAATTTTAAGAAGTTGCCCTGAGCCTGAAAAGGGATAATAATGAACGAAACGTCCAAGTTTTCTTTGGATTGGCAACACCAATATACTTTTTGAGAATTTTTTCATTGAACTCAAACAAAGCAAACTCTTTTGACTCCGAGATAACTTTGTTAAATCATCGATGCATTGAACAACGAATTCTTCTGTAAATCATTTGGTTATCGTCCTTCTTGAGGCTGAACCTCAAACTACGACCTCTTTAGGTTAGCAATTAAGGAATCCTGAGCAGCGAACGCTTAAATAGTCGTCCTATAGATCATAATAACAATCGTTCTGATGTAATGCTCAAAACTTTTCTATAATTCTAACAATGTATAGATATCAAGGGCTGTATTTGGACAATTGATCATCAATTTCAACTCAAACTGTTATTGAGTGTATAGTTTTGACAAAAGAGGAATTTACAGTACCTAATTTTGAGGTGAAACAGAAATACACTTCAATTTGGTGTGTGAAGAGCTATCCTGAAATCCTGAGGTACTGGTTGTAAGAAATCCAAGATGGATGGATAGTTTGTGAAAATAAAATCAATGCGAAAATTTGACACAGCCAGAGACAAAGAATAAGAAAGGAAACAACGAAAATCTGAAGAAAAAGACTTCATGGCAATGCTGATTCCATTTCGAGGAAACCAAATGGGAATGCAACCATATAATATAATTTCTTCGGCTCCTATCTTCATGCATACCTAATCATCGAGGTCCCACTCAAAAAAGACAAGTTCATGGCAATGCTGCCTCCATTTCGAGGAAGCCAAATGAGAATACAACCATTTCGACGAAACATGCAGTCTGATTGAACGAATGCCTGGTATGATAAAGGAAGACAAGAAATAATTATTACAAAAACTGGACACAAACTTAATGAAAATGGAAGAAATCTAAGAAGCTGAGAGCCAATTTAACAAATGTAAAGAAGAAATTATGAGAAAAGTATTCGAACAAAAATTAGAATCAGAAGAAACATTAGCCGATGAAGAAATTAGCAAAAACTCTTCTTGAACAATTATTTTTAGTGCTTCATCAAGTTTGTAATTTTTTCAGCTCCTATCTTGATGACATATTCATCGAGGTCCCACTCAAAAAAGACGAGTTCATGGCAATGCTGCCTCCATTTCGAGGGAGCCAAATGAGAATAACACCATTTTGGCGTTGGTGACAGCTGTACGCGAGCCCTAGTTTTCAACAGTGACAAAGAGAAACATGCAGTCTCATTGAACGAAGGCCTGATACGATAAAGGAAGACAAGAAATAATTATTACAAAAACTGGACACAAACTTAATGAAAATGGAAGAAATCTAAGAAGCTGAGAGCCAATTTAACAAATGTAAAGAAGAAATTATGAGAATAGTATTCGAACAAAAATTAGAATTAGAAGAAACATTAGGCGATGAAGAAATTAGCAAAAAGTCTTATTGAACAATTATTTTTAGTACTTCATCAAGTTTGTAATTTCTTCGGCTCCTATCTTCATGACATATTCATCAAAGTACCGCTCAAAAAAGACGAGGAAGCCAAATGGGAATACAGCCATTTCGACGTTGCTGACAGCTGTAAGCGAGCCCTAGTTTTCAACAGTGACAAAGAGAAACATGCAGTCTGATTGAACGAAAGCCTGATACGATGAATTTTTAGTACTTCATCAAGTTTGTAATTTCTTCGGTTCCTATCTTCATGACATATTCATCGAAGTCCCGCTCAAAAAAGACGAGTTCATGGCAATGCTGCCTCCATTTCGAAGACACCAAATGCGAATACAACCATTTCGACGTTGGTGACAGCTGTAAGCGAGCCCTAGTTTTCGATAGTGACAAAGAGAAACATGCAGTCTGATTGAACGAAGGCCCGATACGATAAAAGAAGACCAGAAATAATTATTACAAAAACTGGACACAAACTTAATGAAAATGGAAGAAATCTAAGAAGCTGTCAGCCAATTTAACAAATGTAAAAAAGAAATTATGAGAAAAGTATTCGAACAAAAATTAGAATTAGAAGAAACATTAGCCGATGAAGAAATTAGCAAGAATGTCTTCTTCAACAATTATTTTTAGAACTTCATTATTTTTGTAATTTCCTCGGCTCCTATTTCCATGAGATATTCATCGAAGATTCCATTTCGAGGAATGAATAAAGCATTTGGACAATTGTAAACGAGCCCTAGATTTCTACAGTGACACAGAGAAAGATGCAGTCTGATTGAATGAAGGTGTGGTACGATAAGTGCCGTCGATAAAGCGTGAATAACCTTTTCAGAAAGAGAGAACGTTATGGCCAAAGTTAGACAGTTCTAGTGAAGATGAGGTACTTTAGCGATCAAAAAGACGTAACGTGACTTATTGGTCTCTTATTGATATAGTGTGCCAAAATTGGGACACCCCATTTTGAAGTATCGGTAATATCGGAATAGAAATATACCACCTTTTTAACTGATATGGAATAATTGATAATATTACTGGCCGTATTGAACTTGTTGCCCTAGATTTCTACAGTGACACAGAGAAACATGCAGTTTGATTGAATGAAGGTGTGGTACGATAAGTGCCGCCGATAAAGCGTGTATAACCTTTTCAGAAAGAGAACACGTTATGGCCAAAGTTAGACAGTTCTAGTGAAGATGAGGTACTTTAGCGATCAAAAAGACGTAACGTGACTTATTGGTCTCTTATTGATATAGTGTGCCAAAATTGGGACACCCCATTTTGAAGTATCGGTAATATCGGAATAGAAATATACCACCTTTTTAACTGATATGGAATAATTGATAATATTACTGGCCGTATTGAACTTGTTGCCCTAGATTTCTACAGTGACACAGAGAAACATGCAGTTTGATTGAATGAAGGTGTGGTACGATAAGTGCCGCCGATAAAGCGTGTATAACCTTTTCAGAAAGAGAACACGTTATGGCCAAAGTTAGACAGTTCTAGTGAAGATGAGGTACTTTAGCGATCAAAAAGACGTAACGTGACTTATTGGTCTCTTATTGATATAGTGTGCCAAAATTGGGACACCCCATTTTGAAGTATCGGTAATATCGGAATAGAAATATACCACCTTTTTAACTGATATGGAATAATTGATAATATTACTGGCCGTATTGAACTTGTTGCCCTAGATTTCTACAGTGACACAGAGAAACATGCAGTTTGATTGAATGAAGGTGTGGTACGATAAGTGCCGCCGATAAAGCGTGTATAACCTTTTCAGAAAGAGAGCACGTTATGGCCAAAGTTAGACAGTTCTAGTGAAGATGAGGTACTTTAGCGATCAAAAAGACGTAACGTGACTTATTGGTCTCTTATTGATATAGTGTGCCAAAATTGGGACACCCCATTTTGAAGTATCGGTAATATCGGAATAGAAATATACCACCTTTTTAACTGATATGGAATAATTGATAATATTACTGGCCGTATTGAACTTGTTGCCCTAGATTTCTACAGTGACACAGAGAAACATGCAGTTTGATTGAATGAAGGTGTGGTACGATAAGTGCCGCCGATAAAGCGTGTATAACCTTTTCAGAAAGAGAGAACGTTATGGCCAAAGTTAGACAGTTCTAGTGAAGATGAGGTACGTTAGTGATCAAAAAGACGTAACGTGACTTATTGGTCTCTTATTGATATAGTGTGCCAAAATTGGGACACCCCATTTTGAAGTATCGGTAATATCGGAATAGAAATATACCACCTTTTTAACTGGTATGGAATAATTGATAATATTACTGGCTTTATCGAACTTGTTAGTACATTGTTAATTATTAAACAACTGATAAAGTTAATAATTAGCAAGTAACCACTTTCATATAGGGTGTTCCTCCGTGAGTAAACGCGATTGATATTGGAAAAGTATGGCTCAAAAAGCTATGGAAACATCTGGGGCGAATTAGCTGCCAAATATTTTTATTCACTGCAATTTTGGCTGGGACATATCATATATAGAGGATGAGTAATCAATGATAATTACTTTGAATCTTAAATAATACATAATTTTATTGATTTTATTAATTTATTAATATTAAAATTGTTGTGTAAAACTTGTTTTACGAATTCTTCGTCAGTTGCGACAATCACGTTATAATTGCACCCAGCTTTGCAAAAAGCATCCAACCCACACAAAGTGAGTTTTGCAGAAAATTAGAAAACACATTGTTATAAGAAAATAATTGTTTTAGTTTAGATATTGATAACCTGCAACATCCAAAGCTTAGTTTATGTTTAGATGTTCTTAATAAACAAGTTTATTTTTAAAAAATATTTTTTTGTAAATTTGGTATTGATTTTTTGGAGTTTGGATGCTTTCTGCATAACAAAAACAATTTATTAAAAAAAAAAACAAGTAAAAATCCCAGTGTTTATTACAATATTAGGAGTTATACAGAATTAGTTCTCTTCGAGGCAGAAGTCTACATAAATATTTCGATATTGAAGCCATTAATGTCTTCTAAAATATTGGCATTTCCTTTAAGTTTCTGGTAAAACTTTAAGCAATCAGATGACAATGCAATTAATGATATTATATTTAATAATATACCAAAAATACAATCAAATCAAAAAAATATGTATGGAAAATATTTCTCGAGTTTTGTGCGACCAGAGAATACGAACTGAATGCTGAAACGAGTTTGCATAATTTGGCTAATATATTGACAGATTATGCGGTAAATATGAGAAAAGCTGACGGAACTGAATATAAAGAAGCAACTGTAAAAACAATTTGGAATACTACGAGTAGGCTACTCCAGGAAAAATACTTCAATTACTTCAAAATTGTATTAGACCCGTTTACCAGTGTGATATTCAAAAATGCGCGAGATGCAAGAAATGCAAAACGTAAAAGATTACAGCAGGATCCAAACAAACGAAAATGTAGTGCATCAAATTTGAGTTTAAGTGATTTGGCTAGAATCATTGGATTATGGGATGAATGTACACCAGAAGGTTTACAAAAAAAATTTGACCATATTGTAGCTGTTGAGTTAGCTTGGCGAGGTGGTGAACCAGCTGATTGCCTTATAGATTATTTCACGATTGAGAAAAATAATGATGGAACGCCAACCAACAGAATTGAATACAATCCAATATTCAGTAAAACATGCCAAGGAGGATCGAAAAGTTGTACAAATAGTAAGTGGCTTGTTCCAAATATTGCAAACGAAAGTGCATGCCCTGTTCGGTTATTCCATAAATTATTGTCCAAAAGGGGGAAAAATATTACTTCCAGTCGCCTATTCTTGAGACCAAATCGTTTCTGGAAATCCGAAAGAGACACATGGTTTGACAATATACCGGTAGGCAATAACACAATTAATATGTGGACCAAATCATCCGCGCAAGCTACTGGTTTGGACATTAAGTGTAAAAAGATATCCAATCATTCGAACAGATCAACTGCAGTTAGCCATTTGGCAAATAAAGGAATTCCTGAACAGCAATTAATAAAAATAACAGGACATAGCAGCTCTAATTCAATTAAACCGTACTTGAGTATTAACCAAGAACGCCATGGTGAAATAATCAACACCATGCGAGGAATTTCTTCAACAGTGGAAATTAACAATCCGTCAACTTCAGCAAACTCTTCTTCCAATTTAACATTTACCAATTGTACTTTTCACAACTGTAGTTTTAAATCAAATTTTTGACATCTACAAAGTAAAAAATTATCTTATCGAATACTCCTCGGCCCTTGATAAATACTCAAAATTTTGTCATAGAGAATCCTTCAAGCGAGTTGCTCAAGGATAATAGTCCTCGGCCTGCGGCCTTGGGATATTAGCAAGCAAAACGCTTTCGGCATTCTCTATGACAAAATTATCTCGGTATTATCAAGACCCTAGGAGTATTACTAGTGAAAATATAACAAATAAGGTAGATTTTTCTCTATTTTGATAGATCTTACAGTTAATTTAATTGCCATCAACTGAAATTTTTCTTTTAATGATGCTTCTTCGTTCGTATACCAAAAAAGTCTTTCGAAGTCATCTCGGTAACTAGCAGTGGATTTTCCTTTGTACATTCTTTCATTACATTTATATAATCTGAAGTTAAATATATCCGTTGTTGGTGTTTCAAAGCGGATTCTCCAAAATCGTCGGGCAATACGTTCAGCCCAAAAGTAGCAATAATCACGTTCATCCGTTTATACTCGAGCATTGTATATCCAAAGTTGTCTTACAGAATACAATATTAGTTGGAATTCTCGGAAGTGCTAGCGTTTTTTCCAAATCAAAAGTAAGGCACTCGCATTCATTAATTTCCTTAGGTTTTTGGAAATCTTCTCTCCTCAATCTTTGTGGAGATTCAGACTCGTCAAGGCGTTGTTTATCTTGTTTAATAAATTACGATTATACGAATCGACCCTGTGGTTTGGATGCATTCTGCAATACGATAATAGATAATACAAAATTTTATCTGTTGACCAAGTGGTTTGGATTTTTTCTGCAAAAAAATTATTTGCAATAACAGTCTTATTGCCCTTTAAAACGGTAAGATAGCAGTTGGTCGTTTTCTGCACAATGGCTAATGGAATAAAAGCGATCGAAAAATAGCTTCAGCTTAAATTAAAAAATATAATTAAATGTGGCTTGGTCGCTTTCTGCAAACCTGGGTCCAATTGTACCTCAAATATTATAAAATGTCATGTGTTATAAAAATTATTTGACAACATATCTCCAATAATATAAAAGTTGTATATATATGCTCTAAATAACACAGTTTTTAAACTCAACTGTACATTGTGTTACACCCAGTATATACCAACATTTTTAAAGTATAAATATGCGTTCTCCGATATTATAGAACTTAGGACATTGTTGTCAAATAGTGGGAATAACATCACTTTTTTAAGCAAAAAGAAACGAGCGAAACTCAATCATTAAAAGAAGGTAAAAAAAATAAGATCAACGCCAACCATTCAATACAGAAGCAACTATAATAATTGGAAAGGGCGACACATTTAGATCATATTCTGCACACAATTGCACAAAAAAATAATCATAGCAAAAGTTGCCCTGTTTCTATTATTGGTAAAGGGATGCGAGTCAGCAAGTAATGACAGTCAATGCCATTGTGGAGAACTTTATGCTATGCACCTGTCTTCTTTTCATTAAACTAATACCTTCTTTATTATTATTATTAATTTGGAAGACCTTATGCAATGTACGACATGGCCTGGGGATACGCAGCTGCAATGTGTTTGAAGAAAGGGTAGGAATTCTCCAGGTTTCATAAATACTCTTTACACAATTATTTATAATTAGGACTAAGACACCAATTATTATTGTTTCTTTCAAGTCAGGTATACTCATCTAAATGTATGTTTCACAGTGTTTTCTAGGCCCCACCAACAGAGGACAACAGCAACAGACGACAGTCAACATCAAACGACAACAGAGGACAACCAAGCGAGGACATGGAAAAGGGAGGGTTCCCGAGCCATACTACAAAGATAAGGCAGAGTTTTAGTTTGGGTTAGAGTCCCACACATTGAGGTGGGGGGAGACGCTCTAACGTGGCCAAAAGCGGGTGCAGGTACGCCATATTGGTATACGATATCTATCATTTGTCGTGCTTTCAAGTTTATAGTGTTATTTACGAGTATTTTACAAGTTTAATTAAGTTTTTCGTGTTTTTTTTTACGGTTATTTGACAATATACTATAATGCTGTCCTGTGCTGTGCGTAGTTGCAGTAGTAGAAGTGAAATCGACCAGAAAACATCAGGAATAACGTTTCATAGGTATGTACTAAATATTGTAAACATTGTACATGGACGTATTTAGGGTTTTTTAGGCGAACTTATTAAAACACATTATTATAGGAGTCTGGTAGCATTATCTTTCTGCACTGAACAATTGATACGTGCATTGTAGTTTATTTTTTTTTTACAAATTCTTTTACTTGATTTCTACTCCCAAACTCTCTACTTTTTCATCACTTTCTAGCAAAAAAGACCCCTAAGTGTTAAAAACATATTCTGGTTTTTAGATTTCCTAAAGATCCTGCTCGTAGACATATCTGGACAGAATATGTGTCTCGAATTAATTGGATACCAACGAGAAATGTACACAAATATAATTTATCCAGATCATGATTATCTTCCTGGACCATTTTCTGAATTTTCGAAATTCATTATTGTTTATATATTGCTGGATTTGTTGTTTTTAGTTTAAAGAAGCAAATTATTTGCAGAGAATGTCGAGATGCATTAATAAGTGTTATTCTTTTATTAAAATGAAGGCAAAAAAAGGATTTACAAATTCCTTCAAAAGATGTTTTAGACGTTTGCTTCCAATCCGAAAAGATCATAAAAAATCATGTAGTAGCTACTAATGAAAAGTTGTCCGTAGGATTCATAATAAACCTTGTTTTAAAGGAATTTGTAAATAGTAATATTTTTCCTAATTTAGTTGTGCACGGTTTTGATCAAATCAGTGTTTGATAACCATATACATTTACTGATCAAATCTATTGCGACTAAATATGTTAATACCAGGATGTATTATTTAAGTAAAAATAAAGTGGATAAGCATAGCGCAACATTTAAATAAAATTGTTTTGTTTAAGGGGTATTAGTATATAATTTATAAAGTACTAACGTATAAAATATCAATAATTACCTATATTTAAGTATTATTTACACTGCTTAACATTTCAAAATAAAGTATAAACCCAAGCTGCAAATTAAAAGCAAAAACGTCAACAAAAATAGTTAATGCGGCTCTGGAGTAAACTCTATATATATTGGTATACGATTACGCCCCACCCAATGCACCCGTTTGTGTACAATTTAAAATAATGCTTATAGCGACTCCTTATATCTCAATGGTCCAACACTACCTAGGGAAGTGGTAAGGAACTCCCTAGGTGTCATGATGATTTCTCTGCCTTGGCATAATCAAAAAAAAAAAAATTATAATTAAAATAATAAAACAATGTCATGTTCATAAAAATAAATTTGTATTATATAATATTTATTATTTTATCCAAAATTATTATTAAAACTTAACTAATTATTAGTATATTACAAAACTATTTTGTGTAAAATTAAGTGTAGGTAAATAAAAATAATTTAAAGCGAATTATTGAAATGAATAGTACCTAATATTAAATATAACAACAAATAAAGCTTTTAAAAAAGAAATTAAAAAATCAAAACATAATTTCAATACAAGAGAAAACACAAAACAATAATAATTGCACTACAAATTATACAATTAAAATTTCAAAAATAAAATAAAAATAAAAACTAATAAGTAGATCTCCTATTAAAACAACGGTACTTCAAAAATTAAAGAAAAACTCATTACAATTTTAAAGGGTTTTTCTTAAAAATTGTGAAGTCCTTGACTTGATGATTCCTCTAACTTCTCCTAAGAGAACTGAGAAAATTCACCCCACAACACGATTAAGCACACAATAAATATTTTTATAGTAAAAGTAAATTTTAAAATTATATACAGGGTGAGCCTCATATTACTGAATCAAAATTGCACCAAATTTGATTCTTTAACAATTTTTACCAAGGCTCTAGATTTTCATAAAGGGATGAAACCGCATTTATCGACTATTATATACCTCTTACATACAGGGTGTTTCTTTTTAAACATACTTTTGTTTGCTATGTATCACTTTTTTTTTGATTTTGACCTACGTACTGTATGAGATCTATATTCATTCAAGAAATAATCTAATTTCTTGTTTGCTAGACTCACCCTGTATAGATATACACTGTGTCCATGATAAGAATGGGATAGCATTGGAAATTAGAGAAAAGAAGTACAATTTAAACACCTTTTGAATGGTGTTTTTAAAAGTAAACTAACTTTAGCCATTTTCGAAAAAAACGGTTTTTTACGATTTTAGTTTTTATTGATTTCTGACATTATTTTGACACATATAAAAAAATGAAAAGCACTTTTTAATTGTTACTTTTTAAGGAGAATAAGATAGAGCTTACAAATTTGTACTACGACGTTTCGTTTTTGAAAAAAACCATCATCAACTTGGGTTTTTAAATGCGACGTAGTCAAAATTTGTAAACTCTATTAAAAAGGAACAATCAAAATTCAAACACTTTTGAAACGTTTTTCCATTTTCAAAACAGAGTTTGAAACCTTTTTAAAGCAGTTTTTGCTGAAATTAAGTAATTTTCTAACGTTCACAAAACAAAATTGAGTTAAGCTGAGTTAAATTGAGCACACAACAACAATTTCTATTATCAATACTCAAACGAAACTAAGTGGAGCTTATATGAATTTTATGAAAACAGAGCTGCTCTGTGAGTTTTCGAAAAGAAAACTCACTCTATTTGTTTAAAAAAACCGAAGTTGTATAAGCAAATAGATGTTTAAGAAGAAATTTTCAATAATACAAATTTAGATAGTTTACATTATAACGAACTGTTTGAACTTTGATGCAACTGTTAGTTGATTGTCCTTGTAAAAGCTCACTCTCTACGCCTTGGACAGCTATTTAAAGTATAAATAAATACACTAAGTTGAATATTGTTTCCGAAAGCTCAATTATTTTGATGCCCGTGTTCCTAAGCAAAGCTCCTTTTGAAACCTTTTAACAAAACTTTGAGCTGATTTGAGGTTTTTTTAGTTTAGTTTTTTGGTGAAACTGAATTTATTCGATGAAAAACAAGGCAGGGAGAGTTAACAGGGGAACAGAAGTTGTGAACTTTAATATAGAACTTCACTGATTTTAGTTTCATTTTTATATTTTTGTGTAAAAAATCATTTTTTCCAAAAAAATTCTTAAAAACGGCTAAAGTTAGTTTACATTTGAAAAGATCATTTAAAAGGTGTTCAAGATTCCAATGCTATCCCATTCTCATCTTGGCCACAGTGTATAACTTAAATTATAATATTTAAAACAAGTACTTAGCTAAGTTTTTTGTTTCATTTTGAAGTAGTAAATATTAAAACCTAACAATAAAAAATAAAATACATAACTAATAATCTTTTTTGGTTATAATTTCTTCTTTCACAAGAAATGTATTCACAGTAATTAATATAGGAACATTGTATCGATAACTATCCTTAATCTAATAAAAAAATTTTATTAACGTATGACTACAATCATGTTTGATCAAAGATTCGCCTAGCTGTATTTGTGTTTGCCACAAATCCTGCTTCTTTTTGCCCGATTATTTTTGTTGAATCGCTCAATACTTACAAATAAAAAGGCTACAAAAAATTGGTCTAAACGTCCTCAAGATTGTTCAAAGAAGAAAGGAAAAGAAAGAAACCTGAGAAAAAAGAAGAATAGAAATAACTCGAAGAAGATAGCGTTAAAAGATCAGATCAAGAGAAGAACAACAAGACAGACCCGTCGAAGGAAAACAATAAACAAAGATTAGATGAAAAATTAAGATTTGGTCAGAGCAATAATTGATGAAAATAGAGGAAGTGCCAATCAACACTATAGAGCACAATTATTAGCAAAAAACTGCGCAGGTATAATAGTGAAGATCATTGAAGGCACCAAAGATGATTTGGTGATAAAAGGAAGTGGAGAATCAAAATGATCTTATCTTGTTTTTTTTTTTTCCTAGAAAGAACAGTTTATTAAATCTTAGAGAGAAATGTTGAAGGAAACAGTAAAATAAAAAGCAAGATAGAAGAAGACGTCTTCAATGAAGAATCAATGCAAAACCACCAAACAATCCTGCAGCAAACGAAGAAGCTATGACCAAACTTGAAGAAATTCAGCTAAAAATAAAAGATTAGATGAAAATAGACGATCTGGTGATAAAAGAAGGTGAAGAATGGAAAATCAAAGTGGTAATTTTAATAATGACTCTGTGCAACTCAAGATAGTCATACTTTAATCAAACAATACCTGCAATATTCTTACATATATATCGATTTTGAATAAGTTTTAGTTGCCCTAGAACAGCTGGAAAATATCCAACCAAAAAAAGATATCACCTGAAATATTCAACCATTTCAATTTATTCTGGCACTATAGAATGTCTTGTATGAGCGTCCTTTGCGATTCGCTTCAATTGTTCCGCTACGGCTGGACCAGTTTCAGCAACCATACTGAATAACACTCCATTGGGATTTTGTAAAAGTGTGTGTGGATGATCGAATTCGACCATAGTACCAAAATCCATGACTAGAACTTTGTCAGAATCCATGATGGTGTTAAGTCGATGGGCTACAGTAAGTACGGTGCATTCAGCAAACTTCTTACGAATGGTTTTTTGGATGAGAGCATCAGTCCTAGAAAAACGTAATAGATAAGTCATTAGTTTGTTTCTATGTTTTCTCTCAATCTACTTACTGTGGATCCACGTTAGCTGTAGCTTCGTCCAACATCAATATCCTGTTATTTCGGACAATGGCTCTGGCTAAACATATCAACTGCCTCTGACCGACACTGTAGTTTGCACCACGATCCATAACTCTATTCTCCAATCGATTTATTATATTCGCTGGATCTTTCAATTCAACAGCGTCGATCGCTTTGTACAGAACTTCGTCACTGTACTCTTCGAATGGATCCAAATTGTAACGTAACGTACCGGAGAACAGCACTGGATCCTGCAGAAACATGGATAAGGATTAAATGTCATATAAAATCCGATGAAAACAGGTGGGAGCTAGGTGGGGAATAAATAATAAACTTAACCTGAGCAGAAAACACTTTTCCACGGTCAGACTACTGAGTGGAAACTTACAATCTGGGGCTCATGCAATTGATTAAATGTTGATTGTCAACCAATGTATACCCGTATTCTTCCTGATTTTCAACCAGAAGGGCTCATAGTACTAGAAGTGGTGGATGATTTTGCGTTTGGAATTGATAAATCTTTAGGGGTTATGCTGGTCTTGCTCGATAATAGCGCAAGGCTTTAAACGCCGGTTACTTACTTGTGGAATAATAGAAATATTAGATCTCAACGTTTCCAAACTTAGCTCGCCAGTATTCATACCATCAATGATAATAGCACCGTCAACGTTGCCTAGTCTGAATAGAGCGGAGATCAACGAAGATTTACCAGCACCAGTTCTTCCCACAATACCAACCTGAAAATAAAATCCTAATTAATTAAATCGGAAACACTGGGTTCGATAATAATGTTTAATCTACCTTCTCCTTTGGTTGAACAGAAATATTCAAATGTTTTAACACCAATGGTCCACCTTCGAAATAGGTCAAACCCATATCGTTAAACGTTATTGCTCCCTTATCTGGCCATTGTTTTGGTGGTGTTTTCGGTTGTTCCGGTTCCTTTTCCCTTGGTAAGTTCTTGTATTCCAAAACACGTTCCACAGACATCAATTGATTTGACACTTCTGCTGACTGTCTTAGACCCCACTGGACGATACCTGTGAGAGCTGTTGCTTGGGTTATGGCTAAACCTACTTCACCACTGGTTAGACCAATATCTAGAAGAAGAAAATTCGATAGATAATATTGAAATGCAACGTCCATCTTCCTCTTCTGCAAGACGCTTGGACATTTCTCCTCCACAAAAATTCACACTTCCAAATTCTTATCTAAAATGTTTAAAGTTATATTATGAATTTCCCTTTTATTTATGGGTAAATAGGTTAGATATTTAGGTGCTTCGTCAATCGCGAAACCTGGGTCTACGGAAACAGCAAACTCGTAGATTTCACCTGTAGGAATTCTGATCACTTTCTCCTGATTTCTATCGGCGTTTTCAAAATAATAAAATTTATGTGAGCCTTCCTCAATATTTGGAATACTGTTATTTTTTTATTTCTTTATTTACGGGCAAACGCCCATTTTATACAAAATCACAATAAATATAAATAGTTCTACAATAAAACAGTTCAAAAGAATTAGACAATCGAAAAATGTCAAATAATAATCAATCACAAATAAAATGGATAATAATAATCTACACGATCAATACTTCACTATTATAAAGCAATATGGTACAACACAACGTATCAATTATCAAAGAGGTGCCCCACTGAACCCAAAAAGGTATTTCTCGGGACAAAAAAAATCCAATGTCTCTTCACTGTCATTGGCGAGACGCATTGAGCGCGCCAAAAATGAATTGCAACCATAATTTGTTCTGGAATGAGTGAAACATACTCCTCGTACGCGTTGCACGATATGGAACATGAATTCCTATCTTGCCCAAAAGATCAGGACAGTTCAACCTTCCATTTATAAGGTCATACAATAAAATCAAATCATGTCTCTGTTGTCGATCACCCAGCGTGTCAATGCCAAGGTAGGACTCTAAGTCGGCATATAATCCAAAACGATTCTCAAAAATAAAGTCTATGTGCAGTTTGTAGGCTAAGTATCTAAGAAATTTGTGCTGTACCTGCTCAATTTTTACTAGATGCACAGTGTAATGTGGAGACCAGACAGCCGACGCATACTCAAGGCACGGTCTGACCAAACTTGTGTAAAGAAGGCTCAGAGAATCGACATGTGTGAACTCCTGTGAGCAACGTTTAATGAAGCCAAGAACCTTCAGAGACCTTGATACCAATAAAAGTATGTGGAATAAAGGTCAAACCACTATCAAGCATGACTCCAAGATACTTAACTGTAGTAACCAATTTAAGGGAAGTCTGGTTCAGTGAGTAATCGAACGTCTTGATCTCGAAAAGGACATAAAACAACACTTATCAACATTCAGATGCATATCATGCCCAACACACCACTCGGGAAGAGCCCCGAGGTCAGACTGCAATCTCTAGAAATCTTCAGTTTTGTTGACTATTGTAAATAGTTTGAGGTCATCAGCGAACAAGAGAAAATCGCTCGAAGTAAAACATCTGGCGATGTCATTAACGAAAATATTAAAAAACAGTGGTCCCAAGTGTGATCCCTGGGGGACGCCAGATGATAATTTTATCTCAGTAGAAACAAAGCCCTTGACCTTAACGTATTGAATTCTGTTATCAAGGTAGCTACTCATCCATTCGAGCATGCGTCAGCCGATGCCAACCTCAGCCAACTTTATCAATAAGATTTTATGATTTACGCGATCGAAGGCTTTGGAGAAATCGGTATACACTGAATGTACCTCCGATCCACTCTCTAGAGCATCAATAATAAAGTTGGTGTATTTTAACAGATTTAGCTCAGCTGGCAAAAAAAAATGTTATAGGAATAACATAACTATATACCGTAATTGCTCGCACTTGCGATCAAATTTGCATTTGCGGATTATTTCTGTGGAGGTTATGTCCTGCTGGATTTTGTCGCTCCCCAGTTTAATGCTACCATTTTACTTAGTTTTGCGGGCCTTTTGTACATGCAAAAGTAATTGGAGCTAGTTTGCTACTGACCACGAGTTCGATATGAATTTTGGGAATCGATGGGACTTCATTGATGATGATAAGTTCTTACGAAAGATGAAATATCAGCATAGCGTAGAAATTGTACAGTAAACGTCATCGTGAGTGATAGCATCCCTTGGACAAGTCCAAGTTGAATCACATACTTGAGGCTGTCAACTGATATGAGCATTACCATTTATACTTAGTTAAAATTCAGTGAATTTCCATGAAATAATATAATTATTACCTTCTCCAAATGTGAGGAAACTAAAGGTGACAACGCTGACCAGTATAAAACAGAGTAGATCCATATAGAACCCGAATGCTGAACTAGCCGCAATAAACATAAACCAAGCGCTCGTATGTGAATCCTGGTGTTTATCAAATTCATCTCGTAACACATTCTCTGCATTGTAAGCTCGAATTGTTGTTAAACCTTGAAGCGTCGCGTTCAGATGTGTGAATACTGGACTCCTCACTGAAAAGAAGCAAGAAATTAATAATCTAAGACAAAGACACTCTTAAAGGAAAGTTGTACTTACTAACTCCTTCCAATCTCTTAATGTTCTTTGAAGTTTTCAGGAAAATGTGTCGTAAAATCAAGGAAAAGAAGGAAATCACTCCGACTACAACGAGGAAATACGGGTTGACTATTGATATGAGTACCAAGGATCCAAACATCAATAAGAGAATCTGGAAATTAGTTACAATAATTAATATACCTCATGGTGCTTCTAAGTTTAGTTTGAGTTAAAATGAAATATCTTGAAGGAATTATTCTTTTAATAATAAACCCACCTGTCCAGAGTCCAAAATCACCTTGGGCAGGACCTCATCCACCGAACCGATATCCTTTGAGAATCTGTTCAATATCCTTCCACTAGGATTCGTGTCAAAGAATCGCATTGCAGCCATTACGATACTCGAAAACATCATATCATGCAATTTTTGTGAACTCCACATGGCCATTTTATAAAACAAAACTGATCGAGATAGAGTTACAACAAATAACATCACTATCAACCCAGTGTAAATGTTCAAAGAAAACTCTGTGGTCCAAATGTCACTGGATGAGTAAACTTCGGGAAATTCTTCTGGATTCGCTGATGCATTGAAATAATCCAAATCTCTTGTAGCGGAAGTTACGCTGCGTACACTGCGATTTAATAATTCTGCAACAGTTGCTGGTATAACAGTCGTTAGCTCGGAAGTATTATTGAAATTTGAATTATTAGATGCCAAAAGTGCTGCGGCCGTTGAATTTTGCTTAGATTCTTGGATGTTGACAAAGAAGCTTACGTACCAGTCAACACCACTGGCAAGCATTTGTGCAGCAACATATAACGAAAGAACGAATACCACAACACATATGTTGTTCCCAGCTAAGAAATATTGGAATAGCAACGATCCGCCTACAGTTCCTTTTGATGAAGTTTCTTGCATCTCCTTTAAATTCTTTTTGGCTTCTTCTAGGTCTTCAATATCTTCATCATCATCATCCACTGTTGCTTCAACTTCGTTTAGAATAGCATCAGCAAGACTCATTTCACTCACGGCGCTCGCGAGGGATTTAACACTACGCGCTGACATTTTGCGGTTGCGTACACGTTTGGTTTCGATTTCTTTTTGTTTTTCCTCGTCCTTCGGTTCTGGTTCCGCGGTGAGCAGTTTGGCGTATAAGTTGTCGCTCTGGGCTAGTTCTTGGAAAGTGCCTTCATTTTCTATGGAGCCCTAGAAGAAGAACTTTAGAGGTATTATCTTTATAAATATAGCAAATATATAAAAGCCATTCTGAACACGAGGCGGGACACCTTGTACATTTACTACTTATAACAGTCTACTTACGTTATTAAGGATAATCATATGATCAGCATCCTTTAAATGATGAACTTGATGTGTAACCAACACGCGTGTTTTACCGGCCAAATAGCCTTTGATACATTTATCATAGAGATGTTTCGATACGTGAGTATCGACTGCAGAAAGAGGATCGTCAAGAAGATAGATGTCAGCCTCTCTATAAATAGCACGAGCCAAGTTGATGCGAGCCTTTTGCCCGCCACTCAACGATGCACCTGAAATAAAATTTAGCTTTGAAATTAAACGAATCTCATTGATTGAAATGGACCTACCTCTGTCACCCACAACTGTCAAATCGCCATGTGGGAATTGTTTAAAGTCTTTCTCCAAAGCGCATGCGTGTACCACTTCATTGTATCTTGTTTTATTGTATTCTGCGCCAAAAAGTATATTTTGTCGTACCGTGGCTGCAAACACCCAAGAGTCTTGCGAAGCATACGACAGGACGCCATTAACTTCGATGTTGCCGTCAACTACTTCAAGTTCACCTAGAAGTAATCATGTTTTTACATTAATTCTGCTCTTCTTATTATTTTACTACCAAAGTATTCCTATAAGCATATTCTACACCTACCTAGAATCGTTTGTAACAAGGAGCTCTTGCCACCACCAACAGGTCCAATAACACCCAACAATTGGCCTCTGGGCACTTTCAAATTCATCTGTTTCAAAGCATCTTCACTGGAATCTGGACTCCATTTCACTGTTAAATTATTGAAATTCAATGAATGGTCTGCATCAAATTTCATATTGTGATTGTTGTTGATTGGCGATGCTAATGATGAGTATTCTGCATTGTTCATGAAACTTTCCAGACGTTTGATGCCGACTAGTAATTCAGCTACTTCAGAGATACCACGGACAAACATCGATGAGATGGATTGGGATAGGATGCCGTAGTAACTCATAAAGACGAATATCTGCGAAGGAATAAAACATTGATTGCTTGGTATAGACTCTGTCCTGTCGGGAACTATATCATTCCGTGCTCCCCACCACTTATTTTAATATTTGGTATTGGGCTTTGACGTTGTCAGACTATTTACTTTTATATTTGTTGATAAAACATTTAGAATTGTTGTAAATGATCAAAGCCTGAATACGGAAGAGATGGCAGGAATATATAAAAGACCTTTTCGACCATGTGAGAAATAGCACATCCGTAGCTAGGGTAGGACTGGAAGACAGAGGTCCCGAAATCACGAAAGACGAAGTCACCCACACACTAAACAACATGAGCAACGGTAAATCTCCTGGCCCCGACGGAATTCCTATCGACATTCTTAAGATCATAAGTGATCAAGATTTGGATGTCGTAGTGAGACTCTTGAACAGCGTCTATGGGTCTGGAAAACTACCAAAGGAATGGTTCTCATCAGTTTTCATATGTTTACCGAAAAAATCGGGTGCAAAAGAGTGCAGTGACCACAGTACCATAAGCCTCATGTCCCACACTTTCAAACTACTGTTAAAAATTATACTCAACCGCATCCACCAGAAGGTCTGGATATAAGTGACCGTCAGTTTGGCTTTCGCAAAGGATTAGGTACAAGAGAAGCACTATTCGCATTCAACGTAATGCAGCGATGCCTAGATGTTAATCAGGACGTATATGCCTGCTTCATCGACTATAATAAGGCGTTTGACAGGGTCCGCCACGACCAGTTGATGGAAATATTACAATGTAAAAACCTAGACCACCAAGACCTGCAAATCATCTCAAATCTCTATTACAACCAAAATGCCACCGTCAAAGTAGATCAACAAAATTCTGGCACCATCTCAATAAAGAGAGGTGTACGTCAAGGTTGTGTTCTGTCACCTATTTTGTTTAATGCCTGAAGAGATTCTAAAAAGGGCAATGGAAAATGACAGTGCAGGAATAAAAGTAAATGGAGTGCCTATAGTTGTTCTAAGATACGCTGATGATACCGTAATTTTAACGGAAAACCTGGAAGATCTACAAAGAATCATGGACAAACTTGTTCGATATAGCGAAGAATACGGCCTTACACTCAACGTACACAAAACAAAGTTCATGAAAATAACAAAGAAGGCCCAGACTAACAACGAACAGATAATCGTCAAAGGTGAACCCATCGAACAGGTAGAGAAGTACACTTATCGTGGAACAACAGTTACTTTTAATAACGACTACACGAAAGAAATAAAAGCACGCATAGAAATAGCAAGATCCAATTTTAATAGCATGAAAAGAGTTTTGTGCAATAGAAGTCTAAGCCTAAAACTGAGACTGAGACTAGTTAGATGTTATGTTTTTGCCACTCTGCTTTACGGCGTCGAGGCATGGACTTTGAACGCAGAAATAACCAAAAGACTAGAAGCTTTTGAAAGGTGGGTGTACAAAAGAGTACTGAAGGTGTCATGGGTCGATCGGATAACTAACTTAGAAATACTTGACCGACTAAACATAGAAAGAGAGTTATTAATAACAATTAAAAGCAGAAAACTTCAGTATCTGGGCCATGTGACTCGTGGACCAAGATATGCCTTACTTCAATTGATAATGCAGGGAAGGATCCAAGGTACAAGAAGCGTGGGTAGAAGAAGGATATCCTGGTTGAGAAACTTGAGAGAGTGGTTTGGATGTTCCTCGATAGAGCTTTTTAGAGCAGCTGCATCCAAAATAAGAATTGCCATGATGATCGCCAATCTTCGTCGCGGAGATGGCACCTAGAGAGAGAGAGTGCATAGAGATAAATTCATTGCGATCACCAAGATTTCGGAATATCTGCAATGGGCTCACATGTGTCTCCGATGCTTAGTAATATATTTATGAAAGAGAAAATGTCATTTGATTTTTCGGCAAAATCTCCTTTTTAGCTCGATACAATCAATCCAACGTGTTTCTAATTTGTTGATTCTTTAAGGTCCTCAAATTAAACGTTTGTAACGACGATGACCTCTTCATTCGACCTGAATCTCCTACCACACTACCTTTGAAAGCGAATTTATTAAACAAATTCCTCCGAATTTTAATGAAAAAGTCATCAACATTAGGACTCCATAAAGATAAGTTTTTTAATTAATCAAATTATTATGTAAAAAAACCTCATAAATAAATTGTAAAAACAAAAGACAATATTAATAATAGGAGAACTACGACAACTTTAAAATTAATTCCACAGCAAAAATAACTACTTCATTGTGTTTATAAAAATAAACTAATGTATTCTTAGCCTTATCAGACAAGACAATCATCACAATAATTTCTGGTTTCATTTCAATATTATTCTATTACTATTGTTTTTATAATTAAAAAATATTTACAAAGATTATGCTATATTTTAAACAAAAAAAAAAAAAAAAGAGAAAATGACTTTGCATAAACAGATTAAAATACTAAATACCCTGTTTATTATTTAGCAGTCTGCGACATAATTTTCATATTTAATTTAATAATAATACAGTGTTATACAGAAAGTGCGCATCATAATGTGGAAACACGTGACTTTCTTGAGCTGTCAAAATTGACATTTTTTTTGGGAAAATTAAAAAAAATTGCCACTTGTATTTTACCTTTTTACCCATGTGTGATTTAGAGATATAAAAAACTTGACCTCCGTTTGCGTTGCCCAAACTTTGGTTGGCGCATACAGCCTTTTGATATATTTGCTAGTTTAGGCGCTAAACTCATTGTATTCTTCTCAAAAAACCGCTATAAACAAGTATTTTCAGAAATCCATTATCTCTTAAAATGCAAAAGTTAGAAAGCTTTAAAATAGTTGCCGACATTTGAAAAACGCCCTGTTTTTTTTTTCTCCTCGCCAGAGAAATAAGTTTAGTTGTGTCCTAATATTAAACTAATAGTAAGAAAACCTGAAGGCAGTAAAAATATGAACCATAGTGCAACTTGACCGTAGGCGGTCTTATATATTTTAATGTTAAGTAATATTATTTGTATTCTATTATTATAACTCTATAGTCTCTAATTTAAGTTTCATCATTTTGCAAACTCTTCTCAACTTTAACTGTTAATAAACTTAGTCTATTTAAACCTGGTATTCGGTGTTTCAATCTTTTATGGTTTAGGTTTGGTAAAGAAGTCAAAGTTTTGTAAGATAGTGTTTAACCTTAAATGGCTCTCGTTGTTCTGAAGATCTTTCAAAATACAGACGCAGAATTTTCATTACAATCTATGAAACAGTTCATATGTCATATTTTTCGTAATTCTCGTACTTTTTCACATCTTTTTAATACTCAATATTTTAAATAATGCAAAAAATATATATAACGACTATTATTGAGGTAATTAATTTGACAGTAAGTAACTTATTTGTTTTTCATGGTTTGTAGGTAAATTTATTGCTTGTAGTAGTAGCGTTTTGTGTAATTGTCGTTTCGAAAATTCCCTATAGAAAACAGTATTCACCTCTGCGTCCCACATCAAATTCTCACGCTCACTGTTGAAAAGGACCCTATTCCAATTTGCAAAAACAAATTTTCTATATAGAAAACTGCTTTTGCTGCTTTTGTCTTAGTGGTTTTAACTCTGCCCATTTTTAGCAGCTTTTCGACAAAGACGCGAATATCACTCGTTATACAAGGATCCAGAAGTACTGCGGATAAAAATTCTATCCGTTATGCATATATTTAATTCCTGGTGCACTCAAAACAAACTGATGATCAATCATGATAAGACTGTCGTTCTGCAGTTCAGTAGGTAACGTGCAGTGCTGAATTACGACTTGCTGTTTGAGGGCCATCAGCTGGAGTGGGCTACGTCTTCGAGGATTTTGGGAGTGACCTTCGATCGGCGGCTGCAGTGGGCTGATCATTTGGAGTCCGTCAGTCGTAAACTGAACAGCCAGGCTTACGTGATTTACACTCTCAGAAGTCACATGAATACTGGCGCTCTAGTTAATATTTATTACTCTTTCGTGTATGCTGCTATTGCCTACAACATTATAGTCTGGGGACGATCGAGTGACATATCCAGGGTGTTCATCATCCAAAAAAGAATTTTACGCACTATGTTTGGCCTGCCCTACAATTTCTCGTGTAGGGAGATATTTAGACGATGGCGTTTACTCACAGTTGCTTGTATATACTTGCTTAAAATCCTGACGTATATTTTTAAAAACATCTGCAGGTTTCGACGTAATGGCTCCTTGCACGACTATGCCACTAGGGGCAGAAAGAGGATGCTTTTATCTAGGCCTCTACATGAGTTTTTTAAAAAGTCACCAGATTACTTTGGACTACTTTATTTTAATATGTTGCCTGAATCTATTAGGAATTCGAGAAATATTCATCAATTTAGTAGAAATTTAAAGGAACTACACTCTTTTTACAGTCTGAGCGAGTATATTGAGCACTGCTCTTAATGATCATTCTTTATTATGTTTTGACGTCTTGTGTGGTGACGAACTGTTGTTTAAAAAATAGTAAACATTTTGAGACACGCTGTATAAAAATCTATGAGACCATTCTAACAAACTAAAATTCAAAATTGGATCTACAAAATAGAGATAACAGAAAACTAATAAATACCTTTGCAGCTGTAATTTGCTGATCCATTAAAGCCATAGTCAACAGAGTACAAAACATAGCCATACGCGTTGTAAACAAATTGAATGTCATAAACAGTGCTCTGACATACGATGATTTCATGATGATTCTCAGTTCAGATTTTCGCGCCAAACGGATCAGTTTTGCAAACGGTTTCTCCCATGCGTACATCTTAATAACTTGAACACCACCAATAATTTCGTCCATGAGCCGAACGCGTTCATCTGTTCGCATTGCCGTTGCTTTCCGGTAGATGGCAGACAATTTACCAGTGTATCCTAAACACAAGATTTTGTAAAACTAAAGCTATTATTACTCATGTAAAGCTTACCTTGTAATGGGACAACGAGAAGGACAGTAAGGAATCCAACCAATCCAGCAAAGCCAGCTTGCACAGACAAAAAATATCCAATTAATATTGTGGACAATGGATCTACCCACATGTGATGTATGAAGATCGATACTAAATCAAATCGACTTACATCGTTAGACAGAAGATTGACGATTTTACCCGATGCTGTCTCGCCGAGTGCTGTCTTACTCAGTCGTAAAGCCTGTGGAAACATAAAAATATGAGTTAGGACAATCTTTAAAAAACAAGTAATTGGCTCTTTGCATCCTCATGTCGTCGACGCTGCTCTTCAAAAACTTGATGAGCCTCGTAAAAGTTCAAAGGTTTCTAAATATTTTAGGTCAACTTACTTTTCTGTAAACCAAGGAACAAGCAGCTATTCTTAGCTTCATACCATAATGGAAGGCACCCATCATAAATTGATTGATTAATAGAGCATTAACCCCACTGAGGGCCACTATTAAACCAGCATACATGAAGGCATCATCTCTAGTAACATCTCCTACACCACTTTAAAATAACGAAGAAATAAATAAAGGTTTATTTTATTTGTTTTGTAGCAACTTACATATCACCGTGTCAGACATGAATACTAGTAGTACACAGTGGCTCAAATAGTTTATTTAATTAAAATTGTGTTTTGGATAATAGACTAATTGAGTGTATAAAATTATTCTTGAAATATTTCAACTACAAGAGCAGTTACCGCAGGTACAGAGAAGTGGGGCGTAGGGGGATTTAGATACTTGTTTGCTATTGATCCAAAGCTCGTTACTGGCGACATTACAAATTACAAAGCTCGGAGAACGCGGCCCGAAAAAACCGCTAAATATATACAGGGTGAGCCAAATTTAATCTGTACGCACCAATTAGGATCATTCAGGCGGCGCACAATGAAGTATATAGACTAAAACCCTGGTCAAAAGTCGGAATTAAAAAGAATAGCGGAACGCCTTGGTACTATCTGTTTCTATTAAGTAAATAACCCCTCTATGATATTTTGTTCCTCTCTTGCCCCTCAGTATCCACTGGGCGACACACAATTAGTCGAAACTCAGTCGTCATTTAATACGAAACGTTGTTTTATAGATGCTCTCCGTTTTTTATGTGATTTTCAGCAGCCGTTTAAGTTGTTTTGTGAATAGTTATTGTGTTCATTTAGACGAATATGGAAGGTGCAGGTTAAAAATAATAATTTAGAATGTATTTAAGTTATTGTTTAATAAATACAATATTATAATCGTCCAGGAGGGTCCAGTTAAAATACATTTTCTTGACAAAATTTTGAAACATTGGTATTTTTGTATAACTTCCAGGTAGTTCCGAGTATTCTACTTTTTTTTTATATGAAGTTTGACATTTTCTAAGACTAAAATAAAAAAAAATGGTTCCGCTTTTTTTCCGCCATTTTGTTTTCCATGCGTGACTTTAAAACGCGTTCATATTTATTAAGGATTTTGTATTGGTTTTTAAAATAATTAATTTTCTTTCTTTTCAGATTCTTATATTATATAATAGAATGCCCAGATAAGAAATTGGATCTAAAATTTTTATTTTTAGAAAAAAAAATATTACCTCAAAGAACAAGAACAATTTGAGCAAAGAAATTGAGGTAGGTAGATCCTGAAACTCTTAAATTTGGACTTTCAATTCTACATGCAAGAATTAGATTTTTTGAATCATTACTGCATCTCTCTTATAAGCTTAGTGTCCAAAAATTGCAAATAAAAACACCAGAAGAAAAAAATATAGTTAAAGAACAGGCTGGGTTTGGAAACACCAACGATGGGAATACTTCGAGACGCTTTTTTTCTGATCCGGAAGCTGCTTCACGTATCACAGGAATAGACAAAAACCTAATATTTAGATTCAAAGTAATTCTTGAAACAATTTCCAGCGGACATGCTTCACAAAGAAGTTCGAGGCGTATGCTTATGAAACTGCTAACCTGTACGTGCAGTTGTATGGGTGGCATCCAATGTCACCCACTGTACATGAAGGCTGTCCGTTCCCATGCCTCTTTACATTATAAAAGGACATCGAATACAGCGTTTTTTTATACATTTCTCCCTCGTATATAAGACCTATAATAAATCATGCCTGCCAAAAGATACCGACAGTAATAAAAAATAACTACAGTGACTGAAAAAGTTGGGTTAATGATTAGAGTTTGCAAATAATGCATGTAGCTACATTAAACATTCATTATTGCCAATAGGACAGCTTTCAGAGGAAGCTGCCGAGGCCCGAAACAAACATTTAAGACTCTAGGCAGACCTTCTCTCGAAAATTTTACAGAATAAAATGCAATATTGAACAGACTCTTATTATCATCCGATCCACTTTTAAGCAGCAATAGGCCAAAGCCAAGAAAAAGAAGTAAGCCTTTTAGTTCAGAAACCCTGAATCTTTCACTCCTTGAGTTAACACTGGAGAACATCGAAACTAGCGACGAAGAAGAAGATAATAGGCTCAGTGATTCTGAGTTTGACAATTAGTTTAGAATTTTTTCTCTAGTTTCATTAAAACCTTAAATAAAATCTGTTTTTTATTATTGTTCATGTGTATATTTTTACATGAAAAAGGTTATATACTATTTTCAAATTAATACGACTTCTTGTCTAGAACTAGTGATTTTTTAGTAGTTAAATTTGGCGATATAGGATTTTTTTGTCCGCATTCCTTTCGTTGTTACAGATTCGTTTGCCAAGCAATATACGAAATGTAATCTGCTGGTGGTGTGTAAGTTGCTACAATAATAATTAAATAACTCTAAACAGATACATAAAAAATCTTTACCTAAAATATGATAAAAATTTTCCTAATAGTAGTGGTTGTATCAGTCTTAAAACAACATCCATTAAGAACAATAATATTCCCAAAATGGTATATTCTGGCCAAAACGTTCGTATTAACGCTTTGAGTAAACTCGGCTTTTTCTTATTTCTTTTTCCTGCTTGTATCTGTTTGTACCAATTTCTGAAATCAAACATATAAATCAATAGTGTTCGGGAAATATGAGGATTGAAAGATCGTGAAGATCAACACAATTGTGCACGCGTTACACGGAAGAAACAGACTGGCATTGACTTCAAAGTGCCGACTTAGCCTATTTGACTTAAGATTAAATTAGGGTAGTCTGATGCACTACGACCTGATGGTCTATTGTGTCCCCTTTCTTGAGTTAGTTGAGCTCTTATAAACTCCAGTACCTTGGTTGGTTTCATTTGCAAAAGAAAGAAGTGTTGTGTCGATGAAAACTATGGCAAAATTGAACAAATTGTGCTTCGAATTGCATACGCACCCACCGTATTACACAATAACTGCAATTTTCTCATCTTCTTGCAATCAACATTTGGCCGTTCGAGCCGGATCAACACCGTTCTTACTGAGATCCAACACAGATTTAGGATTTTTCATGATTGAAGTATCCAATGAATATCTTGGAAGATGTATTGCTCTGTCTGTGTCCTCTGAACTTCTCTGAACTACTCCTTATTGTTGAGTTTCCCTACAAAACGGGTTGACACCCCCTTTTTGATAACTTATTGGCTTCTTCGTCTTCCCTGATATCAATCAATGAATGTCCAGTAATCAAAACAAGGAAAACTCTGTTTTTCTTGCCAAAGATCTTCGGATGATGTCTGTGAGCTGATACAGATCTACTGCCTCTATGCCTATATGAACTGGGCTACTTCCGATCGATATAAACTGATATAAAGCAGCAACCAAAAAATAAAATAGCATAATTATTGGATTAAAATTAAAATGTAGACGAGCGTATAACCGGATATGCATTAACACAACTATTTACGATTGCGTAATTTCACAGATGTTTACGTTATCATATCAGTTTTCAAATTCACACCACTTTTAGCCAAGATTCCATGCGGTATTCTAATATATTGGATGATAAAAAGTAAGCGCGTTCTGTTTATTTTTACAAGATACACAAATGATAATTTATAAGAGAGGACTTTTGTTTTGTTTAAAGCGCAGTGTAATGTTAAATATTTAAATACAAAATAAGGCAGATGTTTGTTTTAACGGTTAAGGTTTTCGATTACACGAATTTTTGCTGAAATCTGATACAAATGTTGCTATTTCTCTCTGTCTTTCTCCCTGTTGCGTCGTTCGTTGGTTTTAAAAATTAATTTCTGTTAGCATTTAGTTCTACAAGCGTCGTTCCGAAACTAAAGAACAATTATACAGTTCTCACAGCGACAATCGCCAGCAGTTAGCTCTGTGCTATCACGGAGTTGAGGCCCAAAGTGGAAGAGAAACTCCAGCAACTCAGTTTCTTTAATATGAGAAATTTACATGAATCTTCAAGGTCCATTTTCTCGGTATTTGTTAATCAGCAATGTTCGCAGGAGTTTCTTTACTTATACTGCTGTACAAAAGTTTGGTTAGGCCTTGCCTGGAGTATGCTTTAGCAGTTTACAGCATAAATATCTGAGATATGTTGTTTCTATATTGTATCCTGCTCGATTGACAGAAAATCCACGCCCTAAATTTGGTTTAGGTTATTATCAACAGTAATGCCAAATGTCCTAATGTCATGAGTGCAGCAGGATTTATAATCATCTTCACAATGAACAAGCCTTTACCGAACAAATTGGACAATATTGAACAGAGGAGTTGAGGCCCAAAGTGGAACGAAAAACTCCAGCAACTCAGTTCCTTCAAAGTGGGAAACTTAAATGAATCTTCAAGGTCCATTTTCTCGGCATTTGTTAATCAACTATGTGTGCAGGAGTTAAGTAACATTTCTTAACTTAAACTGTACAGTATAAAAATGATGGTACCACTTACCGCTCTAATCTGTCTCCTAACAACATACTTCGATCGCTGTTGATTGGGTTATAGAGATCGTCTACGTCTAAAGTTTTCCCATATCCTTTTTTGAACATGCCTAGTGTGTACCTGTAATAATAAGAAACAACTTTGGTTAAAACATAAAGCACTCTGGTGTAGCATTATTTCTTTGTCAAGGTATAAACAATTTGATAGATCTATCTATCTTGGACACAATGCTTTTCCCCCACCACCCTCGTCTCTTTGAAACACGCTGTATATTCACGTGATTCTATTAAAAGATGTGTGCGTGTATGTTTGTGCGAGTTCAAAACATGCCGCACTATATTACGTATTTCGGTGGAAACAACAAATCTCAGAATAATCTTTATTAGATTTTTGTCTTTGATTCTAAAACTGAGATTCCTGGCTTCCTGCCAAATTAAACGGACCGTAAATACTTATTGGTGTACCACACAGAAAGAGGTTTGCTATGTGTATGTCTGGAAGACTGAAAGAAGGATGATGCTTGATTATTTGTTTTTGTTTTTAAATTAGAATGGAATTCAAATGCCACAATAATTTGCTTTGAGTAAAATTATGTTGAATTTCCAAAAGTACTAAATCTATTTAAAAATTATGATAACAATAAAAAACGACTACTAATATTTATTTCATAAGAATTTATAGTCAAATGTGGCTGGTGTCCTGGAAAGAGTTGAACAAGGGCAGGGATGAATTCATTTTGCAGTATAGTTGTAAGAATGAGTCAGGCCAGAGAATGACTTCGCTGCTACGGCACTACGCCTAACTTGGGCCATCCTGTACTTAGATATTTGATAAGTTTGAAAATGTAGAAGCAATCAATCTCTACACACCGTGTAGTGGATTTTCTAATTCTAAATCGACTATCAAAATAATGCACAAAAAACTAAATTCAGATGAATTCTTTACAAAACTTTTTTATAAACATCAAAACTGACAAATCATAATAATATAACAAATTAAAATACTAACTATTTCAACAATATATAAAATATACTGCGTCATATATCCAACAGACTAGTTAAATGAAATAGATATCGAAACTTAATTACGATAAGAATAGGTACATAATAATTACCAACTTTGTTATAATTTGTTGTTTATGGCTATTTTCATTTTTATATAATATAAAAATGCTACTAAAAGTTTGAATAAATTAAAACTTCCCTTTACTATTATTAAACAATTTGTTTTGGTTTTTTCTGTGGGGTTCCTTATTTTGCCCTATTAAAATAAGTGGCGTCCTATTTCTCATTTTTTCATTCAATATTAATCATCGAAAATCACTTTATTGTTTTCCAAATTATTCCCCATGAAGATCTATACACTTTTGCATGCGTTTGAACCTTTGCCACTCTGATTGAGATATCTCCAAAATATGCATTCTGAATGCAGCAACCGCTTCTTCAGGTGTCGAAAAACGTTTTTTTCGTACCGGAATAAAAAGAAGTCATTTGGTGCCAAGTCAGGACTATACGATGTTTTGGGTGCTCAAAAATGCAGTTGTTTGAGCCGATGTGTGAGAGCTCGCATTGTCGTGGTGAAGAGTGATCCGTCTTCGGCGGTTGGTTTTCCTGATTTCTTGGAAGACAACTGGCAAACAAATGGTTGCGTACCACTCAGAATTGACTATTCTGCGTTGTTGTAGTGGTACGGTTGCGATAGGTCCAGTTTTTACGCAAAAACAGGCGACCATTTGCTTGGAAGTGCTTCGTGCGCGAACAACTTTTGTTGGAGAGCCAAATCCAACAAAAGTTGTTCGCGCACGAAGCACTTCCAAGCAAATGGTCGCCTGTTTTTGCGTAAAAACTGGACCTATAGGAAAGTTGGGAGCCCGTTTCTTTGTCTCTTCCATTTTAAATTAAATGAATAATATAATACATAAAAACTTAACACATTAGAATCAGAAACTAAAATAAAAATAAATAATTCTTTAGGTTAGCCAGCATTCTTTTCAACATGTTTGTATTAAAATGCGACGATGCCACATATTTCTTAAACTTAGCTAAGTACTGGCTGGTGCAATTCATATCCTACATAAGGTGCACCTTATCTTAAGGTAGACCTTAGCTAAGTTGTAGATTTAAGCGAGGCGGTGCAAATGGCTGTAAGTAACCCACAACTATTACTTCAAAGCATCAGGCGACTGAAGGAGAATGCGTCTGCAGCGAACCCTAAATAATTTAGGCTCAAGGGATTTTAAATCTAAAGATATTTTATTGTACACTGTTCTATAGGACGGAGGAGTAATGAGTCCCTTAAACCTAAGATTCAAAGTATGAACATCAGTCCTGAACTTAACTTTATTTAGCAGGTACGGAGGCCGGCCATAGACAATAACACCATGAAACAAACTAGCAGAATACAATAGTCTTCTGTCAGTCATATTGAGCCAGTTGGTGTCGCGAAGTTTATACGAAGGCATGACTTCTGAACTCTTTCTATCCTACACTTATCAACGCTATCCAAACAAGGACCATATACCACGTCACAAAAGTCAAAGTAACTCAAGACAAGACTGTTACTTAACATAATTTTAAGTGACCGCGGGAACAGTTGAGGACTGGAGTATAACATTTTTAAGGAAGAATACATGTATTAACATGCTTCTTAAAACGTAAATCGACATCTAGTTCAAGACCTAGATTCCTAGCACTAAATGAATATTGCAGCACCTCACCATCTACTTTAATTTGAACTCTAGACCTAACATAGTCTCTTTGTTTTCCAAACATCAAAACACAAGATTTTGTGCTGTTAATCTCAAGATTATTATTTATATATTATCGTATTGTTATGAAAAGTTAAAAGGGTGCGCCTATGGACAATTGCGGTCGGTATTGACATTACAATGGGATATCGAGTTGTGGTTTTTTATATAATTTTAAATTAAGATTAGAAAGACTATATATGAAATCGATTTTGCGTAGCGGTTACTCAGAAATATTTGGTAACGTTTCAATGTCAAAAACAATTAAGTAAGTGGGATATTACGTATTAACGTTGATAACCTTATTGCATTTCATTGTAGTTAAATCTTTTTAATTATAGCTTTAGCGTTCCATTGTTTATATAAGGTAAATAACAAATATGGTGTACAAAATTTCTAGTATTGTTCATTAAATATTTATCTCAAACAAATACAAATATACAAAATAAACTTACGACATGACGATTTAGGTGCTTAGAATTTTTTTTTATCAGTAATCTAGATTACCCCTTGATTGCCTCTAGCCGCAGCACTGAAATGGTAGATATAACATAGCATGGTAGCCGAATATACTTGCGACAGGCATCAGATCAAGACTCAAGGTTCAAAGGTCTTTGTTATGGATATTGCACCTTGAAAAGGATATCGCTCTCTCTTCTCATCCAATCAATTGTCTAGGGCATTTGATACGGTTGATAAAGACTTTGTGTCCTCCAAGCTGTCTTGTATGGGTCTTAGGGGAAACGTGAACAGCTGGATCTGCTCATACTTAAATCAACGTAGATTTCGCGTCCCCAGGGTAGTGTTTTGAGCCCTCTTCTGTTCTTGTTGTTTGTTAATGACTTACCTCAGCAACTCTCCTTTGCCAAACCCTTCATGTATACGTCTCTGGTTATATCTGATAGGGACCCTAAGGTTCTACAAACAAAGATTTCGTCTACATTGCGGATCTTCGACTTGTGGTGTTGTGCCAACCGATTGATGGTGAACCGAAATAAGACTGTGTTGATTCAATTCAACAGATATAAGCCTTCTCTGGACTTTGATGTGCACTTTGGGGGTGCCATCTTGTCTTGGTCTTCGTTTGTAAGGCTCCTGGGTGTTGCGGTCGACGAAAAATTGAGCTGGTCACACAATATAGATAATGTATGTAAGAGGCTCATTCAGCAATCCTTTGTAGTGTATTCTTTGAAAGGGAACATGAACTCTGCAGACTTGATAACAATATACTATGCCCCTGTTTATTCAACGATTGCATATAACATAATCTCCTGGGGTAGATCTTGCGAGATGTATCCTGTTTTTGTTATACAAAAAAGAATAATACGTTCAATATTTAATCTACCTTAAAACTTCTCCTGCAGGGAGAAGGCATTTTAACAGCACCGTGTATCTACTTGTTTAAGCTGTTAGTGTATACATTCAGGAACCGTCACCTCTTATCAACTAATGGCTTGCTCCATGACTACGCCACCAGGGGCCGAAGTCAGCTCTTGCTGCCTAGGCCTCATCATGAGTTTTACAAGAGGTCGCCGCACTACTCTGGCATAAGCTATTTTAATTTGTTACCCTCCTCAATGAAGTCATCAGCATCTTTAAATATTTTTAAAAATAAACTAAAATTGCCCTAAGTAGATAATGGTTTTTATACGTTGCAGGAGTATGTCGGGTTCTGCTCTGGCACACTGTGACCGGCGCGCCTGCCTCATGCATCAGAATTTTTTCTTTTTTTTCATTGTATATTGTATTTTTACTTATGCGTTCTATGTATTTGTTTTATTTTATCATGTGCATCGTCTTACTATTAGTGACTGACATGTTTATTTTTTACTTGTGATATACACACAACAATATGACTTGCCAATGTATATATTTTTTATACCGATGAATGGTCAATAAAGTCTATTTATTATTAATCAGGATTGTGTGAATGTATGTTAACTAGCTCCAATTATTGTGATTTTACCTTCAATTTTGTTATTGTAGATCGAAATTTTTGTTTCATTTTTTTTCAGAAATTGGTAGGTATTTTAATTTTTTTCTTGCAAACTGTGTGTCAAACGAAAAAAAGTTAAGAGTCTTTTTTTGTTGTAAATTGAACAAGAATTTTAGAAATAATTTTTGATTCTAACAAAAGCAGTGGCGTACCATATTTTTCAGTAAAATTGTGCAAAGATGTGTCCGTATGCACGCCAATGGTTGAAGGAAAATAATAATTTTGTGCGTAAAAAAATGTATTTAAATTATCTATCCAAATGTGCCAAATTTCATTTAAATGTCTAAAGTAGTTTTTAAAATATTATTAAATTTAAAATTTTTAACAAAAATTTTAACACCCTGTACATTTTTTAACTTGGAAATATTTCAAAAACAAATTTCACACCAAGTTGCTGTTCTATCCACTATGAAGCTTCATTATAGCTCCAATTTTTGTGATTTTACCTTCAATTTTCTTATTGTTGTCGAAAGTCCCTAATTTATTATTTTTATTTATTTCTTTTTTAGAAATCAGTAGATATTTAAATTTTTTAATTGCCACAGGTGTGTCAAACGAAAAAAAGTCAAGAGTGTTTTTTTGTTGTAAATTGAACAAGGATTCTAGCAATAATTTTGGCTTCTAACAAAACCAGTGGCGTACCATGTTTTTCATTAATATTGTGCAAAGATGTGTCCGTACGCACGCCACTGGTTGAAGAAAAACAATAATTTTTACGTAAAAAAATGTATTTAAATTATCTATTCAAATGTGCCAAATTTCATTTAAATGTCTAAAGTAGTTTTTAAAAATATTATTAAATTTAAAATTTTTACAAAAATTTTAACACCCTGTATCTTATTAAACTTGGAAATATTTCAAAAACAAATTTCACACCAAGGTGCTGTTCTATCCACTATGAAGCTTCATTCTAGCTCCAATTTTTGTGATTTTACCTTCAATTTTGTTATTGTTTAATGTCGAAAGTCACAAATTAAATTTATTAATTTTATTTATTTCTTTTTTAGAAACCAGTAGATATTTAAATTTTTTAATTGCCACAGGTGTGTCAATCGAAAAAAAGTTAAGAGTGTTTTTTTTGTTGTACATTGAACAAGGATTCTAGAAATAATTTTGGCTTCTAACAAAACCAGTGGCGTACCATGTTTTTCATTAATATTGTGCAAAGATGTGTCCGTACGCACGCCACTGGTTGAAGAAAAACAATAATTTTTACGTAAAAAAATGTATTTAAATTATCTATTCAAATGTGCCAAATTTCATTTAAATGTCTAAAGTAGTTTTTAAAAATATTATTAAATTTAAAATTTTTACAAAAATTTTAACACCCTGTATCTTTTTAAACTTGGAAATATTTCAAAAACAAATTTCACACCAAGGTGCTGTTCTATCCACTATGAAGCTTCATTCTAGCTCCAATTTTTGTGATTTTACCTTCAATTTTGTTATTGTTTAATGTCGAAAGTCACAAATTAAATTTATTAATTTTATTTATTTCTTTTTTAGAAACCAGTAGATATTTAAATTTTTTAATTGCCACAGGTGTGTCAAACGAAAAAAAGTTAAGAGTGTTTTGTTGTTGTAAATTGAACAAGGATTCTAGCAATAATTTTGGTTTCTAACAAAACCAGTGGCGTACCATATTTTTCATTAATATTGTGCAAATATGTGTCCGTATGCACGCCACTGGTTAAAGTAAAACAATAATTTTTACGTAAAAAAATGTATTTAAATTATCTATCCAAATGTGCCAAATTTCATTTAAATGGCTAAAGTAGTTTTAAAAATATTATTAAATTTAAAATTTTTAACAAAAATTTTAACACCCTGTACCTTTTTTAACTTGGAAATATTTCGAAAACAAATTTCACACCATGGGGCTGTTCTATCCACTATGAAGCTTCATTCTAGCTCCAATTTTTGTGATTTTACCTTCAATTTTGTTATTGTTGTCGAAAGTCACTAATTTTATTTATTGTTTTTATTTATTTCTTTTTTAGAAATCAGTAGATATTTAAATTTTTTAATTGCCACAGGTGTGTCAAACAAAAAAAAGTTAAGAGTGTTTTTTTGTTGTAAATTGAACAAGGATTCTAGCAATAATTTTGGCTTCTAACAAAACCAGTGGCGTACCATGTTTTTCATTAATATTGTGCAAAGATGTGTCCGTACGCACGCCACTGGTTGAAGTAAAACAATGATTTTTACGTAAAAAAATGTATTTAAATTATCTATCCAAATGTGCCAAATTTCATTTAAATGTCTAAAGTAGTTTTTAAAATATTATTAAATTGATTTCAAAAAATTTGTTCTATCTTTAGAAAATAGAACACATTTTTTGAAATGTTTATGAGTTTATGGACTTTCTTGTCAGGACTGTAATAGCATTTATATCGGCCAATCTGGCCGTAGGATCCTTACGAGAATCAAGGAACATTTGTATTATTACAACCGTTATAAGAATACCGATATTTTTAATACTCCATCTACTTTTGCAAACCATCTAATCGCGACAAATCACAACTTCGATGTTTTGAATAATTCAACGTTATTACATAGGTGTAATAAGGGCTCCCGTTTAAATTATTTGGAGATTTTGGAGATCATGAAGGCTAAGTCAAATAATAGTGTCACTTGCTTGAATGACCAAACATCTTTCATTGAGTCCCCTATTATTAATTCACTCTTTAATTTGTAACGTGTTCAATTTTTGTGCCCCTCTTTAATGTTTTTTTGCTTGTTTTAGAATATCAGTCCAGTTCAATTCAATTCTTTTTGAACATACTGTACTTATAGAAAAAGGTTAAACTTGATATATTTGAATCTGGTCTTGGATGCATTAAAATTCTTATTTTATTTATTTACTCAACACAGATGTTTGTTTTCGTGTAATGTTATTCATATTCATGTTTAATATTTTTTCTACACCGATGTTTTTGTAAGAATGGTAAGTTTTTTTTTACCTTATGAACTGATGTATAGATTTGTTGCCCGTTGTTCGTTTTATTTATTTATTTATTTTTTCTCTTATGCGTTCGTTTTTATCTTTATTGTAGGACTGATGATGGCTTGTTGAGCGGAAACTAGTTTCCTTTACATAACTAAATTAAAAGTTTTTTGTGGAGTTGACTTTGAAAGTTTTTGTTTGTTTTCTTTTATTTGATTATTAAATTTAAAATTTTTACACAAATTTTAACACCCTGTACATTTTTTAACTTGGAAATATTTTAAAAACAAATTTCACACCAAGGTACGGTTCTATCCACTATGAAGCCTCATTCTAGCTCCAATTTTTGTGATTTTACCTTCAATTTTGTTATTGTTTATTGTCGAAAGTCAATAATTTACTTTCTTATTTTTGTTTAGTTTATTTTTCAGAAATCAGTAGATATTTTAAGTTTTTACTTGCCACAGGTGTATCAAACGAAAAAAAGTCAAGAGTGTTTTTTTGTTGTAAATTGAACAAGAATTCTAGAAATAATTTTTTCTTCTAATAAGAACAGTGGCGTACCATATTTTTCATTATTATTGTGCGAAAATGTGTCCGTATGCACGCCACTGGTTGAAGTACAATAATAATTTTTACGTAGAAAGATATATTTCAATAATTTATCCAATTGAGCCAAATTTCATTTAAATAAGTAAAGTAGTTTTACAAATATAATTAAATTTACAATTTTCAATAAAATAAAATATACCTTTGAAACTTTTTTTTTACTAGGCGATTTTCTTGGGAATGAGGTTCAGAATAAACTAGTTTTTTGAAATAAATATTGTATATTTATTTCATGTCACATTATTTTTTTTTCCGTACTACGTTTCGACAACATTACGTTGTTTTCTTCAGGCAACAGAATCTTCTTCTTTTTTTATAATTTCTTACAACATATTTTCATTTGACCAAGGCATTAATATGTACCAGAAATTCAGATTATTTCTGAAGAAATGCCTTGGTCAAATAATAATAATAATAACGTTTATTTTGCCAAAATAAAACAATTATAACAATACTACATATTACATAAAGCCCTCAAAACGGTTAACAACAAAATTTACTAGGTACAATAACAATGTTAAATTAATCAGCAAAATAAACATGTCTAACTCACAAAATCTTTATAAAGATTGTCCGTGAGCTTAACATATTTACCAGGCCGCAGTACCAGCACATCTGGCTTTGCCGTTTTTTAAAGTAGAAATCACATAAAGGACCTCTTCTTCATTTGTAGGTCTCAAAAAGAATGTGGAAGAGACCCATATTGTCAGAAAGTCTTCGGCCAATTGAAGAGAAAAAATAATTAAATGCTATGGCAATCCCCCTTGCATCTGTCTTTAGATTCCGCTGAAATGAAAAGATATTGTAAGAAATTATAAAAAAAGAAGAAGATTCTGTTGCCTGAAGAAGACAACGTAATGTAGTCGAAATGTTGTACGGAAAAAAAAATGTAACATGAAATAAATATACAATATTTATTTCAAAAAACTAGTTTCATCTGAACCTCATCCCCAAGAAAATCGACTAGTAAAAAATTAAATAATAAGGTTCAAGAAAACTTTCAAGAAAAATACCTTTGTAACGAAGCATTTTTCGAATAATATAGTTAACAATACAACCTGATATTATTTTGTGATTGTCTATCTGCCTCTAAAGTTTCCGAAATCGTTTTTTCAAGTTCGAATAAAAATCCCTAGAAAAAACATTTGATTATAATTGTTTTTTATTTATTCCCACACAAAACATAACTTGTCCTTGATCATTTTCTTCATATTCCGGGATTCCTTCCAAAAAGAGGAATCGACTGAATTGTGTTCATAGCACAAAATTTAAAGTAAATAAAACAAATCAAAAATTCAACTACACTGTATAATAATAAATTTAAAGTTAATGACTGACCTCTCCACGGGTCACTTTGTATAATCGTCGAAAAGTGTCTACCCAAAACGTTTTTTCAAAATGAATAAAGCAAAGAAGGTACCTGCGTAACTATACCTAAATAAGAGTTATTATTTAAATAGTTGACAAAAAGGGGCTCTTGAAAAATGTGCCTTGACAGCTCTAAGTAGTCATAAAGTAAGTGTTGACCACATGTTTATTTTTGTGTATTGTCTAGTAGTGTCTTCATTGAAGATAAGGAAATATTTTTATAATAGATTTACAATAGCCCATCTTAAAATTATTTCTTCACATACACCAATACACATCTGTTTAACATTATTTTGCAAAAATTATCAACAGACATTTATTTTGTTAATAGTCTGTCATGGTATGAGGATAGATGAGATAGACATGATAAAACTAAACTACAACTTTTCTTTTTTAAAAATATTTACCTAATACACTACTGCGATCTATCAATTAGGTACTTTGTTTACGAGGGATGCGATTTATGTATTAAGAACTGGCAACACTGGAGTTGTCAGGTGAAATCATCTGCCACAACCATCTTGAAGTTTGACATTTTTGACCATGAGAACATTTTGATAGGCGAGCAACATTTGTGTTGTTTAATTCGCAAAAATTTTCGAGATATGATTTATTTATTATAACTTTCGATGTGGTGTAACGCCAAAAAAAACAGTACATCAATAAAGTTAATGTCAACGTTTCACGATGAAGCACCATCCAAGATCACTGTATATCGCTGGTACACTGAATTCAAACATGGTTATACGAGGGTTACCTTTTATATTTCGGGATTAGAGAACAAAAACAAATATTAATCATCGAAAATCACTTAATTGTTTTTCAAAATATTCCCCATGAAGATCTATACACTTTTGCATGCGTTTGAACCAATTGTCGAAGCACTTTTGCCACTCTGATTGAGGTATCTCCAAAACATGCAGCAACCGCTTCTTCAGGTGCCGAAAAACGTTGACCTCTCAGTTTGTTTTTTACGTACGGGAATAAAAAGAAGTCATTCGGTGCCAAGTCAAGACTATACGGCGGATGACTCATCAAATCGATGTTTTGGGTGCTCAAAACTGCAGTTGTTGGAGCCAATGTTTGAGAGCTCGCATTGTCATGGTGAAGAGTGATCCGTCTTCGGCTGTTGGTTTTCTTGATTTCTTGGAAGACAACTGGCAAACAAATTGTTGTGTACCACTCAGAATTGACTGTGCTCCGTTGTTGTTTGGCTCATCTTGCAGTCGACTGCTGTTTACTTTCGGGCTCATACGCGTAAATCCACGATACATCATCTGCCACGATGTCATAGACGTATTTCGAAGCACCGCAATCGTATTTTTTGAGCATTTCTTTCGACCATCTATACGAGCCTTTTTTTGAGCGATTGACAAATTGTGTGGGATCCAACGCGAACAAATTTTTTTGACAGTCAAATGTTTATGCAATATTGAATGTATGCTGGTCCCACTAATGCCTAAGGTTGTCTCAATCTCTTGATAGGTCACATGACGATCTTGCAATTTCAGTTCGCGCACAGCATCAATAGTTTTCGGAACAACAACTGATTTTGGACGACCTTCACGAAATTCGTCTTGGAGTGAACTACGACAACGATTGAATTCACCATCGATAAACACTGGTCATTGATGGAGCTTCATCGCCAAAAATTGAATTAAGTTCATCCATGCACTGTTGCTGAGTTAATCCACGGTGAAAGTTGTAAAAAATAATCGCACGAAAATGTTCCCGATTTAATTCCATTTTTGGGCCGAGATGAATATTTCAAGTTACTGTAAACATCACAAATAGCGCTCGTATGTCAAAACGGTATGAGTACGCATAACCTCAAAAATGTCCAACTTTACGATAGAGCTGTCAGTTGCCAGATTGCAACACCAGGGTTGCCAAATCCCGAAATATAAAACGCAACCAATGGGTAGGCAAATTTGAGGTTAGGAAGTAAATTGGCTGTCAAATAACGCATTGGCGTAACTATAAAAAATATAATGGGGCATGTTTTTTGACTTTTAAAATTAATATCTAGTTAACTATGCATTTTAGAGCAAAAAAATCTTATATTTGCTACGGAATAATGTAACACCCTGTATAAATGACACCTATTTTAGAATGTAGTTCTAGGAGGCCTACAAAATCAGACGTTGAAAGAATTTTGAAAATCTGAACATTTTTGCCCTGTATAAAGTCATTTTGAACGTTGGAGATGCTGCTATTTGAACACTCTGCATTTGGAGATTTTTAAAGTAAAATTGTCCGTAATTAAAATAGAAATATACAGGGTTGTTCACGCTTTAGGGCGCGAAATATTGTGGCGAAATTACGTGACTTTCAATAAGTTTCATTTATTGGACCATCTACTATGGCTACTTTTTAAAATTGTTTTCATATTATACAGGGTGCCCAAAAAATTATATATTATTATTTTATTTATTAAATAATAATAATAAGACGTACTTTATTGGTACAAAACCCCAAGAGGCCATTGACCGAAGTCCTTCGGCCTATAATTATTTATCAATTTAATTTGCTGTTTATGCTTTACTAAATGTTATTGATTTACAATAATTGTTAGTTTTGGTGTTGCTTTGTTAAAATGAAGATTATTTAATCAAAAGAAGAATGTATTTATATCATATTGATCCATCGAGAATGCCATCAAAATTCTTTATTGGCTTCTCGAGTTTATGCTCAAAGGTTTCCCATACAAAATCATCCAAGACCAGCTGCTTTTAAATCAGTTTAAGGAAACTGAAAGTGTTAGCTAAGAACTACGTTACAAGAAAACCTGCCACCGAAAATGGAAAAACTATTTTTGCTAGAGTTGGTTCAGTAATCGAAAATCCCCATATTAGTCAAAATCAAATATTCGAAAACACCAATATTAGTCAGCAAGTATTTCACGAGTGATTAAAAAACATAGATTTCACGCTTATAAAATTCAGCTTTGTCAAGAGCTTTATGGAAATGATTTTGACAATAGAATTAAATTTTGCAAGTGGGTGTTAGATAAAGTGGCAGCAAATTAAGCATTTTCTGATAATGTGTTATTTAGTGACGAATATATATTTCACAACAATAGCCTCGTGAACAGACACAACGACCATTATTATTCTGCCTCGAATCCCCATGAATACAAAATCATCAGCATTCCAAATAGGTGGTCCATTGATGTGTGGGGTGGAATATTGGGCCGATATTTAATAGTGCCCTAATTTTTGAGTGATCGTTAAATGGTATGATGGTACTGGATTTCCTTCTACACCAACTTCATGTATTATTAGAAGAAATTCCTTTAAACAGGAGAACAACCATGTGGTTTCAATTAGCTGGAGCTCCGCCTCATTATCACCACAGGTGAATTGGAAGAAAAAATTGACCTCCCATATCTCCGGAGATCTTTTTATCGGAATACGTGAAAGGAATTGTCTACAAGACGCCTCCAACAACACCACACGATATGAAAATACGCATAAGAGATGCTTTTCAAACTGGTACCCCGCAAATGTTGACCAGAGTTAGCCGTAGTTTTCAAAAAAGAATATCGAAGTGTCTCGAAATGGACGGTCAACATTTCGAACACATGAATATTTTGGTAGAAATTTGTATGTACTTTTTATTACCATCAATGCTGTTTATGCATAATTAAGAATAATTCTTAATTGTTATAATTGTAGATCATTTGACATTTCTGATACCATAGGCTACTAGAAACATTAAAACATTTATTTAAAAAACACCAAATGGTGTACAAAACAATTATTTGGCTTTTTCTGCCAAAACTCGCAGACTTAGCTATAGTACACCCTAATACCATTCGACAGGTAATTAGTAAGTTCTTATTTGAGTAGTTTTCATTTTTGGACACCCTGTATAAGATTGCAAATTTATTGCAATTGGTATACCAAATATGATCTATTATTACACTTTAGAGTTAATTTCGTCAACATGACTTAAATACTTCCCAAGTATTTGAAAGATGAAAATTAGGCTAGATTTTGTGAAAATTCAATTTATTTAAACAATCTTAAGGTTTAGACATTATAAATCTTAATGAAACAGACACTTAATTTGATAAGAGGATCTAAAAGTGCAATAATATACAGGGCATTCTGTTTAAAAAAACACAACTTTGATACTTTTAGGTTATTTGGGACACCCTGTATAATATGAAACCAATTTCAAAAAGGAGCCATAGTAGATGCCTACACGTCCAAGAAATGAAACTTGTTGAAAGTTACGTAGTTTCGCCACAGTATTCCGCGCCATAAAACGTGAATAACCCTGTATATCCGACAACTAACTGGCGATAATATTTCATAATTAGTTTGTTTAGAATAAAAAAGTCCGAAGGGAGAAATTTTTGAAATAATATTGATTATTTATTTGACAATCAGAAGTGTCAGTAACTTTTGTAAATTAGTGTTATTTAGATAAACATAACAGATAATAAATAAGTTCAAATAATAATTAATGGCATAACCGACTTTATCTGTTTTTAGTCTCGTTTTTAATTAAAAAAAAATATCATGACAAAATTAATATTATTTATTGCCTCAACGCTCTTCCAAAGAAAGCTCTCGATAATAGATGAATTTTGATATAGGGACATCAACCCTTAGAGTGCTTAGTTGCGTGGATACAGGGCGTCAATTATTTAATGTGACACTGATGACGTCGGCGTTGTGGTGCCGAAATATGTCTGGGTAACATTTGCAGGAATACAGATTTGAATTTTTTGCACTGCAAAAGGGCCAATTTTCAATATGTTTCTTCGCGTTAGCGATAGAGATATCAAAAAAAAAATTAGAAAAGTTGTTCAGAATATTATTTTAACAAAGTTTCATAACAAAATTAGTACTTTTCGTTTTTTCATTATTTTGGTCTGACAAAAGTCTGCAAGTAAACGTTCCTACTGGTCATTTTAGACCCATAAAAATTTACTTTTTTAAGCAAAAATGAACTGGGAAAAGAAATAACCTGTTGCCCTCGAGGCACGAATAGCTCTCCATATTTAAGTGTAAGAGTAATAATTTTATAACGTTAACGTAACGTTTTTGTCATTTATCTAAATTTACAAAATTTTTGTTTTGTTTTAGACATCAGCTATTTTTTTTAAGTATCGGGTTTTGTGCATTTTTCTTCTCTTTGGAGGCACTTTTTGTACGTACATATTTTATATTTCCGAACTTCTAGGCCAAGTTCTTGAAATCATTACCCGTATGCACGCCACTGATGAACATAAAATTCTTAATTGCATACCAAAAAATGCGCAATAACTAACTCTTCAAACCCACTAAATTTCATTTGCATATCTCCACCGGTTTCAGAGCAATCAATAAATCTTCAGTTTTTAAGAAAATCTTTAACACCCCGTATCTCAGAAAACAAAACATTTGCGGATATATGTTTATATAGCAAACTGTCATTATTTTTTCATGCAGAATTATCTCCTGGAGTTTGTCGCACTTATTTACTAACACCCTGTATAAGTAGCCAATTTTCCTGTTATATTTGGAAAACCATTTTTTTTCGTTTTTGACTCTTTCGAACGCCTGTGTGAACCCGTTCGTTTATGTAACATTTTTTAGGTTATATTCTATCACAACTATGAAAAATTATTCCGTATTCCGAATAAGTTTAGGAAGTATAGATGTTTTTATTTTGACCCCTTTTACAGTATTTACAAACGCCTATGAAAACAAGTTATTTATAACCCATTTTTTAGATTATATTCTATAAAAGCTATAAATAACTAGTCAATATTTCTGCTATGTTTAAGAAATTCGTTTTTTTCTAATTTATTTACCCCATTTTACACTTTTTTCGAATGTCAATATGGTCTAATTGTTTAGGTTAAATATTTTAGGTTATGTTTAATTAAATGCACAAAAAATTATTCAATATTTCGGATAAGTTTAAGAACTATGATTTTTTAAATTTTTGAACCCTCTTTTAAACCTCTTGCCTACGCTCAATGTTAATCACCACCTATAAATATCCTGTAGTATTTTCGTACCAAATGGAGTTAAAATCCGTTAAGTGGTTTTTGAGTTATCACGGATACAAATTTTTTCTGACCCTTTTATAGAATTTTCACGGACGCCTATGGTACATTAATTTTTGTCGCGTATTTTCAACACCGAATCAACTAGTTAAATATAAAATTTTTTACATTTAATTTTTTTTTTTACCTCTTTTTCTAGTATTTACGAAAGCCTATGTAAATAAAAATTTTATGCTGCATTTTTTAGGTTATCTTATATCAAAGCTATATATAATTAGCCAATTTTTCTGGTATATTTGGGAAACATTTTTTTTTCGTTTTTGACCCTTTTTTTAGACTATTTTCAAACGCCTGTGTGAACCAATTCTTTTGTGGAATATTTTTTAGCTTATATTGTATGACAACTATGCAAAATTATTCCATTATTCGAATAAATTTAGGAAATATATATTTTTTATGTTTTGACCCCTTTTCCACTATTTACGACCGCCTATGAAACTAAGTTATTTATGACACATTTTATAGGTTAAATTCTATTAAAGCTATAAATAATTAGTTAATATTTCTGCTATGTTTAAGAAGTTTTTTTTAAATATTTGTTACCCCATTTTACACTATTTTCGAACGCCAATGTGATCTAATATTTTATGTTCAATATTTTAGGTTATATTCAATTAAATGCGTAAAAAATTATGTAGTATTTCGGATAAGTTTAAGAACTATAATTTTTTTTTAATTTTTGAACCCTCTTTGAAACCTCTTGCCTACACTCAATGTTTCCCAAAATCTAATCAGCTCCTTGCCATGTCCAATAGTATTTTTGTACCAAATTTGGTTAAAATCCGTTAAGCGGTTTTTGCGTTTTCGTGGATAGAGACAGACAGACATTTTTTTAAAACTACTTATTTATGTATAAAATGACCAAAAACAAGTATTTCCGGTGAAATTAAAAAACATTTTTTGGTTTTGGTGTTCAAACAAATACACAAAGGGTAACACTTATGGTTAGAGCAAACGTGGATGGCTCAGAAAATCTGAAATTACTACTCATATGCAAAAGCAAATATCCCCGTTATTTAAAAGGAGTTAAATCACGCCAATAATAATAAAAACGCATGGATGAATTCTGAGATTTTCGAAAGAGAGATTAAACGAATTGCATCATTAATCTAAACACTAAAAAAGAGAACGGGACACATATTTCAACCTTAAATACTCCATCATCAGTCATACAAGATCTATTAAATGGAAAAATAAAAAAAAAAATTAACTCTACGCTACTTACGTGAAAAATAGGACGGATAATGGATTGGCTTTCTCCCTGGGATTGGGATTAACAGCTTCCTTGGTAACATCCATTTTTTTATTGGCGATATACCTACTAGGTGTACCAAAGTCAAACTTGCACTACTTAGCACCAAAAGATATCACTAATTTCAAGTAAGTTTTGATAATAAAAATATCACAAAATTGTCTCTGTCCTCTAGGTACTTTTACGTATTCGTTAAATAAATAAGTACGTTTTTTTTTAAGTATATAAGAATTTTGAACAATACTGATTATTGTTATTACGTACACGTGTTTAAATATTAATTTATTGTAAAATAAATAGTTCTAAGTTATTTAATTCTTTAACCACTTTTAAGCACTTGTTCGGTATTTAAATTAGTCATACATAAATAACGATGAAATATTTCAGTTTGAATTAAAATTTTAGGCACATAAATTCAAGAGTTCTCTTCCATGTGGTTGTCGAACAACGTTTTGCTTGTGGAACGTGATGTAACTATATTTGCTTGGGTCGCTGTATCCATTAACGGATTCCCTGTAACAGAAGAATGAAATATTTATTTATACAGCCTGATCAAACTCAAGTCGGTACTATTGCTAACTTTTTTATAATAGAAGGTACGAGGTCAGTTAAACTAGTGAACTCATAGTATTTTTCCTGCTGATTAAGGCGGTGTTAACTGAAACACAATTGAACTTTGCGTTTGTGATTAATTAAAAAAATAAATAGTTTTTTTGATTTTTTTGTCAACTATTTTCTGAACATAAAAGGTTATTATGAATTTTATCCTTAACCAAAAACTAACAGAGCTAAAAGCCTGTTTCACTTTTCGTGAAATTTATGATAAAATAGGATAGAGTTTGAAAAAGAGGGAAAACTTTTTTATTTGTAGATTTAGAAGAAAAAGCCATATATATATATATATATATATATATATATATATATATATATTTACAGGGTATATCAAAAATAACATTTTCAAAACCGTCAAATCAAAATCATTAAAAATGTTATTTTTGAGATACCCTGTATAATAATCGTAAATTTGGTATTCGACACAAGCAGACTTTTTTATAAAAAAATACTTTTTCTTTTAAATCTACAAATAAAAAAAGTTTTTCCTCTTCCAAACTCTATCCGTGGACACATTGTATACAGGGTGATTGCTGGTCGATAGTACTTTAGAAGTTTTGGGAAAAATAACCATGCCATTGTTTTGAAAATTTAAGTGATTCCTCAGGTCAACGCAATCTATAATATTGTCACATTTGCAGGACTTCCGGTTATAGCGGAAGTTGATACCAAATTTCTTATTTCAAATAGAAAACCCTATATATTATTATATTTTTGGATTCCCGAACAATTTTTGAGTATTTTAGTTGAATAAATAATTTATTTTAAAATTTTTTGGTCCAAAACTCCTGATGAAGAAATATTTTACAAGAAATGTAAGCTTAATGCCAGTAAATAAATTAGAATTAAAAACAGTACTATTCAAGAATAACAGAAAGATAAATATTTTTTCACACTTCTTGCATTATCATTCTTCAAAAATGGACTTCCTTTTCAAAATTTATTTAATTCAATATTTAACACTTCTTGCATAATTTTCGCTCCTCTTCCAAAATGGGCTACTTTTTCAAAATGTATTTAATTCATTAATTAACACTTCTTGCATTATTATCACTTCTCTTCAAAAATGGACTACTTTTTCAAAATGTATTTAATTCATTTATTAACAGTTCTTGCATTATTATCACTTCTCTTCAAAAATGGACTACTTTTTCAAAATGTATTTAATTCATTAATTAACACTTCTTGCATTATTATCACTTCTCTTCAAAAATGGACTACTTTTTCAAAATGTATTTAATTCATTTATTAACAGTTCTTGCATTATTATCACTTCTCTTCAAAAATGGACTACTTTTTCAAAATGTATTTAATTCATTTATTAACAGTTCTCGCATTATTATCAGTTCTCTTCAAAAATGGACCATTTTTTTCAAAATTTATTTAATTCATTAATTAACACTTCTTGCATAATTTTCGTTCCTCTTCCAAAATAGACTACTTTTTAAACATTTATTTAATTAATTAATTAACACTTCTTGCATTATTATCACTGCTCTTCAAAAATGGACTACTTTTTCAAAATGTATTTAATTCATTTATTAACAGTTCTTGCATTATTATCACTTCTCTTCAAAAATGCACTATTGTTTCAAAATTTATTTAATTCATTAATTTACACTTCTTGCATAATTTTCGTTCCTCTTCCAAAATGGACTACTTTTTCAAAATGTATTTAATTCATTTATTAACAGTTCTTGCATTATTATCACTTCTCTTCAAAAATGGACTATTTTTCCAAAATTTATTTAATTCATTAATTAACACTTCTTGCATTATTATCACTGCTCTTCAAAAATGGACTACTTTTTCAAAATGTATTTAATTCATTTATTAACAGTTCTTGCATTATTATTACTTCTCTTCAAAAATGGACTATTTTTTCAAAATTTATTTAATTCATTAATTAACACTTCTTGCATAATTTTCGTTCCTCTTCCAAAATGGACTACTTTTTAAACATTTATTTAATTCATTAATTAACACTTCTTGCATTATTATCACTGCTCTTCAAAAATGAACTACTTTTTCAAAATTTATTTAATTTATTAATTAACACTTCTTGCATTATTTTCACTCCTCATCAAAAATGGACTACCTTTTCAAAATTTATTTAATTCATTTATTAGCAGTTCTAGCATTATTATCACTTCTTTTCAAAAATGAACTACTTTTTAAAAATGTATTTAATTCATTAATTAACACTTATTGCATTATGATCACTCCTCTTCCAATATGGACTACTTTTTCAAAATTTATTTAATTCAAATTAACACTTCTTGCATTATTATCACTCCTCTTCCAAAATTGACTACTTTTTCAAAATTTATTTAATTAATTAACACTTATTGCATTATTATCACTCCTCTTCAAAAATGGACTACTTTTTCAAAATTTATTTTATTTATTAATTAACACTTCTTGCATTATCATCACTCCTTTTCAAAAATTGAGTACTAGAAATACCGTTTGCCGAAACGAACGTAGTGTAATGACATAAAATATTTTACAAGAAATGTAAGACTAATTTCATTAAATAAATTAGAACCCCAAAGCAAAACAAATAGAAAATAAAAACTGTAAGGTTCAAGAATCACAGAAAGATAAATATTTTCTTATAACTTAAGTCTAAATAGCTTCTGGCATTTTGAAAATTTTAGAAATGATAAAAATGCATTGGTCGAAAACTAGAAAACTTTCTTAACGAAATACAAAGGCATATTTTATTAATATTTAATAATTTTCATCCATAAGTTTTACTCAGAATGTGAGCGATTTGCCAACAGCCAATGCACATTTGTTCTTTATATTATTTTTGATACATTCTTTATTATTTCGTTGGTAAAAATATATCCTGTGGCATTACGGTATATTTTTTTCAGTGTGTGATGCAATATTACTTTTTTTTTTAAGTCCTTTCTAAAGCAAACTTCATATTTCCAAACACACCTACTATAGTATCCATCTAAACAGGGCTGAAACCCAAACAAAAGATCTTGGGACACACTATATGTAAATTGTTAAATATTTTAAACCAAATGCAAATAATAATAATATATTATAAGTATCATGTAATGCGTCCTTGAAAATACTTAGTCTATACATATAATTTATTCAGAATTTATAATTGCATGCATATTATAAATGAAAACACAGTCTGTATTTTTGTTATTTCCTTTAAACTATTTTTCAAATATTGTTTATCTTCTAATTGTTAGTAGGTACTTTCATTGTTATCATACAGATACACGATTGCCCACTGAAAAATTACCACTCCGTTTTTTTTTTCCAGGGTTATCAGGAAAACAGCATTATTTGTTAGATGGCAAAATATAAATAGTTGCTACTGGGTATAAGGCTGAAACTCCTGAAATTTGTAAGCGATACCATCGGCAGACAACGCATGGAATCATTACAAGTAGAAGACGTTAAATCCTTGAAGCTAAACCAGTTAATAATGTTCTTGCCGTGTTAATGTTTTAGGAATGTTTTGATTGATATTTGGCATAATAATTCGTGTTAAACATTTGGGCGTGAACAGAATCCCGAAATAGAACAAAATTAGAGTAAACCGATATATAAACTAAACGGTGTTCTAAAAAAAAGCCTGAAGTATTATTAGTATACGTATATAATAAACTTCTAACACGACGAACACTAAACAGAGTTCTCTCTAAATAAAAATATCAGTTTTTATTATATTTTCCTTGAAACCAGGCTTATGAAATACATACTTAAATTTTACAACTCAATTTGTTTGTCTAGTGTGGTGTTTTTATGTGTTGAGTATGTAGGCTCTCATTTTTAATAAGAATAACAATGATTCATTGGGAAAACCCGGTGCATTTCGTCAAAGAGAACGATATAACATAATAGAGGTGGATCACTCTTTATTTTAATTTCCAAAGTTGAATTGATTCCTTGGAATTCAATTGTCACTTTATTCCTTTTTGTTTTTATACACACACCGGTCAAAATTTAAGTTGTAAGTTTGACATAAATTTTCTGTTGAACCTTGTAACATATTGAGATCACTTTTCTTAGATATGTAGCTTGACTCTTAAGCAATAGGCTTGACCTATATTAGTCCATTCCAAAGTTTGATATCAATATTCAACTTTCTGGACATACCCTGTACATCAATTTCAATAAGAAAAACACTATAAACCAATAATGCCAGATAGGAAAAAAAATAAACTAAACGCGTATCATATTCCAATTTAAATTAATGTATATCATAACTAAAACAAACTCGACGATGTGATGGGTACTAATAATAATTTTTAAAATGTCTTGTATTGTTAGCAAGCAATATTTGTTTATATTAAATTCATAAAATTCTCTACATGCCATGTACGTTTCGAGCACGTCTGTTCATCATCAGTGGCTTGTTTTTTCTCTTTCTATCTACGCATTTTTTCTATTATCTTTAGAAATATCCAGTTTAGGGTAAAAGTTTGTTTCCTTATCAATTCTTTATGTATTATCGATGACTATGAATGTACACACTATGTCCACGGTAAGAGGATAAGTGGATTAAAAATTTCATTTTTTGACAAAAAATAACTCTTCATAAAAAGTTGTACATGTTTTGAAAAGTCTGTTGTCATACTTTAAATTTGAAACTACTATACAGGGGGTTCGAGAAACAAGAAAATGTGAAATGCTATTAAGAGCAAACAAACTACCTTTATTTTTGAGCAAAGTGGCAAATAAAAAAAAATCTTATCCAAATACTAATAATTCTAAAATTTGAAGTCTGTATTCGAAATTTTATTTTATGTAAAGTTTTAACGTTTTTTGAATTTGCCTTTTTGGGACAATCTGCAAATTTTAAGCTGTTAGAGTTTTCAACTTTGCGCATATATCATTTAAAACCTACGCTTCACACACCTCTGAAATTTCACTGGCATATACTTCAATGTATTTAATATCAAAAACAAAGGCTTTTTTGAGGCTGTGAAGCTTAGTTTCCGCACCTCCGAAGAATCTCCGAGAGCCTACTAACTGCTATTAAAGTTTTCAACTTTGCGTATATTTTATTTAAAACCTACCTTTCGCACAGCCCTCAAATTTCACTCGCATACACTTCATTATATCTAATATCAAAAACAAAGGGCTTTATGAAGCTGTGAAGCTTAGTTTTCTCACCTCCGATGAATTTCCGAGAGCATACTAACTGCTATTAAGTTTCAAACTTGGGCTATTTGTAATTTGAAACCTACGCTTCATACAGCCCTGAAATTTCACTCGCATATACTTCAATGTATCTAATATCAAAAACAAAGTGTTTTATGAAGCTGTGAAGTTTATTTTTTGCACCTCCGATGAATCTCCGTGAGCCTACTAACAGCTATTGAAGTTTTCAACTTTGGGTATATGTCATTTAAAACCTACGCTTCGCACATCCCTCAAATTTAACTCGCATACACTTCAGTATATCTAATATTAAAAACAAAGGGTTTTATGAAGCTGTGAAGCTTAGTTTTCGCACCTCCGATGAATTTCCGAGAGCCTACTAACTGCTAATAAGTTTCAAATTTTGACTATTTGTCATTTGAAACCTATGCTTCACACTGCCCTGAAATTTCACTCGCATAGACTTCAATGTATCTAATATCAAAAACAAATTGTTTTATGAAGCTGTGAAGTTTAGTTTTCGCACCTCCGATGAATTTCCGAGAGCCTATTTTAAAACATGGTAATTTTTATTTATTTTTTTGTTGTGACTGTTAAATAATTTTGAAAAGTAATAACTAAATTATAAAATAATGATAAAAGAAAAAAAAAGTGAACTAAGTACCTAATTTTTATAATATGTACATTAATATGTAACTTTCAATTTTAGTTCCTGGAGAAGACAGCATAGCCTGTCGAAACGTTGAAAAAAAAAACACAAAAATTGACATGAAATTAAAAAATTTCAATATAAGTATACAGGGTGTCCCAAAATACATTCCCCACAAGAATCTATGACCGAAAATAAGACAAAAATCATTTATGGAAAAATTTCGAAAAATGTCTCCTTATGAAATTGTGACCATTTTGAATATTGAAATGAATACATAATAAAACAAAAACATTTCAATTTATGTTTAAATGGAACCTCAATCCCAACAGAAAAGAAAAAACAAAAATTAAAAAGAAGGTTCAAGAAATCAAAAAAGAAAAAAATAAATTAATGTTTTTTAGTAATTTTTTGGATCAGATTTGTTGCAGTTTCATTTGCAGTATGTTTGTAAAAATTTCCCGGTTTCCAAACAATCTAGGAGCTTAATTTCTTTTTTAGATTTTTGGTTAAAAAAAAAAACAGTCAAAAAATGCAACAATCCTGATACTTACTTAAAAAAAATCAATAAACCTGTCCTTGGGTTTTTTGCAATATTCATTTTATTGGCAAACATAGTTTTTTGCAAAAATCACAAAAATAGAAAGAACTATGACCATGACACACCCTGTATAATATAGTCTAAGATATTATTTATGTAAAATAAAAAAGAAAAATTAAAACAAACACAATTAACCGTCTATTAAATAATATTTTGTAATCTAAGCCAGCTGGTGAAACATTTTAATATTTCCTGAACTATACACATATAAAAGCCTCATTGTGATTATCATTCTGACATGGTTATTATTACATAAAAACGGTATTGCTTATTTATTTGTTTTAAGTGGAATTGATTCTGACGTTACTTTGCATATAAAGTTAATTGTTATTTATCATTATACGCGGTGGCTAACGAATAACTAAATACAACCAGATGCACGATGAAACACATTAAAACTATTACTTTTTTAAGCAAAAATGAACAGAGAATTTAAAAAATTTAAAAAAATATATATTTTTTCAGTGGTGTAAAAAATAGGGGGATAAAAAGTGATACTAACCCCGATAGCATGCCACAAAATTGTTTAAAATATGACAATTCGAAAACAATATTTTAATATAGTGTCCACCCTGTACAATAAAAAATTCGCGTAACGATCTAATAAAAAGTTCAAAGTCCCATGTCCACAATAACATGACTATCGATAACTTCTCATGGTTTAGATCTTTATAGAATTGTGTTTACAGTCGCACATTAATATGTGGGTTTTCCATATTATATTTATTATAGACAATTTAGCCTAATCAACGTTAATTATTTTTATTGTCAGCGCAATTTAATTGTAATGCGCTTTCATCATCTAACAATATACACTACTTAGTTTAGTTAGACATATACAGGGTGTTTGCTTTGATTATTTCAGTTCACTATTCATTATTAAGTTTAGGCAAAAATATATTCAGTTATTGAGATGAACAGGAAAATATAGAGACTTCCGGTTTTCACTGTTTTCTTTATTTTTGTATGCTCTTTCTATCTAGTGAAAACTAATAGTACCATTCCATTTGATTTTTCTAAGAAAATTGAATAGATCGGAAACAATGTTCTATATCTCCATCTAGCGGTCATATACGAGGGTTGCCTTTTATATTTCGGGATTAGAGAACAAAAACAAATATTAATCATCGAAAATCACTTTATTGTTTGTCAAAATATTCCCCATGAAGATCTATACCCTTTTGCATGCGTTTGAACCAATTGTCGAAGCACTTTTGCCACTCTGATTGAGGTATCTCCAAAACATGCATTCTGAATGCAGCAATCGCTTCTTCTTGTTTTTTACGTACGGGAATAAAAATAATTCATTCGGTGCCAGGTCAGGACTATACAGCGGATGAATCATCAAATCGATGTGTGGCGACCATTATTATGCCACACTGTATATATGTATTTTTAAATTTAGTTATTTCTTTGTAAAAATTTAGTATAGTAGTTGTAAATAATATTTTCTAAATTGCACCAAATGTTCAAACATCTGGCACGAATATTTCTACTTTCTTTTTAGTGTTTTTCATTTTCGGGAACAAAAGAAATCCCTAGTCCGTACCTAGAAAAAGCTGTGTTTACTGTTAAAGCTACGTACCGACCAGATGTCGTACTTTCTCAAGAGAAATGTTTTTTCTATAATTTTATAATTTTAGCCCAGTCAGTCTTCAACATCAAAACCGTCAACATTTCTTTCGTGCCAAAACTCTGTCTCCAGATTTTATAACAACTTAACGCTCAAACACACTGTTTTTCGTTTTAATAAATATTCAGTTTTGTACATACCGTTAAACAGTGTTTTAATTATTACAATCATACTACCCAAATTACCAAAATACTTTATTAAAATCGGACTATCCATAAGAAAGTTAGACAATTCGCTGATCTCTTCCTATTTATCTGAGAAATATCAGTATCAGAGTCACGTATAGAGTCATTCAACTTCTCTATGTTCGAGTAATTCCCACCATGCTTAAAAAACCCATACAAGAACTTAAAAATGAAGGCGCGGTATTTTTGATTTTGCCTATCGCCCATGTAAACCAAGGAAGATGATACAATTTAATTAATATGCACGAAAATTGTGGCAACAGCAGTGTGATTGCCCCATCCGTATCGTGAAGATTCAGACACAAGACACAGATCCACTGTAACAGGTAGAAAAATAACTTTAAACACGCATAAGATATTGTGAAAAATTCGTAGTAAAAAACTGGTTTCTCTCTTACAATTAACTGAATCCTAAGTAAGTTAGTTGATGCGGTATTATTTTATAGTAAACTGTTCGTTGTTTTATCCTCATGTTTTATTTATTTATGTTTTTATTAATAAAAATAAACAAGAGTCCTTCATAAAGACGTATTATACATGCTCGTACAGACAGACAGATAACTAGATATGTGTAAATGGGTTTAGTTTTAAAGAAAAAAAAAAGGTAGACGCATTATTTTCAATCATCTTGTAAATATTATACGAGGTGTGGCCGAATAACATGTGGGGTTACTTGAAAAACATGCATCAAATAATCAAACCTGAAAATTCGCTTTTAGTTTTCACTTGTATCCAGGTGTGCCCAAAGAAAATAGTAAGGGAAAATATGAGAGTGTAACTACCTTAGCTTGGTACAAATATTAATCATCGAAAATCACTTTATTGTTTTTCAAAATATTCCCCATGAAGATCTATACACTTTTGCATGCGTTTGACCCAATTGTCCAAGCACTTTTGCCACTCTGATTGAGGTATCTCCAAAACGTGCATTCTGAAAGCAGCAACCGCTTCTTCAGGTGATGAAAAACGTGGACCTCTCATTTTGTTTTTTACGTACGGGAATAAAAAGAAGTCATTCGGTGCCAAGACAGGACTGTACGGAGGATGACTCATCAAATTGATGTTTTGGGTGCTCAAAAATGCAGTTGTTTGAGCCGATGTGAGAGAGCTCGCATTGTCGTGTGATCCGTCTTCGGCGCGGCGGTTGGTTTTCCTGATTTCCTGAAAGACAACTGGCAAACAAATGGTTGTATACCACTCAGAATTGACTGTTCTGCGTTGTTCTAGTGGTACGGTTGCGACAGGTCTGGTTTTCCGAAAAAACAGGCGACCATTTGCAAGTTTTGTTAGATTTGGTTCATCTTACAGTCGACTGCTGTTTAATTTCGGGCTCATACGCGTAAATCCACGATTCATCACCTGTCACGATGTCATAGACGTGTTTCGAAGCACCGCGATCGTATTTTTTGAGCATTTCTTTCGACCAATCGACACGACCCTTTTTTTGAGCTATTGACAAATTGTGTGGAATCCAACGCGACCAAATTTTTTTTACAGTCAAATGTTTATGCAATATTGAATGTATGCTGGTCCCACTAATGCCTAAGGTTGTCTCAATCTCTTGATAGGTCACATGACGATCTTGCAATATCAGTTCGCGCACAGCATCAATGGTTTTCGGAACAACAACTGATTTTGGACGACTTTCACGAAATTCGTCTTGGAGTGAACTACGACCACGATTGAATTCACCATACCATCGATAAAGACTGGTCCTTGATGGAGCTTCATCGCCAAAAATTGAATTAAGTTCATCCATGCACTGTTGCTGAGTTAATCCACGTCGAAAGTTGTAAAAAATAATCGCACGAAAATGTTCACGATTTAATTCCATTTTTGGGCCGAGATGAATCTTTTAAGTTACTGTAAACAACAGAAATAGCGCTTGTATGTCAAAACGTTCTGAGTACGTATAACCTCAAAAATGTCCAACTTTACGATAGAGCTGTCAGTTGCCAGATTGCAACACCAGGGTTGCCAAATCCCGAAATATAAAAGGCAACCCTCGTAATACAACAAACAAACAAATTCTCATGAAAATAGGTCATTGTACATACGAAGGCTGCAAACTTTATGTTAGCACCAAACTGCTGTGTTTTTTCTTCCAATTTTGAAGATTTTACCGGGGATGACGCTTCCTGTAAAAGCACTGCAACGTAAACGAGTGCAAATAAAACAAACCCACAGTAAATTCGGTACTCAAAAATCACTACTTATAAGCATTTGCTGGAGAAGATTGGACCGTGTAAAACCCAAGTTTGAAAATTTCAGTATATGCAGTATCCATCTCTTTCTAAAAATATTATTATTTACTTTTGTAATGATTGTCAAAATGACATTTATTAAATTTGTTAAAATCAGTGTTTTTTCGTATGTAATCGTTATCTTTTTAAATTGTTTGTGATATTTTTTATATTTAATTTGTTTTTTATTTTTAAAATGCAGTATACTGCCCTTTTAAGAATAAACGTCGTATATCTACAATTTTTACGGTTTTCGGATTTTTAACTCATACCAACCATAAGAATATATATTTTTATAGTATCAGAGAGAAATGCCGTATCTAACTAATCGTGGCTACTTATTTCATAAAATAATATAGTCGTACCTGTAAAATATGCCAAATTGTTAGGCTAAATTGTCGATTCTATATTTGTTAATACAAAACGTCGTAACTGATCAAATAAAATGTAGATACGACTTTTTTACTTAACAGCCAAATAACTTAACCTCACATTTAAGAAACATAACCTTGCTTTATCATTTATGATTCTACATGATGTGTTAATACAAAATGTCGTAAATACCCCCTGAAGATACTTCGGCTACAACAACAAATACTACGGACGATAAACTTAGTTCAACGCATATGAATATGGATAGGGAAAACCTGAATGATTCTGATTCTTCTCTTGTACTGCCAAAATATATTTCAAATGTAGAACTTACCTTAGCTGTTGTTCAGATTCGCATGAGACCGAGTTTATTAAAGATATTTTAAGCGGAATTTTAAGTGATCTTTTACAAATATCAGATTGCAAAAAAATATACAAAAAAGGTGCATTGAGAAAAAGAAAAATATTTGATAGAAGTATCCGAACGACAGCGTATTAAGTTGGAAAAGAAAGTAAATAATCACGGTCTGAAGCAAACGTGTATTAAAAGGTGTAAATTTAATTGCATTACGAAAATAAGCGAAAGAACAAAAATTAATATACCTAAATGAAGAATTCTGCATGCAGAATAAAGAAATTTCGTGATGAATTATTTATCTTAATGTAGTTTTTCGTAATTGACTGTATTACCAGTGATGATGGAGCTTGAAGCTCCGAAACATGTTTGGTAGCTTGTAATATATTTGTTTCGTTTCGTGGAGGATTGAATTTTATTCCCGCTTAAATTATTTAATTTTGTTGAGTTTATTTTGATATTGAAATACAGTTTGCTAACGAATAGTTTTCCAAAATTTTATTAATGCTGTGTACTAAGGACCAGTTTTGTCCTAAAATTTTCAAACTCACATTTCTCGAAAACCTTCAAGTTTTTTGAGAAAAAACAAGTATGCCTTTTTTATGTAGAAAACTTTATTTCAACACATTTTTGACACAAATGGAATAAAAGTCACAAGAGAAAAAAGTTAGGTTAAGGCAACGGTCCTCCCCGTTTACTCGCCTATGGTCATTCTTTTTTATTCAATTCAATAAATATGCTACATTTGATTAATTTATATTTACTCATTTCGAAAATATTCAAAAATATTTCAAAAAAATCGTCCTCAAGCAGTCATCTTTAACACCCTGTGTCTTTGTAAATAAGGACTTATAAAATTATAATTTACGTTTTTTTTTTCATGATTAGACGTTCCCAATTCTCTCACAAATTTTGACCACCTATTTTAGAAACACCGTTAATCTGGCCTTGTTAACCGACAGTAGATACCTTTATTTATTTTTTGAAAATAAATAGAAACATTTTTGAGTTACCCCGTAGATAACCTCTAGGAGCATATAGTTTAACTTTCAAAGAAATCTTGAATTGAAACCCAAAGAAAGCAAAAAATTATTCAAAATATTACTATTTGACCTTAACAAAATAAAGAAATACATTTTTGATTCACCCTGTATATAAATTTGAGCTTATAGTTTAACTTTCACAGAAAACTTGAATTGAAATCTAAAGAAATCAAAAAATTCTTCAAAATATTACTTTTTTGTCCAAAATAATGAAATACATTTTTGACTCACCCCGTATATAAATCTAAAGCCTATGCTAAAAATTTCTCTTTTAAAAAAAATATTACTTTTTTGTCCTTAAAAAATTTTATACTAAATACCTACTATAAATATATTAGTTAGGTATTTTTACTGCTAGCCTAAAAATGGCTGCCTATAATATGATTATCATCATTTTGTAAACCTACCACATCTGTCTATTTGAAAATCGTTGGTGTTCAATTAACGTTAACGTTAATAGCGGCGGACGTTAATTTTAGGACTATCTGTCTATCTATTTTGGCTTCGTTGGTTTGTCATAATTTGGCAGAATTTTTTTCTGACGTTAGTGTCACTTATTTTTGTTTGGTTGACACTTCTAGTTCCCGTCATAATTTGGTTTTATTTGTGTACATTAATAGCCTAACAGTTTTCAACATGTTGTTAAATTGTATTGTTATAAAATGGTTATTAAAAGTATTTGTTTTCTACCCCTACGCCCTATCTCGCGGAATTAAAAACGTCCACTTGTAAAATCACTAAAGTGATATCACGTTTTATATCACGAGTTTCAAGGTGGTCTTGATTTTTATTAATTGAAGGTATATTTCACAATATTTACTTAAACACTCTATGTTAGATATTTAATCTGAATTGGTGGATATAATAAAATGATAATAAATAAATTTTGCAATCATTTTAAATTAGCTATATAGGTAATATGAGTACATTTTACTAGGTTTTTTATCTGATTAAATCATAAAATTAATTGTTCTAAATACATTGGTAACAAACAATTGTCCTATAAAAAAATGCACCACTTAATACTAGTGTTATTACGTATATGATAAGGAATTACAAGCAAACAACATTAAAAAACTTCAAATTTCGACGTTATTATAGTTTAGTATCAAGCCGGATATATTTTTTTCCCGACACTCATCAGAATTTATATTGCATCACCCCTAATTCTCCAAAATAAACGTGATGATCAGCTCGCCAAACATGTACCCGACCAACACTACTTTCATCCGAAATCATGACATTCCGCCATTGATCCAATGGTGTTCACGGCACCAACTCAAGCTGGGGGTAACTTTGGACAGATCCCTGTCATGGAGACCGCACATCGAGAAGAGCATCACGAATGCCAAAGGCATCATTTCGAAGCTCTACCCGATGATCTGTAGAAGGAGCAAGATGCCCTTGCAGGTCAAGCTTTAAATGGTTAAGGCAGTCGTGCAACCTAGCTTGACCTATGCCAGTTTAGCATGGGGATACGCGGCACCATCGTACCTGCAACGATTGGAGGCCACGGAGAACAAGGCAAGAAGGATGGCAGTGGGTGCACCCTGGTTTGTGTCAAACGCACAGATCCGAAGGGACGTCATGAGGTTGAGAGCCCAGAAGGTCTTTGCTATGGCAGAGACCCATGCAAACCCACTGATTCGCGAAGCAGTCAACTACAACGTAGAAGACGGTGCCAGGCGGTACCGGAGACCGAGGAGTCAACTCTGACGAAGGAATCCACAGGACTAGGACACCAATTAATATTGTTTCTTTCAGGTCAGGTATACTCATCTAAATGTATGTTTCAGAGTGTTTTTTAGGCACCACCAACAGAGGACAACAGCAACAGACGACAATCAACATCAGAAGACAACAGCAACAGAGGACAATCAAGCGAGGACATGGAAAAGGGAGGGTTCCCGAGCCATACTACAAAGATAAGGCAGAGTTTTAGTTTGGGTTAGAGTCCCACACTACCTAGGGAAGTGGTAAGGAACTCCCTAGGTGTCATGATGATTTCTATGCCTTGGCATAATCAAAAAAAAAAAACCAACTCAAGCGAGTAATCTTGTTATCGTTAGACAGATTTGAAACTCCTAAAGGTCTATGGCTCGATAGATTGGTCTCATGAAGTCGTCTTCTAATGGTTTTACCAATCAGTTGAATTTGATGCGCCCTCTGAAATTCATGGTCTCGGCTATAAGGGTTGTGTTTCTACGGGCTTGTTGAGCAATAAATCGATCCTGATTGGGGTTATAATGTATATGGACGTTCTCTTAGACAATTTACCAAATTCTCGATGCATCTCTTTGGTTGACCACAACAATCAGTAACCTGTCTTTGAGAATGTCGCATTTCAATATGCGACGCGTGTCTACGATTTGAATTCCTTGGAAAGGCATTCAAAATCAAAAGGATTGACAGTTTGGTCGAAATATTATACGTTAAAAGCAGTGTTAAGTGTAAAAAAATTAAGAAAGAAGTCAAACATCTTGTACCTATAAAGCGCTTTAACGCAATATTGCCAAATTAAATTATATTTAAGAAGAAAAAAGTTTTGGTAAGAAAAATAAAAGAATCCTGATCCCGGTCGATGGCCGGATTGATCTCTTTCTATAAATATAGAAACATTACTACCGCCCCTATGCCATTACATTTTCAAAGATTTTTGGAATAGGAGGAGCTTAGAAAACTGATGAAGACCACTTCATAGCATGCATTGGGACGACCTTGAGAGAAAACATTACTCAACCAACATGTGATTACTATTTGCGTTATTATTGGAATTACATGATGGCAACAGTTGATAAGCCGTTATAAAATCATATCAGATGATAAGAGGAAATAAAAAATTGTTTAAAATAAAAAAAAAGGAAATATTGGAGATTTTAACTATAATAATCATATTTCGGCGGCAACTTCGCTTTGCTTGGAATTGCCTTCAACTTTTAATCTTATCTTATTAGTAATAGTTAATGGTGTGTTCTTATATTATGAAAACTGATTACCGCCTATAAAACGGAGGCCATCTCGAATCTTTTCTCATTTACCTATGTGACGATATTTAGTATATATTTATTGCTTGGTTCTAGCTGGTTTTTAGATTTCAGATATTGATTTTATTATTAAATTGTTCTACCGTCGGGTCTGCCTCTAACGATTGCCACTTTCAGCGTTCGACTGTTGGAAGAAGTCATATTCTTCATATAATGTCTCATGATTTCTTTTATTTCACCTGTTTTCTTTTAATGTTGTGACTATCGCCTTTATTTTTTTCCAATTTGTATGTTTTTCATTCCAATCATTTTACAATTTTTCTCGTTTATTTTGTGCTCTAAAAATGCTGACACATCACTGGATTTGTTGTGGGATTCCCACATGGCTCGAGATCCACAGAAAAATTATGTTTACATTTTTCTCTTTCAGATGTTTCAAAAGACAAAGTATTTTTTGGGTCAAAGGATCACCTGTATATACATTCTTGAGTCCCACTAAAATACTCAATGAATCGGTCGCAATAATATAGTTTCTTGAATTGTGATTGTTCATAGGGCAATATACAGCAATGATTGCCATATTGCATATTGTTCTGCCATATATATTGACGCATATTGTCAATAATTCTATTCAATATCTACGTTATAATCTATTAAATATAGTAATTTGTTACCTAGTAAAAATAAATTAAAAAAAAAAAATTTAAATATTGGAATCACAACAACAACAAAAATCTGTAATTAGCCGGACCCTTTACTACCCCTTCCACGCCCTTGTATACAAAACTCCTTATTTTCTAGGGCTTTAAAAATGAATGAAAAAATTCGAAAATTCACTGACAAAAAACGTTAATTTTATATATATTTTATCTAGATTTCAACTTTAAGTTACTCTCGCAATAAGAAAACTAAATAAAAGCAAACATTAATTTGGTAAATTTACTTTTGCAATAAAAACATTATTTAAATAATTTGACAATAGCGAAAAATTCGAAAAAATCACTTACCAATCAAATGACTGGTGACCCACCGATATAATTCATTAAATTTTCTAAATTATTTAATTTAAAAAAAAAATAGAAATTTTTTACTTGCTATTAATAATATTGTCAATAATTCGTATAAAATATCTACATTACAATTTATGTATAGTAATTTGTTAACTACTAAAAATAAATTTAAAAATAATACTTTCACTGTTAACAGTTTACTATTTGATAGTATTTTAGTTAATTAATTTTTAGAGTCTCATAATATAACATTGTTAAATAATTAAAATTATATTATGTTGGTACTATTTTAAAAAAAGCTTCGCACATATCTAGAAAAATATTTAAAATATTGAATCACCAACAAAAAAAAATCTGTAATTAGCCGGAACCTTTACTACCCCTTCCACTCCCTTCTATACAAAAAAAACTTGTTTTCTAAAGGCTTTAAAAATGAAGGAAAAACATTCAAACATTCACTGAGAAAAAACAATAATTTTATATATTTTATCTAGATTTCAACTTTAAGTTACCTTCACAATAAGAAAATTAAATAAAAGCGAACACTCATTTGGTAAAGATACTTTTGTAATAAAAAAATGATTTAAATAATTTGACAATAGCGAAAAATTCGGAAAAATCACTTACCAATCCAAATGACTGGTGACCCACCGATATAATTCATTAAATTCGTGTAAAATATCTACATTACAATTTTATGTATAGTAATTTGTTAACTACTACAAATAAATTTAAAACTATTACTATTAGATAGTATTTTAGTTCATTGATTTTTAGAATTACTTACATATTACAACAGTGTTAAATAATTAAAATTATATGCTATTTAAAAAGCTTCGAGTATAACAAAAAAAAAAACATATATTTAAAATATTGGAATGTAGAATTTTGCATGCATCTAAAAGTAATCGGCAGCAAATAAAAGGAAGAAAAATCTGATTTTCATTCACTGTCAAATAAATTAATTTTATTTAGACTTGTCCAAGTTACTTTTGCAATAAAAATGTATTTAAATAATCTATTAATAGCGAAAAAATCACTTACCAATCGAAATGGAAAATTAAATTAAATTTTGGCCCATCAATATAATATATTAAATTTTCTAAATAATTCACAATTATTTAATTTTATAAAAAATAGAAACTTTTCACTTTCTATTAGTAATATTGTCAATAATTTCTGTAAAATTAATTATCTACATGATAATATATTATAGTAATTTGTTACTAATAATATATATTAATTACAAAAATAATGTTTTCACTTTTGGCAGTTTATTATTATTTTAATTAATTTTTCGAGTTACGTAGGTACAACATAGTTAAATTATTAAAATTATAATATGTTATTAACATTTAAAAAAACCTCGCGCATGTCGAACAAAATATATATTCACGTGATGGTAAACACATTATTCCGCCATCAATCCTTTCTCTGTTAAGATTATTCGTAAAATGGAAAATAAATGGTAAAGGCCAAGCGCAAAACAGTAGAACTGGCGATGATATTGTCGCTGTTGCCAAAGTATGCAGATAACCTCAAGAATGTGGGAAAATATCGGTAAATTCAAGTACTTCTAGGGCACAGTTCCTAGAAATATCACAGGAGACCGCATGGATCTTTTTTTGTAGTGGTAGAGGTTGATGAAGTCTCTTTGTGTAGCAAAATGTGTCAATTTTTGTTAAAAAAAGAGGGAGTTTTTGCAAACAATACGCCAGTGGCGAGGCATATTATACTCTCATAAATAGACTCCAAAAAAAACAAACTAAATGAAAAGAAAAATAGACAAATGCGTTTCATAAACTACAATAGTATAATATGATTCTCAAAAAAGTGAGTCATTTTATTTTGAGGAGTAAAAAAATTAGACAAATAAAAATGTATCAAGCAAATTATCAGATAGAAACTCACTTCAACCAGTTTAATTGAACAGGAACAACCAAAATTAATATTAAAAGTCATTACGAAATCTAAAACTTACACTTAATTGGAAAAAACAATTACATGGTCACTCTGTACGTTTTATATAACTCAAAATCAATTGTTATTTTTACCTATTCGCGAAACTTATCTGAGTACCTACTAAAACTCTAAAATGATAATCGTCAACGTTCTCTTATATGAAATTATAGTTTGATCACTCCCAAATAATTAGTGTTTATCTCTCGTACTCCACGAATTTGATAAAATGTTAAAGTAAATAAAAACCGATGTGGATAACAACACAACTAGTTCTTATTGAAAATTATTTTAAAGCTACGAGTATATCTATCGCGTCTGTCAAAAAGTTCACTGTGTTAGGAAAAGAGACATGATGTACATCGGCACCACAGTTATACGTCTACTGTTTTAAGTCCTAACGATTTTCCTTTTTGAAATGATTTTCTTGTAGCTGCTTCGACTTGATGATCAATGTTTCTGAGCATGACTTTTGACGTACGCCTATGGAACATGTGTTTATGATTCATTTCATAGGTTATATTCTATCAAAGCTATAAACAACTAGTCAATATTCCTGGTATGTTTAGGAAATATGTTTTTAACCCCTTTTTACAATCTTTTCGAATGCCAATGTGATCTAACTTTTTTATAGTTAATGTTTTGGGTTATACTCGATTAAACCAATGGAAAATTATTTAGTATTTCGAATCAGTTTAAAAAGTATGAATTTTGTACATTTTTGAACCCTTTTTTTAAGCCCCTTGCCTACGCTCAATGTTTCCTAAAAGTTAATCACCAATTTTGTAAAAATATGTTAAGCGGTTTTTACAGATTGTGTAAATTTCGCTGTATAGGTTCCGTGTTCTTATCCACAGCCAATAAACAGTCAAAAGTGTGTATTTTGTGTAGTTACATAATGAAAAAACCGCTGAGTTGTGATGATTTTGCTATGTTTGAATTGATAATAGCGTATATCATTTTAGTTACGAGGTATCTACCTACAAATTTAGCAAATAAAAGCATAATTATTTAGTAAAGAATAAACCCTATCAGGCCCGAAACAGGTTTCAATTTTAATGCTTTTGTTTGGTATAGGACGCTACCTTTCAAGATCTATGAAAGGAGCGTGCACCGGGATTGAATGGAATGGACTAACCAAGATCAGTTGCCAAAACCTATAAAACTCCGCACCAGAGATCAGGAATGAAGCAGAGCAAACCTGATTTCTACAAGTCAGTAATAAAGAATGTTATGAGTCGGTGTTAGCTGTTAAAAGTAGTGGGATAAAAAAATATTAGAGTGATAATAAACTATTCATCATAAGAACGCTTTAATTGATCGAATAAAAAATTTTTTATGGGATCATTAACTTGGTTGCGTTTAGGCATGTTTAATTTTTTATTTGCTTAACTACTATGGGTACTAACATTTTAAATAAGAATTTTAATATGTTTAAATAAACATGCCGTAAAATTGATGGCAAAGGCAATAACACAAACAGTGGCAGTTGTTTTTTAATTTGGTGTTTATTTTTAAATACAAGGTATGAGCAAATAATAGCAAGCAATATCAGCTAAATACCATCTACGCCAGAACGTCGTTTGTAACATTTTACTGGTGTCAAAATATCAGCCAAAATACGAACGTCAGCACAGATTATACCAGTGACGGCTTGTCCTATGAAGCAAGTGAAGCAACGCTTCACCTAAATAATCAGTAAAATTAATAATATTTAAGTATTTTATTTTATTGTGTCATTAATTGTCTCCATGTAAAATGTAAACTATAAATTAATGTATACTTAATTTTCAACCTGCTTTACCATAAAACTGTAATTTTGAATTACACCTATTACATACTAAATTTACAGACTTATATGTATTTCTCTCTTTTTTATTCGTGTAATAATAGTAAAACATTATTTATTTCGGTCTCTCTCTTCCCTGTATGCGGCAGTTGACACCCTTGCCAGTGCTTGTGTCCTCTGAGACACCAATAGCCTATTTATTTATCATACACGTTTTTATGCAGATGAAGCGTGCCTCAAAGCATTTTCATCTATAATTGAGCAACAATGGGCAACACTGCCATCTGGCATATACCCACTATACAACAGCATACATTAAAATGCCAACGTGCCGAGCCAATCAGAGCATTTGGGGCGGGGCTTTCCTTGGCGCGCATTTGAGTTTGAATTTAACCGCTATTCAACTGATTTTGAAACTGAAATTTAGTCGATATTTAATTGGAATGAGTTTTTCAGTAAAATAATTTAAATATTAATATGTATAAGGTATTCGCTAAGAAAGTCTGTTGAACTTTCCTTTGTAGTAGGTATTTCTTGATATACCTAGCTGAAAAACCTTCATTTCGTATATCGGAAAAACGATATTCAAATATATTTATGTATAATTTGAAGATAACTATCTAATTTTAAAATCATTTTATGCATTACAGATAGGAAGTCAGGAAATAAAAAAGGCACATTATTCTGTATCTATATCAAAGTTAACAGATGATTCTGTGTACAAAATGATCATATAAACATGGGTCCGCAAATGTTTTGTGCCCAAGACACAGGACGTTGAACTTTTTGGAAAAATTTAATTTTCGTAAGCTTCTTTCAATTTTATTGTGACTTGGGCTATTGAATCTCACACGCAATATCCTCTGTCTGTCGCTAGATGCTAGAAGAGCGGCAATATTTAAACGAAGTATTTACAGCGTGATAGATAGGGCAGAGAAGTAAAATCGTGTGACCTGCTAGATTAGAGTATTTTACACAGAGTTGGCTTGGATATTTATGGGATAGACCTCGTATATGATGAAACCTCGTACACTAAAAATTTTTACAAATTGAATTGCATTTCATTTGTACGACAAAACAGTCTCTGTCGTTAAAAACTGATTGCTTTTATGGTACGATCGTAAAACGTCCAAAAAGGGCACACTTCAACAATCATAAACAAGATTTATAGAGTCTTGTTACAGGGTCAATTTGAAGTGCTTATACTCGTAAAATTTCAATCGGTTTTATCGCGCAATGTTTGAATTTTTTCGTAGATGGAGAGAGTTAGGCAATATGCAAGGGTCTCTACGCAATATTCGTCGACCCAATGAGATATTCATAAAATGCGTGGCAATATCCAACTTTTTAACAAAACCCTGTAACTTCCTTAATAAGTGAGTTTTCAGAGTGAATAAAAAACCAAATTGCTCAGAAAAGATCAATCTTTAATTTGCCAGTATCGAAAATTTTCTAGTTTTTTTGTTTTACTCCAAAGACTGCTACAAAAATTAACATTATTTTCTTTTTACCCTTGCATATGACATAACACAATATTTAAATGCCAGTTGTGGCAGTTGGATTGGCACACAGGGCCCAATCCGATGGCACTCGAGGTCTCCTAAATGGTGGAAAATCGTTTCCTGACCGGGACACTCTGTATATTTCCGCCAAATTAGTTTAATATAATATTATGTGCAATTTCAGTATATCTCGAATTCATTCACATAATATATGGGTTTGTGGTCAAATACAATGCTATAATGAAGCATATTGTTGTAAGTATAATAAACACAATAATAGTAACATGTTGTTTTTTACGTTTAGAATAACTTGTATACAAGGGGTATCATAGGCGTGAACAATGAGGGGGTGGTTAGAGAGTTGTATTTTTTTCTTCGTACCAAAACGACGTTAAACTCCCGTAGTGTGGTAGTACTCCCGTTAAAACCAAAAAACAACGTCACATCACCATCTAAAAATACTCTAATAAGTCAGATATCTTTCTTGATGCCGCGAAAAAGCGGGCACTGTCATACTAGAGACTTCCTCCAAGGCTCCAAGAGCTCTTTTACCACATTAGTATTTGTATTTGGTTCCATTCTATAAACATGGATACCAGTGACGGCTCGTGGGTAATTTAATTAGGCAGGCACTAATATAAAAATGGTTATAAAGAAAATTGTGCCGTATACGTGAAAATTTTTTAGATTGTCAAGGTCAAGCGCCTTAGATGAAAAGTAGAAAGTTATCAAGGTTAAAAAGAACACGTTAAAATACGGGTTTCGTAAGATAAATCTTTATTTTTATATATTTTTTTGTTTTTATTTTTAAATTATTTTTGTGTTTTTTTTTTGTTCAAAAATGTATCGCCTTAAGCTATGCGTTTTACATTTTCTTATACTTATACAATGTGTCCACGAATAGAGTTTGGAAGAGGAAAAACTTTTTTATTTGTCGATTTAGAAGAAAAAGTCATTCTTTATAAAAACGTCTGCTTGTGTCGAAACTACAATTTCAAATACAAAATTTACGATTACTATACAGGGTATACCAATAATAGACTTTTAGACTTTATTCACCATTCTTACTTACATACTTTGTACATTTATGGTTCGCATAGCAACTAAATTATATAAATTAACTAAAATGTGTTACAAACTAATAATTAATTATCTACCATAATAATAAATTCAGCATCATAATGGCTGACCTATATAAATACGTCAACTGAAACAACAATAATTCAACTAAAAATAACAATAATTACACTAAAAATAACAATATTCAAACTAAAAATAACAATTTTTCCCACCTAATCGAAATTAAATATGTAATATTCATTAATATTATAGAAACACTGACTTATGAGAAATTCTTTGGAAAATGTACAAAATTTTTTTAGTGTCATATCTTCTATATTTACAAATGGATGCAATGGCTTAATCCTATTGTATAAGTTTACATCTAATTATATTGTCCTGCGTTATACGAATCCTCGAGAACGGAGCAACCAACTCACTCGCATGTCTAGTTCCATATGCATGAAACGCGGAGTGAGCTTGAATCATGCCTTTTTTTATGTACATTAAGAAGGTTCTCGAGTATGTACACGCAAGGTAGATGCAAAATTCTGTATTTAAGAAACATGGCTCTACAGTGATCTCGGTGACCCGCGCCATCAATAATCCTCACTGCAGCCTTTTGCAATACGAATGCTCTGTGGGATGACACCGAATTTCCCCACAAAACCACGCCATAATTTAGGTGACTGTATCAGAGCAAAGTAATTCGTTTTCATGATGTCATTAGAGCATACCAATGAACGCATCTGCCTCATGACAAAAAGTTGACTTGACAGACGCGCACAAAGTGCCGACACATGATTAGACCAGTTCAGTGTGGAGTCCAGCGTCAACCCAAGCAGCTTAACCGGATTTGATCTAATTGCAAATTTATCAGAATCGAACACTATTTGTTGTTATTAAGAGGATTTCATGTCCGTAAATATAATAAATGAAAATAATTTCGTGGCAAAGCGGACTAAAATGTTGGCTTTACCTACACAAGGAATTTTGTTTAATTTAGCAGGGCCCCAGTCTAATTCGATAGAAACCAGACCGAGGCATGGGTCGACAGGTACTGACGAATTCGTTTCGCTCTTGTTATGAGCTCGTCAGAGCACCATAGTCGCTGCCCATCACAAATATCGGCCTGCATTTAAGCACAATAGGATACACAACAGTAGACACATGTAAACACATATCATCTACATGTACATAGTAATGCATATCCTATACCATGCAGAGGCCGAATAAACTCAATGCATAGGTATTTGTGATGGGCAGCGACTATGGTGCTCTGACGAGCTCATAACAAGAGCGAAACGAATTCGTCAGTACCTGTCGACCCATGCCTCGGTCTGGTTTCTATCGAATTAGACTGGGGCCCTGCTAAATTAAACAAAATTCCTTGTGTAGGTAAAGCCAACATTTTAGTCCGCTTTGCCACGAAATTATTTTCATTTACTATTTGTTGTGTTTTGGCCTCATTTAAACACAACTTATTAGCACTGAACCAAGTTTTCGCCGCATTAAAACACTCATCTCTATCTCGCGCACTACGCGTTAATAATGACATGTCATCGGCAAACAAAACGCTGGTCCCGTCACCTAATATATCAATATTAAGAGCTAAATCATTTATGTACAGCAAAAAAAGGATAGGTCCTAATACCGATCCCTGCGGCACACCATTCTTAACACAAACTATACTTGAATTTACATTATTTACAGAAACTAACTGCTTTCTATTAAGCAAGTATGATGCAAACAGTTTTAGCGGCGTACCTCTAAAGCCATAGAATTCCATTTTACTGATCAGAATATTATTATCAACGCAGTCAAATGCTTTGGTAAGATCACACAATGTAGCATGAGTTATCTTACGCTTATCAAAACCCTCGACAAATTTTAAAATTGCCGATGTTGTCGATCTTTGTTTTTGAAAGCCGAATTGTTGAGGACAAATTATTGACTTACTCGTCAAGTATGATAGTAACTTCTGCTTCAGTAATATTTCAAATATTTTGGAAATCACAGGAACCATAGCGATAAGTCTATAGTTTTCCATATCATCGATGTCCCCTTTTTTGTGAATAGGTGTAATTCTGGAAATCTTCAGTACATTTGGCCAATTACCTTCGTTTATGCACTTATTGAAGAGTACGGTAAGGGGTATTTCTAGCGAATCAAGGGCAGCCTTCATCATCGGCGCATTTAGATCGTAATAATCAAGGCACGGTTTATTTTTAAGAGATAAAACCGCCTCACGAACATTAGCTTCTATGACCGGTGTCATAAAGAAGGAAAACGCAGGCTTATCAAGCTTTTTAAGATAGTGCAAATGATTCTCGGGTGAAAGAGCTAAAGTGATTATTATCTTGTCACAGATGTTGGAAAAATGATTATTAAAATCATCTACGTTCCCAGTTGGGGACGCACCAGACCGCTTAGAATTCTGTCTCTCGTTATTCACTATCTGCCAGATACGTTTAGATTTATTCTCAGATGCAACAATTGAATCCGAAATAGCTGCCTTTTTAGCCTTTTTTAAAGCTTTTTTGTAGCTGTTTCGTCTCTGGCAGTAGTCTTCCCAATCAGATATATCACATGTTTGTTTAAAAGTTTGCTTACTAAGCATTACACTATTCCTCAGTGCTCTCAACTCATTCGTAAACCACCGTACACCCGTATTTCTGATGTTTACGCTTTTAAGAGGAAAGCACTGATTCACAGCTGACGATAACATACTTGTCAAAGTTTCAGCATATTAATCAGAGGATAATTCGGATGCCGTCACACTTGCCCAATTTATGCAGTTAGTTGCATTTCCAAATTTTGCTAAATTTATATTATTTACAAACCTTTTTTTACAAAAAACATTATTACTAATTTTATACAAATCAAATAACACATAAATTCCACAATGGTCAGACACAAGTGCCTCAAACCCCCGCGCCCCGGCCGTCCACCACGATATTCGTAATAATATTATCCAAACACGAACTGGTGGCCGCCGTAATTCTCGTGGGTTCACGAATCAGGTGCCTAAGACCATAAGTCTGAAACATATTAGATAACTTAACAGACCATACGCTTTGTGATTCTAAATCTAGGTTAAATCAGATCCAACATATAATCAAAAAAATTTTGCATATTTCCTGTACTGCTCGATCTATACAAACTAAGAACATTTTTAATGATTTTGATTGTTTTGTTTTTTTTTTTACTTTTATGAAAATATTTTCAAAACAGTGATTTATTACACCAATTGTGCAAAAAACACTACTAAACTTTTTTCTCAAAGTGGTTAATTTCATAGCTACTATTAAAATAATAACACCTAACTGTAAATCTTTCAAAAGGCCGCTTTCGACTGATATTAAACCCAAGTTGCTTAAACGAGAGTCTTCAATGTTATTGCGAAAAAAGGTTTTTGTTCGTTTTAAACACGAAAAGCTTCTTTTCACGGACGCAGAAGCAACTGGAATACAAAGTATTAAATTACTTAATTTAAAAATTTCTGGCAAAGCAATAACTAAATTATTATGAACAAAAAACTGTAAAACGTCAGATAATTTGGAGCAATTTAAACATTTCAACATCGGGATATTATGTTACTCTTAGTTCATTTTCTAGTCTATTAAAATAGCTCAACCGTGCCTGCTTGGATTTAATAGTACTATTGCGGTATTGCGGCTTCTGGCGACACATCACAATAATCAGTACGGGTCTACTTAAAATAATGCAATAGATATTTGCATAACACGTGTTAACATGTGTCAACACGTGTTAACACGTCACGTGTTAAAAATGTGTCCGTACCTTTATTTATTGAATACATTTTGTTATCTATATAATATGGACTCATGATGAGAATCTAAGATTTTGATATACGTAAATAAATAAATACTAAATAATTATTAGATAACAAAATTATTAAATTACTTAATTCTAATAATTATTTACTTACAAGTGTCGCACGAATTATTTAATTAATTTTGATATCTCTAACTATTGCACAATATTATTTAATTATATGATATCCTTAATTGTTTTTAGAACAATCAAATATTAAAATTAGTATTTAAAAATAAGTGATAATTTATAGTTGGTGATTCTTTTTACCTTCGGCTATAAAATTACAAGACAAAATAAGTGATAATTGGGATATATTTTAGATAAAGATTGTACCTAGATTTTATGGACACTATTGATGAAATAAATTGTTTATTTTAATTGTTAACATTTTTATCTAATTAAATTGAAATTTCCTATAATATTTTGTAGGAATTGACTAACTGATATGCAAGGCGATATTATATTCTATTATAATATAATAAGTAGTTGAATTGGTGTTAAAAATACTGGACAAAAAGTTTACGTACCATAGGCGTCCGTAAAAAAAGAACATTTTTTGAAATAGTCTCGACAGCATTCGTTCTAGCCTAAGTTTGCACCTCTCACAGCCAAAATCTTCCCTTTTGCTTTAAATACGGATCTGTAAATCTACAAAATTTTTGCAATTTACTTTTGTTTAGACAAGAAACATATCTTTAGATTTCATCATTATTACAAACATTTAACACAACTGTAATGTTTACACTTTGAAGGTAAGACTAAGTAATCCGTAGATATACAGGGTGAGTCCATGATAGTTTTTTATCGCGGAACATAATATAGACAGTTTCCTATTTTAACTGAGAATAACTTTTAGCTTAATTTGAAATTTGGCATGCCTATCTTTGAGTGTCATAATCATTATCACATTTGACAGAGTTTTTCTGTATTAAGAGGTATAAATCATTTCAGATGATGAAATATTTTTTGTTTGAGAACAAAATGAGTTAAAATTGAAAAAAAAGAAAATTATAAAAACACTAAATAAAAAGCAAATATTAATAAACGTAAACTTTATATCAAATTTTCAAAAATTCCTCCATATTGACTTGCATAAAATAAATTAAACGATTCTAAAAGGTTTTTACTTTGTAACTGCTCTCCACTAATTTCCGAGGGTGCCTGAACAATTCGCTGCTGAAGTTCCTCGATACACCTAATATCTCCGTTAAAAACTGTAGATTTTAAATGTCCTCAGTAAAAAAAATCATTAGGAAATACAGCAGGAGAACGTGGTGGACAGTTAATTGGCCCTCCCCTACCAATGCACTGATTTAGAAAATTCTGATGTAAAAAGTTTCGAACTTCCCTTGAATAATGGGCTGGCGTGCATTTATTGCTTGTAATCCCTTGAAGCAATTGAAGGTACCTTGCACCTGCAGTTTCATCAATAAAAACGGGCCCAAAATATTTGTTCCGGTTATACCGACCCAGACATTTACTGATTGTGACAAATTAACAAGAGTAGATCAGAAGTAGTAGGATGTCGAAGTTTCAGGATTCATGTAATTATTTACTTAAATTTATATTAATTTACTATTAACTAATTAATTTTCTATTTCGTACCTTTTTTTTTCATTTAAAAAATAAAATAAAACGTTGTCTCTACTTTAACTAACCGGGTCATTCGGTGCCAAGTAAGGACTATACGGCGGATGACTCATCAAATCGATGTTTTGGGTGCTCAAAAATGCAGTTGTTTGAGCCAATGTGTGAGAGCTCGCATAGTCGTGGTGAAGAGTGATCCGTCTTCGGCGGTTGGTTTTCCTGATTTCTTGGAAGACAACTGGTTGTGTACCACTCAGAATTGACTGTCCTGCGTTGTTCTAGTGGTACAGTTGCGACATGTCCAGTTTTTCCGAAAAAACAGGCGACCATTTGCTTGGGAGTGCTTCGTGCGCGAACAACTTTTGTTGGATTTGGCTCATCTGAAATACCCATAGAGTCGACTGCTGTTTACTTTCGGGCTCATACGCGTAAATCCACGATTCATCACCTATCACGATGTCATAGGCGTGTTTCGAAGCACCGCGATCGTATTTTTTGAGCATTTCTTTTGACCAATCGACACGAGCCTTTTTTTGAGCGATTGACAAATTGTGTGGGATCCAACGCGACAAATTTTTTTGACAGTCAAATGTTTATGCAATATTGAATGTATGCTGGGCCCACTAATGCCTAAGGTTGTCTCAATCTCTTGATAGGTGACATGCCGATCTTGCAATATCAGTTCGCGCACAGCGAAGAGACCAAAAAGTTTCTAAATTAAACAGAGATTCTAAATTATTATTTAATAGAAGGCAGCGGCGGCGCACAAAAAAAAACAAAACTTCCACGGATATAATATGTTTTTATAAGATTTGCTTGCGCCTTAAAAAATCATATTCTATAAGCCTTGCTACAAAAACGTGCCTCACCCTGTATACGTAAAAGACTGTTATGATTATGACACTATTAATAGAATACTGAATCGATCGATGCATAGTAAGTATAACCACTACTTATAATAAATATGTCTATTATATCTGTCTGTTAAAAGTTTAAATACGTTAATAAGTTTGCCTTACTTGATTATTGAGTGTCAGAGTTAAGTAAATGCTTATGGTGAATATTATTTTTAAACCAGGAAATTTTCTGGTGTTTATAACGCAGAAATACTAAGATGTACCATATGGTTCAAAGAAACTACAGCTACATTTCATTAGAAGTGTTCTTCCACTGTTGTCGTTGCCTCGGCCTTTTCAAACAGAACCAAGTTACGAATTCCATGATTGAGGAAATTGTTACATAATCGATACATACGTGCCTGTTTAGAAATTAGGCTTTTTTTGGAATTGTAGGTATAGTGGAGTTCACGATATTGCCTAAGTTTTATTCCGATATTGCCCATCATAAAACCCCAGAATGCCCACCATAAATGTAAATGTGTTGATTATAATTTCTGAAAGCAGGTAATTTTGTCCCTCGGCCTGGTATTATAGTTATTCAAATGTAGCATCACTACTCTTTGGCAAACTATGAAAGTACCGGTCTGAAAATCGCCCAATAATCTACCTCGACGAGACGTGGTTTGACACGCATGACGCTCCTTCCAAAGGATTGTCTGATTCCTCTGATAAGTGTAAAACAAAAGCACCATCAAATAAAGGAAAGCAAATCATAATATCACACGCAGGATCAGCAAATACTTGGATCCCAAACGCTTTGTGGCTTTCTGCCAAAAACATTAAGGACTCTTGTGTTGATTATCACGAAGATGCGATAGCAGAGCTTTTTGTCGATTGGTTTAAAAACTTTCTGTTACGCAACATTCCGCCAAACAGCGTTATACAATAGGATTAAACCAGGTAGTTTATTGCAGTTGATAAGCCAAAACCATTTTTCATGAAGTCTACTATACAAAAAATGTACGTGTTCTTTTTACATCCTATTTGTCGTTGGTATAGTTCTTAAAAAACTCGATAAAACTTCGATGGGAATGCAGAATAGGTGCACTAAAAGTTCTTAGATAGTATCTAAGAAAAATATGTTATTTTTTATACAGGGTGGTCCAATTTATAACGGCAAATGATAGATAGCAGTTTTTCAAGATTTACGCTTCCTTTGATAAAAAGCTGTTAAAATTGTGAAAAAAATTTGTATATTATTGAAGATATTGTCAAAATCACAGCATATATACAGAAATTTCAAATTTATAAGTAAAAAAGTATGGACACTTCATGAAGAAATATAGTGATAAAATATGGCCTTTTCGGAAAAATCTTTTACGCCACTGACTTTATTGCAAATACAATAACGTTATTCAATGCCCCATACTTTTTCTAAAAACATGATCTTCTTAAATTTTTTTCATGCGGTGCACCGTTTTTGAGTTATTTGAGATTTGAGATATTTGAGATAAATAAGTAGTTCTAAAAAAATGTCTGTCTGTATCCACGAAAACGCAAAAACCACTTAACAGATTTTAACCAAAATTGGTACAAAAATAGTATTAGACATGGCAAGGAGCTGATTAGATTTTGGGAAACATTGAGCGTAGGCAGAAAGTTTAAAAGAGGGTTCAAAACTTTAAAAAAAATCATAGTTCTTAAACTTATTCGAAATACTGCATAATTTTTTACTCAATTAATTGAATATAACCTAAAATATTGAATGTAAAATATTAGACCACATTGGCGTTCGAAAATAGTGGAAAATGGGGTAAAAAAGATTAAAAAAAAACGTATTTCTAAAACATAGCAGAAATATTAACTAGTTATTTATAGCTTTGATAGAATATAACCTATACAATGTGTCATAAATAACTTACTTTCATAGGCGTTCGTAAATAGTGGAAAAGAGGTCAAACCATAAAAAATATATATTTCCTAAACTTATTCGAAATCTGGAATAATTTTTCATAGTTGTGATACAATATAAGCTAAAAAATATTCCATAAAAGAATTGGTTCACACAGGCGTGCGAAAATAGTCTAAAAAAAGGGTCAACAACGAAAAATTGGCTCATTATATATAGCTTTGATATAAGATAACCTACAAAATGCTGCATAAAATTTTTATTTACATAGGCGTTCGTAAATAGTGGAAAAGGGGGTAAAATTAAAAAAATAATTAAAATGTAGGAATTGTTATATTTAACTAGTTGAATTGGTGTTAAAAATTTGTGAATAATTATTGTCAATTGGTGATTACTTGAAATGTAAAAATCCAAAGGTGGTGGTCATGCGTGTGCTGCAAGAAATTGCAATAACAAGAGTTAAAACACCAATAAAAGTTTTTTTTTGGATTCCTAAAGATAAAAAAGGTATGTAGGTACTAAGTATATAATATACACGATATGTTCAGATTACTAAATTATTAGTTTATATATATTATGAGTTTTTATACCATCAAATTTTTATTTATTTGTTAATAAAAGTTTTAAGCATATTAACAAAAATAAACTCATATAATCTGACAGAATAACCAAACTAGATAAGGTGGTTTAGTTATAAATAAATAATGCCTTTTATTATTATTATTATTATTATTATTTATAATTAATTAAAATTAGATATTAAGCATATATTTTTGAAACGAATTTAATTTGAACACAGAATATTTAAATAATATTAACGTATACATTTTATGTAACAATAAAAAAAACAATATCTCCATTTCATTACCTGAGCAATGCTATCCAAATTATTATTAGAGTGATAAGTTTTTACTAAATACAGAAACCAATCAAATTACTTAATTTTAAGTCATGTGTCAAATTTCATTTTTGGTTTGGTGTTTTTTTTTATTAAAAATTAATTAAACGTCCAACTGACAACTGGTTTAAAAATGTCGCGAAGATTTGGTATTGCATCTAATGATGCAATTAATGATATTATATCTAATAATATACCAAAAAATACAATCAAATCAAAAAAATATGTATGGAAAATATTTCTCGAGTTTTGTGCGACCAAAGAATACGAACTGAATGCTGAAACGAGTTTGCAGCTGACGGATCTGAATATAAAGATGCAACTGTAAAAACAATTTGGAATACTACGAGTAGGCTACTTCAGGAAAAATACTTCAATGACTTCAAAATTGTATTCGACCCGTTTACCAGTATGATATTCAAAAATGCGCGAGATGCAAGAAATGCAAAACGTAAAAGATTACAGCAGGATCCAAACAAACGAAAATGCAGTTCATCAAATTTGAGTTCAAGTGATTTGGCTAGAATCATTGGATTATGGGATGAATGTACACCAGAAGGTTTACAAAAAAAAATTTACCATATTGTAGCTGTTGAGTTAGCTTGGCGAGGTGGTGAACCAGCTGATTACCTTATATATTATGTCACGATTGAGAAAAATAGTGATGGAACGCCAACCAACAGAATTCAATACAATCCAATATTCAGTAAAACATGCCAAGGAGGAACGAAAAGTTGTACAAATAGTAAGTGGCTTGTTCCAAATATTGCAAACGAAAGTGCATGCCCTGTTCGGTTATTCCATAAATTATTGTTCAAAAGGGGGATTCTTGAGACCAAATCGTTTCTGGAAATCCGAAAGTGACACATGGTTTGACAATATACCGGTAGGCAAGAACACAATTAATATGTGGACCAAATCATCCGCGCAAGCTAGTGATTTGGACACTAAATATATCCAATCATTCGAACAGATCAACTGCAGTTAGCCATTTGGCAAATAAAGGAATTCCTGAACAGCAATTAATAAAAATAACAGGACATAGCAGCTCTAATTCAATTAAACCGTACTTGAATATTAACCAAGAACGCCATGGTGAAATAATCAACACCATGCGAGGAATTTCTTCAACAGTGGAAATTAACAATCCGTCAACTTCTGCAAACTCTTCTCCCAATTTAACATTTACCAATTGTACTTTTCACAACTGTAGTTTTATATAAAAATTAATAATATTTGTTTGTTTAAAACTAATACATTTTGTATTGAAAATTATTAAACGTCAGATTGACAATCAAATTTTTGATATCTACAAAGTAAAAAATTATCTTATCGAATACTCCTCAGGCCTTGATAAATACTCAAAATTTTGTCATAGAGAATCCTTCAAGCCGGTTGCTCAAGGATAATATTATCAAGCAACACGCTTTCGGCATTCTCTATGACAAAATTATCTCGGTATTATCAAGACCCTAGGGGTAACACTACTGAATATCAACCTGAACACATTTTAATTAAATTTATTTGTTTTATACCAAATATTGTACAATTATTTCTTTGCCTATCTTTTATTACACATCCAGTTTATACTTAAATTTTTCTTTACAGATTTGTTTGCCACACAGTACATGGGATATTGCATTTAAAATAAGAAAATTGATACTGAAAAGACGAATGAGATTCATTGATGTTAGACAGCAGCTTGTTAGATGGATGATGCACGTGATTATCAATACTCTTATTCTCATGAAAGCGTATTATATCGATAAATGAGCAATAATTAATAAAACCTCTACACGTTTTATGGTAATGGACGATGCATAATATTTTGTCAGTTTATATGAGCTACAAATCACGTATGAAAATGAGAGAGACAATTTAAGCATTTTATATTTGTTCAAGCATTCTATGGCGATTTAACCATTTATCTTTGCCAGATACTAGAACCATATTACATGTATTATTATGGGCGTACTTATTCTATCTATTCATATGTGCATCCAGGGACGTAGGTACAAATATGTTCGCATTCGATGCAATTCTTTATAATTTTCAACCCGGTTAGAGCTTTTGAGGTAGACGTAAGCACGGGAATTATATTTTAGAACTCTAGATTGACAAGAGATTTATCGCTTACAGGGTGTCAACGTTTGTTTTGGGCGACTTTCTCGTGACGAAATTCCGCAAACCAATTTAATGCATTCTGAATTCTGTAAAAAAAGTCAGTATTAATAGAAATTGCGAGTTTTTTTACAGAATTCTGCAACAAAAGTCAGAATAGTAATAATTCTGTAAAAAAAAATCAGAATTATTATAAACTGCGAGTTTTTTTAAAGAATTCTGGAATTTCCATTCTGTTGTTTTACCGAATTCTGACAAAAAAAGTCAGAGTTGAAAAATTCTGAGTTTTTGACAGAATTCTGTAATTCTAGAGTACATATGCTTCCGCGAAAATAGCAATAATTCTGAGTTTGGTTAAAACATTCTAGAAAACAAGTCAGAATTGAAAAATTCCGAATTTTTTACAGAATTCTGCCAAAGAAGTCAGAATTGAAGAATTTACAGGAATCTGTAAAAGTCAGAATAATAAAAAATTGATATTTTTTTACAGAATTCTGCCAAAAAAGTCGGAATTTTTTATCATTCTGATATTTTACAGAATTCTGCCAAAAAAGTCGGAATTTTTTATAATTCTGATATTTTACAGAATTCTTCCAAAAAAGTCAGTATTGAAATTTTTTTACAGAATTCTGTAATTCTAGAGTACTTAGGCTTCCGTGAAAATACAAATAATTCTGATTCGTTTTACAAAATTCTGAGAAAAAAATTTACTATTGGAAAATTCTGAGTTTTTTACGTACCAATAATTTTGAGTTTTACAGAAATCTGCAAAAATTAAAATGATAAAAAATTGCGATTTTTTTACAGAATTCTGCCAAAAAAGTCAAAAATATTTTATCATTCTGAGGCATTACAGAATTCTTCCAAAAAAGTCAGTACCTATTGGAAAATGCTGGTTTTTTTACAGAATTCGGTAATTCTAGAGTACATAGGCTACCATGAAGATTCGGTAAAAAAACTCGGAATTTTTCAATTTTGACTTTTTTCCAGAAACATCAAAAATTTGCAGAATTCTGTAAAAAAAAGTCAGAATGATATCAAATTGCAAATTTTATAGAGAATTCTGGAAGAAAGACTGAATTTTTTATCATTCTGACTTTTTTACAGAATTCTGTAATTCTAGAGTACATAGGCTACCGTGAAGATAGGAATAATTCTGAGTCATTTTACAAAATTCTGGAAAAGTCAGAACAATATATAATTAATTAGAGTTATGCTGAGTTTTTTTACAGAATTCTGTAAAAAAACAAATCAGAATAATAACAAATTGAAAAATTCCGAGTTTCTTTACAGAATTCTCTAAAACAGAGTCAGAATTATAACAAATTGCGAGGTTTTTTACAGAATTCTGCAACAAAATTCAGAATATGTATCTAGTAATAATTCTGTAAAAAATATATAACAAATTGCGCGTTTTTTACAGAATTCTGTAAAAAAAAGTGTGAATTTTTTATCATTTTGTTGTTTTAGAGAATTCTGCAACAAAAGTCAGAATATGTAGTAATATTTCTGTAAAAAAAATCAGAAATATAACGAATTGCGCGTTTTTTTACAGAAATTTGTAAAAAAAGTGTGAATTTTTATCATTTTGTTGTTTTAGAGAATTCTGCCAAAAAAGTCAGAATTAAAAAATGCTGAGTTTTTTTACAGAATTCTGGAAGAAAGACGGAATTTTTTATTATTCTGACTTTTTTACAGAATTCTGTGTTATAGATAGTAATAATTCTGAGTCACTTTACAAAATTCTGGAAAAAAGTCAGTATTGAAAAATTCCGAGTCTTTTTTTACAGAATTCTGCCAAAAAAAAGTCAAAATTGAAGAATTCTGAGTTTTTTACGCAGCAATAATTTTGAGTTTTTTACAGAAATCTGTCAAAGTCAGAATGATACAAAATTGCGAATTTTTTACAGAATTCTGACAAAAAAGTTAGAATTTTGTATCATTCTGGTTTTTTACAGAATTCTTTCAAAAAAAGTCAGTGTTGAAAAATTCTGTGTCTTACAGAATTCTGTTATTCTAGAGTACATAGGTTTCCATGAAAATAGCAATAGTTCCGAGTCGTTTAACAAAATTCTGGGCAAAAAAATCAGAATTGAAAAATTCCGACTGTTTTTTTACAGAATTCTGCCAAAAACAGTCAGAATTGAAAAATTCTGAATTTTTTACGCAGCAATAATTTTGAGTTTTTTACAGAAATTCCGAAATTTTTACAGAAATTGAAAAATTCCGAGACTTTTTTCTATGTAGAGGAAAATCGGGAAGGATTTATTCAACAAATTCAGAACATAAATGCAAATTTTGTTCAAAATTTTAAATGTGACCATGTCCTGAATAATCCAATGCACGCCAATGGTAATAATAGTAATGTATGGGCATGAAAACAAATTGCTATGCAGTCTCCATTTCTTATACCTATAGAGAGAGGTATTATAGGTATAGGTTTAGTACAGCATGTAATAAACCAGGGAATGCACTTAAAAGCTATTTTCGTTATAAAGCCATAAGTACATACAACACAACACCACTCGAATGGTATTTTTTGGTGTGGTTTAATAATAGTTAACAGTTAGGAAGCCTTGCGTTTTATTACGATTCTTGACATCGTCGCTGCGGTTGTCCCGTTCAAACTTTAGACGTCTACATTAACCGTATTAAACATTGCGGGGGCTAGTTTGCACGCCACTGGTCTGCACAATATTCACAAATCAATGTTGCAGCTACATACGATAAGAGCCATCAGTTTGGGCATAGCAGGGATGTTTTTTGAAGTCACAACATATCTTGGGCGAGTTTCTCATATGACGAACTTCTGTAAAAAAATCAGAATGATAACAAAGTGCTAGTTTTTTTACAGAAATCTGCAACAAAAGTCAGAATATGAGGTAAAAATTCTGTAAAAAAATCAGAAATATAAAAAATTTATTTTACAGAATTCTGTCAAAATTTTTGAATTTTTATCATCCTGTTGATTTAGAGAATTCTGCCAAAAAAGTCAGAATTTAAAAACTGAGTTTTTTTACAGAATTCTGGAAGAAAGACGGAATTTTTTATAATTTTTTTACAGAATTCGGTAATTCTAGAGTACATAAGCTACCATGAACATAGCAATAATTCTGAGTCATTATACAGAATTCGGTAAAATAACTCGGAATTTTTCAATTTTTTGACTTTTAACAGAAACAATAAAAATTTCGAGTTTTTTACAGAATTCTGTAAAAAAAAGTCAGAATGATATCAAATTGCAAATTTTTTAGAGAATTCTGGAAGAGAGACTGAATTTTTTATTATTCTGACTTTTTTACAGAATTCTGTAATTCTAGAAAATTCTGAAAAAAAGGCAGAATTGAAAAAAAGTGCGAGTTTTTGTACAGAATTCTGTAAAAGTCAGAATAATAAGAAACTGCGCGTTTTTTACAGAATTCTGTAAAAAAAAAGTCAGAATAGTAATAATTCTGTAAACAAAATCAGAATGACAACAAATTGCGCGTTTTAATATAGAATTCTGTAAAAAAATTCTGGATTTTGTATAATTCTGTTGTTTAAGAGAATTCTGCCAAAAAATCCAAAATTTAAAAATTCTGACTTTTTTACAGGATTCTGTGATTCTAGAGTACATAGGCTACCGTGAAGATAGCAATAATTCTAAGTCATTTTACAAAATTCTGGAGAACAAGTCAGAATTGAAAAATTCCGAGTTCTTTACCGAATTCTGGAACAGTCAAAACAATATATATAATTAGTTAGAGTTATGCTGAGTTTTTTTATAGAATTCTGTAAAAAGTCAGAATTATAACAAATTGCGAGGTTTTTTACACAATTCTGCAACAAAATTCAGAATATGTATCTAGTAATAATGCTGTAAAAAATATATAACAAATTGCGCGTTTTTTACAGAATTCTGTAAAAAAAAGTGTGAATTTTTTATCATTTTGTTGTTTTAGAGAATTCTGCAACAAAAGTCAGAATATGTAGTAATAATTCTGTAAAAAAAAATCAGACTTATAACGAATTGCACGTTTTTTACAGAAATTTGTAAAAAAAAGTGTGAATTTTTATCATCCTGTTGTTTTAGAGAATTCTGCCAAAAAAGTCAGAATTTAAAAATGCTGAGTTTTTTTACAGAATTCTGGAAGAAAGACGGAATTTTTTATCATTCTGATTTTTTACAAAATAGATAGCAATAATTCTGACTCACTTTACAAAATTCTGGAAAAAAAGTCAGTATTGAAAAATTCTGAGTCTTTTTGTACAGAATTCTGCCAAAAAAAAAGTCAAAATTGAAGAATTATGAGTTTTTTACGCAGCAATAATTTTGAGTTTTTTACAGAAATCTGTAAAAGTCAGAATGATAAAAAATTGCGATTTTTTTTACAGAATTCTGTCAAAAAAGTTAGAATTTTTTATCGTTCTGATGTTTTACAGAATTCTTTCAAAAAAAGGCAGTGTTGAAAAATTCTGTAATTCTAGAGTACTTAGGTTTCCATGAAAATAGCAATAGTTCTGAGTCGAGTGAAATTCTGTAAAAAAAAAGTCAGAATTGAGAAATTCCGACATTTTTTACAGAATTCTGTAAAAAAAAACTCAGAATGATAACAAATTACGATGTTTTTTACAGAATTCTGTAAAAAAAGTGTGAATTTTTTATCATTTTCAGAGTCATTTTACAAAATTTTGAAGAAAAAGTCAGAATTGAAAAATTCCGAGTTTTTTTTTACAAAATTCTGTAAAAGTCAGAATAATAAAAAATTGCTAGTTTTTTTACACAATTTCCAATTGACAGCTACAATGTTTTCCATGGCAAGTCATATACAAATTCAATTTGAATGAACTGTAAACGAAGAACAATTGTTTTATAAAACAGTTTTTTCTCAATTATTTTCTAATGTAACCCTACAAAAATTGTATGTAGTCGTAACGCTTATTTTCGGAAATATACAGGGGTTTCCACACTTTAACTGACCCTGTATAATATAAATTTCCATTCACAGAGAAGGTTTTGTTTGACTATAAAAAAATGATTATACCTACCTATGGTATTAATGATAAAGAGACAATAAAGGTAACGATAAAACCGTTCAACATACCTACAATCTACATAAGCATTATATAGGTACCTAATATGGTAATTTGATCATTAGAAAAGTGTGGAATGGATGTAATATTTCATGAATAATATATTGTAATGTTGTTGTCATGTTTATTAAACACTCTTCGGTTGTATTTTGTTTATAATACTAGTCAATGTAATACATATACAAGGTATGTCATTAGCACGATGAATATTTAGCGTCGCGTCGTATACAGTGTAGCGTACAACGTAATTTTTAACACACTTTTAATATTATTGACTGATTAACAATACTTACAGCTTATAAATCCCTAATAATAATTGTTTTATTATCCGTATATACTATACTATCTCCTCGTGTATACCTAGCGACCCTTTTGTTTTCTTGACATCTGGCGAAGGCGCCTGCAAATAAATTAAAATATCTGTTAACTAATTTTGTTTAATTTTATTGTAATCAGCTTACCTCGGCTTGGGTGTCCATGGGTCGTTCGTTAGTAACAAGGAAACTGTTTAGTCCTGATCTGCACATGGTTGGTTTACTATTGTTGCCCTTATTCTATGTTGCTTTAATGTAATGACACCTATAATGTTCAGATCTATTTGATTATGAGTTGATATCTGTATAGAAAGTACTTACTTGTTTTCGTATAGCCCTCGTATTGGAGTTTTGAGTATGGAGTGTGCTTCCACTAGTCTTTCTTGAGGTTGACGGCACGAATGTGCCTTATTCGGTAATTAGGGAAATAAGTCAGGTTCATACTGTGGTTTTGTTGTACCAGTTGGGTGGGAACTTTATGCTAGATTTGTTCTATATAGGTGAACATATCTAAGCTGAAAATAGGCGATAATCTGGACAGATTATCGTTTTAGTTGGTTTGTCGCTGGACCGCAGAATGTGGGAAATCTCTCGGGCCAGACAGACTATGAAAAAATAAGATCGCACAAGTTCCTATAATGTTTTTCCCTATCTTCCTTTCGGAGATTAGGCCCCTAAAAGGCGTTTTCTGGAGAACCTTTTTGGGGTTAGTGATAGAGCGTCCGCTTTGGATGCCAAAGGTCCTGGGTTCGAATGCCAGCTCTGGTCACTTTTTTTTTATTTGTAATTTTTGAATAAAGTAGTAAATTTAGGTTAGTTTATTGGAAGTTCATTCTTCTTCTTCGGGTGCCATGTGCTATGCCCTTCTCAGCCTGTCTAAAAATGGTTGCGGCATCCAGTATACCACACCAGTTTCTTATATTGCGGAGACAAGAGTGTTGTTTTCGACCTGGCCCCTGCAGTATTAGCCTTGGTATGCAGTAGCGAGGTCCTCTCAATATATGCCCCAGATATGACACTTTCCGTTTTTTTACCGTGTCCAACAGATGTCTTTCTATGCCAGCTCATCGGAAAACTTCATCATTAGTTGAATGAGCATCGAGAAATACGTAATGAAAAGTTGTTCAGGTAAAAAGAACAGACCAAGTTTTTTTTGTGAGCTTGGGCTATTTTTGAGCCCCTGGGTATGAATTGAGAATTAAATGATTAATAATTATTACTCTCTATAGTAACTATTTAATACAGGTACGTGCCTGGTATTCTAATTTTTATAGTAATTGTAATAATACACTTATGTATTCATCCATATTCTATTTATACTCATAAGCAATTTTATCAAGGAATAATATCTCAATAAATGCAAGCGATTTTCTTACAGTGCGTAGGATAATTCGTTATACCTAGTGTATTAACAACGTATATTCACAGGGCTTTTTTTTTTGTTTAATTGACCTATTCAATAATAATGGGAAATATCAAAGGTGAATTAGTGATGTTTTTAGATTTTTACAAAAAAAAATAACATTAATAATAATAAAGGACCCAACCCAACCCAAGCGAACCCAATCCAAACAAACTCAAGAGAACCCAAACCATTTAATAATAACAGTAATAGTAGGTATGTATGTATTCTTTGGCTACCTAATGAAGCTAACCGAACTCCATCCGAACCCAACCCAAACCCAAGCGAACCCAACCCAACCCTAACCCAACCCAAGCGAACCCAACTCAACCGTAACCAAACCCAAGCGAACCCAACCCAATCCAACCGAACCCATGCGAACCCAATCCAACCAAACTCAAGAGAACCCAAACCATTTAATAATAGTGCACATAGACATATTTACTTTTTTTTATACAAGGTCTAAAGACACATTCGTACCCAGTCGAGTACACGTATACGATATACGATTCGTGCAAAAAGCACCGGAACTAACATACTAGACAATGTCCCATAAGAATACATAGCTTTCTATTCTAAACTTTTGATACGGTCGTAATAGAAATATAATACCACGTACTTTAATTAATACACACATATATGTTTATTTCTTTCTACAAGTTAGACACATCCGTACCCAGTACGTATATGATTTACGATTCGTTCAAAAACAATCTGGTCTAAGATACTAACTAGACAATGTGCCTTAAGAATACATATCTTTCTAATATAAACTTTTGATACGGTCGTAACATAAATATACTAATACATATCCATATAGTTAAATTTTACAGCAGTGGTGAGATAACTTTTGGTACGGGCGTATCAGATATATACTTATTTCTGTTCGACCGTATCAAAAGTTACTACTATACTATATGGTATATTTCCGTTTTTTTGTTGGTCGTAAGATTATAAAATAAGTAGAGAAATGTTGCTGCCATCTAACGTATTTTATTCAAAGTTGACACAAAAGGTAATATAGTTTTCGGTATTAGTGGTAGTGCATTGTTGTATATTTCACATAAACTACTAAAGGTGGCACAACTACCGTTACAAAGAATTCTGCATATACACTGTGTCCAAGATAAGAATGGGATAGCATTGGACACTTGGAACCACAGATCTAGAAACCCCTTTCTAGATCTGTGCTTGGAACCGGTAGGAGTTAGAATGTCCGTTAAATTAGAGAAAAAGTTGTGCAATTTAAACACCTTTTAAATGGTGTTTTCAAAATTATCCTAAATTTAGCCGTTTTCCAGAAATTTTTATTTACTTTCAAAGATATAAAGAAATGAAAATCACTTTCTCATTGTTACTATTCACACTATTTTTTTAATTGGCTGTTTTGGGCTAGAGCTATAGCCTCAGAATTGTCTTTATAAATAAAAGACCTTAGATTAGGTACTCTTTCCTTGTCTAAGCATGGCATCAACATCAGTAACTTATCCAATATTTATTTCCAGTTATTTGTTTCACTGTACCATTACAAAGAATTCTGTATAGAACTTTACGAATAGTATTGATAGTCTGGTATAGATGTCGGCCTAAACAGTACGGTTTAGTTAACGCTTCGACCCAACAGATCTCGCTACATTTGGAAATGATTCCAATTTTAGAAACAGCAGATCTAATTTTGTTTACTTATTTCATTTTTCAGACGAGAAAATTTAATCCAACCTTATTGCACACATAAAGCTTCATACATGTATTTATTTCGCGTTAAACTTGGTGTCTGCATATATTTTTATGTGAAGCGTGAAACTTGAAGCCAACAAACATTTTTATTTATACGTTCATGTGAGACACAAATAAGACAAAATGAAGACTACATACAACTGCTTATATTCCGTGTGAATTTTCACGAAAATACATTACAAAGAAAAGCCGTGGGTTAAATATTTAGTTAGTCCGTCCTTGAAAGAGTGTTAAAATAAATAATAATAACGTGAAAATTAATTAAATTATGCATACCTAAGTAGCTTTATTAAAATCTACCTTAGTAAGTAAGTATTACTTACTTATTTATGAAGAACTTTGTATAATATTATGAGTGAATTATCTACTTATTTGGGGCATTCGGTTGGGTTCCTATTACTTAATAATTATTATGATTTGATATCTGAAATGAAAAGTGTTTTTGGTGTAATATAAATAAACTTTAATGTACATTTTGGTTGATTTAATACCGTCGTAGGTATTTTTGTGATTGTTATTAACACTGGAAGATAATATTTACTTACACATGGATTTAATTACATTTAAGCTATAATTGGAATGTGAGTATGATTTTATACGTATAAACTTGTTGGTTTTTTTTATTATTATTTAAAGTTGCGTTATTACTTAGTAGGTAGATATGATTTTATTGTTGTTGTGCACATAATAATAGGTACCTACCTACCTACTAGGTGATGTAAAATGAATTATTTAATTAACTATACCGGGGTATATTTAAAAGTAGATCTGCTCGAGTTAATTGTTGTGAAACGCCATAACAAGGGCATAGACAGGTTGCACCAAACTTCGAATTTATCCAATTTAAATATTGTAATAGAGGTAAATAGGCAAAACCGTTCACTTTAGACCCATAACAAGTTATTACTTTTTTAAGCAAAAATGAACAGGGAATATAAAAAAAATAAAAAAATATATTTAATCCAGTGGCGTAAAAAATAGAGGGATAAAAAGTGTCACTAGCTTAGCTTTTCTATAAAATTTATGTCAAAACACTGATATATGATGAATTTATCTCGAAAATAGAAAACAAACTGACTGTATTGAAAACTCAGCGAGTGAAACTGAGTGTGGTCTCTCTCAGGGTACAGTACTGAGACTCATCTTGTTTAACACATACATAAACGACTTGTATTCGCTGAAATCATGTGGTGACAGTGAGTTTTGCTATCGAAATATCGAAAGTTGTCCACCCTGTACAATCTATATGTTATTTATTGTTATTTAATATGCAAGAAGGTAGAGATACTTAGTTATTCTTTTGTCAGCTTTCACTGACTATATATATTATTGATGCAAAACGTTGAAGTAACTATTTTCTTTCAACCGCCTAATAAGTCAAAGTAGGAACTGGATTTGCTTTTAATGAGGTATACGTAATTGTTAATATGCAAATGCATATTGTTCCACATACCAACTCATTCAAAAAAATTTAAAAACTCTATGTAATTAGGTATGTAGGTACCTATTAAAGGTATATAAACATTTTTGATCACCGTGCGTTCTAATTACTTCACAAATTACGTAGCAGATTATTATTTTTGTCATACGGTTAATCTCGATTTCCGGGAAAACCGCAAGTCCTATGAAAAAAAGTTAAATGGCAAAGTTGTAGGTAATAAAAAGATCTACAACTTTTGTATAGATACTTTTTTCACATAACCTCAAAATTTATGTGAAAAATTCGAATAACCGAGTTGTTGGTTTTTTATTTTTATCTTTTGCAAAGAAATTTATTTTTTCACGAAATTTGGTGAAAACTTACCTTTGTATGTCCCAAACATACAGTAATTTTTTTGATTTAAAATATTCATTTTTTCATCTTATTTTGACTTAATATCGAAAAAGCCCCCTAATTTTCAATCGAAAATTCTCACGTCAAAATATCTGCTTTTTTAAAAAATATGTTGTGTTTTTTGTTCGTTGAAATCTCTAGTTTCTGATGGTATAAAAAATATATACACTACTGTGGTAAATGTTCTCAAAAAATGCAAATAATGATCTAATAGTTTCAAATATGAACCTTAAAAAATATCGTTGCATTTCTCCATTGATTTTCTGGTTGCGATACAACATCTGGATTTGCCGGAAAAGGAAAGAAAAGTATCGTCAACTCTTTAAGTATTAGCCGATAAAAATGTGTCAAATTTGGCCAATATTTTTTATAAAAAAGATGCGAACAAAGAAGATATAAAAAAATGGATCAAATCTATTAATAAATGTAAAAATGATACAACACTGAACCAATTTAGATTTCAAAAATATCAATTGGCAAGAATTAAATCTTCTTTCATATTGGCCAATCTCCCACCCACAGAAGGTGCAGCAGAACAACATTGTTACAGGGCATATTATCAGCTTCAGACTTGGCTGGCTAACGAACTGACAGCAACAGATTGGGGCTGGAACCAACATCAACGCGCCGAAAACATGGTTTAAAATGCACAAATTTATGCTCAAATTGTCATGGTTCTGAAACATGCTCCAATGTGGAAGAAAAAACCTACGAGGAAGTTGATGATTCAGATGAAATTCTGGATGAAGAACCAATGCAGACGGGAAATAATCTTGGAGACGAAGACGGTGATGGTCTTGAAGATTTCGAAGATCCACTAGAATCGGGAAGGTTTGTCGAATCTAACGATGAAGAAATGCCATCAAAGAGAAAAAAACTAATGGAGAAGTAATTAGAAAAAAAAAATTTCGGAATCGAGTTTTTTTCATTATTTGCATTTTCTGAGAACATTTACCATAGTAGTGTATATTTTTTTTACATTAGAAAGTCGAGATTTCAACGAACAAAAAACACACCAACTTTTTTAAAAAAGCAGATATTTTGACGTGAGAATTTTCGATTCAAAATTAGGGTGCTTTTTCGACATTAAGTCAAAATAAGATAAAAAAAATGAATATTTTAAATCAAAAAATATACTGTATGTTTAGGACATACAAAGGTAAGTTTTCACCAAATTTCGTGAAAAAATTACTTTTCGGCCTCATTTGCCAGTAACATTAAAAAAAGTATACAATCAATGTGATTTCTGGAAATTTCAATAATTTTCCTATACTAGGCGTTAGATCAGATATTGAAAGTATCAACAAATTAAAAATATATGGCTCAGGTTTTTTTTTTGATAAGTAATTGAGGTTTGAAAACAACTTTTTACAAAGATATGTTGATCCAAAACTACTTAAAAATTAAAAGGCCAGATCAGCTATTATATACGAAAGTCATCTTTTGGCACCAATTTCCAGAGATCCGCAAATTCCTCCGAAGACGTTTGTGACTTAGAGACGATGGTCCTGATTGCAAGTGTATGTTAATCGCTGATGAAGCTGAATTGCTTTAGATACTAAAATTCAAATCTAATCAACTCATCCACGAACTTTAAGTAATAATTAATGTTAGGTTAGTAACGTCGCGCGTCGGCGTCGCTACAATTTCTATTTGATGCTATAGTCCGTTGCCCTTTCGTGTAAATGCATTTTTGGCACCATTTTCTTTTAATAATGGCATTGGGAGCGATTTTACTACTTGTAGATACTGCTCTACCTACCTACATGTGTGTGTGTATACCTACAGAAATAGTCCATTATGCTATATGGACGAAAATAAACTTAGTGACATATTCCCATTTAATTGATATAACCTAGCTAGATAGCTATGCTTTCTTTCACCTATGTGTACCGGCTGTCCGGATGACAACATTTGACAAATCTTGTCATCCGGATGTCACTGTGATATGAATGATGATATTCTAAGGGCTACTGATGAATTTAACTGTGTTTTTTTATTCATCAAATAATTAACATCATCTCACTGCTTTGTTTTTGAAGGTATATTAAAAAATCAGGTCTTACTAATTGAAAAAGAGTCACTAACACTAACTTCACAGAAGTGGTAGAATTATTTGTCTCGATAGGCTTATTTAATTTAATTTAGTCTAACAAATTCGGTATTTCCAAAGAGTTGGAAAATAGCAAGAGTTTTGCCTCTGGCAAAGGTGCAAAATCCGACAAATTTTAAAGATTTTAGGCCAATTAGCATCCTTCCTGGGTTCTCTAAAATATTGGAAAAGGTTATTGATATACAGCTTCGACAGCATATTGAGAGAAATTCTATTTTACCCGCAACGCAATCCGGTTTTAGGCCTGGATATGATTGTGCGTCGGCTTTAACTGATATTACGGATGATATTTTTAGATCAATAGATGATAAAAAGTTAACTATATTAACACTCCTGGATTTTTCAAAGGCTTTTGATACTCTCAGCCATAACCTTCTCTTATCGATCTTGCACTATATTGGTCTGACGCCAAGTGCAACTGAGCTATTTAAAGATTATCTTAATGAAAGAACACAAGCAGTTATCTATATATCTATATGTTAAATCTACGTGCCGTGGCTAAATAGTGGCAAGCTCGCTCCTTGACACTTTGCGTATGTCCTTGTCTTTTTTGGTTAGGGTACCCTACCATTATTTTCGTGTCTGTAGGATATTGCCTAATTATGAGGTTGAAAGTCAAAAAGTTCAAACGCTTGAAAATTTACTGTCAAATATAGTAATTCGAGCTCAAAATTGGAGATTTCAATATTTTTTACATAAATGCTTTAATGATCATTTTATCGATATTGGTTACTTAAAATCGTATTGATTTATTATTCCATAAAAAATGATCAAAATCATTATGGCAAGATGGATGGCGACATTAAAGATTAAGCTCTATGTGACCTTCGAACAATGGCATGCTTGATAAGGTGGGTTCCACTAAAAAATCGTACTCTATTATAAATTTCAAGAAACAAGTGGCAATTTCTAGATCACTTGATAGTTGTATTTTGCCACTTTAACAATCAATTGTAGCCACAATGTAACAGCAATAAAGCCTTTAAATTAAAAAAATCAGAACATAATCTGAAACTATTTTAAAACTAATAGTATAGATAGTGATGCAAAATTACCGGTAATTTATTTTTTGGTAAGAACATTGGAAATATTACGTAATATTACGTAATTTTAGGTAATATTAGGTAATATTGCTAAACAACTTAGAAAAAGCTGGTTTTACAATATGCAAAGAAGCTTTAACAAATTAAACAATAATTGCCTCAATTACCTATATGGCTCTAACAGGTAAATAAAACACAAAATAAACTGAAATCTGAAACTATATAGTTCACACAATTCTTAGATAGGCCAAAGAATAGGTACATATGATAAAAATAGTTTTCAGTCGGTAAAAATAAATATTTAGTCAGTATTTGCTAAACCCTCATCCGCAGACAAATCCTCGGATAAATCAGATTCAGTTTCATTAAAAGTATTTGTAACTGTTGATGGGGTCATTAATGCAACATTTTTCATTTCGGCACGGTTATTGTGTAAGAATTTCAGATTAGTTCGTATGTACACGAGCTTCACATATTATAGCGATGGCGTAAGAACTAAGCAACAGCTATCACTAGACGTGTTGCAGCGTGTTGAAACAAGCAGTAAGACCGTTAACGTTAACGTAATATTGAAGCGAATATGACCGGGAATATTACCCCGAAAATTAACGAAATTTTTCGGAAATATTACAGTAACAATGTAACGTTACCGGATGGTAGAGGTAATATTACGTAATATAACTGGAAATTCTGATGGTAATATTCGGACCGTGCATCACTAAGTATAGAAGCATTACAAAGTTGCCACTAACTTATTTGCAAGCTTAATGGCCAGGACACACTTGTCATACATCACTCCGACCCGACTCTGGTCCGACGTTGCCCCAAAAAAGCGGGTCGGTGCGGGATCGGCAGGGGTGAGCACACATGTCCTACACGCTTCCGAGTTCTTTCGGAATTTCAGCTCCGGCTCGATACATTCGCTACTCTCACCAGTTTCGATTCAAACAAAATCGCGGAAGGTACTGTGCGCAAAATGTTCAAAAACTTTAGCAACTGCGATTTAGCCATGATGGCACTCTGTTTAGAACACGAAGGTGAAGAAAATCGGAGAGATTTCATTTAGAACAGAGAAAAACCCAGAATTTGGGTACATCCTGCTTGGAAAAGGAGATCCGCAGAAGGACTTTTATACCTCATCTATTGGATGACGAGACCAAATTTCAGGTAGCGACTGGTCTATGTACCAGGTGTACACATGGAAATAATCTATTATTGCTTTCACATAGCATTGAAGACAATCCAAATGATTATTATTATTTACTAATGACCGTGGGACTTGCCAACTTTATATAAGTACATAAGAATCAAATACACAATTAAAACAGTTAAAAATAGAAATCTTTCTTTTCCCTACTTGATAAAATTAGGTGTACAGGGTGTCCAGATTTCGTTGTACGATGCCGTGATCATATTTCGGGTAACACACATGTAGTTTTTCAGATACAGGACCGTACTAAAAAAAAATCACGACTCTGTAGCATTAAAATGCGAGATAATTACAATTTTAATCAAAACACATAAAAATTGAGTGTAAATTTGCACAAAATCATGTTTTAGTTCAATAATTGACCGCTGAGGAAGCAAAAGTTTTGTTAAATTTAACTTCATGTTATTTTCTGATGACGATGACAACATAGTTGATGTACGTATCTAAAAGTATATAAGTACACGATACACTTCCTTGTCTAATTGTAGAAAATTTATTAATAGCAAAATAGTAAAACATTTATTTATGTGTATGGATGTGGTACACATAGATCTTTGTACCTCTAAATACAACGTGGACTAAACAACTAACCTGTTGGCCATTTGAATAAGTGAGTTGAGCAAGTTTTACATCGATTTTGAATTTAGAAATGTAGCCTGACTCTTGGATAACAGGTTTGACCTATAGTTCATGTTAACTAAATGGTTCTTATGTCATATACAGAGGTAAACAGAAAGTAATGTTGTGAATTTTCATGCAGCAATCTCTGGAATGAACGAATAGAAGCAGAAATTATTTGATAATGGCAAATTAAAGACTGATCTTTTCTGAGCAATTTGGTTTTCTATTCACTCTGAAAACTCACTTATTAAGGAAGTTACGTAGTTTTGTTTGTCCATAAATAAAAAACAAATTTAGATAGTATTCATTAGCATAATTTATACGGCCGCCATGATTATTACTACTAATTATACAATTTGTCATAGTTGTTGATTATTTTTGTCAAGTGTCATATTTATTTGCTATCTAAAGCCATAATGGCCAACTAAAATCAATTAAATTTCAAATTCATATCACTATTGTAATAGAAAAATGTAAAGTTGCCAATATTTTGAAAACTATCAGTTTTTGGAATAGACATCCTTTCATAAACTGCATGCGATCGACAAGGTAAGATTCAAACAGCTTAACAAGCCCATTGGAAAAACCAAACCTATCTAAATGCTTCAAGAGTATATAATGGTCAATGCGGTCAAATGCCTTACGGAAATCCGTATATACAACATCTACCTGAGATCAATCATCCAGGGCCTCACATATGCTATGTGAAAAGGAGGAAATATAATTTATATAGGGTCGTATTTGAAATAAGGAAGTTGACACCCATTTCCGGTATAACCGTAAGTGCTAGATTCTTGAAAACATTTTAGCCGAATTGGTCTCGTCGACCTAAGTACCACACCAGATTTTCAGATTGTTCCACAGTGTAGTCGATCGAATCCCTTCCCGGTGGGACACCCGGTATATAGTTTCACTATAAACAGTGTCGATTGCAATTCCAAAATTAACAATATAGAAAAAATAAAAAAGTATTACAAATAACATAAACCGTATTTAACTACCGCATAATATGCACATATTCGACACTGTTGTGTTGTATTTTCCATTATTTCAAATTGCATTGCACACACTTTTGATGTTTTCTAAGTATCTAGCTACAATTTTTACTGCTTCCTATATATCTTGTGTAATATTAAATGTTTCTGTAACGTAGATATATAAACGGTGGAATAGCCAGCCTGCCATCTCTCTTGAATTATTTAATAAGGCATCAACTCAATATTAATCAGCCTTAGACTTATGGATACTTATATTCATAGTTTATGTTTGACCTCTTTTTTTAATGGCTATTTAAATTTTCAGTTGAATTAAAATATCTTATAATGTATAATGAACTATTTGGCCTGCGTTGACACCATAGAAAATATCATGTTTTACGTTATTTAATTAGTGTATAATTAGATTCTCGATAACGGAGTATTAAAGTGCACCTACAGTGTAAAGCTTTTTATTTTCCTTCAATTTAGGCCTGTATACCTACGACGCTGCTTAAATATTAGCCATACCCGACAAGTGACTCCTATGGCCATATCGTAGAAGTTATTTTTACAAATTGACCCTTTTTAACCCTTTTATGGACAGCCTATGCATATTATTGGATATCTTTCGAGCTAAATAACGCTATACTCTATATTAATGTCACATTAAATTTCTTGAGAGTGATTTAACTTTATCTGTATATTCAAAGCTATGGTCCCTTTCGCAAATTATTAACGGACGTCCTGTACATATTATTTGTTCGTCGCAGTCTTTTCTAGGCTAAGATTTTTTGGCAAATCAAATATTGCCTAATTTACCATTTTTTGGTTCAATAAATATAAGTTTTGACCCTCTTTTTATACCCTTCGCCTACGCCCTATGCGTCTCAATTTTTGTCTCGGATATCGTTAGAGCCAAATTCTATATCTACAGGAATTTAATGACATTTTTCTTTAATTTTATACAGGGTGTCCCGAACAAATTTTGTCTCAACTTTTTTTTCGTGCGCTTTTTTTTGCTTGTTCTAAAAAGAATAACAAATTTGAGACTTTTGTACATAAAAAATATTCACTTGTTTAATAACGCTAAAAGAAGCCATTTTCAAGATAAATGACTTTGAAAATTTCTTAGAGTTCGGAAGAGGAAAAACTTTTTATAAAATGCCAAATTTTCGAAAAATAACATTTTTAATGATTTTGATTTTTTTTGTTTTTTTTTTTTTCAATTTTATGAAAATATTTTCAAAACCGTGATTTATTACACCAATTGTGCAAAAAACACTAATAAACTTTTTTCTAAAAGTAATTAATTTCATAGCTACTATTAAAATAATAAAATTAAAAAAAGAAAACAAGGAAAAATGTTATTTTTGATATACCCTGTATAGTAATCGTAAATTTCGTACTCGAAATTGTAGTTTTGACACAAGCAGACGTTTTTATAAAGAATGACTTTTTCTTCTAAATCCACAAATAAAAAAGTTTTTCCTCTTCCAAACTCTATTCGTGGACACATTGTATATATATATATTGGTCCCTTTTACAAATCAAATGTACACGCCCTGTATACATAAATTGTACATCGCAGTATTTTCTAGACCAAAATCTATTGACAAAAAAAAAACATTTTTCCATTTAGTTTAGTAAATTTGATTTGTTTTCAAGTTTTGACCCTTTTTATACCCATTGACTACGCTCTATGAATCCGAAAATTTAATCAATTTCTCGCCCATATCCAATAGTATTTTTGTACCAAATTTGGTTACATTTTCCTTGAGACGATTAAGACCATTTCCAGATGGAAGTCTGTCTATAACTCTTATTAGAATATAATAAAGTAATTTCATAAAGGATTTTTGGCGTCATTGATAGAGCGTGTGCTTCGCATGCGGAAGATTGTGAGTTCGAATCGCAGCACTGGCAATATTTTTTTTTCAAATCTTTGAATAAAGTAGCTAGTTTGTTACGTTAGTTTATTGGAAATAATGAAAATAATACAATAATAATAATTATTATTATTAAAATTCTATTTCGTTTCGAGAAAGTTTTGGGGTGACACAACCGATTTTTTAGCTGTGAAATCCATCCATAATTGCGGTTTATTCTCTTGCAGATCACAGTACCTCGCCAAAAATGTATCATCACAGTCATAACACCCTCAAATCATCACGTGATAGAATTCCTGCAACGCCAACTTGTCAATTACCCCATCAGCACTAACGATCCTTTTATCCTGCCCACCGGAAGTCATTAAATAATCATAACGTTTCCAAACGGTAGCGGAAGTAGTGGTGGCCGGAGTGGTGAGGAGGATAAGATGGCGGCTACAGCGCGTCGTGCTCGTGATCCTGATGATGATATCGCTGCCATAGCGAAACAGATCTCGGATCAGGCAGAAGCTATCTATCAGAATTGGAAATCGCGTGGATTGGCTCCGGCTGAGTTGATTACGTGTCATGCAGCTGGAGATACTTCAAAGTTAGGGTAAGTGTTTATTTTTTTTTTTGGATTTAGTTTTAAAAACATGACGAAAGAACAGAAGGATTCTAAAATTAACAGGGAATTAATAATTAATAGATATTACAAATTTCAAACAAAAAGTACAATATTGGCAAAAAGAAATTACAAAATTATTCGATACAACGTAAGTTTCGGCGATAGAAAGCGGCATAGTTCGCCGAAACGTGCATTATTGTATCGTATAATTTTGTAAGTTATATTTGACCACAATATTTAATATTAAAAAACACCAAAAACACCCAAATGTTTATATTTTTTGGTTTAACTATTTAACAAAAAGGGCATTTTTTTTTCATCAAACTTTTGTACCAACCCAACAATGGAAATCTGGTAGTTTTATTGATTTATTCCATACATTTTATCAACGTATATTTCACGTTACAAAAATATATAAAAGCAACATTAAATAACGTGAAATCAAACGTTATTTAAACGGTTCTAAAATACGTTAATAATACGATTACATAAACGTTAATTCTTAGCTTTTAAAGCTAATAATTAACGTTTGTGTAATCGTATTAATTACGCCTTTTAGTAACGTTTGATTTCACCGTTGAATATATATACATTTTTTTGTATTGCTCTTATAACCTTTTTTTGGGCCCTGCATACTCTAGTCGATTCACCGGCTCCTCCCCAAAATATGATTCCATATGCTCATCCTTGGCTGAAACAAAAACACTAGTATCGTCTGCATAAAGAATGGGATATCCAACAATACCCAGAACTTAAGAGATATCGTCAATAAAAACATTGAACAAGGTAGGTGAGAGACAGGAGCCCTGCGGCACCCCACTGCTCACGATCTCGGACCTCGAACGGACACCCGCAATTTCAACCACCTGTGTACGCTGTGTAAGATAGCTACGTATCCATGCGGCCGCTGTTCCTCTAATACCAACAGCATTCAGTTTCAGAAACAAAAGATCATGGCTTATGGAATCAAACGCCTCGCTTAAATCAAAGAAAAGGTCAAGAGCTATTTCCTTATTATTGAGTGACTGGTATAGGTTGTCCAAAGCCTGATTAAGAGCTGTTTCTGTTGATCGACCGATCCTGAATCCATTCTGGTTGCAAGAGAGGATCTTAAATTTTTCGAGATAATTATTAAGTCTCATGTTATATAAGCACTCAAATATTTTACTAAATTGACTTTATAGTGCCAACGATCTGTAATTATTTGTATCTTTTGCATCACCTTTTTGTTTATAAATAGGAACTATTTTTGATGTTTTAAGGTACTCTGGAAAAACACCTTCCTCAAAACTCGTATTAATGATCGCGGATAGAGGTTCTGCAATTATTTCAATAATACTCAATACCACATGACCTGGAATGTTATCTGTACCACTTGATTTTTTCCTACAAACCTTTCTGGCAACTCTAATAACTTCGTCAACCGTAGTAGGGAAAAAATAAAAAGATCTTAAAGTAACATTTATGGGAGTTGCTTTTTTCAAGTTAACCCAATCAGATTTCCTAGAGAAACTAATAAAGTAATCAGTAAAAGTATTTGCAATTTCGGCGGGTGTTGTCTTTAAATGTTGAGAGGCATCAAAAACTTCTCGATAGACAATATTTCGGGTAGATTTCAGAGTTGGTTTACTGGCTCTTATATTTACACTGCCCTGGTTGAAACCCAATTTAAAACCGGTAATTTGTTCGTAGTCTAAGCTCATTATATTGATTATCTATTATCCTCCTTACTAAATAAAGCCCAATCATTCTCTATATTGGTAAATTGGAAATTTTGGCATCCATCCAAAACAGAACTTGTTTATTTAATGACTCTGGTTTGTGGCTAAACTGTTTATAACGTGCCAAATAATTTTTTCTGCATTTTTTTTATGTACGCTGCACAATATAACGTGAGGGTGTGTGATATTTTTTAATTATACCGATACCAACCATCCCTTAAATGTATTATAGCTATGGGGGATCAAATATGTCGAATCACTCTTATTAGAAAATTAAATTATTTATTGGGTTAATACTGATAGGAGGTGAAGTTGATCGGTTTCCATAATGCAGAGGTCTACTAACCTCTTCAATGTCTTCATTAGAAAGGACTTGGGACTCGTGAGTCTGAAGCAAAGCGATACGTAGCCTACGCCAAACTATATACTAAATTAAATTTTGGTTGAAATGAATTTTCCCAAAAATGAGTTACTAGATATAATTTGTAGGCAAAATGTTTTACTTGCGCAAAGAATTTACCAAGAAAGATATCTTGCTCGAAGGCAACCTGAAAAGATAACAATGGAAAGGTTACTTAATGAATCGTTTTGGAAACACGGGATCAGTAAAATACCCGAAACAAACTAGGACCAAAACTGTTTTGAATGATGAAAATTAATTAATGTTAAAAGTGGTAGAAAATCCACATATCAGCATGCGTGAAATTGCTCGGGAACAATCGGTAAGCCAAAGCTCAGTCAAAAGAATTCTACATAAAAACAAAATGATGATGACTATCTCCGGCGAATTATGTTCTGCCAATGGGCGAAACAACAAATTCACAATCAGGTAGATTTTTTTGACTTTGTGTTGTTTGGAGATAAAGCCACATTTCATAAATGAAAATATCTTCAAAACTAATAGGTTTAGGTGTAAGAAAGGCTATATAAGAATAAAAGCTTATCAATTTTCCTTTCAGTTTTCGATATATACAGGGTGTCTCATTTGCAAATTTTAGTTTGAACTCACCCTGTATACAGGTTTTGCACTATATACTAACAATTATCTTTTTCTAAAAGTTGGTAACTATCCAAAAGCTATGCCCGTAAGAAGCAGAGTTTAAATTATTTCATTTCCAGTACAGAAGCCTTAGAATTCGCCATGTTTTGCATATAATACTAGTGGTAACTTTTGAAGCACTCTGTATAATTTTCTAAAATTTTGGTATGATTAATGTCAAGTCTAAACCAATGAAATCGTGGAATAATAAATAGGGCTTTCCATTTAAAAAAACGTAAGTTTGGTTCACCCTGATGAGATGAGCCACCCTGTACAAATAACAATAATTTTAAAATACGTACCTTATGACTGCATACACACTGGCTCCTTAGTTTTGCGTGAAATTTTAGGTCTTTGAGGTAATATCTAACTTCGAGGCACTAAAAACTCACCCTATATATGAGAATAGGTCGTGTAGGTCTTCGTAATATAGGCTGGGAATATACGTTCTCGTCCTGCTGCCATCTAGAATATTGTAGGGATTGGATTCTTTCATATATCAGGAGTATATCGGGTCTACAAAAAACTATTATCTGCAAAGGAACCTGGATGGCATCTGCTTCCAGAAAAATCTCGGCAATGGAACACCCTATATATTTTTTGGATTCCACATCAATTTTTGGGTATTTTAATTTAACAAATCCCTATACCTATCTTGAAACTGTTTTTCAATAAATAATTGGTTTTGAATTTTTTTGGTCCAAAACACGTGTCCGGAAAATATTCGGCATTTTGTCGGTTGAATAGACAGAATTTTGAATTTGGGAAGGTAGTTCAATAACATCTTAATGAATGAAATGAGCCATGTTTCATTACAACTGCATTCCCCTTACCGACACCGCGCTGTTAGAGATCCGTTTGCAACACTATACTTTACTCTAGTCTGAAAATCAAGTTTTTGCAGTCTCCTCGTAACTTACTTTTGCATACTTTGTGGATGACACTGTATCTATTTTATTTTATTAAATAGTCGTACAGAAGTGAATATTATTTGAAAATAATTCCTCACGTTCATTTGGCTGACTGACGATTCCCGAAGTTTATTTTAGTTCGTCGCACTATAACATTCTATTTTGATGACGGTTTATTCCTAAATGTAGAACAAGTAGTGTTGTTAATTTTGTCCGGTTGTGTATATCTCTTTGTTATGATAATTTTACAAGCGGCTTTCCCGTTTTTCATTTGCCAAAAAGTCTCAAAAAAAAATTAAATCTATAACGCGCGTGTTTGACTTGAAACATTCATAATAATTACAAGTTAACATATTTTTATACATGAATGAACACAGTGGCCTATGGAATAGCATTTTCGAGAAAATTCAGTTTGCTAAACGTGGGGTTTGTTGTCTTTTCGAGAAATATTATGGCAAACATGATTTTATTTGACCAAAAACAGGTAGGTACTATTGTGGTTGGTTGAAATCTATTGAGAGCAAAAATGAAGTAACGTGAATTTTGTAATGAAAATAGTTGGATACTTAGTAGCAAAAGGTTGTAAGTTTGATGTGCATAATATGCTTGGATAACCTCCTCGGTATATTGTTTATTTTAGCTTCCACAAATATAGCACTCACAACTAAAATATTGTATATTTACTTTCGTTTTGTTTCTCTATATTTTCTATTTCAAAATTCAATTAGGACAGACATATTTCATAGTCGGCGGCAGCTATGTGAATAAGGAAACTGAAAAGGAAGTCCAGCTTTATTTTTATTTTAAAAATAAACAAGGAAATACCTACGTGTCTTTGTATTTAGACTGAAATAAAATTAGGGTACTTGGTTGTCATTTATTTTTTGTAATATGTTTACAATGTGTCCACGGATAGAGTTCGGATTTATAAAAACGTCTGCTTGTGTCGAAACTACAATTTCAAATACCCAATTTACGATTACTGTACAGGGTATATCAAAAATAACATTTTTAATGATTTAGATTTTCCTGTTTTTTTTTTTAATTTTATGAAAATATTTTCAAAACCGTGATTTATTACACCAATTGTGCAAAAAAAAGGTAATACAAATTTTTCTCAAAGTGGTTAATTTCATAGCTACTATTAAAATAATAAAATTTAAAAAAAAAAACAAGAAAATCAAAACATTAAAAATGTTATTTTTGATATACCCTGTAAAGTAATGGTAAATTTGGTATTTGAAATTGTAGATTCGACACTAGCAGACGTTTTTATCAAGAATGACTTTTTCTTCTAAATCTACAAATAAAAAAGTTTTTCCTCTTCCAAACTCCATCCAAAATTACTTCGGGACCAGATGACATCCCCTTACGAGATTGTGTGTCTGTTTTCGCCGTGCCACAGCAGACTCTGTTTAATAGGTCTCTGAGATCCAATATATTCCCAAAAGCTTGGAAAATTTCTGCTGAGAATGATCATGTTGAAAATTATAGACCCGTCTCGCTCCTGCCCAACTTCTCGAAGATTTTTGAAGCGGCATTACACCGAAAAATATTTACTCAAATTAAGCATCAGATTGATCCACATCAGCACGGTTTTTCCTCAGGCCGCTCTACAGTAACCAACCTAACCTGTTTTCTAGAGGATGTATTTCGTACCCTCGGGGAGGATCTGCGGATCGATGCGATTTATACAGATTTTTCGAAGGCTTTCGATAAGCTGGATCATTCGCTTGTCCTACGGAAAATGTCGAGGTTGGGTTTTCATGAGGATCTTTGTCTGATCGACAACACTATGTCGAATACAATGGTCATCAATCGGAAACTTTTACACCCACCAGCGCCTCAGGGCAGCTGTTTGGCACCATTAATATTTTCAATTTTCATTATTGACATATTCCAGGAACTTACAAGCAACCATTTGATGTTTGCAGACGATCTGAAGTTGTATCGTGTTATTCGAGACACTTCGGATTGCGTATTGTTGCAGCGCGACTTATCTAAGCTTGAAGATTGGTGTAACTATAATAAATTGCCTTCAAATATTAATAAACGTAAGTTTGTCATATTTTCGAAATCGCAAATTGTCTTTGAATATCGCTATCAGCTGAGTGACACTGCGCTTGAGTGTTGTCAGGGATCTTGGAGTTTACGTCGACACTGAATTGTCATTTAATTATCATATTCAAAGTATTACCCGAGATGCACTACGCATGCTTGGCTTTTTATTTCGTGTTACCAAAGATTTTTGTGATATGGAATGTATAACTAATTTGTATTGTGCTCTGGTAAGATCTAAGCTTGAGTACGCATCTATAATATGGTGTCCCATTTACCAATCTCATGCAGGACACATTGAATACATACAGCGCAAATTCCTTAAATATTTAGCGATTAAAATTGACGGTAGATTCCCATGTAGAGGATTCGATCATAGAGCACTGCTCGATCGCTTTCAAATGGTTTCGCTGGCTGCTCGCAGAGTGTATGCCGGACAACTCTTTCTGTTAAAGATTATAAATAGCTTGGTGGACAGTTCAAACCTACTCCGATAGTTGAATTTTAACATACCGCGCCCCTCTGCGAGGAGTAGCAGACTATTTCACGTTCCTGTTTTTCGTACTAATTATGAATCCAAAGCACCACTACTTCGAGCATGCCAAACATGTAACATACAAGGATTTAGTCAAGAAATTAACTATTTCAATGAGCCTGTAAGATCTTTCTGCGCTCAATTGCCTTGGTTCCTGCAAAATCTCGCGATCTGATGTGTGTGCGTATTTTGTTTTGTAGGATTATTAATTAGTTTTTCTTAGTTTGTCTTGCGAAATAAACACATCACATCACCAACCTTCTGAAACTCACTGTAGAATTTCAAAAATCGTTTTTCATGGCTTTTAAATTCCAATTTCTCATATGACTGAATTTTATATGTTGTTAGTTCCTTTCATATTTGTTGATATGATGATGTATTTACCTTGTATTTGCTCCGTTTTTCTCATTTCTTACCGTGGGTTTTTATTTACTTTTGCAGATCGATGCTGAAGCCTCAGCCGCCGGCCAAACCGTCGATCGAGCTTTTGGCACAAGTAAGTAAAGTAAATTTCCTGTTGATTTTAAAGCTTCCGCATAAGTTTTTAATAATAAACGTCTCTTTGATGTTTCAGGCGCCAAACATGGACAATAATCGGCTGGAAAAGCTCGTGAAGAATTTCGTACACGAAGACAAGGCTCGTTTAGCTGCAGCTGCAGCTAAGAGCAACAATAACAATAAGGCCATGCCGTCTAGTATTCAATATGCCTTGCAAAAGTTTGAGAAAAGTTGTCAGTTAGATGGGACAGCACCTACTTACGGTAAAAAGTCGCCAGTGGCTAGTCCCAGTACGCCAGCGCCAGTAATTAAGAAGAATGGGAGCTATCCTCAGAACCATACGTCGATCCAGGTTAGTTATCCTTAATTTGTATGTACATGGCTCCCAAAAATTCCGTGTAAGTGCTGTGTAAAAGATCCTTTCTACACGGAAAAAAAAATATTGTTCTAGTAACAAAAATTTTAACCAGAATTCAAGTTAGTATAGGCGCATAGATAGAAATCCCATCAAGTTTTAACCAGCATTGTCTTCGCATATCCAGTGGAATGTCATCCAAGTCATTGGGATTCTCAGTCTTCAACAATTTTAAGCAATTTTCAGCTTTTTGATGTGATTATTGCGGGCATTCACGATAGATTTACTTCGGAAACGGACGGTGTTCCTAGTTCTTTGGCTAGGGACTGCATCTACGCACTTTCGGACCTGTTATTACATGTTATTTTAATCTTGAATATTGGCAGGATTTATGTTAAGCACCTAAAGACAATTTTTCCCTTTATTTTAAACCATTTGGATGGGTCAGGGTCTGCTGGTGTTGTGATAATAGAAATGGAACAAACTATTGTAAGTAATAACTGTAATTTAGACTCTAAAGTTTAATTTAACAAAACAGATGGTGATAAGAATAATGTGTTTTGATTAAACTGATTGCTGACATGCAGACTAAACATTACCGTATACAGATATGAACGCACGCATTAATACAGGATGAAAAACACCGAGCGTTTTCCAGGATGAATTAATATATTTCTGAAACAAAAATTATAATCTCAAAATCACTAAAAGCTCTGAGTTTTTTCACAAAATGTATAAAAGTAACGCAGTGTCATTTAAAAATAATTCTGGAAAAAAAGTTGTTTTCTCGAATAACTTCTCAACTCCCACTGGTAATATAATAATTTGTACATCATTTGAGGCGTCATATGATTCTGGATCAAAAATTATAGACTCAAAATTAGTAAAAACTATTACTTTTTATACAAAATGTATAAAAGTAACGCAGTGTTATTGAAAAGTGTATTAACATTTCTGTGAGTTGTTTTCTCGCATAACTTTTCAACTCCTACTGGTAAACTGATGATTTGTACGTAATTTGAAGCGTAATACAACTCTGGATCAAAAATGATTACTTCAAAATTACGTCACTATGATTCTGGATCAAAAATTATAGACTCAAAATTACTAAGATCTGTTACTGTATCATCGAAAAGTGATTCTGCAAGATAAAAATTTCTATGTCGACTGTTTTCTTGCATAACTTTTAAACTTGCCCTGGTAAAGTAATGATTTTAACGTAATTTGAAAGGTACTTTGTTTCTGAAACAAAGATTATAAGCTCAAAATTACTAAAAGCTCTTAGTTTTTTCATAAAATGTATAAAAGTAACGCAGTATCATTAAAAAGTAATTCTGAAAAAAAAAAATGTTTCCTCGCATTACTTCTCAACTCGCACTGGTAATATAATAATTTGTACATCATTTAAAGCGTCATACGATTCTGGATCAAAAATTATAGACTCAAAATTACGAAAAGCTCTTACTTTTTATACAAAACGATAAAAGTATCACAGTATTATTGAAAAGTGATTCTGCAAGATAAAAATTTCTGTTCTGACTGTTTTCTTGCATAACTTTTAAACTTGCCCTGGTAAAGTAATGATTTTAACGTAATTTGAAAGGTAATTTGTTTGTGAAACAAAAATTATAAGCTCAAAATTACTAAAAGCTCTTAGTTCTTTAATAAAATGTATAAAAGTAACGCAGTATCATTAAAAAGTAATTCTGGAAAAAAAAATGTTTTCTCGCATAAGTTCTCAACTCGCACTGGTAATATAATAATTTGTACATCATTTGAAGCGTCATATGATTCTGGATTAAAAATTATAGACTCAAAATTACGAAAATCTCTTACTTTTTATACAAAACGATAAAAGTAACACAGTATTATTGAAAAGTGTTCTGCAAATTAAAAATTTCTGTCGACTGTTTTCTTGCATAACTTTTAAACTTGCACTGGTGAAGTAATGATTTTAACGCAATTTGAAAGGTAATTTATTTCTGAATCAAAAATTATAAGCTCAAAATTACTAAAAGCTCTTAGTTTTTTAATAAAATGTATAAAAGTAACGCAGTATCATTAAAAATTAATTCTGGAAAAAAAAATGATTTCTCGCATAACTTCTCAACTCGCACTGGTAATATAATAATTTGTACATCATTTGAAGCGTCATATGATTCTCGATCAAAAATTATAGACTCAAAATTACTAAAAGCTCTTACTTTCTATACAAAACGACAAAAGTAACACAGTAGGTATTATTGAAAAGTGATTCTGCAAGATAAAAATTTCTGTTCTGACTGTTTTCTTGCATAACTTTTAAACTTGACCTGGTAAAGTATTGATTTTAACGTAATTTGAAAGGTAATTTATTTCTGAAACAAAAATTATAAGCTCAAAATTACTAGAAGCTCTTAGTTTTTTCATAAAATGTATAAAAGTAACGCAGTATCATTAAAAAGTAATTCTGGAAAAAAAGTGTTTTCTCGCATAACTTCTCAACTCGCACTGGTAATATAATAATTTGTACATCATTTGAAGCGTAATATGATTCTGGATCGAAAATTATAGACTCAAAATTACTAAAAGCTCTTACTTTTTATACAAAACGATAAAAGTAACACAGTATTATTGAAAAGTGATTCTGCAAGATAAAAATTTCTGTCGACTGTTTTCTTGCATGACTTTTAAACTTGCCCTGGTAAAGTAATGATTTTAACGTAATTTGAAAGGTAATTTATTTCTGAAACAAAAATTATAAGCTCAAAATTACTAGAAGCTCTTAGTTTTTTCATAAAATGTATAAAAGTAACGCAGTATCATTAAAAAGTAATTCTGAAAAAAAAAAATGTTTTCTCGCATTACTTCTCAACTCGCACTGGTAATATAATAATTTGTACATCATTTGAAGCGTCATATGATTCTCAATCAAAAATTATAGACTCAAAATTACTAAAAGCTCTTACTTTCTATACAAAACGATAAAAGTAACACAGTATTATTGAAAAGTGTTCTGCAAGATAAAAATTTCTGTCGACTGTTTTCTTGCATAACTTTTAAACTTGCCCTGGTAAAGTAATGCTTTAAACGTAATTTGAAAGGTAATTTATTTCTGGAACAAAAATTATAAGCTCAAAATTACTAAAAGCTCTGAGTTCTTTCATAAAATGTATAAAAGTAACGCAGTATCATTAAAAAGTAATTCTGGAAAAAAAAATGTTTTCTCGCATAACTTCTCAACTCGCACTGGTAATATAATAATTTGTACATCATTTAAAGCGTCATATGATTCTGGATCAAAAATTATAGACTCAAAATTACATAAAGCTCTTACTTTTTATACAAAACGATAAAAGTAACACAGTATTATTGAAAAGTGATTCTGCAAGATAAAAAATTCTGTCGACTGTTTTCTTGCATAACTTTTAAACTTGCCCTGGTAAAGTAATGATTTAAACGTAATTTGAAAGTTAATTTATTTCTGAAACAAAAACTATAAGCTCAAAATTACTAGAAGCTCTTAGTTTTTTCATAAAATGTATAAAAGTAACAGTACCATTAAAAAGTAATTCTGGAAAAAAAGTGTTTTCTCGCATAACTTCTCAACTCGCACTGGTAATATAATAATTTGTACAGCATTTGAAGCGTAATATGATTCTGAATCGAAAATTATAGACTCAAAATTACTAAACGCTGTTACTTTTTATACAAAATGTATAAAAGGGGGTCAATATCATAATTGCGCCAAATTTCAAATTTTTCTAAGCAGTAATTTTGGCAATACAATAATCGAAATAACATAGGTAAGCGCTTTTTTTTTGCAAAATTTCAACAAGCCAAATCCTGCTATTATAAACTGGACCACTCTATATAATTGTTTTCTAAAATGGAACTGACGCTTTCTGAACTAAATAGCTATAGATAAGGTGTCGTAAAATAATTCAGGATATACCCAAATCACTACAATAAACTTCCAATAAACGATAAATACCTTTATCGACACATTTCTACCTCTAAATGTATGAAATGAAACAAAAACAAACATAAATCTAACGGAAAACCAGAAGAGAAATGATTATAGCCGCGATGCAAAGCCATAAAACCAATGAGTTTTTGATGCGGTATCTCTGTAGAAATAATTGCAATGGAACATGCGAAACTTGCATTTGTTGAAAGGTGATTCTTTTCCTTGTTTTATTTCTTTTTTTACTGGGGAATCAATCGTGTGTGATTCGACTTATTCGTATTATAATTTATTGCGACCTTCACGCTTGGAGGAATTTACTGAAATTGCTAACGGAGATTTTTAGACAGGGTTGGAATGAGTCGTGACTTTTGTAAAAACAAATACATTTTTTTTAATTAATTATATAGTATCCTTATAGGAATCCCGCCATTTTTACGGCCGGCGAGCGTCCAAACAAATCACTTTATTTTTTTAACTAAGATTTTATCCGGTATTGTCAAGTCGTTTGTTCTCTCGCATAACTTTTAAACTCGCCCTTGTAAAGTAATGATTTCTACCTCATTTGAAAGTTAATTTAATTCTGAAACACACATTATAGGCTCAAAATTACTAACAGCTCTTACTTTTTCCACAAAATGTATAAAAGTAATGCAGTATCATTAAAAAATGATTCTGGAAGATAAAAATTTCTATGTCGCCTATTCTCTCGCATAACTTTTAAACTTGCCCTGGTAAAGTAATTATTTTAACGTAATTTGAAAATTAATTTATTTCCGAATCAAAAATTATAAACTCAAAATTACTAAAAGCTGTTAGTTTTTTTCACAAAATGTATAAAAATAACACAGTATCATTTAAAAGTAATTCTGGAAAAAAAGTTGTTTTCTCGAATAACTTCTCAACTCGCACTGGTAATATAATAATTTGTACATCATTTGAGGCGTCATATGATTCTGGATCAAAAATAATACACTCAAAATTAGTAAAAGCTGTTACTTTTTATACAAAACGTATAAAACTAAAACAGTATCTTTGAAAAGTGATTCTGCAAGATAAAAATTTCTGTGTCGACTGTTTTCTCGCATAACTTTTAAACTTGACGCGGTAAAGTAATGATTCATATATCATTTGAAGGTTAATTTAATTCTGAAGCAAACATTATAGGCTCAATATTACTAAAAGCTTTTACTTTTTTCACAAAATTTACAAAAGTAACGCAGTATGAATCTGGAACACAAACATTTCTATGACAGTTGTTCTGTCGCATAACTTTTGAACTTGCCCTGGTTAAATAATGATTTCACCGTTATTTGAAAGTTAATGTAATTATGAAAAGAAAATTATAGGCTCAAAATTACTAAAAGCTTTTCCTTTTTACACAAATTGTATAAAAGTAACGCAGTATGAATTTAGAAGACAAACATTTCTATGACAGTTGTTCTGTCGCATAACTTTTGAACTTGTCCTGGTTAAATAATGATTTCACGGTTATTTGAAAGTTAATTTAATTCTGAAACGAAAATTATAGGCTCAAAATTACTTAAAGCTCTTACTTTTTTCACAAAATGTACAAAAGTAACGCAGTATGAATCTGGAACACAAACATTTCTATGAGAGTTGTTCTGTCGCATAACTTTTGAACTTGTCCTGGTTAAATAATGACTTCACGGTTATTTGAAAGTTAATTTAATTCTGAACCGAAAATTATAGGCTCAAAATTACTTAAAGCTCTTACTTTTTTCACAAAATTTACAAAAGTAAGGCAGTATCATTGAAAAGTGATTCTGGAAGGTAAAAATTTTAAAGTCGACTGTTTTCTCGCATAACTTTTAAACTTGCCCCGGTAAATTAATGATTCCTATATCATTTAAAAGTTAATTTAATTCTCTCAACCTCTGTGCATGTTGTAACACTTCATCTAACCAGTTATACAGGGTAGGATATAAGTTCAATTGTTACAGAATACATCACCACCACATCAATCCACATCACCATCCGCCTTAAAACCAACCATCAGTCAAAAACCACAAATCTCACCAAAACCCCGTCTATCCGATACAATTGAAATGACACTACCAGCCGATTTGAGTCCAACCGGTTTGCAAACGTGGCCATTGAAGAACCGCCTCATCGGTACGGATAATGTTAAGAAAACAGCTGGCAACACTGCACAACTGAATAATACAACAACTGTCACTACCACCACAACGACATCTACATGTTCACCTACAACTACCAATACAATACTAAAGGTGTCGCCACAATCGCCACATTTGACGTCATACAGTACATTGCCAACGAAATTGAACACCAACAGCTGTAATATTATTGATGAGGTATTTATGACACTTGAGAAATAATTATTAACTAACTCTGTCCGTTCTGCTGGACTCATATAGGCGCCCGTGGCTTGACGAGGGTGTTCGAGCGACCAAGATCGGTCCGATTTCAAGTAACTTCGCTGCGGCTTTCTATCGGTCGCCAGTGACGTCATATGTCTATCAAAAAATATCATGACAAGGTCGTATACAGTTTTTACCCACCTCCACCTTCTCCTACGAATATAAACGGGCTAAAAAACGCCTCCATTTTTTAAAATACTTGATTTTGAACCCATTTTAAATTATTTAGCGTATTTACTTTGGCAGGGACGGACTAGCTTTCGCACAATATTGTCAATTATGTTTTCTCCTGATTTTACTGATCTTTTGGCCGGCTAAGGGGCAGGGATGCTTTAATTTTTCAGGGAACGTTTTGTCAAATTTTCATTTGTGTTGTTTCTTCAAGGTGGCCTTAGAAGAGAAACGACTGATCAATGCGCTCAAAAATGGCGATATCCTACGAGAGAATTCGTCTTCCACCGCTGCATTAAACAATAAACACATTGTACAGAATAGTAAAGTGATTTTAACGGAAGTGGAGAAGCCGTCGGAATTTACTACGAAATGGGGTCTACGCAGGACTTCAGTAAGATCTGAGCCACAGCAACAAGTAAGTTAGCAGTAGTTGAAAGGAGGGAAATAGGTTTTTGCCCTGTTTGAAAACTGACTATGTCGACTGTTTCCTCGCATAATTTTTAAACTTACCCTGGTAAAGTAATGATTTCTACGTCATTTGCAGCATGATATAATTCTGGATCAAATATTATAGGCTCAAAATTAAAAGCTCTTACTTTTCCCACAAAATGTATAAAAGTAACGGAGTATCGTTGAAATTTCTATGTCGAATTTTCTCTCGCATAACTTTTGAACTTGCCCTGGTTAAATAATGAGATCACCGTTATTTGAAAGTTTATTTAATTCTGAAACGAAAATTATAGGCTCAAAATTACTCAAAGCTGTTACTTTTTGCACAAAATATATAAAAGTAACGCTGTACCATTGAAAAGTGATTCTGGAAGATAAAAAATTTCTGTCACCTATTCTCTCGCATAACTTTTGAACTTGCCCTGGTAAAATAATGATTTCACCGTTATTTGAAAGTAATTTAATTCTGAAAGAAAAATTATAGGGTCAAAATTACTAAAAGCTCTTACTTTTTCCACAAAATGTATAAAAATAAAGCAGTATCATTGAAAAATGCTTCTGGAACATAAAAAATTTCTGTCACCTATTCTCTCGCATAACGTTTAAACTTGCCCTGGTAAAGTAATGAGTGCTACGTCATTTGAAAGTTAGTTTACTTGTGAATCAAACATTATACGCTGAATATTACTAAAAGCTCTTACTCTCTTCACAACATATATAAAAGTAACGCAGTATCATTGAAAAGTGAATCTGGAAGATAACAAAATCTATGACGATTGTTTTCTTGCATAACTTTTAAACTTGCCCGGGTAAAGTAATGAATTTAACGTAATTTGAGAGTTAATTTATTTCTGAAACAAAAATTATAGGCTCAAAATTACTAAAAGCTGTTAGTTTTTTGACAAAATGTATAAAACTAACGCCGTATCAATGCAAAGTAATTCTGGAAGATAAAAATTTACATCACAACTGTTTTCTCGCATAACTTCTCAACTCGCCCTGGTAATATAATAATTTGTACATCATTTGAGGCGTAATATAATTCTGGATCAAAAATTATACACTCAAAATTACTAAAAGCTGTTACTTTTTATACAAAATGTATAAAAGTCACACAGTATCATTGAAAAATGTATCTGGAAGATAAACGTTTCTGTCAGTTGTTTTCTCGCATAACTTTTCAACTTCTACTGGTAAACTGATGATTTGCACGTCATTTGAAGCGTAATATAACTCTGGATCAAAAATTATATACTCAAAATTACTAAAAGCTCTTACTTTTTCCACAAAATTTATAAAAGTAAAGCAGTATCATTAAATAATAACTAAAATATTTATATCGACTGTTTTTTCGTATAACTTTTAAACCCGCACTGGTAAAGTGGTGATTTTTACGTCACTTGAAAGTTAATTTAATTCTAGTTCAAAAATTATAGACTTAAAATTACTAAAAGCTCTAATAAATTTATAAAATTAACGAGGTGTAAAAGAAAAGAGATTTTTTTTTTTAATATTGACTTATTGAATATGTGATCTTGTCGTAGGTTCCTCATCCGGAATTGACTTCAAGCCAAAGACTACACTTACGTCATTCTTCTGCGAACCCAGTTCGGCCATTTTTAACGCGTGGTTCAGTGGCAGAACGTGTACTGATTTTTGAAAGGTGTCCTAGCGATTTGCTGTTGGATAAGCGCGCTGTTAGGACTCCAGCACCTCAAATATCAAAACCACAGGTAAGAAACATTACAGCTATTTGAAGTGTAGTGTAGTGTATGCCAAGGATTATTTTAGCCTAAAATATTTGATCCTAAAAGGCTTCTATGATCCTGAATAAATAAATCACCCCCTCATTTGTACAATAAAGTCCTATACAGATCCGAAGTTTATATTCTGGGCTTGATTTACAACCACTTGACTCAAAATTTAAAGGGTGATTTTTCAGAAAAAATACAGGGGTTCTTTCATATAAAGTTGTGGGCAAAACTCTCTTCTTCTCCAGGTTACAGCCCTTTTTAAATTAGGGGAAACAGTGGGGTTTTATCACGTATTATTTAATTCTGAAACAAAAATATGCTCAAAATTACTGAAAACTCTTACTTTTTTCACAAATTGTATAAAAGTAACGCAGTATCATTGAAAAGTGATTCTGGAAGATAAAAATTTCTATGTCGACTGTTTTCTCGCATAATTTTTAAACTTACCCCGGTAAAGTAATGATTCATATATCATTTGAAGGTTAATTTAATTCTGAAACAAACATTATAGGCTCAAAATTTCTAAAAGCTCTTACTTTTTACACAAATTGTATAAAAGTAACGCAGTATGAATCTGGAATACAAACATTTCTATGACAGTTGTTCTGTCGCATAACTTTTGAACTTGCCCTGGTTAAATAATGATTTCATCGTTATTTGAGAGATAATTTAATTCTGAAACGAAAATTATAGGCTCAAAATTACTAAAAGGTCTTACTTTTTACTCAAATTGTATAAAAGTAACGCAGTATGAATCTGGAAGACAAACATTTCTATGACAGTTGTTCTGTCGCATAACTTTTGAACTTGCCCTGGTTAAATAATGATTTCACCATTATTTGATAGTTAATTTAATGCTGAATCGAAAATTATAGGCTCAAAATTACTAAAAGCTCTTACTTTTTACACAAATTGTATAAAAGTAACGCAGTATGAATCTGGAATACAAACATTTCTATGACAGTTGTTCTGTCGCATAACTTTTGAACTTGCCCTGGTTAAATAATGATTTCATCGTTATTTGAGAGATAATTTAATTCTGAAACGAAAATTATAGGCTCAAAATTACTAAAAGGTCTTACTTTTTACACAAATTGTATAAAAGTAACGCAGTATGAATCTGGAAGACAAACATTTCAATGACAGTTGTTTTGTCGCATAACTTTTGAACTTGCCCTGGTTAAATAATAATTTCACCATTATTTGAGAGTTAATTTAATTCTGAAACGAAAATTATAGGCTCAAAATTGCTTAATGCTCTTAATTTTTTCACAAAATGTATAAAAGTAACGCAATATCATTGAAAAGTGATTCTGGAAGATAAAAATTCTATGTGGGATGTTTTCTCTCATAATTTTTAAACTTGCCCCGGTAAAGTAATGACTCCTATATCATTTGATAGTTAATTTAATTCTGAAATAAAAATTATAGGCTCAAAATTACTAAAAGCTCTTACTTTTTACACAAATTGTATAAAAGTAACGCACTATGAATCTGGAAGACAAACAAGTCTATGTCAGCTGTTCTCTCGCATAACTTTTCAACTCCTACTGGTAACTTGATGATTTGTAGGTCATTTTGAGCGTAATATAATTCTGGATCAAAAATTATAGACTCAAAATTACTAAAATTCTTACTTTTTACACAAAATTTAGAAAATTAAAGTTATACCATTAACAGGTGACTCTGAATGATTAAACATTTTTTGCCGAATGTTTTCTCGCATAATTTTTAAACGCGCACTGGTAAAGTAATGATTTCTACGTAATTTGAAAGTTAATTTATTGCTGAAACAAAAATTATAAGCTCAAAATTACTAAAAGCTCTTAGTTTTTTCACAAAATGTAAAAAGTAAAGAAATATCATTATTGCGATTTTTAAATTTATTGCAATTTGAACTTACGTAGATTCATAACAGCTACATTCTAAAATAGGTATCACATACATATACAGGGTGCGCCAGAACCTCGGGGGATATTAAACTTATGTTTTTTTTAATGGAACACCCTATATATTGCTACTTTTTTAAACTAAATCTTCAGGTTTTTGAAATATTTGTGTTTTTGTAAAAATAATGCTAATGATTTTTGATGACGCTTGACTCAGATGAAATAACAGCGACGATGGGCGACTTCCGGTTATACCGGAAGTAGGGGTCAATATATATTATATCATTATTGGATTCTACATAAAGTTTTAGACAAATTTCATGTATAATGTCCTATACCTAATTCTAATCGTATTTGACAAAAATGACGTTTACAGACTAACAGTTAATTATATTTTTCCCTATAAAGCAGACTGTATAATGTTTGATTTGAATTGCTTTTCTTGTAGAAAGAGGCTTACTTTAGTGGACGTTTGTTATTATTTTTGATCGTGATCAATACAGGGTGGACAAAAACGACAAAAAACTGTTCTAAGTCAATTTTTTCAAATGAACTCCCCTTTTTTATAATTTTATTTAATTTACCATTAAAAATACCTGTAACTTTGTATAAGGTTTTTCGTTTAAAAAATTTATAGTTTTCGAAATATTCACAGTTTAACATTTTTCTATTGTAAACATGCTATGACTTAACTACCGGGTTAAGGTAGGCCAAGTAACTAATGCCTGGAGGGCAACAGTTTATTCCTTAATTAATTTAATAATGTCACACCCGGTATATTGTAATAAAAATATTGCATCCGGTCAAACTAGCTATTTTACGCTGAATTAATAATTTATAAATGTTCATCAAAGTTTATACAAGTTCATGACTCTAATATAGGAATAGACAAGAAAATTGCTGATTAATATTTTTGTAAAAAAACGGTCCGACCGACGCTAAGAATAGACAATTGCATTGGTCAATATTCGTAAGGGTGGAAAAAAGTAAAGTTATAAATATTGTTGTAACAGGAAGTTACAGGGGATTTTGATTTGCACTTCGGTGTAATAAAGTTTGAAGAGAGTGGTTGGAGGTTTGGCGGCTCGGACCATGAAGGCTCCCCGCGGCCTTGGAGCACATATGTGTCCGAATGCTCCGCCAGGAGCGGCACTCTGTAATATGAATTTTAAGGATAGAGATAGAGAATCAGCAAGCGATAAGGATCGCTATTACTTCATTATCGGCACTCTCTAAGGGAATCCTTATAGCCTCGGTAATAGTTCGACAAGTTTCGTGTTTCTCAGTCGGACAGAGAAAATACGATAATAAGAAGATATTTAATTGACATTAACCTCACATTTCCTTTGTTTATTTTACTTTGTATTTTGGGCTTAGTAGTTCTTTATTTGGTTTAACAAAAAGCGTTGTATATTATGTGATTGTTAAAAATGTTGCCACTGCACAGATTTCTTGTAACAAAATCAAAAATATAGCAAGAATTCATGAAAATAGAGCTAGAAAAGGATTTAGTCTACATGATGATAGGCGTTTTATTGAACTTTTTGTCTAAATAAAGACCTATGATTTGTGTTATAGATACACTAATATTATTACAATTCTCTATGCATACATAGCTAAGTAAGTATCTGTCCCTAATTAATAATTTACAGTTTAAAGTGGTAGATACTTAGGTTGCTACCATTGTTTACAAATTTTGATCCCACTCAAAAGTGATATTTGTTAAACTGTCTTAAATTAAATGCTTACCTTTATACCTTCTTCGCGATAAATGCTTATAATTATTGTAAGAAGTTTACCTAAAAAATAAATAATATCACCTGAAAATCATAATACAAACAACCATAACCTAACCTCGGAAAATACCGAATCTGGTTACAGAGTATGAAATAGCGAAGCGAAGGGAATCTCTATCGCTATTTTGTTACAGAGTGCTGCTCCAGGTTCTCTAACCACAAAACTCTCTTTTTTTTGGGGTCTTCTCTCGAACCTTGGCGAAGTGAACGTCGAGTCTTACTATCGACAAAAAGCACTAATTTCCCCGTTGGGTAGTGTCTTAAGCTTTATAGTTTATTTAACGCGATTAGAGTTTTAATTTTAATAATTATTATTTTTGTGACATGGTGGAGGTGGGGTTGTTTTTTTTTTCATTAAATTGATACTTCTTATCTGATTTAATTATATCTTATTTGTGACAATAATAATAAAAATAAATATTCCTCCTAAAAAAAAACCTGCTTCTATTAAGTAATTCTCGTAACATATGAATGGCCGACTCAAATATAGTAATTTAACAGTTACAATAATAATTATTATTATTGCATATTTCTTCTAACGTGGTAGGTACTAAGTACATATTAATCCAAACCCACGTAACCACGTGTAGGAGGCGCGGGATTTTAAAAACCGTTCAATTTAACACATCCAGTATCTAAAAGAGTTAGACGTGGCTAACCACACGTTAACGGTTGAATATAAACGTCCGCGATATGTACAAGGGTTGCCTTTTATATTTCGGGATTTGGCAACCCTGGTGTTGCAATCTGGCAACTGACAGCTCTATCGTAAAGTTGGACATTTTTGAGGTTATACGTACTCAGAACGTTTTGACATATGAGTTTACAGTAACTTAAAAGATTCATCTCGGCCCAAAAATGGAATTAAATCGTGAACATTTTCAACAATAATGTGATTTTCGATGATTAATATTTGTTTTTATTCTCTAATCCCGAAATATAAAACGCAACCCTCGTATTATAGCATCACGAATGACGTATGATTCTCCCGCCTTTGTAACGAGAATCTTTTATTTAGCCGGCAACAAGACCGAGTGAGTTAGAGTTAGGTTATGTTGGTGTGAAATTAGCAGGAAGTGTTTTTTTTACGATTGTGACTTTGGAGTTTACCGTTTAAAATAATTAAGTAAGTGTGGTCCTCTAATGTCTACTATAGAATATAATTACTGTAGTGGCAACAGTGTGTGTTTAGTGACAGCTAAGTCGAATAGACGTAGATGACATTGACATTAAAAGAAGAAGATAGTTGTTGTATATATTTTTGAGAGAAACGTAGAATAAAGTTGTTATTGTTTTAATGTTTGGTTTTTTTGAATAAAGGAAGCTTTATTTACTGAAATAGAGCCCCTCATAAGTTTAAGCATTTTGTGTTAAACTCCATTTTGATAGTCAATTTTCACAATTAAAATTCTTTTTTCAAGTGTAGCGTTCCATGGTTAAAATTTCCCAACTTTTCACTAAATAAATTCTTTACATTTCATCATTTGACAGCCAATTTACTTCCTAACCTTAAATTTTCCCACCCTTTATAAGAGGCTAACTTGGCAATGAAAACATTTGCCAAACAACATTACATTGTAGGTATTATAAAAACGAGAAGCTAGGACCATTAAACCAAGTAAAGTAAAACGGTTTATTAACGACAAATTAACCATTCACAATAACAAATAAAGATGTTCGTGATTCATCATAGGATTTAAATTTTTTCGTTAATAGAAAATGCATGTTTATGTAAAATTTTTATATTACAGAACTTACAGGAATATGTCCTGTTTTTTATTAGCCTACGAGCTTCAAAAGACTGTTACTGCAGTAAGAAATGAACCTGTGGCTATTTATATTCAACCGTTACCGGGTGGTGAGCCACATCCGAAATAGTAACACAAATATGATATTCATGTTAAAGCTACATTACTTGAGTATATTCTTACAAGCAGAACGTACGTCAAGGCCAGAGAGAACTTTAAAAAAATTATTTTTTACTACAATAGCTTGAGCGTGGAATGATCATGCATCTGTGTCATAATAGAAAATAATGTTACTGCTTTGAACAATAATAACAATATAGGTAGGACCGGCTGTTTATTTATACTCATAATAAATATTGTTAAGTAATAGCACTTAAATTGTTTGTAATAATTATTGGTTATACCGGAAGTGGACGGCTACTTTGATATTTTAATTCTGAAACAAAAATTATGGGCTCAAAATTACTAAAAGCTCTTACTTTTTACATAAATTGTATAAAAGTAACGCAATATGAATCTGGCAGATAAACATTTCTATGTCGACTGTTTTCTCGCATAAATTTTAAGCGGGCAGTGATAAAGTAATGATTTTTACGTAATTTGAAAGCCAATTTCATTGTGGATTAACAATTATAGGGTCAAAATTACTAAAATCTTTTACTTTTTACACAAATTGTATAAAAGTAACGCAGTATGAGTCTGGAAGACAAACACTTCTATGACAGTTGTACTGTCGCATAACTTTTGAACTTGCCCTGGTTAAATAATGATTTCACCATTATTTGAAAGTTAATTCAATTCTGAATCGAAAATTATAGGCTCAAAATTACTAAAAGCTCTTACTTTTTACATAAATTGTATAAAAGTAACGCAATATGAATCTGGCAGATAAACATTTCTTTGTAGTGTAGTGTATGCCAAGGATTATTTTAGCCTAAAAGGCTTCCATGATCCTGAATAAATAAATCATCCCCTCATTTGTACAATAAAGTCCTATACAGATCCGAAGTTTATATTCTGGGCTTGATTTACAACCACTCAAAATTTAGAGGGTGATTTTTCATATAAAGTTGTGGGCAAAACTCCCTTCTTCTCCAGGTTACAGCCCTTTTTAAATTAGGGGAAACAGTAGAGTTTTATCACGTATTATTTAATTCTGAAACAAAAATTATTTGCTCAAAATTACTAAAAACTCTTACTTTTTTCACAAATTGTATAAAAGTATCATTGAAAAGTGATTCTGGAAGATAAAAATTTCTATGTCGACTGTTTTCTCGCATAATTTTTAAACTTGCCCCGGTAAAGTAGTGATTCCTATATCATTTGAAGGTTAATTTAATTCTGAAACAAACATTATAAGCTCAAAATTACTGAAAGCTCTTACTTCTTACACAAATTGTATAAAAGTAACGCAGTATGAATGTGGAAGACAAACATTTCTATGACAGTTGTTCTGTCGCATAACTTTTGAACTTGCCCTGGTTAAATAATGATTTCACCATTATTTGATAGTTAATTTAATTCTGAATCGAAAATTATAGGCTCAAAATTACTAAAAGCTCTTACTTTTTACACAAATTGTATAAGAGTAACGCAGTATGAATCTAGAAGACAAACATTTCTATGATAGTTGTTTGGTCGCATAACTTTTGAACTTGCCCTGGTTAAATGATGATTTCATCGTTATTTGAGAGTTAATTTAATTCTGAAACGAAAATTATAGGCTCAAAATTGCTTAATGCTCTTACTTTTTTCACAAAATGTATGAAAGTAACGCAATAATAATATGAAAAGTGATTCTGGAAGATAAAAATTCTATGTGGGCTGTTTTCTCGCATAAATTTTAAACGCGCAGTGATAAAGTAATGATTTCTACGTAATTTGAAAGGTAATTTAATTGTGAATAAACAATTATATGATCATAATTACTAAAAATCTTTTATTTTTTACACAAATTGTATAAAAAGTAACGCAATATGAATCCGGCCGATAAACATTTCTATGTCAGCTGTTCTCTCGCATAACTTTTCAACTCCTGATTGTAAAGTGCTGATTTGTACATCATTTTAAGCGTAATATAATTCTGAATCAAAAATTATAGACTCAAAATTACTAAAAGCTCTTACTTTTTACACAAAATTTAGAAAAGTAAAGCAATATCAGTATTAGTATTAGTTAATTATAGGATCATAATTACTAAAATCTTTTACTTTTTACACAAATTGTATAAAAGTAACGCAATATGAATCTGGCAGATAAACATTTCTATGTCAAATTAAAGAAGTAATCCATTAGATGCAGTGGAGTGTAATATAATTACAATAAAACAAAAATCATCGTCTCCACTATTTAATTCATAAATTATGTCAAAGGGACATGCTTCGGAGACTCAGCTCCATCATCAGCTTTGTGAAGGCAGAGCTCCTAACAGACTAAATTAAAGTATACAATAATTGAGAAGAGAGAGAGAAGATTGTATACTTTAATTTAGTCTGTTAGGAGCTCTGCCTTCACAAAGCTGATGATGGATCTGAGTCTCCGAAGGATGTCCCTTTGACATAATTTATGAATTAAATAGTGGAGACGATGATTTTTGTTTTATTGTAATTTCTATATCAGTTGTTCTGTCGCATAACTATTCAACTCCTACTTGTAAAATGATGATTTGTACATCATTTTAAGCGTAATATAATTCTGAATCAAAAATTATAGACTCAAAATTACTAAAAGCTCTTACCTTTTACACAAAATTTAGAAAAGTAAAGCAATATCAGTAATAGGTGACTCGGGAAGATTAAAATTTCTTTGGCGACTGTTTTCTCGCATAAATTTTAAACGGGCTATGATAAAGTAATGATATCTACGTAATTTGAAAGGTAATTTAATTGTGTATTAACAATTATAGGATCATAATTACTACTACTGGGTCGGGAAAGTAAAAACAGAGGAAAATATTATCTTTCAGTACCTCAAATGACGCACAAGAAAAAATTATATACAAGGCCAAACATATTTTGAAACTTGAACACAAAAGTGCCTATTTTTAATATAAAAAAGAAATGGTACAACTTCTATAATATTATGAACATCATCATGCACTTTTTGAACATTTGCCAACATTTGTATAAAACGATAAATTTTCATTGTAAGTCTACATATTTTATTTTTTATTATCATTGAGGATAATAAATATTTGGACAATAATGTAGCGAGACGGGCCCAGCTGTAAACGAGCTTTCACAGGCGAAAGTTGGAAAAATACGATATTGGATGTTTAGAACATTTTCAGATAGAAAGAGAAAATGTAAAAGAAATTTTCTTATTGCCTAGAAAAAGTTTTCATGAATTTAATGAAGTCCAATCAAAAGAGATATTTTCTTCGGAAAGCAATTTTCCGACATCAATCGCCTAACTTATCAACCATTCATCCTGAAGGCTCAAGCGATCACTGCAGCTCTCAATTTTTGATAAAAAAATCTTAAACCCAGAATTTTTTTTTCTTGTATCAAAATTCGACGATTTTTGTTTTAATGTTTACTAGTTTTAACAAATATTCTTTTAATTCTTTTGTCTTGGATTGAGGTTCACAATCATACACAAACAATTTTTGGAACTATTTTTTTAATAATAGTTTCATTTCAATTTTTTTTGCAACGTTTCGACTTATCTTGTCTTGTCTTTTTTTACTTTTTATTATTTTTATTCATATTACATGTCAAGACCAAAAAGGTTTACACAAGTCATATTAAATGCTAAAATATTACATAACAGATTATACAAAAACATAGAAATGTGTATAAGTTAATCACAACAGAATTCATCAATGGAGTAAAAAGCCTGGTCAGTTAAGTAGTTTTTTAATCTATTTTTGACCATTGAAAGGCTCAGTGTTTTCAAACTATCTGGCAAATGATTATAGGATGAGGGACCATCAAATTTACTGAATTTCTGCTTCTACCCAACCTCATATATTCAGGAAGACTGTTATGTCTGTTTCTTGTATTGTGGTTCTGAACTTCATCATGCTTGTAATGTAGATTGTAATTATTTTTCACATAGTGAAAAGGCATACTTCTTTTTTCTTCAAGTTTGAAAATTTTAGATCAAAACTGGTAGTAAACACCATTAATAAAATTTTGGAAAACTTTTCGTTAGCAAACTGTATTTCAATAATTTTATTAATGCAGTTTTGTCCTGAAATTTTCAAACTCGAATTTCTCGAAAATTTTTAAGTTTTTCAAGAAAAAACAAGTATGCCTTTTTTATGTAGTAAACCTTATTTTATCACATTTTTGACACAAAATGAATAAAAGTTACAAGAAAAAAAAGTTAGGTTATAATTAAGGCAAGGTTCCCCCTAGTTTACCCGCCTATGGTCATCCTTTTTTGTTCAATTTCATGTCAGTTTATGACATTTAACTAGGTGAATAAATCAAAATCATTATAAATGTTATTTTTGATATACCCTGTATAGTAATCGTCAATTTGGCATTTGAAATTGTAGTTTCGACACACGCAGACGTTTTTATAAAGAATGACTTTTTCTTCTAAATCCTCTTCCAAACTCTATCCGTGGACACATTGTATACGGCGATGTAATTATTTTACATTCTTTAAATTTAGGTCTGACATCCTCTCTAAAGTTTAAATCTGTCAGTATTTGAACCACTCGTCTTTGGATTGCGAATACCCTCAAATTGACAAAGCATAGGGATCCACACTGTGAAAAACGCCATAATATGCTGATTTCAAAACATTAAAAGAGACTTCACGCTTCAAGCTTCGCAATATAAACACAACCTTAGACAACTTGGCAGTCGTAACCTCGACATGAACCGCCCAGGTTCGATCCTATAATAAACAAAGAGAATATCCATTACTAGCTGAAGTAAAGACATATTTTGCAGACACAGTTACCATTAAGTACTAGTTAAGTTGGAGGCTAAGTGGGACCCTTTTCACAAAGGAACATCAAGGGACCCAGATTTGAACCTTGTGGCACACTACCAACCATGTCTCATCAACCTGAGTTCTGTTTGCTCCAATGCTCAGTGATCGTCGATTCCTTATACAGCCACTAAATTTAGAAATGATATTTCATATGTTGAAAGCATCTGGATAATCAGAATATCGTCGAGGTATTCCTTTACGCCAATAAAAATTGAATTTTTGTAAGTTGTTTAATGTTTAAAAGTGTTAACTCGCCGTGCATAGGGACGAGAGGCAGTGCCTCGCGCTTAAAATGATTTAATTACGGCCAGTATGGATGATTTTATTGACGTTGGTCGACTCCAATTGTAAACAGGAAAAGAAATCCTAGAGCCCAAAGAACCGGAGTGGTTTTAATTTAAGATCCATAAAAGGCCGCTAGTCAACTAAAAAATTTAATTTCAGCCTCTACCGAAACAGCCGGCGCTCCAACACACGACACTTCAACGGCATGTCAGAGCCCATAGAAATGTCAACATTCCCCGCTTCCATTACCCGTCGGGTAAACCGATCGCACCCGGCCAGCTTGATGTGATCAAGGCGAAAATTACATCGGCATTTGCGACGATTGGTGAGCGTGCGTCTCGTGAGCATTTCGGCATCATTGCACAAGCTTGTCAATTGCCGTTGTATTGGAAGACACCGTTCTATCTAGCCGCATGCGGGGACAAGAGTAGTTGTAATTTGGAGCAGTTTTTGACGTTTTGGCAAGGGTAGGTTATTAGTATTTTGATGATTTGTAGGGAAATAAGATTTAATTTTCAGTATGGTTGCCACGTGTCATGATGCTGCCTCAAGGTTCGTCTATATTCTGACTAAATGCAGAAGGAATTGGTTAGCGCCAGAGGATTTTATACCCCTCATCCAAGATGTTGTTGAAACGCATCCAGGTTTAACGTTCCTGAAAGAAGCCACGGAATTCCATTCAAGATACGTACATACCGTTATTGCTAGGTATTATTACAACTAAGCATTCCTGTGATAAAATAGTGTGAATTTGTCATTTTTGCAGGATATATTATTGTGTCAATCGGTCGTGGTCAGCAAAAATTTCTATCCCAGAACTACGTCGATCAAATCTGCTCAACACCATTCAGCTGTTGGAGGAGGAGGAAGACATCAATCAGATAACACAGTATTTTAGTTATGAGCATTTTTACGTGATTTATTGTAAATTTTGGGAATTGGATCGGGACCATGATTTGTTTATTGATAAACAGGATTTGACAAGGCATAATGATCATGGTAAGATTTAGTAGCTCTCTCAGCTTTGTTGAACATGTGTCTATACAAACAACCATCAAATATGACCCGAATCAACGGGACTCAAGGCGACTTCAGTATGTGTACAGACCCTCTATCGTTACCTTTAACCCACTTGAACTTAAAAAGGAGATCAGTAACCGATTGCCCTCAATGGAAGACGCCATGGAAAGTCTTGTCCTTTGGAAGGTCGAAAACCCTGCTCACTTCTGCCTCATTTAATCAGGAATTTAGGCGCTCAAACTCATTTATGTTACCCTCAGGCGTTCCCGATTAAGAAGAGCTTTCCAACTCTCTGTTTAGCCTAAAAATGATTCAATCCTCCCACGCTCGAGCTCTAGTACAATGTTCTTTCTGATTCTCTACTTAGACACCTCGATGCACTCTGATTGCAGCCCTCGGCGTTTACGAATGCCTTCAGCAAGTTCGCACCCCACGTTTAGGGACAGTAATGAAGCCTTCCATCTTTGACTTTAGCCTACTTGAGGTTCAAAAGGAGATAAGCATTAAAATTGAAACCGGGCCTGATGGGGTTGTGAAATTTAGGCAGGAAAATGATATTATGAAGGGCTATCTACATGCCAAACGACATGCGTGGAGTGGGTCAATAAGGGTAGTTTCTTAGGTCTTGAATGATAGCGTCCTATACCAAACAAAAGCATTAAAATTGCAACCAGTTCTGGGCCTGATAGGGTTGTGAAATTTAGGCAGGACAATGATATTATGAAGGGCTATTTGCATGCCAAACGACATGCGTGGAGTGGGTTATTATAAGATTAGTTTCTTAGGTCTTGAATGATAGCATCCTATACGAAACAAAAGCATTAACATTGAGACCTGTGGTGGGCCTGATGGGGTTGTGAAATTTAGGCAGGAAAATGATATTATGAAGGGTTATCTGAATGCCAAACGACATGCGTGGCGTGGGTCATTAAGGGTAGTTTCTTAGGTCTTGAATGATAGCATCCTATACGAAACAAAAGCATTAACATTGAGACCTGTGGTGGGCCTGATGGGGTTGTGAAATTTAGGCAGGAAAATGATATTATGAAGGGTTATCTGAATGCCAAACGACATGCGTGGCGTGGGTCATTAAGGGTAGTTTCTTAGGTATTGAATGAGAGCATCCTATACGAAACAAAAGCATTAACATTGAGACCTGTGGTGGACCTGATGGGGTTGTGAAATTTAGGCAGGACAATGATATTATGAAGGGCTATCTGAATGCCAAACGACATGCGTGGCGTGGGTCATTAAGGGTAGTTTCTTAGGTATTGAATGAGAGCATCCTATACGAAACAAAAGCATTAACATTGAGACCTGTAGTGGGCCTGATGGGGTTGTGAAATTTAGGCAGGACAATGATATTATGAAGGGCTATCTGAATGCCAAACGACATGCGTGGCGTGGGTCATTAAGGGTAGTTTCTTAGGTATTGAATGAGAGCATCATATACGAAACAAAAGCATTAACATTGAGACCTGTGGTGGGCCTGATGGGGTTGTGAAATTTAGGCAGGAAAATGATATTATGAAGGGCTATCTGAATGCCAAACGACATGCGTGGCGTGGGTCATTAAGGGTAGTTTCTTAGGTATTGAATGAGAGCATCCTATACGAAACAAAAGCATTAACATTGAGACCTGTGGTGGGCCTGATGGGGTTGTGAAATTTAGGCAGGAAAATGATATTATGAAGGGCTATCTGAATGCCAAACGACATGCGTGGCGTGGGTCATTAAGGGTAGTTTCTTAGGTATTGAATGAGAGCATCCTATACGAAACAAAAGCATTAACATTGAGACCTGTGGTGGGCCTGATGGGGTTGTGAAATTTAGGCAGGACAATGATATTATGAAGGGCTATCTGAATGCCAAACGACATGCGTGGCGTGGGTCATTAAGGGTAGTTTCTTAGGTATTGAATGAGAGCATCCTATACGAAACAAAAGCATTAACATTGAGACCTGTGGTGGGCCTGATGGGGTTGTGAAATTTAGGCAGGAAAATGATATTATGAAGGGCTATCTGAATGCCAAACGACATGCGTGGCGTGGGCCATTAAGGGTAGTTTCTTAGGTATTGAATGAGAGCATCATATACGAAACAAAAGCATTAACATTGAGACCTGTGGTGGGCCTGATGGGGTTGTGAAATTTAGGCAGGAAAATGATATTATGAAGGGCTATCTGAATGCCAAACGACATGCGTGGCGTGGGTCATTAAGGGTAGTTTCTTAGGTATTGAATGAGAGCATCCTATACGAAACAAAAGCATTAACATTGAGACCTGTGGTGGGCCTGATGGGGTTGTGAAATTTAGGCAGGAAAATGATATTATGAAGGGCTATCTGAATGTCAAACGACATGCGTGGCGTGGGTCATTAAGGGTAGTTTCTTAGGTATTGAATGAGAGCATCATATACGAAACAAAAGCATTAACATTGAGACCTGTGGTGGGCCTGATGGGGTTGTGAAATTTAGGCAGGACAATGATATTATGAAGGGCTATCTGAATGCCAAACGACATGCGTGGCGTGGGTCATTAAGGGTAGTTTCTTAGGTATTGAATGAGAGCATCCTATACGAAACAAAAGCATTAACATTGAGACCTGTGGTGGGCCTGATGGGGTTGTGAAATTTAGGCAGGAAAATGATATTATGAAGGGCTATCTGAATGCCAAACGACATGCGTGGCGTGGGTCATTAAGGGTAGTTTCTTAGGTATTGAATGAGAGCATCCTATACGAAACAAAAGCATTAACATTGAGACCTGTGGTGGGCCTGATGGGGTTGTGAAATTTAGGCAGGACAATGATATTATGAAGGGCTCTCTACATGCCAAACGACATGCGTGGAGTGGGTCATTAAGGGTAGTTTCTTAGGTCTTGAATGATAGCGTCCTATACCAAACAAAAGCATTAAAATTGCAACCGGTTCTGGGCCTGATAGGATTGTGAAATTTAGGCACGACAATGATATTATGAAGGGCTCTCTACATGCCAAACGACATGCGTGGAGTGGGTCATTAAGGGTAGTTTCTTAGGTCTTGAATGATAGCGTCCTATACCAAACAAAAGCATTAAAATTGAAACCTGTTCTGGGCCTGATGGGGTTGTGAAATTTAGGCAAGACAATAATAATAGTAGAGTGGGTCACTAAGGATAGTTTCAGCAAACGATTGCTGTCAATGGAAGACATGGAGAGGCTCTTCCTTAAGAAGGACAATACAGAATAGAAAAGGTCTAAGAGAAGCACTCTTCCAGACCTGTATTTCTGTTGAAATGACTGCCTTACTAATCCTCTTTCAATGTACCAGATATAATCCTGGTGGGTGGTCAAATTCCTGGGTAAATTTGAATGATCCTGGAACACTCTCCTCAACAGGATACCAGTCCGCCAGACCTGATTTCTCTTCCACTTATTGCCTCCCTAATCCGCTTTCAATGTACCAAGTATAATCCTAGTGCCTGTCAAAATTCCTGGGTAAATTTGCCTAATCCTTATGTGTACAATATAATATTTTTACAGCGTTGTCTAGTCGCATCATCGACCGTATATTTAGCGGCTGTGTAACACGTGGAAGCAACAACACTGGCGGTGCCAACAATAAGCGGCAACAACGCAATTCACAGTCAATTGATGAACGTATGTCGTACACTGATTTTGTATGGTTCCTTCTAAGTGAAGAGGACAAATTACATCCAACAGCGATAGAATATTGGTTCCGGTGTATGGATCTGGATGGAGATGGTTACCTTTCAATGTATGAGTTGGAGTACTTCTATGAGGAGCAAATGCAGAGGATGGAGGCGATTGGAATTGAGACGTTGCCCTTCCAGGTATGATTTTCGTGACGACTGGACTGTTTTGAAGATTATAGTTTTTTTTTTCTCTTGTCAAGGATTGTTTGTGTCAAATGTTGGATATGGTGAAACCGAGAATACCTGGTAAAGTATCGCTGAGCGATTTGAAGCGATGCAAAATGACGGCGATATTCTTTGATACATTCTTCAATTTGGAGAAGTATTTGGATCATGAGCAACGCGATCCGTTTGCATCACAACGAGATCATGACTTTGATGGTCAAGAGGTATAATAATTAATAGTGGCACAATGCCAGTGTTTATTTGTAAGAAATTTCTTCATGTACTTTTTCAGATGTCAGACTGGGATCGATATGCAGCAGAGGAATATGAGCTGCTCGTCGCCGAGGAAGGTGGCAACGATCAGCAGGATAGTCTGTAAGTACACATCCATTTGCATATTACATTGGGTCCCCAACAAAACTGGTCAAATGTTCTTAATTCATTCACTTTCTCCATTTTTGTAATGTGTTGTCACAATTATTACGCGTTGTTCTTTTGTCCAGTGCTCCATTTTTAATAATAGTTGACAGCTGTCAAATTGCAGAGTTGCTACTTACACGAAAACAAAATTACACCAAATTTAAATAATAATAGGAGACTTATTGTCCATAATCGGCACAGTTTCTTCAAATTTCTTCTCACTTTCTCGACCGAAAAATCCACGAACTTTTCGAGCTGTCTCAGTGTAACTTTTCCCATTTTTGTAATGTATTTTCACAATTATAACGCGTTGTACTTTTGTCTAGCGCTCCATTTTTAATAATCAGAACTATCATAGTTGACATCTGTCAAATGCCAGAGTTGCCAATTGCACGGAAACAAAATTACACCAAATTTAAATAATAATAGGAGACTTATTGTCCATAATCGGCACAGTTTCTTCAAATTTCTTCTCACTTTCTCGATCGAAAAATCCACGAACTTTTCGAGCTGTCTCAGTGTAACTTTTCCCATTTTTGTAATGTATTTTCACAATTATAACGCGTTGTACTTTTGTCTAGCGCTCCATTTTTAATAATCAGAACTATCATAGTTGACATATGTCAAATGCCAGAGTTGCCAATTGCACGGAAACAAAATTACACCAAATTTAAATAATAATAGGACACTCACTGTCCATAATCGACACAATTTCTTCAAATTTCTTCTCGACCGAAAAATCCACGAACTTTTCGAGCTGTCTCAGCGTAACTTTCCCCATTTTTGTAATGTGTTTTCACAATTCTAACGCGTTGTACTTTTGTCTAGCGCTCCATTTTTAATAATCAGAACTATCATAGTTGACAGCTGTCAAATGTCAGAGTTGCCAATTTCACGAAAACAACATTACACTAAATTTAAATAATAATACGAGACTTACTGTCCATAATCGACACAGTTTCTTCAAATTTCTTCTCACTTTCTCGACCGAAAAATGTACGAACTTTTCGAGCTGTCTCAGTGTAACTTTTCCCATTTTTGTAATGTATTTTCACAATTATAACGCGTTGTACTTTTGTCTAGCGCTCCATTTTTAATAATCGGATCAATTATAGTTGACAGCTGTCATATTTCAGAGTTGCCATGTGTACGAAAACAAAATGACACCAAATTTAAATAATGCACTCTTATTTTATTGAGACATTTATGTTAACTGATTGACCACGTATTTAAGGACATCCTGTATATGTAGGTATTGTACTAATAGTAAATGGTGTTATGTTTACATTTTAAGGGAGTACGAGTGTGGGCTATGAGTATTAAAATAATTAAAATGGGTAAGAGTATAATAGCATGATATGTTTGTTTATGAAAAAACAGTTTAATGTTTACTAACAGTACTAAATTTGTGGTTATGTGCATTTAATTCATTTATTTGAGGCCCCAAACGAAAGAAAAGTTCGTGTTTTAGATCTTCAACATGCCACTCCATCGAGGTTTACAATAATGAATTGATGATCGATAGCGATATCTTCATCGTAAGCTAGAATCAGATTTCAACTCCTCCATATAGAAAGCAGGACTCTGGGAGCCTTCAACATAATGCAAAAAAACAATTTATACAGACAACTCCAAAGAGAGTCAATTGTTATAGAAATAACGCGTTTACCAGGGTTCATTTTGAATTTCCCGCCATTTTGCTTGGCATTGGAGTTACTCTCTTCGGGCTTTTCGCTTTATATGAAGAGCTATCATCTTCCGAGTTGATCTGCATTGTCCTTCTTCGGTTCTTCCTGCTAGGGGGTTAAACCTGCAAGCCAGTATCATCAGTTTATCGGCTCTTGTTGCTGCCTATGATGAGGGTGCAACATCTCCAAATCTATCTCCTCCATGACGGATCCACTAAGAATTAAAAAATCCTGTTTGTGATATGAGCTGAAAACCTCAGAGGGAATTCTTTTTTTTTTTTTTTAAGAAAAATGCGCATTCATTAACATTTATTAACAAACATGTCTGTGCTTGTTTCGTATTAACTAAGTCCACCTCAAGATTACTTAATAAGTTGTTAACTGTTTTGAGAATTCGTTGTCTGAGGAGTCTAATACACGCCGAAACTATCCTAGTTGTGAGCTTCACTCAGTGACTATACTAATCATCCTAATCCCTCGCTGAGGCTTGACCTCTAGACAAGATTTGGGTGCTCTTAGCGCAGCCACAATTATTATCGTTTCGTCTTACTCAAGTACTCTTCAGACAGGAACGAAGGAAGCATGTACATGATAGATTATCATTTTCTCAGACCTTTTTGTATTGAATAATTCTCTTTTATTAATTTTTTTTATTAATGATTTATCTAGGTCCTTCGAGGATGGTAATGAAGATGATCTTCTGTCGAAACACCTGGATGGCGCCTTGGATGATGGCGCTGAAGAACTGTCAGATGACAGTGATGACTGTAGTATTTAGCATTAATAAGATTTTTTTGTTTTTGATAGAAGAAAAACCGCCATATTAAGTTTTTAATTAATTTTAATAGAACTTCTTTTTTTATCTAATTAATTATGTTAATTAATTTAACCAACGTCTTACTATTATTAACATTTTCTAGTCTTTATTCATCTTTGTAATTAATTATTGATAGTAGTAATTCAAAGTTACTAATACTTAGTTAATATTGGCCAATAATGGAAAAATTGGAGAACTTTTTTTGGGTTTTGGTAGGGCATTTTTAGGATGCATCGATTTTCGAGACATTTGCAGGAATATGAATGCCTCTCCAACATTATTTACTGATTGAACATGACGTTTAAGTCGTTATATTTATTCATCGATTGGGACTGAAGGCGTCCGACGTCGAATTGCGGTGATCTATTTCTCGGCTTTACACTAATTTGAAAAAATAACCTACACAAGAGATTTTGTTTAATCTAGCAGGGCCTTAATCTCATTCAGTTGAACCAGACCGAGGCATAGGTCGACAGATACTGACGAATTCGTCCTGCATTTAAACACAGTGAGATATATAACATCAGATATATGTAAACACGTACCATCTACATACACATAACAATGCATATCCCACCATACAGAGGCCGAACAAATCCAATGTATAGGTAACACCAGTCGTAAAAATAAAACGCTAGCAGGAATATATTTTCAATTTGGAAGAGAGGAAGGAGTATTTTTCATATTGTCATGCGACCGCGATGGTGTTTCAATATGGCTGCCGACAGGTTTCAGGTCGCCAATGACAATTTTTAAATTTTAACAGAAAAAAGCATTTAATGGATTTCCCTGTCAGAGAAATACACTAATATTACTTTGAAGATAATTGATGTAAATAAAGATACTAAAAGTGCCGAACGGAATGAGTAATCAATGGTATTTCAAAATGGCGGATCTGACGTCATGCTTGTATTGTTTTCTGAATTGAATTGCTACGGAAACATTTGTAGCAATCAGTGACTTTCTAATGTGTACTACTATGTAGTTTTATTGTATGATACGGGGTGTACTCAAAGTTGGTTTTGTTGTAGCATACACACAACGTTAGCTCCGACTTTGGAGGATCTGTCTATCTTTGCTAAAATATGTTTACATGATCAATATATGAATTGGATTAAAATAATTTATTAATTTACCTTTACAGAGTGCTGAACAAAAAAACCGCAGTACGGGAATGTTGTTTCTATAGTAGTGCTGTTAATGATTCCATACTTTCAGGACACCCCGTATAGTAACTTTTATATTAAATAATACAAAATTTCAATAATGTAGTTAACGAATGCACAACAACGTAATAAATAATAACTTATTAATAATAATAATAGTAACAAAAGTGATCTTTCTTATAATGATACGTAGAGGTAGTATAATAGTAGATAATTAATATTGATTAGTATTTTCTAATTAACTTTTAAGATAACAGTGTACTAGTCGCTATAAAAGATGTGTCACAAACTAGGGATCATGAAAAATTAAGAGATGAACAAAAACACAGAAAAATCGATCAAGAAAACGAACGCTTTAGGTGGGAATCGATCCCACACCTCCGAGCTCTCCGGGCCAGTGTTCTACCAATTGAGGCAGCAGCAGAACCACAAAAATAGCATAACAGACGTGTTTACTCAATTGTATATGTCAGTACTTCGGTAGTTTAATTGGTATAACACCGGGTCGGAGAGCACGGAGAAATAGGTTCGATTCCCATTTGAAGCGAATGTTTTTCGAATTTACATACCTTCGTTTTCTTCATCCAAATACACAAGGTACGCCAAAGTCGTTGGAAATATATTGCTGAAACTTTCAGTACTGCTATTCGATGCCAGGATCTAGCTTTTGAAGATATTTTGCCAGATCGTGTGATACTGAACCCAATACATAACCCAAAGCAGTGTTTGTCAAGTAAAAATAACAATTCAAGCTCAATATAAACATTACAAGTTATTCATCATAACATTCTTAAGGAAGGGCAGAAAAAACATTCTAAAAACAAATATTTCACAACTCTAAACTCCCAGCCGTCGAAGTTGTCAATGAAAAATATTGTTTTTGAACTTCAAGCTTGTCGAATCTGTCCAGCAAAAAGGCGTACTCAGTGCCTCTGAATTTTAGCAACGTGACGTCTATAAATCAGAGAACTCCTGACCCTACAACTCCAACTGCAGACATGTCATTACAACTGGTGCAAAATACCCTCGACGGGACAATTTGAGTCGAATACAACTTCGAAAGGTGTCGTACATTACATTTGGCCTTCATTGCTAATGTATTTCGATTACAGCAACCTCGACATCCATCTGGTCACTCTGAAGCTGAACGTAGTCTTCAAAGTATCCAATGTGAGTAAAAAATGAAAGATCATCCGCGAAAAAAAACCTATTGAAATGTAAATAATCATTTAAATCGTCTAAAAAATTAAAAAAAAAAACACTAGTGGACCCAAATTCGATCCATGTGGAACACTCGGGGAATTAATAGCGTCTAAAGTAAACGTCCTACTTCCTCAAATTACCAACGAAGCTTCCGAAGCTGCTTAATGATCAGCCTTTGATGAGCAGGAGCTTCGTTGATAATTTAAGGTCATTGTTTTTTTCATAGGTAGTAGGACGTTCACTTTAGACGTCATAAGTCCCCCGGGTGTTCCACAGGGATCAAATTTGGGTCCACTAGTGTTTTTTATTGTTCTTCGCGGATTGATCTCGGTAAAATCTGGAAAGTTGTCACTAGTTTTCCGTAATTCTCACTTTTTAGAGATATTACTAGTTTACTAATAAGGTTTGAATCATTAACACCAGCTTGGTCAAAAGAAAACCCTGTGGTACGCCTCAAAGGAACTCTCCCAGATCGGATCTTCCACGAATTGGTATCTCCCAGATGACTTTGGTAAATTATTTCAAAATCCAGAATGTTGAAGAATATTTTATGCTTGATAATGTTGAAGATATTCGACTAATTCAAGAGCATAATAAAACAAATTGATAATTTGTTGCAAAACTTTTTTGCGGACATCTTATGGATTGACACACCCAGTATAGTAATAATAGGTGAAATTAGTTTTATTTCTTTTTGTAAAATATGCATCACTAATGAATACAACTTTAATTCTTTCAAGTAACAACTAATTAATTAGGTAAAGTTGGGAAAAAATATATTTTGCAAAAATTATAAAACCGATCGGAATGAGTTTTTTTGGGAGTAGATTTACAGCTACTTAAAGGGTGAGATTCCTCAAAATTCTGACCTGGTTTTACCGCTTTAAAGTCTTTCAATCAAATAACTATTTTTATGAATTAAAAAAACATACATAGAATAGTTGCTGAACTAATACAGAGTAATTCTTCTTGAGGGTCGTTTTGTTTTGAAAGTTAAATTCAAACTCACTTTTAAAGTGCTCGGGAAACAATAATATCTTCATTAGCAACAACTTTTATATTATCCGCATGAACGTGGTTAAACTAAAATTTTCAGTTACCCGTAAAGCTGCTCTGAGGAAGCTGACAGGTTGATCAGCGAAACGTTTACTCTAAGTTTCGAAAGTGAACTTTTTTCAACTCTCCTCTAAACTAACTGATTTAAATTAAGAAAGTTGACGCTGCTAAAGAAGAATTACTCCGTAACAGAATTTATAGTATAGAATATTTTCTGATACCGAGCTTAATGTGAACTTTTGTAGAGAATGTAATAAAGTTGATTTAATAATATGTACAAAGAAATATTTAGGCAAAGCTTTACTACAGATTTCCAATTTTGCCTCTACATATTATTCAAAAGTCCGACTTGCTATAGATAGGTAATATTTGCAGGAACAACATACTAAAAGCCCACGGCCCATATGTGCCCCAAACGATTCTACTGCAGCCTCAAAGTTAAAAAAAAAAATGTTTGTCCTATAGAAATAATACAAATACATAGACATATATTTATATTTTTAGAATCAGCACATCAAGCTCTACAAATGTACCAAATTTCATTCAAATATATTGTGATCGAATTCACATCATAACTGTCTTCTGTCCCTGTTATACGTTGGCTATATATATGGTTGGGCTTCTTTTCGAACACTTCCAGTGAGTATTATTATTAAAAAAGTAGGTAATCCATATTATGATGCAGTGAGGGCTAATATAATTACAAAAGAAGCATTAATTTCGTCCTCGACACTATTTTCATTTTCCAAAAACAACTAAACAAGGTGCATGTTTCGGAGTTCTTTCACCCCATCATCAGCCATACACATAACCTAATTATACTTGTAAAAAACAAACATTTAGTAAAATTGAACAGATTTAAAACATTTTTTATTTTTGTTTTATGTATTTATAATCTGTTGGTCGTTGTACCTTTTTAATGTGTTTTTTTTACAATTTTATATTATTAAGATAAAATTCTTATTAGTTTTGAAAGATATAGCAAAAATCGTTTCCAACGTGGCATATTTATATTTATTTATATTTTTGGGAATGTAGTCTATAAATAACATTAAAAATAATATCAATAAAACAAAACTTTACATTTCTGTTCGTCTAAACACAACGTTTCGGTGTCTTATTTTCAACATCATCAGTGTCAAAGGACATAAAATATAATAGTTAATTATGATGAGATGTTGTATTAATTATAACCAATATTTTGATAAACTAATATTACATCTGAATTGTTTTATATTTTATGTTTTATATACTTTTTTGAATAAAAAATAATAAAATTTGAAAATTTAAATCTGTAGTAAAGCAGTGTTTATACGATTTTAATGGTACACTCAATTTTAAATTAATATTATTATTGGAATTTGAAATTAAATTGTTCTATTTCAACTAAGAATTAATTATATTGAATAATCGAATTTTTGATGAGAATTTCGTAGATAATTATTATTATACTCATTTTTAAATATTATGTGTTTGTTAACAATATAAATATAGTATCTAATAAAATATATATTTATTATATTAATGTTTTTATAGTAATTTTTATTCTATTATAATGTTTTTGTATTATTATTTACATAATAATATATTGTTTTTTTTTTGTTAATATAGGATTTGTATTAAAGCTTTATTATTATTATTAATTATTGTAGATTTCTTTTTGATTTTTTTAATATTATTAATAATATATTATATTATGATATTTAAGTGATGTTATTAAATTTATATTTTAAGTAATATTAATGAATTTACCTACTATTGAATCAAAAATTTTTAATTAACTTTTAATTGAATTAGGTATTATACAGTATTTCTCGAAATATGAAAATTAGTTTCGAATAGTACAGGGTGGTTTTTCAACAATCATTGAACTGAACTCAAACGTCAGACAGATAAAATTATTAAATATTTTACTATAATGATTCACCCTGTACATTAAATTTATTTTACCTAATAAATATATTTTGTTAAATTTTTATGCATCTACTTACCTACTTATTAATATTATTTTAATTCATCTGACTAATTATAGTTAGTAATGTATTATACTTTAATTAATTGTTTTTTTATATTATATATATTATTATTTATTTGTATTTTGAAAAATCATTTAAGTACTAGTCATTTTTCCCTTGTTTATTTATTGTATACGTGAGTGTATTTTTAACCGTTTTAAATTTATTATTATTATTATTTTTGATGTGTAACATTGTTTTGTTTATATGGGATATTAAAATATACAAATACGTATTATATTTAAACAAAATGTGTTTTAATTAATAAATAAAAGAGAAATTTTCTATCACAAAATCCATACATTTCGCGATTTCGTACCAGAGAGTTGAATTGCAAAAAAGTATTACAACATAATTTAAAACTGAAATTTCATTTATTAGTCTTTACTTATAATTGAAATTTTGTACCAGGAACACATAAGCATAAAGAGGTTGCTTAACATGAAAAATAGAAGATTTCAATTTGAGCTACAAAATCCTGACTTACCCTGTATACATTTTAATTTTTCACTTGTAATATCACAAGAGTATATACCACAGTAAGTAGAGAGTTTGGGGGTCAAGTACTGATCGATCACCACTGATGAGTCGTGGAACGACGAAACGGCTGTCTGGTGAAAGTATATTGGTTGACAGACAAATTCTCGTTTTGTTAAACAAGCCCGTTTCTAATATAGGCGTCCCGCTAAAGGGAGTATCGGCGCATCTATGTGTTGGTAATTGTGCATGATGAGGTTAGTGGCGCAGTCGATATAGTGAATTGCGGTTCACTCAGCATATTACCAACGTAAACTAGATGTCGCCGAACATTCATTTACAAGAATTTGCATTTCTTTAAAATTGAACGTTGATACCAGGAACATATACACTTAAAGAGGAATGAAAAGTATTAGGAAATAATTTGCATTTTCTAAACATGGACATTTGATATCAGGAACACATAAGTGTAAAGATGTGAATAAAAGTATTAGAAATAAACGTTGGAGTGAATACTTACTTAAAGTTCAATATTTCGCACCAGGAACCCATACGTTTAAAGAGGTGAATCAAAAGTATTGGAAGAGAATTTGCATTTTCTTTACGTGGAGATTTGCTACTGAGTTGAAATAAAAAAACATTTTTATAATAAATACTTTATTACTTTATCTTACAACTACCTTCATAGCACTAAATTTAACAATGTATTTACAATAAAAAGATGAATAGAACCTTCAAAGTACTTAATAGGATCCGACACAATTACTTGTCCCAAATACCCAACTCCTTCATTTTCGTTTGGAAATACTGCTGCAACGTCTCGGCACATTTGTAATACTCAGTATCAGGAGTATTGTACGTTTTGCAATTTGTGAATATCCGCATCATATCGGCTATAAACAGCCTACGTGAAACGTAGTAGCGCGACTTCAGCCTTTCCGTCATTGTTTTGAGATCTGCAAATGATTTGAGTTACCTGAGACGAGAATCTTTCCTTGAACAAGAGAAATACACTTACCCATTGGATACTTAATATGTTCGTAATAATCTGGAACAGTATTCTCATCAACTGGCAGTCGGAAAGGCCATGAATCTTCATGTTTCTTCACCTAAACCATCAAGAATTAAATCATTTACATTTTACCATGGGGTGTATCGAGACAAATCCTTCCCGCAGGAAGGGCGCATAATAGCGAGCCGAGGAAAGCACGTTATCAATGGAGAATTGTACAGGGGAAGCACAGTTTGTTTGGTTTGTTTTGAGAGTTTCTTACTCAATAAAAAAAGACTCAGCATCTAGAAAAGCTCACTTAGAGCATTCAAAACAATTCTCAGCATTACAGCGAGCCGAGGAAAGCACGTTATCAATGGAGAATTGTACAGGGGAAGCACAGTTTGTTTGGTTTGTTTTGAGAGTTTCTTACTCAATAAAAAAAGACTCAGCATCTAGAAAAGCTCACTTAGAGCATTCAAAACAATTCTCATCATTACAGCGAGCCGAGGAAAGCGTACGTTATCAATGGAGAATTGTACAGGGGAAGCACAGTTTGTTTGGTTTGTTTTGAGAGTTTCTTACTCAATAAAAAAAAGACTCAGCATCTAGAAAAGCTCACTTAGAGCATTCAAAACAATTCTCAGCATTACAGCCAGCCGAGGAAAGCACGTTATCAATGGAGAATTGTACAGGGGAAGCACCGTTTGTTTGGTTTGTTTTGAGAGTTTCTTACTCAATAAAAAAAGACTCAGCATCTAGAAAAGCTCACTTAGAGCATTCAAAACAATTCTCAGCATTACAGCGAGCCGAGGAAAGCACGTTATCAATGGAGAATTGTACATGGGGAAGCACCGTGTGTTTGGTTTGTTTTGAGAGTTTCTTACTCAATAAAAAAAGACTCAGCATCTAGAAAAGCTCACTTAGAGCATTCTTAACAATTCTCAGCATTACAGCAAGCCGAGGAAAGCACGTTATCAATGGAGAATTGTACAGGGGAAGCACCGTTTGTTTGGTTTGTTTTGAGAGTTTCTTACTCAATAAAAAAAGACTCAGCATCTAGAAAAGCTCACTTAGAGTATTCTTAACAATTCCCAGCATTACAGCGAGCCGAGGAAAGCACGTTATCAATGGAGAATTGTACAGGGGAAGCACAGTTTGTTTGGTTTGTTTTGAGAGTTTCTTACTCAATAAAAAAAGACTCAGCATCTAGAAAAGCTCACTTAGAGTATTCTTAACAATTCCCAGCATTACAGCGAGCCGAGGAAAGCACGTTATCAATGGAGAATTGTACAGGGAAAGCACAGTTTGTTTGGTTTGTTTTGAGAGTTTCTTACTCAATAAAAAAAGACTCAGCATCTATAAAAGCTCACTTAGAGCCTTCAAAAGAATTCTCAGCATAATAGGGAGCCGAAGAAAGCACCTTATCAATGGAGAATTGTACAGGGGAAGCACCGTTTGTTTGGTTTGTTTCGAGAGTTTCTTATTCAATAAAAAAAGACTCAGCATCTAGAAAAGCTCACTTAGAGCATTCAAAACAATTCTCAGCATAACAGCGAGTCGAAGAAAGCACCTGATCAATGGAGAATTGTACATGGGGAAGCACCGTTTGTTTGGTTTGTTTTGAGAGTTTCTTACTCAATAAAAAAAGACTCAGCATCTAGAAAAGCTCACTTAGAGCATTTAAAACAATTCTCAGCATTACAGCGAGCCGAGGAAAGCACGTTATCAATGGAGAATTGTACAGGGGAAGCACCGTTTGTTTGGTTTGTTTTGAGAGTTTCTTATTCAATAAAAAAAGACTCAGCATCTAGAAAAGCTCACTTAGAGCATTCAAAACAATTCTCAGCATAACAGCAAGTCGAAGAAAGCACCTTATCAAAGGAGAATTGTACAGGGGAAGCACAGTTTGTTTGGTTTGTTTCGAGAGTTTCTTACTCAATAAAAAAAGACTCAGCATCTAGAAAAGCTCACTTAGAGCATTCACAACAATTCTCAGCACTACAGCGAGCCGAGGAAAGCACCTTATCAATGGAGAATTGTACAGGGGAAGTACAGTTTGTTTGGTATGTTTTGAGAGTTTCTTACTCAATAAAAAAAGACTCAGCATCTAGAAAAGCTCACTTAAAGCATTCAAAACAATTCTCAGCATTACAGCGAGCCGAGGAAAGCACGTTATCAATGGAGAATTGTACAGGGGAAGCACAGTTTGTTTGGTTTGTTTTGGGAGTTTCTTACTCAATAAAAAAAGACTCGGCATCAATAAAAACTCACTTACAGCATTCAAAACAATTCTCAGCATAACAGCCAACACCTCAATATCCTGCGACTCTTCCAGCTGTTGTCCCCTAGTTGTACGATTCACCGGTTTGTAACCAGTCTCCTCGAGGCCTGGAATTGCTTCCACAGGAATACTACGAACACCTACAAACACTTTTGTATAATATTCAACAAAAATATCTCAGTAATATTGACCTTCTTTGAAGAAAGTCAGTCCAGGATGTACTTTAGACACAGTCCGTTGCTGCTGGTACAGGAAATGTTTAATAAACTCTTTCTGCTTCCTCAAAACGCTCGTGAACTCAGTGTAGACAATCTTCGGGTTCAATTCGCAATGCATTAGAGTAGCATCCTCGTAATCCTTTATGTAATCCTGATAAATCAATCGACTCAATTTAATGTCTTTGGAGAAACCTTGTCGTTCAAAATATCCTGCAACACAGGTTTATTGTACAAAAACGCTCCTTATCAACACAGACTTCAATCTACCTATTGCGTTTTTATCGGCAAAAGTCAGGAAATGCAGTATGCCTTTAGAGATGTGATAGTCCTTCAAATGATTCATCAGATGTGCCCCATACCCCTTGACTTGTTCCCGTGAAGTCAACGCGCAAAAGACAATTTCGGTAAAGCCTTGGGTGAAGAACGGCCGGAAGCAGATGCCACCAATTGGACGGTTCTCCTTAATCAACGCTAACGAACGATGTTTACTGAAAAATAAAGTGTCGAATTGTTTGTCAAGTTAATTCAACTTCAGTCCTAAAAGAAAAGGAGTAGGAGGAAGTTTACATTGATGAACTTACGGATCGAAAAGTAATTGTGTAATATATCCGGGTGGCATACTAGGGAGTTGACGTGAGAACACATTTTGAAGCCCAACCAGCCATAACATCACTTGCTTTGATACGGGTTGCGTTAAACTGTTCCCAATAACGTGCAATTGGATTATGTTGTTCTTCTCTTCCATTTTAGGTGCCTCGTCTGTTGCTGGTCGCCTTTCGAAAAACTCCAACTGTAAACAAAGGAACAGCGATAATAACAAGTAACGTAATGACTCGTTTTTTTTTTCTTTTGCTTCTCAAAATCTTCTTGACACAATTTTACTCGCAGAACTTTTTTCGATTGGGTTTTTCATCCATATGCAGCTTTTCAAGTCTTTCTAAGCTCAAGGTCATGCGTAATTCTGATTATTTTTTATACTTTCTCTGTTTTAAATACAGTTTTTCAAACATCTCTTGATACCATTTCACCTGAAAGCCTTATAACCGTCATTTTTACTAAATCTTAGCTGCGGAGCTTTCTTTATCATCAGCTTTTCAAAGCTTTCTTAACAAAACTACACTGCTGCGCTTTTTTATAGGTTCTTGTGTTCAAATATAGTATCTGGAATTTTTCATGATACAATTTTGTCTGTAATCCTTATTACTGCTATGTTTTATGAAATTTTGCGTGCGGCGCTTTTCTTATACTTTCTGTTGTTCCCCCTGTAACTACTATTTATGTTGCTTTTGCTCTAAAATGGTTTTTTGAATATTTTCTTGGTAGATTTTCGCCGGCAGTCCTTAATACTGCTATTTTTGAATCAATTTTGCATGCGGCGCTGGTCTATTTTCTCTGCTTGAAATCTCAAATTACTCTTGACACAATTTCACCGGACTGCAGGTGAAATATTACTGCTATTGTTTGTACTAAATTCCTGCCTGGACGCGTTTGGATACTTTCTCCCCTGCACAAAAATGGTTTTCAAATACTTTCTTGGTAGAATTTCGCAGGTATTTCTTAGTACTGCTATTTTGTAAGCATTTCTTGCCTGCGGCGCTGTTTAGTTGTCTCTAGATAGTCTCAATTTGGACTGCTTATCCTAAGCAGTTTTTGCTTGCGGCGCTTTTTGTACGCGTTTTTTCCTGCGGCGCTTTTTTGTCTAAGATTTTTCTTGGCAAAAGCAGTCCTATTACTGCTTCTGTTGGTACTAAATTTTTCCTACTGCCACTTGTTCTGCTTCAAATAAGATTTTTTGACATCTTTCTTGTCGTAATTTGGACTGCAATCCTTATTCTAAGCATTTTTTGCTTGCGGCGCTTTTTTATACACATTTTTAGCCTGCGGCGCTTTTTTGTTTTCACCTGCGACGCTTTTTGTAAGCGTTTTTACCTGCGGCGCTTTTTTAATTTCTCCCAATAAAGTCTAAGACTTTTCTTGGCAAAAGCAGTCCTATTACTGCTTCTGTTGGTACAAAATTTTTCCTACTGCCACTTTTTCTGATTCAAATAGGATTTTTTAACATCTTTCATGTCATCATTTGGAGTGCAGTCCTTATTCTAAGCATTTTTTGCTTGCGGCGCTTTTTTACGCGTTTCTTGCCTGCGCCGCTTTTTGTCTCAATAAAGTCTAAGATTTTTCTTGGCAAAAGTCCTTATTAGTGCCCATTTGTATGCATCTTTAGCCTACGGCACATTTTTCTAAACATTTTTTTGCATGCGCCGGTTTATTTTATAAGCATTGTTGTAAACGTTCATGCCTGCGGCGCTTTTTGGTCTTCTCCAATGAAGTCGACGAAGCAGTCCTTATTACTGCTTCTGTTCGTAGTAAATTTTTCCTACTGCCATTTTTTCTGATTAAAATAAGATTTTTTGACATCTTTCTGCCTGCGGCACTATTTTTTAAGCATTTTTTGCTTGCGACACTTCTTTATACGCATTTTTAGCCTCCGGCGCCTTTTTCTACGCATTTCTTTCCTGCGGCACTTTTTTGAATTCTCTCAATAAAGTCTAAGATTTTTCTTGGCAAAAGCAGTCCTTATTACTGCTATTTTTTAAGCATTTTTAGCCTGCGGCGCTTTTTTGTTTACTTTCAATAAAGTCTAAGATTTCTCTTGGCAAAAGCAGTCCTTATTACTGCTATTTTGTAAGCACTTTTTGCGTGCTGCGCTGTTTTGTTTCCTCTAAATATTGTCACGTTTTTCTCGGCAAAACACTGCTATTTTGTAAGCTTGTTTAGCCTGCGGCGTTGTTTTCTACGCATTTTTGCCTGCGGCGCTTTTTTGTTTCCTTTCCATAAAGTCTAAGATTTTTCTTGGCAAAAGCAGTCCTTATTACTGCTATTTTGTAAGCATTTTTAGCCTGCGGCGCTTTTTTGTTTACTTTCAATAAAGTCTAAGATTTCTCTTGGCAAAAGCAGTCCTTATTACTGCTATTTTGTAAGCACTTTTTGCGTGCTGCGCTGTTTTGTTTCCTCTAAATATTGTCACGTTTTTCTCGGCAAAACACTGCTATTTTGTAAGCTTGTTTAGCCTGCGGCGTTGTTTTCTACGCATTTTTGCCTGCGGCGCTTTTTTGTTTCCTTTCAATAAAGTCTAAGCTTTTTCTTGGCAAAAGCAGTCCTTATTACTGCTATTTTGTAAGCATTTTTAGCCTGCGGCGCTTTTTTGTTTACTTTCAATAAAGTCTAAAATTTTTCTTGGCAAAAGCAGTCCTTATCACTGCTATTTTGTAAACTTGTTTAGCCTGCGGCGTTTTTTTCTACGCATATTTTGAACTCAGATTGTTCTTGACAAGAGCAGTCCTATTACTGCTTCTGTTGGTACTAAATTTTTCCAACTGCCACTTTTTCTAGTTCAAATAAGATTTTTGGAAATTTTTTATTGTCATAATTTGGACTGCGATGCTTTTCTAAGATTTTTTTCTAAAATCAGATTTATAATGACTCTGGTTGTCACGATAATTGCTACCCCTCATACTAACAGCTAAACCCACCCTTGAATATAAGAAACGAACTACTATACCGAGCTATTTGTCTTTAGAGTGACAGGGACTTCTAACCTGAATGATAACCCTCAGCAATTAATAAGGAGAGAGACATCTGTAACTTTTTTCCAAACAAAAATAAAGGTTGGCACAACGTGTAACGTTGAGCAACATACTTACATCGGGTCCTGTCATATAGTTGGGATCATTAATTTTGTCCAAGATTTCCACAACAGTTTCCTGAGAAAGATCATCAAACAGATCGTCCTGAGGCACTTTACGTCGTTTGGCATCTGAAGTTCGCACTGTCTTACCTGCTGTGAAATTTTAGTAAGACTTTAGAGTTCAACATTACGATTATGTCATTACCTGGTTGTACCCCGGGTGTTGGAGAATCTCTTTGTTCATTTGGCGTTACGGCACTTTTTTCCATCTCAACACGCTTTTGGGCACCAACTGGAATGGTATTAAATGTTGGGCTATGTCAACAATGTCGATCTTTGTTCAGTATCGACATTGTTAAGATAGCCGGAAGAAACACTTACATTTTCCGATGACTTTCGAATCGATCAAAGTCTGAAAAGGCAACGCTTGTGCTTTAAATTCCGCGTCCCAAATAGGTGAATTCGGTGCGTATATCTCCTCATCCAATTGGTTCAAAAAAGGAGGGAAATTCGTCAACAACATCGCACGACGTTCCGGCGATATCGTGTCACGTTCTTTATGAAAACTATCCATAATCTGTTTACGGATGAATTTAAAAATCGCTCTTAACAATGTACGACCAAATACAGTTGTTGTTTCATGTCTGGTAAACGAGTTACAGAACGTAGGGACGTAACAGAATACTAACCATCTAAAAACCCAAATTATATGACAGTTACACATGAACATATGTTAAAAACTTACCGAGTATACGCAATTTGGTAGATACTCGCCTCTCCCTGTGTGACAATATGTTTCTGACTACTTGGAGATGGTAATTCCCAAGTATTCAAACAGTGAAACAGAATCTTAGCTAATTCGTACAAAATCTTCAATTCCGGTTGCCCTAAATGCGAATATTTGTACACCAACAGATTGGTCACAGCTTTTTGAATACTTGGTCGTTCAAATGGCGGCTGGCCTAAAGGGCCTTGCACCACAGGCGGTTTCATTGATAGAAGCGATTTTCTCAATAGCTAAAAAATACTTAGGATAGAACACAACTTGAGACACTGTTTAAAAACTTACACTGTACAAATATTGAAAAATTTTCTTTGTGTCTTGATTCTCTTCTCTAATAAACACTGTATACATGTTATCCGCATCGATCTTCATACTAATCAATTTATTTATTAGGTCCTCTGGTTTATCACGTAAATGTGATATATGCAACTCTAAAAAACCAACAACCAATATTTTCGCTTCATATAACGAATATATTTTAACTCACCAAAACTATGTTCACATTTACATAATTCATCGGAATTTGGTGATGACAATTGTGCATAAATTTTTCCAGGTCGCTTCCATCCAATACAATCACAACCGGGTTGCTGTAAAATTAATAGTTACCAGCATACAGTAGTTATTAATAATCGTACACGATTTACCTGGCATTTAGAGTAACTAGACAGTTTATGCAGTTTTGTAATCAAAGGTAACTGCTTTGCTGATTGTTTCTTCAGCTGAATACTTGGTAGAATGGATTTTCTTTCAGTGTGCTTCACTTGAGTGTCAGGGATTTTTGAGGAAGTCTCCAATGTAGATGTACTTGAAGATTGTGAGTTGGTTTCATTTATACATTCAGCCATAGTGTTGATATTGATAGTTATATCCAGCTATCGTGTATTTATTTTTTAATTTATTCTGCAATAAATGTTGTTAAGAAATTATAAATAACAACAAACCACAGAAATATAGTGTTTATTTTTTTTGAGCAACAAACGACACAAAAACCCACATTTAGAGGTTAATTGTCAAACAACACTTGACGTGTGATAATGACACATGACAGCAGACAACTTTGACATGGTTTAGTGATTTCAAGCAATTTAATGGTCCTATCACAGTCAAATTGTCCACAAACAGCGATTTGCTTTTAGCATTGTGTTTATAAAGACAATGCTTTTACCATTGTCTGTTTATAAACACAATGCTTTTAAGGAAGCAATTTTACACGAATATATATAATCTATTTATTTTAAAATATTTATTCAAAAATTACTGGCAGTACAATAAAACCAACAATGTATTTATTATCAAGTAATATTATTTTGCATTAATAATTATTAAGAAGTGTGAAATTATAATGTAAACAATTAATGTTAAATTATCTCATTTTTTGGCTTTCTTCTTTTCGGCCTCCTCTTCCTTCTCCTTTTCAATTTCCGTGACATATTTCTCAATTGTTTCGCTATCTAACATTAACATAGGAGCGTTGTGTCTCATGACAGCAATTTCAAGATTTTTCTGGCCGGATTGGACAACTTCCAGAAGAGCGCGAATGGCCAACTTTATGGTACCTAAAAACAAACCAACTGATGAGGACATTTGCGAGTTTATCGAGATTAGGTATATTGAAAAACATTATGACATAAGATTGTAAAGTTATTCTTGATCACCCAACTCACCCTGCTCTGTAGACACCTCCTCAGCCGTATAGTATTTCTCCAAAAACTCCCGCACAGTTTTAGCTGACCGTCCAGTAGCGTTCGCTTTCCACTCATAGTAAATACCGGACGGTTCTGTCTGATACAGATGTGGTTTACCATCAAAATCAAACCCACCAATAAGACATGAAATTCCAAACGGCCTTCTACCGTTACTCTGTGTATATTTCTGCTTCAATCCTGCAATATACCTGGTGATATATTCAAGTGTAACTGGGTCTTCTACTGTGAGTTTATGTGATTGACATTCGATTTGTGCTCGATTTATTAGAATTCTTGCATCAGCTGTTAAACCTGCGAACGCCATCACTACGTGTTCGTCCAGAAGGCATATTTTACGTACGGTACGTTCTTCCTGCAATTTTGCAACCGACTTCTTTTCTACGCCTAGTACTACGGCATTTGTCCCTCTAACACCAACCTAAGAATTACAATTAAAATACAGTTTTGCAAGGAATTTATAGTTCTTAGCGCTGAAAAATAACTTAATCTTAACTTACTGCAGTAGAACCTTTCCGTACAGCCTCCTGAGCGTATTCTACTTGTAATAGATGACCATCAGGTGAAAATACGGTAATTGCCCGATCATATCTGGCAGACATTTCGTTGAAATAATTTATTTATTAATTATTATGTAGGTTTTAATGTTTAATGATATATTTTTTGTTAGAAGCGGCATACACAACCTCAAAAATTATTTTGCTTTGTAACTTGGTGACTTTCCAAAATTTATGACAGATTGTCAATTGTACCACTCATATGAGTTAAACTAATGTGAGAACATAAACTCACTTTGATCAGCTTATATGAATTACAAGCTGGAATGTCTTTTGTAAAAGGCACAATCATCTAGTTATTCTTCTTACTCTTTGGCCTTTCACTAATATAATTTAGGATACAAACGAAGCTAGTTGCTTTGCGAATTATTACAACCAAGAATGACAGTTGTTTTGACGTTTCTCATAACAAATTTCTTCAAATATTTCAAATTCAAAATTAGTTAATTGCATGAAATAATGTTTAAAATAAGCCAAATTGTTTGTTCCTGCATTAGGTCTCAATACCGATTAATTGCATACAGAACAAATCAAATCCGAAACATAACACTGCAACATAATAGGTTAGGTGGTGTACCTTTACGGAAAATTCCATACAACCACCAAAGATTCAAACGACAAAACAGCAATAACGAAAAACACAGAAAATTAAAATTTACCGCTACAGTTAGTATATTAACATGGTTAGGATTCTTGCGGGAGGATGAAGATAAGGAATCTGAACTGATAATGACGTTAAAAAGAGCTGTTCTGTGTACCCAACGGGAACAATACGAGAAAGCGGAGCAGATGCTCCATTTAGCTTTGCGATTGGCACAACAACAACAGAACGAACAAGGTGTTATTTATTGTTATGATTTGATGGCGAATTTGGCTTTTGAGACATACCAATTGGATAAGTCTGAAAAATTGTTTGTATCGACGTTACAGATGCTGCTTGGTAAAGGAATGCCTCAAGATGATCTTAAGGTAAAGTAATCTTAATACAGTTTGTTTGAAATTGAGCATTTAAACCAAATTGATCTTGGATCGCATTTGTTAGTGTATAGTGAACACGGGTGTGGACGCGATTAATTTATGCTATGTTGTGAGGCATTCAAACCAATAATTAATGTATTTATTTTTCTATAAGGTAATTCATATCAGCCTAAAATTGGCACGTATCTCCCAATTGAAGGCAGATTTAGAGAAGGCCAGCATGGGCTACAGTTGGTGCTTAGAGAAAATTGAAAAACACAAAAATGACAGCACAGATGCGCAAATATTGTATGGTGTGATAAATGATTGGTATGCACAATATCTGTTGGACATTGGTAATACTGACAAGTCGCTGGTTCATCTAAATGAAGCGTACAAAGTGTGCAATGAAACCAAAGGTAGACTCTCACTTCCCTCCACTACCTCATATTAATACCCTGACTTACTTTTTAAACCTTGAATGTTTTTGTGCGAATGATAAATTACCGATAGCCTTCCCCAAATTTTTAACCTCTTTCTAATAGGATTTCCTTAGGGGACGTGAAACGCTTACCGCAAGTTTTCAAGTCTTGGAAGAATCCGGAGCATGATGCAGTACCCTGTAGCCCAATTGGTGCAAGAGCACTTTTCTGGAGGCCATTTTTTCTTCAATCCATTGAATCTGGACTATAAATCACTATAACACTGTTTTTGCGGTCTTCGGTGTTTTTTTGCCGGGACTGTTGCTTAGTTTCTGGTGTGTAGAGCTGGACCCATGTATCTTTTACGGTTACGTAGCACAGGAAGTGACCACACGATACCGCTTGTTGGCTACAGTTAGCAAATGCGGTACCCATCGGACAGACAGTACTCTCATACCCAAATATTTGTGCACGACAGTTTGCAGACGTTCTCCTTAATAGTAGTTCCTTTTTGGCTGTACCCGAGAACTCAATACGGAGAATAAATGAAAATACAGCACCCGTAATGTCGCGTTATGGCGATGAAACTACTACTCAGCTCGAAGGTCTTCTATTATTGAATATTTTCTTTGATTGCAAGAAGTACGTGCTCAAGAATTTTAAAACAATACAATGGAGTCAGTTTAAGCCTGCATTGGAAGATGTTATTAATTAGTTCTTGTGGATGAACCCGTTCTTGTTCTAAATTCTGTTGACTTTTTGTTGCTCTTCTCTGTCCTTGATGGCTAACTAAACTGTGCCATTTAAGTAATTTTTTTTTAAGGTAAAAACAGCGAGCAAAGTATGTTGCTCTTGAATGATTTAGGTATTACAAGTTTTCGAGCGGAGGATTTGGATAGGGCTGAACAGTTTTTGAAAGAAGCTATTACAGTGGGTAAAACGTTAGAAGACAAATCCCATTTAGGTGTTGTACATGCCAATCTCGGTCTAATTCTTCTGGAGAAAGGCATCACACAAGAAGCTAAGAAGTTCTGTACGGAGGCTAGACGTTTAGGTAAGCTGGGCACTTTGTTTCCTAGAATATCTAGACTGATGATGGGATGCAGCGTTAGAATAATTTATTTGCTTATTTCAGGAAAAAGAACAGACAATAACGAGTCAATAGAACAAGCAAATTATTGTCTCGACCAAATAAAGTTAAATTTAGGTAAATGATCATGATTCGTGATCGAAGAGTGTAATATATAAATATAATATACAAAAATATATCTGTAAATAAATAAATCCCTTTATATTTTGAATACTTTTAAACTTCCTTCCTATAATGCACTTAGAAGTTATGAAAGAAAATTTAAAGCGGTAATTTAATTATTTTTACGGATATTGAACAGTTCTTATTCAAATTCTGCTATCAATACCATCATACCAACCCCTGCTAGCATCGCGCCGACTTGCAGAAATGTTTGTACGACACTGGGTTTTTCTTCATCCAACAGTTCTGGAATGACAGATACTAGTGCTATGTAGATGAATCCGCCCGCAGTGAAGGGTAGGATCCACGAAGCTGCCATGGCTCCAGCACTGTTCTGGGCTAGAAGTGATAGTGCTGTTCCTGGAAACAAGTCACAAGATAAGTTACACCAGTTTTTGTTGATTAGATTGGCTGGAAAGCTTTTCTACACTCCCGAGATGATCAGAAGCACCCACTAGTGCAATTAATAACATCCAGTTTAGTGGCGTTTTCACGCTTGAGATAACCAGGGCTCTACCGCTATTGTCCGTATGCTACTATTGTGACATCTTCAATGTTACTTACCAGCAACAGCTCCTAAAGCTGTGGTGAGCTGTAACAACATGGCATTCTTCCTAGACACCCCTGATTGCAACAAAATGGCGAAATCACCAATCTCATGTGGCACTTCATGCAACAAAATTGTTATGGTAGTTACAATGCCAATTGTATTCCCCGCCAAGTACGACGACCCGATCGCCAAACCATCAGTAAAGTTATGGCTAAAATCAGCAGCTAAATTTAAGTACCCCGCTACTTTAATCTCTTTATTAGCAGCTTCTTTACTATTACTTTCACTATTATCCGTCACCGTTTTCCCAGTGTTAGTTTTCTTTTTAGTTTTGTTTGATTCGGTGACTTCAATGGGTTTTTGTGGCGAATGGGTATGACCGTGGCCACTGCCTTTTAAAATTCTCACACTCTTTTCGACAACAAGAAACACCACAATACCTGTAAATAAGGTGTCTTTAATAACATAACAGTCTATGCAGCACTGACTAACCTGCAAGCACCCAAAGCCCAACAGACATATCATGAGCTCCTTCCTCAGCACCACCTCCATGACTATGCCCGTGAGAAACTACGTGATGAGAATCCGAAGCTTCCTCGTGTAAAGCCATTGTAGCATGTGGTATCAGGTGCAGAAATGCATCACCCAACAGCCCTCCAGAGGCGAATGCCAACAAAATCTTTAACAACGGTTGCTCTGCATCTGTATTGTCCAACGGCACTAAAAATAGTATGAAAAATGGTGCTGCGCTAATCAGTAATGTTGAACCCATTGCGTGCAACCAAAGTTCGTTCGTGGTTAATGCCGGTGGTTTCTGCTTGGTTTTAATTTCATCGTGATGATCATCATGGTGATGTTTACTTTCCTCATTAGCTGCTCGAGAGTATTTAAACGCTGGGTTTACTTCATCATGTTCATGTGCATGGTTGTGTATTTGTGAATTGCATGTAACTGTTATTACTAGTATAACACAGATACTTATTTTAGTTAAAAACATTGTATTAGTTTAGTGTTTGGAATACCGTACTAAAAATTTTGTTTAAATTTGTATTTAATACCAAAACGCGTCAACAAAGCATTTTAGTATGTTTTATATTGAGATAACATAATAAAAAAAAAGTAAGGTTAGTTATCTAGGAATATGAGTGACAGTTAGTCCATACTGCTTTTATCATTGAACCTCATTTTCTTCACATTCCTTTTACAAACTCAATTCATTGCTGCATTGATAACGTGGTAGTTTAAATCATATCCTCACTCAGCTCAACTAATAGAAGTTGTTAACATTGTGACAAATGACACCTTATCGAAATGTTATTGTACAAAAAATAACGAAGTGAAGAATAATAGCAAATGATTTAATATATTTATTTATTATAACAAGTTACATCATCACAAATATCATAATCTTCCGAACAACTACCATTTTCTTCATGATCATCAAAAGCCTGATATGGACAAAATCGGGAATCTTCACTACAACATTTCTTACCAGATTTCCGCGATTCCTTAATTTGCTTTTTGCTGCTACAACTGCCGTAATCACCGCATGGATCATATTTGTTGCTTGAAAAGCTAATTCTTTTCTTCCCGATCGTTTTGTTAAAAAACCCGAATTTCTTACCTAGCCGCCTAACATTCACTTTTAAACGGCTAACAATATCACCAAAGAAGGCACCAGGTCCGCACCTATAAATTTGCGAAAGCGCTATCAATATCAAATAACTACAAAGTAGCAGTACATCTCTACCGAATAAAAATATTGATTTGAAATCCAACGTTGTCATATCTTGATTGTTTTATCGAGATTAATTACAAATAAGAAGCTAATGGGTTTATAAACTTACTGTAACACCCTTAAATCAATAGCTCTTGAAGCATGCAACACTGCGAAAAAGAAGAAAGTGCTTATAATGTAACTAATGGCATAACCGGCTTTTTCATTCTTCAACGTCTCGCATACTTTATCACAACTCCAACCTCCTTGAGACATCATTTCTTCAATTGAATCAGCTATTTTAGGTAATAGATTGATGGCACCCAATTCCAGTGGGAACCAGAAATCAATTACAAGATGTTCTAAGAGGAACTGGGCAATCAGAAACTGTAAACGAGCAACAATATTAAATTCCGCAACTGTTGTAATTTAGTGTTTAAAATTACCTCAATAAACCATTGTGGTACTAAGCCTAATTTTCTCATTGATCTAGGATATAATCGCACATCCCATAGGAGAAAAAAACATGCTGTCATGAAGATATAAGTTGACATTAAAGGTCCTGGACCAACCTGGAATAATTATCAGTGTTAGGACTCTGATGTTACTACTTTTAATAATTATAATTTCTTTATTAAACACATATCATATTGTGTTTAAGAGCACTGGCAACATTGTTTCAGATGACAGATGACAATCTGCATTTATTTTTGATAAACAATAATAAGGATGTGCGTATCCAATTAATATTGTGTTACAGTAAAAATCAAGTTATTTTTGATCATAACTACGCAGATCAAAGTCATTATTATTATCAATTTTGGCATTATAATCATTTGAAAATATTTAGTTGTAAAACTGTTGGAGTAGCTACCTAAAATCTTAACTAAAATTGATTATTTACCTCTTTTGGTTCACGAAATATAAGATACCCCAGTCCATTTAATATTGTCGCAGTCAAGACTGCGAAGAACATCCCCATTTTGCTGTTGGATTTTATACACTAATTTGGAAAACTAAAAAGAAAAAGTTTACAAGAAAACAATATTTAAAAACATGAAACTGATAATTTTGAAAACCCAAAAACTTTTTTTTAAATATTATGTCACGTTAACATTATTGTTTTGTCGATTTTATTTTGACGGTTCCATCATGATTAGTGGTTTATTTATTGTTAGATGATTGACTATACAGGGTGTTCCACGATTTTTTGGAATTTTTTATTGTACTAGGTCACAGTATAATAAATAATACAATATTCTGACTTTCCGCTTGCGAGCCGTCCTGCGCATATCGTCGCGCATGCCGCCATTATGGGTTAAAACGTCACAATAATCGCATTGACGTAGATAGATACCGTTCACTCCTGTGTTCAATATATAGTTCATTGTCGGCGTGTACGAGATAAATAAATATTGTATTTGTAATCTAATTCTGTGTTTTGTGTTTTTGGTATAGTGTTCGTGAGAATTAAAAGGATTTTATTTTTATTAACGTATCTTATGATTAATACAATGAACAATCAGGGAGGACATGTGTGTGCTGCAAAATCTTGTCCCAATAAGCGGTACACTTGCTCTAAACATTTTGTTCCCGTCTCCACAGATCCTGTTAGGTGAGTAATAAGTAAAAATAAAGATGAATACTAGATAATTTTACGTTTATAACAACTATTTGTATAACCGTAAAATTTATATTACGAAATGGCAGTATCTAATATGTTTTTAAACTAAATGAAAGTAAAACATAAACACAAGTTGTCTCGTGGCGAGATAGAATGATAACGCAGTCAGCTAGGGGTTATATTATTGACAATATATATATATATATATATATGGCCCTTGTTTGACTAAAATTGCTGAGAACAGGATTCAGTTGATGCAGAATTCAGGCACACGGCTTGTATGTGGAATTCGTAGGGGTGAAAGAGGCTAGCAATAAGATTAAGGAAATCGGCTGGTTAAGGATGAAACAACGTCGGATTTTCATTCACTAATTTTGATTAATAAAAATCATCAGATGGAAATAACCGGAATACTTATATGAAAGTTTGAAGTTCCGGGGATCGGTGTATGATGTGAATATTTCTCATAAAACTGTCATTACGCCACCGCCAGACTCAACATCAATCTTTGAGCGGTCATTTTCCTATACGGTTTCAAAATATTTCAACGCTCTACCGGAAAATATAAAAAGTTTACAGGGGTTTTCGTTTAAGAGCGCTGTCTGACACGTAATAGAACAAATTAATTTGTAAACATAAGCTACCTACTTCATTTGGCCAGCGATGTAAAACTATTTTCAGATAGGTTTAAGCTAAAATATAAGTTACGTTGAGGTTAAGTTAGGAAGCACTGCTTCAACTTTTATAAAAATGTCTTTTTTACTAATAAAGTCTTTATTATTGTTGTGCTTATTATTATTATTATTAAAAATCACCCAATCATGTCAACATTTAATTGATACCACCACTCAAGGCTGTTTCAATCACTATGACACACCACAAATATTTCTGAAATTGACAGCGATATTATTATGTACTTAAATGTTTTTACAAAAATGAAAATAGAGTACTGTGGTTAGAAACCGAAAACTAAAATTATTCTTAGTCAGGACCTGACTTGTAACCCAAAATGGCGGCGTCACACGTCACAGTTTATTTCAAAGTGCCAACGTGGAGTTGGAATGCTGTACTTATTAATGCTGTGACTAGGTATTGTCGATGGGAATAATTAAACTAACATATTTAGACAAATTTTAAATAGGATGTGCTCGACAGGGTTCGTTCTAGCTGTTGATACCTACCAGCAGTACCTATTTTGTGCGAAGAACATTTGTGTAGCCCCCCAAATGTCACACCAAATCTTTTAGAAGTTAATTTACGTAAGCGTCGTTGTCGTAAGTGGTAAAGTGCGGGCTTTGCATACAGAAGGTCCTGAGTTCAGATCCCAGCTCTGGCAATATTTTTTTTCTTCTAATTTTGAATAAGTAGTTTGTAATAGAAGAATGTGCATCCTTTCATAAACTTGCCTTGATTGTTGATGCAAAAAAATATAATAATTGGGAGTTGCCTTTAAAAAATTTCGATTTTGACTGAACCTGTACTCCTAAGAAATTCTGTATCAGTAAAATGTAACGTCTATACAGACGAAGTATTGTAAAATAAATTCTATACACTTTGTAATAAGTACCTACCTACATTTTTTCAAGGTTCATATATAGAGTACAACTACTTTTAATTTCAGTGTAAATTGATAATAGATTTTTCTATAATGCCGGTTGATATTGATACATAATGTTACAGCAGGCTAAGGTGTGCCATACTTACCCAGATTCAACCATGATTTGATTAAGTACCGGGTGTCCAGTTATAAATGTACCCCCCATTTAACTTTTTCATTTGTCGTTTTAGAAAAAAGTGTCCTAAATATGGTCGATAGTAAATGATCTTAGAGGTAGAAATGCTACTCAGACTGTGGAGCCCGATGTGGACGCAAACGATCTTAATGCATTTTATTGTTCCATTGGTAGAAGGCTGACGGAATCAATTAAACCAAAGAACGACGCCTTAAGCTATATGGGAGAGCGTCTATGGGATGGTCCATTTTGTTTGTCTGCTGTGGATTTGGCGGAGATGATTGAGGTTGTTGCTGAGATCAGGAAGAGAGACTCTTGTGGAATTGATGGAATTGCGATTACAGTAATTAAAAACTTACCATTGTCTGCTCTTAGAGCCTTAATCGATGCTATAAACTTATCTTTTTTACGAGGTGTATTTCCTGCATGCCTAAAAACCGCATTGGTTATACCGTTACATAAGAGTGATGAAACTGATAATCCATCAAATTTCAGGCCCATATCTTTACTGTCAACTTTTTCCAAAATAATCGAAAAGCTAGTCAAAAAGCGACTCCTCAGTTTTCTCAGAGCCAATAATATAATAACATCGGAGCAGTTTGGCTTCCAGAGCGTCAGGAGCACTTCGGATGCCATATTTTCTTTTCTCGAGAATGTTTATTCCCAGCTCAATGAGAATAGAGCAGTTGCCGGAGTATTTTGCGATTTTTCAAAGGCGTTTGATTGTGTAGATCACAGCATCCTTCTCAGGAAGTTTGAGTTTTATGGTGTTAGGGGTGCACCTTTGCACTTGTTTCATTCTTATTTGACTGACCGAAGGCAACTGGTCAGGTTTGGGAGTGGTATGTCTGATAGTATGTGTGTGCCTTCGGAGTGCCACAGGGGTCTGTTTTGGGTCCTGTTCTTTTTCTTCTTTATATTAACGACATTACCACTATTGGACTAACGGGAAGCTTTACGCTGTTTGCGGATGATACGACACTCCTTTGGCATGATAGAGATGCTGATGTTGTCAAAGAAAACATTCGAAGTGATTTGGGAAAGTTAAAGGAATGGTGCGATTCGAATTATATCTCATTTAATTTATCAAAAACACATGTATTATCTTTTAATTTTAAATTTGATGATTTGCTATTTGAAAATAACCATATTAATAGTCCTAATTGTGTTAAATTTTTGCGACTCCAAATTGATTTAAAGCTTAAGTTTGATGAACATGTTAAACTGTTAGGCAAAAAGGTTTCATCTGGCTGTTATGTTTTGAGAGTTGTGTCAGGGGCTCTTGGACTGAAAGTTGCACACGAAATGTGTATTTGGAGGCGTATCTTCGATATGGAATAGCGTTCTGGGGTACTTGTAGCCAAACTTTGTTTAAGAGTATATTTACACTGCAGAAGCGGGCTGTTCGTTATATGTGTAAGACAGATTTTACTGCAAGCTGTAGAGAATTATTCAAAAAACATCGAATATTGACTCTTACATCACTTTTCATTTTAGAAACTGTATGTCTTATACATAAAAATGTAAGAAACATTAACAGCTCAGCTCCACCTAGTCACCCTTATCCCACGAGACTAGTTCAGCGGGTGCACTTGCCTATACCGAGGTCTGCCTTGGTAAAGAAATCACTCTTTATGACAATCGCAGAATGTACAATCATTTGCCGCCAAACTTGACGGCTGTAAAAAATCCCAAGCAATTTAGGGAGGCTGTTAAGCACGTTCTTCTTGAGAAGGCCTATTACTCACTGGAGGACTACTTTGCTGATGCGTGGTAGTGTTTGTTTTGATTTTGTTGTGTTGATCCGTTTTTGGCTTGGTTTGATGATTTTAATGTATAATAATGTATTATGTCTTTTCTGTTCTGCTACTTGCATTTATATATATATATTTATGTTGTGTTGTTATTTACATATTTTACTTCATGAATGTTTGGGGGATTTGAGATTTTACTCTTGCCTTCCTACTAACACTGACAACATAATGTTTTTAAAATATTTTGTTATATTGTGTTTCAAACGATTAATTACATTAATCTTTTGTACTTGTATACGTCTTTGTTATATGTTAATTTAAGTATGACTTTGTCTACAAGAACATTTGTGATTCTTTTATGACAATAAAGTTAAAGATAGTACTAACATTGACAACATAATATAGAGTGGCTTACTGATTTGCGTATGTTTTTGTTATATTGTGTTTGCAACGATTAATGTACATTAATTAATTTTTTGTATTTGTATACGTCTTTATTATATATTATTTTAAATATGACTTTGTCTACAAGAACTTTTGTAATTCTTTTATGATAATAAAGTTAAAGTTATTATTATTATTAAAAATCGAATGGATCAAAATATTTTTTTTATGTAGTGGTCGTTCATGTTTCTCTCTCAGAATTTCGTTGGCCCAGTAAGTGAAAGTTTGCTTCGTCACTAACATAATGTTTTCAAACGAGATTCCTTAGTAAAAAATTATACTTGAAAACGGTAGGACTTACAATGTCGCTCAAATTAGAGAAAAGTTGTACAATTCAAACACCTTTTAAATGGTGTATTCAAAAGTAAACTAGCTTTAGCCGTTTTCGAGAATTTATGGAAAAAACGATTTTTTGCGATTTTAGTTTTTATTTATTTCTGACATTATTTTTACCGATATAAAAAAACGAAAAGCACTTTCTCATTGTTACTTTTTTAGGAGAATAAGATAGCGTTTACAAATTTTCACTACGACGTTTCGTTTTTCGAAAACCATCATCAACTTGTTTTTTTTTCAGTAAACTATGGCGATTTTTCTTGAATAATTTTAAATAACAGGTAAAAACACTGAAAACTTGTTTAAACCATTACATGTGATATACCACTTATTTTCAAATTGAAACCAGCTTGAAATTTAACAATAAAAAAAACAAGTTGATGATGGTTTTTCAAAAACGAAACGTCGTAGTGAAAATTTGTAAACGCTATCTTATTCTCCTCAAAAAGTAACAATGATAAAGTGCTTTTCATTTTTTAATATCGGTAAAAATAATGGCAGAAATAAATAAAAACTAAAATAGCAAAAAACCGATTTTCCAAAATTATCAGAAACGGCTAACCATTTAAAAGGTGCTTAAATTGTACAACTTGTCTTTACTTTAGCCGACATTGTAACTCCTACCGTATCCAAGATTCCAACGCTATCCCACTATTATCTTGGACACACTGTATAACTAAGAGAAATATAATTGCATTATGACAGTGCGTAGTCTTTGATGTCTTTAAATTAAAGATCGAAACGTAATGAAACTGCACATAGGAATCAAGGCAAATGCGAATTAAAGAAGTACCAGTTTAATTGGTGAAACACCTGACCGGCATTCGGGAGATGTGGGTTCAAATCCCGATTTTTTTTTAGTTGAATATCTTTCTTTCGTATACAATGTGTCTACGGATAGAGTTTGGAAGAGGAAAAACTTTTTTATTTGTGGATTTAGAAGAAAAAGTCATTCTTTATAAAAACGTCTGCTTGTGTCGAAACTACAATTTCAAATGCCAAATTTTCGATTACTATACAGGGTATAACAAAAATAACATTTTTAATGATTTTAATTTTCTTGTTTTTTTTTAATTTTGTGAAAATATTTTGAAAACCGTGATTTATTACATCAATTGTGCAAAAAAACACTATTCAAAGTGGTTAATTTCATAGGTACTATTAAAATAATAAAATTAAAAAAAAAACAAGGAAATCAAAATCATTCAAAATGTTATTTTTGATATACCCTGTATAGAAATCGTAGATTTATATAGATGATAGAAGGAGTTCTTCTTTTTTTTTTTAAAAAGAGATAATACTTATTCTTTGGTATAGTCATTTAGAGCGGATGCCATCATTGACATTGTATTATCATTTATTAAATAATGATATTTGTTTATTGGAAAACATAAAGTTATTATTGAAAATTTCTTGTTTTCTTTCATACGAGTATATAAGCCCTCCAGTTTTAATTGCCATCATCTCATGTTACATTTGAGTATTAATTGCCTTATTATTTACTTTCTATATGGCAGAAATCCATTCATCCAGCTTTGACTTGTTGCGTTCTCGAGACTCCATTTATTCAATTCCCATAACTATTACTTGTAAGAGCACTCTGTTGGCATAGTAACGCTTTTTAAAATGCGGGTCTATCATCCACAGTGATTAAAGCAGTGCAGTAGAAGTACAGGTTAGTTGGGAAATACTGGGCTTTTATTAAAGTATTATTGGAAGGGACTAACCTAAAGGTGGATTTTTCTTTTGAAAATGAACTCAAGAGAAGGAAGAGAAAAATAAATTGAATCCAAAACAAAGATATGTTGAAGCCTGTTCTGTTATACGTTGGTATACTATACGGATCGAATTGGTCCTCCTTTATAGTGCTCCTATGCTTCAATGGATTTTAATAAAATAATTATTGTTATTAGATACTATTTATTTAATAGGCGATAAAATACACAAAGATAATATAAAGCTATTAAGAAAAGCATTAAAAACAACGAGTTTATGAATATTGCTCTTTTGTGGTTTGGTTTTTATTTGATAGTAGAATGTTTAATAATTATTCAGTCATGAAAAACAAACCGAAGCTTGTGGTTTCAACTATTTAATTAAAAAAAAAGTAACCCCGCACATTTAGCTGATAGATCTCAAGTAAAAGCTATAATTTAACCACTGTATTGTCCATACAAATGTAGAAATTAAGCATTAAATTAAGCAAATTAATGTAGCAACACTTGATTGATTGAGTAATAACGAATATTTGTCTAAATACTATTAAATACGATCACAATTGTAGCTAACACTTTTGCAAGTTTAAAATTACAACTCAGCTAAATACTAGCTAATATTTGGTCAAATACTACGGCCATTACTTGGTTAAATATTAGCTAAGACTTTATGAATTTCATCATTAAAACTTAATAAAATCCTATCGAATATTTGACTAAAAACTTGTGCCCAATTACTTTGCTAAAACCTGACTGAAATAGCTAATATTTCTGGTCAAAATAGCCGAATAGCTAATGCCAAAAAATTATTAACTCTTGGTGTCAAAATTTAAGTGCTTAGTCAAATACGAGCTTGCACAACCAATAAATACAGTGCTACATATTAGCTAACACCCATATAATTCCTAAACTATAAATTACACAAATACTAGCTAATATTTGGTAAAATACTTGGCTCTACATTAGTTAAAAATGTGTCAAATTTAGACCAACAACTCAAGTAAAAGCAATAATTTAACTACATGACCCTATGGTCCATACAAATGTAGAAATTTGTCACTATACTAGCTAGGACTTGAACAAAATCCTAGCAACACTTGATTAAGTACTGCTAATATTTGTCGAAATACTATTAAATACTTGCGAGCAAAATTTTAGCTAAGACTTTATCAACTTTAAAAGTACAACTTAATAAAATACAAGCTAATATTTGGTCAAATGCTGCGGTCATTACTTGGTTAAATATTAGCTAAACTTTATGAATTTCATCGTAACAACTTAATAAAATCCTATGTAATATTTGATTAATATCTAGCTAACACTTGTATCCAATTACTTTGTTATAACTTGACTATGAATTAGTTAATATTCATGGTCAGATACTTTGTTAAATTTGGCTAAATATGTTAGTTAAATACGAGCTTCCACGGCCCGTAAATAAAGTGTTACATATTAGCTAAAGCTCAGCTAAATTCTAAACTATAAATTACACAAATACTCCTAGCTAATATTTGGTCAAACACTTGCCTAAACATTAGTTAAAACTGGGTCAAACTTAGTTAAATACTACCAGCTACTCTTACGTCAAATACTTAGCTAAAAGTGGACCGGAATTTCAAAACTACACTACTAGCTAGCCAATTAATATTTTTTAATCAAATATTTAGATTAAGATTGGTAGCTAATATTTCCGAACAGAGGCTAACTAACTCTTGAGTAAATATTAATAATTAATAACACGTGGCGGCCAAATTTCACTCAGATTATACAATCTAGCGCATAGTTTATTAATTATTAATATAAAATACATTACAATATGTTAAGTACCTATGTATATTATTATATAATTTATTATTATGATAAATATAAATTGTCACGTCATATTTCCAATAAGTTTGAAATGAATTATTACCTACTTGGTACCCAACTTGTGTCGTTTACGTATCTACTTTACTACCTATACTTACACCTAATTAAAGACACACGGTAGGTAAGATGGGAAATTCCACTATACGGGAATTACCTAAAAAAATATTTAATTCAACACAATGAATTACTATGTATAGTAAATTCTTCCAAATAAATGCTGACACTAAAATGAAATGAATCCACAGCGAAGAGGCTGAACATACACGTGTGAATAATATCAATTTTTTCAGCCAAGTCCCTAAAAGTTGTCCTGGCAACTTTTAATGACTATTCCAAAATTCCTTAGAATGTATAAATTCGATAAAAAAATCACTTAAATTGCAAATGGAATGCATTCGCATATCCAAAACAACCATGGGAATTATTTGCCGGCGTTACCTATATAGATATCTTATAACACCCGCCTAAAGTGTCAAAACATTTAAATAAAATAAAAAGAGAAAAGTTTATTCATTATTTTACAATGATTTTGTGTCCGTAAATATAATGAAATGGAAAATAATTTTTACCCCTTCAACTGAAGTTTGGCATGTTGTTCATAATATCATTGTCCTGCCTAAATCTCACAACTCCACAACTTTAGATTCTTTTGGAAGGTTGCTTTTAGCCTGTATACCAGAATAAGTGAGCGTACAGTTAGAAGAAGACTTAAAGAAGGTATCAAGTCCTATAGGCCAAAAAAGCCCAAAACTTCAGAGACGTCATCGAGTAGAGCGACTCGCCTTTGCTCGAGAACACCGAAATTGGAATATTGACCAATGGGGTCCAGTTTTATTCACGGATGAGAGCCGTTTCTGCATACATTCGATTGATGGTAGGGAAAGATTGTATCGACGTCCAGGAGAATAAAATGAACAATTTAATTTTACTCCTACTGTCTCTTTCGGTGGAGGCTCAATTATGGTGTGGGGTGGCATATGTTTAGGGGCACGCACAGAGTTAGTGGTTATTGATGGCGGTGCTTTAACTGCAGATAGGTACATAAGGGATGTTCTGCAAAACCATGTGGTACCTTTCGCCCCACATTATCGGAGCGAATTTCCTCTTAATGTAGGACAAGGCTCGCCCGCACGTGGCTCTTTGTGGAACTGACCTTTTAAATCAAGTGGCGATACCGACAATGAATTGGCCATAATAACAACAATTAAATGGATGCATAAAACTAAAAAATGAACTGATAACTCACCGATTCCTGGAAGTATGCCAGTAAAACTGTTCCGTTGATACTTCTAATTAAATTTGTATCCTTCCAGACCAGACATATACCATATTCTTGATCATACCTACGTTGCTCTTGACTTTGAAGGCAACAAGATTTCGACAGCTTTTGTTGCAGTTTCTAATATTTTTTTTTGGAATTCCTTCTATTATTTCATGAAAATTTTAACCAATAATTGTTAACTGACAGAAACGTCAAACAAAAAACCTTCAGGCGAAAAATATATCCCTCGGGCCAAAGGCTCTAAGGCTATTGTCGCGCGATGTTCATTATAGTCTTCATAATGCCTTTGGTACATAAATAGCTTTCTTACTGATTAATTTTTGACATTAAGTAAGTCGACGCAACATTAGGACGATAGCCATTTATTTTTGTTTTTGGCTTAAAATAGGTACAATCTAACGTTAATAACGTTATTTTCATAGGAGCATTAAATAATTTATTAAAACAAAAATATTATGTTTCTGCCCCACAGACGACAAACTCACAAGCAACCACTACCTAGTACTCAGAGTGACGAAACTCTTACAACCCGAGAATCCACTGTTATACTAATCTCAAGGTGTATGACCACCCAAAACCCCAAATGATCGATAACATACTACATTTATTCAGCTAAAATTAACCCCACTATATCACAATCACATTTTAGCTTTGTTAAATGTCCTCCAAAATCAAAACCAAACGTGGACTACCTACTCCTGCTACTCCCTTTAATCCCGTCACTCTCACACGAGTTGGGGGAACGGTTTTCTATATTTCCGTTTGGGATTTCTTATCGTGCTGCAGGCTTTTTTATTCTTTCACTTGATCTCAGCCAAAGTGCGCGAAAATATCAGTTCGTGTCCGACCTTCGATACAGTTATATTAATTTTAAATACCAGAGATTTAATAAATACAGCGAGGTAGTTGTTTGTAACGTTCTCAAGTGTTTTGTAACGCCTGTGTTAATAAAGAATTAATTGATCTATTCATTAAAAAAAATTGTAGTAATAAAAACGAAAAAACATTTAGTGAGTATTTTTTAAAAATAATTTCCTTCACTAACAACAGCTTGTAGTGCCTGGACTAACACATAAATATGGATGGTTAGTTTATGATTTTGATTTACCTACAGGGTGATTTAAAATCGTGTAACATCGTTACAGTTAAATTTACGTTTCTTTTTGTAAATAGAAAACTGTTCAGTTTCTTCTGAGCAACTTTTCCGGATCGCAGTTATTGCTGCGCATACAGGGTGGCCAAACTGGACGATTTCATATGTTTCTATCACAGATACCCAAAAATTGACATGCGATTTTGATCGATTTCGTTTTCGGTCGATAACTTTTTTGTTTTTCTAGATAATTCGTTTCTGAAAAAACTTTTTCATAGCACTTTTTGATTTGTTTATATACAGGGCTATTAGTAAATTTGCTGCAACAATTATTATTTTTTACTTATGGAATACTCCGTATATTTTTACATTTTCTTGTAAAAAAATTAAAAACACTTTAATACGCACTAATTGTTAAGAAAGGATTTTGTTTAAACTCTTTTTTTTGTGATATTGTTGATATTTTGTTTGTTCTTTTTTTTTCATTATATGTTTTACTTTTTGTTTGGTCTTAGACATTTACTTCAATCCTATTTTTATTATGTTGCACAGAAAAAGTTTATTTATTTTATTTAGTTATATTTATTTATATCTAAGTTTTATTTGGTGATGTTTTATTTTGTATGTTCCTTCTCTATTTTTTTTTTGATATTGATACGTATTTGGTTTGTTCTTTTTTTTCATTATGTGGTACACAGTGTTTATTTTTATTTATTGTTTCTTTTTTACATTTTGTTTGTTCGTATACATTTATTTCAATCATGTTTTTATTATGTTGCACAGAACAACTCTATTTATTTTTATTTTTTATATCTAACTCTTCTTTTGTTAAGTTTTATTTGGTGATGTTTTATTTTTTATGTTCCTTCTCTATTTTTTTTTTTATTTTGATACCTATTTGGTTTGTTCTTTTTTTTCATTATGTGGTACACAGTGTTTATTTTTATTTATTGTTTCTTTTTTACATTTTGTTTGTTCTTATACATTTATTTCAAGCATGTTTTTATTATGTTGCACAGAAGAACTCTATTTATTTTTATTTTTTATATCTAAGTCTTCTTTTGTTAAGTTTTATTTGGTGATGATTTATTTTTTATGTTCCTTCTCTATTTTTTGTGATATTGATATTTTCTTGGTTTTTTTTTCATTATGTGGTACCTACACAGTGTTTATTTTTATTTATTGTTTCTTTTTTACATTTTGTTTGCTCTTATACATTTATTTCAATCCTATTTTTATTATGTTACACATAAAAGGTCTATTTATTTCATTTTGTATGTTCCTTCTCTAATTTTTTGTGATATTGATATTTTGTTTGTTCTTTTTTTCATTATATGGTACACAGTGTTTATTTTGATTTATGGTTTCTTTTTTACATTTTGTTTGTTCTTATACATTTTTCTCAATCCTATTTTTATTATGTTTCACAGGAAAAGTCATTTATTTTTATTTTCTTATGTCTAAGTTTTCTTTTGTTAAGTTTTATTTGGTGATGTTTTATTTTTTATGTTCCTTCTCTATTTTTTTTGATATTGATACCTATTTGGTTTGTTCTTTTTTTTCATTATGTGGTACACAGTGTTTATTTTTATTTATTGTTTTTTTTTTACATTTTGTTTGTTCTTATACATTTATTTCAATCATGTTTTTATTATGTTGCACAGAACAACTCTATTTATTTTTATTTTTTTATATCTAAGTCTTCTTTTGTTAACTTTTATTTGGTGATGATTTATTTTTTATATTCCTCCTCTATTGTTTTGTGATATTAATATTTGGTTTGTTCTTTTTTTTTCAATATGTGGTACACAGTCTTTATTTTTATTTATTGTTTCTTTTTTACATTTTGTTTGTTCTTATACATTTATTTCAATCCTCTTTTTATTATGTTGCACAGGAAAAGTCTATTTATTTTTATTTTCTTATGTCTAAGTCTTCTGTTGTTAACTTTTATTTGGTGATGATTTATTTTTTATATTCCTTCTCTATTTTTTTGTGATATTGATATTCGGCTTGTTCTTTTTGTTCACTATGTGGTACACAGTGTTTATTGTTATTTTTTTCATTTTGCTTGTTCTTATACATTTATTTCAATCCTCTTTTTATTGTGTTGCACAGCAGAAGTCTATTTATTTTTATTTTTTTAAATCTTCTTTTCTTTTATTAAGTTTTATTTGGTGATATTTTATCTTTATGTTCTTCTATTTATTTTTAAAATTTAAGTAAGTATATTTAATGTTTTTATATTTTAATATTGATTGATAGAAATCCATATCTGCAGGGTGTTACAAAAAGACGCGGCAATATTTAAGGGGGTAATATCTCAGGTCATTTTATAAAAAAAAGTGCCCATAAACTTTCCAAGATACAAGGTGTTAAAGATTTTTTGTAAATAACGGTGAACTGTCAAAAAGTTTTTTGCAAATGTAGTGATATCATAAGTAATGATAATTTTTAAATTTACTTCTAGAACGCACGAGGCAAAGTCTTTTTATTTGCAATAATTATTATTAGACTCATCTTGTATAGAAAACGGTCGATATAGATCGCAAAATGCAATTATAATTTCAATGTAGACTAAATTACTTCATCAAATTGTTTCAGCAATGGAAGCTAATCAGTTTAAGGACTTTGGAAAGGAAATGATAGACTATGTTGCTGGCTATTTGGAAAATATTAGAGATCGGTACGTATATTTTAGTGTTTGATTGACTAAACTGCAGAAATCTATTCTGCCACGAAAATCAATCATTTTTGGGAACAATTAAGGCCAGGTCTGAATAAAAGCTCATTTTGTTTATTTTTTTTAAAGGTAAATGTCACCCTCGCGTCAGAAATTCTTTTTTAAACTTGTTTTATTTCTTTTCTTTGGACGGACTGTATAATACCATAATATCACAACTGTTACTTTTTTCAGTAATTAAATATATTGCATATTATTAGTTAATCTTGTACGCAACAATATTCCAAACAAACTAGGTCAAATATAATCTATTGATAAATATCTCGGTAAGATATGCTCAATTATTCGAATATGACTTTTACTTTTTCTTACTGAAATTCCTTCTAGTAACTACAGAATTATAAGTAGTACCGATTATGAATGTTTGGGCAGTATTTTTGATAATACCGATGATGATAGTCTCAGAAGGTTTTATTCATTTTTTTTTTCGAACTGTATACATAATTTTTATTAAAAATTTTACAAACTACTTTAGATATTTAAATAAAATTTGGCACATTAGGATAGGCTATTTACTTTTTTCCGTTTGACACACCGTTTGCAAGTAAAAATGTATAATTGGTCTGAAAAAAAATTAAACAAAAAAAAATAAGAAGTCTCCTGGCCATTGGTCCAATACCATTAACCACGTCATTCTTTATGTCAATTCTCCCTAAACGGTCGGTCCATTGTTGAAGATGATAATTGTAATTGAGCCATGCTCTTAGTGCTATTCCAAAATGCGGGGGAGCTCCTTCCGGTTGTATCCAACTTTAATGCCTTAAACTAATGGGTACATACTGTAGATTGTCCTGCAGATTATTGTTAAGAAACTCCAAAAACAGTTTGGAGTTCAACCTTGGGAGTAGGAAATGTGGACCACAAACATTATCATCAATAACGCCCAACCAAACATTTACATTAATCATCGTCTTGCCTAAATTCGTTATAGCATATAATGTACACGGTGTTCCATTTAAAATAAAGTTGAAGTTGTCTATATATTGCAAAAAACCTAAAATTTTTGACTGAAATGTAATGAATGATGATTCTGGTAATTCTAGTCGGGTGTTACCTACAGTTGAACCGGGATATCTTCGGCCACTCATACCAGAAACCGCTCCAGAAAAGCCTGATAAATGGGAGGAAGTTCTAGCTGATGTTGAACGAGTCATTATGCCAGGAGTAAGTTGATTTTCCTTCATCTGAACATTAAAACTCTTGTAAATTAAAATGCAGGGTATTGTATTTTGTTAACTGGGCATTTAACCTGCTATGTTTTTGAACAAATATCCAAAAATCTAATTTGCACGAAAAATAAGCAATTTTAGGTACTTACCACTTTTATCAAATAGATGCAGAATTAAAATCGGCTTCCTGTCAAACCAAAATTTACAGGGTGTTCCATTAAAAAAAAATTATACTCATTTCAATGAGGATAAATTTTTATGATCAAGCTAGTTATCCCTGCCCTAAACAGGTTTTCTTCATATTTACTCTATAGGGTGTTCCGTTTAACAAACATAATATGTTTGATATGTGTTTCTTTTTTGGGCCGCTCTGTATCCTTGCAATGTGTTTCGAAATATGGCGCGATTAGTTCTACAAACAAATTAAATTTGTCGCAGTTTTGATACAGTAAAACAAAGCGTCTTGCGCGACTCACCCTGTATTTTTAGAGCGCTAACTATTCCTCAAAATTGTCCTAGTTCGTACGTATCTCTTAGTTGCAGTTTTAAAAAATTGTCACATCATCATGGTCATTATTTTTTTAAGACCACCCTGTATATTTGTTGCATAGCAAAAAATCATTTTTAAAATACTTTGGAAAAAGCCTACAAATCACAATTTTGTCGATATCAGGAAAGTTGGTTAAAGACACCAGAAACTAACATATTATACAGGGTGTAAATATATAAGTGCGTAAAACTTGAACATGTGACTCTTTGTTGAAAAACAGGGTGGATCTTTTATATAACAAAAAATGATTTGAGCATACCCTGATTAGAGGCCTTTTTTAAGATCACCCTGTATATTTGTTGTATAGCTAAAAATCGGTTTTAAATTACTTTTGGAAAACCTAAAAATCACAATTTTATTGATATCAAAAAAGTTGGTTAAAGACACGAGAATCTAACATATTATACAGGGTGTAAATACATAAGTTCGAAAAAAATGAACATTTGATTCTTTGTTGAAAAACAGGGTGGATCTTTTATATAACAAAAAGCTATTTGAGCTTCTCCTGATTAGGGCCATTCTACACGAACTACAAAAACGCGACCGTTTGCCGGCGAGCGACGCGCGTGTGTCACAGAACCACAGAGTTTAAATAGGACCTACTATACGGGCAACTTTGCGGTCGCGTGTGGACGCGTTCGTTGGCGTGCCGGCCGACGTGTTGAACGCAAGAGGACCCGTAAAAGTCGCGCGCCGGAGACCGGCGTGTCATTCATTCTACATGTAGCTACTTGCACGCGTCTGGCCGGCCGAGGCGAATTATCCTTCACCAGTCCACGATTTTGGTCTTTGCAAACAAGATGTTTTACAGTGAAAGATTTATTTGTGAAATCGAGAATCAACCTCCTCTATATTATATTAAAAGTAAGGATTATTGTAATAGGAGGGTTATTCTTTCGTAGTGATTGATCTGAACAAGTGAATGTGATTAAACTGAATGTGATTATACTGAACTGAATATTTGGCGAAACCGAAAGATCATCTTTTTGGTGATTGTCTTTCACTTAACCTCGAAATCTTGTGAAAACAACCAAATCTGCTCTGAAAACTGGAAAATTATTTCTTCCATGATATTATTATCCATGTTTTAAACTTTTACAATTTATTGGTTTGATTCGAAATCATATTCCAATTATTATCTCTCAATATTCAATACTTTTAGAGGTTAACTGTTAACTGAATGAACTAACCGGTACCTAGAGGTTGATCAGTAAGCGGTAAGGGGGGTAGGAATTTTAATCAGTTTGGTAGAAGTGACCGATGTCGAAAGAATACGCACAATCGTGAATGAACTGACAATTTTCAGATTGTTCACTTAGTTCAGTACGAAAGAATAACCCTATAGATGTAAAAGCTAGGTGTTGGGTGAAAGTAGCAGAAGTAATGTTTGAAGATTTAACACTACCTTTAAGGAATTTCAGTCGTGGTGCGTAAGCAACAGGCTCATGGTGAATCCCAGTAAAACGGTGGCATTGCAGTTTAGCAGATACAAGCGTGAGTTGGGTTTTAATCTCACATTCAATAACATAACTTTGCCTTGGTCGGCTTCTGCCGGTTTGTTGGGTCTGCAGGTGGATCCCAAGTTCTCTTGGACACTGCATGTGGACAAACTTTGCAGTAAGCTGAATCCAAATATATACATCTTACATTCCTTAAAGAGCTTTATGAACCAGGCATCATTGCTCTCAGTGTATTATGGCTTAATATATTCTGCGATTGGCTGCAATATCGCTGTGTGGGGCAGATGCGCGGAGGCAGATCGAGTTTTTATCACACAAAAAAGAGCACTAAGACTGATTTTTAACATACAATATGGTGGTACCTGTAAAGATACGTTTATTCGAAATCAGATACTCACTGTTCCATGTGTTTATTTGTACAGGGTATTGTCTTTTGCGTTTAACTGTAGGAAGAAGGGAAGAGCTCGGAGGAGAGGTGATGTACATACGCACTTAACCCGGGGAAGAGAGCAATTCTGTCTACCACGTCCGAGGCATGAATTTTACAAAAAGTCACCCCTATACTCAGGATTGTATTTCTTTAATCTGCTTCCTAATGAGATAAGGGGGTGCCAATCCGAGACATTATTTAAGAAAAAAATAAAGACTTTGTTAGCAGCTAACGCGTTTTATAGCATTCGGGATTTTACCGAATTTATTGTAACAAGACATTGATGCTGCGATCGCTGTGACTGTTAACCAATTCTGAAATGCGCTCCCCTAGAGTAATTATTCTACTTGTTCTGTTGTGTATTGTGTTATTTTTATTTATTATCTGTTGTATATATATATATATATGTTTTTTTATTGTATTTTGCTTATAAATTTCTTATTTTTGTTGGATTGCAACATATATGTCGTATTAGTTTTTTTAATAACTTATTGTAAGACTATGTTATGTTTGTATGTAATTGTTATATTGTGTAATTGTTTTTGCAAGATATTGACGTGTCAAAGTACCTCATAATGTACAACATATGACAAAATAAATGATTTGATTTGATTTGAACCAACAGGGTGTACCCACCAACTTAATAACGTAAATTGGTGAACAGCGATACACCCCACTTGTAGCAAATATGAGCCGTTTTGTCGCTAGTCTAGAATGGGTCGCGTTTCCCTCGCCGCTACACGCTCGTATAGAATGGGCAAAATTTTCAAGCGACTGAGCGACTAAACGGTCGCGTTTTTGTGGTTCGTGTAGAATGGGCCTTAGAGTCCTTTTTTTAGATCAGTAGACGCAGTTTTCAACTCGTCTGATATGGATTACTGAAAAGCAGTTCATTACGAAAAAACGTGTATAGTTTTGTCTATACGTTTTGCAAAATACTGTATTAAGTAATTATTTTTCTCTTTCAAAAATGTTGGTTAATTTTTAATAACTGTGTTGTTTTATTATTCTGCTTAACAGGTGACGCATTGGCATTCACCTAGATTTCACGCTTACTTTCCTACGGCGAATTCATATCCAGCCATCGTAGCGGACATTTTAAGTGGTGCAATCGCTTGCATTGGATTTTCATGGGTTAGTAACTACCTAATCTTACGTTATTCTTATTATACCAGGTGACCACAAAGAAGTGCACCTCGTCCGATTGTGGATTTCTGGTTAAAATTGGAGTAATTTAAATATTTCTTTTTTTTTTTTGGTAATCTTGAACCTTTATTTTAAAATTGTTTGTTTGTTGTTGGCGAAATTTTTTATACAGGGAATAATAAGCTGAATTTGGATCACGTTTTCCGCCTCTAGATTCATGACACGTCGGTAAACAAGTCGATATAGTTTTGTTTGTACGAAAATCGTTTTAATCATCAACATAAGCTGATGGCAAATTCATTTTCTCCGTCCGTCACAATATATAAGCCATGCTTGAGTTAATCTTTTTAAAAGCGGAAATAGAACTCTGAAAGTGGTTGAGAATATCTTTTGTGTATTGTATGAGAGTAAATAAATTGAAAAATAGAGATGTACCAGCTATGTCTTTTGAAAATATCAAAATGAAAGGCAAATATTGTCGGTGGCATTATCAAACCATTATCGGTGATTTATAATTTTATTTCCCGAACAAAAGATGACTAGTGACCATGTCCAGTTCATACAAAGGGGGTCCATCTCAATCTGTCAACCAATGTAGCGGTCTTCTCTCAATAATATGTTTCTGATGTTCTTGAGAGGTGAGGACCTTGGAAAGGTTTTCCAATAGGGATGATATGATTTTGAAGCGACGTTGCGGCTATTTGTAATATGTCATGATGATCAAGAACTGAAGCCATTGGACCAGCGTAATTTTGCCTTGGAACAACTTGAAAACGATAACTATTTTTTTAAGAAAATCATCTTCTTCGATGAGGAACACTTTCATCTGAGTGGTGCGGTAAATAAACAAAACTGTCGATTCTGGTGCGAAGAAAATCCACAAATTATTCATGAAAAACCATTACATTCACCTAAATTGACAGTTTGGTGTGGTTTTTGGTCTGGTGGAATCATCGGTCCGTACTTCTTTCGAATTGATGCTGGTAACACCGTTACTGTAAATGGAGAGCGGTATAGATCGATGATAACCAACTTTTTATGGCCGATTTTAGAAGAAGTTGATCTTGACAACATTTGATTCCAGCAAGACGGGGCTACGTGCCACACAGCAAATGCAACAATTGAATTATTGCGAGAAAAGTTTGGAGATTCGATTATTCCAAGAAGTTGTGATTTAACACCGTTAGACTATTTCTTGTGGGGTTATTTGAAGTCATTGGTCTTTCGAAATAAACCAGACTCTCTTTAAGCTTTACAAGTCAATATTGAACGTGCCATTCATGACATACGACTTGATTTAGTGGAAAAAGTGCTCGAAAATTGGGTTCATCGAATTCGTTCCTGCAGAAGAAGTCGTGGAGGCCATTTGAATGACGTTTTATTTAAAACTTAATTGTATAGATTGTGCTTCACATTCAATAAAAAACTTTTGAATTTCCTTAACAATATGTGTGTTTTTTTTTTAAAGAAATCATATCACTCTTATTGGAATACCCCATATTAAACGTTCATCGTCCTTATCTTTTTTGAAATCATTTTTGTCTGCTAGACATCAGACTGTTTGTTTTAATGGTTACAAACTAAGATCTTACGCTGGCTGCAGGCTAAGACACTCAAGCAACCTTAAGGGTTCTGAAGAATAAACTGGTGTCGGAATGTCAAAGAAATCTTAGGGCCTTGGCCAACCATAACAGGGTTGTATGACATACATAAAAAGATCAATTTCCGGAGTGACATCAATAGAACCCACAAAAACATGAAATAGTGAATGTAACTATTCTAGTTCTGTTTCTGTTTATTGAGATAAAAACCCTCATAAAGCCCATTTTAAATAAAACAATAGCAATTAGTAATATATTGATAATTAGTATCCCTGAGGACCCAATCAACTTTCAGTTCGAGAAAAAATTATCCCTAATAAAAAGAAAAACATTAAAAATAATTTTGATTACATTTTTTAGATCGCCAGTCCGGCTTGTACGGAATTAGAAGTCGTTATGCTGGATTGGCTAGGGAAAATGGTTGGTTTGCCCGAAGAGTTTCTCGCCTGTTCGGGTGGCAAAGGGGGTGGCGTTATCCAGGGCACGGCTAGTGAAGCCACTTTGGTAGCATTACTTGGCGCCAAAGCACGTGCTATCAATAAAGTGAAAAAAGAAAATCCCGACATGAAAGATGCTGACATTGTAGCGAAATTGGTTGGATATACTTCAGGTAAAAAGTTTTTGAAAGTTTAGTTTGCAGTTTTTCTCTCAGTGGCGTAGTAAACTGATAGAAAGTGACTTTTTTATAACTAGAGTTTGATGGAGTTATTGTTCAAATGAGCATACTACAACTTCGAAAATAACATAAAATTTTTCTTCAGTTTTATTCAACATATTTTTTGTTTATCGATTTGCAATTTGTTCAAGTTGTCTGAGAATTGTGGATATCCATAAAAATCTACTTTCTTCGTAATTTCTTCTTTAATATGTTCAATCTTTTTGTTTCAAGGTCTTAGCTTGCTGTTCTTCAATTGGCTTGACGCTCTTCTTTTGCAGAGCTTGTCAAAGTTCGATTCATATGCTTTCTTGCCTTTCTTTATCGCGATTTCTTTAATTTTCTTAGATATGTCTGTTTGATGTTCGTTCAATTTCCATTTTTTCAAGTTATCTCCACAAATGTGGTTTACTATGAAAAGCTGCTTTTTCGAAATAGTTTCATTCGCCGCCTACTTTCCGCATGATTTCCTCTAGTATTCAATTCATGCTCTTCGTTCTCAGACTTTAACATAATATTCATTATTATTATCATTCGCTTTCAATCCTTGCAATTTCTTCTTTGATTTACGTCGATGTCTTTTCAAAATTCTTTAATTTTCTTCAAGCTCTTCTTTCATAGAGTGTTTGAAAGTTTCACACATGTTTCCCTACAATTTCTTCTTTTTGATTTCTCTGATTTCATCCACGTCTCTACTTGATGTTTATCAATTTTTTTCTTTTATTTGCCTTTGTTTAAATTGTTTCTATGGAAGTGTGTCTTCTTGTATTCTTAAATTTTCTGCAACTCATTTTTCATTTTTATTTGGTCAGGCAGTCTCTCTTTCTTTGAAAAGCTTTTCTTTTGTAGATTTCCTTTCTTGTAGTGGTTCTTTTTCTACTTTCTTCTCAATTATTTCTTCAATGAGTTATTGCATTTGGGTCAACTAATCTTCCATTTGAAATTGCATTTGTGGAAGTTGTATTGAAAAGCTTTACTTTTTTGGAAATTGCTCTTATCTTGTTTTTATTCGCCACCATTTCTTCTTTGCTGTCTTTAATTTTTACCGACGTTCTTCCATTTATTTCAACTTAGCTTTTATTTTAATTGGCGTGGGGTCTAGTTGTCTACAGAAATGCGGCTCTGAAGAAGTAGCCTTTTATGACTGCATTGTTTCTGTTTCTTCATTTTTAGAACAAAGTCATTCTTCAGTGGAACGGGCTGGTTTGTTAGGTGGTGTTAAGTTGCGTTCCTTAACACCTGATGACTGCAATAAATTACGTGGTGAGGCAGTGCAAAACGCGATAGAAGAGGACTTGCAAGCTGGCCTTATACCATTTTTCGTAAGTGACTTTATTCGAATTTAATTTATTCAAAAAAGACTAATAATTCTTGAATACCTTAGGCTGTAGCAACTTTAGGAACAACGTCATCATGTACTTTTGACCGTTTAGACGAGATCGGGCCAATTTGTAACCAGTACAACGTTTGGTTGCACGTAGATGCAGCCTATGCAGGATCTGCTTTCATTTGCCCTGAATTTAGGTAGTAACCACGTCACTTTCCTTTGAGGAATCTTATTGTATTACTCAACATTTTAGGTATTTAATGAAAGGTATTGACCGTGCAGACTCCTTCAACTTCAATCCGCATAAGTGGCTATTGGTCAACTTCGATTGTTCTGCCATGTGGCTGAAGGATCCATCATGGTTGGTCAATGCCTTTAATGTTGATCCGCTTTATTTAAAACATGAGCAACAAGGTAGCTGATTTAGAGAGTTTTTACACTGAATTAAAACTAATTTTCTATCTCAATCAACGAAACAGGTGCTGCTCCCGATTACCGTCATTGGCAAATACCGCTCGGTCGACGATTCAGGTCACTCAAACTGTGGTTCGTCCTCAGACTGTATGGTGTGGAGAACCTTCAAAAGTACATTCGTAAGCAAATTGGTTTGGCTCACTATTTTGAATCACTGGTACGGACTGATGAACGTTTCGAGATTACGGAAGAGGTTTTGATGGGTTTGGTGTGCTTCAGGTTAAAAGGGAAGAATGATGTGAATGAGGCGCTGTTAAAGAGGCTTAATGGTCGAGGTGAGTTAAGTGAAAGAATTTTTACGAGTGGCGGAAAAAACATTTATAGGAATGAGGACAATCTGAGTCTGTTATAGAATTTTGTTTAGTACGTAACGTTTCGAGGCATAATTCTCAACATATCCTGTTTATCTCTTTATCAACATGACGTATTTTTGCCATAGAAGACAACGCTTTGAGGACGTATTTTTTGATTATAAATTGGACGTATATTTTCTCTAAAACTCAATGTTTGAGTATGTGGTTTTCTATTTTATCAGCGGACGTATATTCTCTCTAGAAAGCAGTGCCTCTTTACTTGTGCTCTAGAAAAAAAACGACCGTTTCGTTTTTATTAGTGGGCGAACCTTTCTTCTAGAAAACAAAGATTTGAGGACGTGCTTTTACGATTTATCAGCTGGAAGTACTTTTCTTCTAGAAGACAACGCTTTGAGGACGTATTTTTATGTTATAAATTGGACGTATATTTTCTCTAAATCTCAATGTTTGAGTATGTGCTTTCCTTTTCTATCAGCGGACGTATATTTTCTCTAGAAAGCAATGCCTTTTTACTTGTGCTCTAGAAACAAAGGGGCGTTTCATTTTTATCAGAGGGCATATGTTTCTTCTAGAAAACAAAGATTTGAGGGCGTGTTTTCCTATTTATCAGCTGGAAGTACTTTTCTTCTAGAAGACAACGCTTTGAGGATGTATTTTTATGTTATAAATTGGACGTATTCTTTCTAGAAGACAACGCATTAAGGTCCCATCCTCTTTATTAATTAGACGTAGTTTTGATATATAGCTAAATGCTTCGTTTACGTGCTTTCCCTCCTTTTAAAACAACACTTCGAATACGTCCTCGGCCTTTGTTTATCAAGCACACGTAATTTTGCACTTTAAACCAATGCTCTGAGTACGTGCGTTGCTTGTATTTCAAGCGTGCGTACTTGTTCTCCAAAATGAAAGTCCTCAATTCCATGGATTTCCTTTTTGTCTATCCGACGTACTTTCCCTCTCAAAATCAACGCATCGAGTACGTCATGAATCCTACGTACTTTTCCACTTGAATGCGAATAAGCTTTGATTACGTATTTTTCGTTTTTATCAAACGACTATATTTTTTAATACTCGTATTTTGAAGTGTGACGGACGTTTTTATCACTTAAGACGTAATTTTTTGTGGACGTACTTTTCCCTTGTTTTTTAAGCGCTCGGACTAGTATCCAAGGCTGCGAGTATGTACGTCTCTCTCAAGTGGATGTTCTTGGCCTCTAGAACTGAAAATATCGAGGATGTACTTTTCTTTACTTTATATTATATCGGACGTATTTTTTCTCTAGAAAGTAATGCTTAAAGCAGCAGTGTATATTTCTTTCAAAACGAAATGCCTTCAGATGTAAAGTGATGTATTTTCCCTCTAGAAAGTAAAGCTTCGTAATTTTGAGACACTAAGAGAAGGATGTCAAAATATTTGAATAACATCAATAATCTTGAGTGTTACTATACCAACTTAAGATGGCCCGAACCAGAATAGACTCTTAATTTTTTAAAATAAATTAAGAGGAATGGGGACTATAATTGCGCATATTCTTTCCAGGTGTAATCCACTTGGTACCGTCAAAAATCAAGGATACCTATTTCCTGCGTATGGCTGTCTGTTCCCGGTTCTCAGAAAATGAGGATATGGACGTTTCCTGGAAGGAAATTCGTGATACTGCTGATGAAATCCTGACAATGCAGAAACTAGGTGGCAGTCCAAAAATACAACAAAGAGCTTAAATTATTTTATTTAATTTGAAATGTTTTAAAGTAATTTATTTAATTTATTTTAGTTTATATTTTGCTCAATGTAAAGAAAATATATTTAGTTAATCAAGTTATCTTCAGTTCATTCACATACTCATGAGCCTTGCTGCTTTGTTCAGGATTTTTTTCGACTTCCACATCAGTAGCCTCAGCCTTACTTAGTTGATGTCAAAACATGTTTGAATATTATTATTGATGTTTGAAAAAGCATACATTCAAATAATAAAATCAAAGGTAGGCCAGAAACCAACAAAAAACTTCAATACTGAAACTGAATTAGCTTCAGAGTTGATGGCTTCCCATTAATATGGTTGACTTAACCTTTGGGACACTCCATGACAATAAATTATCGTTTCTTCCCAATAAAACTGCAAGTTGGTTTTTCTTTCTTTCATAAAAATAAAAAAAACAATGTTCTATGGATATTCTATTAAAATATTCTCAAAAATGAATATTTGAACGTTGTGTGAATATTCTGAAGACATTTTTTAGTGAAGTGTTTCTAAGGACGTTCTAGGAATATTCTCAATACATTCTAGAAATATTCTATGATAGTCATGAATAACATTCTTTATAAATAAAGATAGAACAATTTTCTATGGACATTCTACTAAAATATTCTCAAAAATGAATATTTGAACATTTTGTGAATATTCTGGAGACATTTTTTAATGAAGTGCTTCTAAACACGTTTTAGGAATATTCTTATTATTTATAAATAAATTCTAAGGACATTCTAATAGAATCTTCTCAAAAATGAATATTTGAACGTTGAGTGAATATTCTGAAGACAGTTTTTAATGAAGTGCTTCTAAACACGTTCTAGAAATATTCTAATTCTTTATAAATAAATATAGAACAATGTTCTAAGGACAGTCTATTCTAATCTTCACAAAAATGAATATTTGAACGTCGTGGGAATATTGTGACGACATTTTTTAAATAAGTGCTTCTAAACACGTTCTAGGAATATTCTTATTCTTCATAAATAAATATAGAACAATGTTCTAAGGACATTCTACTAGAATCTTCTCAAAAATGAATATTTCAACGCCGTGGGAATATTGTGAAGACATTTTTTAAATAATTGCTTCTAAACACGTTCTAGGAATATTCTCATTCTTTATAAATAAATATAGAACAATGTTCTAAAGACATTCTACTAGAATGTTCTCAAAAATGAATATTTCAAAGTTGTGTGAATATTCTGAAGACATTTTTTAAATAAGTGCTTCTAAACACGTTCTAGGAATATTCTCATTCTTTATAAATAACTATAGAACAATGTTCTAAGGACATTCTACTAGAATCTTCTCAAAAATGAATATTTGAACGTCTTGGGAATATTGTGAAGACATTTTTTAAATAAGTGCTTCTAAACACGCTCTAGGAATATTCTTATTCTTCATAAATAAATATAGAACAATGTTTTCAGGACATTCTACTAGAATCTTCTCAAAAATGAATATTTGAACATTGTGTGAATATTCTGAAGACAGTTTTTAATGAAGTGCTTCTAAACACGTTCTAGGAATATTCTAATTCTTTATAAATACATATAGAACAATGTTCAAAGGTCATTCTACTAGAATCTTCTCAAAAATGAATATTTGAACGTTGTGTGAATATTCTGAAGACAGTGTTTAATGAAGTGTTTCTAAGAAAGGTCTAGGAATATTTCTAATACATTCTAGACATATTCTATGATAGTCATGAATAACATTCTTTATAAATAAAGATAAAACAATTTGCTATGGACATTCCACTAGAATCTTCTCAAAAATTAATATTTGAACGGTGTGTGAATATTCTGAAGACATTTTTTAATCAAGCATTTCTAAGAACGTTCTAGGAATATTCTCAATACATTCTAGAAATATTCTATCATACTCATGAATAACATTTTTTATAAATAAAGATAGAACAATGTTCTATGGATATTCTACTAGAATATTCTCAAAAGTGAATATTTGTACGTTGTGTGAATATTCTGGAGACATTTTTTAATGAAGTGCTTCTAAACACGTTCTAGGAATATTCTCATTCTTTATAAATAAATATAGAACAATGTTCTAAGGACATTCTACTAGAATGTTCTCAAAACTGATAATTTGAACGTTGTGTGAATATTCTGGAGACATTTTTTAATGAAGTGTTTCTAAGAACGTTCTAGGGACATTATCAATCCATTCTAGAATTATTCTATGATACTTATATATAACATTCTTTATAAATAAAGATAGAACAATGGACATTCGACTAGAATATTCTCAAAAATGAATATTTGAACTATGTGTGAATATTCTGGAGATATTTGTTAATGAAATAGGATTATTCTAAATAAGTTCTAGAAATATTTTATAATACTCACGAATATCATTCTTTATAAATAAAGATAGAACAATGTTCTATGGACATTCGACTAGAATATTCTCAAAAATGAATATTTGAACATTTTAGAAATACTTTGGGAACATCTTGTGATGTGTGGGATATTTTGTCATTTTTTTAAACTATTTTAATTAATTAAAGATATTAAAATAAATTAATAAAATCAAAAATATATAAAAAAACTATAATGCAATGTATAGGACCAAAAATTAATTAAATATGAATAAGATAATATATATATACATTTTGAAAGCTTAACAAAGCGCCAGAAAAAATATATGGTATATAATATAATGAAGCAAATAAATATGTAAATAAATATACAATTCAAAGCATTGAAATCTGGTATATTATTTCCTGCCCATATTCCTTCTTCAAACACCAGCTTAGGACTTTGGTGGGGGTCCCCCGTATTTTTTGGTAAGTTGGATAATTCTTTCAGCCTCTCGAATACCACTAAGTCTTGCACCGTGTACCGTGGAATGATGTCCTGAAAAATTTAACACATTTCAATCTAACTTCGTTTTTGTAATGTGTCTTCTTTTCTATACAATGACTACCTGAGAAATCTTGAAGCCGAACTTAAAAAGTGTTTTCGTATCGATGTAAAAAACATTTTTGCAAAATAATTTACAAGTCGCGGTAAGTTTTAAGTAAGTTTTTTATACACATTATGCGAGGAAAAACAAAAATATGATTAAACATTTTTTATACTCTGAATTTTTTCAAATTTATGAATTATTGCGTTTTTTTTGAAACAATTAGGCAATACAGCTTACTGTCGCAATGTCAGTTTGGGAACCTTTGACAGAAAACCCAAAGGCCAATATGGACGAGTACCAACTTCCATTGGCATTCCTCCACACATTTTGCATTCAACATAGTTGCCTAGAGGGCAAACCAATGAGTATAGCGATTTCCCAACTTTTCAAAAAGGAATAGAGTAAATCCTGCTACAGTTAATGAATATTACAAAGGCAAGACTTGGGACTGTAACCTCAAAATAGAGAAGAGCCTAGCTAGAGGTAGAATAGTCTAGTACTTTAAGGCAGAACAAAGTACAGCAAGGAGAAAACCTAATACGCTACAAAGAATAGCATATCTCTGATCAAACACATCCCTAGTGACGAAGGAGGAGGAAGGAACACTTGAGTCATGAAATCGTGCAAGATGGAGACGTGTTGTGATTCCAGCGCATTTCCCACACTTCATTTCCTGTTTCAATCCTCTCGCAAACCTAGATAACTTCGTCAGTCTTTTAAAAGAGCTAAGGCTTATGCGTAGCCTTCATCTGAGTGAGTGATGTTATCATTTAATTGTTAGTTTAGCATATTATATTGTCAAATAATTTAAAACCAATACCTGTACACGTAGCCTCTCCAGCAAACAGCAAAATCGGAGGCACCGGATCACATGAACCAGGCACTGGACTACTCAAATCACACTGATGCCCAATATTTGAATTCATACTCATATAGCTGTACGACCCACAGAAATATGGATCTGACGCCCATTTAGATCGTAAAATGGATGACGGATACGGCAGTGAGGCATCACCGGTGAACTGTCGCAACACCTTCGTTATACCTAAATAAGCTACAATTAACATCTGTCAAATTAAACTCAACTAAATAGTACCGTCAGCAACTTCCTCGTCGGATGCATGTTCCATAACAACAGCTTCCGGTCCAGAAATATACGCACACAACACATGTTTGCTACCATCAACTTCCTCAATGGCGCCTAAACCTTTCGTCCAATCCGTCCTATGGGATAATTCGTCCGGCGACCAGGCAAATTTAATTCCACCCTCGTTCCATACCCAGAACGGTCGATCATAGTCTAGGAAAACTTTGTCCACGTTACCATAACCTAAACGTGAAACTCACTATAACACTCCTTGTTCTTTGCTCAACATACATTCTGCACATTTCAATGACACCTTCTCAAATATACAGGGTGGCCCGGAATAATGGGGAGATAGATCATCAACCACAGATAGCTGAGATAATGCTCATATCTAGAATATGTTGTCGTCATTTGTGAGTTTAGCACAGGAGCTTAAGAGGAGGTTGAGGGTGACATTTTTGATTTTGCTAGGCCTAGTTTACGATAATTAATTTCAGTGGCTGCCATGGGCACCGGAAGAAATTAAATTAGAAGTAAGCAAAACAAAAGTATTATGTATATAATATGTGGCAAAATACCTATACTTATACAGTAAATCCAACGTCTTTTGAAGTTTAATTTTTATATTAAATACTTAAAATATTATATAGTTAAAAAAAACTTAAGATAAACTGATTCTGCTCAGTTATAACATAAATTGAACATAAGTTTAATCAGAAAATAGCAGTAGAATATTCCTTCGTTTTTGCGAAAACCGATCTATCACTTTTTTAATAAACACGTCTTTGTTTTTATTTACATGTTCTCTGTGTACGCTGAGAAGACATAATCCAGATAGTCTTTCTTCACTCATGGTAGACCTTAACCAAGTTTTCACCCGTCTTAAGTTACTAAACGATCTTTCAATTGTGGCCGTTGTTGGAGGTAAAGCCAAAAAAATTGGAATTGCTTTTTTGATACTAGGGAAAAACTCACAATGTTTTCCTAATAAATCGGCTCCGAAAATCTTATCTCAATTGAGCGGATAATTCAATCTAGATATAGAATAAACAAAGAAACACGGTAATATTTCAGCAAGACTTCGTCTAGAAATTCTTAGTGGTATGTCAAAGTTATCACCAACTTTTTCAGATTTTTGGAAAATTTCCTTAAAATATTTTTCAGCGTCAGATCTGTGATTTTTTAGTGCAGACAAAAGTGTTTTAATATGGTTTTTTGCCGAAAGAAGATTTATTATTTTTCCTTGTAGTATGTTGCACACTAGTTCCAATTTAGCACTATAATGTGAAATGATGTGGAGACAGAGTATGAATTTACAAGTCGAAACTGCAGCTAATAATTGATTAGCTTTTATTCGTATCTCTGTGCTGAATTCTATTGAATAAGCCAAATGTTTCAAAGCCCCTCTTATTTCTTCGTAATTTTCGGCAAATATTCTGATGGATTTGTACTTTGAGGACCATCGTGTCTCACAAAATAATGGGATTTTAGGGACATATTTTCTTCTATATGGACTGTCACGAAAAAATTTAATAACTTTCTTGATAGAATCCGCAGTATTCTGTATATCTTGGATACGGTTTAAATCATTTACCACTAAATTTAGCCTAACGCTAACGCGCACAATCTTTTTTGACCCATAGTGTTTCTTAAAAATGTTTTGATTCGTTTGAGGGTAGAGAAACATTTTTCGCTTTTTACAGTCGTACACAAAACAGTCAGCAATTCCAGAGATTCACTAAATGTTGATGTTAAATTGGTTTGGATAGACATTTGTAACAGGGGCACAGCCCCACTGTGTTTCAGAAAATCGTCTCGTGCATATATTATCGAGAGTTCATTTTTTAATTTTAAGTAATTTACGTTAGGAAATAAGTTACACACAGTTTTGATATCTTCATTTGGTAAGACGGTTCAATATTTACCAAATTTTTCAGTTTCACATAAATTTGCAACAGTTAGGTGTCAAAACTTTTTTTATAGTAATTCGATCCTCAAATTGTCCAAAATCAAAACATTCACTTTATAATACTCAAAAAGCGCTCGCGAAAACAAAAACCACACGACTGATGTGTAGGGCAGCACCCCAGATATGACGTCGTCACAAATGCGTTTAATTTCTACTGTTACTAGCGTATAGCGTAGCTATGCATTGCTGTCTCTGTTTTTCGCACGCGATTGCAAAGAAAACAATAGAGGCACAAAAATGTTGTGTCCAAGAGCATTGTAATATGTACTAAGACCTACGTTCTGTTTCATTACCGTGAATAGACGCGCTGCAAGAGTGATTATAGCATAGACAGGGCCGTCTTCGATTCAAATTTGCAAATGCAAAATTTTATAGGGAATTCTAACGAAATTACACTGGTCTGGGCGAAGTATAAAATCTAAAATTATTTTTTCTACATTTTTTAGGCAGGGCACGTGCCCACGTGCCCTTATGGACCAACCGCTACTGATTAATTTTGAGTTCTTGTTAGTTGTCAAGTTTCATCAAATACAGATCGCAGATGTTCCTAGACCGTTTCCTTGATTCTTACCCAGATTTTTGATAGCATCCATTTTGTGCGACGGCAATCCAGGACAAAACAGCTTATCGCCATGCTCTTTCAGCACACCCAGTGACACAGTGATAATGACGTAATCAGCACAAAACTCCTCACCATCACAGCATTGCACCAGGGCTCTAGGACCTTTATTCCTGCTCTGCACCGCACCCCATCTAATCAAACTCACCGGTTTGCTAAACTTTACGCTGCATTCGGGCATATCTTTCATCAACGGAGCTAAAACACCTGGAACAGATAAATTTTAAAGCATATTCTTTAATTACTGCAATGTTCTCCTGCTTGTGGTTACCTACAAATCCCAAGGGTACTGTGACTTTACCTCCTGGTATCCGTACATTACTACCGAAATTATCTGCACTGACTTTGTTCAAATCATCACCAACTCGGAATCGTAGGATGTTTGTGAGGCCATAGAGGATTCGGCAGGCGTCGTACCGTTGCTCTTCGGGGAACTTTTGAAGCTCCTGCTGGATTCTCAATCCTAAAAACCGTAATTTCATAAAAACTAACCGATAAACTCAAGATATAACAACGCGTTACCAAAGAAATTCATCAAAGACCCATGCTCTTTGCTACATCCCATGGTAAACAATGATCGAGCCTCGTGCTCAATCTGTTTGAACACGTGAAACGCCATCATAGTCACTGGAGCATCAATGGCGCGTCCATCACTTGTACAATACACGCCTCTCGTTGGATCAGCCTTATTAAATGGTTTTCTCAATAAGCCTTCTTGAGCCGCTAAATTGTACACAGGATTACCAATGCATGCGCCCTCAATGAACCCACAGCCCATTTCGGCGATCACATCGCCCATCCAGCAGGAGTGAATCCTGCCACCGGGCCTAAAACATGGAGTAATTATCACTTATAGGTTGGAGACGAAAGTGGTGATTGTGTGATTGTATGAAATTCCTAAATGAATGAAACACGCAGCATATTTTACCGTTCTGTTGCCTCCAAAACAGTAAATTTGCTAATGCCACATTGCACGAGACGTTGAGCTGCAGATAGTCCGGATATACCAGCACCTATAATGATGATTGACGGTTCCGGTTTACACGGATCCACCATGCAATCCGAGACAGTGCAGGACTGGTGTTCCCCACGGATCTGTTCTTTACGTACATCATGTGAGCTGGTGCTGTTCTCAATGTTATTGTGTTTTCTGATCCAACAGATCAAGTGTCTACAAACAATTTTAATGAATTCAAATAAAACGAAACAAAATAAACCGTTGGCTTCGAGGCACGACCTATAATTGACAGTTCTAACTTTTAAAATGGCGGTCAAGCGCCATTTTGAAATGAGATTTTAAGTGGAAAGATGGGTCGAGTGATATCTCATTTTGAAGAAGATTTTATGCTGATTACGATGCACAAGCCTCAAATCGCTGTCACTTTCCCAAACAAAATGACGTCTTGTCAAAGATGGAGGGTCCATTAAGAATGGCATTAATGTAATAAGTACTTATATGTTTTTGGAATTGGCCTGGTAAACTAGGTACCAGTTAAAAAAAATAATACTTTCAGACGCCATTGTGTTTAGGAAAAGCACAGGGATCGAAATCATCATCAAATCTTGTTCAAAATGTAAAATTTCATTTCAAAATGGCGCTTGACTGCCATTTTAAAGTCAGAACTGTCAGTTATACGTCAAAAAGGTACCCTGCAGTCTATATTTAACACAACCAAATTTTGTTTCATAATCTAAAGACATTTTCACCCAATAATTCAACTACTTAAAAGGCTTAATATATAATTTTTACAGTGTACTTTTTTTGACCCTTTTTCTACTATTTATAAACGCGTATGCAAACAAGTTTTCTTATATCAAAACTATATACCTATAATTAGTCAATTTTTCTACTTTTTTCATATTTGACCCATTTTTACACTATTTGTGAACGTTTATGTGAACCAATTCTTCTATGTGACATTTTTTAGGTTATATTTTATCACAGCTATGAGAAAATTATTTAATATTTTGGATAAGTTTAAGAAGTATAAATTTTTGAACCCTTTGTTAAACCCCTTGCCTACGCTCAACCTTTTCTAAAAGTTGATCAGCCCCTAGACATAACCTGTAGTATTTTTGTACCGAATTTGATTGAAATCCGTTAAGTAGTCGGGGTTTCTATTTAAAAATAATTACTTTTGTCAGTTTTCTCGTTGTCATGTTTGATGTTTTGATATTTTACACAGCCTGTATTAATATCTACCAAAAAAGTCCAAAGTTCTCATAAAATGACTAATTTTGAGATAGAAATAGATAATCAAATTAATCAAGGTTTCCTTATAAGAAATTTTTGAAATGATTTTATAGCCCTCAAACGTAAAACCTTAAATAAGGCAGTAACGTTAAGACTGACGTACGGTATCACGGGAAGTGTCAATAACCTTTAATTATTTTACCTCATCTCACCCCGTCGACATAGTAAATCTTGTAAATGAAAAAGGAACACAAAAATTATACAGGGTGTTTTAAATGGCCAAGCAATATTTAATATGCAATTTTTTCCGGGACACAGGGTGTATTTTTTTATAAAATAAATCTTACCGCAAGGACCAATAAGTGCTTAAGTCAAGATGGAGGTCATTTTGCACAGAAACATTAGTATTTTTTAATTGCGACAGAAATTCTCACCGCAGTTGTGTCAGCAATATTCAAATGGGCAGGGCGGTCATTGTGGACACTTTGTCTTAGATATTACCGCGACTTTTTATAAATTCAGCATAATATATTATTTCACCGGTTTATGGAAACGTCAGTGGCGGCTTGTGACAGTTTAATGTGATGAAGCATAACATAAAATAAAGTCATAAGGTACTTAATAGGTAGCTAAAATTAATAGGGATATCCCTACATCGTCAACTGCATAAAATATAGGTTATGTTATAAGTAGGTACCTCACCTAAATATTGTTTTCTTTAAAAAGTTTAAAAAGTAAAAAGAATATATTACCTACTTCATAATAATACTATATAAAACACATTTTATGAAACTGTTAACCAAATTACTTTTATGCTCTGCTTTTCTGCATTTGCCTTTATTTATATTTATCAAACATTTATTTAAATCTGGAACAGGTGTGTCTGTATATTTCTAACAAGATTTTTCTGTTCTTAAAAGGAGTGTTGATTAAAAAAACTTAACTTTAGTTAAAATTAAAAAATAAACTTATTTCATCATTTTTCATAATAACTGCGCTTACCTGATGTCAGCGTAAATATAATTTACGCTGCTGATGTGTACTACTTCCACTTGCATCTTCCATATTAATGTATGAGATATTATATTATATCATATTATTAAAAAAACTATATTTTACGGTACCTACCTATTTATTTTGATAAAAATAGGTAGGTACCTATTAATTAATAACCGTATACATATTTTTTTAATTTGTTCACTACTTTTTTCGATTTTAAAACTTAAATTAAATATGTAGGTAACTAAATATAAAGACTAATTTGTATTCAAAATATCAAAAATCAAAACTTTAAGCTTCCCGAAATGTAAATAAAAATAATATTAGCATTTAGAAATTTGCGACTGTGTGATAGAGATAGATATAATCAAAAATATTACAATATTCGAAAAATACAGTTTGTCAATATAAATACAATACTTGCAAATACAACGCAAATACAAATCACATAAACATATATACGACAATATACAATAATTAGGACAATACTGCACAACAAAACAACGCAATATTGCCAACAAGAAGCAAGAACTCTACAACCAATCACTCTCAAGAAATTCATCGACAGAGTAAAAACAGTACTTTAACAAATATGTCTTTATTTTAGTTTTAAATAATTTGTAGTTAAACGACCCAATCTGCTTCGGTATCTTATTATAAAATTTGTAATTAAGAGAGTTATTTTTAGATTTTGTTAGTCTATATTTTGGAATGATCAACAAATCAGCCGACCGAGTACTGTAGGTATGCTTACTAGAGTGAGGCCGCAGTGAATCCCGAATTGAATGGATCTCCAAAAAGGTATGATAGATAAAAACACACGGCAGTGACATTATACCGTGGTTTACAAAATGCGGCTTGCAATGGTCAAGTGGCCCAACGCCAACCAGTATTCTGCCAGCCCTCTTTTGCAATCTGCAAATTCTCAAGGCGTGCGAAGAACCACCCCAAAGCACGATGGCGTCAGTCAAGTGTGAATGGAAAACCCCAAAGTAAGCCGTTCTAAGCACATGAAAATTTAAGTAACACGCAAGCTGTCTAAGCAAAAATAGAGCACTGGACAACTTGCGACTTAGGTGTTCGATGTGAGAGTACCAGTTAAGATTGTCATCTAAATAGACTCCAAGTACTTTGACAGTGTCACCACTGATATGGGAGAAATTAGAAGACAGCTTCAGAACATTGCACTTGTCCTCGTTAAGCTATAGTGTTCAGATTGTCAAAACTTGAACTACTCGACACAAAACTGGCATCATCTGCAAAAAGGGACGGAAATGAGATATCTGACATATAATGGGAGATATCATTAATGTATATAATAAAAAGTAATGGGCCAAGCACAGAGCCCTGAGGCACCCCATATCTCACCCTCTTAAGAAAAGATCTTTCACCGTTCAACTCGACCACCTGCTGTCTCTCAAAAAGGAAAGATTTAATCAACCCCAAAGGTATCCCCCTCACTCCATAGAAAGACAACTTTTCCAGAAGGGTATCATGGGAAATGCAGTCAAAAGCCTTAGACAAATCAGTCGTGGTCAATACAGAGTGTTTACCATTCTCAAGAGACGCAATTACATCGCCCACAACACTCAGGACCAAAACCAAACTGACATGGAGAGAGTAGATCGAACTGTTCGAAATAATCCGAAAGTCGGGCCTTTAACAAGACCTCGAGTACCTTAGAAAATATAACAGTAATTGCAATGGGTCGATAATTATTCAAATTGTCAGCATTACCAGACTTTAGCAAAGAGATTACCTTTCCAATCTTAAAGCACTTCGGAAAACAACCCTTCGAAAAACATAAGTTTATTAGGTTAGTGAGTGGCGCAACTAATACGTCCACACAATATAGCTGTTCAACCCATAAATATTATTATTCAAAATAATAGGTAGTCGACATATAGGTACAAAACACTCGCCAAGCGTTGTCATATAACCATATTTTACATTAAATCTCTGCTGCATCCATATGAAGCGTGCTTCTTATAGTGATTTTTTAATGGCAAGATTCGTATGCTATGCTCAGTACAATTAAACGCTGCCAACTATGTTTATACGAAGTGCGATAGCTGGTGTATAGTGGATATATGCCAGATGGCAGTGTTGCCCATTGTTGCTGAGTTATAGATGAAAATGCTTTGAGGCACGCTTCATCTGCATAAGAACGTGTATGATAAATAAATAGGCTATTGGTGTGTCAGTGGACACAAGCACTGGCAAGGGTGTCAACTGCCGCACACAGGGAAGAGAGATACCGAAATAAATAATGTTTTACTATTATTACACGAATAAAAAAAGAGGGAAATACCTATAGGATAAAGCCTGCTCCAGTATACATTAATTTATAGTTTAAATTTTATATGGAGAAAAATAATGACACAATAAAATAAAATAAAATACTTAAATATTATTAATTTTACTAATAATTTAGGTGAAGCGTTGCTTCACTTGCTTCATAGGACAAGCCACCACTGGTTTTAATTCTTATTATAGGTTCTTGGTAATCCCGTAAACTCATATTTAATAAAACTGTTTTAATTAAGTAATTTGTTTTAATAAATAATGGAATATTTATTTTCATTTAATTTTATTTTAATTTTATTAATTAATGAGAAAAACGTTTATGAAATAATATGAATGTTATTAAAACGCCCTTTTTTGTCTGATTAGTAATTATTATTAATGCTAAATTAATTATTTAAATCAATTACATTTTTATAATTGTTTAATGTATATAATAAATATAATGTGTTTCTATAATTTTTTAATGCCTTAATTTCTAAGACAAAATTGAGTGAATGGGAAAAAATTATCATTTTAACATATATTAATCAGTAATATATGATTCCTGTTTTTTTTATTATTTCTGAATGTCATAATAAATATACAGGGTGCTCAAAATAAGTGTAGCTTATTATATACATTTTTCCCGAAGGCGACTTCCTTGGCGAGTTAAATTCTACGCTAAGTTATCAATCATAACTTTTTTGATGTTCACTTTAGAGACTTGGTAATAACAGAAACTGATAGCCCGTTTATTACCCAACAAAAAAGGTACTCTTTGAAAAAACCCTTCGATGTACCGTTTCCAAGATATTTTAAGTTTATTAAGATGCTACAGACAAAAACTAAAAATTCAAATTACACTAAACTAAAATAACTGCAAATGTAATTCTGGAATACACTGTATAATACATACAACACATGTAAGGGTCACATTCGGCTAGATTTTTATGAAAATATTATTCTTTATTTAAATGACGTATGGTTTTTTTTTTAAGATTTTAACCCCTTTTTACATTGTTTTCGAATGCCAATGTGATCTAATTTTTTATGGTTCTTGTTTTAGGTTATACTATATTAAAGCAATGAAAAATTATGCAATATTTCGTATAAGTTTCAGAATTTTTTACATTTCTGAACCCTTTTTTAAACCCCTTGCCTACTCTCAATGGTTCCTAAAAATATCCAGCACCTGAACATATCCTGTAGTATTTAAGGACCAAAGTTGGTTAAAATATGTAAATTGGTTTTTGAGTTGTCGTGGATAAAGACAGACAGACAGACAGACACACACACAGACAGACACATTATAAATTCCAATTACCAATTATTTCTAAAAGTAATTAATTACTTGGTCAATTCTTTTAGTTGAATTACTTGAAATTATTTCAATTACTTTAATGCTAATTGCATTAATTACTTGTAAGTAATTCAATAACCAACGAAGTAATATAATACCTTGCAGACATTTCAATTACTTTAACAATTCTTCAATTAGTGTCGAAAATTTACTGAGTAAAATTTGTTCGAAATGATATTTTGAAATAATAAACGACAACTGTTATAGTGTCGCAGAATTCTCAAATAGTTAACAGACAGACACAGACGGATATTTTTAAATAAAATCAATGTTGTCGCAATTACTCTTAAAAAGTAATTGAATTACAATTACAAATTACTGGTGCACAAAATTATAAATTCGAATTACGGATTATTTACAGTCAAATGTATTTCAATTACCAATCATTTCAAAAAGTAATTAATTACTTGGTTAATTCTTCTAGTTGAATTACTTAGTAATATTTCAATTATTTTAATGCTAATTGAATTAAATACTTGTAGGTAACTCAATTATCTCCAAAGTAATTTAATTACTTGCAGACATTTCAATTACTTTAACGATAATTGCAAATAATAAACGAAAACTGTTGTATCTGTGGCAGAATTTTAGTAAGTACGGAGAGCAGCTTTTAGTAATTTAGTACGTATTATTTTTTTCAGCCTTATTTATTTAATATACGAGGTGTTCTTAAAAGGTTTAACTATAGGTACTACGATAAAATGTAATCAATACAACATTGACAATGAAAATGTTTAATTTTTTTGAACAGAATGCACAAAAAGCTTAAGTAACAATTATTTGAAGTAACATAAATTAAAATAAGCCTTTCCCAAATTGAAAATTATCTTTTTCTACACAAAATTGGAAACAAGGAATTAATTTAATTACACAACATATTCATACAATGTATTCAAGTTCTATCGTACTGCTTTAAATACTAAATATCAAACGTAAGCTAAAGAAAAACCCTTACTAATTACGCAGCAATTACTAAGGATATAATATTAAGTAATTGAATTACTCTTACATTAATTAAATTACTGCTAAAGCAAGTGAATTACCTAAGAATTATAAAAATCAATTAATTATGTTACAGCACAAATTGTGAAAGGGAATACTATTGTTACAGCTTTGCTGGGGTAATTATTGAACTAAATAATTAAATTACTAACAAGTAATTGAAAAGAATTTTTCAATGATGGTAATTGAATTACCCACAGCTCTGAATTGAAATAATATTTTGCGATAGCATTATATGACGTAATGTTTTTAGGGTAATTTAGTTATTGTTTACGTTTCTATGTCAATCTTTGCAACATCTATTATTTCAAAATGTTACTCACTTAAAGCATACCAATTAAGTTAATGAAATTTCATTACCTCCACTGTCTGAATAAAATCGGCTTACATGGATGAAGTGTTTGTATAATCATTTTTTCAAAAAACTAAAAATTTTGTATGTTGTTTGACGTGAGTGACCATTAATGACATTTGATTTGGTAATTATTTGCTTTCAATACAGACTAGGTGATAGTTACTGTCATTTCTGCTTATACTGGTGTCCAATTTTTACTAATTGATTATTGACTGGGACGGACATACAGGGTGAGCATAATGCGTATTATTTTCTTGTTTTTAGCTCTACCACAGTATAATAAATAATACAGTATTCTGACTTACCGCTTGCGAGCCGTCCTGCGCATTTCGTCGCGCATGCCGCATTATGGGTTACAACGTCACAATAATCACATAGACGTAGATAAATACCGTTCACTCCTGTGTTCAATATATAGTTCATTGTCGGCGTGTACGAGATAAATAAATATTTTGTTTAAATCGAATTTTGTGTTTTGTGTTTTTGGTATACTGTTCGTGAGAATTGAAAAGATTTTATTCTTATTAACGTATCTTATGATTAATACAATGAACAATCAGGGAGGACATGTGTGTGCTGCAAAATGTTGTCCCAATAAGCGGTACACTTGCTCTAAACATTTTTTTCGTTTCCCCACAGATCCTGTTAGGTGAGTAATAAGTAAAAATAAAGATTAATACTAGATAATTTTACGTTTATAACAACTATTTGTATAACCGTAAAATTTATATTACGAAATGGCAGTATCTAATATGTTTTAAACTAAATGAAAGTAAAACATAAACACAAATTGTCTCGTGGCGAGATAGCATGATAACGCAATCAGCTAGGGGTTATATTATTGACAATATATATATGGCCCTTGTTTAACTAAAATTGCTGAGAACGGGATTCAGTTGATGCAGAATTTAGGCACACGGCTTGTATGTGGAATTCGTAGAAGTGAAAGAGGCTAGCAATAAGATTAAGGAAATCGGCTGGTTAAGAATGAAACAACGTCGGATTTTCATTCACTAATTTTGATTAATAAAAATCATCAGATGGAAATAGGCGGAATACTTATATGAAAGATTGAAGTCCCGGGGATCGGTGTATGATGTGAATATTCCTCATAAAACTGTCATTACGCCACCGCTAGACTCAAGATCAGTCTTTGAGCGGTCATTTTCCTACACGGTTTCAAAATATTACAACGCTCTACCGGAGAATATAAAAAGTTTACAGGGGGTTTCGTTTAAGACCGCTCTCTGACACGTAATAGAACATATTAATTTGTAAACATAAGCTACCTACTTAATTTGGCCAGCGATATAAAACTATTTTCAGATAGGTTTAAGCTAAAATATAAGTTACGTTTAGGTTAAGTTAGGAAGCACTGCCTCAACTTTTATAAAAATGTCTTTTTTACTAATAAAGTCTGTATTATTGTTGCGTTTATTATTATTATTAAAAATCACCCAATCATGTCAACATTTAACTGATACCACCACTCAAGGCTGTTTTCAATCACTATGACACACCACAAATATTTCTGATATTGACAGCGATATTATTATGTACTTAAATATTTTTACAAAAATGAAAATGTAGTACTGTGGTTAGAAGCCGAAAACTATAATTATTCTTAGTCAGGACCTGACTTGTAACCCAAAATGGCGGCGTCATACGTCACAGTTTATTTCAAAGTGCCATCGTGGGAGTTGAAAAAGGGGTTCAAAATTCAAAAAATTCATACTTCTTAATATTATCCGAAATATCGAATAATTTTTCATTGGTTTAATAGATTGTAACCTAAAACATTAACGACAAAAACATAAATCACATTGGCGTTCAAAAAGAGTGTAAAAAGGGGTTAAAAACTAAAAAAAAAACATATCTCCTAAACATAGCAGAAATTTAACTAATTCTTTAAACCTTTGATAGAAGATAACCTACGAAATGTTATCATAAAAAACTTAGGTACATAGGCGTACCTAAATAGTGGAAAAGAGGCCGAAATAAAAAAATATTTAGACTGTAAAATTGATATATTTAGTCTTTTTAATTCTTGAACTGGTGTTAAAAATAAACGGCCCAAAATGAATGTACCATAAGCGTCCGTGAAAAATCTAAAAAAAAGGTTCGAAAAATCGGTATCCCCGGTAACTCACTTAACTGATTTTAACCAAATTTGGTACAAAAATACTACAGGATATGTGTAGGTGCTGATTAATATTTGGGAAACATTCAGCGTTGGCAAAGAGTTTAAAAAAATCATAGTTATTTATCTTATCCGAAATTTTGAATAATTTTTCATAGATTTAAAAAAAATATAACCTAAAACATTTAATATAAAAAAATTAGATCACATTGGCGTTCGAAAATAGGGGCCAAAACTAAAAAACTATTTTTTAAACATAGTAGAAATATTGACTTTACAGCTTTGAGAGAATATAACCTACAAAATGTATTATAAAAAATTTGCTGACATAGGCGTACGTGAAAACGGGTCAAAATAAAAAAAAAAAAGGTTTAGACTGTAAAAATGATATATTTAGCCTTTGTTGATGAATTGGTGTTAAAAATATACGACAGAAAAAATAATGTACCATATGCGCCCGTGAAGAGTCTAATAAAGGATCAGGAAGCTCACTCAAAAACAATTTACCGGATTTTTACCAAAAAATAATTCCTGAACTCATTCGAAATGTGTAATAATTTTTCTTAGCTAACTAGGTAGATAGGTACTTTTAAAAGAAGAGCCTAAATAATTTTTGGTGTCACAACTTTTAAATAAATTTCAATGACATCAAAAAGAACTCATTGAAGGTTGTAGACGGCTGTAACTAAGTAAAACTCGCTTTAGTCACATTTTAAAGATATGCGATGATATACTTTCACTATTACAGTTAGTAAAAAAATGCCATATGACGTAATAAGTAAAATTTTGTGGTTCCACAAAGGAGAAGAAATCAGTGGGAATGAGACTGGTAAATTATAATAATTACTAGTTTGTGAATAAATATTCTTTATGAGAAATATTAAAAAAATGATGTAGGCACCTATAAACAGTGGCGTCTTTATTAAAATTTCACAGTACACAGTACAAAAAAAAAAAATAGGGGTCAAATCTGGAGAAATTATGGGACAGTCCCCGCCTATCTAAATTTATGATTTAAATAATTTCTCAAAGGTCTTGAAAAATGAACAGATCCTGTTGTTATAACTATGGTGATGAAACTATACTGTTATACAGTGTGGACAAAAAAATCACGCTTCGATAACATTTACTAAAGTGTTATTGTTGAAACCAAATTGAATCTGCGATGTTGGAAATAGACGAGATAAATTGGGATCAATTTATTTCTCAAAAATTTCTGGTTTGATAAAGCATTGCATTTTGATGCAAAAAAAATTACAGTGGAAACCAAACATTGGCTTGCTAAACATTATCCTAACTCTGCTCCATCGAGACAAATGGTAGAAAAGTGGATGGATTGCTGACGACAATGAGAATATAAGAAAACATGGCGACTTTGAGTGCGCAATAATATGCGCAATCTCTTCCCCCACCAGCAAGATCACATTCTCTGTTGTTCTCTGATAATAGTCGACAAACAAGAGAAGAAAACAACACTAGTTGATATATCGATACCCAACAACAAAAATCTCCAAGAAAAGTATATGGAAAAAATTAATAATATACAAATCTGAAATTTGAAATTCTGCAAATGTGGCAAATGAATAGGTACTGTCGATATTATACCTATAATTCTGTCTTCCACTGGAGTTATTCCAAAAACTCTAAAAAAATCTCTAGAAAAATTAAATATACCTTATGATACTTACCAAAAGATCCAAAAAGTAGTCATAATGCAGGCAGCTCACATTATGCGAAGCTTCATCACCTAAATACTAAAATAATAAATATATATAATCAATTCTATTTACCCAGTCTTACTGTCTTTCAACTAAGTGATTAACCAATTTGACCTTGATTCCGATCCGGCCAAATATGGAAGACACCAGGGAAAAAATCCTGTGAGAAAAAACAAAAAATAATAATAATTATAATAATAATAATAATAATAATAATAATAATAAACACCTTTATTTTAAGCTCGGCGAAGGTCAGCTGAATAATAATCCCACATCACAAAATACAAGTAAAATAAAATAAAATAAATTAAATAAACAGACAAATTATCACAATACCCCTAAACTAAACTAAAGTACACAGTAAACTTGCATCAAACAATCAAGATACATTTTAAAAATACGATACCTAGTATCAAAGATAATGAGCCTTCACATGTTTTTTAAATAAAAACATTGATCTTGCTTTAATGTCCAAAGGCAATTCATTCACGTTATAGGTATTGAAAACATGATTATTTCGCGTAGCTAAGCCGTGCTGTGCATGTTGATATGTCAATTTTTTTATCAAATATTGCGTCCCATAAGCAAGTAAGTGTGCGGTCATGTTGTTTGGGAGGAGAAAGGATGTGGTTAGTTTGAGGCATTTAGTCAACATCACAATCAATGGCTCTCCTGTTGAGGTCAAGACAGAGGCGAGGAATTTGGGGTTGATTTTGGATAACGGACTGAGATTTGAGCAACATGTCGCCACATGCACAAAAAAGGCTGTTAGGTGTCTAAAGTTATTGTATAGCTCTCGACATCTCCTTAGCCCGAAGGTAAAATTATTATTGTGCGACTCTATGGTTCTCTCCAAGTTTAATCACTGTGACCTTGTATATGGACTTTGTTTGACTGCTGGGGTTTCTGCTAGTATCCAGAAAATCCAAAAGTATTATTGTCTTCGATTTGCATATGGGATAAAAAGAAGTAGAATTGCGAAAAGAATTGTTTAACAGTTCAAAATTTTGAAAAAAAAATTATATTTGTCTTTTTTTTTGTCTTATGACAGACAAATAAGTATTTAAAATTAAAATTAATGAATTAATTAATTGTTCGCCTAGTAACTTTTTTGTTTTTTTTCTGTTTCTTGCTTGGGACAGTTAGTAATAAAATTAGGTAGATATATATAACTTTTTTTTCTAAGGATAAGTGTTAAGACAGATGAGGCATGCACATTGCATGCCTTAAGCTGCACTCATGCCTTTTCAATTGTGTATTATTGATTGTTTGATTTATTGATTTTTTTTTTAAATGTACGCAATTTGAATAAAGACTATTATTATTATTAAGCCCTAAAACTTTTGTATTTAACATTTTTTTCTACAGGGTGAAACAAAAAAGGTAAAGGGGGTGTCCGTTTATAAATGATCACCCATTACATCATAAATGCGAGGCGCCAGCCGAGGCCAGCATCCATACGAGTTGAGTTGTTGTTGTTACCGTTTTAATCGCATCGGGAATGTCAATAATGAATATTTTCATCTCCAGAGACTAAAGTCGTGAGAAGGGACAATTAGATTCTCCACCTCATAAAATAAAATAAATACAAAGGAGGTGTAACGAAATAGTGTGTCACATATTATACCTATACCTTTCACTGAATGATAAAAATATAAATTGTAATAATAAACATCTACATGTCGTAACTGCCAGACATCATCGTAGAAAGAATGATAGAGAGAAATTATGAGAAATAGAAATTAAAAATAAAAAAGATTAAATAACCAAATTCGCGCGTAACATTTAATAATAAATAAATAAATACTTTTGTGCTATCTTTTAAAATGAATACGGAACAGTTTAGAGAATTTGCTAAGGCAATCATTGATTATATTGCCGATTATTTTAAGGATATTAGACAGCAGTAAGTTACTTTTTTTTATAATATAATTTAATTAATTGGGTTAGCTGAACAGACTCTTGTTTCCATCAGGATATTAAATATTCTTGAAATAAATGTCGATCTCCACACAATAACTTTTAATAAATATTTCCAACAAATTACATTTGTCGATAGTTACCATACATGTTTCGCAGCACCGGGCTGCATCATCAGTGGTTATCAAAGGTTCTTATGAAAAGCTATATTTTTTATTATTAGTAGGTACATATTTTTATTATTTATGGAAAAATTCATTAACTCACTGTGTGAAAAAAGTTTATAATTATTTAGTCATGAAAAATTCTTATTTAAAATTAAGTATTATTAAGTATTAATTAGAAATTTTAAAAGATCAAAACTCATATTCTTCATAATATAAGTCTTTATAATAATAATAATTTTCTTTTTGATTGAATAAAACACGTCTACTCCACAAAATGATTTATATATATATATATGTTGAAATCTTCTAAATTAGCCAGACATGTTTCGGATCATATGTCCATCATCAGTGGCTTAAAGAACCTAGTTACAATTTGAATGTGGTAACTGTGTTAATGTAGTATTCGTAGGATTTGAACATTTATACACATCACCTTGTTGAAATTAAATTATTTGTTAATCAGATAAATAAAATACATGAAATTTGATATCAAATGAAAGTTAAACTAAATTAGATCATACTTGGATATTGGATTTGTTTTTCTTTTTCTTTTTACGCCTACTGTTGGTTTTCATAATTTTATTATATTAGATTAGGTGTCGTTCATAACGTTGAAAATGTATTTTGTACGTTATGAACGACATTTTGTGGAGTAGACGTGTTTTATTCAATTTTGACGAAATTTAAAGTTTTTCAATGATTTACAAAAAGAAAATTATTATTATTATAAAGAATTATATTATGAATAATATGAGTTTTGATCTTTTAAAATTTTTAGTGCCTTAACATATAATACTTAATTTTATTTTATTTTATTTTATTTATTTATTTATTTTATTTTATGACTAAATAATTATAAACTTTTTTCACACAGTGAGTTAATGAATTTACTAATAATAAATAAACTGTTGCGCTCGAGGCACGAATAGCTCCCCATATTTATGTGTAAAAGTAATAATTTTATGACCTTTTTGTCATTTATCTAAATTTAATACATTTTTGTATTGTTTTAGACATTAGCTATTTTTTTTAAGTATCGGGTTTTGTTCATTTTTCTTCTCTCTGGAGGCACTATTTATACGTACATATTTTATATTTCAGATCTTCTAGGCCAAGTTCTTGTACGCAAAATAATTGTTTTTTTTTTTTAGTTTTATTATAAAATTTATTTTGCCCCCTTTTCTACTATTTACGAACCCCTATATAAACAAAATTGTTATGCTGCATGTTGTAGGTTATCTTATATCAAAGCTATATATAAGTAGCCAATTTTTCTGTTATATTTGTAAAAACATTTTTTTTTTTCGTTTTTGACCCTTTTCGAACGCATGTGTAACATTTTTTAGGTTATATTCTATCACAACTACGGAAAATTATTCCGAATAAGTTTAGGAAGTATATATATATTTTTTGACCCCTTTTACAGTATTTACGAACGCCTATGAGAACAAGTTATTTATAACACATTTTTTAGGTTACATTATATTATAAGCTATAAATAACTAGTCAATATTTCTGCTATGTTTAAGAAATGCGTTTTTCTATCCTTTTTACCCCATTTTACACTTTTTTCGAATGTCAATTTGGTTTAATATTTTATGTTCAATATTTTAGGTTATATTCAATTAAATGCGTAAAAAATTATGCAGTATTTCTGATAAGTTTAAGAACTATGAATTTTTTTAATTTTTGAACACTCTTTTAAACCCCTTGCCTACGCTCAATGTTTCCCAAAATCTAATCAACTCCTTGCCACGTCCCATAGTATTTTTGTACCAAATTTGGTTAAAATCTGTTAAGTGGTTTTTGCGTTTTCGTGCATACAGACAGACAGATTGACAGACAGACAGACATTTTTTAAAACTACTTAGTTATGTATAAATTGACCAAAAACGGTGAAATTAAAAAAAAAAAAAATTCATGAAACTAATATTCTCAATATATACCTATTGGACAAAAGTAGAGCAACAAAGTGCTTTTATTTCTTTGAATTTGAAAAAGTAATTAAATATTATTGTAATCCCCAGTTAATTTTAATGAAATATTATCCCCAATATTAGTAATATTTCACAATATTTTGGTACAATTTAAACGAAATGCAGGTACAGAAATATTTATAATTATAAAGATCGACGAAATGAAGTGCGACAAAAGTAAAGCAACAAATTGTGTCAACAGTATTTTATTTTACATATTACGATAAAAAACGTTAAACACATTTAATAATTAAAGTAGCTAGAAGTATTATGTTAATAATTAATAGAATATCCCTTATTATTTATTATTTGCCAGCAACGTCGCAGCATTGAAGCAATCAATTTTTGGACAGCATTTTCGGAAAGGTTTCTCCAAACTCCATTGATTTTATTTACCAATGATTGTTTCTTTGTGTACGAATTCCACGGTCAACTTCTTCACATAGATTTTAAATAAAATAAAAGGTCTGAGGATATAGTGCCGCCCACTCCAAAACCAGAACGATATTTTCTTGAAACCACTGTTGAACAATTCGGAAGTGTTTTGGATCGTTATCCTATTAGAAAATAAAATGCAACGGCATTTCCCACTCTGCATAAGGCAACATTTCATTTTGCATTAGATCTCTATAGACAAATCGATCCAGTTTTAATAAAATATTGATTCAAGTGTTAAAAAAAGGCAAATCTAGATTGTGAAAGGATTTAAGTCATTATTTAAACAAATCTAAATTAATTTATAGAAAAACAATTACAATAATGCATACACGGAACAAATTATATCTTAAATTACGACATTTGATGACTTTAAAACTATTTACTTAGTTCAAATGATTTTGTGTTTTAATTAATGTTAATGTGTTTCATATGAAATGTTAAAGTTACAAGAAATGCAGAAATTTTATAAAAATGAAAAGTGTCTTTTATTTAAACAAATTTAAAACATTCAACCTAATTATTTGCAGATATTTCGGTTCTTTAAATTTGTGGAAACAAAATTATTCGTTTAAACATGTCATTTGTTATGCTCAAATTGTGTGTATATTTAAGAAGAAGATGTGGATATTTCGCATTAAAGAATCCATGATCTTAGTTTAGAATATTCTTTTTTTATAGTAAAAACCCAAAGTTTATCATACAAAGACTGATAAGTGTTTTAAATATACAAGTTCTTTAATTTGAACTTTTAATAGGCATACCAGGAAAGAAGTAGTCTTGAAATAAGGATCATAGTTTTATGGAGTAAAGTATAGAGCGTACTTATATTAAATACATTGTTCTTATTTTATGACAATAGACCTAAAATTTTTGGTCTTTTATTCATAGTAGACTCAATATATCCAGGATGCCGGGAGTGATCAGGGACTCTGATGGGATAACATATTCTGGACCGCAGGATATTGTTGACGCATTTAGTGGATATTTTGAAAGTGTTTATGCACGCTCATCGCCTACTGTTCCTGACTTGCACATGCCACACTCGAATAGTATAAAAGTTTCGGTTTTGGATAGCGACGACATAATCGGCGCTTGCAAGAAGTTAAAGAACAAGTTCACGGCTGGTACTGATAATATTCCGAGCTTTCTGGTAAAGGATTGTGTGTCTGCATTTTTGAGCCCTCTGTTGCACATTTATAATTTGATTTTATCCACCAACATATTTCCTTCATTGTGGAAATCTGCTAAGATTATTCCTGTATTTAAAAAGGGCGATACATCATTAATTGACAATTATAGGTCTGTTGCATTGATCTGCAATTTTGCCAAAATTTTCGAGATTGCCTTGCACAATAAACTGAATCCGCAAAAATTTTATTGTCTCCATATCAGCACGGTTTTATTGGAGGACGTTCTTGTCTAACTAACTTGTCCTCCTTTTCACATAGCATATGTGAGGCCCTGGATGATCGATCTCAGGTAGATGTTGTATATACGGATTTCCGTAAGGCATTTGACCGCATTGACCTTTATATACTCTTGAAGCATTTGGATAGGATTGGTTTTTCCAATGGGCTTGTTAAGCTGTTTGAATCTTACCTTGTCGATCGCATGCAGTTTGTTGATTGTGAAGGTTATAAGTCCAGAAAGTTTGCTTCAACATCAGGTGTGCCACAGGGATCAAATCTTGGCCCACTATTGTTATTAAAGAAATAATGTTTCGAAATCAAGGAGATATTTATTTGACTCTTATAAAAATCAAGAGTTCTTTAAATCAATCCATTTTACGTTAATTCAAGTATTTCTTTTTTTCCGTGTAGAAAAACTAAAATCACGACATGTTTTTATTGTCCTTAATTGATTCAATGTATTTTAATCAGATTTCATTTACTGGCTGGCAAGAAACATCTAATTATGATATACTGTAAAATTTTTCTTTTAGATGAAATGCTTAGATGTTTCATAGCTTAGAGAATGTAATTTTTTTTATAAATATGGCTTTGTAACGAATCATTTTTCGAATATAATTTATAATAAGAAACTGATATTATTTTGTGGTTTTCTGTCTGCCTCCTTTTATACAATAAGGCTTAATAAAACTGTATTTAATTTTCTAAAGCTCTTTGCCTTCGTAACTTCGTATGCCTTGAGGATTTCCAAGACACATCATGACCTTGTTTACTTAGGTGAAAAAATGAAAGGATATCTATTATTTTTCCACGTGTTATAAATACAATGTGTCCACGGATAGAGTTCGGAAGAGGAAATACTTTTGTATTTGTAGATTTAGAAGAAAAAGTCATTCTTTATAAAAACGTCTGCTTAATTTTGGATAAATTAACTTTGAAACGATTTTTAAAAAATTATAAAATCTTTATTAACAGTAAAAACTTCAAATCTTTTATTTACAGCTACTAGTTTGAGAATGAATTTATATTTAATTTGCAAAACAGTTTTATATGAATTAAAATACAAACATAAGTGAAATATAATACTAAAGATAACAATAATTCTTAAATACTAAGTAATTTATGGGCTCGTAACTGCTTGTGTGTCTTTTAATGATTTAGATTTTTTTGTTTTTCTTTAATTTTATAAAAATATTTTCAATACCGTGGTTTATTACACCAATTGTGCAAAAAAACTAATAAACCTTTTTTTCCAAAGTGGTTAATTTCATAGTGACTACTAAAATAATAAAATTAAAAAAAAGACAAAAAAATCAAAATCCATAAAAATTGTATTTTTGATATATCCTGTATAGTAATCGTAAATTTGGTATTTGAAATTGTAGTTTCGACACAAGCAGACGTTTTTATAAAGAATGACTTTTTCTTCTAAATCTACAAATAAAAAAGTTTTTCCTCCTCCAAACTCTATCCGTGGACACATTGTAGATCATCAATAAACAATTTTTTATTTTCTAATTAATATTCATAAACTAATTGTCAATTTTATTACAATAATATTAAAATCCAGTGGTCTAATAATAAATGTTATAATTTTTTTTATTTACTCATAGTATATAATCAGGATATCAATGGGACAATTAAAACTCCCAAGAAGCCCAATAAACTACGATTGCTATTTGAAATGGGTTCATTACCAGCGGTCTTTACTTTTCATATTTAATTAATGGGAAGTCTAATCAAAATAATATCAAACTATATTATCCTGTATTAAAATAAATTCAGGACTATGACTATGCGGCCGCCTAGGTCACGAAGGTAAAAGGGGCCCAGCAAGGGCTTAAAATCAATAGCAAAAATTGCTTGGTAGCCTTAGGCTTTCCCCGCGTCATAGAGCTTTGAATGCCGCCGCGAGACGAGATTAATCCTGCAACAACTATCTACATGCACCTTATGTCTGCTCGATAAGCTGACAACGAATTAAAGAAACAGGAAAGGGATCTTGAAGGATGCAAATATTGGCGAGAGGTTCTGAAAAGAATACCATTAAGTTCCTATCTTCTCAGGACTAGCTTTTTTGGGGCAGAAATAGAGACCTAAGTAGTAGCCATAAAGGGAATTATGTGAGCTGTTTAGTTTATCTTTCTAAATTTGACCCCTTTTTGGCTGATCATCTTAAAAATTTTGGTAATAAAGGGAAATTTATAATGATTCTGGAAAGCCATTTCTTAATTCTATTGCTTTATATACGGACAAAGAGGTCCAATTTCAATTTGGTAATAATATCAATATATACAATACTAACAAAAATAAATACAAATACAACCTATTAAATTAGATAATTTTATAATTCAAAAAGAAAAGAAAAAACAGCCCCGCATCGGTATATGAGCAGAAGAAAATTGAATAAATAAATTTAATATTCTTCACATTTTTTACACTAAAAGTACCTGATGACTAACCCTATAGAAGGCCTTGGAGAAGTCAGGATATACAGTATGAACCTGACAACCATTCTCCAACGCCGCAGTCAAGTAGTCGACGAAGGCCAGAAGATTAAGCTCTGCAGATCTTACAACTTGGTGTTACCAAGCTCGACTTCTAATAATTCGAAAAGATTCAATGATTTGCAAACAAATCAGATGAAGTGGCCTAGCCAAAATTAAAGCATAATTACAAAGAAAAATTGGTGCGGAATTTCACCTGGGCCTGCTTCCTTATTCACATCCAAAGCAGCTAAACCAAACATTGAATAGAATTTTTTATTAAGAAAATAAAAACTGCTGCAAATTTTTATAGTGTCCTAATCGTTATCCTATTCAAAACTTGCAGAATTATCAACATTGTAAATATTAAAAATGTCTTTACCGGGGAAATGGGCCTGGCTTAGCCTTAAACCAACCCCGAATGTATGCTAGATTCGCCCTGCGATAAGGGTGAACTTTGTGTGCGGAACGTTCTGGGTTCAATTCCTGCTCTTGCAATTTTTTATTTGTAATTTTTGACCAAGGTAGTTAGGTTAGTTTGTTATGTTTTTATTATTATTTTTATAATTATAATCAACTAATTTTCAATAAGTTCTTCTTATAAAAAATATTTTAATGAATTACAGCTCAGTAGTGTCAACAGTCCAACCTGGCTATCTCGAAGAGCTGCTGCCGAAAGAAACACCAAACCAGGGCGAACCATGGCAAGATATGTTGAAAGATGTGGATCAATTCATTCTACCTGGGATAACCCACTGGCATTCGCCGCATTTCCACGCATATTATCCCACAGCCAATTCATTTCCAGGAATCGTCGGTGATCTAGTCTTATCTGGATTGGGTGCTATTGCCATCGATTGGGTAAGAATTTCTGCTAATAAGCTATATTACAATAGACTGTATGGGATGTGTGGTGAGTAAGATTGCATAATTTGGCTAATATATTGAAAGCTTATGGGGTAAATATGAGAAAAGCTGACGGAACTGAATATAAAGAAGCAACTGTAAAAACATTTTGGAATACTACGAGTAGGATACTCCAGGAAACAAACTTCAATGACCTCAAAATTATATTCGACCCGTTTACTAGTGTGATATTCAAAAATGCGCGAGATGCAAGAAATGCAAAACGTAAAAGATTACAGCAAGATCCAAACAAACGAAAATGCATTTGATCAAATTTGAGTTCAAGTGATTTGGCTAGAATCATTGGATTATGAGATGAATGTACACCAGAAGGTTTACGAAATTTTTTTTACCATATTGTAGCTGTTGAGTTAGCTTGGCGAGGTGGTGAACCAGCTGATTGTCTTATAGATTATTTCACGATTGAGAAAAATTAATGATGGAACGCCAACCAACAGAATTGAATACAATCCAATATTCAGTTAAACATGCCAAGGAGGATCGAAAAGTTGTACAAATAGTAAGTGGCTTGTTCCAAATATTGCAAACGAAAGTGCATGCCGTGTTCGGTTATTCCATAAATTATTGTACAAAAGGGGGAAAAATATTACTTCCAGTCGCCTATTCTTGAGACCAAATCGTTTCTGGAAATCCAAAAGTGACACATGGTTTGACAATATACTGGTAGGCAAGAACACAATTAATATGTGGACCAAATCATCCGCGCAAGTTATTGGTTTGGACACTAAGTGTAAAAAGATATCCAATCATTCGAACAGATCAACTGCAGTTAGCCATTTGGCAAATAAAGGAATTCCTGAACAGCAATTAATAAAAATAACAGGACACAGCAGCTCTAATTCAATTAAACCGTACTTGAATATTAACCAAGAACGCCATGGTGAAATAATCAACACCATGCGAGGAATTTCTTCAACAGTGGAAATTAACAATCCGTCAACTTCAGCAAACTCTTCTTCCAATTTAACATTTACCAATTGTACTTTTCACAACTGTAGTTTTAAATAAAAATGAATATTATGTGTTTGATTAAAACTAATTCATTTTGTATTGAAAATTATTAAACGTCAGATTGACAATCAAATTTTTGGTATCTACAAAGTAAAAAATTATCTTATCGAATACTCCTCGGGCGTTGATAAATACTCAAAATTTTGTCATAGAGAATCCTTGAAGCGAGTTGCTCAAGGATAATAGTCCTCGGCCTGCGGCCTTCGGCTATTATCAAGCAACACGCTTTCGGCATTCTCTATGACAAAATTATCTCGGTATTATCAAGACCCTAGGGGTATTACTACTGATAATCTTCTGGCATTTTAATTTAAATATGACCTCTGGCATATGACGCCACGGCTGGCTCCGACGTAGTTTAGTCTGGAGGTCCAATTTTCGATGACTTTTTCCAACATTTGTGGTCGTATATCGGCAATAACACGGCGAATGTTGTTCTCCAAGTGGTCAATCGTTTCGGGAATATCGGCGTAGACTAGCGAATTCACATATATCCCCACAGAAAATAATCTAGCGGCGTTAAATCGCCCGATCTTGGAGGCCAATTCACGATTCCGAAACGTGAAACTATTCGGTTACTAAAAGTTTCTTTCAATAAATCAATTGTGGCACGAGCTGTGTGACATGTAGCGCCGTCTTGTTGAAACCACAGCTCCTACACATCATAATTGTTCAATTGCTGAACGAAAAAGTCAGTAATCATGGCTCTATAGCGGTCACAATTGACTGTAACGTTCTGACCAGCATCGTTTTTTAAGAAATACTGACTAGCAGACCAAAATAAACCAGACCAAACAGTCAGTTTATCTAGATATAACGGTGTCTCAACATACACTTGAGGATTACCATCACTCCAAATACGGCAGTTTTGTTTATTGACATTCATTCAAACAAAAGTGAGCGTCATCACTAAAGAAAATTCATTATGAAAATCGGGTCCAAGGTGATCGTGTAGCTTCAATTGTTGCACGAGTTGGATTTTGTAAGCACGCAACCAAGATCTTTCCGCAAAATCTTCCATAAAGTGGATGAAAACATATCTATTTCTTGTGCACGATGGCGATTAGACTGAATCGGGTCTTCCTCTACGCTACGGTCTATACAGCAAAATGAATTCTTCTGTACGCACTGTACGACGCCTCTGTGGTTGTAGTGTAAACGTGGTTGCAAAAACGATCCATAGTTAATCGAATCAACTGCTCTGATGGACGATTATGTTGACCGTAAAATGGAGGTAGTGCGCGATACGTATTTCGAACACAACAATGATTTTCAAAATAAATTTGCACATTTTGGAAGCGTTGTTCAGGCGTCAGTCTATTCATGTTGAAATGTACAACCAAACTAAACATAAATCACTTGACAGCTGACAAAATGGCCACCAGTTAAAAAAGTGTTGATTTGATTTTTTTTTAACCTTGGACCAAGTTCCCACTTCTGACAACAAATTCTTACATATTCCCGATTCGCAAAAATAAACGAACTCAACTATTAAAAATCGCGTGAACAAATCTTTTCTCTCTCAGGCAAATTGAAAGCGCCTGTAAGCTGTATGCTGGCTCAATGAAAGCTGCCTCATTTTTCGTTTTATTTTTTGTGTTTTGGCTAACGAAGAGAAATCTCGATAGACACCCAGGGAATTGCTTACCACTACACCACTACAACTCTTCCTCTTTTGTTGCTTGCCTTGGGAATCATCCCTTTTCCATTGTCTCGTTTGCTTTGTCCTCTGTTGCTGATTGTCCTTTGCTGCTGTTGTGCTCTGTTAGTGGTGCCTAGAAAACACTCTGAAACATAGATTTAGATTAGTTAGCCTGAAATAAACGATAAAATCAATTGAAGTCTACATGCTAGGGATTCCTTCATCAGAGTTGACTTCATGGTCTCCGGTACCTCCTGGTAGCATCCTCTACCTTGTAGTTGACTACTTCGCGAATCAACCTCAGGACGTCCAACAGAGAGTCGAGTTTGAGGTTCCTTCGGACAAACCAAACTGCTATCCTTCTTACGTTGTTCTCCAATCGTTTCAGGTACGATGGTGTCACGTATCCCCATGTTGGAAAGGTTGCATCACTGCCTTAATCATTTGGAGCTTGACATGCAAGGATATCTTGTTACTTCTGCAGATTATCGGATAGAGCTTCGAAATGATGCCTTTAGCATTCGCGATGGTCTTCTCGATATGTGGTCTCCATGACAGGGATCTGCCCCAAGTTACTCCAACGTACTTTGCAGTGTCCTGCCATATTGTCTTCTTCTGTTCACTAGCACGGTACTCTTCTCTTCGACAACTTCCTCCCTGTTCTGGCGCGAATCTCCTTGTTCTGTAGGTAGGAATCTGCGAGTTTGATGATCGCTGGTGGATATACCAGAGTATCCATCTTATAGATGAATCCTTGCAGCCAGACTCTGTCGAGGGCTCCTCTGGCTCTATCCTGCGTGTTCCACGAGTCTTAAAAGCAGCAGCCCCGTGTTCTGGTATCTTGGACAGGGCGATCAGCAAACTGATGGGCCTGTAGTTCTTCTATTTCGTAGGGAAGTGTCCCAGTCGTGGAATGCGGTTGATAATGGTCGGGATTCCTACAATGCCTTCATCGGCAACATGCCTTCTTGATCTTCAAATGATGTATGCTCCATACATAATCTAAGTTTAAACCATTTAGATGATCTGCATTTTGACCTCGACTCTGGAGATCAAGTTAGAATTAGACAATGTCGAATAGTTATGACTTAAGCACAATTTTAATATTTCTAGGAATCAAATCCAGCATGTACAGAACTAGAACTTCGAATGATGGACTGGCTCGCTAAATTATTGGGTCTACCGGAAGTGTTCCTGAATTCAGACAACGGCCCTGGCGGTGGCGTAATTCAGGTACATATTAACCATTTTTTATAACGAAAGATGCCACCAGGTTACATATTTTTAATCGCTTATGTTTTCTTGGTCAGATAACCTCGCTTATTTTAATTGTAACTTATGATGACTAAATAGCTAATTACATAATTAATTTGCTCAAATCATTTTCCAGAACGCAGCAAGCGAATCAACGCTCGTCGCTCTACTAGCGTCAAAACATCGAAAAATCCAGCAACTGCTGCAAGACCAGCCACAACTAACTAAATCCGATATCGAGGGCAAACTAATCGCGTACACATCAGAGCAATCAAACTCTTCAGTAGAAAAAGCTGGACTTTTAGCTTCAATCAAAATGAAGCTACTGAAAGCAGACGACAAGGGAAGTTTACGCGGTTCAACACTTCTTGAAGTAATTGAAGCTGATAAACACGCCGGTTTCATCCCTTGTTGTGTTGTGGCAACGCTAGGAACCACTGGAACATGCGGCTTTGATGATTTAGTAGAAATAGGACAAATTTGTTCCAAGGAAATCATTTGGATGCATGTCGATTCAGCCTATGCTGGAGCTGCGTTATCTTGTCCGGAATATCGATATCTACTCGATGGAATTGAATTTGTTGACACGTTTAATTTCAATCCGCATAAATGGTTGTTAGTAAACGCTGATTGCTCAGCAATGTGGTTCAGAAACACTCTTGACGTTGAAGATGCATTTAAAGTCCACTCCAAGTTGAACTTAAACGAACCTATACCGGAAATTGAGCACTGGCAAATCCCCAACATGCGACGCTTCCGCGCATTGAAGTTATGGTTCGTTCTCCGAACTTACGGAGTTGAAGGCATTCAGAAACATATACGTCATCAAGTGGCACTTGCGAAATACTTTGAGCAACTTGTACGGGGCGACAGACGGTTTGAAGTTGTAACTTCAACACTGGGAGTTGTGTGTTTTCGACTTGCTGGTCACGACCGTCTAACCCGTGAAGTGTTGGAAGTTCTTGGACGACGGAAGAAGTTGTTTCTCATGCCGTATTATTTTCAAAACAAGTTGGTGATAAGGCTAGTGGTTTGTAGTAGATTTACTGAGAATTGTGATATGCAATTTGCTTGGAATGAAGTTTTATTGGCCGTTAAGGAGAAGGAGAGTTTAAAGATGTACGACTTTGGAGAAACTTTGGAGGATACCATTGGGAATATGCACGAATATGAAAGGAATTTGTAATGGCATTTTGTTTAGTGCGTGTTTTTATTTTCTACTTTTATAAATTTTTTGTTTCCATAACTTTTATAAAATTTATGAATTTGACTATTAAAAATAAATTTAGATACTCTATAGATTTGAAAGGGTTTTTATTCAGCTCTAAGTTATCACTTGTTGATCTCCAAATCGTTAATCAAAGTTTAAACTCTTTGTATCAACCAAGAGATCAAAAGGTCAACGTTAAATTCTCAGCAATTTGAATCTAGTTTGGCAAATCCTGGACCTAAAATGCTGCTGCATTTTCTAAACAACAGAACAGAAGATTTACTGAATATTGTCAAAGTTGCTATGGCAGCACCAATTAAAAACCAGACATTCTTTATCGATTCTCTCGCTAAAGATTTATTGCCTCTGTAAATAGTAGAACACAACGGTAAAACCAAACTACAGTCTAGTAGTTTGGCTATTTGATACCAGATGGCGATAGATATTGCTATTAAAAAGTAAATATTATCTTTGTCCCATTGTCGTTATAAAAACAATGATATATACTTAAGTCAATGTCTCGTTTTTTGATTGGTTGAGAGCGTTTTGGTTTTGGTCTTTATTAAGAGGCATAATAAAAATATAATTATGTATAAATTAATAAACTTCATATATTTTCTTTGATGAATTATTATGGCGAAAAGTTGTTTATTCTATGTTTAAATCCTTAGGCACTGGTATCATTAGCAAGTCGATTTGGCGGCAGCCATTTTGAGGCGAAAATTTAATACAACCAAATAAAGAGCAGAGACATGAAGAATTGTCGACACTAATATGCAAAAACTAAGTAGTAGTTGGGCTATCAGGTACAAGAGGGCGATAAATGTTGCTATTGGTACGGCGTCATATATTTAGAGAAATTTGTTCGTCACTATCGCTGGTTGTTTAAGAATGTTCGTGAGTGTTCCAATTGGTTTGAATTAGATGGTTTTAAAGTGTTATCGTGTGGAAATATGTGCTTCTGAGTGTGTGATAGGCAATTCCTACAAGAATCTTCATTTACGCTATTATAGAAAGTCGACAAGGCGACGGTGCATGATGAGCCAAGCATAGCATTCCACTGTGAGACAATCATCATTATATTTACCTGAAACTGCACCAAGGCCAAACCTCCACTACAAGGAACGTTTCAGTGAGTTTCAGACGAAGCTTGAAGGCATTTGCAAAAGGAGACTTCCAGACCGCCGCAAGGAGGACAAGCAGCACAAATGTTGTTTATGTTATACATAGTTCTCAATTTTTCACAGAAACCTTCTTTTTTTTTTTTTGTTGTAGCGGCTGTTGAAATTATCAGGCGTTCATTGTGTTCTACAGGTTCTAGATAACCAGTGATATTGATGAAACATACTGTGATTCATAGTGCTCCTTATTATTATTGTTGAAGAACACGTTCTTCAATCCGGAGGGCATAATGCGATATCCGAATTGTAATCACCTTGAGAAGGCACATCAACGAGCCTGAGATAAACTCAACAAACCCCTTATGATGTGCATCCATCTGGCTACCTCATTTGGCAGACTAAAAAGATTAGCATGCATATGCTTTACTGGAGCTATGAGAATGTACCTAACTACTTCACGTCTCTTCAATTGGTAATAAAAAGTGCAGCGAATGAAGCAACGTTGAAAATATCTGGAAGGAGAGGTGGAGAATAAGAAATCATTAGACCTGATCGAAAACATCCCATCTTTCTGGTGACAAAACACCAAAAAGAAATAGCTTTGAGAGGGATATAACCCCAAGCTTTGTAACTGAAGATAATGGGAAGAAAATACTATTCAAAGCATCTGGAGGAGAACTATCAGAATCTATTCTGCTTCCAGCACTATTTCGGATAACGCAAAATGGGGTAGAGCGTTGCAGAGTTAGATGAGTTTATGGAAGCAGACCGAAGAAGGCAAAAGTTCTGGCCATTGATTTGTGTGCTCAGGAACTCGTGCGCGAAGGACAATAAAGGCCCTAAGCTCCTCAAGATCCACATCAAGAACAGTGTGAAATTGTCAGAACAGACTCTCTAAAATCCGGAGAAACAACAATCTGACTCTGGTCTGGATACCTGGCCATTCTGGTTTGCAGGGAAATGAAATGGTCGACTCTCCGACAAGAGAAGGAGCTGAATGAGAACTTATCGGACCTGAATCTAGAGGTTAAAGACTCAATAAATCAAAACAAGTTTACTTTAATCCTATATTTATCCTATGTACATCTACATCACACTTAAACGCATGCCTTTATTTGGATTAAAATAGTATACAAAATCAAAATACTGTTTCAATAAAAAGAAACTGGTGCATTTTAAAGGAACCTTAAAGCTATTTGGTATATGAAAACAAAGAAACTGGTGCATTGTTTAATATTATGTCTTTTATATAATAAAAAATCAAAATTGATACTAAACCATTATTTAGCTTTCTCAATATTTTCTCCTGCACTTAAATTTATAGCTGCAATGCTCTGCTTCAAAGGTTGTTCTTCAATTATAACCTTCATCGGTACTAGTTCTTCAAAAGCATTCCTGATTTCCCTCCAAGAATAGTCGACATCATCGTGAGTAGTCATTCGGCTGCAAATTGCTATACGTGCGCAAATCCTGTGTCGCCAATGTCCCGTTGTTAAAAACACATTTTTTCGCTCCAAAAGTTTCTTCATTAATTTATCTGTTAATTCTTCGTTATCCTTTACCATAAAACAGACTAGACCCATACTTGATGTTAACAAATCAAACCTTTGATCAGCCTGTATTAAGTTCTCAAAGTGTTTTGCCAAAGCGATTTGACCTCGGATGTGTTTTCTAATACCCTCAACACCATAACTTCGAAGAACGAACCAGACCTTCAGTGCCCTGAATCTGCGTCCAAGCGATATTTGCCAGTGTCGGTATTCTGGTGCCAAACCTTTATGATCATCTTTCAAATAAATGCGATCTACATTAAAGGCTTCAACTAAGTATTTGGCATCGCTCACCCACATTGCGGAGCAATCAAAGTTTACTAACATCCATTTATGTGGATTGAAGTTGAAGGAGTTTGCCAGTTCAACTCCTTTTAAGTAGTGACGGTATTCAGGGCAAGCGAACGCGCTGCCAGCGTACGCTGCGTCTACATGGAGCCATAGGTTTTCTTTTTGACAGATTGGACCGAGTTCTTCCAGATTGTCAAAGGCACATGTGGGTGTTGTACCTAGAAAAATTGTTAAATAGTTTTGTAAAGATCTTCGAAGTTCCGTCGTTCTTTGGCTGTCGATTGGATGCTTGTATTTGAAAAGCAATCGCCTAGTAAAATTAGAACGGAGTTGGACGTTGTTTACGAGTACCAATAACATTGAAATTGTACGCCAAAAGTTTATTCATTGTGATACTTTACTTACCTAAATTGGCTACTACATAACAAGGTATCAATCCTGCTTGCTTGTCTTTTTCTACTGCTGCAGCTAAAGTATGGCCGCGAAGTACGCCATTTTCATCAGCAGGTAGAAGTCGCATTGGCATGGAACCTGAATATAGAAGAGATTGGTAAATTCTTGAAGACTATGAAAGTCAAGGGGTATAGGTGCTTTATATATCTATGCAAAGATCAGATGGGTCTTATCCAAAAATGTTTCCCAGAGGAGGTAGACAATTGTTCTATGGAACACAGCACAGGAAGACATGCTGAGGGAAGAACATAAGAAAAACACATTATTCGCAGTAGAAGAAATGTAAGAAAGCTGGTTTTAACGTATCCAAACTTACAATATACTAAATTTTTGGGATAGGATTGCTAGGAAATTATCTACAAGAAACTGGTGGCCTGTATACGAACGATTATCTTGATTTTATGGGAAACAGCTTTACTTAAGATAATAGAAGACGATCCTCCAGATGATCATGATCATGGCAATTCACTCACCACCAACAGTGGATTGGATTGGAAGACGCTCAGTTGCTTGAGCACAAAGATCTCAGGATTAATTGTGTAATTGAAATATTTATATAAACAACAGATTGAGGAAATGTTGAAGAAAACAGAAGATTTATATCACTAAGCTCTATTTCCTAGGGAATTGCAAATGAGACTATCCTTTTAGAAAGAAAAACAGTAAGATTTAGATTTTTTAAGCTCCGAACGTTTTCAATACCTGGATTTTAATTATTCTCGATTACCACTAGATTGGGCCTCATTTTCAATATCAGGTTGGAGTTTTATTTGAACCATTAGAGAATGTTCCACTAAAGCAATCGATTATTCGTGAAATAATCCACGGGATTATTTTTTATAAGGATGATTACATTAGCCAACAGGTCTTCAACATTATGAAGGAAATACAACAGGACTTGACAAGACTTGCTGACAGATGTCGTAGTTTTATTATTGATGTACAAGGGCCTCTATTTTTTTTTGTATTAATTCAATCATTTATTCATATTTTGAGCCTTGGCAATATTCTGAACAACAAAGCAGCTTTTAATGAAAAATGTCTGCGAATGGTTACTTTCGTACATACTTCTACAAATTATTAAATTTTTCGCTGGGTTGGTGGAAAATAATGCGCTTGAAAACGAGGGTAAAGACCCTGGCGAAACGTTGTTTTTATTTACTAATTTTAAGTTGACCCTGTAGATTGAATATTATTATATTCTAATAAGAGGTATAGTTATAGGTTCCAACTACATAACTGGTGAAATTTTAAACGCAATTTTCTCGAAGATTATGGGGGCAAATATCAAAAGTAACCAATCACTATAAAGCAGATAAAAACTGCTTTAAAATGATGTGTCACTCGACCCCTACTACTATATGAAAATTTAGGAGTTGTGTCCACCTCTACCACAGGGCGAAAGCGATTTCAACCAAAACCAAATGGTTTCATCCTAGGACTTCACCAAACTGACACACCAAAATTTAGCCCAATTGGTTAAAGCGTTTAGGCCCTATCGTGGAAGAATACACACAGACAGACAGACTTCCATCTGGAAATGGTCTTAATCGTCTCAAGGAACTTCAAAATGGTTAAATCCGTCTCACAATACCTAAAAGTCCTGCTTTCTCCACTGATGAATTTGATTGGTCTGATGAATAGGCTACTAATTTGCTTTTAATGTCTTCTTCTGTTAGGTCCGGTCTCAAGGTTTGTAAATCTTTCACCATTTTTTCTTTGGCTGCTAATAAGGCGACAAATGTGACTTCACTAGCCGAACCCTGAAATTAAATCAGAACATTTTCTAATAAAATAAAAACAAAATATTTGAATACAGACCTGTATAATGCCCCCACCCGGTCCATCCGAACAATTCAGAAACTTCTCTGGGAGCCCCAATAATTTGCCCATCCAGTTCATTACCACAACTTCTAATTCGGTAAGGGCCGGACTGGCCACCTGGAAACAGAAATAATAAACTCGTTTAGCACAATAATACACGTTAAAACGTACAGTGAGAGCCAAAAGTCACACATAAATTCGATAACATTAGAAGGAAATTTTTTTTCGAATAAATGTTCTAGTTTAACACTACTTCTTTCACATTATTTGATGCAACTACTAAGTTATACACAGTGACACAAAGAAATAGCTTACAATAATGGACATACCGTGCTCGTCCTTAGAAGAAAACATTAGAAAGAGATAGCGATATTGGTGGCAAGACCATTAACTTTAGAATATTATTTGAGAAAGAATCTGGAGCATGTACTCATGTTCAATTTCGAGATTTCTAGTTGATTTAGTTAATGATTTTATAAAATAATTTTTCACAAGGGGCACATAATTAACAATGTAAATTTTTTAATAACGGATAACATTCACCAACTTAATGTTACTGATGATGAGGTAGTACCTCGAAACATGTATGACTGATTGACAAATGAGCAATATATTTGTGTTTATTTTGTGGAGCAGACGCAGTTTTATTGATGATTAATCATCGCTCCTCTTTGAAATGGATTACTTTACTAAATAATTTATATTTATTTTAATACTACACTTGAACTAAATCTAGCAGAATTTTTTTTAAATGAACGAGGTTTATTTAATTTTTTTATTGGCTATTAATTGGTATAAAATTGGCAATTCAAATATACACGCACAGGTAAGGCCTGGTAATTTTTATAAATAAAATTAAAAATCGAATACACAATATATAAAATAACCGCCTTTAATATACAAATAGTGAATACAACTTCTGCAATAATATAAGACAAATAAGTAACATAATAAACTTTACAAAGATAACAAACTATAAAGGAAGACATCATAATATAAAAAAAAACAGGAAAAAAGGAAAGAAAAAAAAGGGGAAAAAAAAAGAAAAGTAAGAATGAAAATAAAAAAAGAAGAGTTTAAGATAGCTGAGCTGGATACAGCCATAGATAGCCCTCGTAAGTGATAGAAACTACTTATTAAAAAGGTATCACCTATTTCCAATACACCTGTAGTAGAGGTAATTATTATTAGGCCTTTTTATATTAAATTATAATTAATATTATTCCTAAATGAGAAAACAATTATATTAATGAATATTATATAACATTTATGAGCAAATTGCATGTTCGGCGATAATTAATTGAATAAATTAATATTACCCTGACAATGGCATTCTAACTGTGAATAATTAAATCGTTCATTTTGAAGGTTAGATTACACATTTAGCTTACTCATAATCAGTATGTATAAACAATACATATTTTATGAATTGTTAGTAATAAATTGTATCCATTTGTAAGGATTTCTTCTTGATATGTCTGATTATAGAAAGGAAGTCCAGAAGGCTTCATAAAAAAATCGGCAAGCAAAATGTCTTGTCGTTAGCCTAGCTTCCTTTGCTACAGTTACCTATTAGTTTTTTGTACGAGGTCTGTTGAAACAAAAAGTGACAAATTTCTTTTATGTTATTGATTGGCAATTTTTTCCATAAAAAAGGCTCCATTTGAGCCAAAAACTTAGGAGGAGCGGATTACACGTTTGGCTCGTGCGATTGCGTTTTCGAGCTCATTGTATTGGTACGTGATACGGCACGTTTGCATGTGACCCGAGTCGCAAGACAAACGTGTAATCTTTGGTCGTGCGAGAGGAATGCTCACGATCACAAGAATGAAAAAAGCACGCCAAGTTCGGACAAATTTGCTTACGATTACAATGGCGTAGTGCATCGTGAGTTTTTGCCAGAAGGTCGTACGGGCAATAAAAAATGTGACCTTGAAGTTTTGGGGCGTTCGCATGCAGGAATTCGCAGAAGAGCCCGGTCTTTGTGGTTTTTTGCATTACGTTAATATTTCAGAAACTAAAAATTTTAGAGATATACAAGCTTATACAAATTTACCTACTTTTAGTGTTTATTAAGAAAGAACTAATTTTCAACATTGTTTAGAGCAAATAGAGGATAATTGGAAGAATTTTGCTAAACGTTAGCATAAGACCTAGGAGCTTTTGTAGACTAGAACGAAAATATCAAGACTAGATTCGTCCACCAAGACAAATTTTTTTAGCGGTTCACGGGAAAGTAAAATAGGGGTGTATATACAAACTTCTTACCCAACTAAGTCCTACTGATCCAAAACCAGTACTCAATAGTTCGCCTACTATCGACGGGAATGATTGGCCTGTGGGATAGTATGCATGGAATCTGGGTGAATGCCAGTGTGTTAGTCCTGGCATTATAATTCTGTCGACATCCTGTAGAATATCTTGCCATGATTCGCCTGATTTTGGTGGTTCTTTTGGTAGTAGTTCGTCGAGGTAGCCCGGTTGCACCGATGGCAGGACAGGTCTGTAACAAATATTTTAAGATGTTGTAAGTTAAATAATGACGTGCGTTTCGAATAATCAGGATAACATTGAATTGATAGAAGTACTGACTGTTTTGTTTTTTTAAGTCTATGCAAGGTTAGTAAATAGCATGATATATATCTATATATAGCTCCATGGAGCTGTCACCTCCCAAAAAACCCCTAATTTCCTTGTGACATGCTCAAAATAACTTTAATTACCAAAAGTAGGAAGAGACTTTTAAAAAATAAAATAACAATTATTATACTATGAATGTGCGATAAGACTATGCAACGTTGGTATAGCATGATATATATCCATATATTATATCATGCGATATAATATATATGTAGAAAAGGCGCCGATTTATAAAATAAGTCGACTCTTTAACGGTTCTATAAATGTTGCTTGTTGCTATTATATATATATATAAACTTAAAAAAAAAACTGTTATATAACAGTTTTAATATGGCTTTGTTACTGGAACTAAACTACATATTTATAGAACTATTATAAAACTGTTATAAACATATTGTATAACTGTTTTATAAGCTCAACAATTTTAATATTTTTGATACCATCATGAAAGTATAATTCCGATTAGCATTTACCCCAAGTAACAATTTAAGTTTTTTAATTGCGGTAAGAACATTTACAAAATATATTTTATAAAACACCCACTGTTTAATAAACAGTTTCACAACGTTCTTAAAGCTCTTATAAAAATGAAAAAGGCGCAGATTTATAAAACAAATCGACGTTTTAACGGTTCTATAAATGTTACTTGTTGCTATTATACAATAGTTTTAAGAACGTTTATAAATATCTAATAAAAATTAAAAAAAACTGTTATAAAACAGTTTTATTATAGCTCTGTTACTGGAACAAAACCACATATTTATAGAACTATTAAAAAACCGTTATAAACATATTATATAACTGTTTTATAAGCCCCTATTTTTAATATTTTTCCTACCATCATGAAAATATAATTCCGAGTAGCATTTACCCCAAGTAACAATTTAAGTTTTTTAATTGCGGTAAGAACATTTACAAAATATATTTTATAAAACACTCACTGTTTAATAAAATTTTTTGCAACGTTCTTAAAGGCATTATAAAAATGAAAAAGGTGCAATTGACTCTTTTGTGGCTATTATCGGTTTTAGTACGTTTATAAATATCTAATAAAAATTAAAAAAACTGTTATATAACAGTTTTGGCTATAGTTCTGTTACTGGAACAAAACTACATATTTATAAAACGATTATAAAACTGTTATAAACATGTTATATAACTGTTTTATATGCCCCTCAATTTTAACATTTTTGCCACCATCATGAAAATATAATTCCGATTAGTATTTACCACAAGTAACAATTCAAGTTTTTTAATTGCTGTAAGAACGTTTACAAAATATATTTATAAAACACCCACTGTTTTATAAACAGTTTCACAACGTTCTTAAAAATGCGCAGATTTATAAAACAAAGCGACTCTTTAACGGTTCTATAAATGTTGCTTGTGACTATTATACAATAGTTTTAAGAACGTTTATAAATATCTAATAAAAATTAAAAACAAACTGTTATAAAACAGTTTTATTATAGTTCTGTTAATGGAACAAAACCACATATTTATAGAACTATTATAAAACTGTTATAAACATATTATATAACTGTTTTATAAGCCCCTCAATTTTAATATTTTTGCTACCAGCAGCAACAGTTATAGGATAAAATGTAAGTACATGTATTCTACACCCCATATAAATTTTATTTTACTATTTAATTTTTTGCAAAAACATCAGATTTTTGAAAAATTATGGATAGAACAAAAAAATATACTGGGTGTTCCATTAAAAACATTTTTATTTCATAAAAGTTGTATAGTAAGAGTCCTAAATGTTTAGAATTTTTGTTTTAAAGTCCTAGTCATCACAAAATTGTTATAGTGGGAAATTACCCACAGTTTTTAGATGCAAGAACATTTTCAATAAGTATGGTTTTTAAGAGATTCTCAAGAATTTGTTTTCTTCTCTTATCAACAAAAAAAAATTATCTTACCAAATATTACAAAGCCAATAATGAAGACAGAGAAGGGAAAATAAAGGAACACTAGTAAGATGTTGTTGTTTTACTTTTGTGAATTATATTTATATTTAAAGATTTTTTAGAATTAGACTAATAAAAAAATCCTGAGGAAGACAATAACATTTTTGTTGAAACGTGGAGACAAAAAATGAGGAAAAAAATCAAGATTATGTCTATTGAAGCGGCAAAATGCCGAATATTTTTCAAAGTTTTCAGAAGAATCGTATGGTTACTTTCCCCAAAACTAAGTAATGTTCTTGGCACTGCATAAGGGCGCACACTCGATTAGGCTTGGTACCGACCTGATTATGGTTTGAAATATAATTAAAATTAAATAAATTAGGCAAGTTAGACATACCTGTCTCGAATAGTCTCGAAGTAATCTGCAATATAATCCACAGCAGCTTTTCCAAACTCTCTAAACTCTTCAACATTCATTTCGACAATTTACTATTACTTATACTTGTATATCACCACTATTTCTTCAAATTCTCGTTCAAATAATGTAGTTATAATTATATAAAAATGCGATAATCTTCTACTTTCACCAGAATGCAGAATACTGGGAATCGGATACAAACCGATTAGATAATCGGTAATTATAATTAATTGTAAAATTAATTTTTGAATCGGTAATGAAGGAAGAATAATTTATTAAATAAAAACACACGAAGATTTGCGGTCACTTTCACTCACAGTAGCACAAAATTTTTAATCTTATTGTTACACAAAATAGAACAATGTCTCTCTGAGTAAACTTCTTGATAGTTGTAGGAAGTACCATCCGTAGTAATCTGAAGTAAGTAGCAAGGTGATTACGAATCAAGCCTCCGTCGTGGGTAAATGCTTTTTATACTTATTGGTAATTGTCCAGTTGGATGTTGAGCGTTTTATATTGTTGTAGAAAATAATAACAATGGTTGAAATACTTATATAGGGAAGTGATTGTTAAAGATGCCCTTCAAACGATGGTGTATTTTTTGGAATAGAGAGTTATAAAATAATAACTGCTATATAACATTTCAGGTTAATTTTTTATGAATTTACGAGGGATAATAATCAAAATTGTAACTTCTCTAAAGTTCTTGAGATTCTAATATATGAGAAAATTTATTCTTAGCTTCAGAATAGATTCTCTGAGCATCAACTTGGGTTCTTGAGTGGTCGTTCATGTATTTCTAATTTGGCTGTGTTTTCTGAGAACATATGTTCAGCTATCGATGATCTCCAGGGGGATTTTTGCAAAGCATTTGACCGTATAGATCACTACATATTGTTGTATAAATGACAGACTTTTGGTTTCTCTTATCGTTTGGTCAACTTCTTCCGATCATATCTATTCAAACGATTACAGTTTGTAGAATATGAAGGCTTTAAGTCTTTTGTTTTTCCTTCCAGCTCGTGGGTTCCACAGGGCTCCAATCTCAGTCCTTTGTTGTTCAATATTTTTATTAATGACCTAATTGAGTCTTTTAGGTGTGGTTCCAGCCCATTAATTCCCTGAATGACTGCGATCATCTGCAGAATAATTTGACCACTCGGTGTACCTGGTGCACGGAGAATCGTTTAGAGCTTAATGTATCTAAATGCAAGATCGTTAGCAATTCCAGACTAAAGAACGCATCGAATTTTGATTATCAATTGAACAATGAGTCCTTGGAAAGGCTCAGCGAAATTAAAGATTTTGGTGTTGTCTTCGACAGTGAATTTACATTTATCCAGCAGACCGTCAGTCTAGTATTGACCCAATGTTGGGTTGGGTTTTATTATTAGGAATTGTCGGCAATGCAACGATGTTTTCACGGTTAAGCTTTTGTTAGATCTAAACTGGAATTTGCCGCAATTATATGGAACCCAATATATAGTACTCAGATTAGATCCTTAGAGTCTGTTCAGCGCCGTTTCCTTAAATACCTAGCGTATAAAGCCGACCATATTTATCCTCCACGGGGAGTAGATCATGCGTCTTTGCTCTTGCGTTTTAATGAACCTTCTGTCTTGACGAGAAGAAACATTCACGCAGTCAAGTTTTTATACAAATTATTGCACTGCGCCGTTGATTGCCCATATCTATTGGGATGTATTAGATTCCATGTTCCGCGATTGGGTGCTCGACATCTCGTGCCGTTCACTGTGGGCCCAGCCAGGAGTAATATTTTGTTACAAAGTCCTGTTTACTATATGTGTGATATTTTCAATTGGTCGTGATTTTGACATTCATGACTCAACTTTGTCCGCGATTACTAATAGTTTACGATTATTTTCTTTTAATATTGAACTGTTATTGATCGCATTTATTTTTGTAGTATTTAATATTAATAGTTGTGTCGTGTTTATTTGTTTGAGGAATTGAAAGTATAGGTACTTGCACAGAGAGTGTTAATTTTTTGATTATTTTTGACATGCCGAAATTTTAATCAATTTTTTTTATTGTTTCCATTTATTGTTTCGTTTTGTAGCGTAGTTACTTGGTTGTTTTTTTTTTGTTTTTTCCTTTTGATTTGATGTTTTTTTTTCAATTAATTCGGAATTATATTTTTGATTTTCCTGTAAGTGGGTTTGACCTGTTGGGAATAAATGCTTATTATTATTATTATTTTTGCACCATAAGGGTATATTTTGCTTTAGAATCGGAAAACAAGGTTTCAAGATTCATGAGCATTGCCAACAGCTTTCTGCATCTCCTCAATTACGGTAATAGGGATTTGAATCATTTTTAGGTTCTTTTCCAAATTTTTCGGTATTACTCCCATCGAGGATAGTATTATAGGTATTATGTACACTTCCCTCATATTCCCCATGCGCTTTATTTCATGTTGAAGCGCTTGGTATTTGTTTAATTTTTCCGTATGTTTTTGTTGCAGATTGTGTGACATCAATTAGATATGTTGTGTGTTTTTTCTTGTCTATTAATGTAATATCAGGACGGTTGTGTTCTATTGTATGATCGGTGTAAATTGTTTTGTCCCAATATATATTAAAGTGATCGTTTTTATTATTATTATTAAAAGGATATCATTGGACACTGGCTGTTCATACAGTTTCCCAACTCAGTTCTGCATTGAATTAAGTATAGAAATAGTCTAAGGATAGATTTCCTATTTTCGCTTCCTATGTTTGTTGCAAAAAACATTTCTAATAAATCGGATTCACAAACGCACAGAAAATGTTTATTCCGACAGTGATCTGTATGACATCGGCCAACTTGTTTTAGAATGCTGATTTATCAGTATAGAAAAAAAAACACAAAAAAACAAAGGAGCTGGCTTTGATGGCATATCGCCTGAGCTTTTTAAAGAAAGAGGACACGCAATGTTGGAATATTCTCATGTTTTACATTGTCTACAGGTTTGATGGCGGCGGACTTCGTATTGCAGTCTACGAAGGTTGAAAAGTCCACCGCCATCAAGTCTGTAGACGATCTCTATTCCCCCCTGTAGTTCATCCTTAACAAACATCAAAAACGACATAGGTGCAATAACACAATCCTGCTTAACGACAGTTTAGAGTTGTTTATATTTTATTTTCTGAAGAACTCTTATTACGAGTGTTGCCTTTTATATTTCGGGATTAGAGAACAAAAACAAATATTAATCATCGAAAATCACTTTACTTTTTTTCAAAATATTCCCTATGAAGATCTATACAATGTTGCATGCGTTTGAAGCAATTGTCTAAGCACTTTTGCCACTCTGATTGAGGTATCTCCAAAACATGCATTCTGAATGCAGCAACCGCATCTTCAGGTGTCGAAAAACGTTGACCCCTCAGTTTGTTTTTTACGTACGGGAATAAAAAGAAGTCATTCGGTGCCAAGTCAGGACTATACGACGGATGACTCATCAAATCGATGTTTTAGGTGCTCAAAAATGCAGTTGTTTGCTCGCCTTGTCGTGGTGAAGAGTGATCCGTCTTCTGCGGTTGGTTTTCCTGATTTCTTGGAAGACAACTGGCAAATAAATGGTTGTGTACCACTCAAAATTGACTGTTCTGCGTTGTTCTAGTAGTACAGTTGCGACATGTCCAGTTTTTGCGAAAAAACAGGCGACCATTTGCTTGGAAATGCTTCGTGCGCGAACAACTTTTGTTGGATTTGGCTCATCTTGAAACACAGTCGACTGCTGTTTACTTTCGGGCTCATACGCGTAAATCTACGACTCATTACCTGTCACGATGTCATAGATGTGCTTCGAAGCACCGCGATCCTATTTTTTGAGCATTTCTTTCAACCAATCGACACGAGCCTTTTTTTGAGCGATTGACAAATTTGTTTGGGATCCAACGCGAACAAATCTTTTGACAGTCAAATGCTTATGCAATATTGAATGTATGCTGGTCCCACTAATGCCTAGGGTTGTCTCAATCTCTTGATAGGTCACATGACGATCTTGCAATATCAGTTCGCGCACAGCATCAATGGTTTTGAGAACAACAACTGATTTTGGACGACCTTCACGAAATTCGTTTTGGAGTGAACTACGACCACGATTGAATTCACCATACCATCGATAAACACTGGTCCTTGATGGAGCTTCATCGTCAAAAGTTGAATTAAGTTCATCCATGCACTGTTGCTGAGTTAATCCACGACGAAAGTTGTAAAAAATAATCGCACGAAAATGTTCACGATTTACTTCCATTTTTGGGCCGAGATGAATCTTTTAAGTTACTGTAAACAACACAAATAGCGCTCGTATGTCAAAACGTTCTGAGTACGTATATAACTTCAAAAATGTCCAACTTTACGATAGAGCTGTCAGTTGCCAGATTGCAACACCAGGGTTGCCAAATCCCGAAATATATACTTAATGTGTTTTTATGAATTAAAATTTGAAATATTATTAATGGGTCTGGTAAAGTTGGGGACCCACGGAATTTCGCAAAAAATTTTTTTTACTTAAAAACTCTATTGTAATAGAACACTTTTTCAAAAAAAAAATTTATGGATAAAGCACATTTGAAGGAAAAAAATGATTTTAAAAGTTGAATAAAACAAGACGTTTACGCAACGCAGTAGTAAAAATACGCTAATATCATCACACAGTGTTTACAGTGTTGCCAAGTAATTTTATTTTCACTGAGTTTTAAATGTACTGCATTAGTATTGTCTAATCGTACTTTAAAAACTGAAAGTAATAAATAAACGAAAATAAAAAAATTACCTATTTCACCACCTATAAATATTTAAATGGTCAAACTAAAACCTTAACTAAAACAAACCCAACTACCCCAACCCACCCAACATAATTCATCCACATTAACCTAACTACCTAACCCAATCTAATCAAACTAACCTAACCCTAACCAACCCAATTTAATCACACTATCCCAAACTAACCCAACCTAATCTAACCAAACTACCCCAATATAAGCACACTACCATAAAGTAACTCAAATTAACCCAATATAACTCACCCAAACTAAACTAACTACCTAACCCAACCCAATCTAACGGAACTACCCCAATATAACTCACCCAAACTAACCTAACTACCTAACCCAACCCAATCGAACGCAACTACCCCAATTTAACTCACGCAAACTAACCTAACTACGCAACCCAACAAACGAAACTACCCGAATATAACTCACCCAAACTAACCTAACTACCCAACCCAACAAACGAAACTACCCCAATATATCTCACCCAAACTACCCTAACTACCTAACCCAACCCAAACTAGCGAAACTACCCCAATATAACTCACCCAAACTAACCTAACTACCTAACCCAACCCACACTAGCGAAACTATCCCAATAGAACTCAGCCAAACTAACCTAACCATCCAACCCAAGTAACAAAACTATCCAGCCCAACTATAATATTAATTTTAAACTAAGTAATCAGAGCGACTCCAAAGCACTATAATCGCTAGAAGCAAATAAAATACTAATTTGTCTTAACTTGCAGAAAAATAATTTTTGCGCAAAAAAACATTTGAACGACTCGAATATATATGGCAACATCGCATATAACCTCTATATATTTGTTTGATAGAATTGGTAAATGTAAATAAACTTGCAACACACTAACCCTATCTTAATATTTTAGCAAATTTATTTTACTCAAAAAAGGGGTTTAATGTGGTCTGTGCGTCTTCAGTAGGAATTCTGTGGGTCATCAAGTTTACTAAATAGAAGAATACCCCATAAATAGTTTATATAATTAGCGAGTAATGACGTTTTCTGTTCCAAAAGAAGCGAGGCATTTTAGATCTTTATTATTTATTTAAGAACAAAAAACTATATGCTCCATTGATTTTTTGGTTTAATTCATCTCTATTTAAGGTCAGCTTTATAAAAAGTTAAGAAAAAGTGTCAAATTCTGTGGGTCTCCAAGTTTACCAGAACCATTATTAATTTTATTATAAATGGTTTGAATTGTTTTAAGTCATTACAATTTTTCAATATGTCTCTCTCGTCTCGAAGGATTTTACCTCGTCTCGTCTTGTCTCGAGACGAGACGAGACGAGATGTCTCGCGGCAACTCTAACTCGTACATAGTTATCACACCCGATATAGGTCTAGAAGTGAGATAAACACAGCTAGGGCACAAAACACAATTGGTCAAAGAGCATATTACTTCCTGGCTTCTAGAGTTTATTCCACAATTAGAAATAAAAAAAATGCAAGAGCTAGGATTTGAACCTAGGACTTTCCGCAAGCAAAGCGGGCATTCTGCCACTGCGCTACACGCGTATGATACCCATTATGCGAATTACCCCCACCTTATAGATATAATTATCAACTATATACCTAAATTTTAAACTCAATTTTCTCAAAAACTTCCAGGTAAATTCTAAAAGTAAGCTATTAACCTGAAAAGCGCAAGAGGTCGGTGGAGTCGATTCTTCTGGAATGCCTCAATGTGTGGACCAGCCATAATGATGTTGGTCAGCCTACGGATGTATTGTATCTGGATTTTGAGAAAGCATTCGACAGAGTGCCATTTGCTCGTTTTTTGCTGAAATTGGAGCATTACGGCGTGCGGGGGGCACTCCTGAGGTGGATTGATATGTTTCTTACAAAAAGAATTTTCCAAGTTAGAGCGAATGGTGCATTATCTGCTAAATTGCCGGTCTTGAGTGGTGTCCCGCAGGGGTCTGTACTGGGCCATTGTTTTTTCTGGCATATATATATATATATCAGACTTAACAAGAACCATCACGTCAAACATGAGCTTCTTTGCTGATGACACCAAATTGTTTTGTAACCCACTGCGAGACGATAATGAATTCCAGATCGACATTGATGGGGTAGTGTCCTGGTCGGCGGTTTGGTTGATGAACTTGAATTTGGAGAAGTGTCAGGTACTACACATCGGAGCTAATAATCCCAGGACTCCATATTTCATCAATGGAAATGCCGTTAAATCTGTAAATCAGCAGAAGGATCTTGGTGTCATAGTAACAGCGGATTTGAAGTGGGAGGCCCATATTTCCGCTACAATGAAGAAAGCTAAGAGACTGTGGTATCTGATACAGAGAGCTTTCAAATCGAGATCAAACTCTCTAATATTGCAATTGTATAAATCGTATGTCAGACCACTATTGGAATATGCCAACAGCGTTTGGTCCCCCTAATTCATTAAGGACATAAAGGCATTGGAAAGGGTTCAGAGGAGATTCACTAAGCTACCTCATGCACTTAGCCATATGCCATATGAGGAGCGATTGAGGCTTTTAAATTTGACATGTCTTTATGATCGCCGACAACGAGGCGATCTAATTCAAACATACAAGATACTTGGTGGCTACTACTCGGTGAATCTCGATGTATTTCATCCTGCTAGAAATCCTAATCTGCGTGGCAATAGTAAGAAACTTCACAAGGAGAGATGTGCAGACTTCCTCGGAAGAATTTTATAACAAACAGAGTTGTATATGCATGGAATTCATTACCTGAAGAGGTGATAATGGCGCAAACGGTTGACAGCTTTAAGAACAGGCTGGACAATTTCATGGAGGACCATGGCGATCAGTTGGTCCACTACTCGCTATAGAAGATTAGTGAGAATGACTTCAATATTTCGCAAACCTCAAATTAGGAACTGAGCAACAGTTTCATCGGTTTTACCGTTTACTGTTTTACGACTAATAATAATAATAATAATAATAATTTTTACGTCTAGAAAATTATTTTTAATTTTATTGAATGTGTGTGTATCAGTAGTAAAGTAGTAATTTCAGCAGCCAAAGAAAAAATGGTCGTAACGTACTATAAGATCAAACCTAACACAAGAAGACGACCTTAAAAACAAATTATATATTTTTTTCCTTGAACTCGTGTTTACATTTCATAAATGGATTTTTTGCTTATGCTGAGGTTCCAATTAAAAACAAGTTGCAGGTGAAACAATTCTTGCTATTTCATGTCAGTCAAGGTTTCGGCTACGCACAATTGCCTACTTCAGATACATTTTTTAAAACTAAATCGACTCCTGTTCAACACAGACGTTATGACAATAATTTCGTTATTTTCCACTAACCGAGTGAAAATTTGATATTTTGAGCCTAATTATCAAACAGAGTTATTTTCAATTGTTCTTCACGTTTAAATGCACTAAGGAACAAAAGGTGGAGCCCTCTTGTTGAATAATCGAGCGAAGAACCATTTCTAGAAAGCTGACACCTATCTCAGTAGATGAACTAGTGGAACTAATGCCTACAGTTGCTAAAAGCAAAATAAGTTAAAGAAATGTTTAGCAAAATTTAGTAAAATCCATAGTACGAGTTTTTAACCAGAAGGCAACATAGAAAAAGTGTCACATAGGCATACTTTTATAATATAGAAAAACAGCCAAGGCAAGTCAATAGATTAATACGCAAGTCACCCATTGACTAGTATATTTCATTAATTCTCTATATGAGACGAATCAGTTGCAACCGACTACCACTGCTTCGATCGCATGGATTCCAAGCAGATACGCCACTGGCTGATACATGAAATTAGTGAATTGTATGAATAAACTAATTATTATATTATTATATAACAATCTAATCATGCAATTGTGGAAATTACATAAATAAATATTAGATACGGAGTACCAGAAGAACTTGACAATCTAAAAACGTAACATTTGAGTAGTAGATAGTGGAAAGAATGATTCAGATTCAAGGCCAAAAAAATTCGCGAACAAAGAGTAATTAATGACCGTAACGATGATAATATTATTAAATATCTTGACATTGTGGTTGGTATAGGTATTTAAATATTATAGACATGATATTAGACAATGAATTTGTTGAACTAAAGGCCGATTTAGCCAACACACAAATCACAGTGAATAAGTACACATAGATGGCGTTACTAGAATTTTTCCATATGATTTTTATTTAGTGCTAACCTTCAACCGATACGTGTATAAATTTGACTGCAATCTGACTATTCATTCCTGAGTTATAGCATTTTGTTTGGAATTTCATATTTTTAAAAAATGTCTGTCTGTCTGTATGCACGAAAACGCAAAAAACCACTTAACAGATTTTAACCAAATTTGGTACAAAAATACTATTGGACATGGCAAGGAGCTGATTAGATTTTGGGAAACATTGAGCGTAGGCAAGGGGTTTAAAAGAGGGTTCAAAAATGAAAAATATTCATAGTTCTTAAACTTATCCGAAATACTGCATAATTTTATACGCATTTAATTGAATATAACCTAAAATTTCTCGAAACATGAATTGTCGGTATAGGACAAAAATAAACAAAAGTCTAAACTTTAGACAACGTTTCGTCTATTATACATAAACTTCTTCAGGGCTAAAACAAAATACCATGACAACAAAAGCGTACAAGAAAAATTTTTTTGAGAAATTATTGCTTAAGGACACAATTAACCGAAGATTGATTGATAACCTAAAATATTGAACATAAAATATTAAACCACATTGGCGTTCGAAAATAGTGTAAAATGGGGTAAAAAAGATTTAAAAAAAAAACGTATTCCTTAAACATAGCAGAAATATTAACTAGTTGTTTGTAGCTTTGATAGAATATAACCTATAAAATGTGTCATAAATAAGTTACTTTCATAGGCGTTCGTAAATAGTGGAAAAGGGGTCAAAACATAAAAAATATATATTTCCTAAACTTATTCGAAATATGGAATAATTTTTCATAGGAGTGATACAACATACCCTAAAAAATATTCCATTAAAGAACTGGTTTACACAGGCGTTCGAAAATAGTCTAAAAAAGGGTCAAAAATGAAAAAAAAAATATTTCCCAAATATACCAGAAAAATTGGCTATATATAGCTTTGATATATGATAACCTACGAAATGCAGCATATAATTTTTATTTACATAGGCGTTCGTAAATAGTGGAAAAGAAGGTAAAATAAAAAAAATAATTAAAATGTAAACATTTTTATATTTAACTAATTGAATTGGTGTTAAAAATACACGACAAAAATTAATGTACCATAGGCGTCCGTGAAAATTCTATAAAAGAGTCAGAAAAAAATTGTACCCGTGATAACTCAAAAATCACTTAACGGATTTTAACCACATTTGGTACGAAAATACTACAGGATGGGTGGTGATTAACATTGAGCATAGGCAAAAGGTTTAAAAATGTTGCATAAATGAACTGGTCCACACAGGCGTTCGAAAATAGTGTAAAAAAGGGAGAAAAAACGAAAAAAAATCCCAAATATAACAAAAACATTGGCTAATTATATATAGCTTTGATATAAGATAACCTACAACATGCAGCATAACAATTTTGTTTACATAGGCGTTCATAAATAGTAGAAAAGAGGGCAAAATAAATTTTATAATAAAACTAGAAAAAATCAACTATTTTGCGTACAAGAACTCGGCCTAGAAGATCTGAAATATAAAATATGTACGTATAAATAGTGCCTCCAAAGAGAAGAAAAAGGAACAAAACCCCAAACATAAAAAAAAATAGCTGATGTCTAAAACAAATAAATATACATATAAATTTTAGATAAATGACAAAAAAGTCATAAAATTATTACTGTTACACTTAAATATGGAGAGCTATTCGTGCCTGGAGGTCAACAGTTTATTTTATATAGAAAACTTATTTATTGAATCCACTCTAATTCCCTCTAATTTCCCCATATGTTTACTTTTGACTAACATTTTTTTAAAATTATTATATTATGTTAATTGGAGTAATTTTTCAGACTTTTGAGTTCAATTTTGGGAGCTTTACAATATGATTTTTTTTGTATATTTCTTACTTTTACTATACATAGTGGCCCAAATATGGCAACTCATGTTCCTGTCGAAGATAGAAAAGCTGCCAACGAAATTTGGCTATCTGTAACGGTTTAACCGCTAGGTGGCGTTCCTCAATTTTGCTCGATTTCTTTTATGACTTATAACTTTTTTGTTATTTGAGATAATTGATTTCTACAAAAACGTTCTCATAGCACTTTTCAACGTAGAATAAGATATAGTAACCTGTTTCATGACAAGGCCATTCATAAAGTTACTGCAACAAAAAATATTTTTTTCCTTATGGGACACCTTGCACAATTTTGGATTTTCTTACAGCCCCTAAGATTCCCTTTTCAAAAATATATAACAAGTTATATATATTCGTTAAACCGAACAATATATTTGACTTTATGAAAATAATCCATACAAATCAAGGACCTACGGCTATTATGACAGAACGCCGGCGCCGCGGCGTCAATATTGTTATAAATTTGAACTTAACCGATGTAGCAAAAAGAAAATAATTTTGTGGCATAGCGGATAAAATGACTGGTTTTACCTACAAAAGAAATTTTTTCTACGACTGTCTTTAAATGCCTTTATTATATGTTCAATCATGATTTGAAAATGTAGTACATTGTAATGCTGTTTTTCATTTACCCGTGCACAATAAATATTTCCCACTAGTTACTAGGTAAATTTCCTGGTAATGACAAAAGTAACGTCGGCCATCAAAAATCACCATAGCAACGCCGACAATACAAACACACCAAATTGACAGTTTAGGTATTTACAATTAATAATAATTATAATTAAGTATTTCGCTAATTTCAAAACACAAAAACAGTGATAGTGAATATAGTTTAACACCACCTAATCAATTTAATACTTCTAACTTATCGTAGTTAGGCTTACTAACAGGGGTAAGTTTCGAAAAACAAATCTTTTCCTAAAAATTATGTTTAATTTATTCAAAAGCATTAAAACAGTCGTAGAAAAAGTATAGTGTGAAACTCACATGAAATGACCATTTCCTCGTATGATTTGCAGCACTCGCCTGCGGCTCAAGCTGCAAACGATCATACTCGTAGGAAATATATGTTATTTCATGTTCGTTGCACAATATACTATTGTTTAATTTAACATATTGTTGTAGTATTTGTAAGCTTACAATATATTTATCAATGCAAATATTTCCATTGCAATTTCATTCCAGTACGTCTATGAACTTTATTTCCTATTATAGTACACTGACCATATTATACAATAACATTCTCCAGGCAAGTTGAAATAGCTTAACCCCAAAAACGATAAAAAGGTCCCTATAAAACCGGAATGCGATTTTATGGGCACATACTAAGAACGGGGTTTGTACCCAGACACTAGTGTAATAAATGTAACAACGCTAGCCCCCTGGGGACGGAAATATTACCACCCATTCCCGAGATAATTTTGCTGTGAGTGTGAGAATATGCTGTGAGAGAAAACTGGAAAGAATTAAATCATTAAAACTGATTAAAATAAAATATAAAGTGTCCCATTTAAAAAAAAACAATTTCGCTTCGAGAAGGTCTTAAGTAATTTTACTATACTAGCTGAGGCTAAAGTGGGCTTTGATTATACCTACATGGTTATTCCCGCCATACGACACGGAATAGTATGGCTAAACTATTTAATTTCCTAGTTTTATTCAAGGGTTCGATAAAAAAATTGTGAATCTATACAGGGTGTCCCAAATATAAGAAATGAACCATAGTTGCCTTTTTTTTTAATGGAATAATAATAATGCTTTATTTGCCTATATAACAATAGTTATTGGCATCGTCACATTCAGTATGTACATAAATAAAAATACAATATAAACAAACAAAATACTCAAACAACAAATGCGTGTGTAAATAGTACAAATACAAAACAGTAAAACAAAGTACATAAAAATCACTTAAAACTTCAATAAATAGTCTAAAGGGGCACAAGTCAAATATTACAACAACAATCAACAGACTATAATATAACTTAAGATTAACAAAGCACTAGAGTGTAAAAAATTCACTCAAAATTTGTAGGTGAGATAGTCAGCATAGTCATATATGGGACAATCTCAAGAAGTTGTTTTTTCACTTCAACTTTAAATTTATTGTTGTTCGCAATATCTTTTATCTGACGAGGAATGTGATTATAGAACCTAACGGCCATAACCTGAAACTGTCGATCTGACAAAGCTAATCTGTGCCGGGGCAGACACAGGTTTTTCTTACGCCGCGTTTCATAACAGTGTAGATCCTCATGACTTATTAAAGTATTGAGATTTTCCCTAATATAAAAAATGCACTGCCAAATATACAGAGCAGGAACTGTTAAAATATTGAATATTTTAAAGAATCCAGCTTTAACCATTACGCGTACAGCCGCCTTTTGAATTTTAAAGATAATTTGCCATTGCGGTGCCTTGCCCCAAAACAGAACGCTATAACTAATCAGGCCCTGAAAGTATCCCATATATGCGCAACGCAAGACTTCTTGTGAACATGTAGTTGATAATTTTCGCAAGAATGCCCTGTATATGAATATATTTTTAGATTCCCCGTTCAAAATAAACCTAACTTTCAATAAAGTACGTCTCACCTAAACCTGACAGTTTTTTAAAAAATTTAATTTTTATAAAAATATAGACATAATTTGAATGAAAAAAATCACACTTATTCGTTTGTTCTTCTTTAGCCACTCTGGGCTAATAAGTATCCCACTCATCGGTTGTTACGCCAAATAGAACAAACCCCCAATACTAAATACAGGGTGTAAAGTATATAATTCTAAATAACTTGTTTATTGAGAAAGAGATGTTTGTGGCGACACCTAGCGTGAACAGGCAATATGCCGTGTGAAACACAGTTCACTACGATGGCCGGACAAGAAGTAACAACTCCATTATATCCTATTGCCAACACTAGATGCGCCCGAATCCCCTAGCAGGGAGGCTTTATTTAAGAATTGCTTGTTACATAGAGCAACAAGACTTTAAGTTATGTTGGAAATTTATTTCACACTACCATGCTTCCACCAGACGGCCGTTTCGTCGATCCACGACTCATCAGTGGTGATCGGCAGGCAGTGTGACCCAAATTTCCAACATTTACAAAGAGCTTATACTAGCACGAGAATTGATTGAGAAAGAGATGTTTGTGGCGACACCTAGCGTGAACAGGCAATATGCCGGGTGAAACACAGTTCACTACGATGGCCGGACAAGAAGTAACAACTCCATTATATCCTATTGCCAACACTAGATGCGCCCGAATCCCCTAGCAGGGAGGCTTTATTTAAGAATTGCTTGTTACATAGAGCAACAAGACTTTAAGTTATGTTGGAAATTTATTTCACACTACCATGCTTCCACCAGACGGCCGTTTCGTCGATCCACGACTCATCAGTGGTGATCGGCAGGCAGTGTGACCCAAATTTCCAACATTTACAAAGAGCTTATACTAGCACGAGAATTGATTGAGAAAGAGATGTTTGTGGCGACACCTAGCGTGAACAGGCAATATGCCGTGTGAAACACAGTTCACTACGATGGCCGGACAAGAAGTAACAACTCCATTATATCCTATTGCCAACACTAGATGCGCCCGAATCCCCTAGCAGGGAGGCTTTATTTAAGAATTGCTTGTTACATAGAGCAACAAGACTTTAAGTTATGTTGGAAATTTATTTCACACTACCATGCTTCCACCAGACGGCCGTTTCGTCGATCCACGACTCATCAGTGGTGATCGGCAGGCAGTGTGACCCAAATTTCCAACATTTACAAAGAGCTTATACTAGCACGAGAATTGATTGAGAAAGAGATGTTTGTGGCGACACCTAGCGTGAACAGGCAATATGCCGTGTGAAACACAGTTCACTACGATGGCCGGACAAGAAGTAACAACTCCATTATATCCTATTGCCAACACTAGATGCGCCCGAATCCCCTAGCAGGGAGGCTTTATTTAAGAATTGCTTGTTACATAGAGCAACAAGACTTTAAGTTATGTTGGAAATTTATTTCACACTACCATGCTTCCACCAGACGGCCGTTTCGTCGATCCACGACTCATCAGTGGTGATCGGCAGGCAGTGTGACCCAAATTTCCAACATTTACAAAGAGCTTATACTAGCACGAGAATTGATTGAGAAAGAGATGTTTGTGGCGACACCTAGCGTGAACAGGCAATATGCCGTGTGAAACACAGTTCACTACGATGGCCGGACAAGAAGTAACAACTCCATTATATCCTATTGCCAACACTAGATGCGCCCGAATCCCCTAGCAGGGAGGCTTTATTTAAGAATTGCTTGTTACATAGAGCAACAAGACTTTAAGTTATGTTGGAAATTTATTTCACACTACCATGCTTCCACCAGACGGCCGTTTCGTCGATCCACGACTCATCAGTGGTGATCGGCAGGCAGTGTGACCCAAATTTCCAACATTTACAAAGAGCTTATACTAGCACGAGAATTGATTGAGAAAGAGATGTTTATGGCGACACCTAGCGTGAACAGGCAATATGCCGTGTGAAACACAGTTCACTACGATGGCCGGACAAGAAGTAACAACTCCATTATATCCTATTGCCAACACTAGATGCGCCCGAATCCCCTAGCAGGGAGGCTTTATTTAAGAATTGCTTGTTACATAGAGCAACAAGACTTTAAGTTATGTTGGAAATTTATTTCACACTACCATGCTTCCACCAGACGGCCGTTTCGTCGATCCACGACTCATCAGTGGTGATCGGCAGGCAGTGTGACCCAAATTTCCAACATTTACAAAGAGCTTATACTAGCACGAGAATTGATAAAGCCTCCCTGCTAGGGGATTCGGGCGCATCTAGTGTTGGCAATAGGATATAATGGAGTTGTTACTTCTTGTCCGGCCATCGTAGTGAACTGTGTTTCACACGGCATATTGCCTGTTCACGCTAGGTGTCGCCACAAACATCTCTTTCTCAATCAATTCTCGTGCTAGTATAAGCTCTTTGTAAATGTTGGAAATTTGGGTCACACTGCCTGCCGATCACCACTGATGAGTCGTGGATCGACGAAACGGCCGTCTGGTGGAAGCATGGTAGTGTGAAATAAATTTCCAACATAACTTAAAGTCTTGTTGCTCTATGTAACAAGCAATTCTTAAATAAAGCCTCCCTGCTAGGGGATTCGGGCGCATCTAGTGTTGGCAATAGGATATAATGGAGTTGTTACTTCTTGTCCGGCCATCGTAGTGAACTGTGTTTCACACGGCATATTGCCTGTTCACGCTAGGTGTCGCCACAAACATCTCTTTCTCAATCAATTCTCGTGCTAGTATAAGCTCTTTGTAAATGTTGGAAATTTGGGTCACACTGCCTGCCGATCACCACTGATGAGTCGTGGATCGACGAAACGGCCGTCTGGTGGAAGCATGGTAGTGTGAAATAAATTTCCAACATAACTTAAAGTCTTGTTGCTCTATGTAACAAGCAATTCTTAAATAAAGCCTCCCTGCTAGGGGATTCGGGCGCATCTAGTGTTGGCAATAGGATATAATGGAGTTGTTACTTCTTGTCCGGCCATCGTAGTGAACTGTGTTTCACACGGCATATTGCCTGTTCACGCTAGGTGTCGCCACAAACATCTCTTTCTCAATCAATTCTCGTGCTAGTATAAGCTCTTTGTAAATGTTGGAAATTTGGGTCACACTGCCTGCCGATCACCACTGATGAGTCGTGGATCGACGAAACGGCCGTCTGGTGGAAGCATGGTAGTGTGAAATAAATTTCCAACATAACTTAAAGTCTTGTTGCTCTATGTAACAAGCAATTCTTAAATAAAGCCTCCCTGCTAGGGGATTCGGGCGCATCTAGTGTTGGCAATAGGATATAATGGAGTTGTTACTTCTTGTCCGGCCATCGTAGTGAACTGTGTTTCACACGGCATATTGCCTGTTCACGCTAGGTGTCGCCACAAACATCTCTTTCTCAATCAATTCTCGTGCTAGTATAAGCTCTTTGTAAATGTTGGAAATTTGGGTCACACTGCCTGCCGATCACCACTGATGAGTCGTGGATCGACGAAACGGCCGTCTGGTGGAAGCATGGTAGTGTGAAATAAATTTCCAACATAACTTAAAGTCTTGTTGCTCTATGTAACAAGCAATTCTTAAATAAAGCCTCCCTGCTAGGGGATTCGGGCGCATCTAGTGTTGGCAATAGGATATAATGGAGTTGTTACTTCTTGTCCGGCCATCGTAGTGAACTGTGTTTCACACGGCATATTGCCTGTTCACGCTAGGTGTCGCCACAAACATCTCTTTCTCAATCAATTCTCGTGCTAGTATAAGCTCTTTGTAAATGTTGGAAATTTGGGTCACACTGCCTGCCGATCACCACTGATGAGTCGTGGATCGACGAAACGGCCGTCTGGTGGAAGCATGGTAGTGTGAAATAAATTTCCAACATAACTTAAAGTCTTGTTGCTCTATGTAACAAGCAATTCTTAACTTGTTTATGTCAAATGGAACACCCGGTATATGAGGTCACAATTAGTTGCAGAAAGTAATTGTCTGTCAAATATTATAATACTTTCCTATGGATAACTCTTGACGTTTTCGTGGAAAATGCACATATTCATAATATTAGGCGAATTTTTAATTGAATCTCTTAGTTTCATGTAGACCACCCTGTATTTGATGCTGCAAAAATTAAAGTTAATGTAAAGTTTTCATATAGATTATCTTTAATTTTTGCATGAAATGAATTGGTAAGTGGTTTATGCGAAGAATATCCTTTTATCTATCCGACTGAACTAAAAAAGTTTTATATAATACAATAGTGCTGCCACACTTTAATTATTGTCAGTCAATATTAATTTCATGTAGAAAACAAGATATAAATGGGTTACAGATTTTGCAAAATAAAGCAATGAGGATTCTATTGAATTCTAATATTTATACCCCAGTCAAATGTATGCTGAATACCTTGAAATGGTTGTCTGTAGAACAGTGTGTTGAGCGTTCTAATCTTATATTAATGTATAAAATAATTCATAATAAAACTCCCGCCTATTTACAACAATTTTTGACTAAGCGTGGGGACATGCATGACCGAAACTTACGAACAAATACTTTATATAATAATATAGAATTTAAGAGTTGAGAATTTTTATCAAAATCTTTGTTTTATGATGGAATTCGAATGTACAACACATTACCAGCAAATGTAAAAATTATTCCAAATGTTAATATTTTTATTAAAGTGAGAAATCGTATGTACTCTGAAAGAAACATTTAATAATTTGTCAATTCAAATGGCTCTAATTTTATTTTATTTTTATGAATTTCAATAAGAATAGTGTTATGTGTGTCTTGTAGAAATCAATTTTTTTTTGTATTGTTTTCCAATTTAACTCTAAATTTACTACTTAGGTATAACTAGATGTTATAATAAATGTAATAGTATGAACTACTAAATAAATAACAAGTTATTAACAAGTTTTTCCGATCGTTTTTGGATTTGAGAACATTTGCAGTGAAGATCAGAGGCAGCGTTTCGGATGAGTTTGGACTTAACTTGGGTACTCCGCAGGGGAGTATATTGGGGCCATAAATTTTTTCCCTGTACAATAACGATCTTCCGGATCATGTCAGTAGTGCTAAAATCTTTTTATATGCTGATGACACCACAGCGGTTATTGCTGATGTTGATCCACAAATAGTGTGGAGGAGGGTGCTGGAGTGCTTCAGACATATGTCTACATGGTGTGCTGCGAACAAATTGATGATCAACTCGATGAAGACTCAAGTAATTGAATTTCATAGCCGGTACAGGGACTCTTCTGACTTTTTATTTGACTTTGATGGTCACAATGTCCCCCTTAATGATTGCGTCAGTTTTCTTGGTGTTACGATGGATAAGCACCTTAATTTTAAGGCCCATGTTGAGACGGTATGTGCTAAACTCAACAAATCTTTTTTCCTTATTCTTTCATTAAAAGCTTCTCTTAGCCATCGCGAGATTTTGAGTGTTTACTACAGTTCTGTTCAATCAGTTCTGTCCTACAACCTGGTTATTTGGGGACAGTCTCAGGATATCAATAGGGTTTTCGTTGCCCAAAAGAGAATTGCCCGATTGATTTTTGACATTCCATATCGCCATTCTTGTAATGAGGTTTTTACAACCAAAAAACTCTTAACAGTTTCTTCACTATTTATTTATAGAAGTTTATTGTCCCTATTTAGGGTTAAAGCGGGTTTGCCGAGAAATAGTGATCAGCACAACTATAATACCAGAGGAGGAAATAACATCTTGCACAGAAAGCATACTCTGGAACCATACAAGATTTTGCCTAGCCACATTAAATCAAATAGTTTAAATAAATTCAAAAGAGCAATTAGGATGTTGCTATTCTCGGGGTTTTTTTATAGGGTTGAGGAGTTTAAGAACCACGTGTTGTCTAGAAATTAAGTGTTTAATGTTTTTGTTTGTCACACAATCTAATTTTCTGTAAGTTATAAATTGTATGTCTTTTATTTTATGTTCTATATGTATATATATTATATTTTTGCAAGTATAGGTAACTGTGATTGTTTTGTATGTTAGGGTTTATTTGCTTGTGTGTTTACTACTTAGTTAAGTTATGACAATTGTCTATACTATGTATATAGGAAATTGAGACAATAAAAGAATAAAGAATTACAAGAATTACAAATAAATTACTTACTTACTATATTATTGGACACCCTGTACTTAGTATTGGGTTTTTTTTTATATTTCACGTAATAAGTGATGAGTGGGTAGATTTCTCAGCACAGACTGGCTTAAAAAGAACAAACGAATAGGTGTGAATTTTTTCATTCAAATTATGTCTATAGTTTTATAAAAATTAAAATATTTAAAAAACTGTCATTTTTATGTTGATAACAAGTACCAAACGCAAATCTTCCAACAGTCTTGGGCTATAGATTGAGAGAACCGGTCACAACTATTAAAGTGTAAAACTCCAAAAAATATTAACATACGGCACTGGTTAACCGCCTGTTTGCCTAATTCGTTTAACCAAACATCTTTCAAGTGGGGGTGAAAAGCGGATGCAATTGAATTAGACATCAGCCCCTTTTCCATATTTTCCTTCCTCGAAAGTTTTGGTATAAACTTCCCTTGTGCCGGATATTATAGGACAAATAATGTAGTATAATAGCAACTATTGTAGAGCAGTATTTATCCAAAACCACAACACAATGAATTTCCAATAAGTTATCTTGCATTTGTCTAGATTTTTAATGCCTAAAACTTGTTTTATTCGAAATAAACCATAGGGTTTTATCTAAAAAGTAATTACAGTAAAGGTATAGGTAGGAGGTGCTGCATCTTGGCCACCCTGTATATTAAAAAAAAAAACGGAACCAATAATGAAGCCTTGTAGTATACCGGGTACCAAATATGGATCAATTATTTCAAAGGTTCTTTATAAACTATCAGAATGGAAAGTGTAGCAGCGACAGGGGTGGGATATCAATTAGAGATAAAAATCAAACACAGGCTTAAATTTTACATTCAACAAAATGCTTCGTAAGGTCCAATTACGACAGATCTCCATCCGGAATAACAACAAACCTCTAAAGTAATTGTTCAAATATTAAAATCATCAATAATTTAATTTTGATAATAATAATAATTCCACATCGTGCTCTATTCTTATATTCAGGCAGCCATACCAGCGCTGATACTGTAAATCGTCAGCAAACTTAACGAATTGGGTAAAGACAAGATAATTTATATCAGTGGGCGCCAACTCGTCGATCGCGAGCCCCTGGTAGCTCGCGAAGAGAATTCTGGTAGCTTGCGAACAGATTTCTAGTACGTAGCTCCGATCATATCTATCTACATGCCAAACGACATAGTTTCTTAGGTCTTGATTAGGTCCTGTATGATAGCATCCTATACCAAACCAAGGCCCCAAAAACACTGTACATTCAGAAAAAAAAGTAGCTCACTGTACATTCTACAATTACCGAAAATGCTCAATACATTCAGAAGGTTGGCGACCACTGATTTATATAATCAGAGATTATACAATCACGTTTTCCTGTGCCATTTTCAATTAGATTCTATCTACGATCCAAAAATGCTTAGCAATGAAAAGTAGCATCGTATATATGTATGTATCAGAAGAAAATTAAAATTAAATAATTGATTATGTTATTCTATGAGTGGTATTCGGCATCAAAATGATTAATAAAGAGAGAGCAAAGAACGGAAATGGCAAATATAAAATTAATAAGAACACTCCATGCCTTAGGCGTGCATAAGCTTCCGCCATGCTTAATTATTAAAAACATTGTAGGTATATGACCAGAGTTGTTTGAAAAGATTCCTAGAACACAGGAACAAAGTGCATCATTTGCTTTTGCTATATAACTTCTATAACTCTTCTAAGACATCGTTGATGGTATTTCTCTAGGGAGGACAGTAGGACTTAAGATGTTCATTTTCCCATCTCCGAAATTCGGAACGGATCGTTTGCACCCTCTTTTGCAAGTTGGTTCCCCTCTATGCCTTCATGTCCTGGCACCCATATCAGAGTAATCTTTTTCCCCTGAGCTGTCAGTTGGTTTAGGGTCTGTTTGCATTCGCATGCTAGCTTTGACGTGAAGATGTAAGACGTCAGTGCTTATAATGCAGCTTGACTGTCTGACATAATATTGATCTGCCTTTCCGGGATGCCTCTCTGCAAGCATTCTTGAGCACAACGGTTAATAGTGTTGATCTCTGCTTGGAATATAGTGGGACTTAGGCCCGTATACTCCCATGCCTGTGTTCCCTTCTCTTCCTTTTGATCCATCCGTATACCAGACGGATGTGTTTTCTGGGAATCGTGATTCCCCATTTAGCCATTTTTGACGGTCTCCAATGACCACTTCAAATGGGATTTCAAAATCATATTTACGTGGCAAAGCCTCCGACGGTTTTCGTCAAAGCCCTATTGCTCTTCACTTCATGTTGGTCACGAGCGCGAACAATTACGTAGTCGATCATATACCAGTGCACCTTGGATATATCCATGTCGTCTTAAACTTGTCTTTTTGTCTGTTTGAAATAAGAAGATCTTGTGCTGCGCATTTGGTTAGCATCAATAGACCGTTGAAGTTACACTTTCCTACTCGACCAACTCGAGCGTTGAAGTCTCCTAGCAGGATGATCTTGTCGGAGTCAGGAACGTTGCTCAGCACTCTATCAAGCTGAGAGTAGAATTCCTCTTTTAATTCTTCGACGGTGTCCATGGTTACACGCTTATAATTGTGGCTTGCCGATCCCAACTTAGCTTAGTTGGGATACTGCATTGTTAACTCCTTTTAGGATTATTTTTATTTATTTGAATTTATTTGGTACTAGTAACTAGTTAGTCGTTATTTTTTCAGTCTGAAACTAAACAACAATTATAAATAACATTGTATGTTGCCTGATCCCATCACGTAGTCCCAAGGGAACTTCGGTTCGTAGCCCGTAATTGTATTAGAACGCCGAGAGTTTTGGTCCCTTTTCCGCTTTACGAATGGCAATGGCATGTGATGCGAAAGCAGGTCCCACAGGCCACCGTTTAGTTGCTTTTTGGTTGCATGTAGTCCGCGATTCTCACGCTATATGCTTTGCTGCTTTGGGATTGAATGATTTTTCTGCCTTATATACAGGGTACGATGGTGGATTATTAAATTCAGTTTTATACCTTCTGGTATCCTTTGTAAGGAAGTAGAGCGAATCTGCACTTTTTTAAAACTAGTCACAGCTTTGTCCTGTCAAAGCTGGCATTATCTTGGGATCTTTATTTTTGAGTGAGTGAGTTATAGAAAATATTTGAGCAATAAGTCATTCCACTCAGTTCTTCATGACGATGACGTGGGGAATATTTTTCTGCTGTTTAAGTTTGCTGCATAGTAATTGTACTCGTTAGCCTTAATCTGCTTTTAGGTACATAATTTTTTGTCCAGCTGGGAATCTTTTTCATGGAAGAATGTAGCTGCTGAATTTTGCATAATTCTCAATTCGGTACAAAAAATGCAGCTTTAATTCCTCTTTCTTAAAGTATTGATTTGAAGATGATAGGCTAGGATTACTGAGGATTTAAGAGCAATTTTAGGGGTGTTCTCTGATCATCAGCTGAAACTTAATGCCGATAAGCCAGTATCAATTTTGTTTAGCAGTGATAATGTCCGGACTTTTTTTTTTTATTCGAAAACCTATATATTAAGATTGGTTCAGAGCGTATAGACTTTAAAGATTCAGCTAGAAGCTTGGGGTTAGTAGAGTAGTGGATTTCAAGTTGCGTTTCAAAGAACACATAACCTCTAAGCTTCGAATAGCTTATGGTACGCTCAAACAAATGAATCCCCACCGACACTATCCTAGTGGAGAGACTCGAGTAATGCTGTGTAAGGCATTGCTCGAGTCCCACCTCAACTATTGTGACACAATATATGGTACTTGCCTTGATAGCATTGATTTTAGGCGAACTCAAAAACTACAAAACTCATGTCTTGGATTTATTCATGGTATTAGAAGACGACAGGGGTCTCTCTAAAATATAAGCCCCCTTCATATCTGGCCAATAAAATAGTTTACCGAACCAATGTTCATAAATATGTATCAGGTAAAGGATTTCAGTATGTCCTTGAATGTATTCAAGGACGGTATAAGAAAATATTTGCTGCACGATCAATAAAGGAATTAATTTCTATTGTTATGATTGGTTATTATCTATAGTTACTTTATTATTGTGTAATGTAATTATTGAAATGGCAAATGTTTTGGGTTTAATTTAATTTTAAGTTAAAGTAAATTTTGGGCTTCAACAGCTCTTGATATATCCTATCAAGAAGCTGAATATTATGCCTTTTAGTATACAAACTACTATATGCATTTTTTTTGTATGTCTGTAGGTATATGGTTTGATACTAATAAACGAATTTATTATTATTATTATTATTAATTTATCTTAGTCTAGATGGCAGTAAGACTGATTTCAAAATCTAGGCCAGAGGAAGAAAAACATAAGTAGTTAACTTATATTTGACAAAATAATAATAAAAAAACATATATGTATAAGAATTGCTTGCTACATAAAGCAACAAGACTTTAAGTTATGTTGGAAATTTGTTTCACACTACTATGCTTTCACCAGACGGCCGTTTCGTCGATCCACGACTCATCAGTGGTGATCGGCAGGCAGTGTGACCCAAACTTCCAACATTTACAAAGAGCTTATACTAGCACGAGAACTGATTGAGAGAGAGATGTATTTGGCGACACCTAGCGTGAACAGGCAATATGCCGGGTGAAACACAGTTCACAACGATGGCCGGACAAGAAGCAACAACTCCATTACATCCTATTGCCAACACTAGATGCGCCCGAATCCCATAGCAGGGAGGCTTTATTTAAGAATTGCTTGCTACATAAAGCAACAAGACTTTAAGTTATGTTGGAAATTTGTTTCACACTACTATGCTTTCACCAGACGGCCGTTTCGTCGATCCACGACTCATCAGTGGTGATCGGCAGGCAGTGTGACCCAAACTTCCAACATTTACAAAGAGCTTATACTAGCACGAGAACTGATTGAGAGAGAGATGTATTTGGCGACACCTAGCGTGAACAGGCAATATGCCGGGTGAAACACAGTTCACAACGATGGCCGGACAAGAAGCAACAACTCCATTACATCCTATTGCCAACACTAGATGCGCCCGAATCCCATAGCAGGGAGGCTTTATTTAAGAATTGCTTGCTACATAAAGCAACAAGACTTTAAGTTATGTTGGAAATTTGTTTCACACTACTATGCTTTCACCAGACGGCCGTTTCGTCGATCCACGACTCATCAGTGGTGATCGGCAGGCAGTGTGACCCAAACTTCCAACATTTACAAAGAGCTTATACTAGCACGAGAACTGATTGAGAGAGAGATGTATTTGGCGACACCTAGCGTGAACAGGCAATATGCCGGGTGAAACACAGTTCACAACGATGGCCGGACAAGAAGCAACAACTCCATTACATCCTATTGCCAACACTAGATGCGCCCGAATCCCATAGCAGGGAGGCTTTATTTAAGAATTGCTTGCTACATAAAGCAACAAGACTTTAAGTTATGTTGGAAATTTGTTTCACACTACTATGCTTTCACCAGACGGCCGTTTCGTCGATCCACGACTCATCAGTGGTGATCGGCAGGCAGTGTGACCCAAACTTCCAACATTTACAAAGAGCTTATACTAGCACGAGAACTGATTGAGAGAGAGATGTATTTGGCGACACCTAGCGTGAACAGGCAATATGCCGGGTGTATGTATAATATTATACACTGTGTACCACAGGGAACCGTGCTAGGGCCCGTATTGTTTTCTCTGTATATAAACGGACTGCTTGAGAACAAGTACGAAGGAAATGTTTCTTCATTTGCCGATGATACAGTTATTTTGTATAGGGGGAGAAACTGGAAAGGCTGAAAATGACTTGGTTAAAATTAAAAATTGGTTCGACAATATGACACTAACAATTAATTTCGATAAGACAAAATATATTTGTTTTACATGTAATGCATCAAAGGCGCCATATTTTGCATCTTTAAAACTTATCCAGGAAAATACAATTATTGTCATAGAAGAAACAAAAAGCATCAAATATTTAGGCATAGAAATTGATAGTAATCTCAAATGGGATGTTCACATAAACTCCTTAGTAAAGAAACTTAGAATTCTTGTCTTCAAGTTTCACAAACTAAAATACATTCTTAACGTCCCCCAGCTACGTTTAGCTTATTTTGCGTTAGTGTATCCTCTTCTACAATATGGGATATCGGGATAGGGATCCGCATATCCATGTCATTTAAAAAAACTAGAAACCATGCAAAAAATTCTTCTTAAGATCATATATAATAAAATAAAAAGAAAACCTACCCTAGTGATTTGCTTTTCACTGAAAGTCAAATTAGATATTAATCAAATTTACGTACTGAAAATATTAACATACCAATATAAAAACAGACACAACTTGACTAATATAACACACATGTACGAAACAAGACACAAGCAAAATACACAAACACGGACAATAAAGCTTACAAAACTAAAGTACAGAGGTCGACATATTTTTTGGCCCCGTATCTATACCGATTGATACCGAAAGAAATCAAAGATCAAAGAAATCTTAAGGTATTTAAAAGAAAAATGATAGGCTGGTTGCACTCTAGAAGAAATACTTGTTACAATTTTATAAATTTCACTAGTTTTCTATTTTGATATTATAAGTAAAATATATCTATAAATTATTGGGAGTAGGGAATATATATATAATATATATAAATATAAAAAAAAAATAATCAAGCTATTGTTTTGAATGTGTTAACATTTTTGAGTTCTATTAAATATAGGGAAAGTTTTTTTTAATGTATTAATTGTTGGAGTATACACATTTTTTATTGTTTTGAAACGAATAATAAGTTATTTTGTAATTTTTTCGATTAATTGTTCTGCTGTTGTTTGATTGCGAGAAATAGATATGAAACTTATCCACGCACAAACCGTTTTAACGGTTTCAGTGGATTTTCATTTTATTTCCGTAAAGAACACATAGCATAAAATTATGTACATGTAAATTTTCTTTTTCGAAATAAATTAATGTTATTATATATTTATTGTTAGAGCTCCCTCTCACATTTAACACAAAAAAAACTATTAACAATATAACAAAATATTACAAAAATAATCATAACAACAATACAAAAAAAAAACACCAACAATAATAGTCAAAACAAAAATCAAAGCGGATTAAGTATAAGACTACGGAGTTTTTTTAAAGGAAAAGATACTTAAGCATTTCTTTCAGGTTATCTGGTATAATATTATAAATTTTGCAAATCTGGTATGAAAAGGACCATTCGATATAATGCTAAAGTTGACTTCAAAATATCCTTTTCCGACTCCACTAGCTATTACTTAGTTTTTTTTAAACGCACCCCCATAACATTATATTAAATTACAATAATCAACACCAAAAAGTCGAAAGAGCTTGAGCAAAGCAAATTTCATTAACACCCGTCCAGGGACAAATATTTTATAAACAATAAATAAATCAAACAGCGGGAATTCCCGGTTATATCCTAGTATATGATATCGTCTGCATAGATGATCTCAGCAGGATATCCATGTGCAAAGTGTGTGTATAACCCGTATCAATTGAAGGGCGGAATTACACCCCCTGCATATGCAGTAATAAATATTAATTTAAACATTTTTTAGAATATTTCATTTTGTCTCTTCTAATTGTTTCTGTATCCCAAATGTTACTGCCATTATTTTGGCTAAGAAAATTAGGTACAAGACACAGTAATTTTTCGTTGAAAGTTTTATCCAATATGGTACAGGTTTTTAGTTCTCCATATCCATTTAGTTTTGCGTGACTTTTTGGTCTTTGAGGTAATATCGAACTTCGGCGCACTAATAACTCACCCTGTATATAACTTATGCGAAATACGGAATAATTTTTCATAGTTGTGATAGAATATAACATAAAAAATGTTACATAAATGAACTGGTTTACACAGGCGTTCGAAAATAGTGTAAAAAAGGGCCAAAAACGAAAAATTGGCTAATTATATATAACTTTGATATAAGATAATCTACAACATGCATCATATCAATTTTGTTTACATAGGTGTTTGTAAATAGTAGAAAAGGGGGCAAAATAAATGCCTCGAGGGCAACAGTATATTTTTTTTGCAATTGTGACCGTTTCTTTGCGATTTCAACATTCAATCGATCCAAAAGTGCACAGTGACAGTCGCTGTTTACATTTTTTTTTGTCATTAATTTTGATTAAGTCATTTTGATCTAGTGAGTGCCATATAACCTCCCTATTTCTACCAACAACGCTGCCAAATTTCAAAGAAATCGGTAAGGAGATTTTCTTTGAAAATCTATTGAAAGCTAAAAAAAATTCATTATCATTTTTAGTCGTGGGTTATTTTTACGTGTAATTGTATAAATAGTGGTCTAGAAAAAAAACCCTTTCAAAAACTTCCCTTTCAAATGACAAATTAGGCACTTACCTATAGGTAGAAGCATGCATTGTATGTTCCTATAACAAGCAGGAAACAAATTCCCATATCCCTCGGGACCTTCATCTCGCAGAGAGTGATAAAATATATTTTATAGTTCTGTGTATTCGGGATGTGCATGTACAGAGCTAAACGGGGACAAGCCAGTACGCGCCCTCCATTTCCAGAGCGGTTTCACAATCAATCACTCGACAAAACGGGGTAGGAAAATACTGGCTCCCAGCGGAGGATACGCTACGCATAGATATACAGCGTACGCTTTTTGCGGATGATGGATGGAGGTAGAAAAATGTGTCAGTTTTAATATGACGAAACGTTAGCTGCTAACTGAATTTACTTTGTAATACATTTTCTCAATTAATGCAAATCTGCTCTTCATTTTCGAAAAGGAAAAGGAATCGTTGGGACTTGGGTCGGGTCTGTTTTAAGGACAGAGAAGACGTGAATCCTCACAAGTTACAAAATATCTTCGTGCTAAATACTCATGACAATAAGTAACTGCAAAAAATATACCCAATCCTTGTTTATCAATTGGACCGCGTTATGCATAACATGACCAAGCACCATTTCGTTAATTTTGAGATAATATCGGCATCTAATGTCTAAAGGTGTAATCTAACTATACAAAATTAAAGGGCATATAGAGACCTTTATTTTAAAAGAAATAATTAAAAACGCTAAACGCCAAATTATGCATTTTCTTATTGCCAATGGGTTGTCTTTTCATCAAAAATATTGTAATTATTGTAATACAATGAAATTTATACAAGACAGTAACGCCAATGGGTTGTCTTTTCATCAAAAATATTGTAATTATTGTAATAAACTTACCTTTATAGATAATTATTATTGATTTGTAGACCTTTGTAAAACACGTAATCGAACACAAACTAGACCTCTGTACAGGGTATCCAATGGAAATATTTCTATTACTTTGAAAGTACACTTCCTTGCATACCCATCAATATTGTCTTTTATAAACGACAGCTTTGGCTTTATAATTTGGACATCCACACTGCTAAAGCAAACAAGGGTCATTGCTACCTATGGTTCGAAGGTGAAGCTGGACGTGGAGCTCGCAGGAAGTTTGTTCATGCTTATAGAAGTTGTTCAAAATTCACATTAGTATTTTATCTATTCAGTGAGGGCAATAAGGCCCGGCATATAAATAACTATAAGTGCGGTGATGTGCACCCCTAAAGACTGCGAAATGCAAAATACCGGCATATGAACGATGCGACCAATAAAAATCCGCGCTTGATCGCGTGATTGTTCTGTCTCGCTCCCTCTTGTAAAGCTTGGTATTTTTTTAGATTTAGATTTTGTTCAGACAAAGCAGAAATTAGAATGTACCTACCTAATGCTTTGATTTTTTATAAGTAAAATATTATTTGTTCGTTTTTTAAAGTTATTTTTGTTTCGTTTTATTGTGTAACAATGAAAGTTTTCATAAAAATTATCAACAAGTGTTTATCAATTAATTACAGAAGCAAAGATTAATCTACACAATAGATAGTCAGCCCAATGCATTAAAATGAGAACATCTCTAAGTATGCCAGCCACTACGTGGCGTAGACTAGCGTGTAAAGCATAGAGCAGTATTGTCACAGCCAGAAACCGTTTTGTAGTTTATTAATATCAGAAACAAAACGCAACGTATAACAATTATTTACATCATTTGCAACAGTTATGCACCGACAATGCTGTATTGTCAGAGAGAGAGATTGATGAAATTCTGTATTAATCTGGAGGGGATACGTAGGGAGGGTAGAAAAAAAAACAAGCGAATGTGGTGTGTGTCGTGCTGTTGCCGATTCGTCGGTAAAAGAAACACACAGGGTGATTTATTACAAGTACAGTATTGAAATAAAAGCCTTATCTCTATGAATTAAATTTAATATAATAATATTTAATCCATGTCATACATGTTTCAAGACTAGACCAGTCCCATGATCAGTGGCGAACAATCATTAAATGAAAAGCTTTTAGATAGAAACATACTTCTGGCTCCATTGTAATAATTTGTTGATGTATATAAAAAAATCTAAATATCTAAAAGCTAAAAGCTTTTGATTTAATTATTGCTCGCCACTGTTTATGGGACTGGTCTAGTCTTGAAACATGTTGTATGGCATGGATTAATGATTATTAGGTATATTAAATTTATTTCGTGGATATTAGACTTTTATACCAATACCGAAATCAAGTAGGTATTAATGTACATTATTCTTTGTCAAAATTATAACTCCACTTAAGAATTGACTAGATACTTTTTCAATTTATTACATATATTTTAAATATTTCACGTAGACAATGTGGCAAAGATGTAACAAGATTGTTGTAGATCTTATAATACCTATAATAAAAAAATTATCAGTGCTACCTATATTATATTAGGTATACATATTATGGTTGTTTTCATACCTACTGATTTTGTTTTGAAGAGAATTACCTAATATATTAAATTAAATTTAATCTTTGGCTGCGTAGTTATTTTTTTTGTGAATATTTTTTAACTTATTTTGTGTTTTTCTAATTTTAGACTAATTATATTATTTTGTGTTGTGTTTTTTTTTTATTTGAGAAACTTCCTAGTTAGTGACTAAATAATTTTTGTGTTTTGTGAAAATGGAAAGAAACAATTCGAAATTAAGTCGTAACCAATGTGCTTTTCGAAATTGTAACAACAGTTACAGAAACAATCGAGAGGTACATTTCTTTCGATTTCCTAAAGAAGAAGATCGATGCAGAAAATGGGTTATAAATTCAGGTATAAGTTCCACTTTATAGGTTTAGGTACTTAAATTTTACTTCTTTTTAATGTTTCTTCGGGTAAATAATAAGTTCGGTAGGAATAGGGCTTTGGGTATCAAACAAAAAAGATAGAAAATAGAAATTTGACATAGGGGTAGTTCTAAGCATTTACAAGTTTGTGACGTGTAGCGATTTTCGATGCCGCCCCCGGAGGTATACATGAGGGCGGCGCAATGCCGTTTTAAATATCTCGTTTCGCTTTCTTGGAAAATAAAAAATTATAACTGATAACTGACACTTAGTACTTAACCCATTAATCCCCAACGTTGCGTAAACGAAACATTTTTTAAATTTTTTTTTCCAATGTGCCAGTAAAAAAAATACTTGTGTTGGCAATAGGATATAATCAGTTGTTACTTCTCGTCCGGCCATCGTCTATCAACTTTCTCTCACCGGGCATATTGCCTGCTCACACTAGATGTCTGCGTAAAATTAAATGTATCCGTTTGGTGGGTAGTTTTGATTACAATAAGTCGGTGCCAAGCCCAAGCTCGAAACAAAATAAATCTATATTTACCTACTACCTATTTGGCTTGGTACCGACTATTATGTGCATTGTTGTCTTTTGAATGATATTTGTATTTTGTTATTTTTCGTATTTTTTATTAGTTCTTTTGACAGCTCTGGTGTCATCAATACACCTGTATCCCGAATTGCACCAAATTGCGATGCTATTGAACAAGCATATAATCCTAAATATAATATTATTTTTGAACTTTGAATGTACATATGAAATTTGTATCTTAAAATTAGTCAAAGAATCACCCTTTAAAGTTTGTACAAGTACTTATGCAACACCCTGTATACATAGATACTTTGATTTGCAATTTGCAAATCTGTTAAACTAGGTAATGCTGTTTTTTTTTATTTACTTTCAAATATGGTGTTATGTAATTGTATTCAAATTAAATGTTTGGGGATGATATTTACGAGTTTTATTTTTTTATATAGAGAAACTGTTATTCAGTTTTTAAGGATCAATCTGAAGCAGACGATTGTACTTGTTAAAACATGAAAAAAGTTATTGTCGTGATACTTTTAACACCCTGTTGGTGGGTTTTTAAAGCTTTTTACGAAACGTGTTAACAATACAATCTACATAAATCGTTATTTTTTTAAAGTTTTATGATCATTGCACAAAAACCAATATTAGGGAGACTGTAAGTTTTTTTTCAATTCGGCGTTGCAGAATTTGAACCTAATTGTGATAATTGTGTTATTTTACTAGTATAGATATTTTTGAGTAAATTAATTCGGTTATAATCGATGAGTAGAATCTTTGGAGTAAAATACATTTCACAAAAACCCTGAACCATGTTTCTCAATAGATTTAAATTTTCATTAAAAACAGATTAAAAATTCTAATTTTTTACATCCTGCATTTCGAAACCGTATTTTTTTAAATAATTATTGTCATGCTGGAAATTTCAAACCTTATTTACTTCAGCAACTTGTAAAAAGCACAGCCTTTTTAATATTAACATTTCTTAAAATCGATAATACGCGATAACGATGACTTTCTATCAATATCACAGAAGGATACATTTATTACGTATATAATTTGTTAGATTTTACATCTCCGAATTGAAACACACGCAAAAAATGTGCATAAAAAAGTTAGGGTAGCATTTCACGCCTGTATGAGTCTGAGATTTATTTTTTCATAATGTTAACAAGTTGAATCTGCTGTTTGAGTTTGATCCTTAAAACTGAATCAGATAATAAGCGGAAGTCCTATCTATAACGCCAAATTTCGTTAATTTAAATATAACTTTTTGATGCATCCTTATATCCGAAATTTAAAATTAAATGACTAAAATAATATTATTTTAGTCATTTAAAATTATTGTCTAAAACATTTAATGAACCAGCCCTGTATATTTATACTATTATAGTAATTTCTTTTATTTTCGTCCATACACATTAATCTTTGCGTAGATAGGTGTACGTATACCATATAATTTTATATTAACCGACAAAAAACACTGCTGCACAGTAGTACATATATGATACCTATAATATAAAAACAAACTCCCACCTCGTAGGGGAAAGTATACTCGTCCTTGTCTAACATTGCCCATATGATTATTTTATTTCAACACAATACATATAACACCATCTACAATTTCCATAATTTCCATGGTTACATGTTTTTCTAATAGATGTAGCTCGTGTCGAGACAGTTTCAATTTTTGTTTTCTTTCCCATATACGCTGACTATCTATTGTGTAGATTAATCTTTGGTACTACTGTGCAGCAGTGTTTTTTGTCGGTTAATATAAAATTATATGGTATACGTACACCTATCTACGCAAAGATTAATGTGTATGGACGAAAATAAAAGAAATTACTATAATAGTATAAATATACAGGGCTGGTTCATTAAATGTTTTAGACAATAATTTTAAATGACTAAAATAATATTATTTTAGTCATTTAATTTTAAATTTCGGATATAAGGATGCATCAAAAAGTTATATTTAAATTAACGAAATTTGGCGTTATAGATAGGACTTCCGCTTATTATCTGATTCAGTTTTAAGGATCAAACTCAAACAGCAGATTCAACTTGTTAACATTATGAAAAAATAAATCTCAGACTCATACAGGCGTGAAATGCTACCCTAACTTTTTTATGCACATTTTTTGCGTGTGTTTCAATTCGGAGATGTAAAATCTAACAAATTATATACGTAATAAATGTATCCTTCTGTGATATTGATAGAAAGTCATCGTTATCGCGTATTATCGATTTTAAGAAATGTTAATATTAAAAAGGCTGTGCTTTTTACAAGTTGCTGAAGTAAATAAGGTTTGAAATTTCCAGCATGACAATAATTATTTAAAAAAATACGGTTTCGAAATGCAGGATGTAAAAAATTAGAATTTTTAATCTGTTTTTAATGAAAATTTAAATCTATTGAGAAACATGGTTCAGGGTTTTTGTGAAATGTATTTTACTCCAAAGATTCTACTCATCGATTATAACCGAATTAATTTACTCAAAAATATCTATACTAGTAAAATAACACAATTATCACAATTAGGTTCAAATTCTGCAACGCCGAATTGAAAAAAAACTTACAGTCTCCCTAATATTGGTTTTTGTGCAATGATCATAAAACTTTAAAAAAATAACGATTTATGTAGATTGTATTGTTAACACGTTTCGTAAAAAGCTTTAAAAACCCACCAACAGGGTGTTAAAAGTATCACGACAATAACTTTTTTCATGTTTTAACAAGTACAATCGTCTGCTTCAGATTGATCCTTAAAAACTGAATAACAGTTTCTCTATATAAAAAAATAAAACTCGTAAATATCATCCCCAAACATTTAATTTGAATACAATTACATAACACCATATTTGAAAGTAAATAAAAAAAAACAGCATTACCTAGTTTAACAGATTTGCAAATTGCAAATCAAAGTATCTATGTATACAGGGTGTTGCATAAGTACTTGTACAAACTTTAAAGGGTGATTCTTTGACTAATTTTAAGATACAAATTTCATATGTACATTCAAAGTTCAAAAATAATATTATATTTAGGATTATATGCTTGTTCAATAGCATCGCAATTTGGTGCAATTCGGGATACAGGTGTATTGATGACACCAGAGCTGTCAAAAGAACTAATAAAAAATACGAAAAATAACAAAATACAAATATCATTCAAAAGACAACAATGCACATAATAGTCGGTACCAAGCCAAATAGGTAGTAGGTAAATATAGATTTATTTTGTTTCGAGCTTGGGCTTGGCACCGACTTATTGTAATCAAAACTACCCACCAAACGGATACATTTAATTTTACGCAGACATCTAGTGTGAGCAGGCAATATGCCCGGTGAGAGAAAGTTGATAGACGATGGCCGGACGAGAAGTAACAACTGATTATATCCTATTGCCAACACAAGTATTTTTTTTACTGGCACATTGGAAAAAAAAATTTAAAAAATGTTTCGTTTACGCAACGTTGGGGATTAATGGGTTAAGTACTAAGTGTCAGTTATCAGTTATAATTTTTTATTTTCCAAGAAAGCGAAACGAGATATTTAAAACGGCATTGCGCCGCCCTCATGTATACCTCCGGGGGCGGCATCGAAAATCGCTACACGTCACAAACTTGTAAATGCTTAGAACTACCCCTATGTCAAATTTCTATTTTCTATCTTTTTTGTTTGATACCCAAAGCCCTATTCCTACCGAACTTATTATTTACCCGAAGAAACATTAAAAAGAAGTAAAATTTAAGTACCTAAACCTATAAAGTGGAACTTATACCTGAATTTATAACCCATTTTCTGCATCGATCTTCTTCTTTAGGAAATCGAAAGAAATGTACCTCTCGATTGTTTCTGTAACTGTTGTTACAATTTCGAAAAGCACATTGGTTACGACTTAATTTCGAATTGTTTCTTTCCATTTTCACAAAACACAAAAATTATTTAGTCACTAACTAGGAAGTTTCTCAAATAAAAAAAAAACACAACACAAAATAATATAATTAGTCTAAAATTAGAAAAACACAAAATAAGTTAAAAAATATTCACAAAAAAAATAACTACGCAGCCAAAGATTAAATTTAATTTAATATATTAGGTAATTCTCTTCAAAACAAAATCAGTAGGTATGAAAACAACCATAATATGTATACCTAATATAATATAGGTAGCACTGATAATTTTTTTATTATAGGTATTATAAGATCTACAACAATCTTGTTACATCTTTGCCACATTGTCTACGTGAAATATTTAAAATATATGTAATAAATTGAAAAAGTATCTAGTCAATTCTTAAGTGGAGTTATAATTTTGACAAAGAATAATGTACATTAATACCTACTTGATTTCGGTATTGGTATAAAAGTCTAATATCCACGAAATAAATTTAATATACCTAATAATCATTAATCCATGCCATACAACATGTTTCAAGACTAGACCAGTCCCATAAACAGTGGCGAGCAATAATTAAATCAAAAGCTTTTAGCTTTTAGATATTTAGATTTTTTTATATACATCAACAAATTATTACAATGGAGCCAGAAGTATGTTTCTATCTAAAAGCTTTTCATTTAATGATTGTTCGCCACTGATCATGGGACTGGTCTAGTCTTGAAACATGTATGACATGGATTAAATATTATTATATTAAATTTAATTCATAGAGATAAGGCTTTTATTTCAATACTGTACTTGTAATAAATCAACCTGTGTGTTTCTTTTACCGACGAATCGGCAACAGCACGACACACACCACATTCGCTTGTTTTTTTTTCTACCCTCCCTACGTATCCCCTCCAGATTAATACAGAATTTCATCAATCTCTCTCTCTGACAATACAGCATTGTCGGTGCATAACTGTTGCAAATGATGTAAATAATTGTTATACGTTGCGTTTTGTTTCTGATATTAATAAACTACAAAACGGTTTCTGGCTGTGACAATACTGCTCTATGCTTTACACGCTAGTCTACGCCACGTAGTGGCTGGCATACTTAGAGATGTTCTCATTTTAATGCATTGGGCTGACTATCTATTGTGTAGATTAATCTTTGGTAGTACATATATGATACCTATAATATAAAAACAAACTCCCACCTCGTAGGGGAAAGTATACTCGTCCTTGTCTAACATTGCCCATATGATTATTTTATTTCAACACAATACATATAACACCATCTACAATTTCCATAATTTCCATGGTTACATGTTTTTCTAATAGATGTAGCTCGTGTCGAGACAGTTTCAATTTTTGTTTTCTTTCCCATATACGCTGACTATCTATTGTGTAGATTAATCTTTGACAGAAGTATATTATGGAAAATCAGGATATGCAATCGTGTAAATATCTTACTCCGATAGCTGTGGGGGCCAAACAGAAATATCAAGGTGGTTTTAATGTTAAAAGCTGTTAGGAAGTACATCCATCTTTGCAGAAAATTATCATGCGTTTTTTGGTATCAGGGCACAGTTTTTACCGATTTTGGTGATATCGAATGTGCCCTAATGTTACAACAGACTATAATCCCCAGATGATTACCTCAATATTATGAAAGCATGCAGAAAGAAAAACCCTCTGATTATTCACAAAATAAAGAAAGAAGATTTTTCGGAACTTCTGGCTTAGAGAAATCTATCGTGAATAGAAAAACAGATATTGAAAATCAAAAAGTTAATTGGCTGAACATAGGAGAGATTTAAAAGAAACACCCATTCAAGATATTTGTAAAGAAAGACTTTGCAAGTAGCGCACAGGAAATCGATTTAGCAAAAAAACGGGGACGACCTTCCTCCTTCGAAGTGCCAAAATTCAATACATACCTTCAGAAACTTTGGCCTTACCTACCTTTTGGCGTGTAGTTAAAATAGTAAAACTAAAAATGCAGCCCGAATTTAGCATGACAAGACTAAGCGCCAAAAATGGCATTTAGTCAAAGTATGCAAAACTCAAACATGCAGGAATGCATAAAACCAAAAAGCGACCAAACGGCTTTTTTGTTCACAAAACCTATATTTTTTATATTATCATGATAAAACTGCGAAACTAATTTCTCTTTAGTACTTTTGATCTCCATATAAAATTTGAAGTCAATCTGATGGACAGTTTTTTTTAGAAAGCCTAATAACTGCTTGCTTAATCACAATGAGTATTCTAAACGTGCCCCATTATGCATTCTGGGCGTATTACCGTTTTTATTATCCCGACTTAATATTATATTATTACCTATTATTTTTAAGGAAATAGGAAATTTTATTATTATCTGGCTTGTGGTAGTTGATAGTTGTTTTGGAGACCATTCGAACATGATAATTTAAACTGTAGTGTAGATTTTAGAAATAAAGATGAAATGAATGGGTTTTCTCACTAATTATTCAAAATTGCTTTCAAAAATGGTTCACTACACTTTTGAAGAATACATAAGCTCAACGTATCTATCGAGAACGATATCCTTTAAGACAAGTTCCTAATGTTCGAACATTTATTGATGTGCATGGGCCAACTAAAATTGATTAGTGGCGTTTCCAGAACTTGTCGCACTGTGCGTAACGAAGAAACTGTTTTACGAATGGTAGAAAATAATCTGAGAACAAGCACCAGGAAAACAAGTTCAGCGGTGCGAAACCTTAACCGTGAATCAGTTAGACAAATTTTCAAAGAACAACTCCTTTGCCCATATCATTTCCAAAAAATTCATTCATGGTTGCACAACCAAAGATCAAACATTATTTCATCAATTTTGTTTACTGACGAAGCTGGATTTAGTCGTGATGGTATTCTGAACCTACATAACATGCACCATTGGAGTGATGAAAATCCTCATCAAACTGTAATTCGAAGTCACCAATATGGGTTTTCTATTAATGTGTGGGCAGGTATAATCCACAATTACTTAATTGGCCCATTTCGATTGACCGGTGTACTGTATCGAAATTTCTTGGAGAATGATTTAAACACATTAGAGGATGTCCCATTGGCCATTATTGGAAGAATGTATTACATGCATGAGGGTGCGCCAGCTCACTTTTCTCGAGTGGCAAGGGAATATTTGGACAGGAGATTTGGAAATACGTGGATTGGTCGAGGGGGGCCTGTACCCTGGCCAGCTGGTAGTTCGATTTTTCATTTTGGGGATTTATGAAAAATTAAGTTTATGCAGTAGAAATACATAATGGAGAACAATTGAGGAGGTGATCTGCAAACTGCAGTTTTTGAAAAATTATCGTTATGAGATAAAGAGGTTTTTTTATTGTACGAAAATGGAAAAGTAGAACGCTGTGGAAAAAATAATTTCTTAAGTTTTAAAAGCAATAAAATGACTACACTTACCTGTACAAATCTAACCCTTACTGTTGCTGGTTTATACGAAAAATAAGAACAAAAAACTGCATTTTGATTTTCCACATCCGTTAAAACCGCGGTTTGAAAAACTAATATAGTAAAACAGCTTTTAATTTGGAAAATAATGTAGACAAAATGTATTAAAACAATTATATAGTAAGTCCTTAAACTTTCAAGCCGATGTCGTCCTCATCACAATCACACAATTATGGATCTACACTATCAGACTCCCGTTCTGCGGCTTCATCGTCCCCTGTCTTATGCCTTAGACCTGTATCCAGTAGATTCTTATACCAGGCAAACATTTCATTCTCTTCCCATTTTTCCTGGTAATGTTTTAACAGTCTCAACGGTTTTTAGCTTGATCCTTTTAATGTTGTTGCACAGTTCAATTTTTTTAGGCTGGCAAGTTTCTAACTTCGCACCCCGTTTTAAGTAGCTCTGATATTGTTTTTCGTTGTCTGTTCTGTAAAAAATTTCTAATTTTGTCAAACACTTGTCACCAAATCTTTTAAAATGAACTCGCTTAACTTCTTGTATCCCATCGACTCTCTTAAATTTTGAAACCGATATTTCCTTCCAATCCAACAATTCCCAATTTTCTCCCAGCACTTGAACATTTCCAACATCTCTAAAAATGTTCCAGTATTCTTCCTTTGTTGTAATTTCAGAACGCTTTCTGCATATCTTCTCTATACGGCCAAATACCCTGTCCGCTGGCAGATACGAATGTCCTCTTACGGGAAAATACAGTACTATCTCTTGAATATGTTTTGGTGCCTTGTTCGAAAGCCAAAACATCAACATGTGGATAATAAAAGAATTTTTATTCTGCCCTCCGCACCCATCCGCGAATAGTCTAACGCAAATAAAATGCTTCCTGTATATTCATTTTAGGAAGAGCATGAACTTGCTGCAAGTCAAAACAGACTGTAAAGCTACTCTCCGGACATTCTTTCAAAAAATTGTTTGGCCCTCATTTTATAAACTTTCAGTTCAGTCATAGAATTTGCTTTCAAATCTTCATCTTTTGTGCATTTAATAGTGTTTTTTAAACGTGTACATAAACTGCATACATCGGTTGCGGGATTTCCAAAACCGATATTGAAATTGCGCACAAAAATATTATAAAAATATCGACGAGACACTTTTAGATTAAGCTCAACAGAGTCACTATAAAGTCTTGATAATTTTGATATATTTAAATTTGATGAGAGATAAAGTCTCTTTGATTTCTGGCGATTGTAATGACTTTCAATTGCATATAAATTGTTGAAAATGTAATATTTCATGCCTAACTCAATTTTGCCAATTTTGCAAAAACTGCGGTTTGCAGATCACCTCCTCAATTATGGATAAGAATTACGGAATCGGCAGATAGATTTCGTAATAACCCAGGAATATTGCCTTGCGGACTCGTGTTCAGGGAACTTTTTTTCTTATTTTAGTGTCCTCTATGGTGTGGCACTATGCAATGTACTTTTTTCTATGTCACCCTGTAGAATATTCGGTTTTAATAAATTCCATATTCATTCCCTAAAAAGGAACTGTTTTATTAAACTTTTGTTACATTTTCTTTTTGGAAGTACAGAATAAAAGATGTGGGAAGAAAACGAATTTAAAAAAATTAATATCAACACAATGAATATTTCTGTTATTCTTTTTGAAATATACTTTGTGTATTCAATAAGGGGGAATATAGAGAGTCAGGAGTTGTACTGGTAGGTATATCTATTTTAATAATATGGCAATATGGGTGTGGTTTAGTAGTGTACAATATTAGAGCGTTGAGGAGCGGCAGCGGCGGCAGACTTCGTCGCTATGGAAACAACGCTTCGGTTGCCGTTCCACATCCAATACAGTGCGTCCAAACGCTGCCGCCAGAGATTAACAATAAAGCCACAAGACTTTTCTGTCATTGTCAAAATTCAACTCAATTACTTGCAATGTTGTCGCTATCTTGTGAGGTTTTAGAGAATAATATTTTTAAACAGCAAAAAGGGCAACCGTGAGAGGTAGCATGAGTCGCTTGAGGCGGTGGAATCAGATGATCCTGAATCTAGACCATGTGAGACTTTTTCAGCATTCAATTAGTTCATTTTTTGAAGAATAATCCAACGACGCGTACGGTTGTTTGTTTTTCTTTATTTCAAGAGTTCCGCCAAACGAATTGATGTGTACTAATCAGAATTGACCGTTCCTCTAAAGGTCATCATCACCTCCTCTTTTGCTGCCCTTCCTAATTTCGTGAGCCGACCTTAACGTGTGTACAAAGGATTTTCTTTGGAAGGCGATCCGTTGGCAAGCGGCTTACTTGGTCAGCCCATCGCAGCTAGTGTCTGTCAATCATCGCCTCAATGCTAGTTGTTTCAGCTTATATATATTTGCTCAATTGATTGAGGACGTTCTTCACAAACCTCGTCAGTGAGAGAGAATTACGGCCATGATTAAACTCGTTATAGCTTTGCTTAGCTGCACAGTTAGTGACGAATTTTTATCTTTCCTTACATATGGAAGTAATTATTTACTCCACCAACCCCAATTTCCAACGACGTCTTTGTTGAAGGAACATCCCCAAGACGTCTTAGTATTATACCATTACTACTCTTCAGGAGTTAGTTATCCTTTTAACAAACTTCTATAGAACAACCCCTATACATAGTTCCTCCAAAATCACTGCTCGTTCTCTCTCTCCCATCCTTCGAAATAATCATGTCTCATATTATTATTTTTTCTTCATCTTCTTGTAGGTATATAACTAGATGAAGTTTTCTATCCAGCGAGCACATTGACTTGTCTCTTTATCATACCCTCTCTCTCACCCCTTGCATAACTCCTTTTTTTACAAACTACCCCTTCACTCGGCCGCCCATGCTGCCTCCACCCCCCATCCAAGCTTTTGGGGGAGTGTCGACGCAATCGCGTTCACAAACCCCCCCTGCACACGTGACGTCACCCTTGTATCACAGTTTGTTGGGGTATTTTCTTTTAATAATAATGGCGTCGGCGTCCGAATTTGTAGCATAGCATAAGGGCGGTTTTAGTATTGTTAAATCTGAGGATGACCGTGGGTTGAAACACTTTGAAGCGGATTTAAAGACTGAAGTTAGGTTAGGGTTGAGATGATTGAAAATTATTACCTGTTTGCTGTGAGATATTTCGGAGTTTGTTGTGTGATTGTGGAACAGTTAACTTCCATTAAGTGATTAAACTTTTATTTTATTTTTTATTTATACAGGGTGAGTGTAGTTGAATGTGGCGGTCTACTGCGGAAGAAGTGTTTTCGCCAGTGATCAAAGTATATATTTTGATTTGTTTTGAATGTTTAAAGAAATATTTGGAACCTTTCACAACAAATCATATTCAACTATCAATTCTTCTAACTCCATTCAATTATTTTCATGATCTGCCTTTCTGAGTTATCAGTGTGCAGTTGCTTAGGCTAAAATCCACATGTCAATGGTTTTAAACTATCTTCGAGAACGTTCCTCATTTTTAATCACCAACTCATTGTCCCAGCGGAGCAGATGTTCAAATCTCAAATCTCGTGAAGCCCTAAGTCACTTGATCTAACACCATTAGATTGAGATCAGTCTCTGATTTACGAAACGTTATGTTGGATTTCTCGAAAAGCAAACCATAAGAGTCTTAAAATCCATTTTCATTTACATGACTTTGGTTGCGTTTCAATAAGAGCCATACCGTTCAGGATTAGCATAAAAGGTTAGCTCTGTAGCTGCCAATCCATTTTACGACTAAGTCGATTGAACAAAACTGAGGCACTTTGTTCAATTTACTGTTCACATTAAGCAATCAACGTGACGTCCTCTTGGTAATAGCTGATAATTTGCAGCCTTTTACTGATGGTCAGTCATTAAAACTGGCATACTTGGTTCGTTTTTGGAATCATCACGGTTCTCATGAAAACGAATTCCATCAATGACCTCAATTATTTTTTTTAGCTAAACTGATCCTATAATTTAGAAATGAAATTACAAATGTAAACTTGTTGTGTGAATATCAATCATTAATATTATTAAATTAACTTTCATTGATTTAAATAAAATTATAAAAAAAATTCTTTTTAACGTAAAAAAAACAATTAACTAGTGAGTATTAATGTAACATTGAATTTTTGCTAAATACTTTTTTCCGTGTGTGCAAATTTTTAATAATATGCCAATAAAGAAACTTGTGTGGTTTGAAAATTATGTGAAAACTGGTTAACTATAATTCTTAACTTAACAATTCGAGCATAAGACATTTAAAAGGTTTGTATTTTTTATCTTTAATTGTTTTCGAAAATTGTAATGTTCATTGATACACGGGGAAAAATATTTTGTTAACTACAGCACATATAGTTACTTTATAGATAAATAAACAGACTTTCAGAGAAGACTTAGTTTATAACGTGAAATTGATATAATACAGGGAAAGTTTAAGAATTTGTTTGTTTGTGGTTCAGATTTTTAACCAGGTTTCTGTAGCGTCATGGGTAGGTTATGGGTTCAAATCCCTTTTTCCTCTTCTAATTTTTGAATAAAGTAGTTAGTTTATTACGTTAGTTTATTGGAAATAATGAAAATAATACAATAATAATTATTATTTTTAAAATTCTGTTTTGTTATGCAAGTGATATATTTTTGATTATATTATATTATCTAGTTCAGAAATTTTTGAGGTGACACAACCGATTTTTTAATATAATTTAGAAACAAAAGAAAAATCAGTTTCGATTCTTTGATTAGACAGAAAATAATCAAGACTTTGATTTGAAGTTCTAAAAATATTTCTAGCATCTTTCTCTGAGGTTTCTTTAGACATTTCTTTAAATTTGAAATCATTTTCTTGTGCCCAAAAGAGCTTGGTATATAAAAACGTTGTGTTAGTATTAAGATCTGTTGGACTATGACATTATTAGAACGATATTTAGAATAGATAATAAAGAACCCTGCTACATATGTCCCAGATTATAATCTCTTTGGATGCAGAGCTATCCCAGTCCCAGGTTAGCCTTTATATTTTTAAATAGCAAGAAAATGGAAAATTGTCGATATTTTTAAAACTAAAAATTGTTGGAATAGACATCCTTTCTTTTCTTCTTTTATTTTTGTCTTTACGGGCCCGAAATTCTTTAAATTATCTATTATCCGTTTAACAACTTTTGGTGATGGCCTGTGTTTTTCTGGGTACCTGGGCACGTTTGTGACATCACTCTGTCACATTATCCAAAAATAATAAACAAATTTAGATAGTATTCGTTAGTATAATTTATACGCCTGCCATGATTATTACTACTAATTAATATCTACAATTTGTCATAATTGTTGATTATTTTTGTCAAGTGTCATATTTATTTGCTATCTAAAGCCATCATGGCCAACTAAAATCAATTAAATTTCAAATTCATATCAAAAATGTAAAATTGCCAATATTTTGAAAACTATCAGTTTTTGGGATAGACATCCTTTCATAAACTTACCCTTATTTTTGATGCAAAAAAATAAAAAAATATAAAATGGGGGGTTGCCATTTAAAAATTTAGAATTTTGACACTTTTTTTCAATTTGATTTTTTACCCTTTTTTTCAAATACGTTCTAATTATATTTACTAAAAAAATATACGTAGGCGCCTAAAGTAGATCTATATCTCCTAGGATATTCTAACAAATTAAATTATTAAAGCTTCCATATAATAGAAAATTGTTATTATTCTTTATGCTGAAAACGTCATTTTTGACATAAAATTTAAAATATTTCGAAAACGGCTGGCGATAGGTTTATTTATGCATGAAATATGTTTAGAATTACAAGGAGAATCCAAAAAAAATGTAATTTATATAGGGTCGTATCTGAAATAAGGAAGTTGACACCCATTTCAGGTATAACCGGAAGTGCTAGATTCTTGAAGACATTTTAGCCGAATTGGCCCCATCGACCTAAGTACTACACCAGATTTTCAGATTGTTCTAGTGTGTAGTTTCTCCATAATCGATCGAATCCCTTCCCGGTGGGACACCTAAGGGTCCCGTCGAAGTACTAAACCAGAATTTCAGATTGTTGCCGAGTATAGTTTCTCCATAATCGATCAAATCCCGACCCCGTGAGACACGTCCAGGGGATATGCCATTATGAGTATTTTATTTTTTTTCTTAAAAACTAAGCAAGTTACGAAGAAAACGCAAGAGGCGAAAAATTTGTATTTTTAGGCGCCTATCCCAGGAACAAAAATTGGTGGCGTCCGTTAAAAAAAATTGTTATAGGGCGGTCTTAATAATTTTAACCAAGTTATAGGCCTATAGATTAGTTAATATTGTTTAATAATTGTTTTTGTCTATTATTTATTATTATACTTTATTAACATATTAATCAAACATACAACACATTAGCCCATGTGTTTTTTGACATCTTCTACACGTAAACTTTTCACAAACATTTTTGTTGTCTTGAGGTTTTCTATAGTTATATTTCGGTTTTTTGTTCTTTGCTGAAATTGTAAGTTTTGAGATTTACTTTGCTCTGTTGTTCTACAAAATTGTATAGCTTTCTCTAGTGTAAGTTGATCAACCCTCAATAGAGCTTCTCGTGTCGTGTGGTCCTTGATTCCCATGACAATTTTATCTCGAAGAGCTTTATCTTCAGCACTTTCATTAGGATCATTCATATTATAATTGCAACTTCTTACTAAATATTTACAGTCGGTTAGAAAGTGTTCGAAACTCTCAACTTCTTTCTGTGTTCGTTTCAAAAAATTATACCGTTCGAAACATTCATTAATTCTAGGGTTTACATATTTATCTAGCATATCCATTGTATATTTATATTTGTTCTGCTCTGCCTCTGGCATTTCGAATGTAGACATTATTCTTGCAGAATTAATACCTATTATATTTCTTAAGATTGATAATTTAACTATATCAGTAGCCTCAAGTTGACCAGTCGCAACAAGATAATCTTCAAACGAGGTTTTCCAAAATTTCCATTCTGAGGCGGCACTTTGTCCTTGAAGGTCAAAATCTGGCGGTAACTTTACCGGACCATGCATTGCCATTATGCATGTATAGGTACACTTAAACTTGCGTATTTTGCAAAAAAATTTATACTTAATACTTGTAGGTTCTTGTCATTTAGATTTATGACTATGACTGCGCCATGTTTAATAATTGTTTTTGTTTATTATTTATTATTATACTTTATTAACATATTAATCAAACATACAACACATTACACGAGATTAGACATTATTTCTAGGTTATGTCTAGTCTATTACTGACTAGTTATGGGCATATATTCATAAAAGTAGTGTCGATACATTATATTAAACAATAAATAGACTTAATATAACATTCAAATTTGATTTCAATAACAACATTAACTATAAATTATTTGTTATTCGTGATTCATGAAGCAATCGAAGCAAAATATCATCATGCAAAAGGATATTGTTAATCAGTGAATAAGTTGGTATTTGATCGTAAATCTAACCTGCTTCATTGTCTTGTTAATTTTTCATTATTAATTTATACCTAATTAACTTAGTTTGATTTTCTATCAGCAATTATTCGTATTGGTACAGGGTGAGATAGTTTCAATCTGACAACCTTTAAAGGTCGATAGAAGTCATCTGTCAATAATACACGCGGCAAAAATTTATTTTCTTATTAAATATTTTGATTGTTGATTATTTAGTCATAATTTATTCGTATTATAATTATAGAATGTTTTAAAATTTATAGCCAAAAAAAGTTTAGTTAAATACACATCATGAGCAAACGACTGTATAGTGTTTCTAAAGTTAGTTTAAAATTATATAAAAAACCACAACTCCGTATCCCTTTGTAATGGCAATACTGACCGTAGCCGTCCATAGGCGCACCCTTTTCAACCTTCGTTTCATGAGTTATTTAAACTAGAACATAAAATTATTCACGGTTGTGCATGATTATATAATTAAACAAATAAACACATTAAAAAAATATATATATATTTTTCCTTTAATTTTACAAAAAAATGGTTTGTTGCAAATTTGTTACAACATGATATAATGACAAAAAGTAACATACACTAATTTTAGTTTAGTTTTTCTTATGCCACAAAATATCTTTAAGTTTTGGCTTTCCCTTTGAAGTTTTTCTTTTAGTTGATTGTAGATTGTATTATCGGAGTCGACCTGCAGAAGATCTTTTGTGAATTACTCTAATCTATGAATTGCCCAGCTGTCCCACACTTTTCATAAAGTTGGTGATTTCTCTAGGGGCTAAATTTCTTGCCTCGTCGGGTGTTAGGGTCACCCCTCCAAGGTGTTTTAGCCTTTTGCAGAAAAGTGCCAAGCATTCACAGAGCACGTGTTCTGTTGTCTCTGTTGCGTCTTCGCAAAACCGACAAGTGTCGTCCTCGGTTAGGCCCATCTTTTTGAGATGGTACTTCACTGGGTGATGTCCCGTAAAAAGGCCTGTAATTCCTCTTAGGCCGCTTCTCTCCAGTTGGATAAGCTTCCCTGCGTTGGCCTCTGAAGGTTTGATAAACCTTTTCGATTGTCTTAGGCCTGGAGTGTTTCTCCAGTATGACTTAAGTTGTTCCTTTTCCCATCTCCGCAGATCAATATTATGGGAGATTAATATTATTATGGTATTTAGAACATAATTTACGTTTATTATTATACGAGGGAGAAATGTATCGAAAAACGCTGCATTCGATGCCCTTTTATAACGTAAAGGGGCATGGGAACGGATAGCACCGATAGAATCGTTAAATTTATATAATTTAAATTAACTTTGGATAAACTATACCTGATATACATAATATTTGCAGGAACGACATGTCAATTTTGGACCAGACCAGAACCACATTAGCACATTTACCTGGTTTGCCGCCTCCACCACCTCAAAGTCTAATGCCGCCACATACAATGGATGGACCACCCAACTCGGAGGTGCTGTTAGCTCTATTAGCCAGAAACAAGACCTTAGAAAGTGAGTAACTTTTCTTATTCTAATAAAATTAGTTATAAATAGTAGCCAAATAGAAAAACTATTAAAAAAAAAATTAAAGAATCCAAAAATTTTTTTTATAAAAGTGTGTATTGGTGCCTGGCAACTAATTGACATATTCAGAATTGAGAAAATCCAGGTCCGTTTTCGAGAAAATTTGGGGGACTGCTTCATATTCAACATTTCACCCTGTACATGATTGTTCAAAAATCTGATATCATTTTTTCAGAGGGCATAAATAGACAGTTAGACCTGGGTATTTGAATTTTTTGTTACACTCACCTCACATTTCCAATTAAAGATTCATTTAGAGCCAAATTGAAAATTGGCAATAATGAAGTATCGTACTGTATAATAATGTTTAGTTATTAAAAAGAAAATAGACAAAAACAACACACTGTGCTCCAGTATGGTAAATACCATAATTTGATTTGACTTACAGGGCCGGATTTAAAAATCTGGCATATCTGGTTCATCCCAATAATTCACCCTGTATGTAAACTTTTCCACCCGTAATAGACAGAAAACAGATAAAAAATGTTTGTAATAACCTAGTTTTCTTATTTGTTTGAAGAAAAGTCATGTGTCTAATTATTTTAATCGGAATAAAATGAACAAGCCAGGGAAATGATTATTCATAAATTAAGAATTAAAATAAAAAACAATAACCAAACAACCAATGTGGAACAAAGTAAAAAACAATTTAATAAACATTACGATTATAAAAGATGTTCAAAATGAAATCCATCGGCCTTAATACACTTTTCTTGACGAATGTTTAAATGTGTAATGGACTTTCTGATTGTCAGTGGGTCATTTCTGATAATATTGCAACAGTGAATAATTTTGCGTTAATGTGCTGTTGTGTTTTATAATCGTAATGTTTGATAAATTGTTTTTTACTTTGTTCCACATTGTTAAAACTGTTTTATTCTTTATTTACTCCAAGCCATGGGTGTAAACATATATAAAAGAGTCTAATAGGTACACAAATCCTCAGGAGTGTTTTAAATGTAGAAGAGCCTCGAAAAAAGTGTAAGGTTCGAATTTCAACTGATCGTTCAAACATATAATGTTGTTGTCTCCTACAGCCCTGAAAATTTCTAACATTTCCAGAAGATTTAATTTAATGCCCTTGTTGCAAACATGGACCTTCAGACCTAAATCGACATCGAAACGATGGTTGTGGTTAAGAACATGATTCGCAAAGGAAGAGGTGGTATCATATTCATCAATTAAGTTAGGATTTATGAATTAAATAGTGGAGACGATGATTTTTGTTTTATTGTAATTATATTACACTCCACTGCATCTAATGGGTTACTTTAACTTTAAATAAAGAATTATTATTATTAATTTAAAACAAAAATGTGCATCGAATAAATTAGTAGTAGTTTGCATTCCCCAAAGACCCAATATGAAACTAAAGGGCCACAGTAAGATAGAGCCTCAATTAGCAATAGCGTGCAACCACACCTGTTTTTCCTTGTCTCTATTTTTTTATAGGAATATAGTTCCAAACAAATAATTATATACCTACCTGTTATAGAGAAGCCTAATAAACCGGGCAGCAGTACAATTATGATGCATTTAATGCTCTATGTGTTTGAGTCCATAATGTACCTTTGCTATTATAAAAGAGGGTTTGGTTTGAAGCGCTCTTTTTTATTTTGAATAAACAATCCCCTGTGGACCATCTGTTATACCTCGTCTATATACGTAACTTTTGGCATGGAATTAATGAATATCATGCGCTTTAATAGAAGGGTTTCCAAAAATCAATGATTCCATTGTAGTGAAACAAAAGACTAGGTATTTGAAGAAATAAACAGTCGAATAATTGATTTAATTAAGAGGACCTAGGAGTTTTACTTCGATATCTTGATGCAGTTTTGTTTTGTTTCTACATTCGTAACATTTCAGAAGTGGGATGCCAATTCTTCTTCTGTTCTTCAAAATGGTAGACTTACTTGATATCAGAACAATTACAACTCCAAATTAAGTAAGATTGCTCCGTTTTATTAAAATATCGAGATCTTCCTAAATTGAAGAAATGTTAAAAATGTTATATATATATTAAAAAACCTAGCCATGCCTTTATCTCTTCTGGTTCCACAACGCAACAATCACTCTGGTATTCGTTAATAAGGCATGATAGTGTTTTGAAGATAACATTTCAAGAAGAAACTGGGACAGAAGAAAAACTACTGTTGATATTTCCGAAAAAACAATACCCTGAACTATTACGAGCACTAACTACTTGAAGCGCGTCTAAGCAGGTACCTCATGCACGATGGTTCACCATTTTATCATTTCAGCGTTGCAGAGCCTGAATAACGTCTATCCAAACCATGGGCTAAGTAGAGGAGAGTCTCGTCGATATCCCAACCTAACGCCATTAGATTTTTACCTAAAACTTTGGTGTATTCAACTCTGTCTGTCAGTGCTGTCTCTATTTACAAAGATTAACAACGTTGCGCTTACAAAATCTACACGGCAAAAAAAACCAACCAACTAGAGAAACCGGAAGATTTCCCATGCGACTGCGGCTAAGAGATGGTAACCGGAGCAGCGGCACACGTGTACGGGGGGCGCGTACAGCACACACACCATACAGAGAGCGACACGTGCACTCAAAAAGCTACAATGTACATAAAGGACAGTCAATGCTCTATGCGGTAGGCTTCTTAATGCCAAATCTCTTTCAGGATACTATGAAAGGAATATTATTTCTCTATCAATGTTGATGTAATCACATTTATTAAATTACTGTAATTATTATGGATGGGTAGAGCGATATCGGATCTTGTGGGTGTCACCGATTGGGATTGCCACTGCTCTAGACTAGGGATTTCGTACAACAATCCAATTTTTCTAGAAACTTTCTTTTATTTCCAATACCTTACCATTTAGGTATAGGAATATGTCCCATTATTTCAAAGGGAATTTGATTGTCTTTCAGAATATATGATAATATACAGAGAAAATTGACTTATGCCTATTTTTACTAAGAGATAATACTACAATAAATTTGGGCCACCCTGTAACCTTATGGTTCAACTTGTCAGGAGTAACAGTAGTAATACCCCTAGGGTCTTGGTAATACCGAGATAATTGTGTCATAGAGAATGCCGAAAGAGTGTTGCTTGATAATAGCCCAAGGCCGCAGGCCGAGGGCTATTATCTTTGAGCAACTCGCTTGAAGGATTCTCTATGACACAATTTTGAGTATTTATCAAGGCCCGAGGAGTATTCGATAAGATAATTTTTTACTTTGTAGATATCAAAAATTTGATTGTCATCTGACGTTTAATAATTTTCAATACAAAATGTATTAGTTTTAATCAAACAAATATTATTCATTTTTATTTAAAACTACAGTTGTGAAAACTACAATTGGCAAAAGTTAAATTGGAAGAAGAGTTTGCTGAAGTTGACGGATTGTTAATTTCCACCGTTGAAGAAATTCCTCGCATGGTGTTGATTATTTCACCATGGCGTTCTTGGTTAATATTCATGTACAGTTTAATTGAATTAGAGCTGCTATGTCCTGTTATTTTTATTAATTGCTGTTCAGGAATTCCTTTATTTGCCAATTGGCTAACTGCAGTTGATCTGTTCGAATGATTAGATATCTTTTTACACTTAGTGTCCAAACCAGTAGCTTGCGCGGATGATTTGGTCCACATATTAATTGTGTTCTTGCCTACTGGTATATTGTCAAACCATGTGTCACTTTCGGATTTCCAGAAACGATTTGGTCTCAAGAATAGGCGACTGGAAGTAATATTTTTCCCCCCTTTTGGATAATAATTTATGGAATAACCGAACAGGCCATGCACTTTCGTTTGCAATATTTGGAACATGCCACTTACTATTTGTACAACTTTTCGTGAAATAATCTATAAGGCAATCAGCTGGTTCACCACCTCGCCAAGCTAACTCAACAGCTACAATATGGTAAAACTTTTTTTGTAAATCTTCTGGTGTACATTCATCCCATAATTCAATGATTCTAGCCAAATCACTTGAACTCAAATTTGATGAACTGCATTTTCGTTTGTTTGGATCCTGTTGTAATCTTTTACGTTTTGCATTTCTTGCATCTCTCGCATTTTTTAATATCACACTGGTAAACGGGTCGAATACAATTTTGAAGTCATTGAAGTATTTTTCCTGGAGTAGCCTACCCGTAGTAGTAATTGTTTTTACAGTTGCTTCTTTATATTCAGTTCTGTCAGCTTTTCTCATATTTACCGCATAATCTTTCAATATATTAGCCAAATTAAGCAAACTCGTTTCAGCATTCAGTTTGTATTCTCTGATCGCACAAAACTCGAGAAATATTTTCCATACCAATTTTTTGGTATATTATTAGATATAATATCATTAATTGCATCCTTAGATGCAATACCAAATCTTCGCGACATTTTTAAACCAGTTGTCAGTTTGACGTTTAATTAATTTTTAATAAAAAAAACACCAAACTGAAAACACCACATGTAGGGTATTATCGCTGTAATCCAGAGGTGATTGGATGAAATTTGACACATGACTTAAAATTAAGTAATTTGATTGGTTACTATATTTAGTAAAAAATTATGAAGAGAAATAACTTGCCTAAGACGTTCTTAAAGTATCCTCAAAATTTCAAGATCCTATCTATTGAGGCTATGAAATAACGATGTTTTTTCTTTTTTGGGCCAAACAAATCGTAATAAATTATTTTTTCAAAAACAGTTCAAGATAGTTAAAGGGAAAGGTTAAGAAAAAATACAGTAAGTGCATATCCACTTCCGATATAATCGGAAGTGTCGGTATCTTGAAAATATTTTTAAAAAGAAGTTATTTCCTTCTTATATCGAGATTTCGAAGAGGTTATGGTACGGCCGCAGCTTTGGCGATGGTTGTTGATGATCTGCTTATCAATATCGATAATGGGATGTAACTGCTTTGACTCTTCTTGATTACAGCAAGGCGTTCGATACTGTGGATCATCGAGTGTTGTGCGCAAAACTGAGGTATTATGGTTTCAATGTCAACTTATTCCACTCCTATTTGAGTAATCGTAGTCAGATAATGCGCTTTGATAGCAGGGAATCGCCACCTTTGCAATTGAGGAGAGGTGTACCACAGGGATCCCTCTTGGGTCCCCTTCTCTTTGTAATTTTCACGGTAGATTTGCATAAATTCGTTAAGTATAGTTGGGTTCATCAATATGCTGATGATAAACAATTGTATAAAAATTGAATGAAGATCTGAACGGTGTCGCGAAATATTCTGCTGATAACGGCCTATATTTAAACGCGAATGAATGTTGTTTAATGTTCATTGGAAATAACTGGAACTGGGCGCAGGGAACATTTCGGGTGGGAATTGATGGCACTGACATCTCTTGTGCGGGTGAATGTAGAAATCTCGGATTAATCTTTGATTGGAAACTAAGATTTCGGTCGCACGTTCGAATGATTGTTAAATCTAGTTTTGGCGCATTTAGGAGTCTCTATGAAAACAGAAAATTATAGATAAAAGGACAACAACTTTTGACATTAGTTTTGAGTCATATGCGGTTTCTGTCTTGACTCGATATCTAAGAACACAATTCAAAAAATCATAAATGCTGGTGTGCGTTTTATTTACAATTTGAAAATTCGTGATCATGTCAGTGAAAAGTTGCGGGAATTGGGATGGATGAATATGACTATTAGAGTTAAATATCACTTGTTTTGTAAGGAGTTTAGTTGCTCTGAACCCCAATATCCAATATTAATTTTTTCTCCTTAAACTTCTAATGAAACTCTTAGCAATTAGGTCGAGGCGATGGCCTCTAAAAATGATGTTCCATGGGTTTGATTTTTCTGGAATACAAGGCAAAAATAAGACACTGTCGGAAAACCATTGAGGGATATTAAACGTGGCAAACTCTCCAAGTTCTTCCAAAGGATTGTTGTAGCTCTCAATATCTGTCTCCGCTTGCCTCAGTGTAATTGCACAGAATTGGAATGAGGCCGTGCTAATATTTTTGTAGCCTAGTCCATACAATTACGAATTTGAAATATTGAGTTGTTTGGCAGAAAAAAAAACGATCGGTAATATTTTTAATCTCTATTTTTAAATAAAATAAAAATTTCACACGGATATTGAATAGAGATATACTTACACAATATTAAGGGATCTTTATTTACGGATACATTTTTTTACCGACCAACGCGACACACGTCCACTAAAAGCCGAAACATATAATTTTGTATAAGGGTGTCCATGTTCTCCTCTCAGTGAACCTAATCTGATTTTAATATTAGTTTAAAAATACCGGCTCACGTTTCAGTTTTACTTTCAATATCGGCTTTGATAATAGTTTTTTTGAGTAAAAAAATATTCTATTTTCTTACTTCCTAGGATCTGAACTAGGGGAGGAAGGCAGGGGGGCAGAACAATAATAAAGTACAACATTTTTCTTGTCTTTTTATTAGTATATTTAAGTAGCAAAAAGATTCTTCTCGTGCTTTTTTAAATATTTCAGAAGTAACTAGGTCGACGTCTTAACGGTTTTTCTGCAGAACATTAAGGATTACGGAATATGTTCTTGCAACTTCATCAAATCCATACTTTTTTCTTGCAGAGCAATAACTAACGGCTCCAATAAAGCCAAGTATTTTGCTATTATACGAGGGTTGCCTTTTATATTTGGCAACCCTGGTGTTGCAATCTGGCAACTGACAGCTTTATCGTAAAGTTGGACATTTTTGAGGTTATACGTCTCAGAACGTTTTGCAATACGAGCGCTATTTGTGTTGTTTCTTCTTCTTTTCATGTCGTCTTCTCACAGAAGGTTGGCGACCACTTTTCTAAATTCTTCTCTGTCTTTTGCAACATGGAACAGTTCTCCAACGCTGAGATTTGTTCACTCTCTAATGTTTCGGAGCCAGGATTTTCTCTTTCTGCCGATACCCTTCTTCCCCTCAATTCTGCCCTGCATAATATTTTGTAACAGTAGATATTTGTCATTGCGTAATATGTGTCCTATGTACGATGTTTTTCTTATCTTAATGATTGTGAGCAGTTTTCGTTTTCGGCCGATGCGTCTCAACACTTCGTCATTGGTTATCCTATCAGTCCAAGGTATCTTCAGAATGCGCCTATAGAGCCACATCTCAAATGCTTCGAGCTTTTTAATCATTTGAGTCTTTAGCGTCGAAGTTTCCACTCCGTACATTAACACTGACCACACATAACACTCCACGAATCTCAATCTGATGCCAAGATTTAGATTTCTGTTTGTAAACATTGTGGAATATTTCATAAATGCCTTTCGAGCCATTTCAATTCTGATCTTAATTTCCTGATCAGGGTCCATTTCAGAATTTATGACAGAGCCGAGATATTTGTATTTTTGGACCTGCTCTATTCGGTTTCCATTTACTGTGAGAATAGGGTTAATATTTTGGTTTTTGCTTATGACCATCATTTTAGTTTTCTGCGTGTTTATAGTGAGTCCTACCTCTTCACACTCTCGACTGACTCTTTCCAACAGGGTTTGAAGATCTTCTGCACTCTCCGTCATTATGGCAGTATCATCGGCGAACCTTAGGTTGTTAACCAATGTCCCTCCAATGTTTACCCCCTCAGGTCTCTCGTAAAGTGCTTTTTGAAATACGGACTGAGAGTATAGATTGAACAGTTGTGGGGATTGAACATTTTTGTGATTAGAGTTAAGTTTCTATCGTCTAAGGCCTTCAAGAATTCAATTGGTATATTATCGGGTCCAGTCGCTTTTCTGCTCTTTGATGTTAGCTGTTCCGTCTGATTGTTTTCCTCTCTAACGTCATCTCGTCTTGCTGCAAATAGATGTTTAATGTATTCCTCCCAAGTTTGTTTTTTGCCTTCTTCTGTCAACTGAATATCTCCTTGTATGTTTCTTGTGATCATCGGTATTCTTTTTTTTTGTATTTCCCGTTAATTCCTTTAATTTTTTATGTAGATTAAAAGAATCCTGTTTACTATTCAGTTGTTCCATTTCACGGCAATTCTCTCTCTGTGTTGTTTACAGAACTTAAAAGACTCATCTCAACCCAAAAATGGAATTAAATCGTGAACATTTTCGTGCGATTATTTTTTACAACTTTCGACGTGGATTAGCTCAGCAACAGTGCATGCATGAACTTAATTCAATTTTTGGCGATGAAGCTTCATCACGGACCAGTGTTTATCGATGGTATGGTGAATTCAATCGTAGTCGTAGTTTACTCCAAGACGAATTTCGTGAAGGTCGTCCAAAATCAGTTGTTGTTCCGAAAACCACTGATGCTGTGCGCGAACTGATATTGCAAGATCGTCATGTGACCTATCCAGAGATTGAGACAACCTTAGGCATTAGTGGGACCAGCATACATTGAATATTGCATAAACAATTGACTGTCAAAAAAATTTGTTCGCGTTGGATCCCACACAATTTGTCAATCGCTCAAAAAAAGGCTCGTGTCGATTGGTCGAAAGAAATGCTTAAAAAATTCGATCGCGGTGCTTCGAAACACGTCTATGACATCGTGACAGGTGATGAATCGTGGATTTACGCGTATGAGCCCGAAAGTAAACAGCAGTCGACTGTATGGGTGTTTCAAGATGAGCCGAATCCAATAAAAATTGTTCGCGCACGAAGCACTTCCAAGCAAATGGTCGTCTGTTTTTTCGGACAAACTGAACATGTCGCAACCGTATCCCTAGAACAACGCAGAACAGTCAATTATGAGTGGTACACAATCATTTGTTTGCCAGTTGTCTTCTTAGAAATCAGGAAAACCAACCACCGAAGACGGATCACTCTTCACCACGACAATGCGAGCTCTCACACATCGGCTCAAACAACTGCATTTTTGAGCACCCAAAACATCGATTTGATGAGTCATCTGCCGTATAGTCGTTCTTGGCACCGAATGACTTCTTTTTATTCCCGTACGTAAAAAACAAACTGAGATGTCAACGTCTATCTACACCTCAACCATCAAAATGGTTTGAGCATATTTGTGCATACTTGGGGACATACTGATTTTCCAGACCCAAAAGCTGTAGCCACCTTTCGCGTCTTTCCGAATATACTGGAAAGCTACAATATGAAATTATTTAATTCTTTTGGAACCTACCAATTCAGTATTAACATATTTAGTTATCTAACGAAGTGTAACCTTAGTTTATAATTAAACCTTGATTTAAATAGTGTAAGATGAACCTAGCATCTCTATAACATCACAAAAATCATCAATTACATTAGGTATTTATTTACAGCAAATTTATTTTTAATTTGTAGAGCAAGCAAACTACACCACTGATAAGCAATAACAAGTCGTAACCTTACTTACCTCCGAAATATCAAATTTGGGTTGGAATTTTCATTATTCTTACACACTATACACTGACGCACCATTGTTAATTGTATTTTTATCGTTTTTGCACAAGAAAACACTCAAAATTCCTCAAAATCACCAACTAACAGTAAATAAATACGAACACCCCTGGATAGTTGGCAACAGAGCTCAAACTACCGGCTGATTACAAAAATGAATGAAAGAGTATATTCTTCGCGTACTATTCAAGTTGCTCTGCTTTACAGAGTTGCCACGTGTACTTTATAAATAAATTATAATTTGGTGAAATATGTTTTGAATATGTTAAAATTCATGAAAAAGTAACTAAAAAATATCTTGGGTATATCGTTTTATAATACACAAAAATTAGTACCATCACCTAAGTTATATTTTGCTTCAAAACGGTAAAAAATGCCGTATCAAAATAGTGTATTTTAAAACAATGCGGGAGTCACTGCGGAAGTTTGGCATTATCGCTATCTGCAAATAATGATGTTTGATCACTTGGAAATGTAAACAGTTTTATCTCCCCCTTTTCTAGATCTGTGGTTATTTCTGCGTTCCCAAGTAACTATGCTTGCCTGGGAATTTAAAGTTTTGAGAGTATAGTTATTGGTGGTGACAACTAAGTACAAGGGTCTACCAAGAGACTTCATTTTAAATACTCTCGAAACCGCTATTCCTCAGTCAGTTCGTCCTTTATGTCTTGTACGTCCACACCGGTGAGCCCCCGGAGAACAAACGCATGAGTTTTCTCCTCCGGCAGCGTGTAGGTGTGAAAGTCCATCTCACCGCCGTGTATTCATGCGGCCGGTACTTACATACATCCGTACTCTGTAGCGGCTCGCATAGAACTGGGTCGAGAACAGGCATATTCAGTGTGGTATGACCGTTGCCGTGAAAATTTGAATCAGTCCCAACGATGCCTTGGAGTCAATTGGAACGTTTTGGACGAACTAAAAAGTGGTTTTCGTACCGGATAGCTGTACGCTTTCTTGCATCTTACAACTGTTACAAAATCATTATTCATCTGATTATTTAAAAAAAAAATGTACCTATTTATATAGTATATCATCTGTCATCTAGTAGGTCAACTTAGTAGATTTATAGTTAGCTCTACCCCATACCTCATATTAAGTGACCGCACCCGTCTATATAGTGACCAATATTCACCTGTTTATTGTTTATTCTACGCACTGATCTCTTTCTTGAAAATTAGGCACATAAAACAAAATCATTTACTACTTTAAGCGGTTGCTGCATTCAGAATGCATGTTTTGGAGATACCTCAATCAGAGTGGCAAAAGTGCTTCGACAATTGGTTCAAACGCATGCAAAAGTGTATAGATCTTCATGGGGAATATTTTAAAAAACAATAAAGTGGTTTTCGATTCATATTTGTTTTTGTTCTCTAATCCCGAAATATAAAAGGCAACCCTCGTAGTTAGAGCAACTAATGAGGATTTGGTAACGGCTGGATACAACTGTTAGGCAGATTTTCGTGTGGCGCCTTTCAAGTCCTTTGACAATTTCAGGGAAATTTTGTGCAAATAATCGAAAGCTTTTGTATTTTTCAGACCATCTTGTTTCGTACATTCGTGAAAGACTAGGAGCAGAATTCCTCCGAGTGATGGATTCCCTAAAAAAGTTTATAATATCCTTCACCGTTCCAATAGTGTTTCTAATTTCCGCTACATTATTTGTGTGATTGACAACAAGATTTATCTTCTGGTGTATTTTTATTAGTTTTTTTTCTTACGTTGCGTGTATGATTTTTATGTTTTATTGTAAAATTTGAGGGTTGTCTAGGGGTACACCCTTGGTAATACTCATCTACCTACCTATGAGAAATGTCTTACCTTACTTTTAAAATAGACAAGGGATTGGGGCTATAAATATATCTTGCCCTGAGGAGATGCAATGCAAGCAAATTGTAAAATATAATATAAACAATCAAATTTACGATCTGACAATGCAAATAAATATGACATCGTATACCTAATAAAATATAGTAAGTAATATACACTTGTTTGAATAAATTCTATAAGCCAGAATGCAGTAGCGGCTATATTCAGGTGTAGTAGGTAAAGTAACACTTTACCAAAAATAAATAATAATCAGGAGACAGAAGGCAAAATTATATCATTATAAAGATAAATGTATCCGATAAAATACAAGGTCTTGTGTTTTTGACTAATAAAAAAAGCTAAAACGGCGAATGAGCCCAACCAGCGAGCCACCACTGACAGAATGACTGGTGATTATGTTAATGCAGTTCAAAGAGATACAATTAACATCTCATTATGTAAATTAATAACATACAATTCTATTTTGTTGTTTGTTTAATACAATTACAAATAAATAAAATGATTAATTAATTATTATAAAAAAATGCAACTTGTTAGATTCACAACTGCCTTAGTTTATGTGTCATTAACAAAGATTTTTTTTCGTGCAGTTTTTTTTTCTTTCATCTATAATTTTATTATATGTACAGGGTGGACAAATTTCGATGTTTTTATACGGTACAACCTACTCGTAATACATAAAACAACAACTTGATTAGTTTCCTATACAGGGTGAGTCACCCCTAGACTTACGTTTTTTAAATGGAATACTCTAGATATTATTTTTGCTTTCGATTCAGACATCTTATTAAATGATTATGATATAAGGTTTGTTTGCTCTAAAATGCATAGTTAACTAGATATTAATTTTAAAAGTCAAAAAACATGCCCCATTATAAGCCATTTTTTATAGTTACGCCAATGCGTTTTGCAAATAGTAGGTATTTCATAAAATGTAAAACATCCTGTAGTAAAATAATCCATTAGACATTGGTTCGAAAAGCTACCCATTATACAGGGTGATGACATTTTGCAAACCCATAAAAATCTTGATTTTTTCAAACGGCACACCCTGTATATTATCTTATTATTGAAAAGCCAACATTCTAACGCTTCAAAAAATACCATAAAAGTTATTGCTTTAATAACAATTTTTTTTAGATAAATTGGAATAAACACAAATTACTTTTACGTATTGTAGCAAACAATACTGTATACAGGGTGATTTTCATTTTTTGTCATTTTTTTTCCTTCAGATTTCCGTTGCTATTAGAGTTACGTAAAAAGTGTGTGTATGAAAGTTAGAGATAATTTAATGCTAAATACAGTGGCGTTCGTCAAACTGAATGAAAATTAAAAAAAACCCTATTTTAAGCACATTTACAAATAAACTACATTTTCACGAAGTAAGCTTTGTGTCATGTATATTATTGAAAATTCCTATTCAATTTGGACTAGTTTTTCTTTTCATTTCCCTATACCCATCTCCAACTGTTTTTTGAATAAATAATTAATTTAAAACATTTTTTCCCCAAAATAGTTCCCATTAAAAAAAATTGTAATTTTCTCGTTTGATAAGGGAAACTTATGAAGTTTTGATAGTGATTTAGCAAGATCTTACTGGATTCAACTGCGTTCAGAGATTGACTCCCCAAGTTACAGGGTGGTTGCAAATTATAGGAGCATACTTAACCAGTATAAATAGGCGTTCTTAAGTAATTTTCCTCAAATGGAACACCCTGTATATTACTACGCTAGAAGTTGAAAGGCGGACAAAAAACTGCTTTAAGGTGACATATATCATGTCCCTATACCTAAATCATCAAGTTTACAGAATAAAGCGCTTTTTTGCGAAAATATTTATTTAGAATAAAAATAAAATATAATTTTGTTACAATAAATGCTAAAAATGTTACCCATTACATTCCCAACATTGTAGAAAATGTGCTAACGGAAAAGATTTCCAATGACTTATTCATTAAGTGTATTGCGCAAATTTAATAATATACAGAGTGTTCCATTTAAACAAAGCAAATTGTGTCTGCTACAATAGGATTTATCCGGAGGACCCTGTATTAAAAGTATTATCTATATCAAATAAATGATCCATGTATGGTATAGACAGACGGTCGAGTAGACTTTACATAAAATACACTCCGATTTAATCAAGGTAAAAGCTAAAAGCGTTTTTCTTTTCTAAAAAAAAAAGAGAATATCATTTAATCGATCTTATTTGTAACACCCCTTCAATAGTTTTGCTTAATCGCCTTCTATGATAAAATGATACGTACACAGTTATGTTTTTGATTAATGAAATTACTATAAATTTCCTATTTTTTATTTTGTTTGCAAGAAAACGGTGTATAGAAATTTTAGACTCTCTTTCATTACTTTGAGATTCAAGTGACTTATCGAAACTAACATAGCCAGTGGCGCGCCGAGAATTTCCAAGGTTAGCGACGTTATATTGTCACACCCGGTATATTGTAATGAAAACATTGCATCCGGTCGAACTAGCTATTTTACGCTGATTTAATAATTTATAAAAGTTCATCAAAGTTTATACAAGTTCCATGACTCTAATATAGGAATAGACAAGAAAATTGCTGATTAATATTTTTTCATTAAAACGGTACGACCGACGCTAAAAATAGACAATTGCATTGGTCGATATTCGTACGAGTGGAAAAAAGTAAAGTTATAAATATTGTTGTAATAGGAAGTTACAGGGGATTTTTATTTGCACTTCGGTGTAGTAAAGTTTGAAAAGAGTGTTTGGAGACTTGGTGGCTCGGACCATGAAGTCTCCCCGCGTTGGAGCACATATGTGTCCGAATGCTCCGCCAGGTTCTCTAACCAAACTTCGGGTTCTAAAAGCACTAATCTCCTCCGTTGAGTAGTAGTGACTTAAAGTTTTACAGTTTATTTAACGCGAATTAATATTATTAGTATTTATATTAAATATTTATAATTTTAAACATTTTATACTAACGTGAAAGAAAGATCAGCTGTGTCGGCGATGATTATAATTGTAATGTAAGTACCAAATTTTTAATTATTATAATTGTTGATTTTTTGAAACTTGTCCTTTTTTATTAAATTGATTTTTGTACATTCTTTAACTAATTAAATAAATAATAATTAGTAAAACTAACTTGACTTTCTTATTTTTTATTGTGACAATATATTAAATGAATATAAACACGGAATTTGAAAATTTGTAAGTATATGGTTTTTTCTCAAAAACTAAGTTTTGCCAGTCACTCCCACCTATATTATTTGATGCAGTATAGTTTCATGACGAAGATTTCCAAGTTTCATGAAGTTCTACCATTCGATTTGCTACCAGTTAAATGTTGATTTCGTTAGAAATCTACTAATTTTTTTAGATATTGTATATATTAATAATTTTACTATCATAGTAAAATTATTAATATATACAATATCTAAAAAAATTAGTAGATTTCTAACGAAATCAACATTTAACTGGTAGCAAATCGAATGGTAGAACTTCATGAAACTTGGAAAACAACATTTCATAATGTTGTTCATTTATTTGTAAGTAAAATTGGTATCATGTTTATATTCATTTAATAATATACAAGGTGTTTCTAAAATAGGTGGTCAAAATTTGTCAGCGAATTGGGGACGTTTAATCTCGAAAAAAACCTAAATTGTAATTTTGCGAAAAGTCCTTATTTACAAAGATACAGGGTGTTAACGATGACTGCCTGAGGACGATTTTTTTGAAATATTTTCGAAACGAGTAAAGATGAATTAATCAAATGTAGCATATTTGTTCACCTAGTTAAATTTCGTAAACTGACGTGACATTGAATAAAAAAGGATGACCATAGGCGGGTAAACGGGGGGACCCTTGCCTTAATTATAACCTAACTTTTTTTTCTTGTGACTTTTATTCCATTTGTGTAAAAATGTGAGAAAATGAAGTTACATAAAAAAGGCATACTTGTTTTTTTAGGACAAAACTGGGCCTTAGTACACAGCATTAATAAAATAAAAATAAAATTTGCTACAAAATAATCAAATCAAAAAAATATGTATGGAAAATATTTTTGTGCGACCAGAGAATACGAAACGAATGCTGAAACGAGTTTGCATAGTTTGGTTAATATCTTGAAAGATTATTCGGTAAATATGAGAAAAGCTGACGGAACTGAATATAAAGAAGCAACTATAAAAACAATTTGGAATACTACGAGTAAGCTACTCCAGGAAAAATACTTCAATGACTTCAAAATTGTATTCGACCCGTTTACCAGTGTGATACTCAAAAATGCGCGAGATGCAAGAAATGCAAAACGTAAAAGATTACAGCAGGATCCAAACAAACGAAAATGCAGTTCATCAAATTTGAGTTCAAGTGATTTGGCTAGAATCATTGGATTATGGGATGAATGTACACCAGAAGATTTACAAAAAAAAAATTACCATATATTAGCTGTTGAGTTAGCTTGGCAAGGTGGTGAACCAGCTGATTGCCTTATAGATTATTTCACGATTGAGAAAAATAATGATGGAACGCCAACCAACAGAATTGAATACAATCCAAAATTCAGTAAAACATGCCAAGGAGGATCGAAAAGTTGTACAAATAGTAAGTGGCTTGTTCCAAATATTGCAAGCGAAAGTGCATGCCCTGTTCGGTTATTCCATAAATTATTGTCCAAAAGGAGGAAAAATATTACTTCCAGTCGCCTATTCTTGAGACCAAATCGTTTCTGGAAACACATGGTTTGACAATATACCGGTAGGTAAGAACACAATTAATATGTGGACCAAATCATCCGCGCTATAATATTAACCAAGAACGCCATGGTGAAATAATCAACACCATGTGAGGAATTTCTTCAACAGTGGAAATTAACAATCCCTCAACTTCAGCAAACTTTTCTTGCAATTTAACATTTACCAATTGTACTTTTCACAACTGTAGTTTTAAATAAAAATAAATAATATTTGTTTGATTAAAACTAATATCAACATTTTGTATTGAAAATTATTAAACGTCAGATTGACAATCAAATTTTTGATATCTACAAAGTAAAAAATTATCTTATCGAATACTCCTCGGGCCTTGATAAATACTCAAAATTTTCTCATAGAGAATCCTTCAAGCGAGTTGCTCAAGGATAATAGCCCTCGGCCTGCGGCCTTGGGCTGAAAAGTTTTCGAAAATTTCATTAATGTACTAAGGACCAGTTTTGTCCTAAAATTTTCAAACTCCAATTTCTCGAAAACCTTTAAGTTTTTCGGGAAAAAACAAGTATACCTTCTTTATGTAGAAAACTTTATTTTATTACATTTTTGAAACAAATGGAACTAAAGTCACAAGAAAAAAAAGTTAGGTTATAATTAAGGCAACGGTCCCCCCATTTACCCGCCTATGGTCATCGTTTTTTATCCAATTTCATGTCAGTTTACGTCATTTAACTAGGCGAATAAATAATAATAATTCACCTTTACTCGTTTCGAAAATATTTCAAAAAAATCCTCATCAGGCAGTCATCTATAATTTTTAGAGCGTTCAAATTACATTCATTAAGTCGAGAAAGTAAAAGAAAATTTAAACTAAAACTGATTCCACCCCAATATCAAATCCCTGTCTAATTACCGGTAAATCCAGATTTATTTATCAAATACGTCCTTACATACGGAAGACCATTGTCCGTTTCCACCGGATGTCCACACGAAAGGGTGTTAACAGTTGCGTTTTTGGAAATTAATAATAACACCGATTGCATGGGTGCACGCGTCTAAAAGGGGTGCTGCTATTTCCACAGGAAAATCTTCTTACAGTATTATTTGTATGGTACAAAACCTACTCTACGCTATACTTGAATAAATCGCAATGAGTTAACAGTTGTGGCGTTTTGTTGTACTTTATTTAGTGAACGTCAGCCGGACACACGTCTAACAATACGGTGTTTCCGGTGTTGGTAGTTGTAATATCAGAATCAGAAGTGGGATGGATTAGTAAATAGGTGACTGGTACGATTTTTTACAAAGGAAACAATCATTTGATTTCTCACACATTTTCCTTCGTAAATTCATAAGAAAATAGTATTCGACAAAAATTTAAACAAATTGATGACTAAGGTAGGGATTTGATTAGAAAAATAAGGTGTCTACTTTAGATATGGTTCGAGAAAACCTTAGAAACTAAACTACTAGACTGCGGATTTAGATATGAAAAATTGACGATAGAATGGCTGTAATAGAATCAAAAAGGATAGTAGAATTAAGCGAAAAATGCGGAAAACTACCTTTCCGCACTAAAAATAAAGCCAAAAATGTACTTTACCACCACAGATCTAGAAAGGGAGGGAGATAAAACGGTTTAAATTTCCAAGCGATCAAACATCATTATTCCCGCATTGTTTTAAAATACACTATTTTGATACGGCATTTTTTACCGTTTTAAAGCAAAATATAACTTAGGTAATGGTACTAATTTTTGTGTATAATAAAACGATATACCCAAGATATTTTTTAGATACTTTTTTATGAATTTTAACATATTCAAGACATATTTCACCAAATCATAATTTATTTATGAAGTACACGTGGCAACTCTGTAAAGCAGAGTAACTGAATAGTACGCGAAGAAATTACGATTTCATTCATTCTTGTAATCAGCTGGTAGTTTGAGCTCTGTTGCCAAATATCCTTTGTGTTCGTGTTTATTTGCTTTTAGTTGGTGATTTTGAGGAATTTTGAGTATTTTTTTGTGCAAAAACTATAAAAAAACAATTAACAATGGTGCGTCGGTGTATAGTTTGTAAAAATAATGAAAATTCCAATCCAAATTTGATATTTCGGAGGTAAGTAAGGTTACTATTTGTTATTGTTTATCAGTGGTGTAGTTTGCTTGCTCTGCAAATTAAAAATAAATTACTGTAAATAAATAATACCTAATGTAATTGTTGATTTTTGTGATGTTATAGAGATGCTAGGTTCATCTTACAGTATTTAAATCAAGGTTTAATTATAAACTAAGATTGCACTTTGTTGGATAACTAAATATATTAACACTGAATAGGTAAGTTCCAAAAGAATTAAATAATTTCATATTGTAGGTTTCCAGTAAATTCGGAAAGACGCGAAAGGTGGCTACAGCTTTTGGGTCTGGAAAATCAGTATGTTCCCAAGTATGCACAAATATGCTCAAACCATTTTGATGTGAGCGACATTAAGATAACTGAGATTACTGGTCTGAACCTGAACCTCATCATTTCCTTTTAATGAGCGTCTGTCGTACAGGTAATTATATATATGCTTAATAAAATGTGTCATATAAAATTTAAGGTATAATGTTCAATAATATTCTAATAAACATATGGTGTATTTACCACACATCTAGATTCTAGATCTGTGGTATTTACTATTGTATTTATATTTATTTTCAGCTCAGATTCAACTGTAGCCGAATCCTCTCCAAGCAAACCTAGTAGGTAAGTAGATATTGAATATTTAGAGCATCAGATGTTGATCAAGCAAGGACCTATGTGATCCATAAACTGTAGCAATGCGATCTTATTAAAATTAACTTCCTGGCTTATCTATAGATAAGATATTTACAAACTATAGTTTGTAAATATAGCTACTAAATTAGAATGGTACCACTCCCTGAAATACTAAGCTAAAACATTTTATTTTTTAGAACTTCAGATGTTCATGAAGCAGGGATCTGTGATCCAGAAACTTTAGAAATGCTAGTTGCTGAGGAAGCAGTTGCTGGCCCCTCGAGTGGTCCATCTAATTTGTAAGTATATAACTTTAAATTACAACATATAACTAAGATTGTAGAATTATGTGCTCTAAATATAATGTTATCAACGATTGATATTTTGTAATAATAAATTTTTCTTGTTAATTTTTTATTGTATTTGATTTATTTATCACATTACATTACATTTGGAAATTATTTTTGGGGCACCAAGTATTTGGGTACACACTGTACAATATACTAGATAATATATAGTGGTTCTACCTATCTCCTATCTAATCCTATAACCATCATAGTCTAAAGTTATTTAGAAGTAGATACGGTAATAATAATAATATAAAATATATTTTTATCATAAATCATAATGAATCATAAACCAAAAAAAAAAATAACATTATTTTAAAAACCTACAATTTATCATTGCTTTATATCACTTTAATGCCTTTAAAACCGTACGCCACTGGTACATAAAACGAAATCGAATCGACGAACCAGGAACAACGTTGCCATTTTTTCTATCTGTCCTTTTCTATCTTAGATATCAACTGCCAACTTATGTCTGATTGTAAAGAAATGTTGTGAATGAAATTTCAGATAATGTTATATCCCTCGAGTTTCTAGATCTGTGTTTACCACCCACTCTTAGGAAAAGAACTTTTTGAGCACCCATGCGCTGAGCATTCAGGGTGGTAAAAGTGCTTCATGCAAATTTGGAGTATATCTGAAAGTCAATAAAACCATCCCTTTTTCTATTAGAAAAAAAAATACGAAGCAAAAATCCCAATAATGATATCAAAAAAAAAAACTTATAGATAATACCCCTAAAAATGTTGCAATATAGAATTTTTTAAATTAACATTATCCATATTTCGTTGGTAAAAATCCTGCTGTTATATAAGACTTGCAAATAAAGCAGCAAACTGGTTCTTCCTGGGCGATAGTCGACTGCCACATGTCGGTCGCGTGCCACCGAAGTCCACCAAGTGACGTGTGTGTGGTGCTTTATGCCGTTGTCAGAAAGGGGATGAGTATACATACGGTGGTTGAACATCATCATCCTAAAGGCTTCCGCGATAATATATGAACAACACACATGAAAAGTACCTACAGGAAAATTGTAGTTTGCATCTGGTGTTATCGTTTCCCCTAAATTGTTTGAATAATTGTTTAGTAAAATTATGTGACGGCGCGGCGGCCGGCCGTGGATGGGTAGATAACAAATTATAAATATTCAAAATTTGCAAAAAAATATGTACCACGATTCTACAGGGTGGCTATATTTAAGGGGCTGTTTTTTCAGGTCATTTTTTGATAAAATGTCCCTATAAACATTTAAATAGGTCAAATATCTCCTAACTGATTTCTTGGAAATCTGGCAGCATTGTTGCTATAAATAGGGAGCTTATATAGCCTTAACTAGATCAAAATTATTAAGTTCAGTGGCAGTGGCACTTTATTTATGTTGTAAATTAAACCACAGCATAATAAAAGGCTGCTTTAATTTTTAATTTTTCCAAATTTCGCTGGTTACAATTACAATTCCTATTCTTTACATATTTTACTTTATTTTTTGAAATAAAACACGTGAAACTCAAAGCAAAATCCACATATAATTAAAACAAAAACACGAACTAGTTTCGGCTATACAGCCATCATCAGCCTAAGAAGTAATACAAAATTACTTAAACGCAGAAGAGAAAACGCAAGGCAAAAGAAAATACACAGGAAAAATAGCAAAAACTCAGCAAAAATAACAATAAAATGAATTAAAACAGGAAAAAGTCGCTGGGGGCTAAATCTAGAGAAAACGGTAAGTGGGAAAGCCATTCGAGCCCAATTCATTGAATTGTGCCATAGTTTTCATGGATTTGTGACAAAATAATACAGTTAAATGAGTCTTTGGTTCATTCTACCTCCGACAGATGTGGCAACACCGCAGAACGCTTCCGCAACAGTGTGTATTGGGGGCGGCAAGCAGCGATCCAGCCAACAGAGCTCGTCATCATGTACCTACCAGCCATCCGCCACTCACACTGATTAGACCGGGGCGGGGGATTGAAAATTCGTTTTGTATGTGAGGACGTAATACCCGTCATAGGCCGCACCTTATATAATATTGTGTATATACACATTTTCTACAACAAAATGCCGTAATCACCGCCACGAGGGTTTCATGCTGTGGCAGAGCATTCGGTCGTGTACAGGGATAGAGAGCGGTAGTTCTTTTTTTTTTATTTGTGTTCAAGTACAGGGTGATTTATTTTGGATAGTTTTTCAGGGTAGCCTAAGATAACTTCGATTGTTCATTATCCAATGATGAACTGAGAAGAAACAAGTAGACAACATACGAAAAGTTATAAATAATGTAACAAACTATAACATAAATATAGACCTATAGAAAGTTGGATAATGCCAAGGTTCCCTTCATATTGTTTTATGTTACCCTTGTTTGATATTTGGCGTTAGATTATCATCACCGATCGTTTTTACTGCTACTGATGAGCGTAACATACGTTCGAGTGTCCCGCATCCATTTTTAATGTTACGTTAATATTTAATCATTCTCATATCACAACACATTGATCTATTGCCTTTTTTACCCTTATCAATTCCATATATCTTGATGGTACAGTAAGGGACGATAATGTAGCCGTATTCGACAAAAAGTTGGCACTAACTTTGTAATTTTCTTAGTGCTATAACAGAAATTATTCGTAGTTGGTGGTCCTGAGGAGGGTCTACTACACACGGCTGTGACTTTTTGCGATCTATGCAAGGCTTTTGACGGTGTTGCCCATGAAATACTGGTGGAAAACTTGCAGTTCTTTCGATTTTATGTGTCTGGGTAGAAGCCAGTGTGTGTCAGTTGGGGGGAAAACGTCCTGTTACGTACGGTGTCCCTCAGGGTTCTGTCTTGGACCCAGTTTTTAATCTAATCTAATTTAAGAGGTCTTGTTGGCAGATGATGTCGGCCGGTTTGGTTGCAATAATTTGAAGGTGAACAGTGAGAAAACTAAAAGATTCCTACCCTATCAAATTATGTGGAAACTATACTGTAACAAAAACATTGGTGTTTTTGAAAGGATCAAACAACGATCTACTAGGCAGCTTTCGGAAATTATTAGGTCTCAAGGCTTAGGTCTTTCCTGCGTTAATATTTCAAATCCATTTTCTCTTGAATCCTATAACATGTTGGGATGATTTTTTTGTTAGAAATGTAGCTTGACACTTGTACAATACGTTTGATCATCAATTCAATTCAGTCTTATATGTCAATGACATCAGTTAAATGGAGATAAAAAATAGACAGTAGAGCTTTGCGAAGACATCATTTCAAACATGTTGCTTTAAATATGATCCTGAAACTAAGCGAAAATCTCCAGAATGGGAGTCGAGCAAAAACCTAAAAAATTTGCGTTTTTACATGTCTAGAAACCAGTCAATGTTGATAATTTTCTATTATGATTCCAACGGTATACTTGAAAAGGAAATTGGTTCAAATTCAATCTCCACGATAACGAATTTAAGCAGTCGTGACACAGGTGCTAAGAAACATCCCAAAAACCTTGTAAGTGTGTAAATATTATCGTTGCTAAGATCTTCACTGATTCTTGGAAAGAAAGACGACAATTCAGCGCTAAAAACTACCTTATTATTAGCAACTGTTTATTCGAGTACCCACTTAACATTTCTCCCACAGCTTTCAACAAAGATGAGGATGTTTTTTTTCATTCCTGCAGAAATGAATCCTTATTATGTTGACTATTATACCTAATAACAGTTAGTTGGCCCCCTGTAGAGCCCAGCTGCTATATTTTTGTTATTATTTTGATACAGATACTGACTGGTATAGAATTAGAACAGTTCTTATATCCCTATTACATAAATATAAATCTTAATTAAAATAGATTGACGTATATTATTGAAGAAGCCAACAAAAATGCCTCATGCGGTATAATATTAGATTGCAGATAAACCTTTAACGAAAAATGTTATGATGTTATTGTTATTCGAAACATAGTGAGTCTGAGGGTAAATGGATAACCGTTAATCAAATTTTAATTGTTTTAGTTGCTAACACGGACCTAATTCAGTGGCGGCCCGTGAGTCCTGAGGGTTGTGACGAGTACAAAGATGTTTATAAAAAAATTGTTGATTACCAATTATTATTAGCTACTGAAAACAAGACACAAGGCCAACAAAATAGTTTTTTTTAACTCCGCGCTCCTCGCTAACCAATCAAACTTTTTGTACCACTCATTATTAAAACCCCTGTTACTTTTGCCTGCGGTGCCAATATTTATTAAAGATTTACTTAAATAATAATAATAATAAGTTTATTTGCTGTTCAAAATAAGATACATATTCAATATATTATAAATATTTAGAAAAAAAAAAGAACCACAAAATGGGCAGTAAAAACTGATATAGAAATGCAGCCCAAACTAAAATATCATATTCAAATTATAGTAACAGTGAAAAATAGATAAACAAACAAAAAATCATATTGTGAAGCTTTCACAACGTCACAAAAATTGAAATTACTCAAAACCAGAGTGTCAGTGAGTCTAGCGTTAAGTTCAACAGAGAGTACGTGTCTATGTGGATAAAGCATCTTCAATGAGGCATATGACTTTGAAATGCATTTAGGGATGTGATCATTGACGCGTAATTCGGAATCCAACACTAGTCCCAAACTTCTGACCTTGTCTGTAATTTGCAGTGACACATCATTGAGCTTAATTTGCATACAATTTTTAACATGGTTGTTTTTACCAAAAAACAAGACTTGTGTTGCAGCATTTATTGTTAATTGATGCTTATCAGACCACAGGGCTAGGGAATCCAAATCGTAATTTATTTTCTGGTTGGCATTAACAGCATCCTCAACTTGAAATGAAAATCTCAGTTGACTATCATCAGCGTACATGTAACTTTCACAATATGCAATACTTAATGGAAGAGTTATGGTATAAAAGGAGAATAATAAAGGGCCCAAAATAGAGCCTTGAGGAACTCCAGAATAGAATTTACTTGATATAGAAATACCTCTGCTAGTCTGCACATATTGATAACGGCAATTTAAAAGTTGTCAAGCATTTGTACTGCTTTTGACGAAAATCCACTATATTTCAAAATCGCTAGTAGAATATTATGATTGATTATTATTGATTGTCAAAGGCCTTGGTGTAGTCAATTAAAATTAAGGAAGTTATTTTACCGTTATCAAGATCATGCAAAGTATCATCAGTTAGATCCAACAATGCAGTTGTACAGCTGTATCCCTTGCGGAACCCGGATTGTTTAATAGGTAACATTTCTGGAATAGGCTTCGCTAATTCTTGAACAACGTATAGTTTATCGTCCTATGAGAGCTTTGAAAATCAGCGCCGATATTTTCAATAATTGATTATATCCCCAGAATTTCGCATTTCTAAATATTCTACAAGGTGCAGAGATATTTCAATTCTAGATTTGATATTAACATTACTTTTAGAACCGTTGATAGACTTGGATCTGTATTGATGAATGCTAAGGATAAGATTCCTCCACTTCATAAGTCAGGAAACTACTCCATTTCTTGCACCGAACCTTCTTGTTCGGCACTTTATCTTGGTCAATCTGGCCGCAGGGTGGAAGCACTCCAGACTGATCGAAAGATCAAGGAGCACTGATGATACCGTTTTTAATACTCCCTCCTCCTTTGCTAACTATGTCTTAAATGAGAGCCATTTTTTCAATATGGATATCGACGGCAAAGTCCTACACATCTGCGATAAGGGTGTCAGATTGAATCTTTTGGAAATGTTTGAGATTTACAAAGCTAATAACAATGAAGTTGTCTGTTTAAATGATCAAGTACAATTTGATCCTTTTATTTTCTTTGAGAGTCTTCTCTATTTGAGACAGTCTCAGGTTTAACCTCGTTTGTTTTTAATTTTATGTTATTTTCTGTCCTCTCTTTGTAGTTCCTTGATTATTTTTAACCATATGTATTTTCATACAAAACTACTATTTTTTAACTCGGTCTTGAATTCAAATTGGAGTGCAAATAAGAAAGAAAACAGGGAAAAACTGTTTATCTAGCCCCCGTAGCTATGGGGTGTGACCTCTCATTGTAAAGAATTTTTCATGCCGAACACAGTGGTGCATCAAGAAAATACTTTCCGTGCAAATAAGAAAGAAAGTAGCTAAGAACTGGAACTTTGTGGTTGGGTTGGGTTGCCTCCCAACAATCCATCTTATCCCGAGATTGAAAGCTGTTCTGGCTCACCATCGTCATCAAAAGATCAACATATGATCCCATTTATCCCATTTTTGAGTTGCATCTCCCTCCTACTTGTTGCCGTTTTCATTTTTTCTTTTTTAATCCAACATTTTCTCTTTTTTTTCTTTGGTGTTTTTGGTATTGTCATGATTATCTGGATGAATCGTATTGCCTTTGGTGAGCGGATCTTGTGTGGGATATTATTATTTATTTTTTTTTGGTTTTGTTATTTTTGTATACAGGGTGTCCCAGAATCTACAACCCAAAATAAGACGAAAATCACTTATGGCAAAATTATGACCATTTTGAATATTGAAATTAGACAAATTTTTCACTTGGAATTAATAATTTAAACCTAGTCATCCTTGATAAAAACCGATTCATGGAAAGAAAAAATCTGCATCCATATCATCTAAAGCCGATTCAAGAATTGCATCCTGGGGATAGCGAGTTGCGCTTACGATTTTGTAGATTTTTTTAAATTGCCTGGACGCAAATGAAGACATTTTTAAACAAGTACTGTGGAGTGATGAAGCCCATTTTAACCAGCAAGGAGTGTTCAATCAGCACAACTTGCATTGTTGGAATTACGAAAATCAGCACCAAATTAGAGAATTACATATAAGCAAGCACGCTGGAGCTTAAATGTGTGGATTTGTCTGTTGGGGAATATGATAATAGAACCACAGTTTCTACCTAGGATACTAAAAACTATACCAATTTTTGCGATAACAGAGTACCAACTCTTCTGGAAGAAGCTCCTTTAGTACAGCGGCCAAATATTGTGTTTCAACATGATGGTGCACCTGCCCGTTATTCTCGAAATGTTTGAGAGATATTAAATCGACGTGAAGCGATCGTGAAGGACCTATTTCTTGGCCTTCTAGATCCCTGTATCTCAACCCTTTTGGCTTTGGGGTTATCTGGAAAATATGGTTTACCATGTCTTACCCAACATTGAAGATGATGTTATTGTTCGCATTTATGGAGCTTTAGCACAAATTAGAAACGAAGCAATAGGCCGTGTAGAAAACCATTTTATTCGCCGTTTGTACGCATGCATTGAACAAAATGCTGAGGATTTCCAACACTTGCCTTTGTAAATTGAAATGTTTTTGTTTTATTATGTGTTTAGTTAATAAATAATTTGAATGTGAACATTTGATTTGATTTTCGAAAATTACTTCATTTTAATATTCAAAATGGTCATAATTTCATAAGGAGACATTTCTCGAAATTTTGACATAAGTGCTGTTCGTCTTATTTTTGGTCGTAGATTCTACCCCCAAAGGGTGGGGAATGTTTTTTGGAACACCCTGTATATGCATAAATATTCAGAATATTATAATGATTTGTGTATAGTTGTGAGCACTGTAAACCTATTCTTGAGACCAATGGTGCCTTCAAACACTGTTTAAAGAATTTTGTAACTATGTGTATGTAAAAACAGGAAATATTTGAATAAAGATTTATTAGAAAAAAAACTGGCATATTCCTCATAATACAGATCTAATCAATTTAAAGCCAATAATAATAATAAAATTACCACCACATATGTGTGACATTTCGGTTCATGAATATAATATCAGCATATTATAATATATAAATGCAATAAATCTTTGAGCATAATCCAACCCAACCCAACGGTGGGATTTAATTCAATAAAATCCATGATCTGCTTTTATTTAAATGGAGCACATAACGATTGACTGACTCTATATTATGACGACGACTAAGTTACAATAATATCCTTCCCGGTCGTAGAATATATACCATATTCAGTCTAACACTAGATGCTCATAAACGATAAAAGCCCAGAGCTTAATACATGGTGAATTGCGACGGGTGGATAAAAGCATGTGGATAGAGTAATAGGCAGTGGCGTATCTAGAATGGCGGCCAGATCTATTTAACCACAAGTAGTACATTTTCAAAATTGAATTAAAATGAAGCAATGGATGCTACTACTACCACTCATAGGTACTTAGTATTCAACGAATATTCGGAAGATATTATGAACGGCTATCTGCATGCCAAACGACAACTAAGTCTGGAATCAAGAGAAACAATTAATTCAAAAACTTAAGACAATGTCGGCATGACACTAATAGGGTGATAAACATTGCTTTGATATTTTAGCAGCAGTCAAGACATTGACTAGTTTGATGAGGCTCTCATGAAGGGCTCGGTACAAGAAGTCTACACAAACTCCCTTATAACACTGAGCTTTATTTGTTACAAAATTAGAGAGTAATTTTGTACTTATTGAGTTTCTTTGTGAAAGCAGGAGAATGTCGTAATAGTCTATAGTCTTTGGCTTACATCTAACAGTTCCAGCTTCCCATGATAACTCCTTTGCATGTTTGAAATATCCTGGTGGAACCTCTCACTTATAGCAGCACAATTTTCTAGAAATTAATCGAGATTAGAATCCAGGAAGCGAATTTTCAACGTTATATTAAACCTTAGGTTTTGGTAACACATAAGAAGTTGAGTAGCCACATCTTTATAGCATTCCAAACGGCTTTTTTGTCACTCAAAATGAGACTGAAGGCAACTCCATTGTGGGATATAACAGCTTACGTTTAAGAAACGATTGGATTGCTATAAATCCCTCAGGATACCAGACGGTTTGATAAAAAATTGTGATAACTTCTCTGAAAACTTTATCTGCAGGTAAATTTGTTGCAACAGATCTTTTTCTCCATTCCAATTCCAAACCCATATAACCTCACTTCATTCACTTATTTTGTGAGGCTTTTTACTGGGAAATTCACAGACAACATCGGAGTCTTGCGAGGTTGATACACGAGCGACAGTTTGAAGAACATTCATATAAAGAAAAATAGAAATTATGATGTAACGCCTCTGTCCATCTAACGCCCAACTGGCATCCTAACTTTGTCCGTGTCACTGACAAAGTTAACTCCAACTGATCGTAGATATACACATAAAACGTAGCAGCTTATTTTCGTCCTAACATTTCACCGAATGCATGAATGCATATAATATAAATCCATCTACAACTATATGTAAGCGATGGCCAAATCTAGGGGTGCTAATGCTTAAATGGGACAGAAAAACACACCATCTGTTGACGATCTCTTCCTGTATCCTTTTTAGCATATTAGAAATGCATAGGCAATAGTAACTAAATTCAATTTGTCGCCAGCATCGCTAGCCAAATGTGATAATCACCACTTAGTATTATGCATTTAGTAGGTAGTAGGGTTTATTCTGTTACTCAATGGATGATTAAGTTTATTGACTGTTTTTTTAGGTTAGTGTTTGAATAATATAGGTAGGTACATTCATAACATTATAGTACAGGGTAACGCAGAATTGAAGGGTGTTTTTGTATAAAAATAAGTGCTGTGGAAAATCGCCTTCTTCAAACTGGGTGTTTTGCACCACGGAAGATTAATTCAGGTGGCCCTAGAAAACTTATATGGCAACAGGAATACCAATTATTTTATTATTATTATTAGTCGTAAAACAGTAAACGGTAAAACCGATGAAACTGTTGCTCAGTTCCTAATTTGAGGTTTTTGAAATATTGATGTCATCCTCACTCATCTTCTATAGCGAGTAGTGGACCAACTGATCGCCATGGTCCTCCATGAAATTGTCCAGCCTGTTCTTAAAGCCGTCAACCGTTTGCGCCATTATCACCTCTTCAGGTAATGAATTCCATGCATATACAACTCTGTTTGTTATAAAATTCTTCCGAGGAAGTCTAGCACATCTCTCCTTGTCAAGTTTCTTACTATTGCCATGCAGATTACGATTTCTAGCAGGATGAAATACATCGAGATTCACCGAGTAGTAGCCACTAAGTAACTTGTATGTTTGAATTAGATCACCTCGTTGTCGTCGATCATAAAGACATGTCAAATTTAAAAGCCTCAATCCTCAAAGTGCATGAGGTAGCTTAGTGAATCTCCTCTGAACCCTTTTCAATGCCTCTATGTCCTTAATGAAGTAGGGGGACCAAACGCTGTTGGCATATTCCAATAGTGGTCTGACATACGATTTATACAATTCCAATATTAGAGAGTTTGATCTCGATTTGAAAGCTCTCTGTATCAGATACCACAGTCTATTAGCTTTCTTCACTGTGGCGGAAATATGGGCCTCCCACTTCAAATCCGCTGCTACTATGACACCAAGATCCTTCTGCTGATTTACAGATTTAACGGCATTTCCATTGATGAAATATGGAGTCCTGGGATTATTAGCTCCGATGTGTAGTACCTGACACTTCTCCAAATTCAAGTTCGTCAACCAAACCGCAGACCAGGACACTACCCCATCAATGTCGATCTGGAATTCAATGACATTCTCCATGCATTTACAAAGTGCGCAGGTCAAACTAATAGGTCGATAATTTTCTGCAGCGAACTTGTCATCCTTTTTAAATATAGGTATCACGACAGCAAACAACCATTCCTCCGGTAGAGTGCCCATGTTGATGCATTTTTGCATTGACGTGGCCAATGGTCGTAATAATGATTCAATGCATCTCTGAAGAAACATCGGAGGAATTTCGTCCGGACCGGGACTCGAGTCTTGCTTCAAATTACTACACGACATTGAACAAGATCCTTCGGTGAGCACCAGAATTATAGAAACTTAACAACAGAACGATCCCAAAGGCCACTCACTAATCTCGTTGGATGTAGTTTCGCTGTACACTAACATACCAATTGATATATCAACAACAAGAATTGATGAAAAATGCCCTGAAATATGTAAATTTACAGATATCCCTCTTAATGAATTCAAGGAAGCTCTACGATTTAGTCTCACATCAACATACTTTGATTTTGAACAAAAATTATATAAACAAATTATTAATTATGAATATCAAGTGTAGTAGCCCAAACAGTCATGAAAGGTCTTGAAAAATAAATAAATAAAATCTTTACAAATCAAACCTGTAAGTGTAAGTGTTCTAATAGAGTTGGCCGACAGGGCTATTAAACTAACCGACCCTGAATACAGAACAGAAACATTAACAAGGCCAAGTCTGCATTATATAAGAACAACTACCCAAAAATATTAGTCCAACAAATATGCAAAAAAAGGAATTCAAAAATTTTACAATGACCATAACACTAACCAGAATAAAACCAACCCACTAAAAATTATGCTTCAATACCTTATATACATGGTCTATCAGAAAATCTCTCTAACAGATTAAAACAAAAATAATATAACAATCTGTCACAAAAACACAAATACATGGAAGAACGCAATCTACACAAAACTAAAAATCAAAAACACCAAAAATGAAGAATACCCACGTAATATACAACATACCATGCAAAGACTGTAATGCTGCCTACATCGGACAAACAAAACAATACTTGGAGAAAAGGTTTAAAAAGGTATTTTTATTGTTTTCAATTTTTTCAGGATGTCACTAAAAACTTCATAACAAATAAAATTTGTAAATAAAATCTCAAAAATAACAAACACAAAACATTTCTGTTTTTATTTATAATACTCAGATTCTATTTGAATTTTAATTTAAAGATCTAGAATGTGTCCACGGATAGAGTTTGGAAAATGAAAAACTTTTTTATTTGTCGATTTAGAAGAAAAAGTCATTTTTTCTAATTTAAAAAATAAACCACTTGTTACAAATACACCTAATAATGCAAAATAAAATATTTATAATTATGATTTGGTAATTATAATCAAGGACATCGAAAGAAAAACACTTTATTCGTATAACTTTAGAACGAAAACAACATTGATTCAAAAATAAATTACGAATAAGCAACTGAGCATTATGGTCATGCAAAAGCCATGAATTTCTTTGCCACAAATCCGTCAAATGCCACACTCAAGAACGTTGTAGCTTTTGATAGTTTTTGACGTGTAATAAACGTACCAAATTTCAATTTAGTGATTTGCAAATTCTTGGAGAGAAAAAAAATCTCCTCTATTAAAAAAGTTCTTAAGGCAGTTCCACTGTGTTTGGGTGGTATCTTTCGTTAAACCGCCTTAACAAAGACCGCTTTTTTGGGATGATTTTGCGCCGAGAATCTTTGAGCGTAAACTCGCGATGCCAGTAAAGCGTTTTTGGGCCATTCTCCTAGAAGTTATTTAGAATTACACTTTACCTTCATATAACTTACATTATTGGACACCCTCTATTTAGTATTGGGTTTTTTTTATTTGACGTAACAAGTGACGAGTGGGTATATTTATCAGCCCAGACTGCCTTAAAAGGAACAAACAAATAGGTGTGAATTTTTTCATTCAAATTATATTTATATTTTTATAAAAATTTAAATATTTAAAAAATTGTCAGATTTACGTGAGATGTACTTTAATGAAAGTTAGGTTTATTTTGACCGGGTAGTCTAAAAATATATTCATATACAGGGCACTCTATTTAAAAAACACAACTATGGTTCATTTCTTATATTTGGGACACCCTGTACAGATTCACAACATTTTTAAAATGTAGCCATAAATCATTTTTATCGAACTCATGAATAAAACTTTTGGAAATGAAATAGTTTAGCCACATTATTCTGTGTCGTATGGCGTGAATAGCCATGTATATTTAAAAAAAAACTGTGTCTTTAAAAAGAAGGCGAAAATAAATCGCCGAAACGTTGTGTGAAGTTGAAATTTGACTCCTAGTGATAAAATGTAAACAGTAAACAAATAAAAAACTATGATATCCATTTCAGAACCTTTACCTAAAGAAAATGTCAAATAAAAGAAAAACAAAAACTTTCAAAGTCAACTACACACAATATTTAATCCAATTATGAAAACGGAAACAAGGTTCGGCTTAATAAACCATCATCAGTCCAACAATAAAGATAAAAACGAACGCATACGAGAAAGCAAACGTAAAATGGACAACAAATTTGTATATATAAGTCTATAAGACAAAAAAAAACAGTTGACAAAACACCTGTGTACAGAAAACAATAAACTCCAAACCTGAACAAGCACAACACACTAAAATAACGTACAACCATGATGAAAACATCTTGAAACATCTGATGATGGCTTATTGAGCCGAAACTAGTTTCAGTTTTCATAATTGGATTAAATATTGTGTGGAGTTTGGTTTCTTTTCTTTTCTTTGAAACTGACACTCCACTTTGATTATGAATAATTTATTTCGCTAACGAAAATTTCTTATAAACTTCAGGGTAACTCTCGTTGACCCACCCCGCATAAATAATATCACCTATTTGCATAGCATTAAAACTTCAAGAGCAATCTCTTGATTAATAAATAGAACAAACAGAATTAAAATTAATGTAAACACATCGGCGGTGTTTTTTCTATTCTGCCCATGTCAAATTTCGACTAGGTATATTGAATCAAACCGCAGGGGTGTAAATAGTTTGTATTTTATATGGGGGAGGAAAATGAATATTGGACCGGTAAGTAAGGGGTTGTTTCGGACCTTTTATATAATTTTTTTATGTATAATCATAACATCACGGTATTATAATTTGTTGACGAACATATTTATTTAAGGTCTCGAGAGGAATGACTCGATATGTGCAGTGATATCGTTTTATGTTTTTTTTTATTTGTTTGTTTGTTGTTGGTGTGTTGCAGTCTTTGAGAGTTTTGGTAAATAGGGTTAGTCTACTAATTAAAGGACACAATTTCGGACTCTATTACAGCGAAACGGTCATATAGGATAAAGTAGGGAGTTGATACAGTGGTTCGTGCATCAATCATCGAACTTCTCGACTGGAAGCAACTACTTCTCGGTGAGTTTTCTGAATTAAAGTGCACCCGAATGGGAGGATCAACGGACATTTTTAAGCAAAAACTTCTTTTTCACTAATTTTTCGAAAATTCTGACATCATTTTGTTTTTTCAACTTATGGTGTGCAATGTGTGCAATTCTCCAGCAGCAGCGCGTAGATATGCGGAAAAATATACCAACCGAAGACATCTGGATCGCCGCACATGTGTGGCTTTGCATTATCGACTAATTGAAACAGGATCAGTATCTCCTAAAACATAGCAAACGGCAAGATATGCTGATATGACATACGAGAATAAAGAAAATATTTTGATGGAATATATCTTGCATAAATTAATTTTCTTGATGTGTCACAGTTTAATACCACACTCAATTCTAACAACCGACTTCTGGACTTAATTATTTCAAACCTTAGTTGCGATGTTAGTAGAAATCTTTGTACCCTAGTCAATGATGATACACACCATCCTTGTCTGTTAGTCAATGTTTTAATGCAAATTGAACAAAAACCCAAGAAATTTATATCGAATACTAATCTCACATCTTTCGACTATAGAAAGGCTGACTATCATGCCATGTACAACGCCGTCCTTGACGCTGATTGGACTCAACTGCAGGATATTACAGATGTAAATTACTCTGTTTCTACTTTTTATGAATTATTGTATTCAAGTATTAGAAGTCATGTTCCGAGGTGTAAATTATTCAAACGTAGGTTTCCTTCCTGGTATTCATCAAAGACTATAACAGATATTAAGCAGAAGGAGAAGATGCTCAGAAGATTTAAGAGATCGGGTGATCCTACATTCTTGGAGCATTTTAAATCTTTGAGGTCATTGATAAAGACTGATATTAGAAACAGTTACTCTTCTTATATTTCTAGAATTGACAATGGTACTCCAAAACTAAAACAACTAAATCCCATTGTACTCGGGAGCGAGTACAATGAGATTTAGTGACACTGATTATGATGAGCCACAGGATGTTGTTGACACTTTTGGTAAATTTTTCGAGAGCGTTTTTGTAGATTCATCTGGAGTAGATGGCAGTGAGACTCAGTGTGTGTCTATGGTCGACGTTAATGTTGATATGATTACTGTGGATGGTATCTACACGGCTTGTAGAAGGCTAAAACATAAAATGACTTCGGGTCCCGATGGATTGCCGTCTTTCTTAGTCAAAGATTGTATTCCTATTTTGGATGAGCCTTTGTGTTATATTTTTAATTTAGCCCTAAAAAATAAAGAGTTTCCGGATCAGTGGAAGGAGGCGAAAATCGTGCCAGTCTTGAAGTCGGGTGATAAGTCCTTAATTAGTAATTATCGTCCTGTCTCCATTTTGTCAAACTTAGCGAAAATATTTGTATAATAAAATCTATCAGTCTGTCAAGAATAGGATCACGACTTTTCAACATGGTTTTGTCAAGGGCAGATCTACGTTATCGAATCTTGCCATCATTTCTCAGACTATATCTGAGGTTTTGGATGGTGGTGTTCAGATGGATGTGATTTATACTGACTTTTCAAAGGCGTTTGACAGAATGGACCACGGTGTTTTGATGCGGAAGCTGGACCAAGTTGGATTTGTTACAAATTTGAAAACATTTTTTATGAGATATTTAAAAAACCGATCCCAATATGTTTTCTATAATGTCTATTGTTCCCGAAAATATATAGCAACTTCTGGCGTTCCTCAGGGATATAACCTTGGGCCTCTACTTTTTTTGATGTTTGTTAATGATCTTGAATGCAAGCTTGACTGTGGTCGATTAATATTTGCTGATGATCTTAAAATATTTTCTGTGGTTGAGAATTTAAATCACTGTATGATCCTGCAGCAATGTCTAGATAGCGTTCAGGAATGGTGTGTCGCAAACAGGCTTGCACTGAATCCATCTAAATGTAAATGTGTTATTTATACCCAGAAGAATATATTTATTGAGTATCCGTATTCGATTGATCACGCTGAAATACCTCGATCTGACTCTGTTAAAGATTTGGGAATTATATTTGACTCTAAACTTACATTTGTAGAGCATATTAATACCAAAGCGTCTGAAGCAAGTAAAGCTTATGGATTCATATTCAGAAACTGTACTGGTTTTAAAAACATTCAAGGGGAATAGACTATCAATTAATGCTTAATAGATTTCATTTACAAAGTTTGACCCTAAGAAGGAAATTGAATTCTCTTGGATTTCTCAATCATTTAATACATGGAAAAATAGATTGTGCTGACTGATTAACCAGATTAAATTTTAATGTTCCCCGAGTATTTGTCAGGATTAGTAGAGTGTTTTTCACTGAACGAGCCAGAACTAATATTTTATTGAGATCTCCTATTCATGTTTTCTGTAATAATTTTAATATCATTTGTGCTGGATGTGATATATTTGCTGATGGGCTTCGGGAACTTATGCAATATGCGGAGTCCTGTTTGTTATGAGTGTACTCGTCTTTGTTTTTTGTTTTTGAAATATGTGTATTGAATTGGATATTATTTCAGTGGTTTTGTTTATATTTATAACATTATTGTTTGTATTGCTCTGTAAAATGAATATTTTTTCTGTTGGGCAATAAAGCTATTATTCTTATTATTATAAAGAAATGCTTTATCCGGTTCATTTTAGGACGGTACAGGCCTTGTTAGAATCTTAAATGTTAAACCGTATATTAAACTAAAACTTAATTTTTCTCTTTCGGACAACAGCCCCCCCCCCTTTCCTTCTTGGGTACGCCCTTGAAGCCGATGAGAAGAGAATTATATTATTTTCTCTGCAAGCTAGTTAGCTTCAAGCATGTAGATCTCTATTTCTTTTTTGGTTTTTGTACTGTCGGACAATAAACAATAGTTTCGCAAAATCATCGGCACTTTGCTTCGACATATTAGTCGAAATGATAAAAATAGAATAATAAAACTAAGAGGGTGTAAATACACCGACAAGTGAATTGATTCTTCCGTCGATGATATATACCAGGCAACCAACAAAAGCACCATAAGGGAGTACAAAAAAGGGATAATAAAAGTAGGGGAAGAAATTGTAAGCCGACATTACATGGTTTCAATCAGGACCAAGGGGATAAAAATGTATAGTGCAGAAGAAAGGAGTATTATTGTTGTGAAAAGTCAGCAACTGGGTTTTGTTTGATTAGAAAAAGCCATATATACACACGTATATATATGGAAAGAGCGTTTTGTCCTATCTAATCACCGATAGACGATGAATACGCTATGGATATGAATAAAAACGAATGGACAGATTTGTTTACACATCATAAGTACTTTTTCTGAAATAATAACAAAATATTAACATTCTAGGAGCGTTTTGGTGCCTCAAACCTGTTTTTCCAGTAGATATTTTAACAAGCCTTGGACTTTGTTCGCCTATTAATAGCTTCGTCCGCGGAAACGATTCATTACTGATTCCGGAACGCGTTGATAATCTTGACTCACCGCGAATGCAAAATAGAATCGCATAACTGGATGCTGAATTACTTTAGTTTTACGTTGCATGTTCTGTTTTCGTCGTGCAACAGTTGTTAAAGACATTTGAAGAAATTTGAGTTATATTTTTTATTTTTATGTTGACGTGAATTATTTTTCAGTTAGAAGGAACAGTCAGTAAGAAGCTTTTGAATGTACAACATATAATTTTTAATAAAATAAAGATCTTCGGCGTTGTGAGATAATTCGTGTTCAATCTGTAATCACTGTTCAGTTCATTTCAACCAAGTATCCTCCCTATTATGACGATACTGTCCCGCAATTTAGTGGAGAAGAATATATCATGAACATTTAAATAATGAAAAAAAAAAAGAGAGGAAAAACTTTTTTATTTGTCGATTTAGAAGAAAAAGTCATTCTTTTTAAAAACGTCTGCTTGTGTCGAAACTACAATTTCAAATGCCAAATTTACGATTCCTATACAGGGTATGTCAAAAATAACATTTTTAATGATTTTGATTTTTTTGTTTTTTTTTAATTTTATGAAAATATTTTCAAAACCGTGATTTTTATTACACCAATTGTGCAAAAAATACTAATAAACTTTTTTCTCAAAGTGGTTAATTACATAGCTACTATTAAAATAAAAAAATTAAAAAAAACAACAAGGAAATCAAAATCAATAAAAATGTTATTTTTGATATACCCTGTACAGTAATCGTAAATCTCGTACTCGAAATTGTAGTTTTGACACAAGCAGACGTTTTTATAAAGAATGACTTTTTCTTCTAAATCTACAAATAAAAAAGTTTTTGCTCTTCCAAACTCTATCCGTGGACACATTGGATGATTTTGATTTCCTTGTTTTTTTTTTTTAATTTTATTATTTTAATAGTAGATATGAAATTAACCACTTTGAGAAAAAGTTTATTAGTGTTTTTTGCACAATTGCTGTAATAAATCACGGTTTTCAAAATATTTTCATAAAATTAAAAAAAAAACAAAAAATCTAAATCATTAAAAATGTTATTTTTGATATACCCTGTATAGTAATCGTAAATTTGGCATTTGAAATTGTAGTTTTGACACAAGCAGACGTTTTTATAAAGAATGACTTTTTCTTCTAAATCGACAAATAAAAAAGTTTTTCCTTTTCCAAACTCTATCCGTGGACACATTGTAGATATATTAGATGAAAATTTGATAGTATTTAGCACTGACGCGTGGCAAGCCAGTGTCCAACAAAAAACAAGCAATGTGCCCAAGTATATTGTTACATTTTCACAGATTAAAATATCTGAGAGGGCTAGAGTGAGTGGTATCAAAGGGACGTGCCTCAATGTCCATGAGACGGATTTGAAAGTTAAATGTATACAAATAACATGCTAAAAGGGACACATACATAAACAACAAAAGCTCTCTGTGTTACAAATAGTCGAGAGTTTAACCATTTATGCACAGGCTGTAAGTAGTGTTTATCCTTATACAAGGTGAGTCAAAAAACATGAGCCATGGCTTATTGGGAGGAGACACCTCATATAGAAATAACACTTTTTTTCTATATCAATATACCTATGGTTGATTCAGCTTCGTTTTGAAGGTCAACGGCGTTAAGATTTGTTTTATTTTTGAGGATTATTTTAAATTCCTCGAAAATGAACGAAATTTGGAGGCACGAGAGTATTTCAGCTGTCAAAACTTTTGCCGCATTAACAATAACAATCATCTTTATTTCAAAATTATGTTACAACATAAAATGAAATTACGTCAATTAGGTACAACACAACCACATAAGTACTACCCTGATACAAACATTGTGTATTTTTAAATGGCATCAAAATATTCGGAAAAACTATATGGTTCTAAATATACTAAATACATTTTAATTTCTTTTTTAAATAATTTAATGGGTTTAATATTTTTTATTCTATTTGGTAACTTATTATATAATTTTATACACATATAAGGTGCATTATTAGAGAAAAGATTTAAGCGATGTATTGGGTATGTCACATTACCTGTTCTTGTGTTATACTCGTGGGTCTCAGATAAATCATTAAATTTGTCCCTATTGTTAATGAAAAAAACTAAACATTCATAAATATCCTACAACGCAGTGACAGTCATTAGTTTTTCTGATTGAAACACCCCTCTACCTGATTGTAAATGAGACATTTTGTTTAGTATTCTTATACATCGTTTTTGCACCACAAAGATACTTTGCACATTACTATCTCTACCCCAAAAAATAATACCATATTTCATACGAGATTCAAAGTTTGCATGATACAAAATATTTAATGTTGCTTTATTGAAATACTGACCTACAACTCGTAAAGCATAGCAGACAGAATTCAATTTATTTACTAATGAATTAATATGACTTGTCCAATCTAAAAATTCATTTATGATAACTCCTAAGAATTTAGTTTGTGTTCCAAGTTCTACTTCAGTATTTAAGTCAAGTGCAACTCCTTTCGGTTTTGAAATTTTATTTTGTTTAGTTCTAAATAACATAGCATTAGTTTTTCCAGAGTTAATAATTAATTTATTTTGTGAAAGGTTAACATAGAAATATCTTAAGTCTCGCTGCAAGTGATTTATATTTTGACCTCCTATAAGAACATTAGTGTCATCAGCATAATTTACTATTGTCAGATTTTCTTCTTGTTTCAGATTATGTATGTCATTAAAATAAACTAGAAAAAGAATAGGGCCAAGAATGCTTCCCTGTGCAACATCAAAGTTATTCAATTTCATTTCCGAACAGGCAGTTTTTCCATTTTTGGATATTGATACTAGTTGATACCTATCAGTCAGATATGATTCTATCCATTTCAAAGAGTTTCCACGCACACCGTATAGATCTAATTTTTTCAATAATACCTTTCTGTCAAGGCTATCGTAAGCTTTAGATAAATCTATAAACAAATCAATTGACATATTGTTTTTTTCAAAGTTTTACAAAATAATATTTAAAAACTCAAAGATTGCAGTGTGTGCTGATTTTCTCTTTGAGTAGCCATGTTGCTGCAGATGAAGTCAATTACAGTTATTCAAAAAAGTTGTCAGTCTAGATGCCATAACTAATTCAAATACTTTAGAAAAACTAGGAAGCAAACTAATGGGCCGATAATTTTCCAAATTTTGTGAGTCTCCGTTTTTAAATAACGGTTTTATAAGCGCTATTTTTAGTTTTGCTGGGAAGATTCCGTATTTCAAAGAATTATTTATTATGTAACATAGTACATCTTTAAACTGTTCTTTATTTGAACTCACGAGAAGCTAGGGATTACAATCAACATCCTAATCAAAGAGATAGAATTGCAGATAAAATAAACTGTTGCCCTTGAGGCAGATCTCCATATTTAATTGCAAAAGTAATATTTTTGTGACCTACCAAACCAACCCATTTACTAATACAGTTCTGGTACATTAACTTTTGCTACGATCGTAACAAAGTCTACTACATATCTCTATAGGTATTTTTGTTACGACCGTAGTCAAAGTTAACGTACAATAACTCTATGATTAAATGGCCAATCGTATTAAACCCAACTCAAAGCAAACCTCGCTACCTCTATATTATTGCTATCTCAGAAACTTTAAGAGGTACGAGGTCGGATAAATTAGAGAAAAGTTGCAATTTTGTATCTCTATTTAGGATCCGTTTACGATGTTGTCAAATTCTTCGTAGTTTTTGAGATACACGGTGATTTGTGAAAACCGCCGAATTAGATTTTGTCGAATAGTTCCAAAACTGTTTATTTCCGGGATACGGTTTAAATTAGAAAGTTGTTTAGGTTCAATTTCTCGACTTTAGATTTAACCTCAGACGTTTCGTCTTTCGGCAAATACCATCAACTTTGATTTTTTTAAATACGGACTTGGATCTTTCATTTTCTTTTCTTAAAGCGTTTGTTTATTTAAGATCAGTTTCTTGGATGAATCCTCATTTTCCGTTAACGGCAAAATAGTGTGTAATGCCTGACACACCAGACAATCTATTGTGGTGCCTTGTCCTCAAGCCTTTGAGGTTTTTTGTTACACAAGTTAGAGCTGCACATACAGCTCCAGAGCAATGATTTTATATGCTAAGATTGTCTGTGTTGGCTGTTCATTTGATTGTCAGATGTTTGGGAGTTTCGTTCTCTTTCCTATAGACACTGAATCCATCAGTTTCTTCTAGGTTTTTTTTAAAACCCTCGAATACGTAATACAAGAATAACTCGTTAATTGTAAATAACAAAACTTCCACGAATATATGTTTGATATAACCTGCCTCACTGTGTATATTATAATCTCTCAGCCTCATTTAGTTAATGTCACCGGTATTTACCCCACCCACCCTCCTTTTGTACCCCGCTAAATTATACAAAATAGTCACCCCTAACAACAAGTTCGGCAAGTGCATCACCAACTATATGGTCCATGGTTATTTATTTATTCATGAAAATGTGGTGGAGCTCGGTGGCTCCCAAGCAATATACAGTGCCAGACAGAGGTCTTTAAGGCGGCTGACGTTTATGCACGTTACTAATAATAATTAATAATTTTTCAGTTTTAGCTTTAATTTCTGTGGTGTCTGCTTTGTTTTCCTTACTATCAGTAGCCAAGCCTTTCTTGGCATGAGCGGACGTTTGCTCGAATTATGGATGAGTTAGCTTAGTAAGAGAATTCAGTACGATAAGGTCAATGGCTGAGATAAGAGTATCATTTAGAGTCCCCCAAGGCATTATTTTTTTATGACATCGCCAGATGCTTTGCTTCAGATCAGGGCTACTCTTTTCGTTTACTCACTGAATCAAACTACCCTTAAATGTGTTGGTACCAATCCCGAGAAATAGAAAGGCCACTCTCAGCGGTGAGCAAATTTGCCTTTCGGATAAAGTCAAATACCTGGGAGTAATCCTGGATAAACGACTAATCTGGAATCAGCATATAAAGCATATATCGAAAGTCACAGCGGCTATATGGACGTGTCACAGGCTACTCGGTAGGACTTGGGGGCTAAAGCCAAAACTCACATACTGAATGTACCAAACAGTCATTAAACCCATGGTTACATACGCCTCATTAGTATGGTGGCCAAAAGTTAATATTAAGCATACACAATGCCGGCTTCAAAAGTTGCAACGGCTTGCATGTATAGGAATAACAGGGGCAATGCGAACTTGCCCCACAGCAGCGATGGAAACGTTGCTGCATCTAATACCTTCGCCTGTCCTAGTCAAAAAAGCAATTAGCGCTCTGAAACTGGCACAGGTAATGAAATACAAATCTGGCGATCTAGAGGAACACATGGGAATCCTGAATCTAATACCTTTGGATTCAGGAAGAAAACCGTCGGACGCTTTGCCACGCAAACATGATTTTGAAATCCCATTTGAAGTGGTCATTGCAGACCGTCAAAATTGGCTAAATGGGGAACCACGATTCCCAGAAAACATATCCGCCTGGTATACGGACGGTTCAAAAGGAATAGAAGGGAACACAGGCATGGGAGTATACGAGCCTAATTGCAGGCTCTCTGAATCTCTCGGGAAAAGTTCCACTATATTCCAAGCCGAGATAAACGCTATTAATCGTTGTGCTCAAGAATGCCTGTAGAGAGGCATCCCGGAACGGCAGATCAATATTATGTCAGACAGTCAGGCTGCGTTAAAAGCACTGAGGTCTTACACCTTCACGTCAAAGCTAGCATGGGAATGCAAACAGACTCTAAAGCAACTGGCAGCTCAGGGGAAAAAGATTACTCTGACATGGGTGCCAGGACATGAAGACATAGAGGGGAACGAAGCGGCGAACCAACTTGCAAAAGAGGGCGCAAACGCTCCGTTCTGCGGCCCGGAACCCAACTTTGGCCTTTCAAAAAGCCATATAAAGGAAGAACTTCGTAGATGGGAAAAGGAACAACTTAAGTCCTACTGGAGAAACACTCCAGGCCTAAGACAATCAAAAAGTTTTATCAAACCTTCAGAGGCCAACGCAAGGAAGCTTATCCAACTGGAGAGAAGCAACCTAAGGCGAATTACAGGCCTTTTTACGGGACATCACCCAGTGAAGTACCATCTCAAAAAGATGGGCCTAAGCGAGGACGACACTTGTCGGTTTTGCAAAGCCGCAACAGAGACAACAGAACACGTGCTCTGTGAGTGCATGGCACTTTTCTGCAAAAGGCTACAACACCTTGGAGGGGTGACCCTAACACCCGACGAGGCAAGGAATTTAGCCCCCGAGAAATCATCAACTTTATGAAAAGTGTGGGACAGCTAGGCAATTCATAGATTAGAGTCATTCACAAAAGATTTTCTGCAGGTCGAAGTGAGGGGAGGCCAAACCGCCTAAACGACTCCGATCAAACAATCTACAATCTACCCTTAGAGTTAGAATGTCTCCATGGTTTCATGAATTTGTTGTTTGAGACTTGAGGAACAGATGCTGACTTATTTGAGTTATTAATACAGGGCATCCGAAAAGTGCATTAACTCCAGAATTTCAAATAGGACCCCCTATATATTTTTGCATTTTTTGACAGACTGGATATGTGGCCGCTACGAGCAAAGATATATGCTTCACAGTTCTCCGATTGTTGTGAAATCAAATAGAACAGTACAAGATGCTCCCCGATGAGAAACCTTTTGCCAGTCCCTGTACATGTTATGTACATAAATACACTCGTACAATATATACAACAATGCTTTTAACCCTCGGGTTTATTTGCAAAGTGCCATAGGATCAACTAGGATACTTTACCATAATTGGGTGCTGTATTAAGAGAACACTTAACTATATAGGTTGGAAGGTGTCTTGTTGTAAAGAGGTGCAAGTGTATTTATAAGGATATGGGCTTCTACGTAAATTAACTATATCAATATAAACATCGTCGTATACTAGAAAACATTATTTTTAAAACACTTTTAATTAAAATTGTTATGAACAGAAGAGTGTGATTGTGTTAAGGGTGGTTTAACGGTTATTATTTATTATTCATTAAGGTTTTGTTTTGGTATAAATAACGATTCATTCTAAATGTTAATTGGTATTAAGCCACATTGCTATCGGGGGCAAAGTGCAACCTTGAATATACAGGGTGAGTCACCCTAAACACGACAGTCTACTGTGGCAAAACTATTCAGATTTTCAAAATTCTTTCAACTTCATTTTAAAATAGGTGCCATTTATACAGGGTGTAACATTATCCCGTAGCATATCAAACTTTTGTTTTTTTAAATGGAACACCCTAGATATTATTTTTGCTTTCGATTCAGACATCCTATTCAATGTTTTCGATATAAGGTTTGTTTGCTCTTAAGTGCATAGTTAACTAGATATTAAGATATACGAGGCACGTTTTTTTAGTAAGTACCGTTATGCGATTCCGCCACCGCAGCGCTACGGTCGGCGTTCCGCGCATGCGCGCTGGTTACCTACATCTCTTGTCTACGCACTGACGCCATTACAGTCTGATTCCTCATTGTATACGTTGTTTACTGAGTGTTTAAGATTCCTCCGACAATCGTGATTCCCGCCGTTTGTGAAGTACGGGCTGTTATACGATTTCTTAGTGCTAAAGGCGTAAAACCGATCGATATTCATCGTGAGATCTGTGAGGTTTACGGGCAAAACATTATGAGTGATGGAATGGTAAGGAAATGGGTGAGAGCATTTAAAGATGACCGCACAAATGTGCATGATGAAGAACGGAGTGGGTGTCCTTCGGTCGTTAATGAAGATTTGGTGCAGAAAGTGGAGGAAAAGGTGAGAGAAAACAGACGCTTTACAATTTCATCAATGTGCGACTGCTTTCCTCAATATTCTCGTAGTGTTTTGTATCGCATTCTGACCGAGAACTTGAATTACCGGAAATTGTGTTCATGTTGGGTTCCAAAAATGTTGACGGGTTTGCACAAAACCCAACGTTTAGGCAGTGCATTGACTTTCCTTGAACGGTACCACAATGAAGGTGAAGATTTTTTAGACCAAATTGTTACTGGTGACGAAACATGGGTGGCCTACGTCACACCAGAATCGAAACCACAATCCATGGAATGGCGACATTCATCATCACCCAAAAGAGTGAAGTTTAAGCAAACAATTTCTGCCCGGAAAATCATGTGCACAGTTTTTTTGGGACAGAAAAGGAGTATTGCTAGTGGAGTTTCTGCCTCGTAATGAGACAATCAATGCAGCGTCTTATTGTGAGACATTGAACAATCTGCGTCGTGCAATCCAGAACAAAAGACGTGTCAAGTTGAGTAAGGGTATCGTTTTGCTGCATGACAATGCCCGTCCACATGTGGCTAATCGGACCAAAGATCTCATCAAAGCTTTTAAATGGGAAACTCTAGATCATCCTCCATACAGCCCTGATCTGGCGCCCAGCGACTACCATTTGTTCCTGCACTTGAAGAAACACCTGGGTGGTCAGCGTCTTCAAGACGATAACGAAGTCAAAACATTTGTGATACAGTGGTTAACAAGTCAGGCGGCAGAATTTTATGCGGAGGGTATTCAAAAACACGTTACGACAAGTGCCTCAATATTCACGGAAATTATGTAGAAAAGTAGATTAAGGTACAGGCTTTCATGTAAAAATAAAATTATTGCGATATCTTTGTATGTCTTTTTTTAATTCCAAAACGGTACTTACTTAAAAAACATGCCTCGTACAATTTATGATTCCTGTTTGACAGTAATTGATAGAAATCGTATCCAAAAGCTCCAGAATTCCTGTCTTCGACACGTCTTTGGTATCAGGAAATTTGACAGAGTTAGCCACACATTTTCACAGGCGCACTGGATTAACATGCAACAGAGACGACATTTACACCTGTCTGTGAGATATTTCTCGATTATTCGGTATAAAACACCACCGTATCTTTATAATAAAATTACATTTCGAACAGACATTCATAATATAAATATACGTTTTCCAAATAACTTAAATATACCAGCTCATTCTACCGAAGTGTTTAAGAGGTCTTTTTCCTATAACGTCACGAAATGCATAAATTCCTGGCCATAAGAATTAAGGGAAGCTAAAACGAAAAATGTGTTTAAGAGAAAATTCTTGAGACTCATTGCGTAAACCAGGAGTGGTTTTTGTTGAGGCCAGCTGTGTAATATGTGGGGCTGCATGCTTGTTCATGGCATTCGGATCCAGTAAATTATTGTTTTTTTTATTATTGTTATTTTTTTCTTAGTTGCTTTTTGTATTTATTCTTGTATTTAGATTTGAAATTTGTATTCGTATTTTTTTTTTCAGTTAGCTGAACAGACGGTTATTTGCTTGCAAAGCACCGTACTGAAACTCGCCCAGTTGCATTAAATAATTAAGATTTGTATGTTTGTCACGACAGATATAACGCAATAAAAGTACTTTATTTTTGTTATTATTATTAATTTTAAAATGCGTTTTGCAAATAGTTATAACAAATGTTCAAAGTGAAGCTCATTTTCATAAACACAATGTTGAAGTCTATTTTCATATGATCTCAAAACATTTCTAAACATATCAGTTGTTATTGTGCTAAAAGCATCTCTCATCATTTGCTTCATATTTTCAGCTGTGGAGTACTATAAACTATGTTTTTTACATAACCCGATAAGAAAAAATCTAATAGAGTTATGTCAGGTGATCTTGATGGCCAGTTATAGGGGCCGCCACGGCCGATCCATCGAGTAGGAAACTTCCTATGTAAATAATTGCTTACGGTACGCTTAAAATGTGCAGGAGCTCCATTCAATTTTAACCATAAGTTTTGCCTAACGTCTAGTGGACGTTATCCAAAATTAACCAAAAACCATGTTTTAAAAATAAAAAAAATTGTTTTAAAAATATACACACTGTCCTAAACTGTGAAACTATGTAAATGTGGCATATATTGACAAAAAATTTTATTGAATGCCTCTATAGGTACATTACAGACAAATCAACCCTCTTCCAAAACATCTTAATAGACACTACAGTGGAAAAACGAAATCCAACCCTTCTCCCCAATTTATATAACAACAACCACCACCCCCAAACCAATCACAACATCGCACATATTAAAGGGGGCGCTACCGCTCTAAATTCGTTTGCTCGTATAAAAATCCCTTATACCCTCTATCTGGTGGGGGCTCTATCCCTTTCCTACCCATCTATAGTATTACATAAAATACGTTCAGTGTCATCAGGTCGTTTTTCTGGAGAATTATTAGAGGGGAAACATCGATGGAGCTTTCATTTGTACAGAGCGGGACTAGAGGAATTTTAGACAAGTATAAGGTTGAGAAATTAGACATTTATTCTCTTCTTCAAGTACCTTGTCCTCTTCGAACTTTGGCGCTACCTGTACTTGTCGACCGCTTTTCTAAAAAGACTTGTCGTAGTCTCACCATACCATTGTCGCAAATTCATCAGCCACGATGTTCTTCGATGCCCCGATCTTCTTCTGCTTTCAATTTTTTCCTTCTCTTATTCATTTGGGAAATCCATAATTTTCTTGTCCAAAGTATTCCAACTTTCGTTCTTTCAGTGTGAACATGACTTCGAGACCCTTTGACATTCTCATAACTCAGTGAAGAAAGCATATCCTTTCTGATAAACTGAATGAGGCTGTTTTTAGGATATAAAATCCACTGCTTGAGAAAATAACATACGGATGGCCAATGCCATTATGTTGTACAATACAACGCTTGCAATTTAGCACATCAACAAGTCGACGCCTCCATTCCTTGAGTCTACTGGTGACAAGCTGTCATCTCGGATTTTTTGTAACTGTTGTTCTGACCAATTTTTAATCATTTGCTTGGTGTCGGTTTAACTGTTGGTTTTTTATTTAAATTGTTCCTTGGTCTGTATAGACATAATTGGACCATCTTTTCTCTAGTATAATAGATCATTCATAAAGACCATATCCCAGCCATATAAAACCAAATAACCTTACCAGTTTCATGTGTCTTCTATTAAACTTTAAGCATTAGTCTGTCCCTGATAAACTAAATTGGCTTCGAGATCTTAAGAATTATTATCATATACACTTTTTGTTAGATTCTACAAAGTACCTTTTCTGCAATAATTACAAAATAGTTTAAGTTTTACCGGCATGTCATCTTCTGGTGTTTCAGTGATAAACTGCTGCAGCATCTGGCACCCTGGGAATTAATTTTATTCATTTTATAAAGTAGGAAAAAGTGTACGTCGAACATTCTCTGAATTTCCAAGGCCTGTTCTGGATCTATTTGCCCCACCATTCACAGTAAGGGGATGGGTACAACCCTCATTTATTTCCACATGGTCGATATATTATATTATGGATATATCCGATTTTTTTTTTTTTTGAGACATAGGGGTAGTCGTGAGCGCCGGCGCTTTGCTCTAGTCTGCTCTGCTCTGCAGTAAAATATAGAGCGTATGTTTATCATCGGTGCTGTGAGAGGCTCTGAAAGCGAAAAGTGCGAAATAAATTATTTAAAATAGATTTAAGTGTGTTAAAAACTAAATAAAAATTAAATTAAATAAAAAAAATTAACGAAATATTAAAACACTGTGTAAAATTTGTTAAACAATATTTTTTGATGGTTTTTAGACAAAGTTTGATAATTTTAAATGTGTTTTGTTAATTTTGAGTTAAAGCTATGATTAGTTTTGATGACAACAGATATTGCTTTAATGTGGAGATGTTCAGAATGCCACCGATCTGTGTTGAAGATCTACCCGATATGTTGCTGTGTAAGTTTTTTTACTGATTCCTTTTTTTCTTCTTCTTACGCGGTGTCGTAGTATTGTTGATTCAAAATTGGCTTCAAGGTCCATGTCGTCAGCCAGTTCTCTCGCATCAACAATAGTTTCATTAAAATATTTATCCGATCAAACATCCTGAAAAGATCAAGTGGAGATGCTAGGTCGTAATCTTTTGCCTGCCACAATTTGCTTATTGGATAAAATGTTATACCAAAGAACTATTGAACATTGAAATTGTTTAATAAATCTTAATAAACCCAAGGCTTTATCCCTTATTAAATTATCAATTTCTTCATTCTCATAAATGCTTAGGTAGGCGTCGTATACGCCTCCGATTTAAAATTAAAATGTTTCTCTCTTTGAATAAAAGTATGCGTTTAGCTCTTATTTCCAAAATTCTTCATTTTCGGATTGAGGAGTAGCCTTTTTGAATATAAATTCAATGTCCATGTCTTCATCTGAGCCAGATTTTTCTTCAGTTTCTTGTACGGATGGAATTGGCCTAATTGGTGCATGTTTTTCACAATAAATTGTTTAAAATTTTTGGTATGATTGATTTTTCATTTCTTCACCCCAGAAAGTCATTATGAGTGAGGCCCAATTTGCTTTGTAGTAATGCTTAAGCATACTATCTCTACCTGCTTAAAAGCTTTGATGAATATTTCATCACTTGGTGACTGTTTTGTCTTTTTGTCAAGTTCTATCACAAGCTTTTATATTCAGTCAATTAACATGTTGAAGCCGATTATGACCAGTGGTAATGTTGGTAAGGAATTTCCCGATAATATATTACTGATGTACCGGGTATTCCATTAATGGTGGACAGGTAGCATATCTCAGGAAATAATAGTCGTAGAAAAATGGGAAAAAAATTCTTTTAGGGAAATCGACCATGGGAAATCGCTGGAAATAGTAATTATACCGCTAAGGGGCGTAATAGATACAGTAATGCGAAAAATGCATTTTTATTGAAAATTTTGCAATATAAGTTAGAAAAACAATACTACCACGGTAATGCTACTGAGATTCGGCATCTTTTTGGTGTACCACTTTTTATTGTAAGGCTTGAAATAAAGCCAGCAGGGAAGGACGAAATTTTACCTATGATAATGTCTATAACTTTGGTTTGGCTTAACCGAATTTATCAATCTAATTTTTGTTTAAGAACTCAAGCCTTGCTGATGAAGAAAAAAAATCATAATTGTTTTTGGGGCTCCGCTAGATGGCGATATTTGCATCGCCTAAGGTTTTTTCGATTTTTCTTTAAAAACTTAAATAGAATGATACAAATATTTTATCAAAAATGAAAAGTAAATTGAATTTGCAATAAAAAAGTCCAAAACCACACACGAAAATCTTTATTCGTTTGAGAGTTATGGCCAAAAGAATGTTGTTCACCAAAGTTCGTTGAAAAATCATGTATCTTTAATTTTCCGTGATCAAGAATGCCATGGGAAATAAAGAAATAGGTTTAAAATTTATTAAACTGATAGTTTAACAAATAAAAATAGTGAAAGATGCATTAAAATTACCAAAATGCAGAGTTTTCTAAAATTTGTTAAAAGAGGTTGATCTAGATACCCATGAAACAAAATTGGGAAGTTTCCATGCACGGAGACAAATAAATAAACGCGAATATGCTGCTAAATACCCTCACTACGATTTCACACCACACGTTTACACTCCATCGACTTTGATGGTCAACTTCGGGCATCCAATGAGGATTTGTTTGTGACCAATAATGCGTATTGTGTAAATTAACACTACCACAACTAGAAAAAATGGCTCAGTCCATAAAATCTGTGAGAGAAATTGCGGGTTTTCCGTGCACATATCTCTCAGCCAATAACAAAAGTCTATAGGCGCTTCTTGTTAATATCGGCATCTGAAAGTGCCTGATGTAAAACCATACTGTAAGGATGCAGTTTAAAAGATTTTAAAATCCAATATGCTGAAGTGCGATTTATTCCTAAGTCTGAAGAAATGTAACTGACGCTTACATGAGAATTCGCTTCCACATACGCAAGAACGCTTATAATATTATCTTCACTGCTAACTGGACGTCTTCTGAGCGGGACTGGATCAACTCTTACACTTCCCGTTTCTCGTAAACGGACTGCTAACCGACGGAACACTTTTCTGCTATGGTGTCTTCGGTCAGGGTGTTTAGCAGCATATTCACGTTTATTTATTTGTCTCCATGCATGGAAACTTCCCAATTTTGTTTCATGGGTATCTAGATCTGCTTACCTCTTTTATCAAATTTTATGAAAGCTCTGCATTCTGGTAATTTTAATGGATCTTTCATTATTTTTATTTGTTAAACTATCAGTTTAATAAAGTTAAACCTATTTCTTTATTTCCCATGGCATTCTTGATCACGGAAAATTAACGATACATGATTTTTCAACGAACTTTGGTGAACAACATTCTTTTGGCCATAACTCTCAAACGAATAAAGATTTTCATGTGCGGTTTTAGACTTTCTTGTTGCAAATTCAATTTACTTTTCATTCTTGATAAAATATTTGTATCATTCTATTTAAGTTTTTAAAGAAAAATCAAAAAAACCTTAGGCGATGCAAATATCGCCATCTAGCGGAGCCCCAAAAAACAATTATGATTTAAAATATTTTTTTTCTTCATCAGCAAGGCTTGAGTTCTTAAACAAAAATTAGATTGATAAATTTGCTTAAGCCAAACCAAAGTTATACACATTATCATAGGTAAAATTTCGTCCTTCCCTGCTGCCTTTATTTCAAGCCGCACAATAAAAAGTGATACACCAAAAAGATGACGAATCTCAGTAGCATTACTGTGGTAGTATTGTTTTTCTAACTTATATTGCGAAATTTTCAATAAAAATGCATTTTTCGCATTACTGTATTTATTACGCCCCCTAGCGTTATAGTTAGGAACTAAAAAACTATTTCCAGCGATTTCCCATTGTCGACTTCCCTAAAGGAATTTTTTTCCCATTGTCCTACGACTATTATTTCCTGAGATATACTACCTGTCCACCCTTAATGGAATACCCGGTACTTAAAGCATCGCAATTTACTAAAGTTATTAACATATTTACAGTATTTAAGAGAAAGATAAAATACTCTTTCCTTGCTCTTGTCTTGAAGTTTGTTATTTCAAAGTATCAACTGGAGACTACTGCGCATACGTCGTAGTCGTTCTCGATATTCTGATTTTACAACAGTTTTAAATTAGAATAATCAATTTTCAAAAAATTCACAGGAAAAACTTCTTGAAGGTTTGCGAATTATTTTAACACTTCTGTATTGATAATAAATAAATATTACAATGCAATGAACTTACTGACTGTTGTTTATTGCACTTATACTCTCAGAAAATATAATTTTAGGTTAAAATTAAAAATCTTTTACTTTGTTTAAAACTTTATAAGCTAGCCCTATATATTGTATTCTGAATTCCCGGTGGGACACCCGGTATAAATAGTATAAATCTCTTTAATCACTTTTTACATATTTGTATTAGTTATCAGACTTCCCAAACCGCATTATTTGAAGGAATCGTTTTGTTCCAGCAACAATACCCAAATGTGGCGGTTGCCACGAACTCATCCTAGACAGATTCATCCTGAAAGTAGCTGATAGAACGTGGCATGCCAAATGCCTGCAATGTAGCGATTGTCGAGTACAACTGACTGACAAATGTTTCGCGCGAAATGGACAACTTTTTTGTAAAGACGACTTTTTTAAGTAAGTACCTGAACTGATAACCAAATTGACTAGCTTTCCCAACCTGATTTAATGATTTAATTATCTTTATTAATATTCGGTAGTGGTGGATTTTCATCAATCGCTTATTAATATGACCATCCAAGCGGGAATTTCTCAAGAAACATTATTTTTATCAGTCTTTAACAACAAACACCTTCAAGCTGAAGAAAATCCTCATGGTTTTTTGAAAGAAAATCATTAGTATCATTTAATTGGTCCCTGTTTTCTTCCACTATGATTAAATTGTGACTCATCTTCTTGAAGATCTACCAAAGTTTACTAAGGCCTCTATTTATTATTTTGATTTTCATATCTTAAGCCACTTTCTTAAACGTCCCACATTTCGCTTTTGCTGAAATTGCGTATTAAATTAGTTCGGATGTAACAATGCAGCTTTTGTTTATGCTTCGCTGTGCTGTGGGTGCAGAAGATTCGGCACGAAGTGCGCCGGCTGTGAAATGGGGATACCACCAACGCAAGTAGTGCGAAGAGCGCAGGACAACGTCTACCATCTTCAATGTTTCTCCTGTGTTATGTGTGCGAGACAATTGAACACTGGCGATGAATTCTATTTGATGGAGGACAGGAAGTTGGTGTGTAAGCCGGACTATGAGGCTGCCAAATCAAAAGGTATGTTCAAATGATTTTTTTTGTTGTTGTTGTTGCTTGTGATAGCATGGCCTTTATGCCCTCTGCTAGGTTAAAAAAAAGCAAGTGGGAACACACTACTGCTATAGATTTAAGAACGGTAATTAAACCAGCAGAATTTTTCACATTCATGCGCCAAACAATGTAAAATAAACGCACATTTTTTTCGCTCGTGCAGATTGTCCAAATCCAATAGGATATAGGTTTATTGCACCAACTGTTAGAGACATTTTTTTTTTTTTTGAATCAACGACAGTACTTAGTTGATGATAATTTAATTGTAAACCACGTATAATGTCCGTATCATATAGTGGTAATATTAGATGGCGTAGGTAGATCAATTATTGATGATCTTATAATAGAGAGTAAAGGATTTTCTTTACGAAGAGGTATTTTCATTAAGATTTTTGTCGGAATGGGCCTTGGCTTGATGATGTGATTTTTACTACGGCAATAAGGCAAAGAAGGCGGTATAAAATTATACCAACTAATAATTTATTTTTTGGTCAATTAAATAATTCGTTTACCCCTACTTCTGAGGTGTACTCTTTTAAGTATTGCAGAAACGATATAAGGGGTTTTCCAATAAGAGTGATATGATTTCTTTTAAAAAAACACACACTTATTGTTAAGGAAATTCAAAAGTTTTTTATTGAATGTGAAGTACAATCGATACAATTAAGTTCTAAATAAAACGACATCCAAATAGCCTTCACTACTTCTTCTGCAAGAACGAATTCGATGAAATAGCAGCACTTTTTCCACTAAATCAATATTGACTTGTAAAGCTTGAAGAGAGTCTGGTTTATTTCGAAAGACCAATGACTTCAAATAACCCCACAAGAAATAGTCTAATGGTGTTAAATCACAACTTCTTGGAATAATCGAATCTCCAAACTTTTCTCGCAATAATTCAATTGTTGCATTTGCTGTGTGGCACGTAGCCCCGTTTTGCTGGAACCAAATGTTGTTAACATCAACTTCTACCAAAATCATACATTAATGTAGTAAATACAATCTTATGTTTAAAGTCTTAAACATAAATTAGTTAATGTTGTTTAAGTTTAATGTTTAAGTTAGTTTTTAGTCTAGTTAAAGTTAGGTCGAGCTTAAGATAAGTTAAGTCAAATTAAACAAAGCAGTGTAATTGGGATAGCACCTGTATCTGCCTTTTATAAATAAATAAATAATTTTGGAATCGGTAGTCGTGACAATATTAGTTTTGAAGATTAATGATAAGAGTTTCGATTCTTTGATCCTACGGACCTATTGAATGACCTAATATTTAGCTTTGTTATATAACATTGCCCTCCAATAAGATTATATGGACTACTTCTTCAAAAAATAAAATTACAATTATTATTATTTTCCCAACTATTGTAAGAATTCAAGCAATTAGTCTACGTACCTACCTATATGTACCTACCAATTATAATTATTATTAAAATGATAAAAAAAGTTGTAGGAGTTGTCACTAATCACTTTATTATTTAATTTATTAAAATTTATTTATAATAATTGATCGTTTTGATTGGTATTTGTCTAGTTTCTTGAAAATAGCAAATATTAACAATGATATTAGTTTAATTATTCTACCTATTATTTCAAAATATGCTTGATCATGCTAATTATTAATTTGCATGGAATGATTTTAAAAAAAAATAAGATTACATATATACCTACCTAGTTCGCCTTTCTCTTTTATTTAACATTTATTTATGGATAAAAATATTTTATATACAAAAAACAATGTTATATCATAATATAATTGATTTTTCGTCTGTTTGAAATTTAAGAAATGCGACATAAAATATACATTGTGTCCCAAATTTGATGATTTTGCAGCATATCTCGTTGTCGGATTGTTTTTCAATCAAAAAAAATTTAATTTTTTCTTAAATTATTACAAAATGTTGACATTATCTGAGTTTTTATCTCCTACTGTAATTTTCAGTAATATGACTTAGTCGGAAGTTTAAGAGATCCTGCAGGACAAACCTGCGAAACATTCTTGATCCAAGATGATTTGCGTTAAAGCTGGAGTTTGGGCTCAAAACAACTAATTTAATAATTAAAATCAATAAAGAAAATTAATAACAACAAAGAAATAAATATGTATAAATAAATAGAAAAAAGAATAAAACAATTAAACGAGATTGAAAATTTAGTCATTACTTGTACAACTTAAAATAGGAAAATTAATATAATTACGAATAATTATATTAATTCCTATACGAAACTTTAATTACAATTGAAACTGAATATAATTCAATTAAACGAATTAACAAAGAACTTACTGAAACTTTAACTTCGATTATTATTAAGAAACTTTATAAAAATTCACTACTTCAGAATAAAATGAAATGGACTTAGTCTTTATACTTGCATACTTTAAAACAAAACTAGAAAATAATTCTTAACTGTGAAAAATAAGTCCAAAAACAATTAAAATATTTACTTTAACTTTATAAAATTGGTACATCTAGACCCTACTAAGGCTAAAACGAATCTAATCTCGAAAATCCGATTGTATTTCCAAAACATTTTACATACATATTTTTACAATATACCCCTATAAAAATACAGCTACAGGGTTAGAGATTCAGAAATAAAATACTCCTACATTTTTATGTCGACTGTAATAATGGCTGTTGATTGCTAAGATGTCCTATGTTGGAGATTTTTCAGAAGATCAACAAGACACTACTGTTTGTAAAGTCAGGAACAATACGATTATATAATGACTCCTTAATCTCCAGAAAAGCTAACTGGATGTAAACCCATGTTCATGTTTTCTACGCCCTTTATATCCCTATGTTCTTTGATATGAGATACCTTGTTAACTCCCCAACTACCTATGTATATATAAGAATAGTCTGACATTTAATATACATCAAGGTATTTCCATAATGTTGAATGTAAAGATTGACCATCCTATACTCAAACATCTGGTTATCTTTTCTAATATATGCATTTATCTTTTGGACTAACTCATAAACAAACACAATATTTTCGACTAGAAAAAGGTCGTTTTCTAGGTATCAGTTCTCTTAGGAACATTTGGTAAGGCACCAAAGATAATAAATTTATTAGTTATAGATGTTGTATAATATTTATGAAAATATGAGACTTCCAGACACGATAGGTATAAAACTAAGAGAAAATATCTATAAAACCACCCAACTATGATACCAGTGGCGTGGTGTTTTGTTACAGTCCCACAGGATGTTCTAAACATCATTTTAATTTACCCTGCTATATAACCATTCAAGCAATCAAAATTTCATTAGGACCAGGAGCAGTGTAATTCTAATGAATCAATCTATCGTCCAGTGAAATCAATAATGAAATAGAATCAAAAGTTATGCCGAATCAAAATTGTCTGTTTTGTGTTGGTGGCAAACCTCCTCCAATCTGTATAATTAGATGCATCTAGCAGTTTTAACTATTCTGAATTTTTTGCATAGTCATTGCCAAAACTTTCGATTTCTCTGTTTCAATTTTTACTCACTTACTTTAGCTGCTGAATGTCTCGATGGTGATCAGCCAAATAAACGACCAAGAACGACGATAACAGCAAAACAGCTAGAGACTCTAAAGACAGCATACAATAATAGTCCAAAACCTGCAAGGCATGTACGGGAACAACTAAGTCAAGACACTGGATTGGATATGCGAGTGGTTCAAGTGTGGTTTCAAAATCGGTACGATCTCTGTATCTCTTAAATGAAATGCAATATTAAACAACAAGAATTATTATTGATGTTTCAGGAGGGCAAAGGAGAAACGACTAAAGAAAGATGCTGGTAGAACGAGATGGAGTCAGTATTTCCGATCGATGAAAGGTGGATCTTCACCTAGACATGATAAGCTGTTGGACAAGGATGAGATGAAGGTTGATTTAGATAGTTTTAGCCATCACGGTAAGCCTTTGTTCTTGTATAAATTGATGTATGATCCCCCTTCAAACTTCCATGCTTCCAAACAAATCAATCTTACATAAGAGCCATTTTGGAGGACTAAAGTGTGTTCTAAAAGGCGCTTACTCGACTGCTTTTAAAATAGCCAGGAAGAAGTTTTGCAGCACATTTTCGAACAATTTAAAATTCATACACCATTTAGATGGATCTAAATCCATAAATAGATGGATCTAAATCCATCTAAATTGGTTCGCAGCAATTGGAAACCTCTGAATTGCTCGTTTTGTAATATTGCATCCAACCATAGCTGATAAATGGAACTTGAATAGCCCCATTTCCATTCTGTTTAAAAGGAACGGAAAAGAGATATTTGGAGAAGTATAGACAAAAGTTTTCATGGAAAGTTCTCTACCAGCCTCGGCTTATTCTTTACCATTAAAATCTTGTTTACTTATTGAAAGCTTTGTGAAAACCTGTTCCAACCTCTGGATTTTCTGCTATTGCATATCAACTGGAGAAACATCCCTCACATAGGTTCGAGCAGAAAATTTGAACAGTACGAAGGGCTACTACTTGCTAACTATACATTCCTGCTAGAACATTCCATGAGAGCCAAACGCTTAGATAAAAGAGAAAACTAATTCCATTTTCCCGGGATCATTATAAACTAATAGTTGAAGGCAACCAAACTTTTTAGAAATAATGTTTCTGGATAAAATCTGCGCCAACTTAATAGGCTTCGCTGATTATCCTGTCAGCTGTCGCGGGGCAAATTCTATTTTAGCCCCTTATCTTTTCATTTCATACCCCCTTTAGACCAGAGTGGCCAGAGATCCAGACCAGAGTCAGATTATTGTTTCAATGTTTCGAGACACTGCTATGGTGTAGCAGTTCCGATGAACTGTATTTTACCTGTTCTCAAGTACCCAGTAAACACACATACGTTTTTTAAACGTAAAATGTCCGTTTTATTTTGGTACAAAATAATACCGTTTTAATTCAACGTTTTTAATACGAACATTTCTGGCCAAAATCGAACTAAAGAAAACTTGTAGGTTAATATCACGTTATTTTGAATATTAAATTTATTGTATTACAATATTTTTTTAACATACTGTCTAACCATATTCAGCTATTCACACGTTTTTTAAACGTTTTAATGGTATATTAATAGGTCGAATAAAATTAACGTTCTTTATACGTTAAAACAACGTTTTATTGTCGAAAATATAACAGTCATTATTTTGATGTTAAAATAACGTACTAAGCGGATCGCATATATGACGTTTATCAATACGGGTTTTTAACGTTTCTCGAAAGCAATAAAACGTGTAGGAAGAAACCTTCTACTAGTGTACTCAAGATTCCAAATTCGACAGCGTAAGTGACTGTCACTGTCAGAACCAATACTATGGTTTCCCACCTTTTAAAAATTTAATTTAATTTATTAACGTAATATTGTAAGGATATTTTAAAGTTTGTTTAGTGCAGCATGTAAAAGTTTGAAAAAATCAGGTTGGTTATTATTTTTAAATATTACTAATAGTATTATTATTTAACGTTTTAAAAATATTATTATCAACGTTGTTTTGACGTGTTATGAACACCACACAAAGTTGTTATTTATTCACCAATATAAAACGTTTTTCTTTACACGTTGTATCTAACGTTTATTTTTGAGTAGATTCTACGTAATAAAAACACGATTTTAATAAAACGTTATTAGTAAATTTAAACGTTTTTTACGTACGTGTGTGTTTATTGGGTATGGTTTCGGAATAAGAAATTCGCTTTTTACTGCAGGAAACTCTAGGAATTTATCTTTGATTCATAGAGGTCTTGCCAACTGCAGATAATAACTTGCTACTTTTATTTGGTTTATTTCAGATTTAAGTGATGATAGTTATGGGACAGTAGTAAATATGAGTATGGACCAGGATGTTTCGTCACCGCATAGCGGAATCGGCAGACCATCATTCCTCCACGGAGCTACCTCACCGTCTTATCTGCCTGGACATACCCCACCTCACGGTCATGAACATTTTCCATATCCAGATCAGCTTTCAGTTTACGCGAGTTTAGGTAAGTGGATCAGCATCAAACTATTTGTTCTTCTTGATCTTCTTTCCTGACTGGACAACTCAAAAACATACCTAAGTGACTGTTTTTATTGCAGGTCAGGTTCCACCGCCTGGTTTATCACTACCCCATCACGGCTTACCTCCGGGGGGTGCTGATTCGGAAATTAGTAACGACAGTAGTCCACGTGGTTATCCAGACTTCCCACCAAGTCCTGACTCGTGGCTCGGTGAACCATCTAGTGCACACTACTGACCCTCTTCTGATGCAGCACAAGATGGTACTACTCGGATCTTTATACAAATTTCTTTATTTGTTAAAACTAACAGTACCGTTCGTTACTTTTTTTTTATGTTATTGTAATCATTGTACAGAAATGGAAATTGTGGATCGCATAAACTAAGGTTGGATCTCAAACTGCACAAAATCAGTATCTAAGTACTTGGTAGAATGTGGGATCCGCTTGTTTATAGAATTGATAAGACAAAAATGGTGGTAATTGTTATTATCAATAATTAGAATCATATGTATAGTGTATAAAAAAATCCTAATATGGATGGCTATAGCTTAAGGTCGTTTTCCTTGGACAATTGTATGTAGAAAGTGCCTTATACACTTTCGTCCAAAACTCAATAGCTAAAGAGGAGAACGAAAATAGTCCGTCTACTAGTATTTTATTCTATTCTACATTGCATCTCTAATAATGAAAGAAAGAATATATCGATACATTTCTTGCATCTCTATGACCCAGTTCATTGACTTTTTCTTATTATTATTGAAATTGTAGCCCGTCTGCACATAACTGTTTAGCTATTAAGTTTTGGACTTACAATATTGTCCAAGGAAAACGACCTTAAGCTGTGGCCATCCTGTATATTTTCTGGTATATTAGCAGAGTGCTGAATGTTTTAATTTTACATTTAGTACCCTTCAAATAGCGGTACCTCTTTACTTGTTGCTGCAAGGGGTTGAGGACGAAATAAATTAACCTACAATATGAAAAAAAATTATTTAAATCGATTTTAAAATAACAAATTTATTAATGAGCAAACGTAAAAATTAAGGCATTCTTCTGAAAAATGAAATGAATTATGGTTAAATTTAATTTCAACTAAATTTTTAAAATTTAACAATTTTAATATATTATATTTTTATATACACTGTGTCCAAGATAAGAATGGGATAGCATTGAAATCTTGGAAACGGTATGAGTTATACTGTCGGTTAAATTAGGGATAAGTTGTACAATTTAAAAACCTTTTAAATGGTGTTTTCGAGAATTTTCGAAAAAATGTTTTGCAATTTTGGTTTTTGTATATTTCTGACATTATTTTTACAGGTATAAAAAGCTGAAAAGTGACAGCTTAAAGTATCCGACGACGACGATAATGAAACAAACAATTCAAAAGACATACTACCTAAACTAATTTTTTGTATTAAATTGTATTATGACCACAGATCTAATGATAAAACTGAAAACCGCATTTTCGTATCTGCTTTGGTTTCGCAGTTATGAATTTACCCTTTTTACACCCCTCACCCAGCGTTTACACCCCAATTTTTTTATAATATTGTATTGCCACCGAACCTACATTACCGTGCCAAATTTTGATCAAAATCGGTTCACGGGAAGTTTCTGAAAAATGCATTAAAAGATTTGACAGGCATCTAGACCAGCCCAGGCAGTGAAGGTACATAAAATCGTTTAAAAATGCTATTTTTATTCTAGCAGCAAACTTATTTCACATTAGAACTTTGGATTTAAAAACAAACTAAATAGTTTTTGTATTTTTGCCGCATGCTCCCATATGACCTCACCACTGTGCGACGTTTCGTTTTGGAAAAACCATCATAAGCTTGGATTTTAATATACGGACCTGGATTTTTATTGTTAAATTTAGAGCCATTTTCAATTCAAAAATAGGTAGTATATCACACATAATGGTTTAAACAATTTTTCAGTGTTTTTAGCTATTGTTTAAAATTTCTCTTGAGTAATTTAAAATAATAGCTAAAAACACTGAAAACTTGTTTAAACCATTGCATGTGATATATCAACTATTTTTGAATTGAATATAGCATTAAATTTAACATTAAAAAATCCAGGGCTCTATTTAAAAAAACGCGGTTGATGATGGTTTTTCGACAACGAAACGTCGTAGTGAAAATTTGTAAACGCTATATTTTTCTTCTCAAAAACTAACAATGAGGAAGTGCGTTTAATGTTATTATATCTGTAAAAATAATGTCAGAAATAAATAAAAACCAAAATCGCAAGAAATAGTTTTTTAAAAAATTCTCAAAAATGGCTAAAGATACTTTACTTTTTGAAAACACCATTTAAAAACTGTTTAAATTGTACAACTTTTCTCTAATTTAAACGACATTGCAACTCCTACCATTTTTCTATTGGACACAGTGTATATATATATATAGAATTTGTGGAAAAAAATAAGATTTAAAGTAAAATTCAAATTTCTGCCGTAAGAACACCAAAGTTTCAATAATAAATAAAGAAGTTATTAAACCTAAAAGATAAAATTGCGTAATGACTTATGTTTACAGACTATTTGAAGACCATAAGTAAGAAATATGCCAAGGGCCAAAACAACAAAACCAAGTTATTGATGAAAAAAATAATTTTCAAATTTTAAAAAATATAATTTAATACAAGGATGTGCAAATACAAAAAATAGTATAAAAAGTCAAATTGAAATTCTGATTAACATTAAAAAACAAAATATTTTTATACCTACTAAATTTTTGAAAAGTTCCACACGTTGTTAACCAAAAGCTGAGTGCCTCTTAAGAAAAAAAAAGGAATTATGGTCCGTAAGTTTTGTTTCTTTTCTTTGCTAATAGCTTTATTCGCTGAAGCTCCTAACATTACTCTTCATTCTTTTTTTTTTTTTTTTAATTTTAGTTTTTAATAAAATGTCTGTTTGATCAAACCACGGCCACCGCATTAGTGATATTTCATATTTCGTTTAGAAGTATTGACGATTTTAGATACCATGTGTTAGCATTTTCCTAACTTAAAAGTGGGGGTACATAACAGATGTACAGCATAAAAAAAAACAGCAACCCGAGTCTCCGGTTGCGAGGCGTCATGCGCATCCCGTCGCGCATTCCGCCATTATAGGAGAGAACGTGTCAATAATCGCATAGACGTACGTGCCTTTGTGGATTTTGTTACACATATCGAGGTCATCTTTCGAAGAATCTTCGAGGAATTTTTATTGAAACCAAATATATGTCATAATCTTGTAAATACTAGTAATATACTTAAATATAGACAACCGTGTCCAATGTTTCGACAGTATTTTTCTTTGTGATTACATATAAGAGTTAGGATTTAGTTTACTTCGAAATATGTTAACAAGAATTTTGAAAAAATTCGCCAAAGATTTTACTCAGCGGTTATTTATTTTAGGTAGTTTGTTTACAGATTTGTATAATCAAATTTATTTGAAAATACTTTTGAGAGTCTTAACTGCCTATAAAATTCTGCTATTTTGTATCATGTAACAAAAATCATGTCAAAATTTAACTGATAACACCACTCAAGGATGTTTTCAATCCTCATAACGAATTTTTTGGAATTTTGAAATTGACAGTGACATTATTATGTACTACGAAAATAAAAATACAGTACTGTGAAAATATTATTATTTTTAGTCAGGACCTGACTTCTCTCCTAAAATGGCGGCGTATTACGTCACAGTTTGAATGCTGTTCTTTACGCTGAGGCAGCTGCGCCAATTTTAAACGTCGGCTGTAACAACAATTCTAGGTTGGCACTTGGCATGTTTCTTACTTATTGTTTTCATTTATGCGAAATTCAACTTATTATTTATTCACCCATTTTTGGGATAATATGAGATCGTTCTGGAGGTTTTTTAAAAGATGTAATTAATGCAGGCGAAAAATTTAACACTCTGTTAATAACTTTCGAATATTCAAATTGTACAAAATCGTCTTAATTTTAAACGGAATTAATAGTGTACATTTTATAGAAAACACAAAAGATCAAACTATCTACGTATGTACCAAAATAGAAGATAATCTAATTCTAGTCAGTTTTAAATCAAATTTTTCTCATATTGATAAATAAGGAAATATAACATACAGGGTGATTGTTGGTCGATGGTACATTATAGAAGTTTTGGGAAAAGTCAACTCTCTTGATTCAAATAGAATACCCCATATATTTTTATATTTTCAGATACCCCATAGATTTTACTACTATACCTATCTGCAACTGTCTGTTTTTGACTAAATGATTTATTTTTAATTTTGTTCGACCAAAACAGGTATACGAAAAATAATCGTCATTTTGTCATTTAAATAGACACAATCAAGAAAGCTTCAAGGTAGTTCAAGACCATCTTTGGGCAATCAACTATCCTGACAGATTGCATCATCAGGTTACAGGATGGTCGCAAATTACTTTAGTATGATCTACTACTAAAAATAAGCATAAGTCAATTTTCTCAAATGAAACACCCTGTACATTATCAAATATTCTGAAAGACAATCAAATTTGCTTTGAAATGATATGTCATGTTCCTATCTATACCAAAACTATTAAGGTACACTTAACCGTTATATTTCCAAAAACCTCTAACCCACTATCGACCAGCAAACACCCTGTATATATTGTATATTATTTAGTAAAACAATTATTATAAGTGGTGTCATGTTCTAGTCGTTTATTATTTATTTATTTATTTTATATTTATTACTATTTATTGTTTTTATTTATGTATAAAAAATTTAATAAAACACATTACACATTTGAAAAGCAAGTTTTTTTTTTATTAGAATCCTTAACATAAAGTAGGGAGTTACATAATGTCCAAACTCACCTCACTTTATCGCTAATCATTTCTCAAAAAGAGGTAATTAATATTCAAGAGATTTAACTCCCGTCATTATCGAAAACTTTCGAAAAAGCTATCTCGGACTTGCTTTAGGGCGTTGGACACAAGCTATCATAACTAGAAACTTGGATCTGCAGCTGAATCATATACAGTTACTTTCAGGCTGTTTGGCACCAGGTATCATTACTGGAAAGCCAGATTTGCAGCTGAATCATGTAAGACAGCTTTCATAACAAGAGTAAAGGAGAAAATACTGAAATGTATCGACCTTATTGACAGCAATATCGAAAACTTTCGAAAAAGCTATATCGGACTTGCGTTGGACACAACCTATCATAACTAGAAACTTTGATCTGCAGCTGAATCGTATACAGTTGCTTTCAGGCCAGCTATCACGACTGGAAAGCCAGATTTGTAACTGAATTATGTATGGCAGCTTTCCTAAGAACAGTAAGCGAGAAAATACTGAAATGTACCGACCTTATTGACAGTAATATCGAAAACTTTCGAAAAAGCTATATCGGACTTGCTTCAGGCCGTTGGACACAAGCAATCATAACTAGAAACTTGGATCTGAAGCTGAATCATATACAGTTGCTTTCAGGCCGTTTGGCACCAGCTATCATGACTGGAAAGCCAGATTTGCAAACTGAATTATGTATGGCAGCTTTCATAAAAACAGTAAGCGAGAAAATACTGAAATGTATCGACCTTATTGACAGTAATATCGAAAACTTTCGAAAAAGCTATATCGGACTTGCTTCAGGCCGTTGGACACAAGCAATCATAACTAGAAACTTGGATCTGCAACTGAATCATATACAGTTGCTTTCAGGCCGTTTGGCACCAGCTATCATGACTGGAAAGCCAGATTTGCAAACTGAATTATGTATGGCAGCTTTCATAAGAACAGTAAGCGAGAAATTACTGAAATGTATCGACCTTATTGACAGCAATATCGCAAACTTTCTTGAACAAGCTATATCGGACTTGCTTCAGGGCGTTGGACCCAAGCTATCATAACTAGAAACTTGGATCTGCAGCTGAATCATATACAGTTGCTTTCAGACTGTTTGGCACCAGCTATCATGACTGGAAAGCCAGATTTGCAGCCGAATCATGTATGGCAGCTTTCATAACAAGAGTAAACGAGAAAATATTGAAATGGATCGACCTTATTGACAGTAATATCGAAAACTTTCGAAAAAGCTATATCGGACTTGCTTCAAGGCGTTGGACACAAACTATCACAGCTAGGAACTTCGATCAGCTGCTGAATCATATACAGTTGCTTTCAGGCCGTTTGGCACCAGCTATCATGACTGGAAAGCCAGATTTGCAAACTGAATTATGTATGGCAGCTTTCATAAAAACAGTAAGCGAGAAAATACTGAAATGTATCGACCTTATTGACAGTAATATCGAAAACTTTCGAAAAAGCTATATCGGACTTGCTTCAAGTCGTTGGGTACAACCTATCATAACTAGTAACTTGGATCTGCATCTGCATCATATACAGTTGTTTTCAGGCCGTTTGGCACCAGCTATCACGACTGGAAAGCCAGATTTGCAACTGAATTATGTATGGCAGCTTTCATAACAAGAGTAAGTGAGAAAATACTGAAATGTATCGACCTTATTGACAGTAATATCGAAAACTTTCGAAAAAGCTATATCGGACTTGCTTCAGGCCGTTGGACACAAGCAATCATAACTAGAAACTTGGATCTGCAACTGAATCATATACAGTTGCTTTCAGGCCGTTTGGCATCAGCTATCATGACTGGAAAGCCAGATTTGCAACTGAATTATGTATGGCAGCTTTGATAAGAACAGTAAGCGAGAAAATACTGAAATGTATCGACCTTATTGACAGTAATATCGAAAACTTTCGAAAAAGCTATATCGGACTTGCTTCAGGCCGTTGGACACAAGCAATCATAACTAGAAACTTGGATCTGCAACTGAATCATATACAGTTGCTTTCAGGCCGTTTGGCATCAGCTATCATGACTGGAAAGCCAGATTTGCAACTGAATTATGTATGGCAGCTTTGATAAGAACAGTAAGCGAGAAAATACTGAAATGTATCGACCTTATTGACAGTAATATCGAAAACTTTCGAAAAAGCTATATCGGACTTGCTTCAGGCCGTTGGACACAAGCAATCATAACTAGAAACTTGGATCTGCAACTGAATCATATACAGTTGCTTTCAGGCCGTTTGGCACCAGCTATCATGACTGGAAAGCCAGATTTGCAAACTGAATTATGTATGGCAGCTTTCATAAGAACAGTAAGCGAGAAATTACTGAAATGTATCGACCTTATTGACAGCAATATCGCAAACTTTCTTGAACAAGCTATATCGGACTTGCTTCAGGGCGTTGGACACAAGCTATCATAACTAAAAACTTGAATCTGCAACTGAATCATATACAGTTGCTTTCAGGCCGTTTGGCACCAGCTATCACGACTGGAAAGCCAGATTTGCAAACTGAATTATGTATGGCAGCTTTCATAAGAACAGTAAGCGAGAAATTACTGAAATGTATCGACCTTATTGACAGCAATATCGCAAACTTTCTTGAACAAGCTATATCGGACTTGCTTCAGGGCGTTGGACACAAGCTATCATAACTAGAAACTTGGATCTGCAGCTGAATCATATACAGTTGCTTTCAGACTGTTTGGCACCAGCTATCACGACTGGAAAGCCAGATTTGCAAACTGAATTATGTATGGCAGCTTTCATAAAAACAGTAAGCGAGAAAATACTGAAATGTACCGACCTTATTGACAGTAATATCGAAAACTTTCGAAAAAGCTATATCGGACTTGCTTCAAGGCGTTGGACACAAGCTATCATAACTAGAAACTTGGATCTGAAGCTGAATCATATACAGTTGCTTTCAGGCCGTTTGGCACCAGCTATCATGACTGGAAAGCCAGATTTGCAAACTGAATTATGTATGGCAGCTTTCATAAAAACAGTAAGCGAGAAAATACTGAAATGTATCGACCTTATTGACAGTAATATCGAAAACTTTCGAAAAAGCTATATCGGACTTGCTTCAGGGCGTTGGACACAAGATCATAACTAGAAACTTGGATCTGCAGCTAAATCATATAGAGTTGCTTTCAGGCTGTTTGGCACCAGCTATCACGACTGGAAAGCCAGATTTGCAACTGAATTATGTATGGCAGCTTTGATAAGAACAGTAAGCGAGAAAATACTGAAATGTATCGACCTTATTGACAGTAATATCGAAAACTTTCGAAAAAACTATATCGAACATGCTTCAGGGCGTTGGACACAAGCTATCATAACTAGAAACTTGGATCTGCAGCTGAATCATATACAGTTGCTTTCAGGCCGTTTGTCACCAGCGATCACGACTGGAAAGCCAGATTTGCAACTGAATTATGTATGGCAGCTTTCATAAGAACAATAAGCGAGAAAATACTGAAATGTATCGACCTTATTGACAGTAATATCGAAAACTTTCGAAAAAGCTATATCGGACTTGCTTCAAGGCGTTGGACACAACCTATCATAACTAGAAACTTGGATCTGCAGCTGAATCATAAGTATACAGTTGCTTTCAGGGCGTTTGGCACCAGCTATCATGACTGGGAAGCCAGATTTGCAGCTGAATCATGTATGGCAGCTTTCATAACAAGAGTAAACAAGAAAATACTGAAATGTATCGACCTTATTGACAGTAATTTCGTAAACTTTCGAAAAAGCTGTACCGTGCAAGCTTCATGCCGTTGGCCACAAGTTATCATAACAAGAAACTTGGATCTGTTTTGGCACCAGCTGGTACGAAAACCTGGAATTTCAACTGAATCACGTATGGTTGCTTTCATAAAGTGCGTAAAGAGAATATTTTTGACCATAGTGAGCTTAATTTTGGCAAGAAAGCTTTATCGAGCTAGCCCAGCTGGAAGCCTGGATTGCGTTCATCCTATCCTATCTCATACCTATCGTATGTCCGTTAAAATGGAGTCGATTACGTTTGATGAACGAAGACGATGCCGTGTGTTTTGAAGACTCTCAGGTAGAACTTGACTTTCTTACAGTGTACCAAGTTAAACTCTGCTTCGATGAGTATCTGAGTAGGTTTTTAATGAGCATAATCCATGATGCTTTCTTCATAAAGAGCCTCAATCTCTTTCCGATGTTTTTCTACTTAACTGAAACGAAGAAAGTAATAAAACTTGCCTTAAATTAATAAACAACTTTATTATCATTTCATATTTGACAAACAACAAATCAACTAAATATTTTTTATTATAATTCAGTGGTTGCTACACCCCAATACTGCTGCATCCTATCCAGATCCATAGAATCAACCAAACCTCGTTCATGCATCACTGCAAAATCATATTCTAAATTGTACGGCATCAGACGTTGTAAACTACCGAAATATGCTGCATTTGGTCCTCCAATCAATTGCTTTTTATTACTACTTGTATCTGAAGACAACTTCAAACTCTGCTTCAAGTTGGAGTTGGAGGTATTAAACGAACGTGTGCTGCCGAATTGTTTTGATAAAAAACTATCTGGAAATGGAGACAATTTCCTTCAAAAAGTTGTGGCAATATGTTGGTAATATAATAAAATTCGTAATAACTTACTGTTGGCACTTACTCGTCGCTGCAGCATTATTATTCCCATCAAAAACCAAATGTGGTGAACTCCTTGACAATGTCGAAGGCGTCTTGACAGAAAACTTGCCACTGTTTCGCAATTCCTTCCCGTTTTTTGCATTCAAATTATTCAATTCCTTATCAAATAACAGCTGGGTGTTTTGCTCCAACATATATTCCCAACATTTGAACTGTTCTTCAGATAAAGCTGAATCCGAATCGTCTTTGTTTCTTTCATCTTCTTTGCGATGCTTCAATGCCTTGGCAACGCCTCTGTAACTGCGTCTTTCTGGGCTGATCTTCACCTGGCAAAAGGAGATTCCCACAGTTGTATACAATTTGAAAAAAAATCTGACCAACAGACGCTCGTATTACCTACTATTTGGACAAGTCTTAGCTAACTATTTTCTATTATTTGGTTCCTGTTGCTTAGTATTTGGCCATGATGGCTAATATTTTGGCAAACTTTTACTAGTAAATCATCAGGTCTTAGTTTGTATTTAACAAGAGTATTTAGCTAAATGTTAGCTAATATTTGAGCAATGATGATAAGAGACCAGGTTTTGCTAATTTAGCAACTTCTGCTACTTTTACTGTTATTAGGGACTATTTTATCAATTATTATCTTGTATTAGGATCAAACATTGGCTAGTATTTGACCAGATCCTAACTAGTATTTAACCAAGGATTAGCGATCTGACTAAGTCTTCAAATGTTAGCTAGTATTCAGCTACGTTTGGTACTATTTGCGCAAATATTTGCTAGTATTCGAGAAGGACTTACTATTTTGTCAAGATTTCCTAGCCAAGAGTTAAACTGAATATTTGGCGAAGTTTTATCCGATTATTATCTGATATTTAGCCAAACGTTTTCTAGCTAGTATTAACTGTTGTCTACCTATCATGTATTAACCAAAATTTGCTAGTATTTGAGTAAGTAAGAAAGATGACAAGGTTTTGCTAGTGTAGCAAGTTTTGCTACTTTTTATCCAAAATGGTAACCAATTATTAGCTGAAATTTGGTCAAATATTGGCTGGTATTTGACTAGATCCTAACTAGTATATTTAGCCAAGGATTAGCGATCTGACTAAGTCTTAAATGTTAGCTAGTATTCAGCTACATGTGGCTAGTATTTACGCAAATATATTTGCTAATATTCGAGCATGAGTTAGTATTTTATCAACATTTGCTAGCCAAGAGTTAAAGTCAATATTTGGCCAGGTTTTAACCGTTTTAAGCTGATATTTTGCCAAACGTTTTCTAGCTAGTATTAACTGTTGTCTATCTATCATTTGTTAGCCAATATTTGCTAGTATTTAAGCAAGAAAGAAAGAGGACAAGACACTGCTAGTGTAGCAAGTTTTGCTACTTTTATTAATTAATTATTAGCTCAAATATTGGCTAGTATTTGACCAGATCCTAACTAGTATTTAGCCAAGTATTAGCAATCTGACTAAGCCTTCAAATGTTAGCTAGTATTCAGCTACGTGTGGCTAGTATTAAAGCAAGAGTTATTATTTTATCAACATTTACTATCAAAGAATTTTAATCGATTAGTAGCTGATATTCTGCCAAAGGTTTTCTAGCTAGTATTTAACTGTTGCTAGTATTCAGTTAGTGTTCAGCAAGTAAAGGAAACAATGATTAGTTGAAGCGTTGATATTTTACCAAATATTTTCTAGCTTTTGTTCAGGTTCAAACCGGTATTTAACCAATGGTTAACAATCTAACTAAGTATTGAACTGTGGAGAAATATTTGGCCAACTATTAATCGAATTAATCTAGAAAATAGCAGCAATTTAGTATCGACATCTAAATTGTTTGAAAGATATTTTGTTTGTGCAGAAAAGAACACCTCAAATTAATCAACACTCACCTCAACAGCCTCAAATATAGATGGTGTGACACTTCTTACTGATCTGTTTGTCTCACTATGATTCTGTTTATTGAGTTGAGTGATAAAGAGTTTGGCTGACGAATTACAATCACTGCAGGCGTTCTCACTTTGACCACTTGGTGACGATCTAGAAATCAATGACCTATTGGATTTATTAACCTTGAGAACCTCTAAATATTAAAGTTTTTCCACTGAAAATAGCAGGGTTTCACTACAAATCGAGAGAGGTTGCTTAAGCTGATGAATGAAATTCTGATGAATATGTGACTAACCTGTCATCTAAAATAATTAAAGGCGGTGGAATCGCGATCTTTTCAATACAACTAATGCATTCATTATTCAATGCTTCGCAGCAGCACCCTGGCTGACACATAGTGTTGACATTGCTCTGATAACTGTTAGTTCTTCGGAAAGTCTGCCTCAACTCTCTCATTAACAAATCAACATCAGACCCTGAAAATCAATCAATAAACCATTCAAAACCTCAATCTTTGTTAACCTGATTAGTTACCAATTAAGTTGAACTTAACCACTATAATGCTTAAATTCTCCTCTGCACCATAGCTCTGCGCCAAATCCTGCAGCCGTTTCGCAGCTAAAATAACATTTCGCTGCAAACTGACTTCATTTACTGCATTCTCTGGAGTCATAACATCCCAAAGATTCTTGTTAGCCAAAATCATGTATTCATCTTGCTCATCGAGAAAGATCTCAGTAACTTCGGGATCAGGCAACTGAAAATTAACTATCATACTGATGCTTGGAATGATACTGACTAAACTCACGTTGATTTGCAACTGGGGATTAGTCCGGATCTGTTTTCGCATTTTGACTGGTAGCAATCGTACTGGACCACCAGATCGACCTAATACCACCCTGATATCACCCATAGAAGAGATTTTCATTATGTACTTTTTGGTGCCGCCGCAAAATGAAAATTCAGTAGATTGTTTGGACTTTAATATGTGAACAAGAATTCCTGTAAATACCACATTAATGTTTAGCTAATATTTGACCACATAATCGCTAGTTTTTAGCCAAGTGTTAGCTTATTTAGACAATCACTTACTTGCCAGTATATTTAAGCCACTCGTTGCTAGTATTTTCTCAAGTAAGGATTGTCCAAATGTTAGCTAATCTCTCGCCAAGTATATGCTAGTATATTTACTTTTGATATTTGTCTCCAACTGTTAGCCAACATTATTATTTGTTTACTAATGCTGACTTATTTTCAGTCATGCTTTACCTCGTATTTGCTAGTATACTTCAGCAAGTAGTTTCTAGTATTTGCTAAACTGTTAACGAATATTCAGCTGATATTTGGATTAGAACTTGTGTAAACTAAATGGTAAAATGTTGTTAAATATTCAGAGAAGTGTTAGCTAATTATTTAGCTAAGTATTAAGTGTCAGCTAGTATTTAGGCAACTGCTTGCTTATTTGGACAAACACTTTCTTGCCAGTATATTTAGACCGGTCGCTGCTAGTATTTGCTCAAGTGTTAATACTAAGGATTAGCCAAATGTTAGCTAATATCTCGCCAAGTATATGCTAGCATATTTACTGTTGATGATTTGATTTGCTAGTATACTTCAGCAATTTTCTAGTCTTTGTGTAAAATATATGGGCAAATGTTCAGAGAGGTGTTAGCTAATTATTTAGCTATGTATTAATTAGAATTTGACTATGCCAAAGACAAGGTTTCGTCAAGTTAAGTTAATTTAAAGGTGTTTATGACATTCATTTTTTTATATTTAGAAGCTATTAATTCTGTTCTGCCAAGCGTTAGCTAATAGGTATATTTGGGCAAGGTGAAGGAATATTTAGCCAACTGTTAGCTAATATTTGGCCAAGTATTTGATAGGATTTGAACAATTGCTAGTATTTTCCAAAGTGTTGCCAACTGTTAGCTAGTATATATTATTTGACAAGTGTTAGCTAGTATCTAGCCAAGTGCTAGTTAATATTTTGTCAAGTATTTGCTAGTATTTGTCAAAGTGTTAACCAGTATTTTACAAAATGTTAGTCAGTTTTACTTGGCCAAGTGTTAACTAATGTTTTCCCAGATGTTAGCAAGTATTTGGGCAAGCTGTAGGCACGGCAGCAGAATAGCTGGTTCAAAGGTCGGTGTTCGCAATTAAAAGTAGCAATTTCAAATCCCTTTTAAAGTACCTACTCGTTCCTGCGTATTTTTTTTTATAGCACACAACATAAAAATGGAAACAGATATCACCACTCACCATTAACTCCCTGCTTCGGACCTTTGTTCTTCATCTCCCTAAACGTCGCCAACATCGTATACTTCATATAATCCTGCGCAGTCTCTTTAATCGTTCGCTCCTCCAACAAGACCCTGGGAACAGTCTTATCCACTCCAATAGGCACCAAGTCATTCTTCTCCCCATCGAAAATGCCGAACAACGCTTCCGTATTACAAAATGCAGGCAACCTCACCTGCGTCACATACAACTTCTGTTTGGCACCGGAAGTTTCAGAAAACCCCACGGTCCAACTGGTGGCTGTCAGGTCCGATTCACAATATGGCGATGGCGCTAAAGGTAGACTCGTACGATTCTGACCACTAACATCAACAAGACTCATGGGTCTTTGAGTGCGGTATGTGTTGAACTGTTGCGAATCCACATGGAGTTTTGTATTACAGGAGAGATCAAGGAACTTGAGATTTGGAGGGATTAACGAGGTCAGATCAATCCGATCAAGTTGGTTATGAGCGAGATCAAGTACTCGAAGCTTTAGGAGTTTTGATAGTTTCGGAATGTTTTGGAGTAAGTTTGAATGAACGCGGAGGACAGATAAGTGGCGTAGGTTCTCGATATTGCTCGGAAGTTTTAATAGTTTGTTCCCAGATATAACTAACTCTTCTAGTTCAGACCAAAATAATGTACAGTTGTCTGGCAAGGAGGTGAAATTATTATACGCAGCATGGAGTATCCGCAGATTCCGCAAAAACTTCGTCAATTTCTCCAAGGATCTATCCACAAGGCAATTCGCAGTTACGTAGAGTTTCTCCAACAGTAACACCTGATAATCTTCCGCTTGAGGTAAATCAACTAAGCGATTATTGGATAAATTGACGACTTTAACATTTCCGAAGCATTTGAACAGATTCTCAGGTAAACTGGCCAAACTATTATTTTGTAGGAACAGGTTCTGTACAGCTGGAAAGTTATTTTGTATCGCTGGAAGATAATGTAATTGGTTGTAAGCGAGTTGGATGGTCTCCAAATATGGCATTTCGTTAGAGAATAGATGATTCGGAAGGGTTTGGAGGGTGTTGTTGCTGGCGAATATCGTTTTTAGTTGACGGCAATTTGATAGCCATTCTGGTAAGACTTCTAAAGAATTGTAGGAGACGTCGAAGTGTTTTAATTCTGTGGGGATATGAGAGATTGTGAATGCTTTTAATCCTAGAAAAAAAAAGACGAAAAAGGAATTTTAATACTGTTATTAATCTGTCAATCGCACGATTTTAGATAAAACAGAAAGATGTCTGTTAGAAGACGTCTCAAAGACGTCCAAATGGGGAAAATAAGTCGACTGTGAGAGTTGGAATAAAGGTTGTTATCAGAGAGAACTAAGATGTGTTTATGCCATCTTATTTTTACAAAAGACTTCTTTAGGACATCATTCTGCAGGCATTGACGTGAAAACGACATCTTTAAGATGCCTGGAAATAAACGTCGTTATGACATATTTATTTTACCTTTTATTTTACTTTGTTGCTAAGTAACAAATCTTATAAATGCATTCTCAAAGAGATCTTTAATATAAAGTCGTATCCTAACCTGTTTACACGTCAAAAGGACAATCTTTTGTCATTTGTAGACGCCAACACAACAACATAGACATTGCGTTTTGAACCACATAATATGTCATAAAGACGTCTTTTTGAAAAGACACTTATAAGATGTCATGTCAATGACAATTTTCAGATGTCATAAAGAAGTCTTTTTGTCATTTGTAGTGTCCATAGACATTGCATTTGAACATAATATGTCATAAAGACGTCTTTTTGAAAAGACATTAACAAGACATCAATAAGATGTCGTAAAGACGTATTTTTGTCATTTGTAGACGCAAATAGTACACCTCTAAGATGTCTGAAACTACGTGTCCATAGACATTGAGTTTTGAACATAAACTGTCATAAAGAGGTCTTTTTGAAAAGACAATTATAAGATGTCTTGTCAATTACATCTTTAAGATGTCATAAAGATGTCTTTTTGTCATTTGTAGTGTCCATAGACATTGCATTTTGAACATAATATGTCATAAAGACGTCTTTTTGAAAATACATTAACAAGATATCTTTAAGATGTCATAAAGACGTCTTTTTGTCATTTGTAGACGTAAATACTACACCTCTAAGATGTCTGAAACTACGTGTCCATAGACATTGCGTTTTGAACATAATCTGTCATAAAGAGGTCTTTTTGAAAAGACAATTATAAGATGTCTTATCAATTACTTCTTTAAGATGTCATAAAGACGTCTTTTTGTCATTTGTAGACGCAAATACTACACCTCTAACACGTCTCCAGCCAGGTGTTCATTGACGTTGCGTTTAGAACATAATATGTCATAAAGACGTCTTTATGACGTCTAATGTAAGGAAACGCAACATGAAATGTATGAGTAGAATAGAAGCGCGTGATTAACTCGTCAGGATGTGTTTAACTTACTGTTGTTTCCTAAGATCATAGACCGCAAATGTTTTCCATACAAAGTTAATTGCGTTAGACAGTTTCTCGAACATTGTAGCGTTTGTAATTGTTCGACAGCACTTAAATCCAAATTTTCTATACTATTTTCACTGAGATCCAATTCAACTAAATTCTGAAAAGTTACAAATTGTGAAATATTCTAAATCTGTATAACGACGTTTCTTACACCGTAATTTCCCAATATAATGTGTCCTTTCAATCTATTGCATCGCAGATTTAGTACCGTGATTCCGCTGTTCGAATGTTTCGTGTTGATGATTTTATCATCATCATCAGGATCCTGGAAAAGAATAAACCAAAAAATTTCGTCAGTTTTGTAGAATTAGACATTTGAACTCACTCACCGTAATCATTATTGCACCCATATTATCGCCTCCAATTTTATCTGGAGGTACTGTCAAGCGATTGTTCGCCACTTTAAGGATTTTTAATAACTTCAACTCCCATAAAGTTTCCGGTATCACACAGAGTAGATTTTGGTTTAACAGCAAATCTCGCAAACTAGAAATTAAGAAAAAATCTGCACGTCTTTCTTAATCTACATAAATAATTTAATTTAGAGCGACTGGTGCGGTGATTATTCATAGCGGTGTTCCTCAGGGTAGTATATTGGGTCCGTTACTGTTTTTGTTAATCACATTTCATCTCCCTGAATCTATTGTGTTTTCAAAGACGCATATGTATGCGCATGACGTACAGCCATATAGATCTGATACAAAATTTGGTGCTCGGTCACTCTTTGTATAGGTTCTGAGCGGAATTTGAGGAAAGTTTGACGCCAACATTATTAAATGGTGTTGTTGACATTTTTTATTTACGATTTGATCGTAATTATTTGGGTGGAGTGAAGAGTAGTTAAATCCAAAAAAAAAAACATGAATATGACATTTAAAAAACAACTTAAGTTGTGGGTGGTTTTTAGGGGATGATTTTCTTGGAGGTAATTTTTGGAAATCATTTTTGGGGAGTTGCTAACTATTCATTAAACATATTTTACGACTAGAGCCTATTGTGAACGGGCTAACAAAATTAAGAGATAAAGACTAGCTCGTATTTGGCTTGAAGTCCCCTGAAACGATTAAGACCATTTCCAGATAGATGTCATTTTACTACTATTTCGGACACATCTTAAGGAATGACACGTATCGACTTTTAAAGCATATTATAGAAGGGAAGATCGAAGGATGAAGAGGCCCGGGTAGAAGAAGGATATCCTGGCTAAAAAAACTTGAGACAATCGTATGGAGTGAGCACATTGTTCCGTCGAGCTGTAGACAAGTTTCAGATAGCGCTGATGATTGCCAACGTCCGAGGAGGACAGGGCACCTAAAGAAGAAGAAAAAGAAGATTCGAATTGACAAAATTAGACAGTTACGATTTAGTAAGGGTGATCAGACAGAGGCAAAATGAAACATTTAGGGTTTTAAGTCAACGTTGCGCTTTAATATTAAAGCTTCCTCAGTACATCTAAAAATATGAGGATCATGTCACAAACAGCGTCATTACAATCATGATTTAAGCCATATAAAAAGAGAAAAAAGTTGTCAACAACAGTAGTAGACAACAAAAGAATATCAAATCGTTTTTTGTTTCAATTTTACTTTCCCGTCCCATAGGGAAAGTATTGTGAACGCGCTAAGAAAAATTGAGATAAAGACGGATATTATAACCATTCTGAAGTTCATTCAAAACTTAAACACCCTGGGTACAAGTGAGGCAAGGTGAAATTCCCCTACTATAACATTAGTATTCAGTAGATATAAATAAATATTCTAATTACAGACCTGTACTATTTATAAAACTTGTCACTATTGATAGTGGATCACAATCACTACTTAATTATTACACTACACAAAAATTGATCAAATTTACTAACACCAACAACAAAACGTTAGTTCTTCTGGTTGGAATACCACCACATAAACTGAAAATGAAAGTGACGATGACTCGATCCTTGTGTTCACAGGATGCACAAGCAGGACGAGGGCATCATTTTCATAATAATATTTATTTGACGTTGTTTTTGATTATCTTTTTTTCGATTACTAATTTTGACTTTCAAGAAGATGTTACAAATTATTTTCTATAATACTTGCTTCTCTTCTCTTGTTAGACGTTGGTTGAGTTGTATAACATATTTTCTCTTGATGGGCACGCGTCTGGTTTATGGTTGAGTGATCATTTTTATTAGACCTTCTATAGTTCAGTAAAGGCCGTAAATTAATTTAATTAAAACACTGGCCAAGATCTGTGACCAAGACATTACTTTATATCATTAATAAACAGATTAAATAATAAAGGGCGCAAGTAAGACCCTTGGGGAACACTACAAATGACCACTGTTTTCATAGTTCAAGATACGTAAGCCTAACTTCTTAATGGAATAAGCTCCATGAATTTTTCAAACTGATAACAGATTTGTTGAGATTGGAAGTTCAATAAACAGTTTAGGAATAGAAATGAAGATGAAGAATAGAAAAGACTATCCACAATTTGACAGAAATAAGGATGAGAGTTCAGTAGAGAGAATAATATGTGACACATAAAAAAAAAACAATGCAAAACACAAAGAACTATGAAGAAAATTGAACCATTGCGACGAGAAAATTAAAAATAGATGCACAAATTCGAAATAAGGAAAGAAGATACAAAATGACACCAAAGAAGATGAAAGAAAACATCGTAAAATTGATAAAAAGGAAAAAAGGCTCAAAGAATATAAGAGACAATGAAAGAGATGACATAAAATAAACAAGCAGAGACAAATTCAATTAAAAATAAAAGATGATATACAGAAAATTTAAGTAACGAATCGTACCGAAGAAATAGAAACATTAGATAACGGTTTTCACGAACAATAATCCAGAATTTGAGGAAATCACTTTCTTTATTAATTTCTTCTAATGTTTGTGTTTCTGCAAAGATAGAATAATAAATATTGTTGAGGCAACATCATTCTCTATCCCTAGACAACAGCGTTATGTTGATGATTCCTTAATTTCACTGCTTCACGTGAATTATTGTAACAATGTGAGACTAATACAGCCTCTGCTCTAGGGTTGCTTCAGCAGCAAGCTGTAAAACAAGCAGAGCTAATACCAGACATGATGGGTGGATGTAAAAATCAGCAGCTAAGCACGAGAGTACTTATAACTAAATAATAAAATAAAATATATATTTCTCAAAAAATTAAAAATAATTTGTAGACATACATCAACAAACAAACCATATAAAATATAAGAATAATAATTAAAACATACAGGTACATCGTCAAATAAATAAATAAATCAATTAAGATACTTAAAGTAAATTAATTGAGTAAATATAGCTCCTTTTTGTAATCTAAAAATACGCCCAAATTGCGTTGCACAGCATGTACCCCAGAATGGGAGGGCGTATCGAAGATGGGATTCGAGGAGTGAAAAGTATACTGTTATGGAAGTTGACAAGTTAAGTTCTTTGGAAACTGATCTTAACGCAAAACAGGCAGAGCTTAATTTTTTTGATAACGCATCAATGTGCAACTTCCACTTCAGGGAGCTGTCAACAACAAGGTCCAGAAACTTCACAGAAGAAACGACGTCAATAGTGGAATTATTAAGTTCAAAAGACTGCAGCGCACCTTGATATGACACAGATTTTGTTCTCGCAGTGTTCAAGCACAACAGGTTAGAGTCACACCATGATTTGATGGTTATTAAGTCTATGGATATGGTACTATGAAGAGCCACACTATCCGAGCCGCACTAAGTGAAACTAGTACCACCAGCAAAGAGACATACTTTACCGCTGATGTCTAGGCACGTAATGTCGTTGATAAATAGCAAAAACAAAATAGGACACAACACCGAACCCTGTGGAACTCCACAATCCATCGGCCTGCAAGAAGACAGAGCCGCATTGATCCTCACACACTGACTTCTGTTGCTAAGGTACGACTTAAACCATCCCAGCGGAACCCCCCGAATTCCGTAGTGCTGTATCTTGTTAATTATGATGTTATGACTTACACAGTCGAATGCTCTGGAGAAATCACAGAAAATTGATGCTGTAAAGTGGAGATTGTTCAAGTTGGAGTAAACATTGCTGAAGACGGAGAATATAGCATCATTAGTGCATTTATTAGCTAAAAATCCAAATTGGTGGCTAGTTAATACTTCATATTTGTGCAGAAATGATAGGAGTCTCCTTTTAACCAGTATTTCAATGATCTTGGATAGAGTAGATAGAAGTGCAATTGGACGATAGTTTGAAGCTTGATCCTTATCGCCGCCCTTGTGCAGAGGAATTATTATAGATGTCTTAAGGCATTGTGGAAAAATTCCATTTTGGAACGACTTGTTAATTAAATCTGTGGAAAAGGATTAATGTACATTCCGGTAGATTAGACAACATTTTCAAAGTTCCAGATGACACCTTGTTTTTGATGTCTTTAATTGTACAGCAAAGCTCTGGAGTTGCAACGGGTGTTAGAAAGAAACTATTTATATTCTCATTGGTATTTGAAAGATATGAGAGCGGATCCTGGGAGGGGACTATATTATTCATTAAATTTTTTGCCACATGAACAAAATAATCGTTCAAGATCTCAGGTGAAGTGGAGATTATACTGGACGGAGAAGCCCTATTTCTCAGATCATTGTCAATAGACCACGTTTCTTTAGCAATATTATCGGCTCTAGCTAACCGGTTGTTATAATATATGTTTTTAGCAGCTTTTATAGCTCTATGGTAATTTTTTTCTGTAGAGTTTAACGTAATCATGACAAAGAGGATTGTCCGAAACTTGAGATATGGGTGATCCCATATATATTTGAAGATTAAACATGCACGAGACATTCAACGAGCCAAAGTGTAAGTACCGTAATTCCTGGATGAGGTGTTGAGAATTTATATATCTAAGAATTAAGACAGCATTCCTGAATTGATATTCTGACGTGATGGCTGTAAAATCAGGGCTAATTGGCTGTTTCCTGTTTAATATAATGTATCATCACTACTGTTATGAATATGCCCATAACTAGTCATAAGTAATAGACTAGACATAACCTAGAAATAAGAGTTAGTTGTCTAATCTCGTGTAATGTGTTGTATGTTTGATTAATATGTTAATAAAGTATAATAATAAATAATAAACAAAAACAATTATTAAACATGGCGCAGTCATAGTCATAAATCTAAATGACAAGAACCTACAAGTATTAAGTATAAATTTTTTTGCAAAATACGCAAGTTTAAGTGTATACAAGTATAATGGCAATGCATGGTCCGGTAAAGTTACCGCCAGATTTTGACCTTCAAGGACAAAGTGCCGCCTCAGAATGGAAATTTTGGAAAACCTCGTTTGAAGATTATCTTGTTGCGACTGGTCAACATGAGGCTGCTGATATAGTTAAATTATCAATCTTAAGAAATATAATAGGTATTAATTCTGCAAGAATAATGTCTACATTCGCAATTCCAGAGGCAGAGCAGAACAAATATAAATATTTATGCTCAGAAAAAACTAAAGTTAAGCTTTATTACGATGCACATAGTAGAAAGAAACCTATTAAATATAAGGAAGGAGATCGCGTAGTTACCAAAACTGAAAAGGATAAGGTCTGGTTAAAAGCCACTATTTTGAAAAAATCAAATGAACCTAGATCTTATTGGTTGCGCAAGGAATGTGATAACAAAGTTATTAGGCGTAACACAAGACAAATTAAACCGTCAATAACAAGTACAGACTTTAAAGATAGAACCTTTGAACCTGAATTGTTACCACCAATGAACCTATGTAGTAAACAAACCAATATAAACCAAAATAGTAATAACGATGTAATAGTGAGTTTTGAACCAGATATAGAAATTAATATTCCAAATTGTTCTAATAATGCAAGTGTAAGTAGTGATAATAATGGACTAAAAAAATCTAGATCTGGACGAATAATTAAGCCTTTACAGCGTCTTGATATTTAGGGTAATAGTCTTTAGGGGGAAGATGTTTAATATAATGTATCATCACTACTGTTATGAATATGCCCATAACTAGTCATAAGTAATAGACTAGACATAACCTAGAAATAAGAGTTAGTTGTCTAATCTCGTGTAATGTGTTGTATGTTTGATTAATATGTTAATAAAGTATAATAATAAATAATAAACAAAAACAATTATTAAACATTTCCTTCTGTGATATTAGGTAGCAGTAAATTGGGTGAAGATAGCAGGTCCCGTATTTCAGGGCAATTTCGAGCATATCTAATAAATTTAGCGTAATAAAAATTGTATGCAGTCTCGGTAGATTAAGGAAGCGTGAACAGAATAAATACACAACGGATGTTTTGTTTATTATTATTATTGTATCTAGAGTAGTAGTACTTTAGGAAGAAAAGACGAAAAAAGAGATCACTATAGAAGATTATTTGAAGAATTTGCACATATTTTGGCTAATTCGAGATCAGAAATCATGAGATTGCAACTTTGTTTCTTTCTTCTATCGAATCAATCATTTTTAGAAAGTGTGAATTCATGTGTACCTACTGAAATTAGCAGGAAACATGCATAAATCACTAAACGGTAGTTAATTCTAAAAGAATAAAATAGCAATTGAGTAAGGGTATTTGATAAGGTACATTAAACTCTAGACACATAACGAGATGCGTATCTTCTGAATTGTACAAGTAAATGTTGAAACACTTTCAAGTACCTATACCTGGTGTGGTTATAAAATAATGAGACCTTTGATGATCCTCAATAGATTAATTAACCGCTGAAAACTTTCTGTAAAACTTACTTGCGTAATTGACTAATTTCCGGCGGCAATGTCAGCAAGCAATTATCAGAAATATCCAACGACACTAACGTGGTTAACTGCAACACACTCATTGGGAAATTTTGAATGCCATTCGATCTTAGGCTCAATATTTGTAGCTCCGATAATGATTTCAATGATTCACCAGGTAGAACCAACTCTTCCACATAGCATTCAGTCATTAAATTCTCCTGATTCTTGCATAAGTTGTTCAGATTCAAGTGCTTCATACTAACAGGAGTTGTAGATGGAGTTGCATTCTGTAATGGAAGAGAATATACAGGGAATTGATAATGCGCAAAATTATCAGCAAGTACCAAACAGCAGTTGTCAATTTTAATGGATTTTTCATTATTTTTATTTGTTAAACTATCAGTTTAATAAAGTTTAAACGTATTTCTTTATTTCCCATGGCATTCTTGATGAATTAAAATTAAAAGTACATGAGTTTTCAACGAATTTTGGTGAACAACATTCTTTCGGCCGTAACTCTGAAACGAACAAAGATTTTGATGTGCGGTACTGGACTTTTTTGTTGCAAATCCAATTTACTTTTAATTTTTGATAAAATATTTGTATCATTCGATTTAAGTTTTTAAAGAAAAACAAAAAACCTTAGGCGTTGCAAATAGCGCCATCTAGCGGAGCCCCAAAAAACAATTATGATTTGAAATCTTTTTTTCTTCATCAGCAAGGCTTCAGTTCTTAAACAAAAATTAGATTGATAAATTCGGTTAAGTCAAACCAAAGTTATAGACATTATCATAGGTAAAATTTCGTCCTTCCCTGCTGCCTTTATTTCAAGCCGCACAACGAACTGATATTGCAAGATCATCATGTGACCTATCAAGAGATTGAGACAACCTTAGGCATTAGTGGGACCAGCATACATTCAATATTGCATAAACATTTGTCTGTCAAAAAAATTTGTTCGTGTTGGATCTCACACAATTTGTCAATCGCTCAAAAAACGGCTCGTGTCGATTGGTCGAAAGAAATGCTCAAAAAATGAACGCTATCATTTAAGCCCTAAGAAACTATCCTTAATGACCGTTGGCAGCATGTCGTTTTGCATGCAAATAGCCCCTCATAATATCATTGTCCTGTCTAAATTTCACAACCCTTCAGGCAAGGAAAAAATTTCAATTTTTTGATGCTTTTGCTCGGTATAATAATAATAATAGCATTTATTGTCCAACAGCGAAGCCAATTACAGGACAAAATAATAATCATTCCAAAACGGTGAAACCACAAAAAAATAAACTTAAATTAAAATAAAATAAAAAGAAAACTAGCTTTTAATGGTAATACTAATCAGTAACATGAAAAAATATCACAATATTTACACATAAGATTGTAGTTTCTGGTACAAATAGAAATAGGAGATCTCAACATAAGATTCGTCCTAGCATAACCACAATCAAATGTTGTACTGGACCTTCTGTGCTGCCTTGGAACTTTGAAATTAAGTCTTGAAAGCAAGTGGGAACAATCTACATTGGAGTGAACTAAACTGTAAAGAAATCGCAAAGAATTTATTTTCCTTCTAAGTTCAAGACTTGGTATCTCAAATCGATCTGTCATTAATTGGTAGTCAGTACCCCTTGGAGGATAATGGCCATCCTCTTTATACATTAAGTACTTCAAAAATCTACGTTGCACTTTTTCGACCGTATTTTGATGAGTCACATAATATGGATACCATATCAGTGACCCATATTCCAGTTTAGAGCGCACGTAGCTAAAGTACAGCGTTTTAAGGGTATCTGTGTTTCTAAATCCCCTGCAATTCCTAACCAGAAAACCGTATGTCCTACCTGCCTCTAGTGTCTTATAATTGATATGCTCACCAAACGTAAATTTCGAATCAAATATAATTCCTAAATCAGTGACAGATTCACATCGTGAGATTTGCACCTGATCAATGGAATAAACGTGATCAATGATCACCCTCTTGCGCGTAAAACTGATATATTTGCACTTCGACGGATTAAGTGAAAGTTTATTTAGTACGCACCATTGATGCACTAGCTCCAAATTGTTCTGTAGGTTAGCACAGTCAACGATACTATCAATAGAACTGTACAATTTAAGATCATCCGCAAACATCAGCCGATCACAATCCATTCCATTCTCCAGGTCATTGATAAATAACATAAAAAAGAGGGGTCCAAGGTTCGATCCCTGAGGCACTCCTGAAGAAGCTGTATATGTATGGGACTGGTAGCCATTTTGAGAAACATACTGAGGTCTATTTTTCAAGTATGACTGAAGAAACAATTTTAGGTTTAAAACAAAACCAAACTGGTTAAATTTTCGCATCAAAATGCCGTGATCCATTCTGTCAAATGTGTATATATTACATCAATTTGGCCTCCACGATATAAAACCTCAGAAACATTTTCAGAAAGGACCGCTAGATTAGACACAGTAGATCTATGGGAAAAGAAACCATGTTGTACAGTGGAAATCTGATTTCTAACAAAACTATAAATACGATCATATAGTACAGACTCAAAAATTTTTGCAAAATTCAACAGAATGGAAATCGGGCGATAGTTATCAATCACAGATCTGTCACCCGACTTCAGAATAGGAACAACCTTAGACCTCTTCCACTCCTGCGGAAATACCTTATTTTCAATGGCCAAGTTAAATATTAAGCACAGCGGCCCAACCAGAACCGGCATACAGTCTTTTACAAAGAAAGATGGAAGACCATCCGGACCTGATGTCATCCTGTTACTGAGCCTTCTGCATGCTTTTAATATTTCATCCTCAGTAACTGATTCAATCGAAAACGAATCAACATAAGGACAATCATGACCAGAATCCGCGTTCGAGGAGTTAATAAATACACCCTGGAAAAAGATTCCTAATGCATCGACAACGCCCTGCGGATCACTATATTCATCGTCCCCAAAAGTCATAACACCCGTATAGGACTATAGACAGGTGATGAATCGTGAATTTACGCGTATGAGCCCGAAAGTAAACAGCAGTCGACTGTATGGGTGTTGCAAGATAAACCAAATCCAACAAAGGTTGTTCGCGCACGCAGCACTTCCAAGCAAATGCTCGCCTGTTTTTTCTGAAAAACTGGACATGTCGCAACCGTAGGTACCACTAGAACAACGCAGAACAGTCAATTCACAACCAGTTGGCTTCCAAGAAATCAGGAAAACCAACCGCCGAAGACAGATCACTCTTCACCACGACAATGCGAGCTGTAACACATCGCCTTAAACAACTGCATATTTGAGCACCGAAGACATCGATTTGATGAGTCATGAGCCGTATAGTCCTGACTTGGCACCGAATGACTTCTTTTTATTCCCGTACGTAAAAAACAAACTGAGAGGTCAACGTTTTCCGACACCTAAAGAAGCGGTTGCTGCATTCAGAATGCATGTTTTGGAGATACCTCAATCAGAGTGGCAAAAGTGCTTCGACAATTGGTTCAAACGCATGCAAAAGTGTATAGACCTTCATGGGGAATATTTTGAAAAACAATAAAGTGATTTTCGATTATTAATATTTGTTTTTGTTGGCTAATCTGGAAAACACAACAACAACTGGTAAATTATCAAATAGAAGGGTATCGTTTAGCGTCAAATTTCTGTCGATCACAGGAAAATAGGCATGGTGGAAGTGTAATCTACGTCAATGAAGATATAAGATACAAAGTGAAAAGTGATGTAAATAAACTAGGTGTGGAAGATCATTGTGAATGTTGTGGATGTGAAATATTTGTACATAATAGTAAGTTACTTGTTGTATCAGTATACAGACCTCCAAATGGAGATATTAATATATTTCTCGATAAGATTGAAAAAATACTTCGTGTTAGTAAACTAGAACAGATTGTAATTGCAGGAGATTTCAATTTAGACTTAATATCTGGTGGCAGATATGTAAATGCATTCTTGTCTCTTATAAATTCTTTTAATGTAATACACACAATCAGTGAATATACACGTATAACCGAATTTAGCCGTACATGCATTGACAATATTCTAACAAACGTACATTGTAATAGTTTCTTGTCTGAAATTTTGCACACACACATATCTGACCACACGGCACAAAAGATTACTATAAAAAATAACACGAAACACAATTTATATTACAAAAAACGTAATGTCAATGATGTAAATATTAGTAAGTACAAAACTAAATTGTCTAAATTATGTTGGGATAATATATTTCTAATAGACAGTACATTAGTTGATGAACAGTGGAACATGTTTACAAAATTATTATTAACACATTTCAATGACTGTTTTATGGTAAAAACATATCCAGAAAGAAACTTACAAAAAAGTAAATATAAAAAAAAAACCACAGAAGTTGTTCAATGTAAGAATGAGTTGGATGCACTGTATATTATGAGAACTGTAAATAATCATTATAAGGACCTCTATAGTAATAAAAAGAAAGAATATGATTTATTGCTCTTAAACTGTAAGAAAAAAGCCTATGCTAATACAATAAAATTCTCTGATAATAAAATGAAAAGCACCTGGAAAATAGTAAATGAAATTACAGGCAAATCTAGTAAAAACGATATTAAAATAGAAGGTGACAAAGAATCTGTTGCAAATAGTTTTAATGACTATCTAATCAAATCTGTGTCAAATCTTTTAAATGATTTAAGAACTATCCCGTTTAATTGTAAAATTGAGCGAAATGTAGAATCCATTAACATTGATCCTGTAGATACACATGAAGTATTACGTACAGTCAGTAACCTTAAGAATAAGTCCAGCAGTGGATATGATGAAGTCTCTGCAAAATTAATAAAATGTGTAATACCTGAAATTTGTAAACCATTAGTTCACATAATAAACAACTCTCTTAAATATGGCATATTTCCACAGCATCTTAAATTGGCCCAAGTTGTGCCAATATTTAAAAAGGGAGATAATTCAAAAATTGAAAATTATCGGCCAATAAGCCTTCTGTCCTCTTTTTCAAAAATTTTTGAACGTATAATGTGTAACAGAATTATGGACTTTTTTGTAACAAATAATTTGTTGAGGTATTCACAACATGGGTACATCAAAGGCAAATCGACCCAGTCAGCTGTTTTTGAGTTTACAAATCAAATTGTTTCATCTATGGAGGAAGGAAATATATCTTTGGGATTATTTTTGGATCTATCTAAGGCTTATGACACTGTAAATCATCAGATTCTATATGAGAAATTGGAATTGTACGGTATACGGGGGCTAGCGTTAAAGTGGATAAAGTCGTATTTAACGGATAGGCAACAACAAGTAGTTATCGGAGGGCATCATAATCGGGCTTTCTCTAAAATAACTAAAATAAACGTTGGTATTGCTCAAGGGAGTGTCATAGGGCCGATTTTATTTGTTATATACCTGAATGACTTTGCAGATGTAATTGAGGGGGGAAACAAAAATATTAATATTGTAACTTATGCCGATGACTCAAGCCTACTTATTACAGCTAAAACATTACACAGCACATTGGAGATTGCAGAGACGTTATTGAAAAACACTCAGGATTGGTTTACACGAAATAAATTGGTTTTAAACAACGACAAAACTCAAACAATATTATTCAAAACAAAAAGAAAATTAATTGATCGGCAAGAAAGCGTGGTTGTGGGTGATTCTACATTTAACTTAAGAAAGAGTGCTAAAATCTTGGGAATAATTCTTGATGATAACTTAACATGGGATGAGCATATTTGTCACGTTGAAAGAAAACTGAATGCTGTTTGTTACAGTTTTAGAGTGATGTGCAAATTCATAGACCTTAAAACGAGACTTATGATTTATCATTCCAACTTTGAGACACAGATACGATATGGGATCATACTTTTCGGAAAGGGTAAAGACATTTACAAATTACTCATATGTCAGAAAAGAATTCTAAGAATCATTCTTAACTTAGATATAAGAGAATCATGTAGGGGGAAATTTAAGGCAAACAAGTTGTTAACTATCACAGGCATATACATACAGGAATGTATTATATTTCTTTATAAGAATCGAACATTGTTCGCCCAAAATAGTGGACAAACGTCATACCCAACTAGGACATGTAATTACACATATCCTAGGCATAGACTTTCTATAACTGAGATGAATACTTACTACAATTGTATTAAATATTATAACAATTTACCAAATCATATACAGTCAATCCAAAATCTCAGAGTATTTAAGAAAGAATTATTTAAGTACCTGGTAAATATAGAGCCATACAGTGTTGCAGAGTATGTAAATCATAGTGTAAGATAATTGTTACAAAGGTGTTTGTATTTTTTTTTATTGTATGGTCTATATGACGTTATTTCGTTTTATGTTTGTACATAATATTGAAATAAAGATTTGTTATTATTATTATTATTATTAATCCCGAAGTATAAAAGGCAACCCTTGTATTTTGACGAGAAAATCGTTATACTCGTTTTCCTTCCTGTTGTTATAGGCTGCTCAGTAATAACTTTTACATCGGCAGCATGCATGCTACGGATAATAAACGAGTTGATCCCGGCAATATTCAGTAAATTAATAATACAGGAATTACACGTATTAAAAAGAATCGCTGTACAAGATTAACAACTGCGGTTTACTAGTCTCCCTTTTTGTACGATATTCGAATAATTTACTTGCGTTATCTTACAGTAGAATGTTTGTTATCTCCTTCTTCCAATGAATCCAATTCGAATCCACCATCACACTCAACAATATCAGGAAAACTCACACGGCTATTCAGTCTTAAGGGTTTTCTAGGAGCCGAACGCGACATCATCATTCTTTTTTTAAATTAACGTTTTTAATGGATCCTAAATAAGAAATCAAGTATGTTTGGTAGAGTTAATTAAATATTATTTCACAGAGACCGACTTTAACATATTTTCACTTACTTACGAAATAAAAGCACGTGGCAGGGCATCGGAAAAGTCCGATTTATTTATGTGGCGATCACGACGAAGTTCACGAATATGAGATTTATATAATACTGAAGATTTAGTTAAGAGTTTATTTTCTAAAAGAGGAAGAGACAAAAAAAAAAAGACACGACAATAATTGTTAATTCTGTATAGAAAACAACGCCGTGACATTACGCTTGGTTACTTCTTATTCTATTGCCATCACATTCGGTGTAATTCTATTATGCTCATATGTTTTACGACATAGAGGCAAATAAATATAAGAAAAAAAATCCAGACTATAATTTATAGTGTCGTGGGTTCGCCACATTCAAATTATATAATATTATGACCCTTGTCCATATACAGGGTGGTTCATTATGGTTGCAACAAACAAAAACTGGAGATTCCTGAAATCAATTCAAGCATTGTTTGCCATTGAACCCATCTCCGCAAATGCTTCGTTAACGAGATACCAAATTTAGTGATCAAATTAACTTTTTTGTTCATTTCTCAAAAACTAGCTAACCGATTTTGACGAAATTTTACATGCACTTGAGGACAGATAACCTAAAATATTTTGAATTATTTGGCTTTCATTTATTTACACATACCTAAATTAGTTAAACACAGCTTTGACAAGCTTCATTATTTTAAATTATTACTTTTTTAAAAAGAGCAACTTGTAAGCTACAAAAAAGTTAAATACGTCGATGTTGTGGTTTCTACCACAGATCTAGAAAAGTTTCTAGATCTGTGGTTTCTACCATTTTTATGGAAACCGATATATTGCAAGTTAATGGTAGATTTAAATCAAAATAGCGTTTACCAGAAATCAAACTGAAATATCAAAGTTGCCGTGGAAGACAATTTGATAATAACAAATTACTTAACAACAAATTTTAAGGCCTATCAGTACAATTAAAAATTTAACAATAAAAAAACTAAACTCGAAATTAAAATAAGAAAATTAATAACAACTGTTCAAACTGCCCTCCATTGACAGTAATGCACATTTTACATCTTTCAACTAATGAATTTGTAGCTCTAATAAGGATATTCAAGATGTTTGTGATTCTTTGCCTGTTAGGTAGAACTTGCACTATGATGTGTTCGAGATTTAGTATCTCTACCATGGGTTCGCACAAGTAATCACGGATTGAAATTTAAACGAAAAACGCTGTCTTGCGGTATTCCGCAACTGAAGAGACGAATCGAAGTCGAAACAGTAGAATTGGGTCTTCTCCAACAGAAAGTGCAAAACTTTGACTGACTGGATATTAACAGTTGGTGCATTAGAAAACGAACTGGGCTATGCCCAAAACAATTTTACACTGCTGTTTGTTTACCTTTGAGCTTTCTAAGAGCTCCGTAAACTTCAGATTCAATAACTCCACAATCAGACAAAAAGGACACATTCAGAGCCTCACTCACATTTTCAATGTCAAAAATTTGGGAATTGACATAGGATTCATTGAAATATTGAGCAAATTTATCCACAAGTTCTTGCTGATCTTTAATATTATCGCCAAAACTTTTACGAGAATTTATAAATGACCAGAAAGTCTTAGGGTCACCATTAAGTCTACGCTCAGCATCACCCAAGTAAACTCTGTAAAACCTGGTAGAGATACTAAATCTCGAACACACCATAGTGCAAGTTCTGCCTAACAGGAAAAGAATCACAAACATATTGAAGTTTGAGCATGGCACCGGAAGGGAATGTGGTCGCAAGACCGATTCAACCAACCTTTTAGGAAAGCCCAGCACAGTTTGTGCAATAAAGCCGCATGTTTTCGCGACACTTCTCCGCTACTTCCTTGGGCGTGACCGACCAAGGGACGTCCTTCGACGTATGTTTTCACGCATGTTCGAAGTGACACTACTTCTTATGATTTTCACATCACCGACCGTCCTACTACACTTATGCTATATGGCTTCCTAGCCATACTGATGAGAACTGTCCGAGTTCGAAAGCAGATAGAATTTCCAATCCAAACACAACAGAAAATTGTTTTGGGCATAGCCCAGTTCGTTTTCTAATACACCAACTGTTAATATCCAGTCAGTCAAAGTTTTGCACTTTCTGTTGGAGAAGACCCAATTCTACTGTTTCGACTTCGATTCGTCTCTTCAGTTGCGGAATACCGCAAGACAGCGTTTTTCGTTTAAATTTCAATAAGGATATTATGATTGTTTCTTATTTTCCTAGCAGCTTCATGAACTATCTCCAGTAGTTGGTTTTCATTTATAATTGGTACACTGTAAACCAATTGTTTCTTGTACCCCCATAAAAAGAAGTCGAGCGGATTCAGATCCGGTGATCTTGGAGGCCACTCAATGGAACCTCCCAAACCAATCAAATTGTTTCCAAACAGTTGATTTAAAACTTTAGTTACTTGTCTACCACGGTGCGCAGAGGCTCCGTCATGTTGATACCACATGTTTTGAACAATATTCAGAGGTACATCCTCAATAAATTCGGGTAGGCGGTTATGTAGGAAAAGGCTGTAATGATTTGAGTTTAAATGCCCATTAATTACGAACAACGGCAATAATTTATTGTTAAACAAGCCACCCCAAACATTGATACTAAAACGTTCTTTCGCGGCCTAATAGCACGAGGCTTGTTTAAAGACCATACATGTTCATTATGGTTTGTATTTATGCCATCTCTAGTAAAAGTTGCTTCATCTGACCAGAGCACTTTCTCTAAAAATCTTTCATCTTCTTGATGCTTACCAAGAACCCAATTACAAAATAGTAGGCGCCTTTCACGGTCTCCAGGACGTAGGGCCTGGACATCTTGATGATGATAGAGATAGAGCATTTCTCGATTTAATAGTCTCCAAACAGTTGTTCGAGGTAATTCTTCTAGTGCTTATTTTCGGATCGTCTAAAACTAAATCCACTATGTTTTCGTCAGTTTGAATATTTAGACGATGCGGTCGTTTGTTAACTCTAGGTAAAATGCTCCGTATCTAAGCCTGTGAAATGTAGCCGTCCATGTTTTGTGCTATGGATGACGTCTATTAGGATACCTAATTTGGTATTCTCTGGCCGCTGCTCTTGCATTTGCATTACACAAACATATTCTTCAATTGAAAAACTGATTTTAATTTAGAAAAAAACATTCGCAATATTAAAAACAACTACGAAATTAAATTTGTTGCTGTCAAAGTTTTTTTTTATTGTTGCGGCATTCGTTTTCCATGGCAACTTTGATTTTTCATTTGGTTTTCTGGTAAACGTTATTTTGACTTAAATGTACCATTAACTTGCAATTTATCGGTTTCCATAAAAATGGAAGAAATCACAACATCGACATAATTAACTTTTTTGTATCTTATAAGTTGATCTTTTTAAAAAAGTAATAATTTAAAATAATGAAGCTTGTCAAAGCTGTCTTTAATTAATTTATGTGTGTTGCCCCCTATATCTACGCCAATGAACAGTTAATGGAAATCAAAATAATGCAGATTATTTTAGGTTATCGAGCCCCAAATGCATCTAAAATTTTGTTGAAATCGGTTAGCTAGTTTTTGAGACATTAACAAGAAAGTTAATTTGACTACTAAATTTGGATACCCTGCATCTCGATAAGGAAACATTTGCGGACATGGGTTCAATGGCAAAAAATGCTTAAATCACTTTCAGCAATCTCCAGTTTTCGTTTTGTTGCAACCATAATGAATCACGCTGTATAGGTTGGCCCAAACTGGACGATCCTATCGAACTAACGAACCAATTTGACAGTTCCCTTCGTGACTTCTTTAATTCGTATGATTATAAGCAAAATATATCTAAAACTATTACAACTAGATACAAAGTGTTATATAGGGTTCCTCAAAATAGATTATCCATTTTAATATTTGAATTAAAATTTTTTTAGTTTTATATGTGAAATAAAACACGTCTTCTCCACAAATTAGATCCTTTACATGTTAAGACAAACTCAACAAGCGCCAGACATGTTTCGGAATCAAGCCGATTCCATCTTCAGTGGCTACTAAATTATAATATTTCATTAAAAGTTGGTAATTTGAAATATTAGATGAAAACTTAACACATACCTACCTAGTTACAATTGTCTTATTTTCAAATGTTATTTAGGATTTTAAATTTTACATTAGATTTTAAATTTATACTTCAACATCCACTTTGTGGTTTTTCTTTTTCTAAAACAATATCTTTCTTATATTATGTACACCCGGTAGATGTGTAAACGACAACGTCAATACGATGTTTGATCAATAACACATCTGTCAAATAGAAAAACGACGAACAGTTTTACTTAATTTTAATTCGACAAATCGTTAGAGAATCACCAGAGATGACAAATATTTGTGAAATTGAAAAACTAGTTGAACTATTTCACAATATACACAACAATGACGAAGAAGAGAATGACAATCCAACACAAACAAAGCAGAAAGGTAATTATCAATACTTATATAATCCAAAAGTCAGCTATTTCTAACATTTCTTCATATAATTATTCAAGCTATGTGTTCATCTGCTGACAATGACACAAAACAGGAGCCTTCACAAAATCCTTACAGCAAAATCGAACGTAAAAAGGATGATGTAAAGGAGCTCTACACTGAAGATGATTTCGAACTAATCGAAACAGCGATTGGTGCGCAATCGTCGAAATCTGATTGGAAGAAAACGCCACGTTGGGATATTGCCTATCGGCAACAAGTCACTGCTTCAGATGTTTTTTTGGGTGTAAGTAAGTTCGGACACATTTTTTTTAATCTTTGCTTTGCGGTGACATTGATCATGCGCTTGTACTTTTTTTTTTGTTAACCTTTCACATGTGCCTTATGACCAGGATCTCTTTGATTTTTATGCTAATAATCGCAGACACAATGCTGGCAGCTTTAAGTTTGAATTGGTTGCCTTGGATCAGGTAGAAATTGCTCTTTCTAGAATCAGAACCAATGCTGTTGGTAGCGATCGTATCTCTGTAGAAATGTTAAAGAGAGCATGTCCTTTCTTATTGCCGATTTTGACTAACTTGGTTAATTCATGTATTGAATCGTCTGTATTTCCTGATGGATGGAAACTTGCTCATGTAATTCCAGTTCCTAAAAAACCTTGCCCAAAAGCGGTGGGGGATTTGTGACCAATTAGTATTCTGCCTGCCATCTCCAAGATCGTCGAGCGTATCTTATTTGACCAGATAAAAGTGTATGTTGAAAGTCATTGTCTTCTGCCTAGTACTCAGTCCGGTTTTCGATCTAACTATAGCTGTTGTACGGCCTTGCTTAAGATAACGGATGATATTTTTAGGGCGGTGGATAGTGGACAGTTGGCGGCTCTGGTGCTTCTGGATTATTCGAAGGCATTCGATCGCCTCAACCATGATTTGTTGATGGTGATCCTTGAGTACTTGGGCTTTGGCGGATGTGCTAGGGGATTGATTCAGTGCTATATATCGGGTAGGAGGCACAACAGTCTAAAATGGATGGACGTTTTTGTATACCAATTAATGCCTGTTGCGACTGTTTTTCAGATGGGCTTCAAGACTCCATCGTCAGCTAGTTGTGAAGAAATGGTAATTACAATCAATTTGCCTGATGAAAAAAGACAAAATGTCGATTTGAAAATATTCAAAGACCGCTTAAATGTCGTTACACCAAAGTTTTATTTGGACCTCACTTTACCACATCCAGTGGATCCACAGAGAGGCAATGCCCAGTTTGATAATGAAACATGTACAATGATTGTTACGTTGAAAATGGATAGAGAATTAGATTTTGTTAATTTTTAGAAAATAAATAAATACAAGAGTAATTTAATGATTTAATTCTGTATAGTCATAGTGTATGGGTGTTAATTTAAAAAAATACATCACAAACCAAAATTATCCACAATCATAATAAAACCAGCCAATTAAACGCAATCAAGACGAAATTATTTATTATAATCAACTACTGGCTACAAGTAAGAAAAAAATCTCTTTCTGTTCTCTTTTGCATCTCGTTTTACTAATATACTTAGCTAAAGTATTATCATATGCTTGTGAGCCTCTATCTGTGTTTTGGGTCAATCTTTTGTGATATAAACTGGATCTAATTATGCTAAATGATTTATGCTGTGTGCTAATAAACAGTTTAAGATATAAATCACACAATACGGGATAAATAATATTAATACCAGTAAAGTTGTGTTGGCATTTGTGTATACATATTATTATCTAAGTGATTAGGAATTAGTTCTGACGCGTGGCAAAAGTACTAGGTAGGTATATAACTTGGTTTATCTTTTTCCATATTGGAAAAACTCTTTTTTTTGTAAATTATACATGAACACGATGCTTTTGGAAGTGGATTCAAAAAATAGTCCTAACTTGTTCTTCCATCTTTAGGATTGGTTCCATTGTGCTGCGAGATCTGACTTGGTGGCAAATCGCGACTATCTCTTATATAACATTTCTGAGGAGGAGATTTTTTGGGCTGCCCGAAAATTGAAAAATAAGTTTACTTCCGGTCCTCTTTTTTTGTAAAGGATACAATAACTGTCCTTTCCACTCCCCTATCTAAAATTTTTAATTTGATTTGCAGGACTTGTGTTTTCCACAGGATTGGAAGGTTGCGAAGGTGTGTCCGATTTTTAAGAGCGATGACAGGTCTTGTATTTGTAATTATAGACCTATATCCATATTATCAAATTTCTCAAAGCTGTTTGAAATCATTTTATATCAGAGGATTTATAGAGTGACAAAGCCTAATTTATCAATAAATCAACATGGTTTTATCGGTGGCAGGTCCACGCTTACTGATCTGTCTGTGTTTACACAATTTACTTCAGAAACTGTTGATGGAGGAGGGCAGGTCGATGTGATTTACACGGACTTTGCCAAAGCATTTGACAGAATAAATCACGTGGTTCTGTTGAACAAGCTTACTGTGTTTGGGCTTGGAGCTGGATCTGTTTCGCTAATCCATTCATGTATTACTAATAGATCCCAATATGTTCTCCATAATGGATATAAATCGTCAAGATACCATATGTCATCTGGTGTTCCGCAAAGGTCGAATCTGGGCCCATTATTGTTTTTAATTTTTATAAATGACTTAGCCGGACTACTGAATTGTCAGATAATGCTCTTTGCGGACGATATGAAAATATTTAATTCCGTTAATAATCTTGACGATTGTAATCGTTTGCAGCGTGATATGGATTTGGTTCAATGCTGGTGTGAGGAAAACTGAACTTGCAACTCTTCCAAGTGTAAAGTTATGTCATATACCAGAAAAAAATCAGCCATTCATTTCGATTATACGATTGGTGAGACGATTTTAAATCGTCCTGAGTCCATTAAGGATCTTGGTGTGACCTTTGATAAGCTTCTTTTATTCGATATACATATAAATAACATAATTCTGAGTGCATCTTATGGCTACATTGTGAGAAATTCCAGATCTTTTGGGAATATGGATACAATAAAAACCTTATACTATATGCATATGTCAGGTCAAAGCTGGAATACTGCTCTTTAATTTAACCCACAGTTAGAAAGCTATGCAAAATCAGCGTATTTTTTAAAGCAGAGATCAAGAATCCACTAAGAATTAAATTCGTATTATGTAGTTCATCTTGTAACTCTTTACAGGAATCATAGATAGTGTTGTTGATACAGTGACAATTTGATCGCGCACTTATCTCATCAGTAATGTCTTCATATCTAACGTGGAATTCCATCGAACTTGAACATCTTGCTTAAGATTTAATTCCGGTAATTCCCGTAGCAATTGTGTTTTTCTTTTATTTTTAACTTAGACTTAGAACAGCAGTCCCGTTGTGGTCCGTCATCAGTACTTGGGCAACTCCTCTCAAATTCCGAAACCCTCTCTTTGAGCTTTGATTACTATGGAAAAAAGCTTTGAAGTAGTGTTAGGCCTTCTAAGACCGCATTATTCTCGTATTTTGAAACGTCTATTTCAATGTTTTCAAACGTATGCTTCCAGCAGGGAAATCGATCTGATCGTTGGTATGGACGCTAGAGAAGGAAACCAGAAACACGAGAGCCACACATTCTCAATATCATGAGAAAGATTATGCACTTTTTGCAGCGACTACTCTTGAACAAAAATGATACTAAGAGAATTGTGGCAGTTCTATCAACGTAGCACCTCTCCCGGACTGACCGTTACATCAAGACAGACTTCATTCGATGACAGCAAGCCACTGACTTCAAGAGTTTCTTAGGGAAGGCACTGAGTAATTGTTCATCATCAGCATTCACTCGCTAACGACTATGAAATACTCTATCTCAAGGTTTCTGTTGTGAACCTTAGGGTTATAACTGGTCCAAGACTCACAGTTATACGTATGGGTAGAAACTACAATAGCATTATACACTCTCAACTTAGTGCGAAGGTCGATGTTATAATTATCGAAGACTCTCATCCTCAGACGTGTAACGGTGAAATCAAATTTAATCCACAGTTATAAAGCTATGCAAAATCAGCGTATTTTTTAAAGCAGAGATCAAGAATCCACTAAGAATTAAATTCGTATTCTTTAGTTCATCTTGTAATTCTTTACAGGAATTATAGTGTTGTTGATACAGTGACAATTTGATCGCGCACTTATCTCGTCAGTAATGTCTTCATATGTAACGTGGAATTCCTTCGAACTTGCACGTCTAGCGTAAGTTTTAATTCCGGTAATTCCAGTAGCAATTGTGTTTTTCTTAGACTTAGAACAGCAGTCTTCATTTGCTCATATCGGCAGTTGTAACCTCCACGGGTTGTCCTGAACATGGTCCGTCATCAGTACTTGGGCAACTCTTAAATTCCGAAACTCTCTCTTTGAGCTTTGATTACGACGGAAAAAAGCTTTGAAGTAGTGTTAGGCCTTCGAAGACCGCACTATTCTTGTATTTTGAAACGTCTATTTCAATGTTTTCAAACGTATACTACCAGCAGGGCAATCGATCTGAAAGTTGGTATGCACGCTAGAAAAGGATACCAGCAAAAAAAAGCATACCACCTTCTCACGAGAGCCACACATTCTAAATAATATCATGATAAACATGCACTTTTTGCAGCGACTACTCTTGAACGAAAATGATACTAGGAGCACCTCTCCCCGGCTGACTCTTACATCAAGACAGACTTCATTCGATGACAGCGACTTGCTTCAAGAGTTTCTTAGGGAAGTCACTGAGTAATTCATCATCAGCATTCACTCGCTAGCGAGTATGAATTACTCCATCTCAGGGTTGAAATGAAAACGGCTCTACCGGTCCGCTGCTGAGTAATTATTAATTGATTCCTTAATCCATCACTTGTTTTTATACTGACAAAAACAGCTTCACAATCAAGTAGTATGGCAGATGATTTTCAGAAGCTATTATCAGTGTAGCTCTCCGCTTCCAGTAATAATAAATCCATTGATACACATATCAAAAGCTCAAATGGAGTGTACTCTGGACGTAAACACTTTCCTGGAGGAAACCGTCAAAAGAATTCAGTCTCCATCCCGATCATTCTTATGTTGCGATCCTGGAAACAGTCGCATTCGTTGAGACCTGTGCAGGCCTTTCACTTCAAAGGCGCAGCGTGTAAGGTCTCGTCGTTGCCAGGCCATCAGTTCAATCCATCTTCGAACGAGGCCTCACAGTGCCACACAGACGAGGTAAGGTCTGGTACGACCTGAGTTAACAGTCTGTGGGCGGAATTACAATCCTGATTTAACCCGCACTATTTATTTTTATAATGTACTTTTTTGTATAGATTTCCATCAGTCTCAATCCCCATCATTCTTATATTGCGATCCTGGGAACAGTCGCATTCGTTGAGACCTGCGTAGGCCTGTCACTTCAAAGGCGCAGCGTGTAAGGTCTCGTCGTTGCCAGGCCATCAGCTCAATCCATCTTCGAACGAGGCCTCACAGAGCCACACAGGCGAGGTAAGGTCTGGTACGACCTGAGTTAACAGTCCGTGGGCGGAATTACAATCCTGATTTAACTCGCACTATTTATTTTTATAATGTACTTTTTTGTATAGATTTCCATACTCAAATGGCACAAACACATCACATGATAACAATATTCACCTTGCTCCTATTGTGTACTGATTGGTCAAATGGTTTTAATAATTGGAATCCAAAAAGACGTAAGTGTTTTTTGTTCATTACTTAGTTATAAAACAATTGTTGAATCTTTTATAGGACCCAAGATAATGGGTGACATATTATCCATAAGCCCTCATCGAAAGAAGATTCAAGGAAAAATTGTGTACTATCACAATTATTTCAGAAGCAATGTACGTCCATTAGCTGGAAATATGCTACGAATGGTATGTTCATCTCATTGATATCTCTCTCCATCATCCCTATCACTTCATTTATTTATCTCACCATATTTAAGTCCTTGCTACTACACCAACTGTAATTATCTCACTTATCACAACTTTATCACGTTTTACCTCACTAATACCTTCACTTTTCCAAATAGACTCAACAATCCTTTTGATTTTAGACATGGCGAAAAGATGTTGCCGTAGCTGCCCAAAAATGGGCAGATGCATGTGAGTTTCTGATCCATGACAATATCACTGGTCGCTACATAGAAGATTATGGTGCTTGTGGCCAAAATATTTTTGTATCATCAAAAAAAGTGCCTTGGTAAATATTTCTCTACTTAGTTTCTATCACATTACCACTGAACTTGGTCATCATCATCAGCAGTCACTCGCTAACGAGTATTAATTACTCCAACTCAGGGATTTGTGTTGTGAAACGTAAGATCCAAAAAGACTTTTGCTCAAACCTGAAGATATCGCTCGAAATGGAAACTGGCAACAACTGGGATCAATCAACATTTATTTCCAATCAATAACAAATTTTTGGTTTCAGGTTTTTTGCAATTGAAACGTGGTGGTTGGAAAAATCCGACTTCAGATATGGCAAGAAAAACAACCTGACTATAACAGGGCATTACACACAGTTAGTTTGGGCTGCAAGCCATGAAGTCGGCTGTGGGCTATCAAAATGTTTCTACTACCACAATAATGTTTTCGACAAAGAGGAATGTGAATATGACGGCGAACGAATGGTTCAGCGAAACCGAAAAGATGCTAGAGTTTTTTATAATTATGTTTGCAACTACTGTCCTATGTAAGTACCTACCTCCTACCCCAACCAGAGTACATACTTATACAAAGTTTACAACATGCACTTTTTACGTCCCAGTACTTTGTTACCTATTTTGTGATTTTCAGAGGAAACAGACCACGACGTCTTGGCCGGCCCTACAAGGTGGGGAATCCTTGCAGCTTTTGTAAACGTGATTGTAGCAAGAAACTATGTAATAATCCATGTCCAGTAACCGACTTTTGGGCGAATTGCAAACCATTATACGCTGCTCATCCACATTGGTTATGCAACACGAATAATACACCGAAAGGCAGAGAAAGACAGTTATTTTGTAAAGCTACATGTACATGCCGAAATCAAATACATGATTAATACATCTTTCAAATTGTTTTATTTCAATCACAAACTACGTTACAAGTTAGATGGATACAACACTTTCAATTGGATTCGTATTGACAGTTGACGTTAGACAGAGGTTAGGTCTGTGTAACAACATAACAGTTATGTGCGATGTTGGAACAAACCTATAAACTCGTAGTCTGCTAATGCCCATTTACACATATTTATCGGTTTTACACGTAATTTTGTCGTCGATCTGATAAAAGTTTCGATGATTTAACATAAATCAAGGAAACTCATAAACAAATAATTTTTATTGTTTTCTGACTGATGAACATGAAATCTAAAATAGTTTTATATTATAAATTTATTGCGATTGTTTATTTTATTTATTATGAAACAATTATCATTGGGATAGCAACTGACCTCCCTTTGATTTAGTCAAAGAGAATTTTTACTGTTATTTGTGAGTTAATATAATTTTGAGCAACTTTTAGAAAAATTCGATAATTTTGGCCTAGCTCGATAATTTCAAATTTCATAAAGGACAACTCTATTTCACAGTGTCCTTTATCTGGGCCATGAAAGAATGTTAGTGTTGTTAGTTAAAATTAAAAATTGAAGATGGCGCTTAGCAAGAACAATAAATATTTTAGGAATGAAATAAAAAACTTGCATAATTTATAAGATTAAATTAATACCTACTTAAATTCCTAATTCTTTTACTGTGTTATTGTTATATTCCATTTAAGCAAATTAATAATTAAAATCGATAACATTTTGTATAATAAAGTTATAGTTCTAGGTATAGGTACCTATTCCAAAACATTGCAAATTTATTTAGGTCGATCGTATAATATCTAAAACACGTTTCATGGTAATTATTAATTAATACTAACTACAAAATATGTCTTAAAATGTTTCTTAAATATTTATAATTACAACAATCACCGTAATAATACTAATTGATTCTTAGCTATAAGATTTTATTGGTAAAAACATTTAAATAGACCAAATTTTACCGCCATTTTACTTACTGGATTAGGAATGTCTATATATCGCCCAATAAATAATCGATTATTTTTAGACGATTACCTAATTTTGTTAGCATTATTTTTACATTTTTATTCCAATATAACTTACCTCAAGCATTTAATTTGTTTTAGCAGTTTTAATTTATTGTTTCAAATTTCTTTAAGCATAGATTAATATGATAGAAGGAATTGTGAATATCACCCATCTCTAAATCAGATGTTGAATATAAAAAGTGTACCTACTCTATTTATATTGCATTGTACCAAAAAGTCCACATTGTGTACGGTGCCATTAATTTATAAATTATATTGTGATTGTGATCAATTGTCTTAAGGGAAGTCAGTGTGATTTGCTACAGAAATGTTCCAATTCTAAAATAACTAAATATCAACGTTAAAACCTATTTATTTAACAATTTTAAAAGACTGCTAAGTATTTATTTTAGTTGTCAAAAAGTGCAGCTAGTGTCACTTGTTACAATACCTACCTATTAGTGAAGTGAGATAATTTTTATTATTTTATGTATGTTTTTTAATTATTCTAATTCGAAGTGATTTTACATGGATTTTACCAATAATTTTACCCACAAAAAGACAATATGTACATGGTTCTCAATAGGAAATTGAATGTAAAGTAATACTAAGAGAGGTTATGTCACTTAAAATGGAACTTTGATGGTAGTTTTATTTATATTTTGCATTAGGCAGTTGTGTGAGTATTTGATTTAAGATAGTTATTGTTAGCTTTGCTTGTGTGATTTCCTAATGTTTGGTGTTACACAATATGTGAAGGACCAAAAAAGTAGGACTCAGTAGTTGGTATTTAAAATACGTTGTTATTCCATTGCAGTGTAATGAATAACCTGCATTTAGGTGTCAATAATATATAAGATCAGAAAAACATAATTAACTTATTAGGTATTTTATGACAGCGTCGTATTTACGAGTATGTGCAAGAAATTAATTTAGGGCCGGCTATCTCAGCTTAGGCTTATTTTGTGCCCCTGACGAGACTTGGACAATATGCGACATACATGTCGATGAAACATCAGACCAATATTGAATGTCAACTTTTACTCCGGTCGTAGCTTTCGGGTTGGTCATTCCACCATATTTTTTAAGTTTATATCTTGGGTTTCTTTAATAGTTTATGACAATCTGTCAGTGCTCCTTGTATCTCAGCTTTGCGTTGTTTTCTTTCTTCCTATTTTCTAGAATTCTATTGCTGCACCAAGCTCTTTTCCAATGCTTCACGGAAGAATCTCTGTTTGCTTTCTTTAGTGGTTTATTGGAATTTGTTAAAGCGCCTCCTATCTTAGCTTCTCGTGTTCTTTCTTTTTCTTGGGGATAGTTCTCTTGAGCATACCACATCCATTCTATGTCTTCACCGAACAACCTTTCTTCATCTTCAAATGGATGTGGTGCCATTCTATGTCTTCACGGAAGAATCTTTCTTTGCTTTCTTTATTGTTTTAGTTTAATCTGTCAGTGCCTTTTCTATCTGAGCTTCACGTTGTTTTCTTCCTTTTCCTTCTTTAAGAGAGTTTGATTGAGTAGGCACGTCCCTTTTATGTTTTCCCGGAGGAATCTCTTTGGCTTATATATTTTCTGAAGGATAGATCCCTTAGGGTTGGAGTGGGTGATGCTGTGTCTGATGAATGCAGTTGGGATGTGGGAACTCCACAGGGAAGTGTATTGGGTCCCTTGATATTCCTGATGTTAGTGAATGATTTGCCGGATTATATTTCTACGGGATATGTCTCTATGTTTACTGACGATTCTGCAATTATTGTGGCTGCGAGTGATCTAGATCTGCTGAGATTGCTTTGGTGGATTCGAATAACACGAAAGCTGTAGCAGGAGTAAAGTTCTTAGATTGCTTGAGAATTGTAAGAAAGTACTTGACACTGTTATCTTTCTGTTTAGTCACCCAACACGGTACCATCAATGTGTTCTGGAGATGGTGTGTAAGGAAGAAGTGTTAACATGGTTCAAAGACTTGGATAGTTACAAACGTATCGATGTACTATGCGAACTGCTCAACATGTGTGTTCCGTTCGAAATACGATTCATCGGTAGCGTGTTGGAGGATTGCGGCAAGCACACCTATCAGGACCTCAGGGGCCACGAACTCTTCGCCAACGATTTGGATAAGTTGGAGAACGATGTTCGGTTCAAAACGCAAAATTTGTGCGAGGAATGGGTGCGACACAGAGTGTTGTTAAACATTTCATTGCTCACGTCGCGTAATTATAGTGTAGCGAATTGGTATTGTAAACGATTCCTTAGGACAGACTACATTGAGGAGTTGATAGTGAATGAAAAAGATGACATTGATATGCAGAATGAGTTATTGTTGCTGTTTACGATGACGTCTAGACATCCGGCGTTCAGTTTTGAACAGAAGGAGTTCTTCCACAGGATTTTGCTGCAATTGTGCGAATTGAGAGATAATAGACTGCTGAATAAGCCGAGACCGTTTGGATACCCGCCTGGGTTCGGATATCCCTCAGCGCCGAGGAAAGTAAGTTGGCTTTAAAGAATATTTCGCTGAATTAATGTTGAAAAAATGTTTCCACAGCAAAGTTTTCCATCTTGTGGTGGTGAATCGAGTGTGCAGTTCAGTTTCAATTTGCAACCGACATTGGCGCATCTTGATTTTGTATCGGGGAAATGGCCTGGCATACCATGTGGAGCTCCCGAGGTAATTCATCGATTAGTTATTGAATTGGCAATTATTTATTGATTGTTGTGTTTAGGTTCCACCGTTTCCTCCGCCACCACCGCCAACTGTTTCACCTCTAGTCAGTCAATCTGGTTCACCGGATCAGAGCCGGAGTACGTCGCCGCATCGGTCGCCTTTGATGCGGCCGCCACCGCAAGCTGCTCTTTTGCCTGCTCCAACGGTAAGTTGAGGTTTTATTAGCCATTGTTAGGAAGAGGATTCCTGCCGATTAACTTCACTTGGTGTCGAGGAGTATTGTGGACATGACATTTTAAATGCCATGCTATTTTTTTGGGACTATATTAGAACATTAACGAAGGCTAAGAGAGATTCTTCGGTGAAGGCATAGAATGGATGTGGTGTGCTCAATAGAATTATCCCCAAGAAGAAGAAAGAACACGCGAAGCTGAGATAGAAAAGAGATTCTTCCGTGAAAACCTATAAAAGACCTGGTGTACTCAATAGAATTCTGCCAAATAGAATTATCATCAAGAAGAAGACCTAGAAAAGACCTGCTGTACTCAATAGAATTCTGGCAAATAGAAAGAAGAAAGAAAACAACGCAAAGCCGAGATAAAAGAGCTCCTTCTTCCGTGAAGACATAGAATGGATGTGGTGTGCTCAATAGAATTATCCCGAAGAAGAAGAAAGAACACGCGAAGCTGATATAGAACGCTCTTTGACACACACACATATTATTATAGGCTATTAAAGAAAGCAAAGAGATGTTCTTCCGTGAAGACATAGAATGGATGTGGTGTGCTCAATAGAATTATCCCCAAGAAGAAGAAAGAACACGCGAAGCTCAGATAGAAGGGGCATTGACTGATTGTAATAAACCATTAAAGAAAGCAAAGAGAGATTCTTCCGTGAACACATAGAATAGATGTTGTGTGCTCAATAGAATTATCCCCAAGAAGAAGAAAGAACACGCGAAGCTGAGATAGAAGGGTCACTGACAGATTATAATAAACCATTAAAGAACGCAAAGAGAGGTTCTTCCGTGAACACTTAGAATGGATGTGGTGTGCTCAATAGAATTATCCCCAAGTAGAAGAAAGAGCACGCGAAGTTGAGATAGAAGGTGCTTGGACAGTAAACCATTAAGGAAAGCAAAGAGAGATTCGTCCGTGACGACATAGAATGGATGTGGTGTGCTCTATAGAAAATTATCCCCAAGAAGAAGAACTTGACGCCTTGACAAATTCCAATAAATCACTAAAGAAAGGAATGAGAGAGATTCTTCCGTGAAGATTTGGAAAAGATCTTGGTGCACTCAATAGATTTCTGCCAAATAGGAAGAAGAAGGAGAAAGAAAACAACGCAAAGCTGAGATAGAAATGGCACCAAAAACTCCAAGATAGATTCTTCCGTAAAACATAGAAAGGACAAGGCGTACTCAATAGAATTCTCCAAAGATGAAGAAGGGAAACCAGCTCGAAGTTGAGATAGAAGGGGTCTTCAACTAAACCAGGAGATATTCCTCCGTGAAGACATAAAAGGGACGTACCTATTCAATAAAATTCTCTCGAAGAAGAAAAAGAAAGAAAACAACACGAAGTTGAGATAGGAGGAGCTTTGAAATAAGGTCAAGAAGGATTTCCCCATGTAGACAGGCAATAAAATTCTCCCAAAGCAGTTTTATTAATACTCCAAACAACGTATTGACGAAGCTGAAAGAGCAGAAGAGAAAATAGTGTAGTACATCTAATTGGAGTGTAACGCATGAAATTTTTGATCTGTGAACGATGAAAACGTAATATATTTGGGGATCAGAAGTGAGATTGCTGGGAAAGACACCTGGATGAAGCTCAGAAGGAAGAAGAGAGAAAGCAAAGCCGTGAAATTAGAAATGAAACCACATGAAACTGACAAAGGAGGAGAAAAAAAACGATCCGACGTAATTGAAGAAGAGTGACGAAGTATTTATCAAAGCTGGATAAAAAGACAAAAAAAAAAACGACACGAAGCTGAGAAAGAAGAAGAAAGACAACTAAGTGAAGGTGGGAAAGGGAGAGAAGTGCAAAACAAATTGTGATGAAGCTGAACAAAAATTGACGTAAAGATTAGAAATCAGAAGAAGAAGAGAATAAAGTATTCAGTGAGGAAAATCTTTGGCTATGTGTTAACAAAAAGTGGGAAAACCAAGATGTACAGGATAGAATTATGATGAAGCTGTTTTTTTCAAAATTGAGAACAAAATATTGACGAAGCTGAAAAAGAAAACGTTTACGAAAAAACAAAGCGAAGCTGAGAAAGAAAATGAAGAGACGCAATGGAGAAAATAGTGAGGAAACTCTTTTTAGGGAGTGACAAAACATGAGAAAGCCAAGATTCCGGAAGAAATGATGATCAGAGAAAGAAGAAAACGCCAAGTTATGAAAGTTGAAATGCAACGACGACCTGAATCGTATTTCAGTGGAACTATTTGTGCAAGTGCTCTCACTAAGTCACTTAAACTCACCTTTTGAGGAGAGAATCAAGTATCATGAAAGTCATATACCGATTCAATCAAATAGGCCACCAATCGTGATGATCGTCGTTCGTAGTAGAGCGATAAAAACTTTTATAAATATAGTAGAGATGCTGAAGTGAGAACGTTCTTTACTTGTTTAGGTGGCACTACCTTTAGCACCTCATTCCGTCGAAATAATCCCGTTGGGCCCGGCGGGTGTACCCATAGCACCAATGGGCGCATTACATCCACCATCATTGGATACCATAACGTCTAGTCAACCGTCACCGGTGTTTGCTGGTATCTGCGATGGACAATCAGAAGAAGAGGTACTTTTCAGTACACTTTATAAGCCTTGAGAACTGTTTTGTTTAATAGTTCGTTTTATTTCTAGTTGCAACTGGTAAAAGACGATGCCAAACAACAACAACAACCACCATGGTTGTCGCATTCCTGTGGTGATGTTATCAAACCTATGAATGGGATTCGGTTGCAGCTTACCACAAATAAAATACGACCGCCGTGTTTGACGGATCAGATGCATATTCTATCGATCGCAGAGCCGGAATGTACAGCGTACCAGTCAAATTCATCCAGTAGCAGGTTAGGGTTATTTTGTCCCTTTGAGCCGATTCTTTTGTTTGTTTTTTTTTTGTTTGATGGACGTTTTGTATTTGCAGTAGTCCGAACCAAACACCACCAGGCACTCCATCAACGTTATTTCCTGCACTACCTCCACACGGACCGGGTAGGGGACCTCAGAAACCCATAGACAAACACCGGTCGAACAACAACAATTCGTGTAGTACCAATAATAATAACAATTCAATCGGTTGTACGACGTTTTGTCCTCCACCACCGCCACCTCCACTAGTGGATACCACTTCACAAACGCCATCTGGTGTTGTGTATACCAATTGTACCGTGCCTTACAGTTATCATCAGTCGTTTGCGACGTTGCCGGCGCATCGGTAAGTGGAAGTTTATGTTACATGTTTGTTACAAGGGGATTTCAATGTATTCCCGGTGGAAATGGTAGCAGATTTTTAATTTTTTGCCCCCACATAACATCCTTGATCGAGAAACTTAACCTGTTTATTAATTTTTCGTCTTTGTCAAGAAAATTTGCATTAATTGCCGCCCTCAGCTCTTCATCATCTAAAACAAGTCTTTGCACGAAGATGTTGTGTTGTTACTTGGGTTTGGGGAGCAGAAAATAATCGTTGGGGGTTCAGGTGTGGGATGTATGATCGAGAAACTTAAGCTGTTTATTAATTTTTCCTATTTCATCATCTAAAACAACACTTTCCACGAAGATGTTCTGATGTTTCTTGGGTTTGGGGAACAGAAAATGATCGCTGGGGGATCAGGTGTGGGATGTATGATTGAGAAACTTAACTATTTATTAATTTTTCCTATTTGTGGAAAAATAGTGCGTTAATTGCCACTTAAGTTCTTCATCATCTAAAACAACGCTTTACACGAAGATTTTCTGATGTTTCTTGGGTTTGGGGAGCAGAAAATAATCGCTGGGGGATCAGGTGTGGGATTTATGATCGAGAAACTTAAGCTGTTTATTAATTTTTCCTATTTGTGGAAAAATAGTGCGTGAATTGCCGACTTCAGTTCTTCATCATCTAAAACAACGCTTTACTCGAAGATGTTCTGATGTTTCTTGGGTTTGGGGAGCAGAAAATGATCGCTGGGGGATCAGGTGTGGGATGTATGATTGAGAAACTTAACTATTTATTAATTTTTCCTATTTGTGGAAAAATAGTGCGTTAATTGCCACTTAAGTTCTTCATCATCTAAAACAACGCTTTACACGAAGATTTTCTGATGTTTCTTGGGTTTGGGGAGCAGAAAATAATCGCTGGGGGATCAGGTGTGGGATTTATGATCGAGAAACTTAAGCTGTTTATTAATTTTTCATATTTGTGGAAAAATAGTGCGTGAATTGCCGACTTCAGTTCTTCATCATCTAAAACAACGCTTTACTCGAAGATGTTCTGATGTTTCTTGGGTTTGGGGAGCAGAAAATGATCGCTGGGGGATAAGGTGTGGGATGTATGATTAAGAAACTTAAGCTGTTTATTAATTTTTCCTATTTGTGGAAAAATAGTGCGTTAATTGCCGACTTCAGTTCTTCATCATCTAAAACAACGCTTTACTCGAAGATGTTCTGATGTTTCTTGAGTTTAGGCAGCAGAAAATGATCGCTGGGGGATCAGGTGTGGGATGAATGATCGAGAAACTTAAGCTGTTTATTAATTTTTCTTATTTGTGGAAAAATAGTGCGTTAATTGCCGACTTCAGTTCTTCATCATCTAAAACAACGCTTTACTCGAAGATGTTCTGATGTTTCTTGGGTTTGGGGAGCAGAAAATGATCGCTGGGGGATTAAGTGTGGGATGTATGATTAAGAAACTTAAGCTGTTTATTAATTTTTCCTATTTGTGGAAAAATAGTGCGTTAATTGCCGACTTCAGTTCTTCATCATCTAAAACAAGCTTTACTCGAAGATGTTCTGATGTTTCTTGGGTTTGGGGAGCAGAAAATGATCGCTGGGGGATAAGGTGTGGGATGTATGATTAAGAAACTTAAGCTGTTTATTAATTTTTCCTATTTGTGGAAAAATAGTGCGTTAATTGCCGACTTCAGTTCTTCATCATCTAAAACAACACTTTCCACGCAGATTTTCTGATGTTTCTTGGGTTTGGGGAGCAGAAAATAATCGCTGGGGATCAGGTGTGGGACTTATGATCGAGAAACTTAACTGTTTATGAATGTTTCCTATTTAATTGCCGACTTCAACTCTTCATCATCTAAAACAACGCTTTCCACGAAGATATTTTGCTGTTACTTGGGTTTGAGGAACAGAAAGTAATCACTGGCGGTCAGGTGTGGGACGTATGATCGAGAAACTAAATTGTTTATGAATTTTTCCTATTTAATTGCCGACTTCCACTCTTCATCATCTAAAGCAACGCTTTCCACGAAGATGTTTTGATGTTTCTTGGGTTTGGGGAACAGAAAATAATCGCTGGGGAATCAGGTGTGGGATGTATGATTGAGAAACTTAATTATTTATTAATTTTTCCTATTTGCCGAAAAAATTTGCGATACTTGCCACATTCTATCATATCAATCGTGAATATTACTGAATAATTTTCCTTCTTTTCTCTTGAAGGACTGTATAGGAGTATTAGGGACACCAGTGGCCAGGATATTTAAGCTAACCCTCAGGACTGTTGATTTCTCAGATCGGTGCAAATAGGCACGGTTGGTTCCCGTTCATAAGTCTCTGGGTAGCACATGTGTCATTAATTATCGTCACGAAGCTTTTACACTGAGTTGCATGGTTGGATTTGCATAAGTTAACATATTTATCTACTCTGACTTCGTTTACTTAACAAATTTCTCATGTTGTTGATGGGGGGCGGTCAATTCGACGTTTTGTACATGGTGGTTCAGTTTCGAAAGCCACCTCTTCTACCCGTCGGGATATAAATGGTTTATAACACAACACCCTCGTTTGACATTTTTGATGATTTTTGTTTTAAATTAAGGCTAACATAGTATATTTTTCCAGGACAATGTTCGCGTACAATCCAGCCTATCGGCCGACATTCACCGCCCAATATCCCCCTCCCCAACACCACAACTATCCACCCCCAATAGTGGCAGTTGCGCCATCAGCAGCTGGTGTCGCAACCGTTGCCAGTACTCCAGGTGGCGGTGACACCACATCCTTTCCCACACCGCCACCTGCCGCACCTCCCAACTACACATCCCTACCTTACTTTTCCGTTGTCTATTCCAGATTCCCACCGCCGTCACTACAACCGCCACCGCCCCAATTAGCGGCGTCGCGTGGGAGCGGTTGTTACAATTGTGGGCAACCGGGCCATGTCGGTAGTGAGTGTACACAACAGAACATCGAAGAGATTACGGAAAAGAAGACGTTCCAGTTGGATTTCTGTCAGGTGGCAACGTTGCAGCCACAGGAAGGGCAGCAGCAGGATAAGTTGTAGTAAGATTTGCAATTATTATTGTTGTGTAAGTGTGTTTTTGTAAAATATTGTGAAAGATAACGATGCGATGTTTTGATAAAGTAATTGTTATTATTATTTATATTATACAGATGGACAGTGTCCTGAGACAATATTTCCTCATACTTTATCCACAAATTTATCACTGACAACGCCCTATTCCTGCATGTGATGGAAGATGAAAATGCAACAAGTCATCGCGAAAGCAAAATGATTTTTATAAAATGTTATGTGAGCGAGGAGTTCAGGATACTCTGTATCATTTCGAGTGATATCGGATTGTGTGTGACACTTGATGAGATGACTGAAGGTCACAAATTGTTCTTGTCCAAATTAGTGTTTATTGTAAACACTAGCAAAGACATTGTTCTGGCATTGACATGTTTCTAGCAACTTGCTCGAAGGGTCATTTCTGTCCTGAGGGGCAGCACCACTTTAGGAAAGCCTTTCAAAGGTACTGATCTTCCTAGAATACAAAAATGGAAAATGAGTTGACACTAGCAAAGACATTCTTAGTTTCCTCCCAGTAGATTAGCTTTGAATTGAAAGCCATCATTGAATTTGATAAACCGAAAGCTCATCGTTGATTTTTCACTTAACTTCTACTGCTAGAACCAACAATGTTTCTAGTAACTTGCTCGAAGGACCATTTCTGTCCTGAGCGACAGTACCACTGGCCTTTAAAGAAAGCATTTCAGAAGATACTGATCTTCCTACAATACAAAAAATGGGAAATGAATTGATTGTAAACACTAGCAAAGGCATTCTTCGTTTCCTCGCAGTAGGTCATTGCGTTGGATTGAGAGCCATCATTTAATTTGATAAACAGAAAGCTCATCGATGATTTTTTACTTCTACTGCTAGAAACAGCAATGTTTCTAGCAACTTGCTCGAAGGGCGATTTCTGTCCGAAGCTATAGTACCACTCGCCTTTAAAAGAATCCTTTCAGATGATCCAAAAATGATAAATCGGTTGATTGTACAGGCCAGTAAAGGGATTTTTTATTCTTTCATATGCTTTGCAATCTACTAAAACTAACAAATTGTCCACCAACTTTCGCGAAAGGCGATTTATATCTTAAGCAACAGTAAATCCTCAATCTCGGCAAAAATAATTTAACTTCAATAAGGGCTGGAAATAATTGACAAGTCAGCGTTGACAGCTGGCAAATTCAATTAGGAAGAGGCCAATAAGGGACTAAAGATTGGAGTTTACATGAAAACGATTGATTCGCACAAAGTTTCTCCAGGATTTCACCAGACATCATTGTCATACTAGTCGATTCCAAGCTGTAGTTGAACGTTATCTAAGAAAAAAGTTGTCCTATTTGTTTCCTTCGTGTTCTGTTGACAAAAAGGGACTTATGAGAAGGAACAAATGATGCCTCAGGGCTGAACACTGTTCAGTCATCTCATAAATAACCGTGCTATTGAATGTTTATCCAAATTGAGAGTTTCTATTAAAAAAAAAATATTTTTATTAGAATACTATTACGATGTGATATGTTAATTATTTTGTTTTGTTTTTCTTTTATTATTATCATTATTTTCTTTTTTTTTGTTTTTCTTGTAAAATATTATTTGTTTTATTTTTATTATCTTATTTTTAATTATTATTATTAATTCACGTAACCAATGCATTGTAGAAATTTTTATTGATGCATTTCTTGATCTATTTTTTATTATTATGTTTTGTATATTTTTTTCTCAATTATTAATTAAATTAATGTATTTTTTTTGGTTTTAAAAACCTGTTTAATCAAATCTAAGTGATTTTTTCTTCTGTAGGTAATAAAACTAATAAAACAAGGATTTTTTTAATAAATACACGCACCGGCAACATTAGCCGAACGGTAAAAATTGACTCTAAGGTTAACATCCATTTTCTCGTGAACCCTGTAACATATTGAGATGATTTTTTTATAGAAATGTAGCCGAGATATCTTTAAAAAAACTGTTTTGTTCAAGGGCGATCTTAACCCTTTATATGAGTTTAATTTATTTCCAATTTCTTCAAATTTTCATGAAATAAAATTAAATATATGACCTGCGCAACTAATAAACAGTATTTTGATAATTATTATTATTATTTTCCAATAAACTAACTAGTTTATTCAAAAATTAGAAATAAAAAAAGTTGCCAGAGGTGGGATTCGAACCCAGGACCTTCCGTATGCAAAGCGCGCGCTATATCAATGACGACACAGAGATTTATACAAATTCTTTATCATAATCAAAAGTCAGATTGCTGTCAAATTTATACACGTATTGTTTGAAGGTTAGTATTAAATAAAAATCATATGGGAAAAATTCTAGTATATAGTATAAATTCTAGTATAGTAGTCATCCTATGGCCTTTTTTGAATACCTCTGTATATGACATAAGAAGCAATTGCAAAATCAACTATACGTTAAATCTATCGTTCAAGAGTCCAGCTACATTTATAAAAAAAAAATCGTCTCAATATGTTGCAGCTTTCAAGACAAAATCGATGTTAAACTTAGAGTAAATTTTGGCAGCGTAATTGTTTACCCCTGGGATCTTTTAAAAATATTGAAAATTCCTTCAGATATCTGGAAAAATGTATTGGATATTGAGGTGGAGTTATTTTTAAAGCAAAAACCCCAGTGAAATTAGTAATTTAATGCTGCTATGTCAAAAATTCTTTCATAATGTTCGAAGAATGCGCAGTAGTATAGTGATGAAGAAGCCGTCAAAAATGAGTTTGCGTTAGGTTATGTTAAACATAAATGTCATTGAGTTTGAACGTCAAACTACAATGGAAACGTCTAACTTCAACTTTGAAAACTTCAGTCTACTTATGACACAAGATGTTTCTATTTTTATTATACTAAACAGATTACTTTTATTATTTTTTTGATGTCTTTTATTTTGGACGTCTATTAAATAATTTGATGCAGATGCTTGATATTTGCGTTAAAAAAAATTTAAAATTAGATAATTTTGTGGAATAGCAAAGCTAATTTTGTCCAAATAGTATAACCATTAATCAGAAAAAAGGTATCGTACCAGGGTCAGAAAAAAAAACAATATTTCTCAGTACCGCCCTGCCCTAAATAATGGTATAGTAAAATGGAGATCTGTATATGTAAAAATTCTGTATATACTTACAATTTTAATTATTATTTTTTAAAAGAATACAAATAATTCTATGTATTTAGAATATATTTTGAACTGAATGATAAAATGTATTATATGTATCAATTTTAAATCTAATATAATAGTGTTAAAGGCGAATGAAGAATAAATTTTGAATGTACAGTAGAACAAACAAAAAATAGATTAAAATAATATAATTAATTATTTTCTTCATTTATAAAACTAACCATAGACAATTTATATCATTTTTGAAAGGCGAATCGAAATAGAATAATACCTACACTGTGTTCCACATAAGAATGGGATAGCAGTGGAATCTTGGGTTGGGTTTTTTTAAATACGACCCTGGATTTTTTATTATTAAATTTATGGCCATTTTCAATATTATTGTGGTCATATCTTTTTCTTAACTTAGATTGGACCATTTACCATAAAAATGCATTTTTAATACGGCCATATCAATCACGCCCCCTAGCGGTATGGTTAGCAACTAAACAATTATTTCCAGCAATTTCCTATGGTCGACTTCTCTATGAGATTTTTTTCCCCAAGGTCCTACGACTATTAGTTCTTGAGATATGTTACCTGTCCACCCCTAGAACTACGAAGTTTGGTTAGTACCGCAAACAGTAACTGGGCTAGCCCGATTCCGTTTGTGGCAACTTATGCTGCAAATAGGAGTGGTTGAGCGGACAAATTACTGGCTTTAACTACACACAGCCCCAGTCTAATTCAGTGCAATCCGATTGAGACATGGGTCTTAATATGAGCAAAAATTAAATCAGGAATTTATAAAAATATCCCCACCACAAACTTCAACCCTTACCATTTCGCGGAATTCTAATCCGGATTAGCGTAGCTTCAATATATTGCAAAAATATATACTTAACCTTACTTACTTTAAACAAGCTTTTTTTATTAATTTATTTGCTATATTGTCTTATTACTTTATTTTTATAGACAAGGAATCTCCATTTAAGCTTTTTTTTACTTTAGTATATCTTCAAATACATTTTATTTAATAAATAAAAACCGTTATTTTGTACTTATTAACAACGTATTTATTACAAAATGCGAAAGAAAAAAAAATCGCCATAATACCTAGAATATGTAAATTATATTATTTTAATTAATATTGTATTTAATTAATTAATATTTATAGTTATATTGTTGTACAGATTTATTATTATTTTTAACAATAATTGTTTTAATATTACCAAAAGAAAATATTTCAAAAAAGAAGGCATTATTATCAAAATAAATCATGTTTTACAAAAATAGGTTGTGTTTTATTATATTCATGAGACAATAATAGGTTCCAAAAAACTAAATGGCGAAATCTGAAAATTATGATCCGGTTATTTTTTCATTAACCACTCATCTCTACTGCAGTCATCCTGTACCTCACGTTATCGTTATTCTTGTATATCGACAATATGGATATCGATCTTGGCAGCTGGACTGATGTGACATGATAATCTACCACTCATCTCACGTTCATTTATGTCGTAAATGGAATGTGGAACTGTTAAATCTTTTATTTGTATTATTGGCTTATAAAGCATTTTGATGTTGAATTTCTCAGAACTGTAAAAAGAACAGGCATCTAAGACAGGTCAGTAAAATTTTCTTGAAGGAAAATATCTTCTAGCCCTTTCGTCGTATTTAATCTTTTTTCTATCATCCATAATGATATGCATATCATCTCTACGGAGTTAATTTTGAAATGATATTAATTATTGATTTTCCCTTTTCCTTACATTTTAATTCGCAAAAATTACTACAGATCTTTATCTCAGAATATTAATTAGTTGACGTTTTAAATATTTAAATAATTTTTGTAAATGCTTTAAATCGATATAGCCTTTCATCGATGTTTGTAGTGACATATCGCTAAATCCTAAGATTACATTGCAAGTTTTGACAACATAACCAAAATTGTTTTGATTTTACTTATTCACAAAGCTTCAAGTATTTTAATTGTTTAATTAGAAAATACTCTGTAATAATAATGGTGTTAGTTGAAACCGATGTAGAAATGAAAAACGCAGACAGCCCACCCGGGCCTGAAGCAGGCGATAGCAAACGCGATGCCGACCTACAAAGTTTACTTGAAATTCGTGAACATGCAAGACAAATAGAAAAAGCAGTGGCTAGCAAAGAAAACCGCTTTATTTCGCGTGTGCTACGTTGTCTACCGAATACAAGAAGAAAACTTAACCCAGTGGTGCTACGAAGTCTTATAACACAAATCTATCCAGCATCAGAACGTGAGAATCTGCTGAATTTCGTGGAAGAGGCTACGACAGCGGAACTGGATGCTACTAACACTCGTGCACGTTCAGCAACGAAATCACCACTACCAGAAATCGACGCTTACATACATTTGTTGATTTTGGTACGTTTATTAGATACAAATAAGTTAGATGAGGCGTTGAGGTGTTCCCAGGCATTGATGGGAAAAATTACGATTCAGAATCGTCGTACAATTGATTTAATCGCTGCGAAGTGTTATTTTTATCATTCACGAGTGGCGGAACTGACGAATCGACTTGATTCTATTCGTGCATTTCTACATGCCAGATTACGCACTGCAACTTTAAGAAATGACTTTGAAGGACAAGCTGTGCTTATTAACTGTTTATTGCGGAACTATCTACATTATTCGCTCTACGATCAGGCTGATAAATTAGTATGCAAATGCGTATTCCCCGAGACTGCCAGCAACAATGAATGGGCACGTTATCTCTACTACTTGGGACGTATTAAAGCCGCGAGGTTAGAATACAGTATTGCACATAAGCACCTGGTTCAATCCATGCGTAAATCACCACAAAATGCTGCAGTAGGCTTTAGACAAACCGTTCAAAAGCTTTTGGTTGTAGTAGAACTACTACTTGGCGATATTCCGGAGCGCCAAATCTTCAGGCAAGCAAGTATGCGACATTCTCTAGCACCATATTTCCAGTTAACACAAGCGGTGCGTATGGGAAACTTACATCGCTTCGGTGAAGTTTTAGAGAATTTTGGACCCCAATTTCGTCAAGACCACACGTTTACACTGATCTTACGTCTTCGACATAATGTAATTAAAACTGCAATACGTTCAATTGGTTTGTCGTATTCAAGAATATCTCCACAAGATATTGCGAAGAAATTGGGTCTTGATAGTGCTGAAGATGCCGAGTTTATTGTAGCTAAAGCTATTAGAGATGGGGTGATTGAGGCTACGCTCGATCCGGAAGGTGGATACATGCGTAGTAAGGAAAGCATGGATATTTACTGTACTAAAGAGCCGCAAATGGCGTTCCATCAGCGTATATCGTTCTGTTTGGATTTGCATAATCAGAGTGTGAAAGCGATGCGTTATCCGCCGAAGGCTTACGGGAAAGAATTGGAAAGTGCTGAGGAGCGTCGTGAAAGAGAACAGCAGGACTTGGAATTGGCTAAAGAGATGGCTGAAGAGGATGATGATGGTTTCCCGTAAATAATTTATTTAACAATTTGATTGAAATATATTTGAATTTAGCGTATAGATTTTTCTTTTTATTATAATCTGTGTTTTCTCTTGAACAATAAACATATTAATATTTAGTTTGGTATTTTCTTTTCTGTCACAAAAATAATGCTTAGTCAAAGATTATTGTGTACATTAACCTTTGCTCTAGTAAAAACTAAATTGAATATTTTACGCTCTCAGTTGACTGATATTTGCAATTGAAACAGTGTTGTTGCTGGCAAAAAAATTTTCGTAATAGAAAATGGTGTGTAATAGTAATAAACGTAATAGATATATGTTTAAAAAGTAATAGAAATGTAACAAATAGAAATGCATTATAGGTTTGTTTTCACAAGCGTCAGAATCAGTCAGGATTCTGCGCAAACCAATTAAACCGCACGTCAACAATGTTATGCTCAGAATCCAGATTGTTTCTGACGCTTGTAGGAACAATCCTCATAACAATCTTATATTAATAATATCCAGAGATAGTTCATATCTCTGATAAATAGCTGCTTTATTTCGCTAGTTTTCTTGATCATGATTTATTATTCAGGATTTGTTGGATTCTGAATCGTTATTCTTTTCGTTGCTATCGATAAGAAAAAAAAAGAATGCTCGATAAGCTTAACCTAAAAGTTCGAGTCTAAAGGGGCATAACCTCTTTAGACTAGAACTTTTCTTTTTTCTATAACGTGTTTGTTTATAATAATGAAGTATGACATTTTAGAAAGGTTCAGAGGTTAGAATTTTATGTTCGAATGAAACGAATCATATTTTTTAAATTCCGGAGAGGCAAGGGGATTACGGATCCGGATCGCGATGGGCGCTGAAGGGGGGATGAGTCAGAAAATGCGTTTTTAGCGAAAGAACATGAACAGTGAATCCAAACGCGTTTGGATACTGAAATCAAATGACTAAGATTTGGTATGCAGCTCTCTCTTTTCTGATCACAAACCTAAAAAATAAAACGACAGTTTTTTTGATCTCTTGCGCTTGCGCTTATCTATTAGCTATGCCCGTCAAAGATTAAAGCACTACAGAACATATTATAGGAAGCCATGTTGAAGCTAACTGATTTGGAATATCTAATATTCTAAATATTCTAATATCTTATAAAGACAATGATATTTAGTAGGAAAATGTATAAAGTTTTTGATATTGACAAGTATTTTTTTTTCAAATTTTAATTGAGTTTGAAAGTAATAAAAAAGTAATAGAATCCGTAAAAAGTAATAGATTCTATCAAATTAGACAAATGTCGTAATAAAGTAATAGACGATATAAAAAGTAATAGATTTGTTACAATTGTAATAGCAATAACAACACTGAATTGAAATGATAGTTTAATAATGTTACACTTACACCAAAGATTAATGTACATTCATCTTTGTCACTACTATCGTTTGTATATTGATCTACCCATCTCTAATAAGGTTTGACTTATGTTGTGTGTGTTATGTGGTCTCATGTCAGACTGTCCTCATCGCTTGTCGGTCGCGATCTTTTGCGCTCTGGAGCTTCTCCAGCACCATTGTTAGGGTTGCGGTTCGTAGCTGTTGCATTGGAAGAGAATTATCACTTGAATCAAATCAATAATTGAATGATTTATTTAAGTGAAATCTTGTTTTCAATTGCATAAATTCCTGCTGTTATTGTTTCAACAAATTGTGTTGAACTAGGTCGACCAAGGAATTAATTCCACTATCTTGATTGACCAGAATTCGATAGATGTCTTAGAAGAACTTGAAACCATGGAAAATCGCAAGAGCGCTGACTCTAACAATGGTGCTGGAGACGCTCCAGAGCGTAAGAGATCGCTACCAATAAGCGATGAAGACAATTTATTTGTACCATGTGCATGGTTTGTACTTGTGAACCGTACCATGAGTTTGACATAAGTCAAACCTTAATAGAGATGAGCAGATCAATATACATACAAACTATAGTAGTGATGTTCATTAACAATATTATAACAGACAGTAGCGCCATCACATTCACTAGGATGAACTATTTTACCTCCAAATACAGGTTTTTTTCTCTTTAATTTACTTAAATCTAATTTAATAAAATACTTTTCTAATATTCTTGCGAATATTTAACTTTGGAATCACAATTTTCTACCGGAATACATAAGTAGGGATAATGTAAGAAAATATTACAAGGAAGTTATTTATTATTTGACAGTGCGCCATCAAAAGACTATTTCACCCCTAAATGCAGGTTCCTACTCTTTAATTTACATATATCTAATTTAATATTACAATACTTAATTTAGTTTATTCAATATATAAGGTGTTATCGTTTACCGTCGAATAAATATAAGCAATTTACAATCACCAATTTTGCTGATAGATAACTGAAAATTGGTCTACTGTTTCATCATAGCCAATGATAATTTTGGCAGATTGTCGTTCCTTTTTTTAGAAAATGCAACTGAGGGAGCGATCATATCACATTAGCACAGCCATTGTCTTTAAAAGGACAATGGCACAGCTTTATGCCAAACATCAATGTTTAAAATATTGATATTAGTGATGTGCCAGTTTCCAGTATGTATCAAGTGCGTCTGGAAATTTCCGCACATCAGTTCAACTGAGCAAAGTAACAGATTGAAAGCATATGTTTTGACATTGACAACTAACGCAATAATAAAATAAATATAAAAGTTGACAAATGTAACAAATATTTATTTAATGTAGATAACAAAAATGATTAGGTTAATTAAAAATTACGTGGAGAAACTAGACCGTAAAAAGCTGGTGCAATTCATTAATAAACATTTGTAACCAATTTTTTCCTAATATGTATTAAGGACAATAATGTATTATCGGAATATAGTAACAACATCAATAAACAATGTTCGCTTCTTTAAAAAATAGAATTCGGGAGGAGACTGGGAACGACCTAAGTAAACTAACTGCAAAAATCACTTCATCGACTGTGCAGAAAATTGAAAGTTTACGGGGGCGATCGCACCATGGCTCAACATCCAGTTTAAATTCCATTGTATCATCAGAAGGACAAAGAGATGAATATTCACATCCGATTGATTCAGATGAGTTCAAACGAAGACTAACAAAGATTGAAACTGAATTTTCCAGAAAACTTGATGTTAAGGAACAAGAATGGCGTGAAATGATTAAGGAAAAAGACCGGAGGTTACAGACATTAGAAAAAGAGAAAGATGAGGCGTATAAACAAATATCGAAGCTCAAGGGCTCACTTAAGAATTCCGAAGGTTGGTTTCAAAAACAACTACCCCGGTTGTACTATATATTTGTTTTATTGCAGAACTTAAACAAAAGATTTTGGAGCATCGCGAAAACAGTGAACAAATGGAGAGTCTGCAAAGCCAGGAGTTGTTAAAAGTGAAGAAGTTAGTTTTGCTTCGAGAACAGGAATTGTCTGAGAAAAGTAATGCCTTGAAAGAGGCTACAACGAGTTTGGAGAAGTTGAGGAGTGAGATGAGTCGGTTGAGACGACAGGAGGAGATGTTAAGTGATGTACAGGTAAAAATAAAAATTATTAGTTGTTTTTTATAATAAATACATCTATTTGGATCGGTCAAATATTAATATCAATTGAAAAGTTGTGCTTTGATATCATATAATAATTTTTAAGGTGATCATTTGTAAATATAAATCAGTGTTTTTATAATATGTTTCTCTGTTGTATATTGTGCTTCTGGCGGCCTTTACGTTTCACAGGTATGTGCTTTGATATTGCTTTTAAAATACATTATGCATTACCTGCCTATTACTTCTAACTAAAATTTCTATTCCATATGGAAACAGGATGATTTAGAAGCATTGCGCCATTCCTCGTCGCGTGATATCGCTCATCTAGCCGCTAATCTAGCTAAAAGTGAGGAGGAGCGTAAACATTTAGCGGATTTAGTGGTGATTTTGCGGCAGAACAGTAACGGGGTTGATGATAAATTGATCAGTGAACGGAAATTGTTGGAACAGCGTTTGGAAGAGGCACATTTGCATTTGACGGATATCAAGACCTCGTGGAGTGAGAAGATTACTAATTTAGAGACACAGGTAGGTTGCAAACCTTTCTCTCCGCGAAAATCGAGAAAATATTCATGTGATGTCAGCAATTTCTCCTATCTAATATCAAAAAGAAAGGGTTTTATGAAGCTGTGAAGCTTAGTGTTCTCATCTCCGATGAATTTATGAGGCCCCACTAACTGCTATTATAGTTTGCAACTTTGCGTTTATGTCATTTAAAGCCTACGCTTCACACAGCCCTGAAATTTCACTCGCATATACTTCAATGTATCTAATATCAAAAACAAATGGTTTTATGAAGCTGTGAAGCTTAGTTTTCTCATCTCCGATGAATTTCTGAGACCCTACTAACTGCTATTAAGTTTGCAACTTTTCGTATATGTCTCTTAAAACTTAAGCTTCACACAGCCCTGAAATTTCACTCGCATATACTTCAATGTATCTAGTATCAAAAACAAAGGATTTTATGAAGCTGTGAAGCTTAGTTTTCTCATCTCCGATGAATTTCCGAGACCCTACTAACTGCTATTAAAGTTTGCAACTTTGCGTGTATGTCATTTAAAGCCTACGCTTCACACAGCCCTGAAATTTCATTCGCATATACTTCAATGTATCTAATATCAAAAACAAAGGCTTTCATGAAGCTGTGAAGCTTAGTTTTTTCACCTCCGATGAATTTCTAAGACCCTACTAAGTGCTATTAAAGTTTGTAACTTCGCGTATATGTCATTTAAAACTTACGCTTCACACACCCCTGAAATTTCACTTGCATACACGTCATTGTATCTAATATCAAAAACAAAGGGTTTTAGGAAGCTGTGAAGCTTAGTTTTCTCGCCTCCAATGAATTTCTGAGACCCTACTAACTATGCGTTCTGAACATTTATGCTCCACACGAGGTTGTTGTCTTCGCAGAACTGGCCTTAGGATAGCTCTGCCTACAACGAATCGGTCAACAGGGACTCGCTGTGGCTTTGACGAGTATTTTTCGACCGTGGCTAGGATGGAAACTTCTACTGTCAAGACAGGAGTTTTGTTTCTGGAACGTAACCACAAAACCTTAGCCTCATCAGCCCTAATGACTTTCTTAACCAAATTTTCCTGAGCAACGACCATTTCCAAGCTGTCAGACTTCGCAGCGAGGATTTTTCTTACACACAGGCGATTCATACCCTAACGATAAATATTTTGATGAAATTGCAGGTAGGCAGGCTGAGCCGGCAAGCAGCGGAAGAAGGAGCTGAACGTCGTCGAGCTATTGATGACAAAGAGAAACTACTTGAAAAAATCGCACAATTAGAAGCCGAACTAGAATGTAGCAAATTCGAATTAGCTAATAGAGAAACCAAAATTAAAAGACTGACTGAAGACGTCAACGAACTGTCCACTGAACTGAAACAGTTGCAAAACGACAATGAGGATGAGATAACGTTCCTGAGGAGGGAGCTCGTGAGTGCAAACATTGATACTATTGGGGATTGATTACTTCTATATGCTTCAGAAAATGCTTTAACTGGGGGTTTTCACGCTTTTTTCAAACTTTTGCGTGATATTTACTGGCACTTTTTTATTTGTTTAGTGTATATTTTATTATTATTATTATTTTTTATATAGAAATTGAAGTTAATAATTAATTTTTTTAATAATATTATTTGTTTTATTATTATATTTATTGTATTATTATTATATATTGTATTAATTGTTGTTACTATAATTTAATTAATAAAAAATGTTTATTTCTTTTTGTTTTAACTTTATTTGCTTTTATTTGGTGTTTTGTTTTTGTTATTTAAATTAATATTTTCTGTAGTTTCTTATTGGAATTATCTCGGAATGTATATATTATACAGTGTGTCCACGGATTCAGTGCACGTCAAGTTTATAATTAAAAGTGATGACACCACGGTCAGTTTGCATTTTGATCGGCCAACTTTGATATAACGGTTTGTTTTTTCGTTTCCCTGGATTCAAAACAATGGTATACTGTTTTTTGTGTACATTAATCGCATATGTCAAATTGACAGGTTAACCTTTTGTCATTTACACTTTACGTGTATTCAATTCGTGGATACACTGTATTATATATTTTTTTAAGTAGTTCATTGCTTATCGAAGTTAGCAATATTTATTTATATTAAAATCATAAAATTCTCTACATACCATGTACGTTTTGAGCACATGTGCTCATCATCAGTGGCTTCTTGTTTATCTTTTGTCCGCAAGGGTATATCTACGCATTTTTTCTTTATTATCTTTAGAAATATCCGGTTTAGGGTAAAACTGTATAGCAAAAGTTTGTTCCCTAATCAATTCTACATGTCGGTGACTATGAATGTATACAGTATGTCCACGGTAAGAGTCGACTAAAAATTTCATTTTTCGACAAAAAGTCACTCTTCATAAAAAGTTCTACTTGTTTTGAAAAGTCTATTGTCATACTTTAAATTTGAAAATATTATACAGGGGGGTCGATAAGCAAGAAAACGTGAAATGCTATTAAGAGCAAACCAACTACATACTTTTATTTTTCGTTTTGGAGCAAAGTAGCAAATAAAAAAAAATCCTATCCAAAGACTAATAATTCTAAAATATAAAGTCAGTTTTCCAAATTGTACTTTTTGTAACGTTTTTGAATTTAACTTTTGCGACAAGCTGCAAATTTTAAGACCGAGTTCACGTTGCGTGTGCAACTCTGTACATTTTCCACCTGTTTCGGCTGTTGATCTTTCAGGATTACAGAATAATTTTACTCGCATACACTGCAATGTATCTAACATCAAAAACAAAGGCTTTCATGAAGCTGTGAAGCCTAGTTTTTTCACCTCTGATGAATTTCTGAGACCCTACTAACGGCTATTAAAGTTTGCAACTTTGCGTATATGTCTTTTAAAACCTACGCTTCACGCAGCCCTGAATTTTCACTCTCATACACTTCAATGTATCTAATCTCAAAAACAAAGTGTTTAATGAAGCTGTGAAGCTTAGTTTTTTCACCTCTGATGAATTTCTGAGACCCTATTAACAGATATTAAAGTTTGCAACTTTGCGTATATGTCTTTTAAAACCTACGCTTCACGCAGCCCTGAAATTTCACTCTCATACGCTTCAATGTATCTAATATTAAAAACAAAGGGTTTAATGAAGCTGTGAAGCTTAGTTTTCTCACCTCCGATGAATTTCTGAGACCCTACTAACGGCTATTAAAGTTTGCAACTTTTCGTATATGTCTTTTAAAACCTACGCTCCCCACACAGCCTTGAAATTTCACTCTCATACACTTCAATGTATCTAATATCAAAAACAAAGGTTTTCATGAAACTGTGAAGCTTAGTTTTTTCACCTCTGATGAATTTCTGAGACCCTACTAACTGCTATTAAAGTTTGCAACTTTGCGTGTATGTCTTTTAAAACCTACGCTTCACACAGCCCTGAAATTTCACTAGCATACACTTCAATGTATCTAAAATCATAAACAAAGGCTTTCATGAAGCTGTGAAGCTTAGTTTTCTCACCTTCGATGAATTTCTGAGACCCTACTAACGGCTATTAAAGTGTGCAACTTTGCGTATATGTCTTTTAAAACCTACGCTTCACACAGCCCTGAAATTTGACTCGCATATACTTCAATGTATCTAATATCAAAAACAAAGGCTTTCATGAAGTTGTGAAGCTTAGTTTTCTCACCTCCGATGAATTTCTGAGACCCTACTAACTGCTATTAAAGTTTGCAACTTTGCGTGTATGTCTTTTAAAACCTACGCTTCACACAGCCCTGAAATTTCACTCGCATACACCTCAATGTATCTAATATCAAAAACAAAGGGTTTTATGAAACTGGGAAGCTTAGTTTTTTCACATCTGATGAATTTCTGAGACCCTACTAACGTCTATTAAAGTTTGCAACTTTGCGTTTATGTCTTTTAAAACCTACGCTTCACACAGCCCTGAAATTTCACTCGCATATACTTCAATGTATCTAATATCAAAAACAAAGGGTTTTATGAAGCTGTGAGTCTTAGTTTTCTCACCTCCGATGAATTTCTGATACCCTACTAACTGCTATTAAAGTTTGCAACTTTGCGTATATGTCTTTTAAAACCTACGCTTCACACAGCCCTGAAATTTCACTCGCATACACCTCAATGTATCTAATATCAAAAACAAAGGGTTTTATGAAGCTGTGAAGCTTAGTTTTCTCACCTCCGATCAATATCCGAGACCCTACTAACTGCTATTAAAGTTTGCAACTTTGCGTATATGTCATTTAAAGCCTATGCTTCACACAGCCCTGAAATTTCACTCGCATACACTTCAATGTATCTAATATCAAAAACAAAGGGTTTTATGAAGCTGTGAAGCTTAGTTTTCTCACCTCCGATCAATATCCGAGACCCTACTAACTGCTATTAAAGTTTGCAACTTTGCGTATATGTCATTTAAAGCCTATGCTTCACACAGCCCTGAAATTTCACTCGCATACACTTCAATGTATCTAATATCAAAAACAAAGAGTTTTATGAAGCTGTGAAGCTTAGTTTTTTCATCTCTGATGAATTTCTGAGACCCTACTAACGGCTATTAAAGTTTGCAACTTTGCGTATATGTCTTTTAAAACCTACGCTTTACACAGCCCTGAAGTTTCACTCTCATACACTTCAATGTATCTAATATCAAAAACAAAGGGTTTTATGAAACTGTGAGTCTTAGTTTTCTCACCTCCGATGAATTTCTGATACCCTACTAACTGCTATTAAAGTTTGCAACTTTGCGTATATGTCTTTTAAAACCTACGCTTCACACAGCCCTGAAATTTCACTCGCATACACCTCAATGTATCTAATATCAAAAACAAAGGGTTTTATGAAGCTGTGAAGCTTAGTTTTCTCACCTCCGATCAATATCCGAGACCCTACTAACTGCTATTAAAGTTTGCAACTTTGCGTATATGTCATTTAAAGCCTATGCTTCACACAGCCCTGAAATTTCACTCGCATACACTTCAATGTATCTAATATCAAAAAACAAAGGGTTTTATGAAACTGTGAAGCTTAGTTTTTTCACCTCTGATGAATTTCTGAGACCCTACTAACTGCTATTAAAGTTTGCAACTTTGCGTATATGTCTTTTAAAACCTACGCTTCACACAGCCCTGAAATTTCACTCGCCTACACTTCAATGTATCTTATATCAAAAACAAAGGGTTTTATGAAGCTGTGAGTCTTAGTTTTCTCACCTCCGATGAATTTCTGATACCCTACTAACTGCTATTAAAGTTTGCAACTTTGCGTATATGTCTTTTAAAACCTACGCTTCACACAGCCCTGAAATTTCACTCGCATACACCTCAATGTATCTAATATCAAAAACAAAGGGTTTTATGAAGCTGTGAAGCTTAGTTTTCTCACCTCCGATCAATATCCGAGACCCTACTAACTGCTATTAAAGTTTGCAACTTTGCGTATATGTCATTTAAAGCCTATGCTTCACACAGCCCTGAAATTTCACTCGCATACACTTCAATGTATCTAATATCAAAAAACAAAGGGTTTTATGAAACTGTGAAGCTTAGTTTTTTCACCTCTGATGAATTTCTGAGACCCTACTATCTGCTATTAAAGTTTGCAACTTTGCGTATATGTCTTTTAAAACCTACGCTTTACACAGCCTTGAAGTTTCACTCTCATACACTTCAATGTATCTAATATCAAAAACAAAGGGTTTTATGAAGCTGTGAAGCTTAGTTTTCTCACCTCCGATCAATATCCGAGACCCTACTAACTGCTATTAAAGTTTGCAACTTTGCGTATATGTCATTTAAAGCCTATGCTTCACACAGCCCTGAAATTTCACTCGCATACACTTCAATGTATCTAATATCAAAAACAAAGAGTTTTATGAAGCTGTGAAGCTTAGTTTTTTCATCTCTGATGAATTTCTGAGACCCTACTAACGGCTATTAAAGTTTGCAACTTTGCGTATATGTCTTTTAAAACCTACGCTTTACACAGCCCTGAAGTTTCACTCTCATACACTTCAATGTATCTAATATCAAAAACAAAGGGTTTTATGAAACTGTGAGTCTTAGTTTTCTCACCTCCGATGAATTTCTGATACCCTACTAACTGCTATTAAAGTTTGCAACTTTGCGTATATGTCTTTTAAAACCTACGCTTCACACAGCCCTGAAATTTCACTCGCATACACCTCAATGTATCTAATATCAAAAACAAAGGGTTTTATGAAGCTGTGAAGCTTAGTTTTCTCACCTCCGATCAATATCCGAGACCCTACTAACTGCTATTAAAGTTTGCAACTTTGCGTATATGTCATTTAAAGCCTATGCTTCACACAGCCCTGAAATTTCACTCGCATACACTTCAATGTATCTAATATCAAAAAACAAAGGGTTTTATGAAACTGTGAAGCTTAGTTTTTTCACCTCTGATGAATTTCTGAGACCCTACTAACTGCTATTAAAGTTTGCAACTTTGCGTATATGTCTTTTAAAACCTACGCTTCACACAGCCCTGAAATTTCACTCGCCTACACTTCAATGTATCTTATATCAAAAAACAAAGGGTTTTATGAAACTGTGAAGCTTAGTTTTTTCACCTCTGATGAATTTCTGAGACCCTACTATCTGCTATTAAAGTTTGCAACTTTGCGTATATGTCTTTTAAAACCTACGCTTTACACAGCCTTGAAGTTTCACTCTCATACACTTCAATGTATCTAATATCAAAAACAAAGGGTTTTATGAAGCTGTGAAGCTTAGTTTTCTCACCTCCGATCAATATCCGAGACCCTACTAACTGCTATTAAAGTTTGCAACTTTGCGTATATGTCATTTAAAGCCTATGCTTCACACAGCCCTGAAATTTCACTCGCATACACTTCAATGTATCTAATATCAAAAACAAAGAGTTTTATGAAGCTGTGAAGCTTAGTTTTTTCATCTCTGATGAATTTCTGAGACCCTACTAACGGCTATTAAAGTTTGCAACTTTGCGTATATGTCTTTTAAAACCTACGCTTTACACAGCCCTGAAGTTTCACTCTCATACACTTCAATGTATCTAATATCAAAAACAAAGGGTTTTATGAAGCTGTGAAGCTTAGTTTTTTCACCTCTGATGAATTTCTGAGACCCTACTAACTGCTATTAAAGTTTGCAACTTTGCGTATATGTCTTTTAAAACCTACGCTTTACACAGCCTTGAAGTTTCACTCTCATACACTTCAATGTATCTAATATCAAAAACAAAGGGTTTTATGAAGCTGTGAAGCTTAGTTTTCTCACCTCCGATCAATATCCGAGACCCTACTAACTGCTATTAAAGTTTGCAACTTTGCGTATATGTCATTTAAAGCCTATGCTTCACACAGCCCTGAAATTTCACTCGCATACACTTCAATGTATCTAATATCAAAAAACAAAGGGTTTTATGAAACTGTGAAGCTTAGTTTTTTCACCTCTGATGAATTTCTGAGACCCTACTAACTGCTATTAAAGTTTGCAACTTTGCGTATATGTCTTTTAAAACCTACGCTTCACACAGCCCTGAAATTTCACTCGCCTACACTTTAATGTATCTAATATCAAAAACAAAGGGTTTTATGAAGCTGTGAGTCTTAGTTTTCTCACCTCCGATGAATTTCTGATACCCTACTAACTGCTATTAAAGTTTGCAACTTTGCGTATATGTCTTTTAAAACCTACGCTTCACACAGCCCTGAAATTTCACTCGCCTACACTTTAATGTATCTAATATCAAAAACAAAGGGTTTTATGAAGCTGTGAGTCTTAGTTTTCTCACCTCCGATGAATTTCTGATACCCTACTAACGTCTATTAAAGTTTGCAACTTTGCGTATATGTCTTTTAAAACCTACGCTTCACACAGCCCTGAAAATTTACTCGCATACACTTCAATGTATCTAATATCAAAAACAAAGGGTTTTATGAAACTGTGAAGCTTATTTTTCTCATCTTCCATGAATTTCCGAGAGCCTGCTAATTTCACTCACATACACAATCTATACAATATCAAATACGGAAGGCTTCGTGAAGCTTCCAAGCTTAGTTTTCTCACAGCGTCCTCCTGTACACAAATAAGCCAACAATTTTCCATAATTACTAAAGTAATAAATTAATTCTACGTAGTGTTTTTTTTTTATATTTCTTAATTGTCATGCAAAATTAATATTCTCTACAGGAATATAAATAAAACATCAAGAAAAATATAAAACGTATGAATATTAAATATTTTATTTCGTTGTAAATATTAAAATATACAGTGAGTGCCAAAAGTCACCCATAAATTCGATACAATTAGAGGAAAGCGACTCTGTTTCACACCTTGGCATGGAGGCCCACCATCTTGTTGAAACCCAGTTAAATCTTCTGGAATCTACGGGGTTATGTGCTTCAAGAAATATACGACATAAATCGGGAATCAATTCATTTGGTAGACAAAAGATCGACTCGTCGGAAAACAAAATGTCCTATCCCAAAACTCAATTCGACGGTCTGGATCATCTATTTTTTTATCCTTCTCACTCATGATTTTCCAGTATTATTACCATCATCATCAGCATTCACTCGCTAACGAGTATGAATCACTCCACTCAAGGATTTCTGTTGTGAATCCTACGATGGCCTCAAATCCTGTCACAAAATTGACACACCCAAGCACCACCATTCACTCGGTCTGCCGTTCGCGATCTGATCCCAGTTGTTCTTACATCTAATCCACACTTCTTCAGTTCAAGCCCGATACTCCTGTATACGCTGTTAAATGCATTTAGTACATATTGAAGATCGTCTTCTGTATCAGCTAGAACAACATTGTCATCCGCGTATTGAAGCTCAATGACTGAGGCCATGTGGATACGATCTTCGTCCCAGCTAACAGTCTACGAAGGTTGAAGAGTCCGCCGCCATCAAATCTGTAGACGATCTCTATTCCCCCCGGCAGTTTATTCTCAACAAGTTGAATGACACAACCCTGCTTTAAGCCAGTTGTTATTGGAGAACTTGTTGAATTGTTATACAATATACTGGAGGTTGGAGGAAGATCTCGCACGTGTGTTCTTCTCACTGCCGTTTCAAATTCAAATCATCATCTTTTGAGGTTGGGCCTTTTGGATAATTCTGAATGCTGCTTGTGCCTGAAGGATGAGGTCACGGCGGATCATATATTATGTTCCTTTCCAGCTGTCTCTAGAACAAGACGAGTCTTGTCACTGTCAGTGTATAAACTTTCTCCTTCTGGGACGCCTTGTGGTGGTCATTGAGCAGAATTCTAAGTGGACTTGCCAAGGTTTTTTTAAATTAAATTTCACCATAAACGTACTAAACCTAATATTTCTTTAAAGGACAACTGCAAGACGCAAATCAAAGTCGTTGAGAAGAACCTGGAAAATGCAGAAAGTGAATTAGATAAATCTGAAGATGAGAATAGCAAATTAAAAGTGTCCATGGATTCGGAACATTTGACCAACAATTCATTGCGACAAATTATAGCGAAATTAGAAAAGGAACTTGGGGAGGAGAAATCCAATTCGTTGAATGTCCAGAAAACTCTGACGAGGTGAATTTGATTTATTTTGTCAATAATGCGAGCTAGGAAAGACATTAAAAATAGTTTTTTTGAAATGATTCTGGAATTTTCAGGGTGACATCAGAGAAGAATGTGGCTCTGTTAAGAAATGCCGAGTTGTCTCAGCAGATGGAAATGATAAAGCAGGATACGCGTCGACAAGAGTTGGAAATGAATGAGATAATGAACAAATTGGCACAGTTTGAAGAGGAAAATACGAAGTTAAAGCAAAACAAGCAGATTGAACAGAGGTTGAATAACAGTATTATTAGTTTAGAGGAGCAGATATCAGAGAAAAATAAGGTAAATATCCCGGGTTGTTTTCCTCATTTCCATCCTCCACGTGGTTTCATTTTCAGACTATCAAAATTCTCCAACTAAGACTGGCCGATATGAAGAAGACGCTCCAACAAGAACTGCGCACCCCAGGCAACCCAAACTACCACAGTGATTTGATGGATAACAATTCACCAGCGATACTTACCCCTAGCCAAATATCTTCAAAGTCATTCCCGAGTACAGTAAGACGTGACGATGAAGATGTCAACTTCAAGTATCTGAAGCATGTTGTGATCAAGTTTCTCACGAGTAAAGACTATGAGGCGCAACACCTGATTAAAGCCATTGCGACGGTGTTGAATTTCACGCCCGATGAGGAGAAACTGATACACGATACGTTGGAGTGGAAGAAATCGTGGTTTGGAGGGAGTAAGCCACCGAGGTTGAGTAGAGTGAATAATAGTAGTACTAGTAGATCCAGGACTTATAATTCTAGTTGATGGTTTTAATATTCAATTGTTTCTTAAGGCGTTTACAGGTACAGTACTTCAAATTAGGCAAGGCAAGAGCTTTCACAACCCACCACTATCTATCCGTTGACCCTCGTTCGTTAACCGCATCTCTAAGAAGAAGATGAGCTTACGTCTTCAATCTGTGTCTTCTAAAAATACTTTTAACCAATGAAAACCCCCGGCAATTAACCCAAACACTGTACCATGAGAGTAGTACTAATCGATCCAGGATTTATAATTGTTCCACGAAGAAATCAGTGGGAAAGCCATCAGTACTTCCAAGAAGGAAAGGCAAATTAGCAAAAGCTCGCAATTAACACCGGAGAATAGACTATCTGACTCAGAGGAGATGTAGAGCTACATCTTCAATCTCGGACTTCTAAAAATACTTTTATTTTAACCAAAGAAAACCCCAAGCAATTAACCCAAACACTGTACCATGAGAGTAGTACTAATCGATGCAGGATTTATAATTGTTCCACGAAGAAATCAGTACTTCCAAGAAGACAGCCTTGTCTTCTTGGAAGAAGACAGCCTTGTCTTTTTTAATTTGCCTAAATTAGCAAGAGCTCGCCATTAGCACCGAAGAATAGACTATCTGACTCAGAGGAGATCGGCTCTATATTGTACCTTCGTTTGCTCAGTTTTTGGAAATACAGACCGGATTTGCGTTTGATCCTGACAGCGGAAGCTTCTCTCAAAAGCCAACAGTATCTATCTGCAGATCCTCGTTCGTCAACGCGGTTTGTATGGCACATTGAGCCACATTCTATTCTCCAAACTTTCAAGGAAGGATCTTTAACAGTTCCTGCAGATGAAGAGCTACATCTTCAATCTCTGTCACACTCTGATACATTGAACCATGACAGTAGTACTAATATATCCAGGATTTCTAATTGTTCCACGAAGAAATCTGTGGAAAAACCGTCAGTAGTTTCAAGAAGGCAAGGCAAATTAGCAAGAGCTCGCTATTAGCACCGGAGAATAATTAAGCCTTCCCTAACTATCTGACTTACGAGAGATTCTGGTCTATATTGTACCTACGTTTGCTCAGTTTTTGGTGAAACAGACCGGATTCGCGTTTGATCCGGGCAGCGGAAGCTTCTTTCAAACTACAACAGTATCCGCCGATCTTCGTTCGTCAACGCGGTTTGTATGTACATTGAGGCACATTCAATTCTCCGATCTTTCAAGGAAGGATCTTCAACAGTTCCTGCAAATGAAGAGCCACATCTGCTAAAAATATTTTTAACCTCCGAAAACATCATATAATTGACAAGCTCGTTTGAACGGTGCATGACATGTTTGATTACTTATCCATCCAGGGTAAGAACATCCTAATAGACAGTGTTGCCACATATTGGACGCCATAATACTCAATATACAGATTAAAGTTCAGCCTGTAAACGCCTTTAAGAATTAGTTCCAGAGGGATCGTGAAGTCGATTGTTACTTTACAATATTGAGAGGCATCTGTGACGTTATAATTATGTATATAGCTTAAAAGAATATTTTAAATTAGGTAATGTTCATTTCTTGTGGAATAATATCTGGTAAATTATTAATTATGGGATGATTTATACCAGGTATGACAATTAAATAACCGGACTACTCTCAAAAACTAGGTTTCTTCCCCTTCAGCATATTATCCTTCACGTTTTTCTTACTCACTCTTTCCAGGACGCCAGTGTAGTACTCCTGGTTGATCCTGTGACGCTGACTTACCAATTCAATCATGATGATACTCTTAAGCGTTGCCACGTTGCGTCAATGAGTTCAGGATCTTCTGTGAGGTGATCCATGATGTCAGAGCAAATGCTTTCTTTATTCATTGTTTCCTGGCGTGTTAGGTTTTTTTTGGTACCATTTTTGCCCAAGCTTTCGTTATTGCAGACCCTCTGTTCATGTTCGTAAATCTGACATCACCCACGCACTTTTTTAGAATTTTTTAAGGTTATCAGTAGTTCAACAATCTTCCGAAAATCGTTTGTGTCATTGTAAAAATGACAGGTGACATGCGTAGATAGATGGAACAACATGTCAACTGGGTGCCCAGTCCAGTTGTTTAATTATTGTTGTACCTCGTATTAAATGAAAATAATAATAAAAAAAGTATTACCTAGGTACCTAGGGATAATATATTACGTTGTACCAATTATTATTAACCAAATTTTGTAATAAATTTTAAAGAATATTAATATATAAATCAGCTTAAAATTTGTTTCGTTTCATAAGTATTTTCCTGGTTCCTTATAACGCCCACCCCATAACCGCAAGGAGTTATTTATTTCAAACACCAATGTTTAAATTTCCATACTGATGAGGACAAGTAGACCGAAATTATGCCCTTCACCTTCATCAGAAAATGATGATATGTCTACTGGTTGCAGCTTTTGGTTACAATGGGGAGAAAATAATAATAGATTTAATCCTTTTTCCTACGAGCGTGTAGTAAAGTCCACTTTCCCGCATTTTTTTAGTTGCCAAAGGTTTATTTCGATTAGCTAATCTAATTATTTCAGACAACGGTCGTTACGAGTAAAAGGAGATCAAGTTTACGTAATCCTGATTAAAGCAATAATACAACGATTAAAGTTTATATTAAATATATTTAAAAATTGTCTATAATATAAAAAAAATATCACAATAATTACTAAGAAGTACTTAATAGTTTGTTAAAAAAAATACTAAAAATCTGTGGTGTACAAATGATTCCTAAATCTAAAAAAAAACAGTTTAAGTAATATTTCAAATCAACAAAGAAAAATAAAATGACAGTAACTACTAAATCCACAAAACTCCTTTAAAAAATCCCTTTGAATCCGTAGATTCTTTCCCAAGTGTGTCCTAATTCCTGAGACCCTTATTCAGGTTTATTTTATTGTCGTTCCCTCAGGCGCTCAAGGGCAGTTAAAAACCTTGATCAGAAACTGATATAACCTGAGGAAGCGACTTTACAATTAGAAATATCAACACCTCTAAAGTATCTCTCACAATTACTAGAGATCCTATGATAGGGGGTGGGGACCTCAAGAGGATACTAGTCCTAACTTTATTACAAACAAAATAGGGAGCATGATCCTCCTCATCCAGAAGATGATGGTCAAAAGCCTTGCTTTCGACACACGCCATCTACCTTAAAAAGTAGGCATTTCAAAAATCTCCAATGCAATTTCATGAAGCTTGCAAAAGGACAACAAAGGCAAATGCAAGCTTCGACCTAAAGTGCGCTTTGTAAAGTCATCAGTGGTCCAAATAAACCTTGGGCAACACCGGATGACTGGTGTCATAAACTACAAATTATGCTCGAAGGTCCAAAAATTAATTACCGGTAAATTTTTTCAATATTTTTTTATTGTATCATTTTAATTGTTGATGCTGATCTGAAATATTGGCGGTATTGATCGATTTTAAAAAATATATATAAAGCTTAATAATACTAATAGAAATTCAATAAACAAAAAATTAAAGCTCATATAATAACCTTCGGTGTTGGATGATCTACAGCTGTCATAAAATACAAACTATTGCCTATTATACGAGAACAGAAAGGCTCGAAGGCCCAAAAATCAGTGCTTTAGCGCCTTGAAGTTATTAACAGTTTTGGACAATCTGTGCAGCTTTGGAGTTAATATGACTCACCTTACCATTCCTTCAGGCATCTAACTAAATGCTATATCATGAGTGATCAAGTACCTGTATTTTAACTGTAAAAAGCTCACAGTTGCCCCGTCCAAATCATTTACATAAAACAATAAAGACAACAATATACAGCTGTCATAAAAGAAAAACAAACTATTGCCTATTATACAAGAAGGCTCGAAGGCCCAAAAATTAGGTACCGGTATTGTATCATTTTAAATAAAAATTCAATAAAGAAAAAATTAAAGCTCATATAATAACCTTCGGGGTTGGATGATCTACAGCTGTGATAAAATACAAACTATTGCCTATTATACAAGAACCGCAAGGCTCGAAGGCCCAAAAATGAGGTATCGGTAAATTTCTTGTATATTTTTGATTGTATCATTTTAATTTTCATTGCTGATCTGAAATATTGGTGCTATTGATCGATTTAAAAAAAAATATATAAAGCTTAATAATAATACTAATAAAAATTCAATAAAGAAAAAATTAAAGCTCATATAATAACCTTCGGACGCCACACCTTAATCACACTATCTTGGCTACCAGTACAAATAAAATTCAGATCTGCCGATATGTCAATGGATTTAATAGAACCTGAAAGCAGTAACAGTGACATTGACAGTTCTTATGACAATCAGTATTGACATCGTGGTGGATTGCAAATTTATAAAGTTTCAACGAAACAATGCATCAAATGTACCAGTTAGGGAGACCGGTTTGCTGATCGACATTCCTTATGTGCTCAGCTGAATTTTCGCTTACAAGGTCAAACTCTATCTGGGCTTTAGAGCAGCTCAAATCAACGACCATTTTGCTCACAAAATCATCTTTCCGATGAGGTGACCGGGAAATTACTGAATTTTCCGTAGTCATAGAGAAGCGTCCTGAAGGTATCAGAGGCTGCGTTTTGAAGCAGAGAGATTTGTATTGTGAGATGCTCTTAAAGAGAAAACTGCAGACTTACCTGAGTGCGCAGCCGGTAATTCACATAACATTCTAACCTCAAACATATCCCATAAGTACATGGTACCGTCATCCGTGCCAAGTGCTAATAGAAAACTAGACCATCTAATTGAGGACACGTGGGTTTTCAATGTGGTACTGAACACTGACATACCGGACGTTACATCGATCACCTATAAAATTAGTGGCATAAAGACAGTATCCGAGGATTGCCTCTTTAGTTTTGCACACAAGGCTGCAATAAAACAGTGTTAAAGACATTGTTGCATCCTTCACGGGTTTGTTGCTACAATCAAAATTGCGTTTGCGAAGGTTTCGAATGCCTCTCCTGACGACCTTTGCGCACGCAGTACGTTTTTGATTTTCGGGAACTCAAATAAATCGTTAAGGCGACTTAGGTCTGTATCTACAAGTCTTCTTACCAGGGTTTCCTTCCATCTATAAGGATCTTGGGCCATATAATCTAGCGACTGCAAAGGGAAAGTTTTACAAGAGGTCTGAGCGGGTTCCAATTCGCGTTCCCAATCTTCTTTTTGCACAGTGTTAACAAGTTCTTCTCCTGTTTGACCTCAAGAAAGATTGTCCTTCCATCAAGAATCAGCTTTGCTAGCCTTAACCGTTTGCAGGGAGCTGTTGGATTGAAATAATGCGTTTACTCTTCATTTTAGATAGTCAATCAGAGGGAGAAAGGCCCTGGAAGAAGAACCAGGCAATAGGAATGAAGAACGTATGAGAATGTCGTTGATTAAGGGTCAGAATGATCAGGAAGTAATTTAGGATCGAACATATCAAGGATATTTGAAGAGAAAGTGGTTTGACTTTAGAAAATTGATTAGGATTTACCGCGGCGTCCGAGCAGGGTTTTATGTGACAGGTGGACTGTTACCAACTTGGCTGCGTTTTGACAGAGAGTTCCGCAACTGTTGGACGGTGGTCGTCAGGTCAATGTTGTTGTAGTCTTCTTTTGCAGTTTTGGGAATAGCTTCAGCAACCATGGGACCACAGGGGACCGGCATGATCATCGATTCTATAACAGCCTCTCCGATTAAATGCATTGTGATTAGAAATTTCTCAACACTGAAAGAAACTTCGCTATTTTAAGGTTATGTTCACTAATGGTGGAGGTTATTTTTACAAGGGACGTTTGATCAGTCCCCGTATGCACAACTAAAAAGACGGTCCTGTAAAACAACGTTGCAAACCTGAAAAATTCGATCAGTCCCACCGAGCGCCAACTTATGGGCATCCGGACTATAATGTATTGTATTAACTTTGCCAGAACTCGCCTGGTATTTTTTATACAAAGAGAAATTACGCGTTTCCCATATATAAACTTCACCGTCTTGTGTACCAACAGCCAAATATTTATTTTCCCTAAAAATACCAACATACACAAGTTTCGTGTGTCTGATGATGAAAAACAAAATGTTACCTGTCAAAATCGACGCACAACACTTGCGAATTATGGTCGATCTGTTTATGTAAACACTGTAATGGTTTAGTCGACGCCCCATAACCGTTTAGACCTTTCCACACTTTTATTGTACAATCACCACTGCCAGAAACTAAAAGATTGGATTCGATACCGAAACATAAACACGTAATTGCATCTTCGTGCGCCAGCACATTCTCTACCACTTTGCCATAGTCCAAATCGTAGATAACTCTGAAAAAAATCATGGACATGCATAGAAATTCATTTATCAACAATTCTAGCACCCTGGGAAGGTATATAAAGGCCGTGGTCTGGCCAGAAAAGTTTGGGATAATTGTTGTAGTGGTCTTAGGGTGTTATTGTGTGAGAACCAGACTCATAAGCCCTTAGCACACCGAGGATAACTTCCTGCCGTTCGTTAGACTCCTTGCCATCTATTGGCAAGCTGGGATCTTTTGCAAGATTGAGATCAACAGTGTCTCTGAATAGCCCAATGGTCAAAACTGCGAGTGGTTCGATGGCGAAGAGTTTTTTGTCTATCTTGTAGAGAAAGTACCGGAATGCCATACGAAAGCAAAATCTTCAGCCCCGTAATGTCTTGCAAAGTAAAGCCATAAAATGCTCATTATCTTCATGTCAAGGTCGCGCAGCTTCACTATAGTGTATTGAAGGGCCAGTAGAGCGAGGATGTTTGTTGCAGCGACTTTGTTCTTATGTCAACCTTGAAGACCAGATTTGCCTTCGTCCACCAAATTCAGGACCTCATTATGGTGTGCGAGGCGGTTTTTCTTAAGACGGACAATTGCACAATGGTGGAGCCCAACATTACGAGACTCCAGTTAAGATTTGTGTGTTGCCTGATGCCAAACAACTCTACCAGAGTGGCATCATTTGTTCAAGCCGTAAAATTCATTAACATGCATAGAAATTGATTTATCAACAACCAAAAATCGCTCAAGGTTTTCCAGAAACCTGGAAAAAGGCCGTGCACTCGCCAGAAGCGTTTGAACTGTTATTTTGTAGTAGTGTTAAGGCCTTAGGACACACAATGACCCGAGGATAACTTCCTTCTGCATCCTGCTCGTTACACTCTTTGCCATCTTATGGCAAGCTGGGATCTTTTGCAGGTTTGAGATCAACTACAACAAAACTACGAGTGGTTCGATGGCGAAGGGTTTTTTTCTCCATCTTGTAGAGAAAGAAGCACCGGAATTTCTTTAACTAAAGAGTAAAGTACCACATCCTGAAAGACAATAATGAATCATGAAATCTTTCATCTATCACTTTACCCCGCTGGATCTTAACAAGAAAGGATCAGCATCAGTTTTGACAAACCTATGTCTTCAATGTGTTTCTTAAGGTTGCCTCCTTCACGCAAGTCCCTCGGTTAAAACGCTCTAACGCAGATATTGATCTCAAAGAAGAATCTCCAGCCCCCTAATGTCTTGCAAAGTAAAGCCATAAAACGGTATAAGGTGATAATCTTTCGAATCTTCATATCAAGTTGGCGCAGCTCCGCTATAGTGTAAAGAAGGACCAGAAGGGCGAGGATGTTTGTTGAACCGACTTTGTTCTTATGACTTGCACACTTGTCGAGCCCTTGACATGAGACTCGTGTGTCACCTGATGCAAAAGGAATGCACCAGATTGGCATCACCGGAACGGGTATCGAAAGCTCTATCAGCTAGGCCACCGGGAGTTTCCGCTTAAACTTCAGGCAGCATTTGGCCGTCGCTGTTCCTATAGGGTTTGGCCTGTCGTTCTTTGTCAAGTTGAGGTGTCTGAAAGAGAAATTTACTTACATTTGATTGTCCCAACTGCCAATAACCAACAAGTTTGTATCTGGTAACGGTGCACAACTGCTCAAAGGCATATTTCCAACAGTAGCACTTCTAATTTGTCGATTTTGTGGTATTGAAAATACTTTTAACTTTGAATCATGCCCAACCGATGTAATTTTCGTACAATCCTCACTAATCAATACATGTGACACTGTATTTTTGTGCGAATGGAACGAATGAGTTAGTTCCAGTTCGGATATGGTTTTCCATTGATCTAAATCAGCAAAAGAACTAATTATAGGTTAATGCTTACAGCTCTAAAATACGCTTACTCTCTGTTCTGGACGATTCAGTAACAATATGATATGGTTCATCGAGTAAAGGCAATCCAACTTTCCTTTGCGGATGCGGTACTTTAAACACTTGCTTCGGAATTTGTCCAAACTCCATGATTTGCACCTCCAACGCATGACGCTCATTCAAATCCGATATCGCCTCTAAATCCACGGTACCCTCATAACATAAGTAGTAAAATACTAAAACCAACATTCAACTCACAAAACTTCTTAATTCACACTGAGCATTCACTTACAATTGTTCGATTTAACTGCTTCCGCATCCTTTTGTTTGTAACCGAATATCAAATCGATCCAGTGATGTAAGGTATTCGATACGAAGTCACTTTCTAAAGCATCTCGAAGTTTTTGCACGAAATATTTTGGACTCTTCGCCCATGGGGGTAGTTCGACGTCGCCAACCTTCGCGTTCGTGTGGCGATAACCAAAATTAATACCTTTGCTGTTTAATAGAAACTTCCCTGAAATTAAATTGGGAAAACGTCAGCATTGCAAAGACTAACATTGAAAGAATAGATGATACATAGTCCCAGGCCTTCTGAAACGAAAGGAGAGCTCCTGGAGGAATAGAAGTCCTCTGAAGGCCCGCATCAAGTGCCCCAGGATTTCATTAGTCGGAGAGAAAAAGTCCAGTCTGAACATTGATTGGTCAAACGACATGCCCTAGGGATAAAACTATCCCTGGCGTAATTTATCCGCTAATATACCCCATGAAAGGCATGAGTCGCCAGCTCTGGGAGGAACATGGAGCCCAACCTGTGAGAGCAAGAAGATGCACGAATGATATTATTAATAATTTTGTATAAAATGGTCAGGTCTCTCATGCCCCTACGTGCTCCCAACGTACTCAATCCCATCTCCTCCATCAGTGCATCATAATTGCAGCCATGGTCAACAGGTGGTGGGCGACGGAGCTTGAAATGTGTAAATCCTCGCGATATGAGCCACATGACAGGCATAGAGAGGGCTCCAAACCGTAGATGCGTACTTGAGATGAAGTCTGCCGAGCAACGCCTGACGAGGCCCAACATTGATCATGTTCTAGAACGATTAAAATTGATACAAAAACACTTCGAGACGTTTAGGACGCAAGTGGGATCTCTGGGGAACACCGGAAGTGACCTTCACCGGCCCAGAATGAAACTCATTAAGTCGAACAAGCTGAGTCCTATTTAACAGGTAGCTCCCCAACCAGGAAAGCAATGAATCTGCTACCCCCGCACCCTTAGGTTATGAACGAGAAGATCTGTTAATAAAATAAAGTAATTTGTTTGGACTCTTTGACCGGCGGGCGATAAAAATGGCGGGCTTCCTACAGAGATACTAAAAGAATGTACACAGGTCTGTAATCAGAGACATTAGTTTTGCTGCCGGACTTGAAGATTGGAGTATTGATGCTAGTCTTCCACAGGAGGAAGCAACCCTAGTCGAGTGAACAGTTAAAAATAATCTGCAGGGGCTCCGTCTGGACCGACAGACCTTCTCATTGGTCAGAAATTAAGCTCACCACAATCCACATCCAATTGAACATCTGACTGAAAATAAATGTGAAACATTGTCAAGTAGAATTCTGCTTACCTTCCTGACTTGTGTCATAGAATTCCGGTATCAGTTCCTTGAAATCTGACATGTTATTCTGACAGTTCTTGTAAGCATCCGCTACCGAATTGAACATTCGATCGGGATGATCGAATCGACCACTTTGTAGACACAACACATAATGAGGATGTAATCGAGCTAAATAATAAAGGACGAAACCTGGTGTCGAATAGTGAGAACCGTATATAAACTTCGGATGCGACATTTCATTGTACCTAGAAACAGAATACAAGCAAATATTATTCTTCATTGGTGGCTTATAAAACAATAGATTAAAAGCCTGAAGATCCTCGAAAGTAACGGAGAGAAACGTGGAGGAATTAATTCAAATTGACTTATAATCCATCTGTAACGTTCCGTTTACCTACCGTTCAAGTAATCGTTGTAAACGCAGTTCATTTAAGGCACCAATCGGTTTCGATAGATCTCTATAATTCTCTGGACAACTTAAATCTAATTCCTTACTAGTGTAATTGGCTACTATCCATGGAAAAACTGGATATTGTGTCAAATCATTCACAGTTCGGTCACCTAAACTATTAAAAGTTGTGATTATTTTTTTTATTAAGTAATGCAGGTTGAAAGTTGAGGACTGTCTTTTTAATTGTGCATATGATTGACACTTCGATTCGTGAAAAACGAATCCTTCAGAGCGGCACCAAGACCTGTTATCCAGAGTGTTAAAAGTAGCGGACGAATTTGGATTTGTTACAACTTTGAAAACATCTTGCTGCTGGCTATTGCTTTTGAAAATATATACTTAGTATCCCTCGTTAATACTCCCGCCATTTTTACCACCGGTCAAAGAGTCCAAACAAATCACTTTATTTTATTAACAAACATTTAGCCGATATTATAACTGACACAAACTTTAGACGATATATTTAAACACAATTAAGCATCACTACTAGTTTTATAACACTGTCTTAACTAAGCTCAATAAGCACTTTAGACTTGTATTCGATGTTGCCAAATTTACTTGTTCATCAAGGGTTCCAGTGGTCATTAAAGTCTACGCCTTCAAAAACGCAATTGGTTTCGGTGTTCTTTCATCCCTATATGCAAAATTAAAAAGACAACCCTCGCACGTCTATAACATACCTATTAATATACAAAAGATAATCGTAATTCGAGATAATACCGTTCTGCCATTGTAAAGTTATCACATCCTGCTCTAATACATCTAGTTTCAATTCTGATTGATCCATTATGTTTTCATATAGAGTATCACGTTCTTTCTGGGTTTGGAACGATAAATAGATATGTGGATTTTGACTGGTTTCGTTGGAATAGATCTCCAAACCCTGGAGTACAATTTCAATTAATTAGCAAAGCTTTTTCACCTTAAATACATTAAATTAAGTACTTACAATATGTCTAAGAAGAAACCTCCTCTTAACTATTCGTTTAATACTGTTTAGAACAATTTTAATAACTGGATACTGAAAACAAACATCAAAATTAATAAATAAACACTAAAATAAAATAATATTTTACCGGTTCAATATTATTGTACGGTTGAAAATACAATGCGGAATTCGATAGTAGAATTCTACCAGGGTTAACGACTAAAGGTGATACTTTATCTGCCTGAGTTTCCATTACAACTTTTTCATACAAATCTAACCACAACGGATCGAAGCTGACTCTAGCTTGCCTTGAATGTACTATAGTAGCTATCTGGAAGATAACACGAAACAAAAATAATGAGTAAGTTACGTACGTAATACGTAACTTACCATATCGGTTTGTTCGGCAGATGGCAACGTACTAGCCCTATGCAACTGACATATTTGCGGTAAACAATTCTTAATATTCGCATAATTCAACAAAAATAAAAAATTTGCATTCTCTCTGAATTTATATGGTGCTAAAACGTTACCCTCAAGCATTTCAACATATTCCCTACAGTTAACACTCAAGACATTATTACTACTTAAAAATTTCGCGCTACCCTTCCACTGCTCAATTACAACGCATTCCTTTAACGGTATTTTAATAACAGGTTTATTAATATCTTTTGGATCAAACACCAACGACTTGGAACACATTTTAAGGCGACCATCCTGTCTTTTACAATCGTACGTTTTTGGTGTGGTGTCTGGTGGGATAAAAATTGCGCTAAAGTCTTCGAAATATATTTCACCAGGGTCTAACAGTAACAAAGAGAAACTGAAAATAAAAAATGGTATTTTATGTAAGTAAGTAAGTAATGATAATTACACGACAACACTCACCGGTCTTTGCTCTCCATATTCTAGGAATGATTTACCATAAACCAGGTTTGTTAAATCTATCTAACTTTCAATAAAATTCTGTTTGTGAATACCATAAAGGTGTTCCTGTGTTTATTTAATTATTGTTTATTTTTGATTTTAAAAATGTTCTTATCATTTTCGCCTCAATATTTTGACATTTCTATGACTCATAAATTTGTAAATGTAAATGTAAATATTAGTGGTGGGTAGTATTCGATTCGAATATGAATCAGTACAAGATGTCAGTTGTAAGTGAATGTGTTTCTTATTAGTTTCTACACAAAAAAGCCTAAATTTAGTAAATGATTAATGTTGATTCTAATATCGCTACATAAAAATAATGATTTTCTGGTTTAATGAATATCATTTCTTTAAATAAATTGTTCAATATGTACGTGTCGTCTTCATTCGCTGTTCCAATTATAATTTATTAGAACAAACAGTTACCTATGACTTAACTAGTGGATATTATGAATAAAATAGGGCAGATAATGTATAGGTTTTGTGAAGATAGTTGTTTAATTAAAGGAAATAAATTAGAATAGTGAATCACAATCACATGTCACTCACCTCTTTTCGTTTTATGTTGCAAAAGGGACAAAATATCATTGGCTGATAAACAGCTGATTTTGGGTATAAGCTGTGATAAAGCACTTGCCATCGTTGAAAGTTATTGTAAATGTCAAACAAGTTGGATCATGGCCAAACCCGAAGACCACCTGCACCAACGTAAAAATTATGTTGTAATAAAACATTATTATAATAATTCAAATACATTTATTCAATATAATAAATAAGCAATGAGCATAAAATAAAACAATTGGAAAACATTTATATATACACAATAAACAACTGTGCTGTAAAACATAATTAAATACTGACTAGATTTAATTTATACCATCAGATCTAAAAATTTATTAGTACCTTTAATATCGTTTTAGTTACTATTTAAAATAATTCAGATCAGTGAACTGCCTACCGATTTATGACAAATTCTATTTTAGAACTAAAAATCTATCGTTAAATACTATTTATATTATCCAAAACCATCGTAATCTATTGATTAATGGAATACATTCGGCAAAATAGAATCAGATTAATTGTTTTGTGCATTTGTATATTATACACTGTGTCCAAGATAAAAATGCATTGGAATTGCCCTACTATTTCCAAGATTCCAGTGCTATTGCATTCATATCTTGGACACAATGTATATATGGTGTCTCACATTTCGGACCCTTCTTTCAGGATGTGCCTCAGGAGCATGAAACATATTGATATTAAAGAGTAATAAATTTATCGTTAGCTTTTTTTATTCCCATGTCAAGAAGGCAAATACTCGCACGGTTTATCATGGAAGTACAAACTCTCAGAAGCATGTTTTCACTTATGAGCGTCACAGCAAACTGAACTGAAAATTATTGAATCGATATAACTAAGAAAATGTAAATTTATTTATTTTTAACAAAAATCCTGCGTCCCATTTTCCATAAACGTCTAACCTACCAAAGAAGCTAAAATAAATGGCCAAACGTTACATGATTTCTGGAATTTGGACAAACCTCAGGATATTAGAAAGACATCACATCAATTAGTGTGTTCCTTTTACAGACAGGAAAAGCTCCAAACAGTTGCTTTTGCTGATACCACGGCAAGTCAAAGCACTGAAGATTTTTATTTTAATTATTTTTTTAACTTTACCTTTAAAGCTTATGTTGTGGCTCCATAATAGAGCCGTGTTATACTTGCTGTTCTTTTTAGAGCTGCTCGGGAGTCCTTGTAGCTACTCTGTGTCATTAGATTTACTCTATTTCTAACATATAGGCCCTACTTACTGAGATATGTATCTATAATATGTGAGTTTTCAACTGATACATGGGATAAACATTGGTCTCAAATTTATTTATTTATTCATACATACAAATGGGGTATAAAGTCAGATATAGCTCATTCAGGGTAACAGACAATTAGGTGTTTTAAAGGCCTAAGGACTGTTAACACTTAATGATATTTTAAATACTTATATTTTCGCTGAACACTTAATTCTACGTTTAATTTTAGTTAATTAAATATATCACAGAAAATATGCAATGATTCTCAAAATGCATCAATTTTTTTTATTAAACTAAATTATTAATTACTTGTAACGACATTTTACGTTACTACAATTAATGAAAGTAATGTTTTGGTTAGTTGCCATTTAATGCGCCAAATATTTTTTATTTAGTAATTTTACAAGTAATCCAGAGTCTCTTTCATTCTTTCACACCCATAACCTTCTAATTTATAACGTTTTATTGCGGTTTTACTGAATATTATTGAAAACTATGGCATGAAGATGAAATTTTTTCGAATAATGGTTCATAAAAGTAAATATAAGCTGAGATTGTGTCAAAGAATAATTAGTTTCCACTAGATTATAAACTTTTTCAACTAGAATATAATACAAGCATTTTAAAAATAGCTCCAACAATTATATCAAATGACTTCACAAATACACGTTGGATTACTTCAACTTTCGTAAGAATTACTTATTTTCATCGTCATATACTTATTTACTTATAGGCAATAAATCATTTGTATATTTACAATGCAGTACGTTCATCATAAACAATGACAGCTTCATTGTCTACTAATGAATCAGTGTCGTTGTGCAAAAACTGACTTCTAGATTTACTTAAAGCTATTATCGCTGCTTCATCGTTGCGCATACGGTTTTTTCGTTTCTTACTGAAGTTCACCTAGAAAAGTAGGTACCCAAATTAAAAGATATTTTATATAGTCATGTTAATAATCGTACCTTTGCATAGAGATCATTAAGATCATCTTCAGTCGATAAAGGGCGCGGTTTCGATCGCACCCATGCAGGCAAACTTCGTGTTTTCAATGTTGGCTCTTCCGAAGGCTGCTCGTCTTTAGTACTACTGCATTCATCTAAAACTATACATAAAAAAAGAAAAATAAACAAATACAATATTGGTGCGGGTAGTCTATTTGTGTATATTACACTCAAAGTTCGTCGACATTTTTTGTTCCGATTGACATTTCATTAATGTGTTTGTTAGTGATGGGAATATTCGAATTTGCGTCAACTAATTTATACGATGAGACACTTCAATTTCGGCATACTGATAGGACGATTTATAGTGCAATTTTTCGTATTTACATAGCATTTTTTGTGAGTACAAAGAACTCAGTATCTTTTTTAGTTAATTGCAAATGTTTAAGTGTGAATATCCACTGCTTATTGGTTTTGTAAACTTGACATCTGACAATTGTCAATTTATTGTGACATTCAAAGTTTATGGGACGCGTACTTAGTTTCAAAATTAAAATTCCAATTTCTTTAATTTAATTAAACTGTAAACGACTACAATTCGATAAAATATGAACAAAAAACGTGTAAAGATTAGTGAAATTTGTTGCTTTTCTAGTTTAATAAAGCAGAAACAGTGTTGTGTGTTGTGGCACCGTCGAAAACTGATTTGGGTCTGACGTGTTTGAGGCTTATAAATGGTGAGTTAAACGATTCAAATATTTGCATTTTAACTAGAATAAGTCTGATAAATCTTCTATTCAGTACCTATAACATATCAAGTACAATCTGAGTAAACGTACCTAATAAAGAGACGGGTGAATGGATTTTTCGGTTTGGATCAATGGGGCATTCTAACTATGTAGTGTATGTTTGCCAACTATACTTACTACTACTTGAAGCATATTGTGGACTATTCGGTGAGAATTCGGATATTTCTGGTAAATGTGATTTCGGCACTATTTCCCCATTGATATCGACAATGTTTGAAGGTATAGGTTGACTCAAAGGTCTCTGTCTTCGGCTACTACTTGATTGACTCTGAAAACAGATACATCAGAGTACCTAAATAAACGGACTTACCTTATATTATGAAGCGATTAAATTGTTTAAATTATACAAAATACATGGATTGGAAATTCCTTACCTGTTGCGCAATTCCATTATTTCCTCCTGAAGGATTACTCGTACTTCTGGGGACTGGACATACACCCGGACACTGAGTACATTGGGGACCACCAATAACACGACTGGTGTACCATGGATTGGGTTGTAGAGGACCCTGTAACAGTCTGTTAGTATAGCCCCATCCACCGCAGCCTTTTTGTTCAGCGAACACAGCTGATTGGCTTGAAGCGTTAGCGGAATGCGGTACTTGAGTGCCCGACGACGTCGTTGTGGGGGGAGCCGGGTCGATTTTTCTTAGACCTGCAATGAATTACATTAGCTCAATCTGAAAGCAACAGACATCGAAAAAATCGAGCAAGGGGAATCTTTTTAAGCATGGTAGGGAATAATTCGAGAAGACGACCCTCGGCGGACGGAGCGGTCTATTGTAGAGAGCACTCGAGAGCTTGTTGAAAAAATTATACTGGAAGATCTTCGGCTGAAGGTAATACAAATGTGCTAAGGGGCCACTCTGCGTGCATGATATGAAGGGTGATGGATATTCATGGCCTTCCCATCTCATCCTTTGGGAATAGCAATGTTATTTGCAGTATCACCATAGAGAAGTGTTTAAAGCATCAGGTTGTCCTTCTGAAAATAATCCCAGGACCGTGTTTCTTGCACCTGTCAGTGAAAGAGATATAAAATTGGTTATGAACGACCTACCCAATAAGAAATAGGCTCAGTTGCAATCCTCGAGACAATAGTTCAACCTTAAAAAGAAATTGAGATTGAATGGAATATATCAATACATTTCTTGCATCTCTAATAATGAAAGAAAGAATATATCGATACATTTCTTGCATCTCTATGACTCTGTGAGGTGAGGACGGTAAAAAATCTATATTCGAATGCCAAATGTGTCAACTTGTGTCATTTAAAAACAATTCTGTCAGATTTAGTTCATGTGGATAGTAGTAAAATAAAAATAAGTATAAATTAGTAGTTTTTTTTTTAGATAAAATAATGTTTTAATATTTGTTTATTGTGGGAGCTGGGTAAATTAAATTTGGTGGAAAATCAAGTGTCTAATAATGTTCCATGTGTAAATCTATTGTGTAATGTGTGGATTTATTGAGGAAAATGTGCTGGAATATGTTTATGGTGAAAAGAGAGAGAGAGACTATATCCTATACCATACACTATTATGTATATAGCGGCTTAACGTTGCCTATCCTTCGGTTGTCCCTTTTGTACCGTCATTCGTATTCCCTTCCTCTCTCGTGAAAGAAGTATTCACGTGTACTGTGCTGCACGCGTATTTTTGTTCCTTTAAGGCTTTCTTGATTAATTTAACAACAATAAACTGACAATTTCTTGATTACTTATGAACCGATTTTAATTTTGAAAAATTTGTTGAATAGGCAATGGAAGACTACATACAAAATTATAAAAAAATATACAGGGTGCAATTAAAATTTTTAAAGTTAGGGGTTGTTACTAAGAAGTGAATATTTGGGGGATGGTTTTTTCTAAGTCATATTAAAGTGTATTAGAAATGGAATGGATCAGTTTTTGTCCCATTTGAATATCTCTATGCGTTTAGGAGATATAGCATGGATTGTAATAAGACGCACGGGCAATGGAATTTACTTTTGTCCTACCCTGTATTTGTGTTTGGGTTTTATGGATGTGTCTCATAATTGTATAGTTTTCTACCTACAAAGATAATCTTTCGTCAATATTTTACAACATCTGCAAGTAATAAGAATATTATCTTGAGTGCCTATGCTAAAGGAATTGTTAGGTACCTAAAAGAACGACCTTTTATTTATAATCGAGAATATTGAGTTTATGTTTATGAGTGAGCCCAAAGATAAAAGCATATATTAGAAAAGATAACCAGATGTTTCAATTATTGAGTGGTCTCACTTTTGATCCATCAAAACATCTTCATGTAAATTAAATGTCGAACATTTTTTATTATATACAAAAGCTAGTTGGAGGGTGTCACGTGATTGGCTATTTTCATTCTGTAGTACCTACTATGTGATTTTTATGAGGAATTTTGGAAAGGCAATAGGACTTTAAGATTAGATCCGTTCTAGCCTTGGTTGAGTAAAGATGTGTTTTCTAATTGTATAAAGTTAAATTAAATATTTTAATTTGGTTTTGGATTTCTTTCTCATTCTGAAGTAGTGAATTGTATAAAGTAAGTTTTGTTATTCTTTTAATTGAGGGCCATTTTGTTTTAATAAGTTTTTTTTTATAAAGTTTTAAGTTGTTTCTTTTAGTAAATGAAATAAATTCAGTTTTCAATAGTAATTAAAGTTTCGTATAGGAATTAATATAATTATTGTAATTATATTAATTTTCCTATTTTTAAGTAGTACTAGTAATAACTAAGATTTTCTTCTAAATTTTCATTATTGCTTAATTGTTTTATTCTTTTTCTTTAATTTATACATATTTATTTCTTGTTGTTATTCATTTTTCTTTATGAGTTTTAATTATTAAATTAAGTGTTTTTAGCCCAAAATTTTGCGTTTTATTTCTAATAAAGTTTTCGATAAATTATTGACAAAAGGGTCAACCAATTAAATATTTTCTTTTAATACAACGGTGACCGAAAGTGATCCAGAATTATAGAGGTTAGTAATTTTGCATTACTTTAATACAGATTAATAAAGCTTATTTTAGTTGTTTGTTTCTTTCATTTAATAATTTGATTCTGTTATTATTCAAGTTGATATTCTTTGTTTGTTCTTCTTTATTTGAAACCACTCGTAAAACTTGAATCGAACCGTAACAATTTGAATAGCATATTGGGATTCATTTGGTTTGAGCTATAAAATTAGTATTCTTACTGAATGTACATAATACCCGCTAATTTCAAAATGGTTACAGGATAAATTAGTCTGGGACACCGTGTATATTGAAAAAAATAATAATATTGCATTCTTATTATCTACCCTTAACCCTATTGCCTCGGAAAAGCGGGAATAACTCTTAGCTTCACTTTTATCTATTGGTTTTTATGTAAGCATATTTCCTTAGCCTACGTAGGCAAAACAAAATGACAAATAACCGTCAGTTACGTGTAAACCACAAATCCCTATTATTAGTGTTAGTGAAACCTAAAATACAATTCACAAACTACGAGTACACCTGGTGCTAAACCTGTTATTCCTCGTCTCGTTATTATCATTATTATTACTTACTATCAACTTGTAGCCATTTTAAAGGTATACCTATGTTGTACAATGTGGAACTTCATAGCATAACTCCTTGTTAGAAAGTTGTGTGTGTGTAAGGAAAGCAAGGGCTAAAGAAAACTTTATTTTCTATTTTGACATTGAGTGAATTATTGCGGTTGAGCAGCAGATAGAAGAGTTTTGAGGCATGGTGCAACTTTGGAACAAGCTTTATCATTCTGTTATTAATGGAGGATATGCAAATTTTATTTTATAATGTCCAAACTAAAAATAGTTGCAGTTTTATTATGATATACAAGGTATATTTGCATTCAAAGATTGGTGCTCTCGAAAAGGATTGTAAAAAGTAGCATTAAAAAAAGTTAAATGATTGAAAATATTAAAGCTTTAACTTGATGGGATGGCATTTCAAAATGTGGCAGGTTATCGGACTTTCAAAACTTGGTCTATAAACTAAAAAAGTCAAAGGCTCTTAAAAATTACAATTAAGACGTCTACAAACAATGTACCACTGAATATTCTACAGCAATGTTATAATATTTAGTGCAACTGCAACTGTTTATTTTAACACCCTTCCTATAATAGTTAATGTGTTATAGTTATACAATATTATTATTATACAAGGCTCCAATAGACTCAGTTGCAATCCTCGAGACAATATTTCAACTTTAAAAAGAAATCGAATGGAATATATCAACACATTTCTTGCATCTCTAATAATGAAAGAAAGTATATATAGAGACATTTCTTGCATCTCTATGACCCAGTTCATTGAACTTTTTTTATTATTATTGAAATTGTAGCACGTCTGCACATATTGTTACTCGAACGGGGTCATTGAACTTTTTTATTATTATTGAAATTGTAGCCTGTCTGATGAGGACGGTAAAAAATCAATATTCGAATGCCAAATGTGTCAACTTGTGTCATTTAAAAACAATTTTTTAGATAAAATAATGATTTAATATTTGTTATATTATTGTGGGTGTTGAGTAAATGAAATTTGTTGGAAAATCAAGTATCTAATAATGTTCCATGTGTAAATGTATTGTGTAATGTGTGAATTTATTGAGGAAAATGTGCTGGAATATGTTTATGGTGAAAATCTTCAAATAAAGTGTGGTGTTACGAATAGTTAATTACTTTTAATGTATTATTATTTATATCACTTTGTATTTTTTATATTTCATATTATATCAAGTTTTTTAATGTATATTTACTGTCATCCAAAAAGAAAAATTAATTTAAAATAAACGTCAGGGAATTTGTGAGAATTGTAACGGAAAGAAACAGTAAGTGTATATTATATTTTAATAGTTTTGTTAGTTATTAGTATTTATTATTTTTAGGAATTTGAGTTGTTGTGTTTTATAGTATACCTACATAATATTAAATCATACATAAAACTACTACTGCGATTCTATTTATTCGTTCAACAATTCCCGAACAAGATGTTCCCTACATGTGGCATCACCGAATTTCTCATCTTTTCTTGATTGTTGCCAGATTTTGAATGAATTGAATTGAATGAAATAAATATAATATAGAATTTTTTGAAGAACCAAATTATTTTAGCAAAAATATCATAAAATAAACTTGGGGAAATAAAGTTTATGTTTAATGAAGCATCTGCGCGTGTATTGGGTGTAAATAGATTTCGGATTTTCGTTGCAGATTAGAGTGAATAAGAGAGGAGCGTTTATTATAGTTAACAAGAAATCCCTTGCGGGATTTCCCAGTCGTTTTGTGGTGGTTTTATCTATGACAAAAAGTCATTGAGGGTTATAAAAAAAAATAAAAAAAAAAAAGTAAAAAAAAAATAAAGAAAAAAAAAAAAAAAGACTGTACCTCAAGCATGAGATTTAATGGTAAACAAATTGCACAGAGCCACTCTTAAATAATGTATCTTTGGTACTTTCAATGGCATAAAATCAATGAATCCACAGTACTTAAAATTATTTGAAAATTTGTTGTTGTCAGATTTTGAATGAAATAAATATAATATGGAATTTTTTGAAGAACCAAATTATTTTAGCAAAAATATCATAAAATAAACTTGGGGATGATAAAGTTTATGTTTAATGAAGCATCTGCGCGTGTATGGGGTGTAAATAGATTTCGGATTTTCGTTGCAGATTAGAATGAATAAGAGAGCAGCGTTTATTATAGTTAACAAGAAATCCCTTGCGGGATTTCCCAGTCGTTTTGTGGTATTTTTATCTAGGACAAAAGTCATTGAGGGTTACAAAAAAAAAATCAAAAAATAAAAAAAAAATTCAAAAAAATAAAAAATATAAAATAAAAAAATAAAGAAAAAAATAAATAAAAAAAACTGTACCTGAAGCATGAGATTTAATGGTAAACAAATTGCACAGAGCCACTCTTAAATAATGTATATTTGGTACTTTAAATGGCATAAAATCAATGAATCCACAGTACTTCAAATTATTGGACAATATCGGGCCTATGCGAGCACAATAGGCGTATGTTGATGATTGGAAACTGAAATTTAGACCCCATACATCGAACCTTTTTATCCATCTTTAGAAAAATACATCGATAACAACTAACATCTAACTGAATTTGTTACCCCTTGCTGTTTCAAACTTTATTTACCTCTCTTACAGTAGTAGTGTTCACGCGATGTTAATCTTCGTAAAGGAAATTGGATAGCGGATATTACCAATATACAAGAAAATGAATTATCACATCCCTGTAAACGTTCGTATCTGTAATACGATTTTATTTTTTGTAACTTCATTTCTACTCAATTAATCATTAATGAATTATGTACTAGTTTAGATGGAAAAATAAATCTCGAGCGCTCAAAATATGATGATTTAACTCAAAAATTGTACAAGGTGTTTTATTTAAAAATATTTATGATAACGAATAACGTTTTTGAAAGTTATCTTAGACGGCTCAATTTTCGTGTTCTCTATGCAAATTTCGAAGACAAAATACCTATCTTCCGGAAATCTGCCCCAAAACACACGATGTTTTTGGCAGTCTCATTTCCCAGTACTCTCTCGCCCCACGATCTTCCTTTCACAACCAATGCAGTGTCGAGAACGACTGGATTTGGGACTACTTCAAGTTTCCCAGGTTTCGTTGACTGGCGTTCGCTTGGTCTGCAACAGCCGTTAGCTTGTGGCATCTGTTACAAAAATGACGCGCTACTTTTACTATAAGTTTTTTTTTTATCATCTCAATACTAGAATCTTACTAAGCTACAATAAGTGGTTTGCTGTTGCTGCAACCTCGTAGGTGGCTTTATTCTGAAAGTGTGGGCGTCGCGGTGGCGGTTTTACGTGATTGGCTGATTGCTGTTTTGTTGTCGTCTGAGTAATAATAATAATTTTGGAAACGGTTTCATTGAATTAAATTAAGTTAATTAAATTGTAGAATTAGACTTTGTCCTTGAATAATTCTTCTCGCCTTCCAATTCTTCCTAATTTCTCTCCAACTCCTGTTTAGTATTGTTTACCTTTTACAAATTCTTCTTTAGTCTTCAATGCTTGTTCGTCTAAATCGGTCCCCAATTTTTCTTTTTTTTTTTTTCGTCTACTTTTCTCACCATTGCTTTTCTTCATCACGTTTATCAATTTTCTTTAATTCATCTTCTCGTTTCTATTTAAGATTCAGTTTTACTGTTTTGTAATTCTTCCTTGAATGCTGTTTCTCTTCTTCTCTCTCAGCTCCGTATCTTTTTGTTTCTTCTTCTTTTTGAGCTTCAATCGTATGTATGAATGTCTGTTGATTATTTGTAACACATTTATCTCGAGATCACTCTTATCTCGTAGACCTTACTTTTTAGACAATTCCACAAAAAATAATAAAGAGGCGAGGAGTTAGGGCTCCTAGGGCGCCAGTTAATATTGCCTCTTCTGAGATCAAATTAATGGGGAACAGTTGCTGAATAGCTTCCGTCCGTGACAACCTTTTTTTACTCATTTCTACGCTGTGACGTTCAGAAGAACACATTTTATGTAGCTTAATATTTGATCTGTGATGTGAACATGTTTCTGAAAAGATACTTACAAAAGTGTTTATCCCTGCGAGGCATGACGCAACAGCGATACAGCAAAAAAGCACACACGATACAAACGACAAGTGCAGCACCACAGAATACGGCAGCGAGTACAGGTAATCGTTCAGGCGATATTCGCCACCCTCTGGAGGCGCTTGAAGCGGTTGTTGGTTCCGGCCACATGCTGGCCGTCAATGTCACCCACTGCTGTTGCAGCACCACGCCGCGTGATCTGTCCACCACTCGGCTGATGCCATGCTCATCTGGAACAAAATTTTAAATCGATTAGTTGATTGATTGATTCCTAGTGAGGTTTTCCTTAACGAGAAAGCCAAAGAGACTTGGTAGATATACATTTTCTGGATGCGGAAGCGTTCCAGGTCAAGAGGGCAAAAAGGGTTCTGAGTTTTTGGGATGAGGAGGCTTCCAAACGGCATGTGGATAGGAAAGGTTTCTACATGTAGAGTCTCAAAAGATAAGTGGCAAGTATTATATAGGGTGTCCCCTCTCAGTTAGAAAAAACTTCTGGCGCATATTGAGGAACCATAGACAAACAGTTTGAGATAAGAGACTGATGTCCGGAAGTGAATGGTTTTCAAAATACAGGGTATCAAAGTTTTTTTCAAAAAACCTTTTTTTATCAATATTTTCACAGAAACAAAAAATAATCATAAATAAATAAGTTACAGGGGTATGTTGAAAATGCACAAAATTCAAAACCACCCTGTATCTTTTAAACGGTTCAAGATATCGAGGTGCGCTTTTCGGCATTTGATTTCGTTTGAAAATCGAGCTCATGACATGTAGGTTAGTTTTTTTCTAATTTCTCTAGAAATCGGTGTTTCCTATCAGTACAGTCTAATGAGTTTTTTTGATGGCTAAATTTATTTTTGAACGCTAATATCATCGATATATATCCAACATTAATGTCAATGCTGTGTATCAAATATTATTCAAATTTCTCTATATTTAATGATTACCGACCGCGTAATTTTCATTATTTATTTATGACTACGATTTCTACAGTATAGTCTATATTTGGTGTGTGATGTGTACGTACCATTTTTGATACAGAAAATTTCATATTCCACCCGCATATTTTTAGATACCTAACAATCTATATGGAGTATAATTGTGCAAGATTTATAAAATGAATGATTTAATGTGAACAAAAATGAATTAATTTGATTGCGGCTTTGCGAATTCTAACAAAAACAAACAAACCGTTAAATAATTTTTAAAATTTTATTGAAAATCGAAATAATGATATTGTCACACATAAATATGCGATAGTATTAGAATGTATAAGAATATGAATTTAATAGGAATGGTGCCACAATTATAATAATCAAAAGTTCGTACTTACATTACAATTATCTTCATTGCCGACACAGTTGATATTTCTTTCGCGTTAATAAAATATTTAATATTTATAATGATTAAAATTAAAACTCTAATCGCGTTAAATAAACTATAAAACTTAAGACACTACCCAACGGGGGGATTAATGCTTTTCGTCGCTAGTAAGACTCGACGTTCACTTCGCCAAGGTTCGAGAGAAGACCCCAAAAAAAAGAGTTTTGTGGTTAGAGAACCTGGCGGAGCAATCGGACACATATGTGCTCCAACGCGGGGAGACTTCAAACTTTATTACCCCGAAGTGCAAATCAAAATCTCCTGTAACTTCCTGTTACACAAAAATTTATAACTTTACTTTACTCCACTCTTCCGAATATCGACCAATGCAATTGTCTATTCTTAGCGTCGGTCGTACCGTTTTTTGTTGAATTTGCAATTTGTCTATTAGGTACCATACCAATGTTACAGTCATGAACTTGTATAAACTTTGATGAACTTTTATAAATTATGAAATCAGCGTAAAATAGCTAGTTCGACCGGATGCAATATTTTTATTTCAATATACCGGGTGTGACAATATACATAATGAAAACATATTTAACTATGTAATTGTAATTTCAATAAATCAAACAATATTTTCCATAAAGTGACTTCGGTTTGACCAGAATATTGTATGTTTTGCCGTTGTTTGTTGAGTTGCCATACTGATGATGGAACTGGTCTAGTTCCGAAACATGTATGGCGGATAGTTTCTAAATTCTATTAAATTTATTTTGTGGAGATTTGACTTTCATTCAAGCATTAAAAATAAATTAAACAAAATTATCCTCAGATTGTTTTATAGCCAATGATAATTTTGACAGTTTGTGAGGTGAGATGAGTGGCAGGTAATCATGTCACATCAGTGCAGCTGATCTGAGTTGTAGAATTCACTCACCTCAGTAGAAATAGAAAAGCCCTTTTTAAACACCGAATTTTTATATTGTAAAACGAAAAAATCCGAATAATTTAATATTTTTTAATAGCACTCTACATGAAAAAATATATTTGGACTGTTAGGTATTAATGGAAAACACCCTCATCCCTTTTTAATGGGGTATAAAGCGTACAGATAAAAGCAGCATTTTAACCAATTTCAAAAATGTTTTAAGCTAAAATAACATTTAACTTTCGTAATAAAATTATCATTGTTTACGAGGGAGCGTTTTTAATTACGCGCGATGGTTAGGGGTGGGGATATTTTTACTCGCGGGCTTTTTAAGTTCAAGCATGGTAGAGGATCAGTTGAAGTCGACCCTCGGCCTATTGAAGCGCAATTATACGTACCAACCCCTGTATATTAAAATGATTGGATTTCTTTTCATTTTGATCAACAAACATGTAATTAAAAGTAGAGAGAACAAGGATTTTGCAGAATAGGCAACAAATCTAGAGTAAAAGCGACATATTAATTTCTCTATCACAGACAGAATTTTAATATATTTCACTAAACGAAACTGAAGCGTTAAAGGCTTTTGGTGTGTTTTCTAGGGCAAATCTACAAAAAATATTATAAATTAAAATTCCTTTTAGTTTAGTGAAACGATTTTTTAAATGAGAAAAATAAAAATATAATTTGGAAACAAAAATTTGGGGAGGCAATTCATTGCTAACACTGTGTATAAGATATTCCACAACAGACATTGAGCAATTCGACTGTATTTTATTTAAAATCTTTTTTTAAATCGTCACATCATTTTTTCCTTATTTTTTTACAAACAAAAATTTTTTTTCTTTTTTTTGGAAGACTAATAGAAAAAAAAATCCTGAAGAAGACAAAACTTTTGTTTGTCGAAACGTCGAAGAAAAAGAATTTTGACATGTAATAAATTTTTTTATATTTTACTTTTGTTTTTATTATGAACCAAAAACCCTAATAATGATATCAAAAAAAAAAAAAATTAATCTGACGATCTATTCTCAATTTTTCCCACCCACTGCAATTTGTCGAATTGGAGCAAGTACACCAGGTGGCCCATTTAAAAAGTCTACCTCGAATATTTATTTACGAATTATTTTTTTTTACGAAAACAGGATTTTTAATTTAAGTATACAAGGTGGTTCAGAACTTAATTTTTGTTGTTAACTGAGAAAAATATTTTTATTTTTGTAAAAGGAACAAAACAAAAAGGCTGGGGACTATGTACCGAACAAAATGCATAGCCCAATACTATTAAAACCGTTAAACGTTTGTCGATTTATGCAATTTTTGTGAATAAATTTACAAAAGGATCCGCTATTCAGTTCTCAATAAATAAATGTCTAATACGCCATCCACTGTGGGACACCCTGTATTTTAAAATATAAAACGCAATATTGCAAAAACTATTTAATATAAATATACCAAGTGATATATCAAAATTTAGGGAATTTTACGTTCTTTTCAAAAACCCGAAAATATACCGGGTGTGTATGAAAAAAGTGAGTTTTGAGTCGTATAAAAAACCAAAGAAAACAGATAGGTATGGGAAGGCTTAAGAAAACTTGCTCATAACTACACAAGGAATTCGAAAATCGATAAATATACAGAGTGTTCTATTTGAAATAGCGACGTTGCCACCCGTTTAGAGTAGAAATGGCAACAGCACATTTTCCAAAATATTTTTAAACTGTAGATTATGATCGTGGATCACGTTTGCCAAATTTACAAAAGGATCCGCTATTCAGTTCTCAATAAATAAATGTCTAATACGCAATCCACTGTGGGACACCCTGTATTTTAAAATATAAAACGCAATATTGCAAAAACTATTTAATATAAATATACCAAGTGATATATCAAAATGTAGGGAATTTTACGTTCTTTTCAAAAACCCGAAAATATACAGGGTGATTTGTATGAAAACATTGAGTTATGGGGCAGAAATCGACTAGTATGCGTGAATAATAATTTAAATAACACCTATACATTATATATTTACCTTGGTATTTACTTAAATCTATGTATGGATCATCCAAAGTAGCTACACGAGCTGGTGTTTCCATAGTCATTAAATATTCAGCACTTACACATAAAAATTAACACATACTCAAGGTACATTATTTTTTATGCACATAAACTAAAATTCACCACGATTTTATTAAAAACAAAATGTAATAGCAAGTATAAATAGACTGATACTTTACAATAATTGTTAAACATAACTGTTTAAAATTATTGTTTATTGTAATTCAATTTAATTAAAAATTGCATTATCATTATATTGATTTGGAATTTAGTTTAAACAAGAAACTTATTGTTGCATGGTCATAATAATGATTATATAATTTCATAAATAAACAATCGGTTTTGTATTGCCAGTCACAAAATATTATCTCAATATTAGGTCATTCAAAAAGGACTACCTCCAAGAAGGAACCACCATCAACAGCGACTGTTATTGTGTACTTTTGGATCGATTGAAGGCTGATATCGCAAAGAAACGGCCACATTTGCAAAAGAAAAAAGTGTTGTCATAATTCTACAATTCCTTAAAGAGCCTAGTCAATTCCATCAAAAATTTAAGGATATAATTTCGAGATCAGGTTTAGTTATTTCTTTGAATTGAAGAATTCAATGTACCAGGGGACCATAATCACGTTTTATAACAGACAGGGTCCTGATATGATAATATGTCATCACTAAAATGGCTCTAGATTTCTAATTGCCAACTTCTGAAGCTGCGTCTTGTGTGAGAGCGATTTCCAGATTTGAGTATTGAGAAATTTGAAGATTCGTTTTTATTATTTAACATGAGTAACATACTATCCTCTCCTTTTAACCAATGCAATGCGGGGACAATCAGACAAATAATTCTGATATTAAGGACAGAGAGAGTCACATCATTTTTAGTAGTATTTTGTATTTTACTTCATCCAGAGCACTCCGGCGATTCGTCAACATAATTTTAGCAAAAACAGGCAGTAGCCAATTAGGAAGACATATACAGGTTGATTCTTTGTGTGTGTGTGTTGTATAGGGCGTCCCAGGAAAAGAGATGGGACGACTCAACTTCTTTATTGGTCAAAACGATATTGCAAAAAGTTCAGTGTATCAAAGGAAGTTTGATCTTGCTCTAAATACATAGAAAATACAGCTCATTCAAGAATTGAAGCCGGGTGACCTTAGTTTCCGTTTTAATTTTCGGTTAATGGGATTCAAATTGATCTATTTTTTTATTGAGGGAAACACAATTGGATTACTTTCTATAATGGGGATATGTGGAGTATCTTGTTTACATCAAAAAACCCGAAACGATAGAAGCCTTGGAAGCATAACAAGTGTTATTAAAAAGTTGTGGAACATTCTCACAACGACAGAATGGACCATTTAATATTTAGTCAAATTATATTGAAACATGAAATGGTATGAACCAAGCTAAGACCCAAAATAAAGATTTTGCTCAATATACATTGAATTTTATGTGTTTCATTAAAAAAAATCAGGATCACCCATTTATAGTCTAGTCTAAATAAACTAGATCTAAAATAAAGTCCACTGTATTTGTCCAACTTTCATTAGGTATTTCACGTTTTAGTATTTTATAATTATTATATTAAAAGCTGTTATTATTGTAAACACTGATACGATAAATCGTAATTATTTCGTTACTATTGAAGGCCCCATTGTCATTTACGTGAGTATTTCTCATAAATCATAAACAAAACGATAAAACTGTAATTTACTTTTAACTACCTTACGTTTCTTTATGTGTTTTTTCAAAAACTGTTATTTTATTATCTAAACTTAACGTAATGTTTATAAACGAAATTTATCACTGAGTCTGACGAACAACACCATTTCACCGAAAATGTACGCGCAACTAAAATTTTGTTAATGTTTGCACCAGTTACGTGTGTTCAGATGGAAGTAAGTTGCTACATTGCCAAATCGTTCAAATAATTTTTGCGACATAAAAAAATGGTCGAATATTTTGCTCAATCCTAAGTTTGGACGTTTTGATACAGCCAAAGTCTGACGAGTGATAATATTTCTAGTTTTTTTTTTCTGAAGTAATCCATCGATCGAGGAGTTTTGGTCCTTCGGACGCAGCCAATGCGAAACGATCAAAGGTTGAAATAACGACCATTTTAAATTTGCAGAAATAAATAAATATAATATTTTTGGCGCTATTTGAAAGCATTTTTTATGTTCCTTACAGCAATAGATTACTTTTGATATTGACGTTAGTTCTCGAGGAAATTGCGTTTCAAATTTCACCAGTTAGGTAGTTGGTACGTCTGTGTCGTCATTGCTGTGCACTCAGCTGACTGTCTTTTGGATTCTGGTGTGTAATAGTGAAGTCATACATACATACAAGCATCAAAACGAAAGAAAATTGGGAGGATTACAAGAAGAATTAATAATAACAATAAATAATTAACACATGAACATAATTCATCAAAACAAATCCAAATTAGTAGCCCGCAAACATGTCTCTAAACTTTTCTTAAAAGAATCAAGCGATACATTAAAAAACTCAACGTTTTCATTAATGACTAATCGGTTGCTGTATTTACAAACCCGAAATAGCGGTGCTTTAGATTCATAATTAGAACGAATCTGTGGCACCCAAAATAAACTAGCGCTTCCAGAGTGAACCCTAGGGACACGAAACCATAGCTGCTGAAGCAACCGAGTACAATCGAACATATTGTTGACCAATTTAAAAAGAAAGATCTGAGACGCGAAGATGCGTCTCTCGGCTAACGGACGAAATCCGAACCTTGTCAGTAACAGGCCGTGATCACACCCACGAGGAGGAAAATATCCATCAATTTTAAATGACAAATATTTTAAAAACTTACGTTGGATACTCTCCAATCTCTATATATGAACACGGTAGATGGGCGACCAAATGATTGTAGCGAATTTCAAAATAGACACAACAAAGGCGAAATAGAGACTTTTCAGGCAGTCCATGTTGTTGAATTCTCTGGTCTGTCTAAAAATAAATTCCAACATTCGCAAAGCATTAGCAGAAACTTGCTCAATGTGGTAGTTGAAAGATAAATCACCATCCAGATATACACCAAGATCTTTGATTAAAGCGCAGCGTTCCAAATTTGAATTATCGATGGTGTAGTTTCGCAAAAACGGATCTTGAAGTCTTGTAAATGTCACCGACTTACATTTGATCAGATTTAGAGGAAGTCTATTTAGATCACACCATTCTGAGAGCAGACACAGATCTGTTTGAAGCTGTGCGCAATCGTTCTCACAAACAACAGTGCGATACAATTTTAAATCATCCGCAAACAACAAATAATTGCTATTGAAACCAGAGCCAATATCGTTTACGAATATTGCAACGAGAAGAGGAGCCAACGTACTGCCCTGCGGAGTTCCACTTGAGGCTGTGAATGAACTTGAACTGAATCCTTGTATTCAACAAATTGTTGCCTTGCTCCCAGATAAGACTGAAAAAAAGATATCAGATTCCTACTGAAGCCAATGTCGCACATCTTCTGTTGAATCAGGGAATGATCAATCTTATCGAACGCCTTGGAAAAGTCAGTATCAAGCCATTGTTTGGTTTCCACTGTATTTTTTTTTCATCAAAAAGCAGCAATGCTTTATCAAAACTCGAAATTTGGGCTGGATTAAAACGTCCAAACAAAAAATTCGACTATTGGACTTTCTGGAAAAGAAAGAAGTCTATGGTGGCGTTAAATCTGGATATCTTGGCGGACACTCGTGAGCACCTCTCATTCCAGGAAGGGCTCCATCTGTTGGATATGCAAATTGTTTTTTTTCCAGCATAAGGTGTCCGTCAGGTTTTCTTCTAGGATTCTCTATGATCCTTTCGAAAGACATGTGGATTTTCATTACACAAAATTCAACCAAGCTTCCCGAAAACTACACTCGATGTGTATAAATACTGCGACTGTAGGTTGTAAAATTGCAAACTGGCAACGTTGTGTGTGATTCACGTGCGGCGCCCACTTGATGTCTGCTTCAAACATTATTATTATTATTACAATAATAGACGTCGATGCGTGGGAGGTTCGTACAAGCGTCGCGACGCCGTTAGAAGCATCTTTGATATCTTCTTGCAACCTATTTTTTGTCCCACACAATATTTGCAGCAATTTATCTGGTTTTTAGAATGTCGTTGACTGACAAATTAATTATAAAAATGTCCGCAATGATAGAAAGTCGATCTACAGGGCGTCCCAATTATGTGTTAAATTTATTTAATTTTTAATTCATCATCATCAACCTTTCCGGCAATGGAGAGTAGAGATAATATTATTTAATCAGGAACAGCCTCAGATCTAGGACACACAGTATAGATATGCTACAGCATAGTCTATTTCGTGTAAAGTTTTCCAATTTTTTTGCATATTTGCACCGATTTATTCCAGTTTAACATAATCCAAAAGAACGTAGTACACCGCACCAGATAAGAATATGAAATGCAGATTCTAAACTAAAAAAATACCATAGCGTTTGACCTTATTTCGCGATATTTTTATCGGATTTCGTTTTATGTTGCACCGAAATAATATTTATAATAATAAAAAGCGCAATGCTATTCCAATATCTATGTAGGTGAATGTCAGAAACATCGGCTGGCTGGCATTCATCGAACCAGTTTCGACCATGCGATATATTTTTGAATCTAGTTTTATTATTTATAGATAGATATTTAAGTTTATTTCGCGGAATACCGAGATTTTCGTCAAAAAGGATTAAATCGGAGCAAGAATTATTGTTTTTCTTCTGTTCTTTTTGCGCGGTATTCGGAGTCAGTCGTGTCTGTGGAAGTTTAAGAGTCAAGATTATAGCGAACCAAAACCAGGAAAGAAGCTGCATAACGAAACAATTTTAATAATTATTATTATCATAATTGTATTATTTTCATTATTCAACTAACTACTTTATTCAAACGTTAGGCAGGGATAGTGTTTTACGAGGGTTGCCTTTTATATTTCGGGATTTGGCAACCCTGGTGTCGCAATCTGGCAACTGACAGCTCTATCGTAAAGTTGGACAGTTTTGAGGTTATACGTACTCAGGACGTTTTGACGTACGAGCGCTATTTGTGTTGTTTACAGTAACTTAAAAGATTCATCTCGGCCCAAAAATGGAATTAAATCGGGAACATTTTCGTGCGATTATTTTTTACAACTTTCCACGTGGATTAATTCAGCAACAGTGCATGGATGAACTTAATTCAATTTTTTGCGATGAAGCTCCATCAAGGACCAGTGTTTATCGATGGTATGGTGAATTCAATCGTGGTCGTAGTTCACTCCAAGACGAATTTCGTGTAGGTCGTCCAAAATCAGTTGTTCCGAAAACCATTGATGCTGTGGGCGAACTGATATTGCAAGATCATGTGACCTATCAAGAGATTGAGACAACCTTAGGCATTAGTGGAACCAGCATACATTCAATATTGCATAAACATTTGACTGTCAAAAAAATTTGTTCGCGTTGGATCCCACACAATTTGTCAATCGCTCAAAAAAGGCTCTCAAAAAATACGATCGCGGTGCTTCGAAACACGTCCGGGACATCGTGACAGGTGATGAATCGTGGATTTACGCGTATGAGCTCAAAAGTAAACAGCAGTCGACTGTATGGGTGTTTCAAGATGAGCCAAATCCAACAAAAGTTTTTTCGGAAAAACTGGACATGTCGCAACCGTACCACTAGAACAACGCAGAACAGTCAATTCTGAGTGGTACACAACCATTTGTTTGCCAGTTGTCTTCCAAGAATTCAGGAAAACCAACCGCCGAAGACGGATCACTCTTCACCACGACAATGCGATTTTCACACATCGGCTCAAACAACTGCATTTTTGAGCACCCAAAACATCGATTTGATGAGTCATCCGCCGTATAGTCCTGATTTGGCACCGAATGACTTCTTTTTATTCCCGTACGTAAAAAGCAAACTGAGAGATCAACGTTTTTCGACACCTGAAGGGGTTGCTGCATTTAGAATGCATGTTTTGGAGATACCTCAATCAGAGTAGCAAAAGTGCTTCGACAATTGGTTCAAAGCATGCAAAAGTGTATAGATCTTCATGGGGAATATTTTGCAAAACAATAAAGTGATTATCGATGATTATTATTTTTTTTTATTCTCTAATCCCGAAATATAAAAGGCAACCCGTGTACTCCCAGCAAAATCTCCAATTTAACTGGTGACCATCCGCGCAAACATTGTAAATTATTTTTATCACTTTCACTAAAACTGATAAGAGGTTAAGTATCCGAAAAAATCTAAAACAAATACCCCTTTGTTAATATCAGCAGTAAATAAAAAAACTAATTGTCAGATAATACACAAGTACAATTATATACCTATGTATTATATGTATAATTACAAGTGCTGGAAAAAATGTTCACCTATTTCAATAAACCATGGGTATAGTCTTTCTAATTTTAGTTTAAAATGATATAAAAAACCACAACTCGATATCCCTTTGTAATGTCAATACCGACCGTAGCCGTCCATGGGCGCACCCTTTTAACTTTTCATAACAATACATGTCCTACGATATTTTAAAAATTCTTTATGTATTAACAATTCTATGTTCAGTTGTATATAAAAGTATTACTGTATTTTTCCTTGCCGCCCCAACACGGCAACATATAAACATACGCCGAAAAAGACTGTTTTTGTTTTTAGAAGTTTTCCTGGAGTCCTCCTCAATCAATTTTGTTTTGACCTCGTCCCAGCTTATGGATTTATTATTATATGTTAAAGCCATAACTAGAGATTCATATTGTGAACTTAAACCATTTAACATCACAAAGGCTACAAAATCATCATCAATATTAACACCAATATCAGCAAGTTTGTACACTGTAGACATTATATCACCGATATATTCTTCCATTGTGCTAAAATTGTTACGAGATGAACGAAATAAATGTCTTTGTAATTCGAAACGTCTGTTCATATTGTAATAAGACACACACTTTTGTCCTACACTGTATATATATTTGGGTTTTATAGATATGTCTCATAGTTTTATAGTTTTCTACCTAACATGTCTACAAGTATAATCTTTCGTCAATATTTTACAACATCTGCAAGTAATAAAAATATTATCTTGGGTGCCTGTGATAAAGAATTGTATCTAGAAAAAGACCTTTTTTTCAAGTCGAAAAGTAATAAAGACTCTGTAAAGATAAAGAGGACTAGAAACAGATGGCTATGTTTCTTGTTCGAAGAATGACATGTTCTAAATACAGGATGGTCTAAACACTCAACATTTCTAGACACCTTCATGTAAATTAAATGTCGAACATTTATTATTATATACAGAAGCTAGTAGTTGGAGGGTGTCATAAAATTAGTATTCTTTCTGAATGTACATAATACCCGCTAATTTCAAATGGTTACAATATTACGCGATTCAAAAGCACTTATTAATTTGTGCCAAGCTTCTTTTGATGTTTTTGCTTCACAAACATGAACATAACATGAAGGCTTAACACTTAAGCATATTTTAGCTGGCGCTTTACTGTCTTTTTCCGTATCGAACGTTGCACTATTAACATTCTGCGTTGTTCTAGTTGTACGGTTGGGACATGTCCAGTTTCTCGGAAAAAACAGGCGACCATTTGCTTGGAAGTGCTTCGTGTGCGAACAACTTTTGTTGGATTTGGCTCATCTTGAAACACCCATACAGTCGAGTGCTGTTTACTTTCGGGCTCATACGCGTAAATCAACGATTCATCACCTGTTACGATGTCATAGACGTGTTTCGAAGCACCGCGATCGAATTTTTTGAGCATTTCTTTCGACCAATCGACACGACTCTTTTTTTGAGCGATTTGACAAATTGTGTGGGATCCAACGCGAACAAATTTTTTTGACAGTCAAATGTTTATGCAATATTGAATGTATGCTGGTCCCACTAATGCCTAAGGTTGTCTCAATCTCTTGATAGGTCACATGACTATCTTGCAATATCAGTTCGCGCACAGCATCAATGGTTTTCGGAACAACAACTGATTTTGGACGACCTTCACGAAAATCGTCTTGGAGTGAACTACGACCACGATTGATAAAGACTGGTCCTTGATGGAGCTTCATCGCCAAAAATTGAATTAAGTTCATCCATGCACTGTTGCTGAGTTAATCCACGTCGAAAGTTGTAAAAAATAATCGCACGAAAATGTTCACGATTTAATTCCATTTTTGGGCCGAGATGAATCTTTTAAGTTACTGTAAACAACACAAATAGGGCTCGTATGTCAAAACGTTCTGAGTACGTATAACCTCAAAAATGTCCAACTTTACGATAGAGCTGTCAGTTGCCAGATTGCAACACCAGGGTTGCCAAATCCCGAAATATAAAAGGCAACCCTCGTATATAGAAAAAAGAGTATGGGACCTAAAACAGACCCCTGAGGCACTCCAGAAGAAATACTCAAGCCATCAGAAGAAGCTTCTCGATACTTTACCAGTTCTCTGCGGTTGGTCAAATATGAGCGAAACCAGCTCAAAGGCATTCTCTTACTGACTAGCACTTCTCAAAGACAGGAGAACGGTCGATCACATCAATTTTGACAGTCGTAAGTTTTTGGTAAAATAATTAAGAAGAACACATAATCGTCGACGACTGTTTGAAAGCTCAAAAAGTCGAATTGTATAACGACTACTATTTTGTCACTGTTTTGCACGACCCTCGTAAGTGGTAAGCGAGGTATTATCTCTATATAATTGTTATAATATTCATATAATCTGTAAACGCTATAATCACTGAATCTACAGTACAACACATCAGTCATCGGTATGACCTGATAAATTTACTCGAAATTGAAAGAAACGCTTGTATACTTGGAAAATAATGTTCAAATTATTGCTATGCGTGTTAATAACGTTACATCATGTGGATAGTGCAAAGATTCTTGGATTATTCCCATACGCCGGTCATAGTCACTACTTCCTTGGGTTTAGGCTAATGAAAGAGCTCGCTGATCGTGGTCATGAGGTCACATTCCTTAATCCCCGTTCTCATGAAGGGATAAAAAATTTTCGTGATATTACTATGACTGGTATTGCAGATAAAACTAAGGGTAAGTGATTGGGGTGGTTTTGAAATAACATTCTTTGATTATTTTAATAATTAATTCAACAAGTGTCTCACATAGAAACCAGTAGTTTTAGTCATCTGTTCTTTTATTTTTCAACGTAGTTACTAGAGGGCCTTTGGTGTTTTTGAACTTTTTTCTAAACATCACAGCATAGAACTTTGGAACTTAACTTTTCTAACAAAATAACATAATCATATATTATACTAGGATCCGATCTCATATCTTTCAAATCTCAATGAGAATATACATAGTTTCTTCCTAACACCCGTTGCAACTCCAGAGCTTTGCAGTACAATTAAAGACATCAAAAACAAGGTGTCATCTGGAACTGATGGAATCACTTTGAAAATGTTGTCTAAACTACTGGAATGTACATTAATCGTTTTCACAGATTTAATTAACAAGTCATTCCAAAATGGAATTTTTCCACAATGCCTTAAGACATCTATAATAATTCCTCTGCACAAGGACGGCGATAAGGATCAAGCTTCAAACTATCGTCCAATTGCACTTCTATCTACTCTATCCAAGATCATTGAAAGACTGGTTAAAAGGAGACTTCTATCATTTCTGCACAAATATGAAGTATTAACCAATTTGGATTTTTAGCTAACAAATGCACTAATGATGCTATATTCTCCGTCTTCAACAATGTTTACTCCAACTTGAACAATCTCCACTTTACAGCCTCAATTTTCTGGTATTTCTCCATTCGACTGTGTAAATAATAACATCCTAATTAACAAGATACAGCACTACGGAATTCGGGGGGTTCCACTGGGATGGTTTAAGTCGTATCTTAGCAACAGAAGTCAGTGTGTGAGGGTCACTGCGGCTGTGTCTTCTTGCAGGCCGATGGATTGTGGAGTTCCACAGGGTTCGGTGTTGGGTCCTATTTTGTTTTTGCTATTTATCAACGACAGTACGTGCCTAGACATCAGCGGTAAAGTATGTCTCTTTGCTGATGATACTAGTTTCACTTGGTGCGGCCCGGATAGTGTGGCTCTTCATAGTACCATATCCAAATCCACTATCAAATCATGGTGTGAGTCTAACCTGTTGTGCTTGAACACTGCGAAAACTAAATCTGTGTCATATAAAGGTGCGCTGAAGTCTTTTGAACTTAATAATTCCACTATTGACGTCGTTTCTTCTGTGAAGTTTCTGGGCCTTGTTGTTGACAGCTCCCTGAAGTGGAAGTTGCACATTGATGCGTTATAAAAAAAAAATAAGCTCTGCCTGTTTTGCGTTAAGATCAGTTTCCAAAGAACTTAACTTGTCAACTTCCATAACAGTCTACTTTTCATTCTTCGATTCCCATCTTCGATACGCCCTCCCAGTCTGAGGTACATGCTGTGCAACGAAATTTGGGCGTATTTTTAGATTACAAAAAAGAGCTATTCGATACTCTCTGAGATTGCACTATAGAGCCCATTGCCAGGACTTATTCAGAAAATTTAAAATACTAACACTACCTTCCTTATTCATATTGGAATCGGTCTGCTTAATCCGGAAATACCTGTCAGATGCCTCTGAAAGACCATTCCATAACTATCTCCTTAGAAACGCCGAAAATGATCTTTATCTGCCAGCCCCATCCTCCGAATTAATCAAAAGCTCGATTATATACAATGCAAAAAAATGCACAACCATCTGCCAATGGAAATCAAATTGCTATCATCCCTTCCTCGATTCCGGAAAGCTCTAAAGACGTATTTGTTAGAAAAAGCTTTTTATACAGTAGGTGACTTTTTTAATGTGCATTAATTTTAGAGCGATTCACACACTGGATAGTACTTAGTAGTTTGTATTGTGTGTTTTGTATATATATTGAACTGTAGAATATTTACTTAATTAATTTACTTGAAGTATCTTAATTGATTTATTTATTTGACGATGTACCTGTATGTATTAATTATTATTCTTATGTTTTATATTATGTTTTGTTTACCTGTCTACAAATTATTTTTAATTTTTTGACAAATATATATTTATCTTTTATCCAGATTTACAAGCCGGATTTTCCGAATGGGGCCAAATGAACTTTTTCAACACACTTACATTCGTTAGCAAGTTAGTGGAGTCGATATCAAGTGCTACAGTCGAACACAAGAACTATCGGGAGCTATATTTTTCCAATGAAACGTTTGATTTGGTTATAGCGATATCGTACTTCGATCCTGGTATGTTTCGTGACAGGTAAATAGAACAATCTTGTTTTATTCCAACCTGAGGGTTGCTATTTATGTATTGAGAATAGAAAGTGCTTCTTCGGGCGATCAAAATCGTTGTCTACGCACTTTCTCTTTAAGTAGTGGGTGCCATGTCGGTGCTGCATTGTGGGTGACCCATCAATTCAAACTGTCAACTGTCTAAAATGTCAAACTTCAAGATGACGATGACAGATGTCACCTGATGGCAATACCACTGTTGCCAGTTCTTAATACATAATAATAATAGTTTTATATTTATTTATACCTCAATTTACGATCGTTTCTTAACACTATTCAATGTTTTGCAGGCTTCAATACAACTCCAACAAAAAAACTGCATATCCTTAATTAATTAAAAGTCACTTTTGGGTTTAAGTTGCCCGTTTCTTGAAGTAACATAAGGTCGAATAACGTTTATCTACTTCACGATCGACTTTGCGTTTTTTCCTTTTACATAAAAAAAAAAATGGGCAACTTAAAACCAAAACTGAGCCTTTCCTTCAAAGGTCATCGAATGTAGACGAGACTTCTGCTCCTCACTGTATAAAAGAAATGACAATGAATAACCCTTCTTGAACTCCTGCAGGTTGATGCTCGCACAGAATTTATTTTTAAAGTGTTTTGCGACAGAAGATAAACATTTCTATATTTAGTAATTAATGGTGTAAAATAATCTGACATCATTCCAGGTTCAAATGTCCGATAATCTCTTTATCACAGCTACCAGTGCATTTCTGCAATAATAAGTACGTTGCCAATCCTCTACCCACTTCGTACGTGCCTTACCTAACAGCGGAGTTTACTGCCCCAATGAGTTTTTGGCAGCGAACAAAGAACCTTTACTACAACACTGTCAGTCATCTCTATCTAAACTACGTCTTTCAACCACGTATACGTCAGCTCCTTGCTCGGAACGGCATGCCATTCAGTGATGACAATACCGTTGATTTATTATTAAGCATGAGCCATCCCAGCTTTAGCGATGTGTTCCCGCTTCAACACAATGTTAAGGAAATTGGTGGATTTCATGTGGAGGAACCCAAAGCTCTTCCAGTGGAACTACAAAGCTTTTTAGATAACGCCACTGAAGGTGTTGTGGTTTTTTCCATGGGATCAAATCTGCGTAGTTCCAATTTCCCAAAGGATAAACTGGAAGCGATTTTGAAGACTTTTGGAACGTTGAAGCAGAAAGTTTTATGGAAGTTTGAAGCTGAGCTGCCTGGAAAACCGGATAATGTGAAGGTGATGAAGTGGTTGCCACAAAGTGATGTACTAGGTAAAAAATAAGGCTTGTTGTTTTACCAGTCCTACATCCACCTGAGAGTAGCAGATATTTTGCTAATAAATATTTTCTAGCCCACAGAAATGTGAAGGCCTTCATTGGTCATGGCGGACTTCTCAGTACAATTGAAGCCGTCTATCACGGAGTGCCCATGTTGGGAATGCCAGTGTTTTGGGATCAAAAATTCAACATGAATTTTGCTGCGTCAAAGGGTTTTGCAGTTTCCTTACCCTTTCAGGAATTAACTGAAAATAGATTTAGTAATGCTTTGGCGAAACTTCTAAATGAACCAAAGTAAGTTATAATTTAGTGGGGTCTGTCGCGGTAGCAACCTTGCATTTGTTTTCTGTTGACTTCTAAGTCTGAAAGGGTGATCTCGCAAAATGCCAACGTACCAAATGAACATTCAGAACCCCTGGTAGAGATTGTTTTATCGGAATCGTTTAGGCGACCTGCAGAAGATCTTTTGTGAATGACTCTAATCTATGAATTGCCCAGCTGTCCCACACTTTTCATAAAGTTGATGATTTCTCTGGGGGCTAAATTCCTTGCCTCGTCGGGTGTTAGGGTCACCCCTCCAAGGTGTTTTAGCCTTTTGCAGAAAAGTGCCATGCATTCACAGAGCACGTGTTCTGTTGTCTCTGTTGCGTCTTCGCAAAACCGACAAGTGTCGTCCTCGGTTAGGCCCATCTTTTTCAGATGGTACTTCACTGGGTGGTGTCCCGTAAAAAGGCCTGTAATTCGCCTTAGGTCGCTTCTCTTCAGTTGGATAAGCTTCTCTGCATTGGCCTCTGAAGGTTTGATAAACCTTTTTGTCTTAGGCCTGGAGTGTTTCTCCAGTAGGACTTAAGTTGTTCCTTTTCCCATCTCCGAAGTTCTTCCTTCATATGGCTTTTTGGAAGGCCAAAGATGGGTTCCGGGCCGCAGAACGAAGCGTTTGCGCCCTCTTTTGCAAGTTGGTCCGCTTCGTTCCCCTCTATGCCTTCATGTCCTGGCACCCATGTCAGAGTAATCTTTTTCCCCTGAGCAGTTGCTTTAGGGTCTGTTTGCATTCCCATACTAGCTTTGACGTGAAGGTGTAAGACCTCAGTGCTTTTAACGCAGCTTGACTGTCTGACATAATATTGATCTGCCGTTCCGGGATGACTCTCTGCAGGCATTCTTGAGCACAACGATTAATAGCGTTGATCTCTGCTTGGAATATAGTGGGACTTTTCCCGAGAGATTCAGAGAGCCTGCAATTAGGCCCGTATACTCCCATGCCTGTGTTCCCTTCTATTCCTTTTGAACCGTCCGTATACCAGACGGATGTGTTTTCTGGGAATCGTGGTTCCCCATTTAGCCAATTTTGACGGTCTGCAATGACCACTTCAAATGGGATTTCAGAATCATGTTTGCGTGGCAAAGCGTCCGACGGTTTTCTTCCTGGTACTTCTGGTCCTTCTAAGCTCAAAGGGACCTTTGCTCACGTAATTTCAGTGTGCAAAGTTAGAAGTCAACAAAAAATGCATCTATAAAAGGTTGGACTATACGCGATAACTTTGGTTAATTTATCGAGTTATTAATCCTCATCCAGAGCTAACATTTGTAGGTATCGTGAAAATATCCAACACCGATCAAAGCTGCTCCGTTCGGATCCAATGTCCCCAATGGAGACAGCAGTTTTTTGGGTAGAATATGTAATAAAATTTAAGGGTGCACCACATTTAATGGCAGCCGGTGTCCAAATGAGTTGGATTGAAATAGAAATGGTTGATGTTATCCTCGTTATTATTGCCAGTTTTATAATTTTACTGTATTTAGTTAAAATGTTATTCAATTTAGCTGTAAAACGAATCAGGAAGAGTAGAGATAAGATCAAAGACAAATTGTTTTAAACTATTGTTAATTGTACCTACTAAGATATTATGTTCAAATAAAAATTATTCAATAAACTTCTAGCTAACTTTAAGAGTAATTTAATTATGAATCACCCTGTATAACCCAAACCATAGATGAATCTATGCCCAAACTATGTGCTTTGATGTGGCTGATAACTAAATATTTATAGCATCATCTCGTAAGTAAAAAATGAAGTCGACCATAACCAACAATAATCGCAGTAAAACTTCATTCATCAATTCAAAACTGACTTTTGTCACGCAAATAAGTTGTGAAATGTTACTTGATAAATATTCACCCCATTGAAAAACCCCACAGCTAAAACCATCAATACCTACTTTACCTAGGCAGTTCACTGAACTGACTTTTTTAAATTTGAAAAACGGACTTTCCACAATAGGTAGGTATTATATGTATTGAACTACTAGGTAGGTATTTAATTATTAAAGGTAAACGTGACGTGAATTATTATTTTTAAGTTGCGAGGCAACCAATTCACAGCAAACATACAATATAGTGATTAATAAATGTGGACATACTGTATAAAACACTTACCCAAATGGAAATCATGTTGTAACAACTTCGTTTGGTTTGAATAGATTTATAATCGTATTCTAAATCACTCACCACATATATATCTATTATTTAATTCAATATTATTTAATAATTATTGCCTCATTTAGGTGTATGTTAATAAATAGTAATAATAATCAATTTTTATTACCCCGTAGGATACAAAACAATATTGTTCGCATTTAAAAAGTGGCAGTGTTATTATTTTCGATTATAAAAATGTTATTGTCACATAAAAGCGCACTCAAATCGGTCCCGTAAAGTAATAAATTTCAATAAACACGATTTTGTTGAATTGAAATGTCAATTTTCTTGCATTGCAGGATCAACAGTAAACATTTTCATTTTGATTTTCTATTTCGTAACAATGACATTTCCATCATGGTATTTTTATGTGATTAGGCAACCAATTAAACACTATATTCCTATTACCATTTTAAAACAAAACAGGGAGATAGTATTATAGTGGCTTGGGATGTCTATGTACCTACCATATAATTATAATTTGATTCTGTTTTTCAGTTAAAAGTAACCTGCGAGTGTTTATAAGATAAATTACAATGTTCCTTTGCATTCAATGTTAGGCAACCATCAAAACCATTAAACGCAACTTTAATTTCGACAGCCATATTGATTTTTCGTATTTGTCCTATAGCCAACGTGCCGAGCCAATCAAAATCTGTATATTATGCGCATGCGGGATGCGGGCAATTCACCTGATGTTATTATATATTATATTATTTTGCAAATTTATGCTTCATGTATTGTTTATTTTGTTGAAAAAAGCAATTTTCATTGCTAATATTCTATCTGTGTCGAGTTTTTTTTTTAAACAGAAATTCCATTGGTGTGTAGATATGCAGACAATATTTGTTATTTTATATTTTGTGTTTAATTCTCGCAATTCTAGAAATCTTGCTTTTAGGTTTTGTAAGTTCATGTACAAAACGTAGCATAAAGACTGGAGGTTCTATTCGTATTGGTGGAATGTGCCCCTCACGAATTTCCGTAAATGTAGCAACAGATGGTAACAAATTAATGTAATTTTACTGCTATAGGTTTATATTAATTTTTAACAGATTCTGTACAAGTAAAACTTGCTGAAACACATGTGGGACACAGCGACGACTTAAGAACAAAAAGATTATCACATGCAGAGCAACACACTATTGTTTCCCAGTTAATCGCAGGAGTATTATTCAGGATGCTAGAACGATTCATAATAATCAGTTAGAAAGAATAAATTTGGTAACACTTTCCTGATATTTATTTAATAATATACCTACATTATATCATTTAAATTGTTACATCTATTATTTGGTTTGGTGGGTTTTTTATAAGTGTGCATTTGCTAGTTAACGTTTTTAATTTATTATTACTTTTTCAGAGTGCGTACTATTTCAATTTAGATATTTTACTTTTAATTGTATCACTTTTTCACATTACATACTATTTTTTCTTATTGTGACTTGTATAATATTATATTAGATTTGTTTGGTGTTGTACCTTATAATATATATGTATGCATGGTAGTGGTGTATTTCTATTAATTTGTATGTTCATAGTAATTATTATTTATTATCATTGTGTATAATTTAATATATATAGCTAAAAATAAACTATTAAGAATAAAAGGGTTTTTTTTTATTTCCTGACTTCCTATCTGTAATGCATAAAATGATTTTAAAATTAGATAGGTATCTTCAAATTATACATAAATATATTTAAGTATCGTTTTTCCGATATTCGAAATGAAGGTTTTTCAGCTAGGTATATCAAGAAATACCTACTACAAAGGAAAGTTCAACAGACTTTCTTAGCGAATACCTTATACATATTAATATTTAAATTATTTTACTGAAAAACTCATTCCAATTAAATATCGACTAAATTTCAGTTGCAAAATTAGTTGAATAGCGGTTAAATTCAAATTCAAAAGCGCGCCAAAGAAAGCCCCGCCCCAAATGCTCTGATTGGCTCGGCACGTTGGCATTTTAATGTATGCTAAAAAGATGGAAGATAGAGCGCGGCCATTTTGATGTTCTACTACAGGGGAGTCTTAAAAAGTACTTAATGAGCTTACTTTGGATAAGTTACAATAAGATTATAATTGGTATAATAACACAGCTTAATGTGATAATAATACAAAATATAAGGATTATAATATAATGTAACCTGGTATATAAATGTCAAATTTTATGTGGAAAAAGCTAATGTTGCCTCATTTAAGATATAAAAAATAAAGTATTAAAATAACATATGATCTCTTTCATAATGATTTAGAAAAATGGTAGATTATTCTAATCTTTTTACACCATCATATATTAATTTTGTGCCCTTTGAACATAAACATTAGAAGGCAATGAAACAACTTGGCAACAAAACCACATCAAAATGGCGGTTCGTTGCGCAAGCAGATGCGGATACGGTTTTGAGCGATATAGTCCTCTATATATATATGGATTGGAACGATAAGCTTTGTTAAAGGAACGAAGGTAAAGTGAGGTTTACAGAGAACATAAATCTTATATCGGTTGAATATCTATCTTTCTTTTATCTTGATTATCCTTTTATGAAAATTTATATTGTATAACAATTATTAAAGTCTATTTTTGATGGATTTTTCTGAAATTGTTCTATATGTGCAATAATTGTTTTGTGAGGCTCCGCCATGTCGCTTATGCCTTAAGTTTTAGAGATAAATAAACACATTGTATAATATGTCATTGAATAAACATATTACTTGATCTGATTCTGATTTATTTCAGTGGATATAGTTAAATAGACTGCAACTTGTAATAATTTGTACTGTTGGATCAATTCCAACAGTCCCAGATTTTTAAGCGCCATGTTGAGGCAAAGTGTTGTGTTGTATAACTACAGTTATCTATAACCTGTGCCGAATATTGCGCAACAAAGTAAAACAACAGACATCTAACTCTTGGCGCTACTGTTAAATAATCGTTGAAGCTGTCGAATTTAGATTACTAATACTGCGTACTGTGGCTACCAGATGGCGAACTCGTTCTTAAAATACAATAATAGGAAAGCAAGGGAATGCAAAAGTTGAATGAAAAATTTCTATGTAGCCTTAAATTTCATACTACACAGTATATTTAAAATATTTACAATGACATAATATAGACTTTACTTCAACGAGCGGCAACATTGTTTTTTTCGAAGCTACTGTCAAATTACAATATAGCGTGTATACTAACGTTCTGTGTTTTAAAAATTGTATTTTCGTGAATTGATTAGCGGTTAGTTTATTAAAATATTTAATTACTTAAATTTGTGATTGATAATTCTAACTGTAGTGTTCGAACAATCTATAGAGGCTCATCTTGTACAATAATTGTTAAATGTAAATAAATGACAAATTACAACGTGTGCTTTCATTGTTTACAAAATAATGCGTTGTGATGACAAGTGTGATTGTTTATTGTGACTTAAGGCACATAAAAACAATAATAATAATTAAATATTATTAACGTGGTGTTTGTTTGATGTGTTATGTGTTGTGAAAGTCATAGTATAGAGTTATATATCTATGTGAAATTTTAAAAATTGTAAAAAGGACTTTCTGCTGAACCAACATAGAAAAAGAAAGAGAAAAGAAACTAATTGGCACGCAGGAGGACAATTATTAATACTCAACATGGACGCTGGTAAACAGAACGCCATAACGGAAACAATTTAACTAGAAATGACTGCTAAATCAATTCAGTAACAGTGATTTTTTAAATTATGTTCTGCGTTTATGGACAAGTTAATTTCAATTAGAGAGTATGAAGAGTATATTATACTAGTGGAACTAATGCCTAACAATCTTCTTCTTGCGTGATTGATAACCAACACAAATATTGCTCTAATAACAGAAACTTTGGTATATATCAAAGTCAACAATGTAAACTTTGCAGTGATAACAACAGCTGACATAACAATAAGTGTTGCCAACGTTCGGAACATATATAAATATTTGCCATCCTAGACTAGTAACAGCAGCTATCGATTAAAGGAAAATAAAATAGCCAAACTAATTGACTTCATGAACGAAAATAACGACACACGGTCATTTCGAACGAAAACGATATACCCTACATTTTTCTACGTAGTCGCAATAATATAAACTTTCTTTCACAAAAAGTCTGGGCAATTACAGTTAATGTTCTGAAAAGCGTTTTATCTCTGTAGGCGATATATACTTACGTATTTTTTCTCAGTCAGCCTGTGCTTTCACTATTTTATTTTATTTCCCCCTTTTTTTTATTATTATTATTTCTTTTTACATTTTTGCTTGAAACGATTTTTATTTCTGATTGCTTCGGGGGCGCGTGTTAAGTACAACGCTGACAGTTTTAAAATACGTGACGCGATTTCGGAACGAATAAAGCTTCCAAAAGAAAAGTTGCAAAAATAAAGGAATTGGGCAAAAAGCGTGTAATTTAGAACAAGAAAACAGTAATTTCGATGTACCGAGTGATATAAATGAAACGATTTTCACAACAAATTCCTGCAATTAACCAGTGCCGGTTAGTTCGAAAGGGCACATGAGCACATACCCAACCGGCCAGAAGAAAATGATATCAACGTTCCTTCAGTCAAACAGTCAAAGCTTCTTTCCGAAGATCAAGTACAAATAATGCTGAAGGAGAACAGTGTGACCTGTAGCTATACGAGATCGTCTACAGATTTGATAGCGGAGGACTCTTCAACCTTCGTAGACTGTAAGCTGGGACGAAGATCGTATCCATATCAGTCATTCCCCATCTTTGGCCTTCCAAAAAGCTATATGAAGGAAGAACTTCGGAGATGGGAAAAGGAACAACGTAAGTAAGTAAGTCCTGCTGGAGAAACACTCCAGGCCTAAGACAATCAAAAAGGTTTATCAAACCTTCACAGGCCAACGCAGGGGAGCTTATGCAACTGGAGAGAAGCGACCTAAGGCGAATTACAGGCCTTTTTACGGGACACCACCCAGTGAAGTACCATCTCAAAAAGATGGACCTAACCGAGAACGACACTTGTCGGTTTTGCGAAGACGCAACAGAGACAACAGAACACGTGCTCTGTGAATGCATGGCACTTTTCTGCAAAATGCTAAAACACCTTGGAGGGGTGACCTTAACACCCGACAAGGCAAGGCATTTAGCCCCCAGAGAAATCATCAACTTTATGAAAAGTGTGGGACAGCTGGGCAATTCATAGATTAGAGTCATTCACAAAAGATCTTCTGCAGGTCGAAGTGAGGGGAGGCCAAATCGCCTAAACGACTCCGATGAAACAATCTACAATTTACAACAGCCGGTAAATAGTGGTGATTGGGTGTGGCAATTTTGTGACAAGGTTTGCGGCTCGAGGATCGGTCTGTTTAGCCATCTAAGAGTTCACAACAGAAATAGCTGAGTTGGAACAATTCATACTCGTTAGCGAGTGAATGAATCATACGAGTGTATTTGTTGATTTGCGAGTACAAAGATTAGTATGCGTATGCATTAAGTACTGGACATTTGAGAACGATGGTAAGAAAAAAAGCAGCAAATGAAAGAACATTCAGAGCATCTCGGAAGGGACAATAAATCATTATATGCTAGACCAGGGCCAGGGAACGGTGTGTCACTTCTAGACATTCAGTATCTATGATACTCCCATAGAGCGAGTGTGTTTGTTTTCGTTATTTTTATTATCTCTCTGCCGGACTTTATAGTCAATCCCCTCAGATCTTGACGTCACAAAACAGCAATGTCTTTGTACTAGAGGCATGGGCAAGACGGCTCTGGAAATAGTGCCATTGCACCCGAACCAATATGCGTTTAGAAGCGGCATGTCGACTGAGACAGCGCTGCATGAGTTAGTTAGTAAGGCAGAATACGCCCTGGAGAGCAGGGAGGTTCTACTTGCAACCTTCCTCGACATACAGGGAGCCTTCGATAACGTTTTAAAGAACGCAATCCTAGGAGCACTGAGGCAACGAGGCATCAATGCGACTTGCTGCAGGTGGATAAACTGCATGCTTAAAGGAAGAATGGTATGTACTTTAGTAATGGGGATACAATAATAGCTAAGCCTGTACGAGGGTGCCCGCAGGGGGGAGTACTGTCTCCTCTGATGTGGAACCTGGTTATAGACGATTTGCTAAAAGTTCTGGACAATGAAGGATTTGGGGTTCTGGGTTTTGCAGATGACCAAGTCATATATGTCCAGGGGAAGTTTAATAGCACAGTAAGGGAACGTATGCAACGGGCCCTTCATATACCAACAAACTGGACTTTGGAACAGGGACTAAGAATGAGCCCGTCAAAGTCAGCAACGATCGCTTTCACCAGAAGGAAGAAAACAGAGGGACTAGGACCACTGTATCTTCAAGGTGATATCGTAAAAATGTCCGGGGAGGTATACTCTCATGGGAAAACATGGGGACTAAATCCAAAGATGATGCACTGGTTGTACACTGCTCTACTAGTCAAACCCATGATAACATACTCGTCGCTGGTTTGGTGGACGAAGATGAAACAGCATACCGCCATTGCTGAGTTGGGCAGGGTACAGAGACTTGCCTGCTTAGCTATCACGAGCTATTAGGACTACACCGACAGCGGCAATGGACGTTTGCTGAACCTCCCACCCTTGCACAGCATGGTAAGGATGGAGGCAGGGGCGGCATTCATTACACTGCGAGGGCTGGTAGGAACTGTACCCACTCATCGGGGACATACCAAAATTGGGGCATGTACTGGGGATGGCATCATAGACATGTCCATGGACCACATCAGACCAAAATTTGAATTCGACATAAACTTCTAGGTACATATTATGGACCGAAAAGTTCTTAATCAAGACTGCATGCGGACACTGAGAGGGATAACCTGGTTTACAGACTTGTCAAAAACCGAAGGTGGAAGTGGTGCAGGAATATATAGTGAGACAACGAACTCGAATCTAAAATTCTCACTGGGGAAAAACACATCCGTGTTTCAAGCCGAAGTATTTGCAATTTTACAGTGTGCAAGACTAAATAGATTGAGGGCCTATACAAATAAGCGAATCAATATATGTAATTTTAATTTGTAATAGCTGTTTTGAAAGTATATAAAATGAAACGACACTATGAATCGAAAGATTTTCAAAATTACTCTAAATATACAGGAAGTTGACGGACGAAAAAGTTTGAAGCGCGGACTGAAATCTCTGAAATCTTTGTTTACCAAATCGAATACTGAACAACAACAGCTTTCGTGTCGCTCCTGAATTCGAAAAACGTAGAAATCCATTCACCGATTGAGAAATGATAAAAGAATGCTTGATTGGAGTAGCTGAAAAAATATGCATCGAAAAGGTAAATTTAATTAAGTGTCATTTTGTCAGCAGCTTGGAGCGTGCAAGACATCGCAGAAAATATATCATCTCAACTGTCTTTTTATTCGCGGAATATTTAGAAGTTATGGAGTGTATGAAGCACTTCTTGATATTGATAGTATTCAAGGCACGACAACTGGGAAAGATATTTTTAAGGAAGACGGGAGACAAAAATATGTGTGGTAAAAATAAACGAGTGGTTTCAAAGGTTGTAGAAAATGATGTTGGTTCAAAATCATTAGTCTTGCATTGTATCATTCATCAACAGTCTTTGTGCGCAAAATATTTGGATATGTCTGAAGTTGTTAATTTCATCAGATCCATTGGGCTGAATCAGCGACAATTCCGCGAGTTTATTGACTCTTTTAATAATTGGCAGGTACAAGTAAAATTGATCCACAACTACAAACTATTGTCGGTGGCAAATCACAATTACATAAATCTCGATATAGTGTTTTTTGTTTTACTGTGATTAGTGCGATTCATTTCAATTATTTGTTAGTTATTAATATGCTTAACACACTACATGAGTTAAGTTTTCTGCGTCATCATTTCTTGCAAGTAAAAAAAAAACACGAGTAATTATCATTCTGTGTTTTCTTCTGCAACTTATTACAGCAATATTAACAACAATAAGACATTGGCTGTCGCGGACCAGATTGATGACACTAGTCTTAAGCTGTCGCAGGTCGGATTGATGGCATGGAGGGTCGATAGAACTTTAACAGGTCAACGTTATTTGCAATTTTTTACGAAATCAATTTGTTCCTAATTTATGTTGTACCTATAATTCCAAATGCTCACAAGAGGGTGGACATTTTTACTCTCACAGATGTCCTTAACTTTAGTAACGTTTCATTCACGCCAACCTTCTTTGAAGATTTCCTAAAGTCCATCAACTAAAAATTGTTCAATTTTAAAAGTTCATGGCTACCTACTTTAAGATGGGGTCTTAAGATTCCGAAACATGTATGTGAACCGTCTGAAGACCGGTCAAAAGACGAGAATAGATTGTCTTTCATTTATCTTGTGTTTGCTGCTTGCAATGAGAAATAACAATGCATTGTGGCAGTCTGTAGTTTGTGTTGTTTTTAAATTGAAGATCTGAGACGTAGCACTGCACACAGAACGCGAACGCTGAAAGAGATTTCCTCTATGTGCCAGGTTAGTTCAATTTGTTAGAACACCTGACCGGCAATAGGGAGATGTAGTGTTCGAATCCCACTTGTGACACGGAATTTTTGTTTCAGTGCCTAAACAACATTAGTCTATTTGACTTTTCTTTATTTATATTATACAGTGTCAACAACTTATGTTCCGGAATTCACTATACTAATTATTGTTTGGGTAAGGATAGAGTCTACTAAATTAATCCATTAAATAAATAAATAAAATCCTTAAATTACAAATGATACCCTTAACGGTAGGTCTCCAGAAGCATGGAAATAATGTCAATAATAAATTCATTAAAACCAGCTTCTGCTATTCAGAAGTTTTTGAGTGATTTAAACTGAAAAGTGTATTCAAAGAAAATTTCCTCGTGAATATTTACGGCATTTGAATACGAGAAAAGGCCCGAAAGCAGATATACATCTGCTATGAAAAATTCAGTGGCGTCCTACTCAAATTGATTATATTTCTATTATACATCTTAATCGAATGTATTGCAACGAGAATTTTATAAACAAGTTCACGTAACCTGACTCTTTTTTTTTGTTGGGTCTGTGCGAGATATTGTTTTGAGGATGCAACTGAAAACCTACATCTTGAACAACTGATTTTTGTTGACGTTCGAGGTGTTATTCTTAGTTTGCACAATAAAAATTCTTGTGATGTCTTTGGATTCAATAGGCGAATTCTGTATTCTAATTAAATTGTGGTTGGAACAGTATCTTTACCCATCTATCTTGAGAACTTTTAAGGTTATTCCAATTCATAAGAAGAAAGGCACGGTCCAGGACAAATCAAACTACAAGTCGATTTCTAATCTGTCGCGTATTTGGCATTAACATTGTCAAAATAATGTATTAATAAGGATGACACATGTCAAAAGCGAAAAGCAAATATCAATTTATTGTCTGGTAATTAAGATTTATCAAAATTCCTGATGAACTAAAAAAATATTACAGGAATTAAAAGCTTTAAAATTACAGAAGACAAACTGTCAAAATGTTCATTAGTTACGAAACATTTGGAGGTTAATCTCGCAATTAACTGTCAGTAGTAATACCCCTAGGGTCTTGATAATATCGAGATAATTTTGTCATAGAGAATGCCGAAAGCGTGTTGCTTGATAATAGCCCAAGGCCGCAGGCCAAATTAAACTCGTTTCAGCATTCAGTTCGTATTCTCTGGTCGCACAAAACTCGAGAAATATTTTGGAATAGCCGAACAGGGCATGCACTTTCGTTTGCAATATTTGGAACAAGCCACTTACTACTCGTATTTGTACAACTTTTCGATCCTCCTTGGCATGTTTTACTGAATATTGAATTGTATTCAATTCTGTTGGTTGGCGTTCCATCATTATTTTTCTCAATCGTGAAATAATCTATAAGGCGATCAGCTGGTTCACCACCTCGCCAAGCTACCTCAACAGCTACAATATGGTAAAAAAATTTTGATTCTATTTTTTGGTATATTATTAGATATACCTAATATCACTAATTGCATCGTTAGATGCAATACCAAACCTTCGCGACATTTTTAAACCAGTTGTCAATTTGACGTTTAATTAATTTTTAATAAAAAAAACACCAAACTGAAAACACCACATGTAGGGTATTATCGCTGTAATCCAGAGGTGATTGGATGAAATTTGACACATGACTTAAAATTAAGTAATTTGATTGATTACTATATTTCGTAAAAAATTATCAATAAAAATGTTAGTCTGACAGTCTTATTGTAATTGAAGTGTTTGAGACATGTTTCAAGGGTCTATACCCGATCCTCTGTCACAAAATACAAACTTAAACTAGCAATAATTATAAAAGTCTCATCTTATAACCTTCAAATCATACACCTAAATAATAATACTTAATAATAAAAAAAAGTAACGACACTGGTTTAATGAAAATCTGCAAAAGAAACTTTGCCAAATGAAATAGGGTGACGTGCTGTTCTTCCAGTTGAAGAAACACCTTTGGGAAATGTGTAAAAGTTAATAATAATAATTGCGAAAAAGTTTAAGTTTGCCTTATTTTCATGGTCTGCGTCTTGTCATTTTATTTACGTGCTCACGTTTCACATCTTTACTGTGTTGTTTTAGTTTAGTAGAGCTTAGGGCGGCACTTCCTTCATAGTGTTCTCCAATTATTTTTATACAGGGCGTCCCCCCCTGCTGGAATAAGAACAATAGGACAGTTATGAAAATTAAGGGGTATACTAAGGTCAGGTTTCAAAATGATCACACTTCCGGATATACCGTAAGTGGATATCAACTTGTTTATTTCAAATAGAACACTCTGTATGTTATTACATTTTGGGATTGCGCGTAAAATTCGAGATATAATTTATGTATAATATATTATACCTAAGTCTGGCTGTTTTTGAAATATATAAGGTTTTATGTCAAAAATGACGTTTCAAGGTCGACAACAGTGGTGGTGCATAGAGGAAAATGTATTTTTTTTAATAACACACAATGCATACGCTGAAACATGAATCATACTAATTTAAATCAATTTTTCTTAAAAACGGTGCACAATTGGTCTATGAAATTGTACCTTATTTTTGTAAAACAGTGTGGTCTATTAAAATCGAGTTTTAAAACTGCTAAAAATCCTTTCACAAAAAAGTTGGGGCAATATTTCCCCATGCCCCTCCCTGTTTTACCCGCTTATTAGCAGTTCAAAAAACTAAAAATACCTGCAGCGTTTAAGGGATAAAACGCTTGGAAGACGTACAAAATTTCATTAGATTATCTTCAAAGGTTTCGTCAATATTATCAAAAAAACCACCATCGGTACCTCAACTTTAACAGCCTGTATCTTGAAATCCAACAATTTTTCGACCTATGCACTGAAAAAAATATTGTACGTAAAACCAATGAATGGTTGTCATCAATATTTTGAACATTAATATTATGAATTGGTCACTGTTACAATGAATTTTGATCATAAATTAATAATTTCATACATAGAAACAATGTACGATGAAACATTAATCAATAAATGCAAGACATCGAAAATTTATGTTTTTTTTCATCAATATAATGTCACTATTTATTGCTTCAATGTTTTAAATTTATTAATTTATGCTCTTCGCCTTTAAAACAATAATTTGTAAATCATACACTTATGAACAGCGAACATAAAAACTAATAAACGATCATCGTTGATTCAATGGATGCTAAGCATTAATTTTACGAACCTAACCATTAAATTCTGAATAACGCGCGCAAATCAATGCACCCGGACCATAGACTGAATACTCAAAACATTGACATTATGACATTCTCATAGACTTTTTGTTTACGCGTCCTTTTTGTTTTGTTTAGTTAAATGTATACAGTTGAAAAGTGAAGTGTGTTCCTAAATCTATTTTTAAAATTTGTTCCCAAATAATACAACAAAAAATGTAGAAATATAAGGTAAGTAGTAATCCTTTTATATAAGTACCATTTAGTAAAGTACAAAACTAAAGTCAGTTTAAAACGAAAAAAAAAACACAGTGCGGTATTCCTTTGTAATGTTGAAAACCCGCTGATACGAGGGGAGAAATTTTATGGCCAGTGGAAAGATAAGCCATTTAAAGTACACAATAAAAGACTCTCAAGAATCTTTTTTATTTTGTGCTAAAACAGTTCAAGAAATAGAAGAGCATATAATAAACCTTAAAGGAAGAAAATCTGCAATTCAACCGTACTTATGGGTTCTATAAGTCTATTCTAAAGGCGCACACTGTTTACTTAAAAACCTGTTATTTTGATTAATAATAATAATATAATAAATGACTTTATTGAGAACTTAGAAAAGTTACACAAAAGGCGAAGTCGATGCACAGCCTCCTAGCTTAACATATTAGCAATACTAAAGATAACTGCATAATAATAACAACAACAAAAACCCTGATACATAAAAAAGGCAATGATTCCTGGATGCCCTGCGGCACTACGCAATGTCCTGGGCCCAGACACTGCCGTTCCCAAAATGACAACCTGACTTTTATCATTCACATATGTTCCGAGTAGAGACACAGCAGACTCCCCAAAGCCCAGGTAACCCACAATGGCCAGCAACAAACCATGACCAATGCGGTCAAATGCCCCTTGCGTAGTCCAACAGCAGCAATGCCTGCGGCCTTGGGCTATTATCAAGCAACACGCTTTCGGCATTCTCTATGACAAAATTATCTCGGTATTATCAAGACCCTAAGGGTATTACTACTGAAAAGACACCCAGTGGTGTCCGAGATGACTCAAACTGTATCAAGAAATAAATCTCTGACTTTCATTTACACATAGTTTATTACCCAAGCTTGTATAGCACCGCAAATGGATCAAACCTGGTAGAAAACGATAAAACCATCACCGTGCATCAGTTGCAGACATCCTCATACACAGGAAAACCGGGAATCATAAATATCGAAAAGTCATTTACACGTGTAGATCCCTACCTATACATGCTAGCGACCTGTTGTTGTTGTCGTTCTCGTTTTGCCTTGGCTTGATATATTTTTTTCCAACGCTGAACCTCGTTTTGCAGTCGTCAGACTTATGATGTCGTTACAGCAGGAACAGAAGTATGTTATGCATTTCGAAAATGGAAATTCCAAAGGCTACATAAATATATAACGTGCCCATATATAAATGATTTTGTTGCAGTGTATAGGTATGCAGTTTTATTACCTTTTTGTTTCCTATGCTTGTTCTATATCAGAGTATCTGGATTACTTACAGTGCTAACTGAAAATTGATTTTGAAAATTGAAGTTGCAGTCTAATGAGGGTTTACGCAGTGGCGGCTCGTGAGGTCTCAAAGAGGTGGGGCACAACAAGGTGGAAATAAGGCAATAAATAATAATAAAAATAAAATTTTTCAAGAAAATCGTCCCGTGCGGCTATTATCGAGAGTTAATTTTTTAATTTTAAGTAATTTACGTTAGGAAATAAGTTACACACAGTTTTAATATCTTCATTTGGAAAGACGGTTCGATATTCACCAAATCTTTCAGTTTCAAATAAATTGCAACAGTTAGGTGTCCATTATAGTAATTCGATCCTCAAAGGTTAATTTAACATAATTTACATTTATATATTGCACTGAATTCATCTTTACTATTGTAATTGTTCAAAATCAAAACATTCACTTTAGAATACTCAAAAAGCGCGATCGCGAAAACAAAAACAACAACACCACACGCACAAATTTTATTCGTATAGACTGATGGGTATATTGTTACTAGCGTATAGCGTAGCGATGCATTGTTGTCTCTGTTTGTCGCACGCGATAGGAAAGAAAACAATAGAGGCACAAACATGTTTTGTCCAAGAGCATTGTAATATGTACTAAGACCTACGCTCTGTTTCATTAGGGTGAATAGACGCGCTGCAAGAGTGATTATAGCATAGACAGGGCCGTCTTCGAATCAAATTTGCAAATGTAACATTTTATAGGGAATTCTAACGTGCCCACGTGCCCTTATGGATCAACCGCCACTGGGTTTACGTACATTCTGTGTACGGTTAATCCAGAATTGATAACTTTGTCCAGTATTGCTAATTTTCTTTGAGATTTCTGGTACATTCCTGGAGTGGGTCGTTAAGGATAGTTTCTTAAGTCTTGAATGAGAGCGTCTTATACCAAACAACGCCTTATTTAATAAAAATATTTTTCTTCATAGTAGTTCATATTTTTTTTACCAGCAAAATTTGTTTATCAAGAATAACCGTTTCCGTATCTTTCAATTTTTGTTCAATTTGTCCTCTCATCCGTGGACATACTGTATACTATATACAGGGTGTCTTAGCCCATACGAAACAAGGCAATTTAAAGGCATTTCTGGTTTGAGAAGGACAAAACAGCGAAACACGCCAAGATGGTTTTCGAACGGGAACTAAGATCCGACTATTTTTGAAGTCCCAAATTCAAACCCCACACGGGGATGACATCCACCCTTAAAATTAATATTAAATAGAATGCGGTGTCGAGTAGCACATTATTTGAAAGGTTATTAAAGAGTCTTCTCAACGGCGCGTGTTATTTTTGGAATTTTTTTGACATTTTTCCAAGAAAGTTTATTTACTTGGAGATGGTTCGGCCAAATGTCAAAAGCAGTCATATTGCAACAGCTCCTCCTACTCAGTCGTTATCGAATATCTCACATACAGGGTGTCCAACTTCCAACTATAACTTATAGTAAAAAAACAAAATTCTCAATCTACAAAATTATTTAAGTTTAAGCTCATCCACAAAAGGTATTAGCAAGCATCTGAATATGTCATTCACGAATGTATTAAACAACAGAGGACTCAGATGTGATTCCTGAGGCACACCTGACGCAACCTGAATGGCGAAAGACTTGAAATTGCTTCTAACGAATGCGACAAAGACCCTGAAAGGCTATACTTCAACCTGTAATAAAAAGAAATGATGCATCGATGTGTGAGATCGACAAAAACATACTGTGTATGTGTGAGCGACAAAATAACGAGTGTGTTTGAAGCTCAATTCGGTGTGAAAAAGTGATTTGGGGCGCAAATGGGGGGGGGGGTTGTAGTGGCAGGGAAAAAGAGACAAACAAATGACATGCAACAAAGTGTGACACATATACCTATTACAGATTAGGGCTTATATGGATAAGGAATCGAGACATATGCGCGCATATTATCAACGTACATCCCTTGAAGGCATTAGTTACAACTGAGCTGAAACGATCATGTGGTGGAATGTTGTGAAACAGGGTGATAATATTACACTGGCGATCAAAAAATTTAGGTCACTTAGGAAATTAGAAAAAATCGTTTGTCGATTGTAATAACCAGTTTCAAAAGTCGAAACGACAACCAAAGTCTTGTTCTGTGAGAAACTCCGAGTGCTTGCACCAATCCTGAGCGACCTGAACAACTCCTTCTTTGAAATGGTCTCTGAATGCTTCGACTCGTTCGTAAATGATTTGCCAATGTTACAATTTTTTCTTATAGGATCGCCTTTGCGGAGATCTAAGCACATAGATCCTTGAGGCTATTATACTTTTGTTTCTAAAATGAAAACACTGTATATTGCGTATAATAATCACACCAACCGTATACCTACTAAAGCAAAATATTTAAGGATAGAGAAAATAAGGGTTTCGTGCCCTATGTCTCTACAGCTAATATATAGAGCATACCCGTTTTATATATATATATAAGCAACTGGTCCCCGGGGAAACATAGAGAATCAACTGGCCCGGCCAAGATTTGCTTTTGAACGCCAGATAATGAAGCACAATTATTCAAATAAAATAATGAAGTTTTAAGCTTAATTATTCAGGAATGTGAAAGAGAGAAATTTACACACATGTTGCTGATAAATTTAGAAGTACTTAACTCCTATCTTTCATCAATAATCAATGAAAATTGTCTGTTTTTTGTTAAAAAATATGGCAAAAATTACATTATTTAGGCAGTGGCGTAGCCAGCCTTATGGGGCTGGCGCATTATTATTAAAAAGACGGTATTTTTGTATTCTCTCTCTCTAGGTGCCATCTCCGCGACGAAGATTGGCGATCATCATGGCAATTCTTATTTTAGATGCAGCTGCTCTAAAAAGCTCTATCGAGGAACATCCAAACCACTCTCTCAAGTTTCTCACCCAGGATATCCTTCTTCTACCCACGCTTCTTGTACCTTGGATCCTTCCCTGCATTATCAATGGAAGTAAGGCGTATCTTGGTCCACGAGTCACATGGCCGAGATACTGCAGTTTTCTGCTTTTAATTGTTATTAACAACTCTCTTTCTATGTTTAGTCGCTCAAGTATTTCTAAGTTAGTTATCCGATCGACCCATGACACCTTCAGTACTCTTCTGTACACCCACATTTCAAAAGCTTCTAGTCTTTTGGTTATTTCTGCGTTCAGAGTCCATGCCTCGACGCTATAAAGCAGAGTGGCAAAAACATAACATCTAACTAGTCTCAGTCTCAGTTTTAGGCTTAGACCTCTATTGCACAAAACTCTTTTCATGCTATTGAAATTGGACCTTGCTATTTCTATGCGTGCTTTTATTTCTTTCGTGTAGTCGTTATTACAAGTAACTGTTGTTCCAAGATAAGTATACTTCTCTACCTGTTCGATGGGTTCACCTTTGACGATTATCTGTTCGTTGTTAGTCTGGGCCTTCTTTGTTATTTTCATGAACTTTGTTTTGTTTACGTTGAGTGTAAGGCCGTATTCTTCGCTATATCGAACAAGTTTGTCCATGATTCTTTGTAGATCTTCCAGGTTTTCCGTTAAAATTACGGTATTATCAGTATCTTAGAACAATTATAGGCACTCCATTTACTTTTATTCCTGCACTGTCATTTTCCATTGCCCTTTTTAGAATCTCTTCAGAGTAGGCACTAAACAAAATAGGTGACAGAACACAACCTTGACGTACACCTCTCTTTATTGAGATGGTGCCAGAATTTTGTTGATCTACTTTGGCGATGGCATTTTTGTCATATTTAAAAAAAAAAAGGAAATAGGCAAAATAGTCAAATTAACAAAAATAAGTAGGATTTATAACAATAAAATATACGAACAAAAAACACTGTCACATTCGTAGATAAAAATACAACAAAATACTAAAATACTCTGCTCTTTATTGTTTTAAATTTGTCTATTACAGATTGTAAATCATTCTTAGATGCATAGTCCCTTTCAATGCCCTCCCTGGCCCTCACTTGGCTATGCCACTGTATTTAGGGGAATTTCAAGAAAACTTACTAAACATAAGTTGTTATTACTATTTTATGTAGGTACAATTTGATCTTTTTTCATTTTTAAGCAAATTAAACAAAAACCAGAAAAGTTATTTCAACGTTACATCAGTTGTTTTTGATATTTCCAAAACACATACTAACAAAGGGAAAAATGCTTAAAAAAATAGTGCTACAAACTAAGTATTGTAACAAAATAGAACCCGCCACTGGCAGGCTTACAGATTGCTCGGTTCCAGAATACATGGGTGGCAGATCGCTCCTTTCTGAGAATTTCCAATATCTAACATGTATTTTTTTTTCTAATATATATATTTACGATAACACGAAATATTCCCATAGATTTGTTGACATAGGGTTCTTATTTTTTCTAAACATAAATACGAGCGTACCCTAATATTATGTGTTGCGACAAACATGGGGGGTCTAAGAGTTATCTGCGTCATAAGGCTTTTAAAAATATTTTGTTCTTAAGATAATAGTGTTTATTGCCTTGTTATGTACTTTATACACCCTCTTATGTAGTTACAGATGTTTGAAATAACCGTTGGTCTAACATTTAAAATGTCTTTTTTCTGATTGGCTTATTTTCATTTTGTATTATCTACTATGTAACTTTTATGAGGCAATTCTGCAAAGGCAAAAGGACTATAAGATCAGAAACGTTCTAGCCTTGATTCAGTAAAGACGTGTTTTCTAAATTGTATAAAGTTAAATTAAATATCTTAATTTGTTTAAAAACTAAGTTCATTTCTTTTTATTCTGAAGTAGTGAATTGTATAAAGTTCCGTAAGTTTTGATATTCTTTTAATTGAAGGCCTTTTTGTTTAATCAGTTTTTTTTTTTATATAAAGTTCAAAGTTATTTCTTTTAGTAATTGAAATAAATTCCGTTTTCAATAGTAATTAAAGTTTCATACAGGAATTAATATAATTATTCGAATTATATTAATTTTCCTATTTTTAAGTAGTACAAGTAATAACTAAGAATTTCTTTTAAATTCTCATTATCGCTTAATTGTTTTATTCTTTTTCTTTTATATTATACATATTTATTTCTTGTTGTTATTCATTTTCTTTAATTAGTTTTAATTATTAAATTAATTGTTTTAGCCCGAACTATGCGTTTTATTTCTAATAAAGTTTTCGATAAATTATTGACAAAAGGGTCAACCAATTAAATATTTTCTTTTAAATAAAAGTGATCCAAGATTATAATGGTAAGTAATTTTGCATTACTTCAATACAGATTAATAAAGCTTATTTTAGTTGTTTGTTTCATATAATAATTTGATTCTGTTATTATTCAAGATGATATTCTTTGTTTGTTCTTCTTTATTTGAAACCGCTCGAAAAACTTGAATCGAACCCGTAACAATTTGAATAGCATATTGGGGTTCATTCGGATTGAGCTATAACATTAGTATTCTTTCTGAATGTATATAACACCCGCCAATTTCAAAATGGTTACAGTATTTTACTAAGACCGTTACATAATATGTAACTTTTTTTATTCCCTGTATAAAAGTTGCCTAACATGTATAGCACTGGCGGTTTGTCGGAGTAGGCAAGGTAGGCACCGCCTACCTTTCAAACTTCGCCCTAAATTAAATACTCAATTTATTATTATTGACTCCATAATTAAAAAAAAAATATTGAGTCTTATATTAATTTCATTTTCTACCTTAAACCTTTAAAACATCCCCTTTAATTCAATACTAGGTATAATATAACTACCGCAAAATAGGTTTACCGCTGCTGCTATAACCCACTACCGAGACTTTGCATTTTTACAGGCAACTGTTATCGTCGCCTACACCGTATACTCGTATACACATATACCTATGTACATATCAAAAGTTTTGCGCCACCGGTCACCGGATAATAGTATGTACTACCAAATACGGCCTAAAATACATGTATTTTGCTCAAAATTATTGTACTTTTTCTTGAATATATTTAAATAAATATACAGAAAAAACTGGTGGTGATTGAGAACTTTTATACGAGTATAATACCTATTGAAATAATATGTGTTCTATTGCGTAGGAACGTGTTTACGTTGAGCTTAGGCACCTACCCCGGCCGCCTTCTCTCTATTGTAGATAGGTAGGTATACTATTTGTACGAATTTCGATTTGTACGTTAGGTATTTTTGTTTACTGTTTTTTACATTACGTTTGAACTATTTGTTCGTTTGTTGTTTAAATACTAGTGCCATTGATTAAAAAGTGTATGTATTTAATTATTTATTTATTATGAGAATTGTTAACGGGGATCACCGGCTAGTACAGAGATCATATGTGAAATTCTTGGGTGTTGACATTGACTCGCACCTAAATTGGTACAAACAAATCGAAACCGTTTCTGTGAAGCTCTGCAGACTTTCGTTCTTAGTTTGGAAAATGACAGGTTTTGTTTCAATTGATGTATTGCGATCATTTTATTTTGCAAATGTTAATTCAGTCCTGTGTTATTCCATCGTGTTGTGGGGAAACTCATGTCGTATGGGTGAGATACTAGTGCTGCAAAAAAGGATTATCAGAACAATGACATTCAAATCCGCCAGATATTCTTGCCGTCAATTATTCAAAGATATAAAAATTCTAACATCAATTTACATTTTGGAGTGTGTGTTCTACGTGTATTCTAACATTGATCGGTTTACGAGCACAGGTCAAATTTCTAACTACGATCTTAGAGATAATTTCAATTTAAGACTACCTTTACACCGTCTCTCTCTCTCAGCAAATAGTTGCCTTATAATGCCTATTAAGTTGTATAATCATCTGCCCCATCATCTAAAAGTGAATACAGCTCCGAGTAAATTCAAACGAAACGTAAGGGATTGGTTACTTAAATTCAGTTTTTATTCGTTAAATGAATATTTTGTGAATGATTAGGTGTTTTTGTGATATGTAATTATACAATCCATGTTTTTTATATTTTTATTTATTTATTTTTTTTATACATGTATTTTTTGTTGTGACCATTGTATTATATTACGACGTTGTGACGGATTCTATGTACATAGTTGTACCTCATATTCAATATTGAGACTGCACAGCGAGGGTTTCTAATGGTACGAACCCTCGAAAACATGGAAAATGCGGTAGACAACAACCGTCGCCGTTTAGCGTTCTTATACTTGGAATATCAGAAAGTACCAAACAGCAGTTATCAATAATTGTGTGCTTCGAAAACGATTAAAATGGAAAGTGATGAGGATACATTTACGGAACCACTGTAGGTACAGAATAATTCCGCATATACAGTGAACGTATAGCAGTAAATGTTGTTACCTGTTTAAATTTTTAAACTACAAAAAAGAATCCGGAAAATTAGTTGATAGAACGCCAAAACTGCACTCACGAGAATGCAGACTGCCATACTTGTATTATTCCTTCTTTCCTATCTCGCTCTATATGTAGGTTATACATAGAGCGAGGTATATTATATTGTATTATACTCGTTCCTATCCCAAGGACCCCACTTATGGTGCAGTATTTTCTTTTATTAGTGGAATAACTCTGCCAACTCCACGAGGAGGTCTAAATCGAACTTGTAATACAGACAAATCTCTGAATTAAATTAAGAAATATAATATGACGGAGTGTTGTTGTGGGCTTGTTTATTTTTTATTTGTACATGGTTGTTCGATGCAACCCACCCGAGTATACAGGGTGTCTGGTTTTTGTAGCAGGAGTTTCACAACTTATACAAGGTGTTTCTAAGATAGGTGTGAGCGAATTGGGGACGTCTAATCATGAAAAAATCCTAAATTGTAATTTTTCGAAAAGTCCGTATTTACAAAGATACAGGGTGTTAAAGATGACTGCCTGAGGACGATTTTTATTTTCGAGACGAGTAAAAATGGATTAATCAAATGTAGCATATTTATTCACCTTGTTAAATGTCGTAAACTGACATTGAAATTGAATAAAAAAGGATGACCATAGGCGGGTCAACGGGGGGACCCTTGCCTTAATTATCGTAACTTTTTTTTCTTGTGACTAGAATATGCCATAAAAAATGTCACATAGAAATGGTTTACACATAATGTAAAAAGGGGTCAAAAATGGAAAAAAATTCCCCAAACATACCAGAATGATATAAGATAACCTACAAAATGCAGCATAAAAAAAGTTAAGGGTCAATACTGTAAAAATGATATTTTTAGCCTTTTAAGTAGTTGAATTGCTGTCAAAAATACACGACAAAAAAAAAATTATGTACCATAGGCGTACGTGAAAAAAAAAATATCTGTTTTCTATAATACATTTTTATTTAATTTGGAAATAGAGCTTGCCACCAAGTGTAAAAAGCGTCAATACATTCCCCCTAAAAATACTGCGGATATTTTTCAAAATTCAATAATAATAATCATTCTAACAGAAAGCTCAATTTGTTGTAAAAAACTGGAACAAACATCGTAACAAGTGACAGCAACATATCTCAGCCGGCTTTGGAACAATAACATTAGTCCTTTTCCAACAGATGTGGACGTGATGTTCAGTTGTTATACACCACAAACTCTATACTACTGTATTCTTTTGCAGTCACAAACAACTCCACCCCCAATATATACCGGATGTCCTCGACAGAACCTACCGCTCTAACTTAACCTCTAAGAATCGATTGAAATTATACACAACTATTGGGACAGTTGGTCGTTCGGAAACACCACATTCAGTATCCTCGAAATCTCTCTTATTCAAATGTAGTCTGTTCAGCCATCCAACTGAACTGAAGAATTCGGAGCAATGAAAAGGAACGGCAATTTCTTATTCCACTCGTCGGTCTTTAGAAAGACATTGACAAAAAATCCACCGTAATTCGGCAGCTATCTGACAGACCTTGGAGCAGTGGAAGGCATTCAGGATCTTCAATACAACATTATTTTCCCTCCCCAGATCTTCGCCTTAATTTTCTGTAAACGCTTCCAGGTTAGGACAGCCGAAGACGGTGATATTACCATTAAACGCATGTGGCTGTGGCGTGGCCTGGGAAGCTGTATTTTGCGGATCTTTACCGCTAATTACCTCTTCTCTCCACGTCAAGTTCGCACAGCTCCTCGATGATGTAATTTAACAGTCCAAAAGATTAAAGGAAGACGGGACAGTCTTCATGTGATACTTTGTTCTTCCCGACAATTCTGAAGAACAGATTTGAACTGAGAAGAGACGCTTCCGTTTGCCAACTGCAGGTCATCCTTTCTTAAGGAGGATAACTAACCTTAGTGTGTTCTTTGGATTTCTTTCACCAAGGACATACTGTCATAATAAATGATAGCCAGTTCTCGATACATACGGGGTTGCTCTCATTTACACACTCACTGTATCATCGGTAGCATAAGCTAAAAGAACATATCTATTTGTTATTCGGGTCACAAAAATTGCGGAAGGAAATCAAGATTTATATACAGAGGATTTCACAAATAAATAGATTTTTCTATATTACGATTATATTCTGTAAAACTCTGATGCACACATGATATGATTGTAAAGCTGGATTCAACGGCCTGGTAAAATCACAAAATAAATTACAATTTGACATAAAATAGAGCGTGTTGTTGCTTTATTTAGAGGGGCAATATTTATCGAAATAATAAGGGAAATTATTTAGAGTATCGTAAATACGTTTACGTTCTTCTAATTCGTCTTCGTCTATCACTTTGATGCATTGCTCTGATTTGTAGCAACTGTGAGGTTCCAACTGAAATATAAAACACTTTTAATCTATCGTGGATTGTAAACTTGTCAAAATGACAGTTAAATCACAATAATAGTAAAATCACAGTATAATAAATAATACAGTATTCTAACTTTCCGCTTGAGAGCCGTCCTGCGCATCTCGTCGCGCATGCCGCCATTTTGGGTTAAAACGTCACAATAATCGCATAGACGTAGATAGATACCGTTCACTCCTGTGTTCAATATATAGTTCATTGTCGGCGTGTACGAGATAATTAAATAATGTGTTTATATTTAATTCTGTATTTTGTGTTTTTGGTATATAGTGTTCGTGAGAATTAAAAGGATTTTATTTTTATTAACGTATCTTATGATTAATACAATGAACAATAAGGGAGGACATGTGTGTGCTGCAAAATGTTGTGCCAATAAGCGGTAGACTTGCTCTAAACATTTTTTTCGCTTCCCCACAGATCCTGTTAGGTGAGTAATAAGTAAAAACAAAGATGAATACTAGATAATTTTACGTTTATAACAACTATTTGTATAACCGTAAAATTTATATTACGAAATGACAGTATCTAATAATATGTTTTTAACAAGACACCACGCCACTGGTATTATGTATACTAGTTGGGTGATTTTATAGATATTTTCTCTTAGTTTGGGAAATATAATATTTTTGTGAATATTATTTTAAGTAGATTGATAACAAATATTCCTAAACTGTCCTTTTGGTCATAAAATTTAAGGGTCTGTTTTCTATCTATTTTATTGTTTATTGATATGGGTTTTACGAAACGCAATAAACACATCTGCAAGTAGGTACATGAATAACAAAAATATATAATTTTTGTCTCTTTTCTTTGTTCAACTTTTAGAAACAGATGGACCGTGTTTTCTTATTCGAAGAATGACATGTTTTAAATACAGAGTGGTTTCACTTTTGAACATCGAAACGCCTTCATGTAAATTAAATGTCGGACTTTTATTATTATACAGATGCTAGTAGTTGGGGAGTTAACAAGGGTTCCCATAACAAAGAATAAATATAAAGGGCGCAGAAAATATGAACATGGGTTTTCATCCAGTTAGCTTTTCCGGAGATTAAGGAGTTATTATATAATCGTATTGTTTCTAACTTTACAAACAGTAGTGTCTTGTTGATCTTCTGAAAAATCTCGCAACATAGGACATCTTAACAATTAACAACCGTTATTAAAGTCGACCGAAAACTATAATTATTTCTAGTCAGGACCTGACTTTTAACCCAAAATGGCGGCGTCATACGTCACAGTTTAGTTCAAAGTGCCAACGTAGACTCGGAATGCTGTACTTATTAATGCTGTGGTAAAATAATGGAATACCATGTATTTTGTAGAAACAGTCGACTATGGAACCATAGGATATCTGCAAGGTGCGATTCCTCCTTGAATTTGGGCATATACGGGGTGCAACAATGAGACGTAGTTTCTTACCCTGAGAAGCGCAACAGCTATAGTAGCTCTTGTCAACTAGAATCGCATTGAACCATGATCTTTTCTTAACATTTTCACGACATTATCTCTGTTTTTATTGGAGATACACTGTTTCAAAAATTCATCATCGAGGACGTCTTCAATTTGCGCGCCTACATATGAATTGGGGGATTGAGCAATGGATTAAAGTCCTTTATACGGATGAGTCTCCGTTTTCCCTGCGATCGCCTGATGGTCGGGAGCGAGTTTGGAGACGTCAAAATGAAAGATTTGTGGACTGTACAATTTAAAAAACACAATGCTCAGAAAAGATCATGGTTCAATGTGATTCCAGTTGACAATAGCTGCTATACTAGACTAGTTTAAAGCGGCATGGGGGATGGAAGTGGGCAACTGTTGCTCAAGTATGTCTGAATAATAAATTTGAAGTAGCTAATATTATGATTTTTAAATTTTATTTATTTCCCACTCAAATATCAACTTATCTTAAGCAATGCTATCACTAAATTATACACACCTTTTGTTCCAAAGTGCCCACACCAATCATAACCATATTTAAGTGTTCCCCATTATGCAAAAGTCCTTTTTCTTCATGACTAGTCCATGGATGCCATATAAAACAATTCTTGTAATCACCACATAACTTGACGAATATTTTCTTGCCAACATTCGATATAAGAATATTTTTTGATAATTTGGAATAAATCTAAAATATCAGAGAAAGAAATAAGAACATCCCTCCTCAAAAAAAGAGCGAAAAGAGAAATCATAGAAAATGCCCTACAAAATCATGGCGAGAAGTTTCTACGAGAAGGTTCGGCAAGATTTCTTGCGAGCAAGGTTCTGGACCCCAATCATACCTAGGCATTAGTTCCACGAGCAGAGCGAAGGTCAAGGTTGCCCTAGAAGTGGTGCAAGACTGGATGACACTAAATGAACTTGAATTAGCTAAAGAAGAGTCGTTCAGTTTTGCATCCTTTGAAATCCTGCTTAAAAGAACAATCAAATATCTGGGAATAACGCTCGATAAAGATTCAAGTTTCGGTACTCATATATGTACTGGAAGCAGTAAAAAAGGCTGAGAAAAGAACCTTGGCATTGAGCAGAATCCTACCCAATCTGGGAGGACCTGGATGGATCCAGAGGAGACCGCTCTATGGAGTACTGATGTCAATAGTAATTTATGGGTTCCAAATGGAAAAATACCGAAATGTAGTTAAAATATATATATTTGTCAAAAAATTAAAAATAATTTGTAGACAGGTAAACAAAAATTAATACATACAGGTAGGTACATCGTCAAATAAATAAATCAATTAAGATACTTAAAGTAAATTAATTAGTAAATATTCTACAGTTCAATGTATATACATATATATACAAAACACACAATACAAACTACTAACTACTATCCAGTGTGTGAATCGTTCAAAAATTATTGCACATTAAAAAAGTCACCTACTGTATAAAAAGCTTTTTCTAACAAATACGTCTTTAGAGCTTTACGGAATCGAGGAAGGGATGATAGCAATTTGATTTCCATTGGCAGATGGTTGTGCATTTTTTTTGCATTGTATATAATCGAGCTTTTAATTAATTCGGAGGATGGGGCTGGCAGATAAAGATCATGTTCAGCGTTTCTAAGGAGATAGTTATGGAATGGTCTTTCAGAGACATCTGACAGGTGTTTGCGGATTAAGCAGACCGATTCCAATATGAATAAGGAAGGTAGTGTCCGTATTTTAAATTTTCTGAATAAGTCCTGGCAATGGGCTCTATAGTGCAATCTCAGAGAGTATCGAATAGCTCTTTTTTGTAATCTAAAATACGCCCAAATTGCGTTGCACAGCATGTACCCTAGAATGGGAGCGCGTATCGAAGATGGGATTCGAAGAGTGAAAAGTAGACTGTTATGGAAGTTGACAAGTTAAGTTCTTTGGAAACTGATCTTAAGGCAAAACAGGCAGAGCTTATTTTTTTTGATAACGCGTCAATGTGCAACTTCCACTTCAGGGAGCTGTCAACAACTTCACAGAAGAAACGACGTCAATAGTGGAATTATTAAGTTCAAAAGACTGCAGCGCACCTTTATATGACACAGATTTAGTTTTCGCAGTGTTCAAGCACAACAGGTAAGAGTCACACCATGATTTGATAGTGGATTTGGATATGGTACTATGAAGAGCCACACTATCCGGGCCGCACCAAGTGAAACTAGTATCATCAGCAAAGAGACATACTTTACCGCTGATGTCTAGGCACGTAATGTCGTTGATAAATAGCAAAAACAAAATAGGACCCAACACCGAACCCTGTGGAACTCCACAATCCATCGGCCTGCAAGAAGACATAGTCGCATTGACCCTCACACACTGACTTCTGTTGCTAAGGTACGACTTAAACCATCCCAGTGGAACCTCCCGAATTCCGTAGTGCTGTATCTTGTTAATTAGGATGTTATGACTACACAGTCGAATGCTTTGGAGAAATCACAGAAAATTGATGCTGTAAAGTGTCAAGTGGAGTAAACATTGTTGAAGACGGAGAATATAGCATCATTAGTGCATTTGTTAGCTAAAAATCCAAATTGGTGGCTAGTTAATACTTCATATTTGTGCAGAAATGATAGAAGTCTCCTTTTAACCAGTCTTTCAATGATCTTGGATAGAGTAGATAGAAGTGCAATTGGACGATTGTTTGAAGCTTAATCCTTATCGCCGCCCTTGTGCAGAGGAATTATTATAGATGTCTTAAGGCATTGTGGAAAAATTCCATTTTGGAATGACTTGTTAATTAAATCTGTGAAAACGATTAATGTACATTCCGGTAGATTAGACAACATTTTCAAAGTGATTCCATCAGTTCCAGATGACACCTTGTTTTTGATATCTTTAATTGTACTGCACAGCTCTGGAGTTGCAACGGGTGTTAGGAAGAAACTATGTATGTTCTCATTGGTATTTGAAAGCTATGAGAGCGGATCCTGGGAGGGGATTATATTATTCATTAAACAAAATAATCGTTCAAGATCTCAGGTGAAGTGGAGATTATACTGGACGGAGAAGCCCTATTTCTCAGATCGTTGACAATAGACCACGTTTCTTTAGCTATATTATCGGTTCTAGCTAACCGGTTGTTATAATATATGTTTTTAGCAGCTTTTATAGCTCTATGGTAAATTTTTTCTGTAGAGTTTAACGTAATCATGAAAGATGTTTAAGGAAATATCATCTTACAGTTTCAGTTTCCTGCGGGTAGCGCACAATTTTTGCTGAAGCAGAGATATATAAACTTATCAAAGAAATTATGAAGAACCAAGAGCGGGAAGAAAGAGATAGAGAAAGAATCCGAAACCCAAATCTCTAATCATTTTAGAATGGAAAGCGGACCTAGGCAAGATCGAAATATACAAAAAACCAAGAATAAATGCCATAAAGAGCGGCATAAATACAATAAAAAAAATAAAGACAGCCTGTGGAATAGAAGTAAAGCCTTCTAGGCAGTTCCTGATCCACAAGAAAAAGACGGTTTGATGTTCTGTTAGCACATGCGCAGACTACGTCCTATAATGAAAAAAAAAGAGCGAAAGATCATAAGAGGCGATGCTTGAAAAGACATTTGTAAGGTGACGACTAGAGATACCGTGAGAATCGTCTAGTCAAGTGGAGATGGAATCCGATTGGAGAACAGTCGAGCTCGACAACGGCAAATCTTTGCTTAAAAAAACTTACAAAGAAAGGATAATTTGTTCTTTGTCTCGAAGAATTCCCAGGGTGTTAGACTGAGGCACAGTACGTCCAAAATATGTTTAACAGTTTTGTGACAGTAAACTTACGTTTAGAATTGGTTTCTTGACAACAATTACAGGTCTGGTCTCTCGTACAGGTTTCTCATCAACATCTCCATGACTTAGTAAGGTATCTTGTAAACCAAAGATATCGCATTTCGTAATATTCGGCACACGTAGCATCGTATGTCGCATTAAAGAGAATCTTAGAGGTAATATAGCACTGGGGTTAGTTACCTGGAAAATTAAATTATCCTATAGTAGCTATCGAAAACAACCCTCCAACTTTTTATTGTTGATTGACATAAATAATGACACTTTCTGACGTTTAAAAATAAATCTCGTCTTTGTAATTCTTAATTTCTGACCATTCTTTTTTTATTATTGACTTTGTTAGATTTATTTGGATGTTCTTCTACAGGGTGATTCATTATGGTTGCAACAAACAAAAACTGGAGATTCCTGAAAACAATTCAAGCATTTTTTGCCATTGAACCCATGTCCGTAAATTCTTCGTTATCGAGATACAGGGTGTCCAAACTCAGTGGTCAAATTAACTTTTTTGTTTTTTTGTTCATTTCTCAAAAACTAGCTAACCGATTTTGACAAAATTTTACATGCATTTGAGGACAGATAACCTAAACTATTCTGAATTATTTTGTCTTTCATTAACTGTTCATTGGCGTAGATATAGGGGGCATTTGGATAATTTTACACATACATGAGTTAAACACAGCTTTGACAATCTTCATTATTTTAAATTATTACTTTTTTAAAAAGAGCAACTTATAAGCTACATTTTTATGGAAACCGATAAATTGCAAGTTAATGGTAGATTTAAATCAAAATAACGTTTACCAGAAATCAAAATGAAAAATCAAACTTTCCGTGGAAAAAGATTTAATAATAACAAATTACTTAACAACAAATTTTAAGGCCTATCAGTACAATTAAAAATTTAACAATAAAAAAACTAAACTCGATATTAAAATAAGAAAATTAATAACAACTGTTCAAACTGCCCTCTATTGACAGTAATGCACAATTTACATCTTTCAACTAATGAATTTATAGCTCTAATAAGGATATTATGATTGTTTCTTGATTTTCATTTATAATTGGTACACTGTAAACCAATTGTTTCATGTACACCCATAAAAAGAAGTCGAGCGGATTCAGATCCGGTGATCTTGGAGGCCACTCAATGGAAGCTCCCAAACCAATCAAATTGTTTCCAAACAGTTGATTTAAACCTTTAGTTACTTGTCTACCACGGTGCGCAGGGGCTCCGTGATGTTGATACCACATATTTTGAACGATATTCGAGGTACATCCTCAATAAATTCGGGCAGGCGGTTGTGTAGGAAAAGGCTGTATTGATTTGAGTTTAAATGTCCATTAATTACGAACAACGGCAATAATTTATTGTTAAACATGCCACCCCATACATTGATACTAAAACGTTCTTGAAAATTTCGATACAGACTATACATGTTCATTATGGTTTGTATTTATGCCATCTCTAGTAAAAGTTGCTTCATCTGACCAGAGCACTTTCTCTAAAAATCTTTCCTCGTCTTGATGCTCACCAAGAACCCAATTACAAAATAGTAGGCCCTTTCACGGTTTCCAGGATGTAGGGCCTGGACATCTTGATGATGATAGAGATAGAGCATTTCTCGATTTAATAGTCTCCAAACAGTTGTTCGAGGTAATGCCAATGGAGTTGGTATTCTTCTAGTGCTTATTTTCGGATCGTCTAAAACTAAATCCACTATGTTTTCTTCAGTTTGAATATTTAGACGATGCGGTCGTTTGTTAACTCTAGGTAAAATGCTCCCTATCGTTCTAAGCCTATGAAATGTAGGCGTCCATGTTTTGTGATATGGATGACATCTATTGGGATAACTAATTTGGTATTCTCTGGCCGCTGCTATTGCATTTGCATTACCCAAACATATTCTTCATTTGAAAAACTCATTTTAATTTAGAAAAAAACATTCGCAATATTAAAAACAACTACGAAATAATAAAACAATTTTAACTAATTTAAATTTGTTGCTGTCAAAGTTTTTTTTTATTGTTGCGGCATTCGTTTTTCATAGCAACTTTGATTTTTCATTTTGTTTTCTGGTAAACGTTATTTTGATTTAAATCTACCATTAACTTGCAATTTATCGGTTTCCATAAAAATGGTAGAAATCACAACATGGACGTAATTAACTTTTTTGTAGCTGCTCTTTCTAAAAAAGTAATAATTTAAAATAATGAAGCTTGTCAAAGCTGTCTTTAATTAATTTATGAGTAAAATTTACCCAAATGCCCCCTATATCTACGCCAATGAACAGTTAATGAAAGCCAAAATAATGCAGATTATTTTAGGTTATCGGTCCCCAAATGCATGTAAAATTTTGTCGAAATCGGTTAGATAGTTTTTGAGAAATGAACAAGAAAGTTAATTTGACTACTAAATTTGGACACCTATCCGTATCTCGATAACGTAGCATTTGCGGACATGGGTTCAATGGCAAAAAATGCTTAAATCACTTTGAGCAATCTCCAGTTTTCGTTTGTTGCAACCATAATGAATCACCCTGTATAACAAGTATGCTTTTCTGGTAGGAATATCGATATTTTTAATGTTTTCTTTGAAATCCCACGAATCTGTGATATAATACTCATTTTTGTTGATAATGTTTTTAAGGATTTCTTTTAGAAAGTCTGAGAGGGGTTTTGTAGGCAATGGCATCATCGACTAATTGAAACGGGATCAGTATGTCCTCAAATATATGAAACGGGAAGACATGCTGATGTGACAGAAGAGAATGGAGAAAATATTTTGATGGAAGTTGAAAAGAGCCCTGAAAGTAGCGTAAAGGTTGCCAGAACCAGGACCTTTTAGGGAATATGCCGAAAAACAAACGTAAATGAGTAGCAATGTTTGAGAACGTATTACAAAAAATTAATTAAGTTGGTTTTCCGGTTATAATTACTATTATTATCAGAAATTCGATTGATGTATGTTAATCTGAAATGATTTTCTTACTACTGGCCCAAAAAATAATGATCAAAATCGAACCAATAATAAACATTGAGTGTATATATGAAATTCAGAGAACTTACTTTAACTGTGATATCCAATTTGGTTTGATACAATGTGACACTATATTCGATGATGAATTTGTTGTTCCAAATCGATCTGGTATATGCATTATCACTTAATTGGAGCGTAGCTTGAACGTCCCCGTACTTTAACTTTTTCGGACCGTCAATCTGCAAAACTAGATGCTTTATAACAGATGTTACATTGGATAAGGGTAATAGGTTGACCTTTGCCATAGATATCACCCGAATCACCCATATTTAGCTCTGTCAGCGTTATAAACGACAGAAATTTTGACTTTAGATCGCATTACCACAAAATTACGAGGATCGTTTATTAAGTATCAACAGTTTTGCTTTGGAGCATCAATAACTGTATTTATAAGAGTTAAATTACATCAGAAGAGCTACCATCTGACTGTTAAACCAGTTAGTAACAGTACATTTCAACATGTCATCACTTTCCAGTCCAAGAAATGTTTTATGTTTCGGAAAAAGATGAAAGTCTAATGGACATTAAATTCGGGACAACCAAAATTTAGATCAAATTTAATGTATTATAACTTTTTCTTCCATAGTCCGATTTCAACTTTTTCTTTACAAAATGTAGGTAATTGTTTCGGTTTTGATTAATTAGAGATGGAAGAGGATGTGCTGAATATGTTTTACATATTATGGCGAATCAACAATTCGTGGATCCACCAGAGCCTTGTGTCTTCCTTCTGGTGTAGTTATCCCGAGCTTAGGATTGGATCTGGGATCATAATTCATACAAATGAAGTCTACTTACTAATTTCCACCTGATGTTTCTTGCAAAACCATGCCGTGGTCCCATCTCCGAATACCCGAAATAGGGAAATGTAAATTTGATACCACCGACAAAGGGCCGTAACTCATCGCAATCAGTGGCTCTGGTCATAAATAGGTATTCCACATTTTTTATTCGCCAGGATGTTATTGTTCCGCCAAATAGATTTATAGTGCATGTGGTATAATCACCACGATCTAATACAATAATTTCTGGCTTCTCTAGATCTTCCATCATAATCACTTATTTTTTTCAACAGAATAGGAATAGTATAACTGCTTTAATAATTATATAAAAAACCATTTTAATTAAGAAGTTATTTATCACATAATTAATTGACACATTAATAGATAATAATATGTCAGTCTAGTTCTCAGAAAAATAAACAAACATAGAAATGTCATCTAATTTCAATGTTTGTCTTCATAACATAAAGGTCAATATTTACTTTTTTAATGACAATTATGAATTTTTGTTTTAACATTTACTAATTATAAGAAACCACATTTGAAATGAATCGTTTATCTTTCCTAGACCTGAGAAACTGAATCTGTTTCTACTAAGTTTAGACAAGATAAAAATTATTATGAAACTAACAAAAAAAAAAAACTATTTGGACGGTTCTCAAATAAAACTTCGACGGTTCTCAAATTATTGCAATTTATTAGATTCTTTAATGAATAATGAACGTATACAATTATTGATCGGGTTTCAGATGAACTTGCTGTTAATGTGTAATATGTCCATGATCTCCACATTATGCTGGGTCAGACATAAGAACTTTTAGTGATCGTTTCAAAACTTAAACCAAGAGAAGTACACCACTCTTTTGTAAGGGCTTGATCACTGGGAAACCTACAAGAATTATTGTACTATACTATAAATAAAACATGAATAACTGCCATGAATAGAATAAATAGTGCCCACTTGCACCACATCCCATATCTTCTCTTTATCGTATGGTACTTCCTTAAAAGTCTGTGCATATCATCATACATGTAACGTAACGTTTCCGACCCTTTCAGACACGATCGTTTCAGTTCCAGCAAACAGTTTGTCTCTATACCAATAATAATTGTAAGTATCCTTACAGCGTAATCTTTATTTATTGGTCTGGTGCGTAATCGTTTCAGATTGATATTTTATATAATATTTTGTTTCTTCGTTCAAGCTGAATGAATTAGCCAAAGGGATAAACATTTAAAAACAATTTTGACATAATTTTTCCTGATATGTAGGTATATATTTTGTATGTAGCAGAACAAGACCCAATTTGAGACCACGAAAACACTGCAATTTCAATAGCAAACAACAGTAGGAAAGTTACATTATCCATTAAAAACTCTGACACTCTCCGCCTTCCAGCAGAATATTCTCACCGCGAATACTTAATGGAAGGTATATGAAAAGGTCCAGGTCTGACGGTAGGCGCATTATTTCATATAAAAAGTACGTGATAATATTGTTTCCTAGCGGGAACGTTACGTTACATGTGATATTATACTATTAATTCAGAAATTATGAAATATAAAGCATTTTATGAATTTACAATTATTGTTGTTTATCATATTACTGTCTATGTGGCAACTAGGTGTCTAGTAGATTTAAACAACTCATGTTAACTGCTATCGCTGCAAAATCCCAAAATCTACTCCATTGTACTTACTTGTGACATGTAACCTGCCTCGGAAAATCACTCGACATGCAAACTAAGCACTTTTTTCTCCCCATTATTTAAAGGAAAACCAGTTAAGCAGCAGTTAAGTGGAAGAGTCTCGTAAAATTCACTTAATTCGGGTTATAAAACTGTACGTAGCACTACTCGCACCCCACACGTCAACGTGAAGTGTAAATAATAAACAAATCACTCCGCAGGGTTGCCCCACATTTATATCCGTAGAACTCTATTTTTGTGAATCATATTATATTTGATTGATTTCTTGACGGTAAATAGTTTATGAACATATAATGGAAGCCCAATACAAAAATAAGTATTATAAATATTGTATAGTTCTGCAATGTAAGAACACTGTGACCAACCCTAAAAAAAAGTTTACACTGGGATGTGAAATAATTGTTCTAATTCTATGAATAAAACGAACAATTTGCAACAGTGTTAGATTTTATTAGTAAAAAAGTAAAGGTTATGTCGGCTACAAACATTTTTGCGATTAATTTCTTGTTATGCCACTTCTATGTTTGTTTATTTCTCTGAGGTATCATACATTTAAATTAAGAGGATATAAGTTTAAGGTGTCCTACTGTTATGAAAGAAATGTACTGGCGGTTCCGGTTACAAGTCTGTACTTGCTTATTTCAAATAGAACATATTCCATCAGGCGAAAATAGCCCGAGTGCTATGATGATCCACCACGTACTTATTATTCGCGCAATGGCGTAATTAATCCGAAATCTATTTACACCCGACACACGCGCAGATGCTTAATTAAACACGCACTTAATTCACCAAGTTGATTTTATTTTATTTTTGCTAAAATAATTTGGTTGTTGAAAAAATTGCCTATTATTTATATTTCATTCAACTCAATTCAATCAAAATCTGACAACAATAAGAAAAGATGAGAAATTCGCGGATGCCACATTTTATTTTGAAAATTTTCACCGTCATCAGTCAATATTTGCATAATACCGAAATCAATCGATCAATCCGAAATCTATTTACACACCCAACACAAGGACGCATTTAATGGTTAAGCAACATTTAATTATTTACAAAAACAATCAAAATTAGTTCGGCACGTTTCAGGTTCTCTCGACAATGATTAGAGTAGGTGTAAAAATAAAATTACACTGCACTAATAATGAACCAGAAATAAATATACGAAGCGTTCCAAGTACATTAATGTTTTTATTTCATGTAAAATAAAGGTAGAAATTTAATTAATGTAATTATCTAGATTTTCATAAGATTAAGTAACTTTTCACTTAATTGCCAACTAATCAAAATGCTGATATTGACTTTGAAGGATAACAACAGTCGATAGCAATGTTACCATCAAGACCATCAAGCAAATAAAAATATGTGAAGTAAAGGGGCGACGTAATAAATCTAAATAACACACAGCCCTCGTATAATGGAGATCTGTTGTACGTATAATCAAGAAAAAGTTCGACTGCATCGAGTTGTATTTCTAAAGAATACTTCCAACTGTATTTTCGCAGAAATTCCCACGGAATTAGTTGTAAATTGTATAAAAATTGCATTATCTCGTTCACGGAAATGGGTTGATTAATGGCTACACTTTATGTTTTCTACGTATTTTGAGACGTGTGGGTAGACAGAATATTCAGTAAGTAGAAACTGGAAATTTCATTTCCTAATAATCTTTTGGAGCAGGAAAGACATCGTAGAGGGTTGGATAAGGCTTGAGGTGAGACGATGGAATTTGTTATAGTATTTGGAATATTTCAGCTGAATTTGACATTTTAAAAAATTATTATTGATTTCGTGCCAGATACATTGTAAGAGATTTATCTACACAAACTACATCTAGAATAAACTGTTGCCCTCAAAGCACGATTAACTCTCCATAATTAAGTGTAAAAGTAATATTTCTGTGACTTTTCTCGTAAGACTTTTTCCAAATACAAATTTTTTATATATTTATTCTAAACATCAGTTATTTTTTATTTATTTTTATCAATTTTATAAATTTTTATCAAAAAACCAAATTACTAAGAGACTACATATTAACACAAACGGTTTTTTCCTTTCTGTTTTTTTTTTTATAAGAATTTTATTTAATGTATTTTGTGTCCAAAAAACTCTGTAAAACAGGAATTTTTTATCATTCAGACTTTTTTTTACAGAATTATGACTATTCTGACATTTTTTGAGGATCTCTGTAAAAAAACTCGGAATTTTTTATCATTATGAATTTTTTAGAGAATTCCGTAAATCAACTCGGGATTTGTTATGATGCTGGACTTTTTTGCAGAATTTCGTAAAAACTCGGAATTTTTCAATTTTGACTTTTTACAGAATTCTGTAACAAAACTCGGAATTTTTCAAATTTGTCTTTTTTTTACAGAATTATGACTTTTCTGACATTTTTTGCAGAACTCTGTAAAACATTTCGGAATATTTCATCATCCAGACTTTTTTTACAGAATTCTCTAAAAAAAACTTGGAAATTTTCAATTCTGACTTTTTTTACAGAATTATGATATTTTTTGAAGAATTCTGTAAAAGAGTTCGGAATGTTTTATCATTCAGACTGTTTTTGACAGTATTATGACTATTCTGACATTCTTTGCAGATCTCTGTAAAGAAAGTCTGAATGATGAAAAATTCCGAACTGTTTTACAGATTGCTGCAAAAAATATCAGAAAAGTCATAATTCTGTAAAAAAAACTCAGAATTGAAAAATTCCAAGTTTTGTTACAGAATTCTATAAAAAGTCAGAATGATAATATTTCCAAGTTTTTTAAGGAATTCTGCAAAAAAAGTTAGAATCATAAAAAATTCCGTGTTTTGTTACAGAATTCCGTAAAAAAACTCGGAATTTTTTAATGAATCTGACGTTTTTTGCAGAATTCCGTAAAAAACTTGGAACTTTTATCATTCTGACTTTCTACAGAATTCTGTAACAAAACTCGGAATTTTTAAATTCTGCCTTTTTTACAGAATTATGACTATTCTGAAATTTTTTGCATTTTTATTATCATTGTGAATTTTTTTAGAGAATTCCGTAAAAAAACTCGGATTTTTTTATGATTCTGACTTTTTGCACAATTCAGTAAAAACTTAGAACTTTTATCATTCTGACTTTTTACAGCATTCTGTAACAAAACTCGGGATTTTTCAATTCTGCCTTTTTTTACAGAATTATGACTATTCTCACAATTTTGCGGAACTCTGTAACAGAGTTGGGAATTTTTTATAATTCAGACTCGGAATTTTTTATAATTCAGACTTTTTTTTTATAGAATTATGACAATTCTGACATTCTTTGTAGTCCTCTGTAAAAAACTCGTAATTTTTAATCATTCTGAATATTTTAGAGAATTCCGTAAAAATACTCGGCATTTTGTATGAGTCTAACTTTTTTTGCAGAATTCCGTAAAAAACTTGGAACTTTTCTCATTCGGACTTTTTACAAAATTCTGTAAGCAAACTTGAAATTTTTCACTTATGCCTTTTATTACAGAATTATGACTATTCTGACATTTTTTGTAGAACTCTGTAAAACAGTTCGGAATTTTTTATCATTCAGACTTTTTTTTACAGAATTCCGTAAAAAAACTCGGAATTTTGTATGATTCTGACTTTTTTTGCAGAATTCTTAGAAAACTTGGAACTATTATCATTCTGACTTTTTACAAAATTCTGTAACAAAACTCGAAATTTTTCACTTATCCTTTTTTTACAGAATTATGACTATTCTGACATTTTTTGTCTGTAAACCAGAATTCTTTTACAGAAAAACTCGGAATTTTTCAATTCTGACTTTTTTTACAGAATTATGACTATTCTGACATTTTTTGCAGATCTCTGTAAAAAAACTCGGAAAAAAAATGTTTTTGTACCAAAACAATCCCGATGGTTAAAAATTAATAACTACAAAATTATAAAGCCTGCCAGATTGACCTTACACCATGTCAAATTTTCAATACAATTTTTGAAAGCCATTTAAAACTAATGATTTCTGGAGTAACACCTTAAGAGGTGTAACTCCTGTTTTTTATCTAATGGTACACCCTGTATAGTATTAAAAAACATAAAATAAAATTTGATAAGGAAAGGTACGTAGTAAACTTCAGAATAATTGTTTATCCAAGAATCCCAAAGCCGCCTCTGTATACCGACTCGATGTAAATAAGTTTCTTTTCGATAAAATGAAGTTAAAAAAAAAATTTATTTGGAATAGGTAGATAATTTACAATTTCTTAGTTATATGCAGTCACGTAGCCGCGGGTGCACCGTATATTTCTAGCATACAAATCTGGAATTGAACAAAACTTAATGGACAACTTATTTTCGAAATCACTGTGAAACCAGAGCTGAAATCCAAGTGTCAAACCAAAAGAAGGTCACAGGCAAACTGAATTGAATGGCACATGGTTGCCATGGTATGTTATTCAATTTGAACGAACGAAATTCATAGAAACTCTCCAATTAAAACTTTTTTTTGATTCTAGAAAAGTACCAAAAAATTATGATTTAATTTGATGATTACTGATTTTGTCTTTGGTTCCTCTGCATCTGTAGATAGGTCGTTGGTGCTTTGTTAGACACCAATCGATTAAAACCGTTCTTGATGGTTTTATCCAAGCAGAAATGTACACTTGTTTGCCCATCCTCGCATCAAAATGCCATCGTGCATTAATATCAAAGCCTAAACTGTCCAGAGTTCTTCTTCCGAGGTCCAGATTTTGAAAACTGACGAGTAGAACAAGCAAGCAAGCAAGCCATGGTTTTACAGCCTCAATACAGCACGGAATTTCTTACGATTCTGAATTTTTTAACAGAATTATGTAAAAGAAACTTGGAACTTTTCAATTCTGACTTTTTTTACAGAATTATGACTGTTATGATATTTTTTGCAGAACTCTGTAAAACAGTTCGGAATTTTTTATCATTCAGACATTTTTTACAGAATTCTGTAAAAAAACTTGGAACTTTTCAATTCTGCCTTTTTTTTCCAGAATTATGACTATTATGATATTTTTTGCGGAACTCTGTAAAACAGTTCGAAATTTTTTGTCATTCAAACTTTTTTTTTACAGAATTATGAATATTCTGACATTTTTTGCAGATCTCTGTAAAAAAACTCTTCTGACTTTTTTTGCAGAATTTCGTAAAAAACTCGGAATTTTTATCATTCTGACTTTTTGCAGAATTCTGGAAAAATACTTGGAATTTTTCAATTCTTACTTTTTTACAGAATTATGACTATTTTGACATTTTTTGCAGAACTCCGTAAGAAACTTGGAATTTTTTTATAATTCTGACTTTTTTTACAGAATTATGACTATTCTGACATTTTTTTTGCAGAATTCTGTAAAAAAACTCGGAATTTTTCAATTCTGACTTTTTTTGCAGAACTCTGTAAGAAACGTGGAATTTTTTTATAATTCTGACTTTGTTTCCACAATTCAGTAAAAAACTTGGCATTTTTTAATATTCTGACTTTTTTTTACAGAATTATGACTATTCTGACATTTTTGGCAGAACTCTGTAGGTAAAACAGTGCGGAATTTTTTATCATTCAGACTTTTATTACAGAATTCTGCAAAAAAAACTTGGAGTTTTTCAATTCTGGCTATTTTTTTACAGAATTATGACTAATAATAGTCATATATATATATCATAAGATATTTTTTGCAGAACTCTGTAAAACAGTTCGGAAATTTTTATCATTCAGATTTTTTTTACAGAATTCTGTAATAAAATCTCGGAATTTTTCAACTCTGAATTTTTTTTACAGAATTATGACTATTCTGACATTCTTTGCAGATCTCTGTCAAAAAAACTCTTCTGACTTTTTTTGCAGAATTTCGTTAAAAAATCGAAATTTTTATCATTCTGACTTTTTACAGAATTCTGTAACAAAACTCGGAATGTTTTAATTCTTTCTTTTTTTACAGAATTATGAACATTCTGACATTTTTTGCAGAACTCTGTATAAAAACTCAGAATTTTTTATGATTCTGACATTTTTTTTTGCCCGTAATTCCGTAAAAAAACTAGGAATTTACAGAATTTGTAAAAAACTCGAAATTTTTAAATTCTGACTTTTTTTACAGAATTATAACTATTCTGATTTTTTTTGCAAACCTCTGTAAAACAGTTCGGAATTTTTTATCATTTGTCCTTTTTTTACAGAATTATGACTATTCTGACATTCTTTGCAGATCTCATTCAAAAACCTCGAAATTTTTATTATTCTTACTTTTTGCAGAATTCTGTAAAAAAACTCGGAATTTTTCTATTCTGACTTTGTTTCCACAATTCCGTAAAAAACTCCGCATTTTTTAATATTCTGACTTTTTTTTACAGAATTATGACTATTCTGACATTTTTGGCAGAACTCTGTAGGTAAAACAGTTGGGACATTTTTATCATTCAGACTTCTAATACAGAATCTGTGAAAAACACTTGGAATTTTTCAATTCTGACTTCTTTTACAGAATTATGATTATTATGATATTTTTTGCAGAACTCTATAAAACAGTTCGGAAATTTTTATCATTCAGATCTTTTTTACAGAATTCTATAACATAAACTTGGAATTTTTATACAGAATTATTATTATTCTGAAGTATTGTTTGTAGAATTCTGTAAAAAAAACCAGGAACAGAGTACATAGCGTTTCGTGAACGGTGTGAAAAAGAGTTAAAATTAAAAAATTATAAATAAATAAACATTTATTTTGGCTCGTCTACATCGGTAGATACGTCATTGGTCCTTTGCTACACACCAATCGAGTAAAACCGTTCTCTGATGTTGTTGATGCTTTTATCCAATCTGAAATGTCCTCCACCTGTTTGCCTGTCCAGAGTTTTTGCTAACTAAGTGTGGAGGAATCCGAGGTCCAATTCTTGAAAACTGACGAGTAGAACAAGCAAGAGAAGTGATGCACCTACAATAAACCTGTATCCGTTTTTTTCAGTTGTTTTACTCCTCGAATACCAAGAATACGACCCCCGTTAAACTAACAGACAGATACACGCGATGATTTAGTATGTAAATATTCAGTGCCTCTTTTATAATTAAATTTCGCTATCTCTGGCATCGCCGCCTCCAATCTCACGCGAGCTGCGTATTCCAACCCAACCAGATCAGCCACCGGCGGCGGTGGTAACATGCTCTCTCCTCAGCTGCCTTAACTGAACGTGGGCATCCTGCAGCCGGTGTCAGTAGCCTCGCATATCGCAGGTAACATGATGCCGGCAGCCAGTTCTGCTGCTCGCTGTTGCTGGAGAAAGCAGGAGGCGGCAGTAGCGTGATCGGGTCGTTTCGTGACTAGATGTTTGTTCAAAACAATGTGACAAATTGAAAAAAAAGTCCGTTAAGTTTAACAAATTTTCCTTATAAAGAGAAAACGTAGGAAAATCATTAGAGAAGCTGTTTTATATAGTGATTTCTAATTAGTTCTCAGTGTATTCTTGCTCGAACAGTTTACTTTTATTAAGACGTGTTTGTTTGTGTTTTTTGTTTTATATTAAAGCAAAGTGCGTTTCTAATATTTTCGAATTTACGATAATAATTATTGGTAAGTGGTTACATTAGTATTTTGCTCAAACATGGACGAAACATGACCAAACGACCAAAGCCGAGGTTCGTTATGTTTGCGAGCTTAAAAAGATTTTTTCGATGGGTTTAACACATCTATTGTACGAGTGCGTGGAGGTTCACACAAAATATTTTTTTTTTAGAATTCTGACTTTTTTTGCAGAACTCTGTAAGAAAACTTTTTTACACAATTACGTAAAAAAACTCGGAATTTTTTAATATTGTGACTTTTTACAGAATTATTTTAAATCTGAGTTTTTTACAGAATTATGACTATTCTGACATTTTTTGCAGAACGTTTTTTTATAGAATTATTATTAATTTGAGCCTTTTGCAGAATTCTGTAAAAAAAATCGGAATTTTTAAATTCTGACTTTTTTTTTACAGAATTATGACTATTCTGAAATTTTTTGCAGATCTCTGTAAAAAAACTCGAAATTTATTATCATTCTGAATTTTTTAGAGAATTCCGTAAAAAATCTCGGAATTTTTTATGATTCTGACTTTTTTTGCAGAATTCCGTAAAAAACTTGGAACTTTTATCATTCTGACTTTTTACAGGATTCTGTGATACAACTCGGAATTTCTCAATTCTGCCTTTTTTACAGAATTATGACTATTTTGACATGTTTTGCAGAACGTTTTTTACAGAATTATTATTAATTTGAGTTTTTTCCAGAATTCTGTAAAAAAAATTGGTATTTTTCAATTCTGACTATTTTTTACAGAATTATGACTATTATGATATTTTTTGCAGAACTCTGTAAAAGAGTTCAGAATTTTTTATTACTCAGACTTCTTTTTACAGAATTATAACTATTCTGACATTCTTTGCAGATCTCTGTAAAACAGTTGGGAATTTTTAAATTTTTACTTTTTTTACAGAATTATGACTATTCTGACATTTCTTGCAGAACGTTTTTTATAGAATTATTATTAATTAGAGTTTTTTGCAGAATTCTGTAAAAATAATATACATATATATATATATATATATATATACAGTTTTTTTTACAGAAAAATCACTTTTCTGAAATTTTTTGCAGAACTCTGTAAAAAAACTCGGAATTTTGTATCATTTAGACTTTTTTTTACAGAATTATGACAATTCTGACATTCTTTGCAGATCTCTGTAAAAAAACTCGAAATTTGTTATCATTCTGAATTTTTTAGAGAATTCCGTAAAAAATCTCGGAATTTTTTATGATTCTGACTTTTTTTTTGCAGAATTCCGTAAGAAACTTGGAACTTTTATCATTCTGACTTTTTACAGAATTCTGTGACAACTCGGATTTTTTCAATTCTCCATTTTTTAAAGAATTATGACTATTCTGACATTTTTTGCAGAACGTTTTTTACAGAATTATTATTAATTTGAGTTTTTTTGCAGAATTCTGTAAAAAAACTCGGAATTGTTCAATTTTGACTTTTTTTACAGAATTATGACTATTCTGAAATTTTTTGCAGAACTCTGTAAAAAAACTAGGATTTTTTTATCATTTAGAATTTTTTTTACAGAATTATGGCAATTCTGACATTCTTTGCAGATCTCCGTAAAAAAACTCAAAATTTGTTATCATTCTGATTTTTTTAGAGAATTCTGTAAAAAATCTCGGAATTTTCTGAGTTTTTTTGCAAAATTCCGTAAAAAACTTGGAACCTTTATCATTTTGACTTTTTACAGAATTCTGTGACAACTCGGAATTTTTCAATTCTGCCTTTTTTTACAGAATTACGACTATTCTGACATGTTTTACAGAACTCGGTAAAACAGTTGAGAATTTTTTTTCATCCAGACTTATTTTACAGAATCCTGTAAAAAAAATTGGAATGTTTCAATTCTTACTATTTTTTACAGGATTATGACTATTATGATATTTTTTGCAGAACGTTTTTTTACAGAATTATTATTAATTAGAGTTTTTTGCAGAATTCTGTAAAAAAACTCGGAATTTTTCAATTCTGTCGAAATTTTTTGATTCGAAGTCGTCAGATTATGGTGCTAGAAATGACGTATGTCACTCCATTGTCCAAATTTTGACAAATGATTTAGTTATTTTAAATGGAACAACCTGTATTTTGTTTTCATAATCGGTAGAGCTTTTTATTCTGAATTCAAATGTACGTATATGCTTTATTGAGGTTATGTTTAGTAGATTTTCGCAGCCGTAGCCTCTCTATGACAGTTCTGATTTGTTTTTATCAAAGATAATATGAAAACAACTAACTAAAAATAAAACTGAACTCAACTAAAAGAAATAGCAACTAAAGAAATTGTTCAAAATGGTCCCCATTTTCATTTACACATAATTTATATCTTTTTATTAAATTGTACAGGGTTCTTCTTAATACTTCGGGTTGGTTATTCAGAATATTTATTTCTTGCTCTATTTTTTATTGAATTTGTTGAATAAACAAAATAATTATTTTAATTAAGTAAATGTACCATAAATTAAGTATCCCATAAAAAAAATTCCCTTTTTTTCAACAGATCTCGAGACCTTCTTTTTAAAGTACCACTGATGATGTGAGCAACGTATCCCGAAACTTGTGTGTGCTCTTGAGCATATTATATTGATTCGTTTGTGGAGTTGATGTGATTTATTTCAATCATTTGTTTTACTCCTCGATATTATGGACTACTTTAGAAGAATTCTTTTTATAAGTTTTTTTCAAATTTCCTTAAAATAACACCATTTTTGCCATATTTTTAAAAAGTCAATTTTGAAAGATAACGGAAATAGTCTCTTTCAAAGACAGCTGTATTTCCGGAAACTCTGACATTATTTACCATCATATCCTTAAATTCGTGACCGCAACAACCAAAAATCATTTGTATTCTTTGAAACTATAATCGAGTAAACTCGAAAAGAGCCCCCTAGCGGCGAAACGGTCTACACAACAACCCAGTGTGTTGTTTACTTTTTTCATTTTTACCACAACTATGTTTATCCATCATCAACGTAATATTTTTGTTTTTTTTTTTATAAGTAGACACCCTGTATCTTTACTTGTTGTCACCATCTCGCAAATACAACTCAAAAACATCTCGTTATTTATTACGGTATAAATTTTTTTAGTCTGGAAAAAAAATACACGGGCCTGCATGGTTGTACGTTTTTGCAAGCAAGATTTATTACTGATTTTTATATACCGCTTTCTAAATAATGATTTGTACGTATGCCGTTTGGTTCCATAGCGAAAAAAACCTTCACTGCTGGAAAGCAACCCGTAATAACATATATATGTATATATACCCTACCTTTACCTCTAAAGCTCTTAAAAGTTTTTTATTCTATTATTGATTCGTTTGCAAGATTGATTTGGCGTTTTTTGGCAACTATCGTATAAACAGAACATCGTATCCAGCTAGCTGGTACAGAAGAGGATTTCCAATATATACTAAACAGCGCATTCCAGGAACAGCATAAGTATAAGAGGCTTCAAGAATAGGAGCATTTGACACAATTTCGTAAAAAAACTCGGAATTTTTTAATATTGTGACTTTTTTTACAGAATTATTATAAATCTGAGTTTTTTTACAGAATTATGACTATTCTGACATTTTTTGCAGAACGTTTTTTACAGAATTATTATTAATTTGCGTTTTTTGCAGAATTCTGTAAAAAAAACTTTGAATTTTTCAATTCAGACTTTTTTTTTTACAGAATTATGACTATTATGATATACTTGTATTTTGCAGAACTCGGTAAAACAGTTCGGATTTTTTTTTCATTCAGACTTATTGTACAGAATTCTGTAAAAAAAATTGGAATTTTTCAATTCTGACTATTTTTTACAGAATTATGACTATTATGATATTTTTTCCAGAACTGTGTAAAACAGTTCAGAATATTACTCAGACTTTTTTTTTACAGAATTATGACTATTCTGACATTCTTTGCAGATCTCTGTAAAACAGTTGGAAATTTTTTAATTTTGACTTTTTTTACAGAATTATGACTATTCTGACATTTCTTGCAGAACGTTTTTTACAGAATTATTATTAATTTGAGCTTTTTGCAGAATTCTGTAAAAAAATTGGTATTTTTCAATTCTGACTATTTTTTACAGAATTATGACTATTATGATATTTTTTTCAGAACTCTGTAAAACAGTTCAGAATTTTTTATTACACAGAAAACAGTTCGGAATATTACTCAGACTTTTTTTTACAGAATTATGACTATTCTGATATTTTTTGCAGATCTCTGTAAAACAGTTGGGAATTTTACAATTTTTACTTTTTTACAGAATTATGACTATTCTGACATTTCTTGCAGAACGTTTTTTATAGAATTAATATTAATTACAGTTTTTTGAGATTAGAGTTTTTTGCAGAATTCTGGAAAAATAATATACATATATATACAAAACACACAATACAAACTACTAAGTACTATCCAGTGTGTGAATCGCTCAAAAATTAATGCACATTAAAAAAGTCACCTACTGTATAAAAAGCTTTTTCTAACAAATACGTCTTTAGAGCTTTACAGAATCGAGGAAGGGATGATAGCAATTTGATTTCCATTGGCAGATGGTTGTGCATTTTTTTTGTATTATATATAATCGAGCTTTTGATTAATTCGGAGGATGGGGCTGCCATATTAAAGATCATGTTCGGAGTTTCTAAGGAGATAATTATGGAATGGTCTTTCAGAGACATCTGACAGGTGTTTGCGGATTAAGCATACCGATTCCAATATGAATAAGGAAGGTAGTGTTAGTATTTTAAATTTTCTGAAGAAGTCCTGGCAATGGGCTCTATAGTGCAATCTCAGAGAGTATCGAATAGCTCGTTTTTGTAATCTAAAAATACGCCCAAATTGCATTGCACAGCATGTACCCAGAATGGAAGCGCGTATCGAAGATGGGATTCGAAGAGCTGTCAACAACAAGGTCCAGAAACTTCACAGAAGAAACGACGTCAATAGTGGAATTATTAAGTTCAAAAGACTGCAGCGCACCTTTATATGACACAGATTTAGTTTTCGCAGTGTTCAAGCACAACAGGTTAGACTCACACCATGATTTGATGCTGATTAAGTCTTTGGATATGGTACTATGAAGAGCCACACTATCCGGCTGCACCAAGAGAAACTAGTATCATCAGCAAAGAGACATACTTTACCGCTGATGTCTAGGCACGTAATGTCGTTGATAAATGGCAAAAACAAAATAGGACCCAACACCGAACCCTGTGGAACTCCACAATCCATCGGCCTGCAAGAAGACACAGCCGCATTGACCCTCACACACTGACTTCTGTTGCTAAGGTACGACTTAAACCATCCCAGTGGAACCCCCGAATTCCGTAGTGCTGTATCTTGTTAATTAGGATGTTATGACTTACACAGTCGAATGCTTTGGAGAAATCACAGAAAATTGATGCTGTAAAGTGGAGATTGTTCAAGTTGGAGTAAACATTGTTGAAGACGGAGAATATAGCATCATTAGTGCATTTGTTAGCTAAAAATCCAAATTGGTGGCTAGTTAATACTTCATATTTGTGCAGAAATGATAGAAGTCTCCTTTTAACCAGTCTTTCAATGATCTTGGATAGGGTAGATAGAAGTTCAATTGGACGGTAGTTTGAAGCGTGATCCTTATCGCTGCCCTTGTGCAGAGGAATTATTATAGATGTCTTAAGGCATTGTGGAAAAATTCCATTTTGGAATGACTTGTTAATTAAATCTGTGAAAAGGATTAATGTACATTCCGGTAGATTAGACAACATTTTCAAAGTGATTCCATCAGTTCCAGATGACACCTTGTTTTTGATGTCTTTAATTGTACTGCAAAGCCCTGGAGTTGCAACGGGTGTTAGGAAGAAACTATGTATATTCTCATTGGTATTTGAAAGATATGAGAGCGGATCGTGGGAGGGGACTATATTATTCATTAAATTTTTTGCCACATTAACAAAATAATCGTTCAAGATCTCAGGTGAAGTGGAGATTATACTGGACGGAGAAGCCCTATTTCTCAGATCGTTGACAATAGACCACGTTTCTTTAGCTATATTATCGGTTCTAGCTAACCGGTTGTTATAATATATGTTTTAGCAGCTTTTATAGCTAGCTAGGGTTACTATGTGTAAAATGTAATAATAACACAAACTGTGTAATACTGTAATGATGTTCAAATAATGCCTGAAATTTTCCCTATAAATCACCACTATATAAATAATATTCCCTATTCCCTATGCAATTTATTTATACAGGAAACTCGTTTATATTTATCCAGCCCGAAATGAGTATTAATGACTTCTATTTATAAGAAAAATGCACATAACAGACAGATAACAAACTGAACCTAGTATTATTATTATTATTAATATTTCTTCTCGCTGAACACTGGCACTGGTAATAATCTGGTTGCTTCATATTTAGCTTCAGTGAAACTGGATGCCCAGGCATTGTAATATGTTTTTATGAGTAAATAATTTCAAATTAAAAAACGCTATATTTGCTCCTGGGGAAGTCGTCGGCGACGTACTAGCATGTTGTTATCAACTTTTTAATTAAATTACATTTTATACAGACATGTACCATTTTGTGTAAGCGGTAAACTACACGTTCACCGTTCTGTTGGTAATTTGCAGAGTGTCGTATTTTTTGGTGCCTGTAGGAAGGAAAAGTGTTCAGATAGAGGCGACTAGATTAGTCATCTAATATTTCTGTAATCACTTCTCAGTTTAATATTATTAGGAGTTGCAGAAAATCTTCTGCTATAATATTTAGTGTGTTATTACTTATATTTCAATCATTATAGATTCCTAAACATAGAGGGCACTGCACTTTCTGTAGTTGTTTATGTTAACAACTCTCTAAACACGTCAACGACTGAGTTTTACCCAAGTTATACCCTTTTTATTTTAGAAACATCCAGGTGTAATTGTCCTAAAGTTATTCTTAATCAATGTCACAATAGATTCTTAAACCAATAATTTATACCAGACACTCAAAGCTTGTATAAAACTGTGCTGCTGCCTCTTTGAATAGAATAGCCAATAAATTAATGTTACGCTTATCCGGATAATATTTCGTAAAAGTGTTTTATGATCATCCAGTCCAGCATTAAACTGTAACATTTGCTCCCTAATAATACTAATTCAACAGAAGATTTTAATTAATTGAGAAATTAATAGTGAAAATGGGGCAGAAGATTAAGTAGCGGCACTATACGGGCAATATCTGTATTATATGTGAATAAACGTCGAATAAAGCAATATAATTGCTCGAATTTTTGAGCTTTTATAACAGTTTTCCGTTAATGGGGACGTTTTTGTGATTTAAAATCACGAAACAGTGTGATTAAATTTTTCCAACATTGGGACATAACAATACGAGGCTGAGAGCAAACATGACAGAAAAGTGTCGAAGCTGATAAATACGAAGAAGCTAGAAACAAAAAACTAAAATGAATCGAAGCTGAAAAAGAAAAACAACTCGAGGCTTATCACAGAACAAATAAAATATCAAAACTGAATCGAAGAAAAAACAAAACAACAGGATGCTTCACAAGGAAGCTCAAATCAATGAAGAAACAAAATAACAAGAAGCTTATATAGAAGAGCAATCATAATTAGTTAAGAATATTAAACATCGAGTGACCGCGAGGCTGAAAAAAAGAGATGAACAAAGGACGCAACGTGCGAAACAATAATAAATAAAATTTGGTCAAAAAAAAAACTAAAACGAATCGAGAATATACAAGAAAAAACCACACGAAGCACGAAGCTTACCGCAAAACAACTAAAATATCAAAAAACTTAGAAAACTGAATCGAAGAAAGAATTAAAACAAAAGGACGCTGCAATAGAAAAGCTGAAAGCCATGAAGAAACAAAATATCGTAAGAATACTAAACCGCAGCGACCGCGAAGCTGAAAAAAAAGAGATGACGCAACGTGAGAAAGAAAAATAAATAAAATTCGGCCAAAGAAAAAAAAACGAAAACGAATTGAGGCTAAAAAAGAAAAAACAACACGAAGCTTACCGCAGAACAAATCATCAACTTTATGAAAAGTGTGGGACAGCTGAGCAATTCATAGATTAGAGTCATTCACAAAAGATCTTCTGCAGGTCGAAGTGAGGGGAGGCCAAACCGCCTAAACGACTCCGATAAAACAATCTACAATCTACTCCAGAACAAACACAATATCACAAAACTGAAAAACTGCAAAAGAAAAACTGAAAGCCATGAAGAAACAAAATAATATGAAACGCGACGCATAGATGAAGAAAGAACGCAACTTGAAAAAGAAGAATAAATAAAATTCCACGAAAGAAACACTAAAACGATTCGAAGCTGACAAAGCACAAACAACACGAAGACGAAAGAGAAGAACAAATCAAATAACAAAATACTGAATCGAAGAAAAAACTAAACAACAGGATGCCGCAAAAGGAAAGCTGAATGTAATGAAGAAACAAAATAACATGAAGCTTAAAGAGAAGAGCAATTAAAACGCAGCGAGTTAAAAAACAGGATAATAGAAAAGGACGTGTAACTGAGTAAGACAAGTAAGTCAGAATAATAATAATAAACATTGTAAAACAGCAACCTGAGAAAGATGAATAAATAAAAAGACGAGTAACAGAAAATGATATAAATCATAAAACAACGCGAAGCTGATCAAAAAGACGAGAAAAATAAACGTGACAAACAAGGGTGCTAAGCACGAAAAGAAATTAAACGTGAATCGGAGACAAAAGAAGATAGGAAACAACACAAAACCGATAACACATAAATCTCCGACAAAACGAAAGGAAACACAAAGGAGAAAACTAAGACTAAGTTAAAGAAAATCATATAAAGCGTTGCTAACCTGAGGTAAGAAAAGATAAAGAGAAAAAGAAGGAACAACACAATCTAAGAAAGAAGAACAAATAAAACGTTGCGAAAAGGATATGAAAGAAAACACAAAGAAACAGAAGACTAAGTAAAGGCAGAAGTAAAAAGTGCGAAGAGGTGAAGAAGAATAAACGGGACGGAGGCAACTGTGCAAAGTTGAAAATAAAGAAAACAATACGATTCTGAGAAACTGAAAAAAAAAACTCAGTGTATACAAAAAAGAATCAATAAAAAACTTTGCGAAAAAGAAATTAAGCAACACAATGAAGACAAATAAGACTATGTAAAAGAAGATCATATAAAGCATTGTGAACCTCAGTAAGAAAAGAGAAGCTGATAACGAGGAAGACAAGAAATAAAACATTCTGAAAAAGGAGAACAAATAAAACGCGCGTAGAGTAAAGAAAGAAGTAAAAACCTGCAACATGTGAAGCCTCAAGAAGCCTTGGTGGTGTTTCCGGATTCGGAACAAGAGGAGTACAACTTGCTCGAACGTGTGTGTCGTGTTTGGGTCTGTCAATTTTGTGACAAAATTTGCGGCTCGAAGCTACCTAGAGTTCACAACAGCTGTACCTCTCTAAGAGATTGTGATGCATGAGAAATTTAAATTTCGTTCTATCCAACGAATATCTTCATGCTCCAAATTAATTAATATATAAAAGCGATAAAGCAATCAATACAGAATCACTCTAATTGCGTTGCAATTTCGAGGCTATAAATCTTGTAAAGGCATTGAGCTGGAAAAAATTCGAGCAGCATGTTATAGAGCGCATTTAGGCAAGGACCATCATAATATAAAATAAGAGGGGAGTCAGAGGAGGGGGATTTGCGCGCATCACATAAAATGTGATTTATAATTTAAACGTCCTTCGTCTCACCCTACTGATGCTACCGCCATCGCCGCCGCCGCCGTAGGTGGCAGCACAACGCTCTAATTACACAAGTGCGCTCTAAAATTAAAATTTTAATTAATTTACTGGTGGGGTAGGATTTTCCCTCAAGGTAGCGTTTATGTAATTGTTCAATCAATCATTTCAGGCGGCTTCAAATTAGTAGCGAATGGCTACTGCAAAGATATTGCTTGAATATTACCCTGTATACAGGGTGAGTCTAAACTCAAATTTGCGTTTTACTCGAATTTTTCAAACGATACACCCTGTATATAACATCAAAAACTGAAAGGAAAATTGATAAGCTATTCTACATAAAAACAAAATGATGATGACTATCTCCGGCGAATTACGTTCTGCGAATGTGCGCAACAACAAATTCACAATCAGGTAGATTTTTTTGACTTGTGTTGTTTGGAGAAGAAGCCACATAAATGAAAATATCTTAAAAACTAATAGCTTTAGGTATAAGAAAGACTATACAAGAATAAAAGCTTATCAATTTTCCTTTCAGTTTTTCATATTATGTACAGGGTATCTCATTTGGAAAATTCGAGTAAAACGCCAATTTGAGTTTGGACTCACCCTGTATACAGGTTTTGCACTATATACTAAAAATTATCTTTTTCTAAAGGTTGATAACTATCAAAAAGCTATGCCCGTAAGAAGCAGAGTTTAAATTATTTCCGTTCCAGTACAGAACCCTTAGAATTCGCCATGTTTTGCATATAATACTAGTGGTAACTTTTGAACCACTAGGTATAATGTTCCAAAATTTTAGTATGATTAATGTTAAGTCTAAACCAATGAAATTGTGGAATAATAAATAGGGCTTTCCATTTAAAAAAACGTAAGTTTGGTTCACCCTGATGAGATGAGCCACCCTGTACAAATAACAATAATTTTATAATACATACTTTATGACTGCCTACACACTTGCTGCTTAGTTTTGCGTGAAATTTTTGGTCTTTGAGGTAATATGGAACTTCGACGCACTAATAACTCACCCTGTATATATACAAAACATGCAATACAAACTACTACTAAAAATAAATCCACTGTGTGAATCGCTCAAAATTAGTACATATTAAAAAAGCTCTTTCCAACAAGTATGATTTTAGAGCTTTAGCAAACAATTAAAGCAGCAGAAGCGACGAGGAAAAATAGAGTTCTCTATAGGTTGAGTCTCACACTCACCTTCGGATTACTAGTGGTCGTATCGTAACTTTGATGTTCCATAACTAAAATTGACAGCTGCTGTTTGGTACTTGTTATCAACATGTTTGGTGCATATGTACTGGGTGATCATTTTTAAACGCACACCCTCTTAACTTTGTTGTTTCACCCTGTAGAAGAAAATGATAAATACATAAGTTTTAAGGCTTAATGTAAACTATTTACAGCATATATTACCGTCTATACAGGGTGTCCCAGTAACGCGTTAGAAATCACAGTTATATTTTTTAACCGGAACACCCTGTATGTTATATTTTATTATTAAAGATTCTTATCTTGTGATTCCAAAAATACCATAATATTTGATGGGTCTATCCTAAACGATTCAACAAGAATTCGCAATAAAACATTTACACGTCTGTACAGAAAATTTAGGAAAAGCTCAAGTTCCTGCAAACGAAGAAATGGATTTAAACAATTTGCTTCATTTTGAAGAAAACCCGCATTTTTTGAAACATATCTGATCGATTTTTTAGAAAATTTGCCATTAAGTCAGTTACAAGATCTTGGATTCCATCAAGACGGATCACCTCATTCGTATATGAAAAGTGTTGCTTTTCCTACTAAGTTCACAATATAAAAAAAATCTACTGTTAAGCTATAAGGCAAGACGTTAGAAGCATAAAAAGTGCCCGGTGAGAAAATGATATACATACAGTTAGTTAACTCCATTTTTCCGTTCTTTTGTAAGGAAAGAAAAGAATGAAAATTTCATGTACTTAAGAAAATATACATTTCCGTGGTTTCTCTCTCACTGCTTTAATCTTCCACCCCTAAATGTGACACATTTGTCACAAAAAAATTTCATTTGGTTACTCATACAAAAATGATAACCATTCGCATAACAAATTAAATTTAAGGGGAACGAAGAAATGGAGCCTCTAGTCGCTTGTTCCGAAACAAAAACAAGTAGCGGTTGTTCCTGCAAATGATACCGCCACTGATCTCCTTGCCGACGATTCAGCGGAGCTCAGGTGAATCGTAGTAGTAGTATAATAAACTAGAACCACTCCCTCAACGACTCGCCAAGCACTACCCGCCGTCAACCACCCTTCCGAAGAATCTCGCCATTCAAAGCAGCCGTCAAAGACCCAGTGGCACCCATCTATCTGCAAGCCGATCAAAAAGGAGAATGAACAAGGGCTAGCAGAATACCAACTAAACAAAAACGAACTAAAACGGAAGTATGACAACAAACACAAAAAGGTAAGTCATAACGACTTAAAATGCATAACGCCTATTAAGATGTTCAGATAGTTAACTTTTAACGTTAGCAATATTGTTACAGATCCGATGTTAGGCTGCAACTACTGGTAACATCATTCATATTTTCATAAAAATTGACCGTAACAAAATGTTATGTAAGGCCTCAGGAAGAGAAGTAAGGAGGAGATTAGATTGATTGATTTCCTCTAATTAATTAATAGTAACCTATAGTATTACTATGTTTAATTTTGTGGTAATAATAGTTACTATTGAATAATATCATCTGTTTTTGTAGTGTTTAATAAGTAATTATTATTAACAACCGATGGATACGTATCTTCTCTCTTGACTGAATATCAAATGTTTGACTTAGATTAGAAGTTATCACACGAATACTATTTGTCAACCATTAGTTTAAGTATTGACAGATATAATTGCAGTTTGTTTCCAAAGCCTACTTGTGTAAAAGTTGTGACGGAAAATTTGTCATATTAGTTTTTCTTTACAAATTTGCTTATAATTTTTTAATGAATGAAGATAGCAAATTTTTTTCTTTACAAAAGTTGTTAAGAAAAATTAGCTCTTTTGAACTATGCAAAAATATAGGTATGTTTCTGGAAAAAAAAAGTTGATGACATCATTTACTTCAGTTTCTAAACTTGGAAACAAAATGAAATATAGTTTAAAATGGAGCTTACTTAAAAAAGTCACCTACTGTATAAAAAGCTTTTTCTAACAAATACGTTTTTAGAGCTTTACGGAATCGAGGAAGGGATGATAGCAAGTTGATTTCCATTGGCAGATGATTGTGCATTTGTTTTGCATTGTATGGGATCGAGCTTTTAATTAATTCGGAGGATGGGGCTGGCAGATAAAGATCATGTTTGGCGTTTCTAAGCAGATAGTTATGGAATGGTCTTCCAAAGACATCTGACAGGTGTTTACGGATTAAGCAGACCGATTCCAATATAAATAAGGAAGGTAGTGTTAGTAGTTATTTCTGAAGAAGTCCTGGCAATGGGCTCTATAGTGCAATCTCAGAGAGTATCGAATAGCTCTTTTTTGTAATCTAAAAATACGCCCAAATTGCGTTGCACAGCATGTACCCCAGAATAGGAGGGCGTATCGAAGATGGGATTCAAAGAGTGAAAAGCAGACTGTTATGGAAGGTGACAAGTTAAGTTCTTTGGAAACTGATCTTAACGCAAAACAGGCAGAGCTTAATTTTTTGATAACGCATCAATGTGCAACTTCCACTTCAGGGAGCTGTGCAACAAGGCCCAGAAACTTCACAGAAGAAACGACATACATATTATAAGGATGTCTTAAAGTTCAGGATATATGATAATAAAATGGAACACCCAGTATATTTTAGGCTATTCCTTCCTTTCTAATTCATGCATGTCGTTTTTACAGTTTTTGCAAATTTTCAGTTTCATCAAATTAATTTAAAAAAATGTGTATAAATTAAGGCAACAGGGCAGAACAAAATCGAAGAATGGCCTTCATACTTAAAGTGGACAAAATTCTTTAATGCCCCATCAAATAGAAACTAGTGTCAGCCTTTAGCTAAAATTTAATTTTGTTAAACTCATTTTAGGCTGATGATAGCTTAGGTCGAAACTGGTACCTATATAAAGTGACAAATCTAATTCCACCAATATTAAATCCAAAGATGACTTGTGATGGACTACAATTTATCCCAAACTATTGACCAACTACTTCATAATTCTGCTTATAACTATTTCTTTGGAACTACTCTGCTTAAGAATTTAGGACACCCCTGTATATCAACGTCATTCGTCCTCATCAACCACGGCATTTATTGAACCTTATTGGATTCCCAACAAGAGCAGCTCTACAGGGTGAGCAAAACTCGATGTCCCAGCTCTGTTATGAGAAAATGAAAAACGATAGAAAAATTCTGAAAAGAGGTTCTTAAATGGGATTAAGTAAGCTCCATTTTAACGCACATAGATTTTGTTTCCAAATTTGGAAACTAAAGTAAATGACGTCAACTCGACTTTTATACCTATATTTTTATATAGTTCAAAAGAGCTAATTTTTCTAACCAACTTTTGTAAAGAAAAAAATTTGCTATCTTCATTCGTTCAAAAATTAAAAGCAAATTTGTAGGAAAAACTATTATCAAAAATTCGCTTTGGAAGTAAACTGCAATTATATCTGTCAATAATAAAACTAATGGTTGACAAATAGTTTTATCGTCATTTAATGTGTGCATTTTATGTTAAATGTTTATGCATAACGAAAAAGTTGACATGTTATTTGTCAATCCGATTGAAAACGAAGGACATTTTGGCATTAACTTTGGTGTGGTATTGTTAACGGGGATTTAATTGCTCCATACTTTTACGAAGGTGTTTTATGCAGTGAAGAATATTTGCAATTTCTTCCATAGCAACTTTCTGTGCTTCTCGAAAATGTGCCATTGCAGTTACGAGCAAATATGTTTTTCCAACATGACGGGGGCGGCGCTCCAAGCAAGAATTGCTAACACATAACTTAGAACATTTAAAGGGAAAAATTAGAAATGCATGCAATGAACTCTCAAGAGAAATGTTATGTAAGGCCTCAGGAAGAGAAGTAAGGAGGAGATTAGATAAGCGTTTACAACTAGGAGGTGGTCACATTGAATTGCTTATAATTTTTTAACGAATGAGGATAGCAAAGTTTTTTCTTTACAAAAGTTGTTAAGAAAATTTAGCTCTTTTGAACTATGCAAAAATATAGGTATGTTTCTGAAAAACAAAAGTTGATGACGTCATTTACTTCAGTTTCTAAACTTGGAAACAAAATGAAATATGGGTTAAAATGGAGCTTACTTAATCCTATTTAAGAACCTCTTTCCCGAATTTTTCTATCGTTTTTCATTTTCTTATAACAGAGCTGTACACACATCTAGACATCGCGATTTCGCGAAGCTGAGATGGTCGATGTCTGTCAGTGGAGAGCAGCTTGAATTTCGAGGATTAACTATACCAGAGTCTGTGAAGGATAATGCAGAGTGCACAGTCTAGCAGATTTAAATCTAGTGAATGGGACGGCCACGGCAAATCATTAACGCCAGCTTGAGGGAAAGCATGTTGTAGTACCAGTCATAAACCGCTTTTTTCACAAAAGACTATCTATAAGAGCGAAAATATTGTTATTGCAAAAAGTTACTCAGTTTTGTAAAGGCAGAATAAATTATTGCTGCGCTACTGGCGAATAACTACGAAATGAGAAAACAAGAAAAATATGTTTGTGTAACGATATTTTTAGTGTTCTATATCATTTTATATGTGGCGCTACGCGCTCTGTTCTTTATTATTATTTGCTTGTTTATGATAAAATGTCTTTATTGCGATTCACGAGAGAGAAACCAGCTAGAAAATGTAACATCGAAAAGCATTTATTACGTATTGTAGACATAATAGTATTAAGGAATTTGACATCATGATAAAGATATTCATATTCAAGCAAAAAGCGTTACAGAATTTACTAAACTGTATTCAAATGAATAATTGTATTAATGAAACTTGTGTTGACTCGTCCGTATATATAGACAACGTCTACCCAAATTATTTAATAAAAATAAGCATAACTACTGATAAATATAATGAAAAAAAATATTTATAAAATCTGGGAAAAAATATGGAGCGATCACTCGAAGTCTTCCAATAATCATTATTTTAAAATCCAAGATATACCACATATTTTTGATTTCAACGTCAGTCGGTTTTACTCGTCAACAATTGCACGAATTAGACTTAACCATGGCTGTTTTCCAGCACATTTAAATAAAATAGGAATTAGAGATAGCCCTTGTTGTGATTGTGGGAACTTAGGTGATCTCAATCATATATTTTTTGCTTGCTTACATAATAAGGACGCCATACAAAGCTTCATTAAACAAATTGTAGATGCAGGTTTTGATTTACCTACAGATATTGTTGGGTTACTTTTAAAAAACAAAAAAACTACTTATAATATTATCATCACGTTCTTGAAGGATAGTAAAATTAACATTTAATAACCGCCTCACCTTCCTCAATAATCTGTGGCTAATAGTCTATGTCTGAAGCCAAACATTCTCAAAAAAAAAAAGCATAACTATTGCTTATCACTAGGTTGGTGATTAGGCATGGTCGGCCGTTTTATACTGATGCTCCAAGAACAAATCATCTGCAACAGAGTCCTATTTATTTTATTTGTTCAACTTTTAACATGAACTGCAATGTTCTGAATACGATATGGTGCAAGGATAATTAGCTCAATCCAGTCATGATTTGATTGCTGTAAGTGTGCGGTGTCTCTTTCGTGAGTATGTATAGATTGTAGTGTTTTTCATAAATATTCTGTATGTGGCTATTGCAATTATTACTTATTATTGTTGTTGTTGTTTATTATTATTGCTATTGTGATTATTATTGTAGTATTATTATTATCACTAATGTTTGCATTTTTATTTCTCTTGTTCTTTGTAATTACTGATAATACGTTGTATGTTAGCAATAATGGAGTATTGAGTTGTAGAGATTTCCTGTAATTGGATTTTTTGTGTGAATCGGTTAGAAATAGACGCTTATTATTATTATTATCACGGTGTCAATCGGTCACTGATTTGGGAATCATGTTTGATTCAAAGTTTAAGTTTATTGAGCATATTAGTAATGTGGTACTTGAGGCGGGTAGGACTTATAGTTTTCTGGCTAGGAATTGCAAGGACTTTGTACCTTGCTTTACTTTGTATTAATAAAAACCCAAATAACCTAATTCAATATTCTAAATCATTTATATTCATATATACACCAAATATTTCAATTTAATTACTGTATTAAATAATATCAAAATTGGTTTGGTGCAGATTTCACTTAACCTACATTCGACGCTGCTAACGTTGGAGTCACTAAGGCTAACTTCACAGAAGTGTTTCGTTTTTGTACCGCGCACCAACGCGCTAAATTCCATTGTAAACCCACCTTTAAAACTATGACAGGTTTTGTTGTACCTACCTATTAATATTGCTAATTTATTTATTGTTATTTATTGCCTTATTTCCACCTCGTTGAGCCCCACCTCTTTCAGACCTCACAAGCCGCCACTGGTCAAAGTCCTGTTCAGTGGCAGCTAATTAAAAACAAAACTTTAATATGGAAGTATTAATTATAAAATTACAAAAAGGGTATTATTAACAAAGAACGGATTCATTAAAACATTTTATTTTCTATTCTAAACTTATATACAACTGTCAATGATTATGTTTCGGATGCAGTGTCTACTGTCACGTCACTATATGCGAGTTGATACACGTCCAACCGTACGATTAATTCGACGCCTGCGCTATCAGCACAAAATGTTAAAAGTATTGTAAAACAATAGTTTATATTTATATTAATTTAACATAATCATCATCAAAAAGCGCAATGAACATATGCAACATATGTTAATTTTTTTAAAAGTAGTACAGATAGAGCCGCCAAATCGCATATCTCCATCTTCCCTGACAATGGAGATCAAAACTAATCCGCCCTTTGCGTGTTCGGATTATTATATCCGAATGTTTCCAAACCTACCACAAACAAACAGTTTTTCAGCTGAAAGCGTTTTACCTTCCATCCCTAATCCTGCTAGGCAACCGTTTATTATTTATTCTGGCTAAATTCCAGAGAGCCGTTGACCACAAAAAAAGATTACACAACTTTAATTATTACATGTAATTTATTCCAGATTGTAATGCTCGTTGCTTGAATGTAAAAAACGAAATTATAGACCGGAGCACCGAAAAAACTGCTTTAGTTAGTTTTCAAGTGGACCTAAATTGCCCGCTGCAGCATTTTAACGTTATATTTTCTATTATTTTAGTTTTTTTTCCACCTGGTTCGGTCGGTTTGTTCCGCTTTTGTATTTCGTTTAAGTTTTTTAAAAATTCAAATTACTTCCTGGCCCGCTGGTAAACTGGAATGGTCAGAGACGGTTGAAGCGACTATAAGGCCCTAGAATTATCGAAACAATCTCTCAAATGTCGGGAAAAATAATCCCTAGACGACTCTCTGACAAGAGTGGGAGCTGGAGGAGAATTTATCGTGTAACAGAACAAAGAAACACTGGCAATAGAATATAGTTTGTCTTACCCTGAATATGTATTTGGGTAGTTTATGATATTTTCTCTTAGTTTTATACCTAACGAATCTGAGAAATCGAATATTTTGTGACTATTTTAAACAGATTGTTACCAAATGTTTCTAAAAGTTTTAAGTTCTTATCTTTTACGAAGTTATACAACATCTGCAAGTAATAAACTTATTATCTCTGGTGCCTTTTCCAATGTGATAAAAGAATTCCAGAACCTGCACCTGACGTATAGCTGTCTTGGACCACTAATCGGAGGCATTTAAAAGCCCTAGAGAAGTTCAATCAACGATGTTTTGAAGAATTCTTGGAATTAACTGGGAGGACCGACGAACAAACATCAGCGTTCTGAACGAAGCTGAAACAACTAGCATTGAGGTGATGATTTTCAGGCACCAGTAGCGATGGACTGTCCACGTAATCCACATGCCAACGGAATGCTTTGCAAAGAAAATTTTGTATTCACAGCTTAAAGTCGGCTCGTGAAATCAGGGGGGGCAGCAAAAGAGGTACAAGGATGTCTTAAGACCAACATGAAGAGAAATCCCTGAGTGGATGATGACTATTAACCGGGTATTAACCTGGATGCCGGGAAAAATTCAGTGCGTTTGACAGGTGGTTTCGTACATTACCCAGGCAGCTGTTGATTATAAGCATATCTAGGGATGCCGCGAGACTCGAGACTGCTCTCCTCTCGACTTTTCGTTTATAAGAAAACAAACAAACGAGAAAACTCTTAAGCACGGCTCTGACTAAGCATAAAGCATTTGTACGCCACTGTCCTCCTCCTGGAGAAAAAATCAGACAACTACATACAACAAATACAAAAGCTTTTAAAACTCCAAAACTGGTATTGTGTTTCCGTGGGATTCATTTAGAGCAGTGGTTCCCAAACTTTTTCTTATAGACTTCATTATTTGTGAAATCTTAAATTGGCCACAATCTAATTCTTACTAAATAAACCACGGAGACCGGGCCACTAAAGTGGAGATAGACGTTCCAGGGGTCATGTTCTTTATCCGACCGAAAGAGAGCCTGAAGGGCTTAGTCCGGATGTCTCTATGTCCTTTACACTACCACTACACCATCGCTATTGCTGTACCTGCTGCTGTTGATTGCTTGCTCCTCCTGCTGCTGCCACTCTCTGACTGCCGGACTGTGTGGGACTCAACCTCTCCTGTGAAAGGAGGTATTCGATCGCAGATTTCTGGAGGGAAGACTTCTATTCCCCCAGGAGCTCTCCTTTCGTTTCAGGAGGCCTGGGACAATGTCCTGAAGGTCTATCTATCGTCTGCTGCTCCATGTGTCTGCTAGTAGTTTGGAACTTCTGACGTATCTATCACCAATTGCAGAGGTGTGAGATTCGTAATGATCTCTAGTGTCCTAATTGGACATGTTCTCATAGCCCCCAATCCTTATGCATGTTTATTATCATTGTCATTGAAATTGGGAAAATGTCCTTGAAATATATCAGTTAGATAGGCTAATTTGATTTGAAAATTTTGTAATGTGTGTGGAATTTGTCAAATATCTATGATTTAAAATTACCTCAAGACTCCCGCGCTCCTTTTAGTGTTGCTTCGTGTCCCTCAGTTTGGGAACCTCTGCTTGGAGTAATGAATAAAATAATCCAGAATGAGGGTTATGTTTTGTGCTTTATTGTTGTGATGATGGTCCAAAACGCATTTGGGAAAGTTGTTGGGCTTTTGCGAACTTTTCTCGATATGTGCTGCAATTTTCAAAACTAAAACCAGGAGTTACGTGATTATACAGGGCAAGACGCGAACAGGTAAAGCGGAGGCACCTCAACGTTTATTTTTTATTAGGAGTTAAAACGACAGACTAAATTTTTATTATTAACAATTCGAATAAGAATTTCCAAGCAACCTCAGCCACTTATCATGTTTGAATGTCCATGGAAATGGCTTTGAGGTCTCCAGATTCGAACCCCCTCAATCAAGGGAACATAATAAACGGGACAAGAACAGCCCTGGGCTCTATAGATGGTTACCGCCATTTATTTATAGTGTCTGAAACCGTTAGTAACATTCGAGAGTAAATTGAATTTTTGATCAAAATCTTGTGTCCAAAATATTCGTCAAGTGCTCATGATGTTATATTCTGAAGTCTAACCGATCTTTCATGTTCCTTTAGACGGTTTGAGACCTTTATATACATTGAGAGCCATTACTTTTATGAAATAGGATATACGGCAATCAAAACTCTCAATTAGCTATACAGGGTGATTCATTACGGTTGCAACAAACGAAAACTGGAAATTGCTGAAAGTGATTTAAGCATTTTTTGCCATTGAACCCATGTCCGCAAATGCTTCATTATCGAGATACAGGGTGTCCAAATTTAGTAGTCAAATTAACTTTCTTGTTCATTTCGCAAAAACTAGCTAACCGATTTCGACAAAAATTTACATGCATTTGGGGACCGATAACCTAAAATAATCTGCATTATTTTGGCTTTCATTAAATGTTCATTGGCGTAGATATAGGGGGCATTTGGGTACATTTTACACATAAATTAATTAAAGACAGCTTTGACAAGCTTCATTATTTTAAATTATTACTTTTTTAAAAAGAGCAACTTATAAGCTACAAAAAAGTTAATTACGTCGATGTTGTGATTTCTACAATTTTTATGGAATGAAAAATCAAAGTTGCCATGGAAAACGAATGCCGCAACAATAAAAAAAAAACTTTAACAGCAACAAATTTAAATTAGTTAAAATTGTTTTATTATTTCGTAGTTGTTTTTAATATTGCGAATATTTTTTCTAAATTAAAATGAGTTTTTCAATTGAAGAATATGTTTGTGTAATGCAAATGCAGCGGCCAGAGAATACCAAATTAGTTATCCTAACAGACGTCATCCATATCACAAAACATGGACGGCTATATTTCACAGGCTTAGAACGATAGGGAGCATTTTACCTAGAGTTAACAAACGACCGCATCGTTTAAATATTCAAACTGAAGAAAACATAGTGGATTTAGTTTTAGACGTTTCGAAAATAAGCACTAGAAGAATACTAACTCAATTGGCATTACCTCGAACAATTGTTTGGAGACTATTAAATCGAGAAATGCTCTATCTCTATCATCATCAAGATGTCCAGGACCTACATCCTGGAGACCGTGAAAGGCGCCTACTATTTTGTAATTGGGTTCTTGGTAAGCATCAAGAAAGTGAAAGATTTTTAGAGAAAGTGCTCTGGTCAGATGAAGCAACTTTTACATGTTTAACAATAAATGATTGCCGTTGTTTGTAATTAATGGGCATTTAAACTCAAATCAATACAGTCTTTTCCTACACAACCACCTGACCGAATGTATTGAGGATGTACCTCTGAATATTGTTCAAAATATGTGATATCAACATGACGGAGCCCCTGCGCACCGTGGTAGACAAGTAACTAAAGTTTTAAATCAACTGTTTGGAAACAATTTGATTGGTTTCGGAGGTTCCATTGAGTGGCCTCCAAGATCACCGGATCTGAATCCGCTCGACTTCTTTTTATGGGGGTACATGAAACAATTGGTTTACAGTGTGCCAATTATAAATGAAAACCAACTACTGGAGATAGTTCATGAAGCTGCTAGGAAAATAAGAAACAATCATAATATCCTTATTGGAGCTACAAATTCATTAGTTGAAAGATGTAAATTGTGCATTACTGTCAATGGAGGGCAGTTTGAACAGTTGTTATTAATTTTCTTATTTTAATATCGAGTTTAGTTTTTTTATTGTTGTGTACTGATAGGCCTTAAAATTTGTTGTTAAGTAATTTGTTATTATTAAATCGTTTTCCACGGCAACTTTGATTTTTCATTTTGATTTCTGGTAAACGTTATTTTGATATAAATCTACCATTAACTTGCAATTTATCGGTTTCCGTAAAAATGGTAGAAACCACAACATCGACGGAATTAACTTTTTCGTAGCTTATAAGTTGCTCTTTTTAAGAAAGTAATAATTTAAAATAATTAAGCTTGTCAAAGCTGTGTTTAACTAATTTTTGTGTAAAATTTATTCAAATGCCCCCTATATCTACGCCAATAAACAGTTAATAAAAGCCAAAATAATTCAGAATATTTTAGGCTATCTCAAATGCATGTAAAATTTTGTCAAAATCGGAACAAAAAAGTTAATTTGACCACTAAATTTTGACACCTTGTATCTAGATAACGAAACATTTGCGGACATGGGTTCAATGACAAAAAATGCTTGAATTGTTTGCAGGAATCTCCAGTTTTTGTTTGTTTCAACCATAATGAATCACCCTGTATATGTGGAATTATTACATTTTAATTAGCAAATTTTTTGTTCTGATCGTGACTTTGGCGAGGCAGATCTGCCGTGATGTTCTGCTCCAAATGGCATTTCAAGATGTGAGATATTGATTTCAAATGTATACACAAGAACTCTGAATTGCTCAAAACAATTTTTAGAATGGAGGTCAGTGTTTTTCGATGTCGAGAAACTTCTAATTGCACGCCTTATTTGATACAAAGGTTATATGGGTCAAAGCCGTTCTCTGTGGTACACCCTGTACAATTAGGATATTTCGCGTATACAACTACACTATGAATATTTTCGACAGGACATAAAATATTATCCCCAACAACGAATGTCATAAACATCCAGGTGTGTTAGGCAGAATCTCTATTTTCATTTCATTTTTTTCTCATGGTAATTTACGATCTAGGGAATGAGTATAAGTATATCATTGAGGGCACCCCCAAGTGTTATTCTCTTACATTTATCACGAGCACTGAACATTTTGCGAAAGTTGATGTTTTTTTTTTTTTTTGGAAAAGGTCCGTTAGACATATGTCGATTTCTGACATACCTGTATAGTTTTCCAAATATTTTTAAAACTATACAATCTGTTATGCTCTGGTTAAAAGCACTGGATAGAGCATTAAATTTCCTACATTTTACACAATTCCAATATTTTTTATGATTTTTTAATTCCAGAATTATCGCTCGTGAAACTAAGACTATAATTTTTAACATCTCTTTTTTTAAAAATTCAAAATATTTCTAAAACTATTAAAGCGTCGAGATTGCAGTAAAATTTATTTGATAGAACATTCGTTTGTTAACGTTTGTTGCTACTTTCTCGTAGATTGCTGGGGTTGGTAGACTGAGCTCCAAAGCATTCCAGAAACTTTGATTAATTTCTGACATACCTGTATAATTTCCCAAATATTTTTAAAACTATACAATCTGTTATGCTCTGGTTAAAAGAACTGAATAAAGCATTAAATATTCTACATTTTACGCAATTCCAATATTTTTTATGATTTTTTCGTTCCAGAATTATCGCTCATGAAACTAAGACTATAATTTTTATAATTTTTTTTTAAATTCAAAATATTGGAAAAACTATAAAATGGTCGAGATTGCAATAAAATTTATTTGATAGAACGTTCATTTGTTAACGTTTGTTGCTACTTTCTCGTTGATTGCTGGGGTTAATAAATGCGATCTCCAAAGTATTTGAGAAAGTTTGGTTAATTTCTGACATACCTGTATAATTTTCCAAATATTTTTAAAACCATACCATCTGTGATGCTCTGGTTAAAAGCACTAGATAGAGCATTAAATTTCCTACATTTAACGCAATTCCAGTATTTTTTATGATTTTTTAATTCCGGAATTATCGTTCGTTAAACAAAGACTATAATTTTAACTTCTATTTTTTGAAAAAATCAAAATATTTCAAAAACTATAAAAGAGGTGAGACTGTATGAAAATTTATTTGATAGAACATTTGTTTGTTAACGTTTCTTGCGACTTTTTCGAAGATTGCGGGGGTTAGTAGATTGAGCTCCAAATTATTCCAGAAAATTTGATTAATTTCTGACATACCTGTATAATTTTCCAAATATTTTCAAAACTATACAATATATTATGCTGTGGTTAAAAGCACTGGATTGATGTTAAAAGTATATCACTAGTCACCAGCTTCTAAAGTTATATAGAGTTTAGCGAGAAATCGATTAATGAGGATTTGTTGACCCCTTGCAACGCCTGACATTCACACTTGATCCACATTCAGATAACTTTTAACAAGCCAGTACATGGTGTCACAACTGTGAACGAAAATGCTGACAGCCAAGCGGGCATAAATGCCTTAATCTCATCAAGAACAGTGTGGAATTTTCAAAACAGTATCTCTAATATCGGGAAAAACCTGTGGTCTGGATCCCTACTCTATCAAAATCGAGAGACAGGCAATTTTGATCTAGTTAGGGCTCTATAAGCTCCCTATTTCTAGGACTTATTTAATTTGCATGGAATAAAAAATCTCAACTCAAGTTATACAAATAAATAAATTCAATAAAATAATATCACGAGGTCAAAATGCCTTCCATTTTCTCAGGAGCAAGAGTCATCATTTTATCTCTGATTGGTTCTTTTAACTACTGTTACAGTTTGAAGGTTCATAGTCATACAGAGGACTAAAAGATCACGAGAACATTTCTCTCTTAAATTCATGATACAAATAATGTGAACTAAACTCTCTTATGAAGTATACCATTACCCCAGTTATATTTCTCAAACAAAAACTATACATTTTCTAAAGTATTCCGAATCCAGTTTCATTCTTATATACGAATTGAGGACAATGTATTGTTTTTCTTCACAGCCAGCAGTACATGAATATAGCATAGATATATGTACTTATGTAAAAATTCAATTTTGCTAAAATAATATAAAGTTCGAACTTTCGAGTTGGCCAGAACTAGAAGTTGTTGGAAGAGAATTGAAAAAAGTTTCCAAACACAGCCTTCAAAACTGATGTTAAGGAGGATGAGATAAGTTTTCCTATTTACAGAATACGTGCAGCTTTTTGCGAAAAATATGTTTTTGTTTACATTTTTAGCTCTTCATATCAGATATGTAATGTATGTATATATTATGGAGACTATTAGTTTCATGAATTTTTTTTTTAATTTTACCGGAAATACTTGTTTTTGGTCATTTTATACATAAATAAGTAGTTATAAAAAATGTCTGTCAGTCTGTCTGTCTGTATGCACGAAAACGCAAAAACCACTTAACAGATTTTAACCAAATTTGGAACAAAAATACTATAGGACATGGCAAGGAGCTGATTAGAATTTGGGAAACATTGAGCGTAGGCAAGGGATTAAAAGAGGGTTCAAAAATTAAAAAAATTCATAGTTCTTAAACTTATCCGAAACACTGCATATTTTTTTACGCATTTAATTGAATATAACCTAAAATATTGAACATAAAATATTAGACCACATTGGCGTTCGAGAATAGTGTAAAATGGGGTAAAAAATATTTTAAAAAAACGTACTTCTTAAACATAGCAGAAATATTAACTAATTATTTATAGCTTTAATAGAATATAACCTATAGAATGTGTCATAAATAACTTACTTTCTTACTTACGTCTGTATAAGTAAGATCTAAAGTGTTTAACTGAAAAAAGAATAGCTAGTAACTCATTCTCTATAGTTGAATATCTTTTCTCAGCTGTATTTAAAGAACGACTTGCGTAAGCCACTGGTTTATTGTTTCCATTTGATAGAGTAGCACCTATGGCATACCCTGATGCGTCAGTCCTCAAAATAAAATTATCTTCAGGTGAAAAATCGGGGTAATCTAGGACAGGTGGGCAAATTAATGCTTCCTTTAGCTCAAGAAAAGACTTTTGACAGTCATCGCTCCAACTAAATTCAACATTTTTCCTAGACAAAAAGGTGCTGCAATGTGAGCAAAATTTTTAATATATTTAGGATAATAATTTGCAAAAGCTACAAATCTTTTTGTTTCATTAGCATCTTTAGGTACTGGACAATTTTGAAGAGTTTTGATTTTAGCAGGATCAGGTGAAACACCTTCAGATGAAATAATATGTCCAAGATATCACATTTCCTAAACTTATTCGAAATATGGAATAATTTTTCCTGGTTGGGATAGAATATATCCTAAAAAATGTAACATAAAAGAATTGGTTTACACAGGCGTTCGAAAATAGTCTAAAAAAAGGGTCAAAAATGAAAAAAAAAATGTTTCCCAAATATACCAGAAAACTTGGCTAATTACATACAGCTTTGATATAAGATAACCTAAAAAATGCAACATAAAATTTACATAGGCGTTCGTAAATAGTAGAAAAGGGGTAAAATAAAAAAAAATTAAAATGTAAAATTTTTTATATTTAACTAGTTGAATTGGTGTTAAAAATACACGACAAAAATTAATGTACCATAGGCGTCCGTGAAAATTCTATAAAAGAACCATTTAGCGCCCGTTCTTTTTAATTTCTTTTCATAGATGGCGCTACTGTTATTTACATAAGTTTATCTAATCTGAGTTTGTCAAAGGATAATGACTATTACCATGTACGTCAAAAAATACTTCCATTAATTACTGTCAAAAACTGTCAGTTCGTAACAGTAATAATAATTATTAAAATAAAGTTCTTTTGGTTTAATATTGTAGTTCCAATTTATGAAGAGGCAGGCGAAAAACAGTTGTAAGCAGCATTGGCGGTAAAGCCGCTGCAGCCGAATGCTTTACCGCCCTTGGTACGTAATATACTACTCTTGTCTAACCATTTTTGAGTGTTTTGTAGCTTTAACCTTCAATTTTCTCATAGTGTCGGCAGAAAATATTATTTTTACTATTTTTTCTGACTGACTATGAATGTTTTTGGGGTCGCAGATTCGAATAAAAATCCTCGCGTTCTTTTCAACAACACAGATGGCGCTAGTCACACAATAACAGCTTTTATGGCATCAAAATGCTTGTAGAATGTCAATATTTTGTAATGATGTCAGAAAAAGGGTTCCCCGTATATTCTTCGGCAACCTGTATATGAAAAACTAATAGATCCCCAATGTAATATCGGATGCTATCGAAAAATCAAATTACATGTTTTTCTGCTACCCTTACCGTTGATCTAATATGATAAAAGACGCAGTACGTTAAACAGTGATGGAAGATCTAGACGTGTGCTGCGTAAACAATATAGACTACGGTGTAGTTACACTCCTGCCACATTTATTTCGCAATGAATAATTCATTAAAGAAAATTTCAAGGCAACAGGACGGACGGGCTTTTCCATAGATGCCATGTAATACTTTCAGATATGAAGGATCAGTTTTATTTTATCAGTGAGATGAGTTTCATTTTGTTTTTTCATTTAGTTTGGGATAGGGGAGGACGAAATGTTGTTGGAAAGTTTTAAAAGCTTTAGCTATGGAGAAAGCAGGTGGAGTAGGTCTACCGTCAATTTTCCAGTCATTTTGGTTGGTTGGAAGTTAAAGTTGTTTCGTGTGTGGGTTGATTTAAAGTAATTTCAAGTGGTTTTGAGGATTCTGTATTCAGGATGATGAAATATCCATTTGAAATAATAATTTTTGTATCATGTAACCTACAGGTCATGGTAATGGGTTTTTATGTTGTATATCCGATGATTTAAATTCAAAACAAGGACAATCTGTCTGTATTTTGAGTGTTTTTTATAATTTAGGTTTAGTTAGTTTTGTAAAACAGGATTAGTACATATCTCGAGGTACTCCGCAGATCAAAGACGCAACCAAATCATAAACTGTTTAGATATCTCAAAAATTGATTATGCCAAAATGGATCCCGCTGATATGCTTGTTGTGGCGCGAATTGATTAAAGCTCATTATTTGAATATTTCGCCACTACTAAAATTCTTAACAACAGAAGTTAGATAATAAGATTAGAAATCATATGTAAATACTCACCTTCACTTATAGGCCTTCCCAGTGACGTAGTAAGGCCTTAAAGATAGGAACCAAAACGATCCTGATGGTGAAAAATTAATAACTTCAAAACTATTGAGCTTGCCACATTCTTTTTTCAACGTAAGCTAGATAATAATATTAGAAATAATACGTAAATACTCCCCTTCACTTATAGGCTTTCGCAGTGACGTAGTAAGGCCTTAAAAATAGCCTAAACGATCCTGATGGTGAACAATTAATAACTTCAAAACTATTGAGCTTGCCACATTGTTTTTTTAACGTAAGCTTGATAATAATATTAGAAATAATACGTAAATACTCACCTTCACTTAGAGGCCTTCGCAGTGACGTAGTAAGGCCTTAAAGATAGCCTAAACGATCCTGATGGTGAAAAATTAATAACTTCAAAACTATTGAGCTTGCCACATTTTTTTTTCAACGTAAGCTAGATAATAATATTAGAAATAATCCGTAAATACTCACCTTCACTTAGAGGCCTTCGCAGTGACGTAGTAAGGCCTTAAAGATAGCCTAAACGATCCTGATGGTGAAAAATTAATAACTTCTAAACTATTGAGCTTGCCACATTCTTTTTTCAACGTAAGCTAGACAATAACGTTAGGAATTATACGTATATACTCACCTTTACTTAGGAGTCTTCGCAGTGACGTAGTAAGGCCTTAAAAATAGCCTAAACGATCCTGATGGTGAACAATTAATAACTTCAAAACTATTGAGCTTGCCACATTGTTTTTTTAACGTAAGCTTGATAATAATATTAGAAATAATACGTAAATACTCACCTTCACTTAGAGGCCTTCGCAGTAACGTAGTAAGGCCTTAAATATAGCCTAAATGATCCTGATGGTGAAAAATTAATAACTTCAAAACTATTGAGCTTGCCACATTGTTTTTTCAACGTAAGCTAGATAATAACATTAGAAATAATACGTAAATACTCCTCTTCACTTATAGGCTTTCGCAGTGACGTAGTGAGGCCTTAAATATAGCCTAAACGATCCTGATGATGAAAAATTAATAACTTCAAACCTATTGAGCTTGCCACATTGTTTTTTCAACGTAAGCTAGATAATAACATTAGAAATAATACGTAAATACTCACCTTTACTTACAGGCCTTCGCAGTGACGTAGTAAGGCCTTAAAGATAGCCCAAACGATCCTGATGGTGAAAAATTAATAACTTCAAAACTATTGAGCTTGCCACATTGTTTTTTTAACGTAAAGCTTGATAATGATATTAGAAATAATACGTAAATACTCACCTTCACTTAGAGGCCTTCGCAGTGACGTAGTAAGGCCTTAAAAGTAGCCTAAACGATCCTGATGGTGAAAAATTAATACCTTCAAAACTATTGAGTTTGCCACATTCTTTTTTCAACGTAAGCTAGATAATAACATTAGAAATAATACGTAAATACTCACCTTTACTTACAGGCCTTCGCAGTGACGTAGTAAGGCCTTAAAGATAGCCCAAACGATCCTGATGGTGAAAAATTAATAACTTCAAAACTATTGAGCTTGCCACATTGTTTTTTTAACGTAAGCTAGATAATAACATTAGAAATAATACGTAAATATTCACCTTTACTTACAGGCCTTCGCAGTGACGTAGTAAGGCCTTAAAGATAGCCCAAACGATCCTGATGGTGAAAAATTAATAACTTCAAAACTATTGAGCTTTTCACATTGTTTTTTCAACGTCAGCTAGATAATAATATTAGAAATAATCTGTAAATATTCACCTTTACTTAAAGGCCTTCGGAGTGGCGTAGTAAGGCCTTAAAGATAGCCTAAACGATCCGGATGGTGAAAAATTAATAACATCAAAACTATTGAGCTTGCCACATTGTTTTTTCAACGTAACCTAGATAATAACATTAGAAATAATACGTAAATACTCACCTTCACTTAGCGGCCTTCGCAGTGACGTAGTAAGGCCTTAAAAATTGGAACCAAAATGATCCTGATAATGAAAAATTAATAACTTCATAACTATTGAGCTTGCCACATCCATTTTACATAATAAGTTAGATAATAACATTATAAATAATACGTAAATACTCACCTTCACTTAGAGGCTTTCGCAGTGACGTAGTACGGCCTTAAATCCTTTCGTTAAATTGCGTGGGATCCAACTAGTATAAACCTGTTCCTCACAGTAAAATGTTCATGTAATATTTTATGTAGACTGCAGCAGTCACATGTTGATCTTGGCTATCCAGTCTTGTTTTGATTGTGGCATTAAACTAAACTCTAAAATAAATATTTGGTCATCCTGTACATACATAATATAGACTTTGTCTCTACTCTAATAATTTGATATGCATAATGGTAATGGAATGTAATTTTATGTGTTATGTGAAATTGCATTGTACACAACAAAAACACACACACACTCTACTCTACTAGTTGGGACTAACCTAGATCCATATTCCAAAACAACCATTGCACTGAATGGAGTATATCTGTATGTATATCGTAGTAACCGACCAAAAACAAAACTGGTTAATTTAACTTGTTTTAATTTGGAACTAACATTATTATTTTGTGGTTTTCGAATATGAATCGTCACGAATTGTGGTTGCAACTCCAGTTACAAAGCGTCCACTGGCGAACATAAATATTTCGTCAACGTCACTATACAGAAAAATGGTATAAACTAATTTAAAAAAATCCATGGTATAAGTGGGATTCGAACCCACATCCTCCCGATTGCCGGACAGGTGTTCTACCAATTGAACTAATGTGGCGCATAGCGAACATATTCAATTTGTCGTTCTAAGAGCAAAAAAAAAAGATTTCGAGTTAATACATAATGCACAATGATTAATTACTTGATCATGAAATTTTGAACCCAACCTAATAATATGCGTGTATATTAATTGGAAGCAGGCAGGTGGCTAGGTGCCTGCGTTTAGTTTAGACTGAGCGGTTGATGGTTATCAGTAGAGTTAAACAGTTCATTCTAAACTACATGCGGGACGGGTATGACATTGTCACTGCTATATTGCTGTTCTGAGCAGTGGCGTCTCATTGATGCGCCTAATAGGAACTTAAACTCTTTAATCACAGTGTGACGCTGCGGTAGTATTAGTGAGCCTGCCTTGCCTGACCTGACGAGCCACCTGAACAATATAATATTTAGTTTAATATGTATTTGTTTTCTCGTTTCCACCCAGGTTTTGTAAAAACTACTTCTTCTTTTGCTTTGCAGGAAAAAAATGAAGACGCAGAAAGTAACAAAATCCTCAAAGTACACCCAAGCAACTCCAAACGACAACGACTTCACCGACCACTACCAGAACATCACTCAAACAATCCTCCTCCAATCACCAACTACTGATGACGGCAACAATCGCAACACCATCACTCACCATCCACACCATACACAGGAAACGCACTTTTACAATGTGAACAAAAGCTCAGAACTACTAATAAACAGCGGTCATACTACTGACAACTTATTGGAGTTACAGCGGTTGGATACTCCTCGCAACTCCAACCGGTTTCTACCGACCAATGACAATATTGAAATGTTGTGTCATTGTGTAGTTAAAGATGGCGGTAGTGAACGGCAACCGAAAACACGTTTTAACGTTGGTGATAGTGTGACTTTGAATCGGTCGTTTGTTTCGTTACCGAAGTTAGGGAGTAGTGCAACTTTGGGAAGTGGACAGGGTAATAGTTTAGATAGGAAGAGTGTGAAACATGGTGGGCAACATAGGACTCAGAAACATTCCTATGCTTGTGAACAGAATCAGAGAGTTTTCAGGTAGAATCCTCGGGCTGTTCCTTATTAATTATTAAAATCACTATTAGATTTTCTAATTTATATTTTGAAAAATTCCCTTGGTCAAGTGAAATTGTCAAAAGCTCTGCTATATTTCTTCCCAAAAAATCGACAAAACTACGAGGGGGTATTTTTAACGGTAGGAAGTTAATGGTGGCACGCCCTTCTTTAGATACGCCATGGACAAACAATGGCAACGCAGCAATAACATATTTAGAAACTATTTTCTAACATAGAATTCTATTTTTTTTTATAGGATAAGAAACATTAATTTTACGTGCAAACCTTCGTACCAAAGACACTTCCACCGCTTAGTTATACGACAAACACTATGCCGTGCCGGTACAAGAGTAACAAAAGAACCGTTTTATTTTAATAACAAGCGGCCAGTAGATTCAGTTGCAGTCCTCGAGGCAACGGTTCAACCTTAAAAAGAAATTGAAATCGAATCGAATATATCCATACATTTCTTGCGTCTCTATTAATGAAAGAGAGAATATATCGATACGTTTCGTGAATCTCTATTAGTAGGTACTTACCTAGGAACATCAACAATTCTAGCTGGAATAACTTTTTGGTAAAGTATTGTATTTTAAATTACTTCCGTTAAAAGCTTGTGTAGCCTTTTCTATAAGATAAATTCTAGTGTTTGAAGTACGTTTGTTCCATTTTTAAACAAATTTTTATAATTATACAATTAATTCATTTACAAATGCCACTTGTCATAGTTGTCATATTGAGTAATTTATGTCGCTTGATGCATCGTTGTCAGATTTAGTTTAAAATATGAAATATATTTATCAGCGAGCAGATTTCCGTAAAAGTAAATTGAAACTAAAGCTTGGAGAATTCAAGTTCGTGATTAATTAGGTATTTGCACTTGTGTTGGGTGTGTAAATAGAATTGAGGAATTGATTTCGGTAGTACGCGAGTAATGAGTAGATAAATTTCTTCAAATTCAACAACCTATTACCTATTATTGCAAAAATAAAATAAACTTGGTTAAGTTATGTTTGTGTTTAATTAAGCATCTGCACATGTGTTGGGTGTAAATATATTTGACATTATTTACGGTATGGCGCAGAGCATTGTAAGTTAGTATGTTGTTTAGGCGAGTAGATTCCATAAGAAAAGCAATATAGGAATCCCTCCAGCATGGCAGGGAGTCGCTCGAAGAACACCCTCGGCGGGAGCGGCCTGCCGAAGCTACCACTTCACGGAATTAAAAACTACCCCTCGTAGTAACTGTCCTAGTTATCGATAAAAGCTTAATTAACCATTAGTATGTTTAATAACTATTTATTTGTTCTCAATTTTTCTCCTAAAGGGATATGGAAAGGACCAGCTCAGGTAATACACCAGCTCGTCGCATAAAATCACCGGAAATTATAAACATACACCGCGGGCAAAATTGCAATAATTCACTCGGTGTCTACTACAGTATGGACCCTAGTGGTTGTGGTATAGTGCCGGTGTTATCCTCGGGTTACAGCCACACTAAGGACTTTAGTGATAAGTGCCAACAGCATGGACTCAAGCGAGGACAAAGTTTACGAACATCGAAATACAGGTAAGTGTCTTTGAAAGCATCCTGGTGCTCACATAATGTGTTCACAGTTCGACTGCTCCTTTTTGTCCCAGTACTTCAGAAGTTTCCGTGCAGTTCTTTCTCAGAAGGCTATTATCTGAAGTTACAGAGGCCTGTATAACCAGCCACCATCAAACCAAACCAAACTGCTGTTACTACGCAGAGCAAGGATTACAATGGACCATTTACAAATACAGTAATGGTAAGTTAACTTTTGATACGGTCGTAACAAATTCTACTACATATCTCTAGGTATTTTTGTTACGACCGTAGCCAAAGTTAACGTACAATCACTGTACGATTAAATGGTCAATCTTATTAAATCCAAGCCAACACAAACCAAACCCATTCCGCTCTCTCGTTTACCTCGATTCCCGAGTGCCCCGGGACGCATATCAGATTAACCTTGCTGAGTTCTCTTTCGCATTACCACATCAGTTGAGTTATGGATTCTTTTTCGCAAATTTGTGTATGATGATGATTAATTTCATAATGAGGATGTCTATGATGCCCTCCCCAATACAGGTTCCCATTTTTGTAAGGTCCCCAATGAATGGGTGTTTCCCTGTATGTTTTTCTCATTATAAAAGTCGAACCTGAGATTGAGACCACAATATGCTATTTTACTGGGGTTTAATGGAATACACACCTGATTTCCTCCCATAAAAATAAGATAATCATGAACATAACCTATGAAAATTGGGTAATAAAATATAAATGACAATACGCTGTGGCAGCTGAACAATGCGTATGTACCTCTGTTATATTACCAGACCATATGAGCTCGCTGCTTTTGAAATTCAGAGCTGATAGAATTTTCAAGAGGATATATAGAGGAAAAATATTTAAAGATATCACAAAAATTTACCTTTGATAAAAGTACAAGATCTGTTAAACGAAAAATCTCATTATAGGCTCTTTAAAAATGGGCGAAATGGTATGAATAAAATTGGTTTAAACGATTGTTATCGATAAATTGAAACTAAAGCTTAGATAATTAGGTATTTGCACTTGTGTTGGGTGTGTAAATAGATTTCGGAATGAGTAATTGATTTATAATAATATAATTATATATTTATATATAATAATGAGTAGATAAAAATTTTCAAATTTAACAATCAAAATATTTAATCAAAAATAAAATAAACTTGGTTAAGTTGAGTTTGTGTTTAATTAAGTATCTGCACATGTGTTGGGTGTAAATATATTTGGGATTAATTACGCTCTTGCGCGAATAATGAGTACGTGGTCGATGATGGGTATAAATTCAAAAAAAGTGTGGCAGCAGAGCTCTGTAAGTTAGTATGTTGTTTAGATGAATAGTTTTCATAAGAAATGTACACACATCTGTTTTCTTTTCTAATGACTTTACTTGACGATTTGGGCACTATTCTAAAATTGTCGACTTGAATAATTTATCTCGATTGTGGCATCGTTGTCAGATTTAGTTTAAGCAATTTTTTTGATGGTTCATTTTCTTTGATTTTATATGGAAATAATAATGACTTTGAGATAATTGGGTCTCTACATAAAGCTTAAACACAATATTTACAAAGCATTGAGCTGTATCATAATAAACACATTGAACCAAAATGTGATCCTCGTGCAACACCCGAAGTGACCATTATCGGTGGTACAAACGGTAATATGGTACAGGATGGACGGGATTACGTCAATATATTGCAAAGGAAAATATAAAACCGAAAACAAAAACTAACTTCGTTGGAAGTTATTAAATGAACAATTTACTTGTTGCTGATTATCATCTTCAATCCTTTGTCGTATTGCCTAATTTTCACGAACTTATCGAGGTATTCTTCCAGAAAGGATACAAAATTAACTCTGAAAACGTGAATAAAAAACAAAACTCTGCTCATCATCGCTACCAAAGTAACTACTATAACATAAATTAAGTGCTTTGACAAAACTCAAAGTACAACGTTTATAATAAAGTTTCAAAATTATTATCTGTTTGACAAACACAAGATGCATTTTAAAATTTGAAAAATTAGAAAAGCACGTATTATTTTATACACTAAATTTAAATTAGAAAACAAGAATAAATTTAAAAAGTTTCAAAAACCATTAAAGTTGATGTATAAATAAGTGAGTTTTGGATTGGTTGGACGTATTCGACTCAGGTTAAAAGTTGAGGCATGTATTATAGGATTTTATTTTAATTAAAAGCTTAACTTCTATTATACAGGAGAGATTCAAATAAACAGTGAAGGTTCTCCCGTAATTAAGTAATGGAATTCCTCCCTATATAAACATGTATTTGCCGCGTTGTATCTTAGCGTTGCGGCAAACGTCAAACGGTATTGTTTATAAATTGGCCTCTAATGTTAAAGCTTTATTAGTGCTTTAGAGAATGTCGTAGATAGGTTTTCATAAGGATCTTCTAAAGCATCAATGGAGCGTCTGAAGGCAGTTTTTTTTGGCACTTCTTAAATACAAGACCCTTCGTTCACGGTGTCTTCTATAAGACCATTGATGACATGAGTTTGTCTAAGCCGCTGACCGTTTCCTTTTTGAGATTCGGCGGGCTAAAGTCAGGCATTATTGCCTGTCAGGATGGGCTAATGTTGCTTGTTGTTGATTTAGCTACATCCATTGTTGTTATACCCGGTTTCCTATAACAGATTAGGTATAAGTCTGACATTAGGATTTCTTATCGCAATTATATGCAGAATATTCAGGATACTTTAAAAACTGATCCCAGGGGATTTTGGTCCTATTTCCACCAGCGTACTGGGTCAACTAGGATTCCTAATGTAATGCACTATGGTGGCAGAACATGTGATCAGCCTGCGACTGTTTTGGATGCATTTAGTGAGTATTTCGAGAGTGTTTTTCTTACCATCATCTGCTATGTCAGCGGGCAGTACCGTGCACTCTATAGTAGACACTACCACGCATGTTAATGCTATCACATTGGATGACATACGACGGCGAGTCCCGATCTGGTCCCTACTTTTCTTGTCAGGCATTCTATTGGAGCTTTTGTAGAACCTTTGGAAGTCATTTTTAACTTAATTTTGAAGACACAAAAATACCCTGATCTATGGAAGCGGGCGAGGGTTGTTCCTGTTTTGAAATCAGGAGATAAGTGTGAGATAACCAATTATCGCCCCGTGTCTATTCTGTCGAATTTCTCAAAGATATTTGAAACAATTTTATATGCGCGTATTTACAATAATCTGTGTAACGATATCTCTGTGTTTCAACATGGATTTATGAATCATAGATCTACAATTACCAATATTACACACATTACACAAGAGATATCGGAAACCTTGGATTGTGGTGGTCAAATGGATGTGGTATACACGGATTTTTCGAAGGCGTTTGACAGAATGGATCACGGTGTGTTGGTTAACAAGTTAAATCAATTTGGGTTCTCGAATGCCTTGCTTAGACTAATAGTGTCTTACTTGAGTGGCCGCAGTCAATTTGTTTATTATAGCGGACATACATACAATGACATCAGGGGTTCCACAGGGCTCCCATTTGGGTCCCCTGTTTTTTCTTTTATTTATCAATGACTTAGTCGAAACTATTCAGGCAAGAAAGCTTTTGTTTGCTGATGATCTTAAAAATTTTAAACCTATTACAACTAGGTTGGATTGCTTGGCGTTGCAGAACGATCTAATAATAACTTGTGCGACTGGTTTGACAAACAAACTATCGCTAAATATGGCAAAGTGTAAATGCGTCACTACTCTCGGAAGAAGAAATTCATTGTTAATTTATATACACTGAACGGCATTTGTTTGTCCCGATCAGACTTGGTTACTGACCTCGGAGTGATATTCGATTTGAGACTCACATTAAAACCAGAATTCAGGAAGCAAGTCGTATGTATGGCTTCTTAGTGCGAAGTTGTAAGGGATTTGTGAGATTTTGCCTATGTTCGATCTAAATTAGAGTATGGATCTATCATTTGGTCCCCATTTTATTCATATCATAAGCAGTCATTAGAAAAAATACAACGTAGATTTTTGAAATATTTGGCCTGGAAGCAGGATGACGCTTATCCAACTTGAGGACTTAGCCTTCGAGGTCCCCCGACTTAATGGCACCCGATTTTTTCCTGTGGGGATATTTAAAAGCTAAAGTGTTTGTGAGTCATCCAGGTACAATCGAGGAACTGAAAGGCAAAATTCGTGAAAAAGTTGAAGGAATAGACGAAGGTTTGCTACGCCGGAATGAACCACTTTTTATCTAATATTGAAAAATGTGTTGAAGTTGGTGGAGGTCATTTAAAGTTAGAATTAAATTTGCCAAATATTTATAATTTATCATAAATCCCAAAGAGTTAGCTGTAATTTAGTAAAAAAAAGTTTGTTTTGTTAACTAAAATTAAAATATTGAAATGGGTAGTCTATTATAAGGAACCCTGTATTAAGATAATCGTGTTAAGGGTGTGACTGACTGTTACCATTTATCTAGACGGTTAGTCGGGACGTGCCTTTTTGCGACGAAAAATATTGACGAGCACAATCACATGTATATAATTTTCAATGTTTCCACCCAATCACATCCTCATTCTAATTCCATTATCATCTTTTCAATGTTCGAACGCTATTCCGGGTAAAAATGCGCAACCAACCCACAAACGAATAAATGATTGTTGAAAAAATAATAAAAAAAAAAGACTCGACACGACTTCAGGCCATATACAGTTGCATAAAATGTAAAATACAACTAGCGTACATACAAAGCAAGACTGTTGTTTGTGGCCTGACTCATAAATTCCGCATCTACTATGCGATAATATAAATTCGGATGGGTGGAAAAATGACTTTTGCAGTAGGTATAGGGCGACATTTCACTTACAGAATCCTATTATTTTATTTTGAGAACTCTTTATTTGCTTTTCTCATCGACGCGACGTAAGTCACTTTTTTGTAGCTTATAAGTTGCTCTTTTTAAAAAAGTAATAATAATAATAATGTCTTTATTGTCTAACAGGTATTGCTACACAATAACAAGACAAAATCTTACATAAACAAAAACAATTGCCTAGCATTAGCATACAAAAATACCCAACTTAGAACTAACTTAAAACTAACTGAAAAATACAAAAAAGGAAATACACGCATCAAAACGAAAGAAAATTGGGAGGATTACAAGAACAATTAATAATAGCACTAAATAATTAACACATGAACATAATTCATCAAAACAAATCCAAATCAGTAGCCCGCAAACATGTCTCTAAACTTTTCTTAAAAGAATCAAGCGATACATTAAAAAAATCAACGTTTTCATTAATGACTAATCGGTTGCTGTATTTACAAGCCCGAAATAGCGGTGCAAAATAAACTAGCGCTTCTAGAGTGAAGCCTAGGGACACGAAACCATAGCTGCTAAAGCAACCGAGGACAATCTAACATATTGTTGATCAAGTTAAAAAGAAAGATCTGAGACGCGAAGATGCGTCTCTCGGCTAATGGCCGAAATCCGAACCTTGCCAGTAACAGGCGGTGATCACACCCATGAGGAGGAAAATATCCCTAAAATTTTAAATGACAAATATTTTAAAAACTTACGTTGGATACTCTCCAATCTCTGTATATGAACACGGTAGATGGGCGACTAAATGATTGTAGCGAATTCCAAAATAGACACAACAAATGCGAAATAGAGACTTTTCAGGCAGTCCATGTTCTTGAATTCTCTGGTCTGTCTAAAAATAAATCCCAACAACCGCAAAGCATTAGCAGAAACTTGCTCAATGTGGTAGTTGAAAGATAAATCACCATCCAAGTATACATCAAGATCTTTGATTAAAGCTCAGCGTGCAAATTTGAATTATCGATGGTGTATTTCCCAAAAACGGATCTTGACGTCTTGTAAATGTCACCGACTTACATTTGTTCAGATTTAGAGGAAGTCTATTTAGAGCACACCATTGTGAGAGCCGACACAGATCTGTTTGAAGCTGTGCGCAATCGTTCTCACAAACAACAGTGCGATACAATTTTAAATCATCCGCAAACAACAAATAATTGCTATTGAAACCAGAGCCAATATCGTTTACGAATATTGCAAAGCGAAGAGTTGATGAAAGATGAAGCTTATCAAAGCTGTCTTTAATAATTTATGTGTAAAATTTACCCAAATGCCCGCCAATGAACAGTTAATGAAAGTCAAAATAATGCAGATTATTTCAGGTTATTGGGTCCCCATATGCATGTAAAATTTTGTCAAAATCGGTTAGCTAGTTTTTGAGAAATTGACAAAAAAGTTAATTTGACCACTAAATTTGGAGACCCTGTATCTTGATAACGAAGCATTAACATATCTATCGGAAAACTTTACTTTAACTTTAATTTTTGCATCATCAAATACAGGGTGGTCTACATGAAACTTAGAGACTCAATTAAAAATTCGCCTAATATTACGAAAACGTCAATAGTTATCCATAGGAAAGTATTATAATATTTGACAGATAATTACTTTGTGCATCTAATTTTGACCAGTATTTGCAGTCGAGAAATTTCTCACTTTTCCGGACCACTCTGTATATTGTGTGTATTATCGAAAACTTTTGCATATAAACTTGTTGTGGAGTTTAGAAAAACTCCCAATGGAGTATTGTGGTTTGTATATAGGTACACATGTGTGCGTGTGACAAAGTACAATATATAGCCCGAAAGGAAATGCGATAAGAGCAACTTAGGAAAGCCGACGAGTCGAAAAAGAAGAACGAAAGATAAAAATACAGAAACGCGAGACTAGAGCTTAAGGCACAAAATAATAATAATAATAAAGAACAACCGAGAAATAATACTTAAGAGTTCAGGCTACTTATGAAGTGGAACACCACCACTTTAATCAAGGGAGGGCGAGGACGATGTCTATGATAACTTGGCAAAAAGCTTGAACTGTATTTGTGAGTAGGTACACGAGGCGACAACTTTTCCTCTACTGTTTACATTAGGTGCTTGGTTAATAATATAAAATAACACTGAAGTCGGCAAAGTTGGGCAGTTATTATATTATAATTCTGCTGTGATGAAGTAAAAACACTTTTAAGTTTGTGGTTTTAACGAAGAACTATTTTAGTTATTTTTTTTTTATTATTTAAGAATAACTGCATCAACCCTGAGGGTTATTAGCAGGTGGTACAATTATTTTAAACAATAGATATTGTTTACGCTAGTTGACATTATTATGATATTCACAGTTGGTTTTTGTTTAGGAATCAAGTAAGATGTCCAAGTGTGTGTGGTTAAGTTTAGCTGAGAAAATTAAAGTTTTGGAGGAAGTTGATAAAGGCTGCAAAAAAATTCGGTGTTTCCCCAAGTTTTATATATCTGGTACTAAAAACGTAAAAAAAAGTACCAATATCGGGAAATTTAATAAAGCAAAAGGCTCTACAATTTGCTAAAGTATCTAACTGCGTTAATTTTCAAGCTAGTGAAGGGTGGTTGAGTTCCTGGAAGACTGGCAATGCGATTGTTTTCAAAACGGTATGTGGCGAGAGTCAGGAGAACTGTGACATTTGGACTGAAATTGTTTTAAAAATGTATTGAAAAAGTACAAGTCAAAAAACGTTTTCAATTGTCCGGCCATCGTTTGTTAACTGTGTTTCACCGGGCATTCACTTTTGAATTCACCTATAGAGATTTTAGAAACTTTAATGCTGAGGATTTTTATGATAGTTTTATTGAAATCCACTTCTATAACATATTTTTTTTGGCCAATATCAATGACAAAGTGAATCTTTTTAACACTTATTTGTTGGGGTTACTTAATGCGCATATGCCATCAAAAACGGCAATTATAACGAAAAATAAAGCGCCATGGCTAACGCAAAACATTCGGTTCTTTATGAGAGAGAGAGATAAGGCTAACGCTAAATATCGAAGATCTAAATCAGAACACGACTGGAACTTGTATAAGCAGTGGAGAAATCAAACAAATCAGGCAATTAAATCTGAAAAAAGAGCTTACTTTAACCATATTGTAAGAACGAAGAGTAAGAAGGAATTGTGGAAAGAGTTAAAAACTTTAAACATAACTAATACAAAAAATAAATCACTACCACTTCATTTATCAAAACCCACCGAAATTAACGATCATTTTCTAGACAATATTCCAGTAGTAAATGGGTCATATACAGGGTGGTCCAACGAAAAGTTTGCACCTAGCTTTTCTCTTTTTTTTGTAGTCGAATGCGAAAATGCTCGGACACGTCGATTTTGCTTTTGAGGGGGACACATTTTAAACATATTTTTCGATCTGCGCCTTTAACCCCCTAGCGGGGGTGAGTAACAACCCTAAAATTTTAAATGGAAAGAGGGGTCTAATGACATATCATTTGAAAGGACACAAAATTGTCTTTCTAATGATACCCTATTTGTCGAATTTTACTAAAACAGTTAATACGAAAACGACTTTAAAGACATTAAGCCGATAATTTTGGTATTAATGAGAAATACAAATAAGTTTTAATTATTGCGAGTGAAAACACCTGCAATCGTTAGTACATTCCAATGTTTGTTAGTTTTAACATTGCTTTGTAAAAAAAGTAAACAAGCTGTTAAATTGATTTATTAAAACGTTACATTAACAAATGTTGAAAATGTGACCCATTTGATTCCATACAATAATACAGATTTTGTTCAAATCTATTTCTAACATTTTGTAGCATATCAGGTGTTATGTTTCTGCACTCTTCTGTAATGCGTTGGCGAAGATCTTCTATGGACTCGGGCTTCGTGGCAAAACATTTATTTTTTAAGTGCCCCCAAAGAAAAAAGTCTAAAGGCGATAAATCCGGTGACCTGGCAGGCCATTCAATTGGGCCCCTCCTTCCAATCCACCGTCCAGGGAACCGGTCATCTAAGAACTGTCTTACAGGAGCCACATAGTGCGGAGGTGCTCCATCTTGCTGGAAATAAAGCCGATCAGCAGTATGATTTTGGTCATCTTCTATTATTTGTGTTATTAAAGGATCAATTGTGTCTTCAAGCATGTTTAGGTACACTTCACCAGTTAAATTTCCAGGAATAAAAAGTGGTCCTATAATATGATTTCCTAATATGCCACACCAGACGTTTATTTTTTGAGGATACTGGGTATGAACCTCACGGAATAAATGTGGGTTACTGTCATCCCAGTAACGGCAATTGTGCCTATTTACAGCTCCATTCAAATAAAATGTGCATTCGTCGGAAAAACAAATGTTAAATAATAATTGCGGATCTTCAATTAAACGCTGGCTCATTGCTTCACAAAATTGCAGCCTTCTATCAGGATCATCCTCATTTAGTTCCTGTACTAATTTGATTTTGTACGGATGAAATTTGTACGCTTTTAAAATTCGTATTATGGACGAACGGGAGACACCTGAGGCTTCAGCTAGTTGACGGGTACTTTTACTATGATCCATTTCAACATGCCCTAAAACAGCGACTTCCACAGCTTCATTTCTGATCGGTTTCTGCGGCTGGTGTTTTACATTACAGACAGATCCGGTATCTACAAACTTTTTAACTAACTTGCCAACGTACACATCATTCACATTTTTATCGGGATGTCTCTCATTAAATAAGCGAGCCGTAAGTCTAGCACTACTATTATTTTGAAAATAAAGTTTAACAATTTCAACTCGTTCTAGAATGGAATAAATCATTTTGTACGGTAAAAGTAAAATAACTTGAGAAGCAACCAAACTGAATCAATGAAAAGACTAAAATAAACGGTGTAAATTCTTTTCCTACACGTATCTGCAGTTTTTATTTCAACAAAAAACGCAAACGATTAGTGAGGAATTTAGTTCTGATAAATAAGATAGTGTTTTTGAAATCCCGTTTTTCTTTAAAGTAAATAATTTAGAAATGATTGTAGTTGTTTTCAGTCGTAATAATTAAAACTTATTTGTATTTCTCATTAATACCAAAATTATCGGCTTAATGTCTTTAAAGTCGTTTTCGTATTAACTGTTTTAGTAAAATTCGACAAATAGGGTATCATTAGAAAGACAATTTTGTGTCCTTTCAAATGATATGTCATTAGACCCCTCTTTCCATTTAAAATTTTAGGGTTGTTACTCACCCCCGCTAGGGGGTTAAAGGCGCAGATCGAAAAATATGTTTAAAATGTGTCCCCCTCAAAAGCAAAATCGACATGTCCGAGCATTTTCGCATTCGACTACAAAAAAAAGAGAAAAGCTAGGTGCAAACTTTTCGTTGGACCACCCTGTATAATGGAAACCATTGACAAATATCCGAATACCCGAATATGTGCATCTGATTTTGACTTTTCTTTGACTGACGAGTCAGCTGTTATGGAAGTTCTTGGAAAACTTAAAAACACAGGAGCGGGTATAGACTCTATTAGTGTGGTAGCTTTAAAATTGTGTTGTCCTTTTATTTTGAAATATCTAGTTCATATTATTAATACAGTCTTACTTGAAGGTAGATTTCCTAAAGCTTGGAAGACAGCAGTTGTTACTCCTATTGCAAAAAATTAAGACCCTCTAACTTTTTCTGACTTAAGACCTATTAGCATACTCTCCAGCATATCAAAAATTGCTGAAAAAATTATGGCAATGCAGTTAAGTGAGTATCTCAGCTCAAACAATATTTTACCGATAGCTCAATCCGGTTTTAGGCGAAGATACAGCTGCGCCACAGCACTTCTTAATATCACCGATGATATTTTTAGGGGTCTTGATCGGGGAAAAGCCTTGCTTATATAACAAAATCGTAAAATTTCAATCTCCTCCTTATCTCTACAACAAAATAACATATCGCACTGATGTACACAATATTAATATAAGAAATAGATCGTTACTAACACCTCCAGTGCATAGAACATCAACTTTTCAACGAAGCTTCTCATACACGATATGCAACTTTCTTAATTCCATAATTTTAATTTTAAAAAACATATGTTTCAGAGGATTTGGTCAAAGCAAATCTCACCTATCTCTTGTTAATTGACCCTATTCTTATATTTCTTTCTATTTCAGTTAGCAAAACACTTGGGGGACTATTTTTATTTTTTTCTGGTACTCCAAATATGATCTGTATACAATATCTACAATTAGTGTAATCTGGTTTTTGTTAATGTTTCCTACCGGGGTTGTACTGTTTTTTTCTTTTTTTTTCTCATTTGTTTTATATACATTTTGATTAATTATTAATTTAAATGGCGTTAAGTGGTAGAGAACACTCCGTGTGAACTTCCCCCTTTTTTGACAATTTTTTGGTACATTAAGATATAGAATTATACATTTTCTGTTTTTTTGTCAAAAAATAAAGGCATTATTATTATTATATTGGCTGCTCACACTAGATGTCGTCAAAAACATCTTGTTAAATTTGTTTTTATGTTTTGATATTGTAAAAGAACAGCCAGCTGGTTGGCTGTTCTTTTTATTTAAAATTGCGTCTGGGTGTTAAAATTTTAAAACTCTTTTGTAAATAAATCAAAAAAAAAATAATTATAGTGGACTATTTATTAAAATAACGAATAATTTTTGCGGAAAATATTTTACAACAAACTGGACAGCGGCACATGGTACACAATGGTACAATTAGTATGATTATTTACTAGCTGTATTTATCGATTCATATTGTCAAATGCAAACTCATTACATTTCCCGTTGGGGAATTTTTAACCGGACAAATAATTCATAACATAATTTTTATCAATCTGGTATTTTGAAATGTACGCTACTATCCATACCCTTATGAATAAAACTAAACAAAATATCTCTCATTTTATATGAGGAACACACACACAGTAAACTCCAAAATATTCTGTAAATTTCGCTGCTTTTACCAAACACGTGAAGAAATTTTCATTAATTTAAATTTTTTAGGAACACATAATTAATTATTACTAAAGTTTTACAACGCACGCCGCTGGAAATTTCATGAATGAAATCAACCATGTTTTATTACAACCGCGCTGTTACGGATTTTATTTGCCACACTATACAACTGTTTTTATTATTGTTTAGAAATTAATTAATAAAGTTTCTATATTTAGTTTTTTAACCATTGTTTTTTATTTCAGGAATTTCATTTACTGACACATTTACGATGGAGAACCATCCCAGTAAACACACATACGTTTTCTAACCGTAAAATCAACGTGTCATTGGTTGATTAAACGTGTACGTTTTAAAAATAACTGTTTTATTTTGGTACAAAATAACACCGTTTTAGTTCAACGTTTTTAATACGAACATTTCTGGCCAAGATCTAACTTAAGAAAACTTTTAGGTTAATATGACGTTATTTTGAATGTTAATAATAATAATAATAATATCTTTATTAGTCTTTCAAAAGTACATAGATTCTCTACATAGACACGTCAAAATACAAAACACAAAAAACATTGAGCATAAATTAATGAAAACTGAAAATATAAATACAAATACATATTTATACAAATAGAACAAACTCTTGACACAGCTTAACAACACTATACTGAGGTGGTAAATTCCTGTAGGCTGTAGAACGCACCGTTTGTAAGAAACTCTTTTAATAAATTTTTGAAAATGCTCATATTTGCACAGTTTCTTATCTTTGAGGGAAGAAGATTGAAATAAAAGTATCCTGAGTACAGAGGCGATTTTTTATAAAACTCGTGTTTGGGTCGAGGTAGATATAAGAGATCCCTCCCTCGAGTAGGATAGCGATGACCATCTCCCCGTCTTCGAGCCTGATTCTTATTTTTAAATATGGGACAAAGCGTTTTATATAAGTAAATACATGGAACAGTGAGGATGTTATACTTCCTAAAAGTACATTTACAAGTCCCTCTGTATGGAACGTTGAATATATATCGAATTGCTCTTTTTTGTAATATGAACACTCTGTCCACCTCCGCAGATCTACCCCAAATCGCTATATTGTACACGATAGACGAATATATAAGAGCATAATATACAGAAATGAGGGAATGCTTGTCCATATATGTTTTTAGAGAAAGCAGCACGTATAGACTTCTAGAAAGTCTGCTACATAGATTGTCAACATGACCAATCCAACTCAACCCCGGATCAACATACACACCCAACAACTTAGCAGACTCTGCCCAAGGTAAAACAAGTGCATCAATACATAAATTGAAAGGCAGTGGATTTTTATATTTATTAAAATGAAAAGCTATAATTGATCATCAGTATTTTTATGACACCACGACTGAAATTCCTCTAGAGTTACGTTGATTTTATATTCTAAGAGCTCAGGATCTTTATCGTATTTTAGAATGGTGGTATCATCAGCGTACATATACACGGTACCATGTGAAATGCTCGTGGGAAGGTCGTTAATGTACAGTAGGAAAAGCAGCGGTCCAAGTATACTCCCCTGAGGAGTACCCAAATCAATTTCTTGAGATTCCGATATAGATGAATCAATCTTTACCGCTATCCTTCTATGAGTTAAATAGGAGTCAATCCACCTATTTATAGGCCCACGCAAACCCAGCTAATCTGTCTTTCTACACAAGAAATCCTTATCCACCACATCAAAAGCACTCGTCAGATCAAACAACACACCCACCGCATAGTGCCCGCTATCAGTTAAATCGTGTATCTGCTGTACAAACTCATAAGTACACGTTTCTGTTGAAAAACCTGGCCGAAAACCATGTTGACCCTTACTTATGATTTTAGTGGAGCCCAGGAACCCAAAAATTCTATTCGAGACAATCCTTTCCATGACCTTAGAAAAGACACTCAGAAGCAATATCGGTCTGTAATTCTCAATAGAAGTTTTATCTCCTTTTTTAAATATTGGAACAACGATGGCATGTTTCAGCTGTTCCGGGAATATACCACTTTGAACTGACATATTTGTCAGCTCAGCTATGATTGGAGACAAAATATGAACTGAGTTTTTGAGAACTTTCGTAAATTTATTATATTACAATACGTTTTTTTAACATACTTTCTAACATACTGTCTAACCATATTCAGCTATTCACACGTTTTTTTAACGTTTTAATAGTATATTAATAGGTCTAATAAAATTAACGTTTTTTATACGTTAAAACCAACGCATAATAAATTAATCTTAAGTAATAGAAATAAAAAAATATAACAGTCAGTCATTATCTTTATGTTAAAATAACGTAGATACTAAGCGGATCGCATGATTGACGTTTATCAATACAGGTTTTTAACGTTTCTCGAAACCAATAAAACGTATTGGAACCAACCTTTTACTAGTGTATTCAACTTTCCAAATTCGACAGCGTAAGTGTCTGTCACTGTCAGAACCAATACGTTGATATGATACCCACCTTTTGAAAAACGCAGAATGATTAACAGTGAGAAAAACGTGTTAGAAAAACAGACCTACATTGGTCATTTTTAATAGTGTAAAAAACGTATTTTTAAAACGTTATTTTTACTAATAGAAAAGTGGTTTGTTAAATCGCGGGGAGGAATCCTATTGGTTCTGACGGTCAGACGATCACTAACCATTTGATTTGATATTCGAAATACCTATTTTTTGCATTAAACTAAACGAATGTAATCCCCCTTTCTCGTGCTTATAGTTTATAGTGTGTCTGTTACGTTGTATTTTTTGGAACTAGACATTATACCTAATATACCTATTTTAAATTATATTATTAAAATAAAGCTAATTAATTCGAAGTTCTTTTACGTTTTTTCACCATAATTAAGAAAAAGTAAGTAAATATTTGATAGAACTTGTTAATAAATATTTAGAATTATAACGATTTTTTACAATTTTTACAAAATAATAGTAAAAATTGTCGAAGACTTCTATGGGGAACTTTATAGAAAACCAGATGAAGAAGAGGTACCTATCCCAAGAATACTGAACCAGGGCTCTGAAGATGTACCAGACATAACCTACTGCGAAGTAAGAAAGGCGGTGTCTGAGATGAAGAATAATAAACTCAAGACGAAATTGTTATAAGTAAAGTAAGGTGGACACATAGTTATTAAAGCCCTATGTAAATTATTTAATGAATGTCTACATCAAGGAGTGACACCTTCAAAGTGGAACAACGCCACTATAGTAATAATGCACAAGAAGGGGAACATTGGTAATCTAGCAAATTACAGACCCATTAGTCTCCTATCCCACTTGTCTAAACTATTTATGAAGATCATTGCTAAACGCCTAACTCCAAAATTAGATTTTTACCAGCCGAAAGAACAGGCAGGATTTCGAGCAGGGTACGGTACAAATGACCATTTACATACAATCAAGACCCTTATAGAAAAATCAACAGAATATAATAAACCTCTCATCCTTGTTTTCGTAGACTATGAAAAAGCTTTTGACTCAATCAACAAATCATTAACAGACTGCAGAATTGATTACAGGTACATTGCACTGATTAAGGGTATATATGAGAAAGCAACGGCGTGTGTAAGATTACTTAAAAACACAAGAACATTACCACACTGCTCGAATATGCCTGTAAGAAAATCGAATGGGGGGAAATGGGCCTAAATATAGACGGTGAAAGATTAAATAACTTAAGATTTGCAGACGATATCGTCCTTATCACCGACCGTATAGATCAAGCGTCCATGATGTTGGAAAAATTATACAATGCTTCAAGGGAAGTTGGTCTAAGAATTAACTTTGCAAAGACGCAAGTCATGACAAACCTAGTCCCCAGTGAAAACATAACTGTTGGAAGCAAATCTATTGAACAGGTCACCGCCTACAAATATTTGGGTCATGAGATCCGAATAGGACGGGACAACCAGACGTGCGAACTTCTCCGGAGAGTAGGCTTGGGGTGGACATCTTTTGGAAGATTAAAGTATGTTTTCAAGTCGGATATTCCCACCAGTCTAAAACGAAAAGTATACAATCAGTGCGTATTACCAGTGATGACATACGGAGCCGAAACATTGACGCTTACAAAATAGTCAGCAAAGAAACTGCGTGTCACCCAACGGGCGATGGAGAGGGCTATTCTGGGTGTTTCCCTCAGAGACCGAATACCAAACGAGATTATGCGCCAAAGAACAGGTGTTATAGATGTAATCGAAAAAATAAGAACTTTAAAGTGGAACTGGGCCGGCCACGTAGCTAGAAGAACTGACGGAAGATGGTCTAAAAAACTATTGGAATGGCGCCCGAGGCACGAAGCTTATCGTAGTAGAGGGCGCCCCCCCACACGATGGACCGATGACATCAAAAGAATCTGTGGTAATTGGATACAAATGGCTCAAGATAGAGCAGAGTGGCAAAATAAACGAGAGGCTTATGTTCAGCAGTGGAGTTTTGAACACCCCACAAAGTTGTTATTTATTCACCAATATAAAACGTTTTTCTTTACACGTTGTATGTAACGTTTAATACCGCGACGTTTTTGAGTAGATTCTACGTAATAACAACACGATTTAATAAAACGTTATTAGTAAATTTAAACGTTTTTTTTACGTACGTGTGTTTATTGGGATTAAGATCCTCCTTTAGTAAGAGTGAGGATAATTTAAATAAACAAAAGTAATGAGACTGAAGCGGTGATATACAGGGATTTATCAACAAAAAATGTACAATTTTCAGAAATTTTTAGTTTGTTCATTCATGAAGGACTGCAACGGCTACATGTCTAAATAATAAAACTGTAAAAAAAAATTGAATTTTGACATCACGAAGCATCAGTGGAAAATATTTTTTCCAGCTCACCAAAGCAAATCGCAATACAGTGACGTACTTGGGAATTTTTCATTACTCTGTATATATTTTTGTTCATTGTATCATAGCACGATACCGTTAATTCAATAAGCACATTTGTAACAAGATCTCACACCACAACAGCCTCGCCTAATTGGTTATGATTCCATATTGGTTGACCACTATCCGAAACAATCTACAACCTGCACATATAATCATTGTTCAAGCATAAATAACTCAATCGGGTTGTTTGGTTTACAGTCCATAATAATTCCATACCTTCTGGGATAATTCCCGAACCACGCATATGACTCGAACAGAAGATAATAGACGGAAATTGGTTACCGGCCTACTATAGCAGTTTGGACGGAAAAGGAGCACTAACGTACGTATTAACATACAATTTATATGACCAGTTGGGCATTTGTCGTACGTATTATAAAACCATCACACCGAAATAGAGATAGCTGGGGAACTTTAGATAATCTAAATTCGATTATATTATTAACACAGCAATTTGCACGTAGCAGGTTATTCAAAACTGTACCTACAGGGTGTGGGGAATGTTCTCCTGGCCCCGTGCAAACAGAGGAAAGCATTCTTCTGGGTAATAAATTCACAACGTTCCCAGATGGCAATACCATATCTGATTTTAGACTTAATCTGAGCGTGAAGGACGCTTAGAATGCCATCGGAGCCTCCAGTTTAGTCTTTTCACTGTTTAGATGAACCTAGTAGATCCACCGATTGCTTTAAGATCATGAGTCCCAAATGACCTAGTGCAGTGGTCGCCAACCTGTCGATCGCGAGCCCCTGGTAGCTCGCGAAGAGATTTCTGGTACGTAGCTCTCAACATATCTATCTACATGCCAAACGACATGCGGAGGATTCCTTATTAAGGATAGTTTCTTAGGTCTTGATTAGGTCCTGTATGATAGCATCCTATACCAAACCAAGGCCCCAAAAAATTGAAATCTGTTTTCCTAATAATGGGGTCGTGAAATTTACGCAGGACAATGATATTATGAAGGGCTATTTGCATGCCAAACGACATTCTTCGGAACAGTCATTAAGGATAGTTTCTTAGGTCTTGATTAAGTCCTGTATGATAGCGTCCTATACCAAACCAAGGCCCCAAAAAATTGAAATCTGTTTTCCTAATAATGGGGTCGTGAAATTTACGCAGGACAATGATATTATGAAGGGCTATTTGCATGCCAAACGTCATTCTTCGGAACGGTCATTAAGGATAGTTTATTAGGTCTTGATTAGGTCCTGTATGATAGCATCCTATACCAAACCAAGGCCCTAAAAAAAAGAAATTTGTTTTCCTAATAATGGGGTCGTGAAATTTACGCAGGACAATGATATTACGAAGGGCTATCTGCATGCCAAACGACATTCTTCGGAACGGTCAATAAGGATAGTTTCTTGGGTCTTGATTAAGTCCTGTATGATAGCGTCCTATACCAAACCAAGGCCCCAAAAAATTGAAATCTGTTTTCCTAATAATGGGGTCATAAAATTTACGCAGGACAATGATATTATGAAGGGCTATTTGCATGCCAAACGACATTCTTCGGAACAGTCATTAAGGATAGTTTCTTAGGTCTTGATTAGGTCCTGTATGATAGCGTCCTATACCAAACCAATGCCCCAAAAAATTGAAATCGGTTTTCCTAATAATGGGGTCGTGAAATTTACGCAGAACAATGATATTATGAAGGGCTATTAGAATTTATTCGGAAGTCATTAAAATCTTCAAGAATGAGGAGTCTTTAAACGTGATAATGAGGTTTTTTATATGGTCTACCGATCGGGCGTCATTCCTTCCGACTGGCTTCAATCAACCAAAGAGAAGCACGCCAAAAAGATGTGGCGATTATCAACTTGATGAGTCACTTTCTTAAAAGTTTCCTAAAGATCATCCATAAGAGAATATATCCAAAATGCGAGCCCTTTATGGGCGAATCTCAGTTCGGTTTTCGTAACGAGTTCGGCACAAAGAAGACCCTGTTTAGTGTCCAAGTGTTGGTTCAGAGGTGGAGGGATGTCTCTGTTCCTGTTTATGCCTGTTTCATTCATTCATGAAAAGCTCTTTACTGGAAACAAACTGCACAAATTAAGATAGATCCACAAATGTCAGAGAGTGCAATGTATTGTGCTTGTGCTTGCGAGAATGTCAAAGGATCTCGAAATATGCTCACACATTCTCAGAAACAGAAAATACGGACTTCTCAAGTTGATAATAGAAAGAAAAATTGAAGTCAGAAAAGGACCAGAGCGTCGAAGAATATCGTGACTGATCAAATTGAGACAATGGTATTGAAAAGCGGTCGACAAAGTACAGATAGTACATGATTGCCAACGTTCGAAGAGGACAAGGAACTTGAAGAAGAAAAATAACGAGTGCGGAATATTAGACAGAGCCTTCGGGAACATCTGAATTTGAGCTAGCAACTGCGTCAAATCATATTCCCAACATCTACGAGGGCCAGTATTTATATTTTCATGCATCCTGTCACTGACGAAGTTCTTGAAGGTTGTCCAAAATATATTCCCGCAACATTGTGATCTAACATTCTGTAATATTGAGAAAAACACCAGCATATCCTGTAGAACAATAATTTAAAAACATTGTACAATTAGTAACGGCACATCTCAAGCCGGAATAGCATGTTCACTGTTTTTTTCTCTTCAGTTGTTCCTCGTTTCTGGTGTCTGAACAAAAAATTAATTGCTCGTTTTTTTATATACGTTCAGCAAAGCCAACTCCTGTTGTTTTGTTGTGAGGACAAAACACGACAAAAAAAAAATACGCTAGCTGATTCTAATGGTAAATCGATTTCGGAAGACAAAAAATCCCTGCAAATATCCAGCGTAGTAATGGGATTCCGTACATATAGTATTGGTTATTGCCCTAAACGGGAAATAATTCCAATAAAACGAAGTGTATAAATTTAGCTAACAGAAAAATCATTCCTCCTTTATTTATTGAAAAGCAGCACTTTCTGAAATCAAGAGCAAAATTAGAATCTTCCTCATTCCTTGTTGCTCCAAAACCCAAACATACTTACATAGGGAGCAGAACAACCTTCGTCAGTTACTTCCTCTAAAAAATCACATAATGTAGAAATTATTTTTTTTCTGGCTTACATTTTCTATTTTTTCTCTTAAAATAAAAGTAAAATTCCAGATAAATTTGTATTAAAAAATGTGCTCCTGTTTTATATCCAATAAATATCGTTTCCGGTTTGCCAATTATTTTCGTAGTGTACATGCTGATGCAATAAACCACTTTTAACAGTGATGATCTGGTAGATGTGGGGAGCTTGGATATGGAAGATATTCTAAGTGCTCTGAAAAGTCTAAAACCGAAGATGACTGCAGGTATAGATAACCTACACGCGATGGTGGTTAAAAATTGTGCTTATGCATTTGTGGAACCATTGTATTACATTTTTAATTTATCCCTGCGGTCCAACTATACATGAATCGGGAGATATTAACAGAATCGAAAACTATCGACCTATTTCAATTCTTCCTAATTTCGCAAGGGTTTTTGAAATTGCTCTGCACAATAAGTTATTTGGGCAAATAAAACATAGGCTAGTTTGCCTGCAACATGGGTTCATTAAGGGTCGTTCTACGGTGACCAATGTAACCACTTTCCTGCAGGATGTAATTCCGGCTGTCGGTCGAGGTTTGCCAGTCGACAAAATCTATACTGACTTTTCCAAGGCGTTCGATAAGATTGATCATTCCCTGATTCAACAGAAGATGTGCGACATTGCCTTCAGCAGGAATCTGATATCTTTTATCCAATACTATCTGGGAGCAAGGCAACAATTTGTTGAATACAATGGATTCAGTTCAAGTTCATTCACAGCCTCAAGTGGAAGTCCGCAGGGCAGTACGTTGGCTCCTCTTCTCTTTGCAATATTCGTAAACGATATTGGCTCTGGTTTCAATAGCAATTATTTGTTGTTTGTGGATGATTTAAAATTGTATCGCACTGTTGTTTGTGAGAACGATTGCGCACAGCTTCAAACAGATATGTGTCTGCTCTCAGAATGGTGTGATCTAAATAGACTTCCTCTAAATCTGAACAAATGTAAGTCGGTGATATTTACAAGACGTCAAGATCCGTTTTTGCGAAACTACACCATCGATAATTCAAATTTGGAACGCTGCGCTTTAATCAAAGATCTTGGTGTATACTTGGATGGTGATTTATCTTTCAACTACCACATTGAGCAAGTTTCTGCTAATGCTTTGCGAATGATAGGATTTATTTTTAGACAGACCAGAGAATTCAACAACATGGACTGCCTGAAAAATCTCTATTTCGCCTTTGTTGTGTCTATTTTGGAATTCGCTACAATCATTTGGTCGCCCATCTACCGTGTTCATATACAGAGATAGGAGAGTATCCAACGTAAGTTTTTAAAATATTTGTCATTTAAAATTGATGGATATTTTCCTCCTCGTGGGTGTGATCACGACCTGTTACTGACAAGGGTCGGATTTCGGCCGTTAGCCGAGAGACGCATCTTCGCGTCTCAGATCTTTTTTTTAAGTTGATCAACAATATGTTGGATTGTCCTCGGTTGCTTCAGCAGCTATGGTTTCGTGTCCCTAGGGTTCACTCTAGAAGCGCTAGTTTATTTTGGGATTCGTTCTAATTATGAATCTAAAGCACCGCTATTTCGGGCTTGTAAATACAGCAACCGATTAGTTATTAATGAAAACGATGATTTTTTTAATGTATCGCTTGATTCTTTTTAGAAAAGTTTAGAGACATGTTTGCGGGCTACTGTTTTGGATTTGTTTTGATGAATTATGTTCATGTGTTAATTATTTAATGTTATTATTAATTGTTCTTGTAATCCTCTTTCGTTTTGATGCGTGTATTTCCTTTTTTGTATTTTTCTATTTTTCAGTTAGTTTTCAGTTAGTTCTAAGTTGGGTATTTTTGTATGCTAATGCTAGGCAATTGTTTTTGTTTATGTAAGATTTTGTCTTGTTATGGGGTAGCAATACCTGTTAGACAATAAAGAGATTATTATTATTATATGTATACAAACCTATCTGTAATTGTAAAGAGTTTAATATTCTATTCACTCTGCATTTGATAAAAAAATAGAAAATGCATAAGCAAGAAAAAAAGATTAATTTTGTACATTATGTGATTTTTGTAAAAAACTTTCAGATGCTTGCAAAAATCGAAAATCAATCACCTAAACGTTGCGTTTAAAAATTACAATGATGACAACTGAAATAAATCAATTTCAGTAAAAACTGTTTTAATGTGTTTATGGGAACCTAATACCCAAAGAATAGGTATATTTCGGAAAGTAGGTAGGTAATACTTGTGTTTATGACAGCCATTGTTTTTGTTAATTGACTGCAAATAATTAAAAAAATGTTTTTGAGTTATTTTTTAGCATAAATGCGTTATTTTAATTGCGGAAAAAAAATAATATACCTATGAAAATAATAAATAATAAGCCAAAACAAAAATAGAAATAGAATTAAATTAAAATGATAATTAAAATAAGCTTTAGTATGCAGATATGCCATGTTCGCACAGCAGAAAATATATTTTTTCATTGCTATTACTATACCTACACAAATAATTTAATAGAAATTTGGATGAATAAACGTGTTATATAAATTTGAATTTAATACTATTAGAGGAGGTTAGTTTTATGCAGTAGGTTGATAAATAATTCAAATTAAAATAATGCGTTTTGTTACAAGTACCTACCTAACGATGTATGGAGCTGATTCTGTTTTTAGTTTTTATAATAATTTGTTAAAAAAATAAATAAATAAATAAATAATGAATATATAGATATACAGTGTGTTGCGTGGTCTGTGTGTGTGGGTTTGTTTCCCAACTTCCTGAAACGCGTTCTTCAAAATATCTTTCACATATTTCGAAGAAAGGCTATATAACAATCAAAGCTTATCAATTTTCCTTTCAGTTTTTGATATTATATACAAGGTGTCTCATTTGGAAAATTTGAGTAAAACGCAAATTTGAGTTTGGACTCACCCTGTATACAGGTTTTGCACTATATACTAACAATTATCTTTTTCTAAAAGTTGGTAACTATCAAAAAGCTATGCCCGTAAGAAGCAAAGTTTAAATTATTTCAGTTCCAGTACAGAAGCCTTAGAATTCGCCATGTTTTGCATATAATACTAGTGGTAACTTTTGAACCACTCTGTATAATTTTCTAAAATTTTAGTATGATTAATGTCAAGTCTAAAACAATGAAATTGTGGAATAATAAATAAGGCTTTCCATTTAAAAAAAAAACGTAAGTTTGGTTCACCCTGATGAGATGAGCCACCCTGTACAAATAACAATAATTTTAAAATACGTACTTTATGACTGCCTACACACTGGCTGCTTAGTTTTGCGTGAAATTTTTGGTCTTTGAGGTAATATCGAACTTCGACGCACTAATAACTCACCCTGTATATATTGCTATCTCATAAACCTTAAGACGTACGAGTTCGGTTAAATTAGAGAAAAGTTGCGTTTTTTGTTCCTTATTGAGGGTCCGTTTACCATATTGTCAAATTCTTCTTAGTTTCTGAGATACAGGGTGATTTGTGAAAAACGCCGAATTAGATTTTGTTCCAAAACTAATTATTTCCGGGATGCGGTTTAGTTTGGAAACTTGTTTAGGTTAGATTTCTCTACAAGATGCTGACTTTAGATTTAACCTTCGACGTTTCGTCTTTCGGCAACTACCATCAAATTTGTTTTTGTAAATACGGACCTGGATTTTTCATTTTCTTTTCCTAAAGCGTTTGTCATTCCCTTTAAAATAAAATATCAGCCAGCACTAAAACTTCCAAGTTCCAAATATATGATTCCTCTACCTGCCATAATGTACAAACAAAACGAAAAGTTACGGTAACATCCACAGTTAGCAGTAGTGGTTATGATTATCGTTTGATGTCTAACGCTAAAGTTACCAAAGCTTTGTAAAGACAAACATTAAGGGGGGGTGGTTGTTGTTTGGTCTGCTCTTCTTGTTTTCTCCGTATTAGGTTGCTTTGGATTTACAATTTGTGTTTTACTTAAGTGCTTAAATGGATGTAGGCGATGGTTTTATTAATTTAATGGTGTGTAAAAAGATTTGGTGATTAATGACGGTGTCTAACTTTGGAACATTGTTAAAACTGCTAAAAAAAATTTCTACAAATGAATCGAACAATCCTATTATAATTAATTAATTTAACTTCTGTATTCAATCCCCCCCCCCCCCTTTTAACCACTGATGATGAGAGTGTTACGTCTCGAAACATGTATGGTTCCTGACACAATTTTGAACAAAATAAAGTGATTTTGGTCAAAATTTGAGCGATGGGGACAAAGATCTACAGGGTGACCCAAATTGAACAGGAGGTAAAACGTTCAAAAAGATGAAAAAAGGTTTAGAGTTATGGTTGTTCGTTTTTTAAGGATATGTTCGAAACGGTGTATAATAAACCAAAGCAATTTTGTACACTAACTAACCATCTGATACTGGATAATATGGTTCTAAAACAGTTTTCCTAAATTGACCAGGGATGGTTAATATTGGGCGTAGCTGGGCGTGAGATCCAGAGATCTAGCAGGCCAATTTTGATGACAATTTCTTCCAATCGGCTTCTAAAATAGGTGGTCAAAATTTGTGAGCGAATTGGGGACGTCTAATCATGAAAAAAACCTAAATTGTAATTTCTCGACAAGTCCTTATTTACAAAGATACAGGGTGTTAAAGATGACTGCCTGAGGACGATTTTTTGGAAATATTTTCGAAACTAGTAAAGATGAATTAATCAAATGTAGCATATTTATTCAACTAGTTATATGTCGTGTTTACGAAATGAAATTGAATACAAAAGGATGACCATAGGCGGGTAATCGGGCGGGATCCTTGCCTTAATTATAACCTAACTTTTTTTTCTTGTGACTTTTATTTTATTTGTGTCAAAAATGTTATAAAATAAAGTTTTATACATAAAAAGGCATACTTGTTTTTTCTCGAAAAACTTAAAGGTTTTCAAGAAATTCGAGTTTTAAAATTTTAGGACAAAACTGGTCCCTAGTACAAAGCATTAAAAAATTTTGGAAAACTTTTCGTTAGCAAACTATATTTCAATATTGTCACACCCGGTATATTGTAATAAAAATATTGCATCCGGTCGAACTAGCTATTTTACGCTGATTTAATAATTTATAAAAGTTCATCAAAGTTTATAGAAGTTCATGACTCTAACATTGGTATTATACCTAATAAACAAATTGCAAATTCAACAAAAAACGGTACGACCGACCGACGCTAAGAATAGACAATTGCATTGGTCGAAATTCGGAAGAGTGGAGAAAATCAAAGGTTATAACTTTTTACGCAACAGGAAAAAACGGGGTCTTCTCTCCAAACTTCGGTGAAGTTAACTTCGAGTCCTAGAAGCACTAATCCCCCCGTTGGGTAGTGTCTTAAGATTTATAGTTTATTTGTTGAATGCTTTGAGGTCTATTGGTATAAATCTTGTTTTTTAAATACCCCCAAAGAAAGGTGTCTGGACTGTTTGGTGGCCCCTCAATTGTCCCATTTTTACCAATCCATACGTTATAATTTTGATTTAGATAATATCTCACTGTTTAAACACCGTGAGCTGATGCATGCCAAATTAAATTTTGAAAAATATTTAGGATTTCTAAATACCGTTCGAGTCCTATCTTAACTAATCCACACCAAACACCAATAAAATTTCTTCCAGAACTTTAACTGGTAAGAACATTCGTGGCTGTTCAACCAAAAGTGAAAACATATTTACGATTTGGAATTGATGCTGTGCAAAAATTGGCTTCATCAGTCCAAATAATCTTTTTTAAAAAATCCGGGTTTTGGGCCATATGGGTCAGCATCATTTGGCAAAATTCCAAACATATTTGCTTATCAATGTCACTCAAATGGCAAAGAAGTTCACAATTTTCTACCGAAGGTTCCCTAAAGAAAACGACTAGATGACTTGTTGATCTTCCTGAAACGTGAAACCGAAAATGAAGAACAAATCTCGTTGGCAACCACTTTTGAAACTAATTCAAAGAAAAATGAAGTTTAAGTAATCACAACTACAATGCCCTCAGCTTCCAGCTTCTCCAGTTTTATAAACGAGAGCACTATAGCTCCAAATATTTATTTCTCAGCTCTTATTGCCTTTGAGACGCGTGTAAAACATTTTACACACAATTTATTTTATACGACCGGAATATATAGGTACATATCAAACCCTCTACACCTACTTACCCCAAAAAGAATATAAACCTTCTGCCAGTTTTTTCACTTTTCGAGGGTATGGAAGAGAGCAAGAAAAAAAATGTAGAGAGACCGGTATAACCGAGCTTTCCCATTATCCGAAGTCGCAAATTTCGCGACGCTTACTTTGTGTGCCTTAATTTAATTTCATTTCACCCTACAAACCCAGGGGCGTAGCTCAACTTTGTGTGGTATCTAGAAGTTAAGACATTTTCAGGAATGTCATTAGATGAAGAATTTATTTAAACTTCTAAAATTTAAAACTTTATTTATTCATGGTGTGGATTGTTAAGGAGTTGATCTAATTTTGGGGATGATTTTCTTACATAAAATTTGTTTATAAGAACAAGACTTTCTAAAGACAACATACAAAGTTTCTCTTAAAGTTCATGAACTTTGTAAACCTATATGCTAGAACTCTTTGAGTGAAATTTTCTCTGAAGTTGCTCAGATTTATCGCAGCTTGACTCTAAGTCTCCAATATTTAGCAGTAGCTTTTCAAGCTTTCCAATTCCAAATTTCTTTTAAAAATGTGTCATTTTTTTTTATTTAGGATCTCTAAACTCCCCTTGAAGTTTCCTGTACTTTCAAAGAGTTCTGAATCGTCAAATTTTCAAAATAGATTCTCTTAAAGTTGTTGAATTCTAAACCTAAAATTTTTGCAGGCTAGAACTCTTTGAGTGATCTCTAAATTGTGTCTGAAGTTGCCTCAGATTTATCGTAGGTTGACTCTAAGTCTCCAATATTTATTAGTAGCTTCTCAAGCTTTCCAATTCCAAATTTATTTTAACTTGTCTTTTTTTTTACTTAGGATCTCTAAACTCTCCTTTGAAAGTTACAGGAAACTTCAAGGAGAGTTTAGAGATCCTAAGTAATGAATCTGAATCGTCAAATTTTCAAAATAGGTTCTCTTAAAGTTGAACTCTCTAAACCTAAAAGTTTTGCAGGCTAGAACTCTTTGAGTGATCTCTAAATTGTGTCTGAATTTGCCTCAGATTTATCGTAGGTTGACTCTAAGTCTCCAATATTTAGTAGTAGCTTCTCAAGCTTTCCAATTCCAAATTTATCTTAAAAATGTGTCAATTTTTTTTATTTAGGATCTCTAAACCTCCCTTGAAGTTTCCTGTACTTTCAAAGTTTCATTCTTTCTCTTTTTTAATTTTAAGAGTACGAATTTATTTATATTTAATGAATCTGTAACAAAAGTTCCTCAAACTTCTACAGTCTAGAACTCTTTGAGTAACCGCGGCAGATTTCTTATTTCCTCTAAAATTGCTTCAGATTTAACCCAGACTATTTTGAAGTTTCCAATATTAATCTAACTTCACAGGTAATTTAATTCATGAAATTTATTGTGAGGAATAATAAAATTTCCTGCTCTTTTCACGATGTAGATTTTAGTAAATTTGTTCAGGATTTCAAAACTACTCTTTCTGAAGTTTCCGCTAGTTCAAAGTTATTTACATTCAAAATTTGTCTCACAGCTTCTTAACTTCGTAAAGCTGAGACTTCTACAGACTAGAAGTGTTTTAGAGACACGTTCAACAGATCTAATCTAATTTTAGAATCGCTATCAGTAACTTTTTTCTACGACTTAGCTTTTAACAGATTTCTTTAGGACTTTCTAAATGTACTCAAAGTTTTCTATATTTTTAAAGATATTTACGATTTGGTGTTCGTGAGTTTAAACACAGTTTGAACGTTTTATCAGGAGTTTTTTGATTTCAATCAAAGTTCTAAATTTTTACGGAGATATCCAATACATTTCCTTCAACTTCACTGCATCCTGACACTAGATTTTTTGAAGTTGCTTCTGAGTTAATCGGCAGAGCTTCCAAACTTTGTACGGAGTTCAGAGGAAATTTGTTAGTCGTATAATAGAAAACTTAGTGTAAAATTCTATTGATTTGAAAAGGGTGTGAATTATAGAGGTAGTCTTTAGCTTTGAACTAGATTTACCTCAAATCTTCTTGCCTACGCTAGTGACTATATCCGTTGAAATATATTAGTCGCCTTATTGCGAACGGCTGGATACATTTCTCAGTTGCACACATACAGGAGCCATGCCAACTTTCAACTTCTTGCACACAAAACTTCAGGACCGCACATACTATGGAGCGAAGATGAACGATGACTCTATATTTACGGAGCCGCTGCTGCTGCTTCTGGTTGCAGCTGAGCGCGAAAATAGAGAAAAGAACATGATGAGGACATAATTTCTCAAGGGATATTTTGTAATTAAACGGCTATACTTTCAAATAATGTAATATGGATTTGATTTATACAGGGTAAGTGATTAAAAACAAGTTTAAATCATCAACAATAGGAGTTTACAACAAACAAAATTACCTACAATGTCGTTGATAAAAATGTTGAAAACAAGAGGGCCCAAAACGTATCCCTGAAGAACACCGGATGGTAATTTGAGTTATAAGATTTGAAAGTCTTATAATAAACAAACTGGGACCTATTCGAGAGATATAAGTGTTAGTTAAGCCTCTATTCGAAGGTTTATTCAATAGAATAGAATCTGATCTAATGCTTTCGAGAAGTCACAAGTTGTACAATTTTAGTCTCTTTTAGATTTTGCTTTCACATGATAAATATCTACAGCGGTTTTCAAGATACAGAATTCTTCAAAATTGTCAAAATATTATACAGGGTGGTCAAGAAATATCGTCTCATTATCAACTTTAACAACATACCAGTCTCTTTTCGTTCTCCTGATGATACCTGATGCAGTTTTGATGAGGTATGTTTAATGACAAGGTTTTTCGGCAAACAGATGACGTAAAAAGAAGCGAATGTTATTGAACATCCAAGAAGATCCTGATTTTTTTTAAATAAGTAAAGGTTGAGGGCATACACAAGAATAGTTTGTTGATACTGAGAGTTCTGTGAGAGTGAAATGAATATTACGATGTATCCGGTCGTCGTTTTTTAGAAATGTAGCCTGACTCTCGGACGTCAGATTTGACCTATAGTTTATTTTAGGCAGTTGGTTCTAATGTCATATACAAAGGTAAAAGAAAGTACCTACTGTTCACGAGAAAATTTTGTGTGTGATATTTTAATTAACCATTTATAATAATTTATATTCACGACTTGTATGATTATGCCAATGTTTATACTTTCAGGTGTAATATTCATGATATTCGGTATATAAAATGATGAAACAATAACATTCAGAGCATATTTGAAATTATGCAATTGGATTTAAAGTTTTAAAACATAGCCAAATGCAAATATTTATAGTTATAGAGAGATATTATAGTATTTAATATGCATATAGGCGGTACGAATGAATTTTATTATCGCTATTATTATTCTAGAGCTTTGCAATAACACCGATATCACTCAAAAAATATTCAATTGGAATTTGATACATGTACCGGGTGCACAGATAAAGAAGGACGTCGGCTCTATATCTAAAACTAAACATATTTCGGTTTTAGCAATTTTTTTTTTTTTACTCAAAGCATACAAGGGAAATCGCTGGAAAATAGTTTTAGTCTCCGAAAATGTCCACTAGAGGGCGTAAATTTAACTCTAAGTTGAAAAACACTGTTTACGTAAAAATATACTTATATTACGTAAGTGTTGAACTTAATGAGAATGATCTAACTACAATTCTAAAACTTTTTCATAAAAACCTTTTTTCCCTATCTTCTTAAATAAATGGTGGAGGAGCCGGAGAATGTTGGTTTGTTAAAAGTTATCCAGCTTTCTTATGGATAGTCCGTTTTGAATAAAATTAGGCTCAGTATAAAGGTAATGTTCAGGAGTCTCAAAAAACGTGTTGGTGCTTTTATTTATTTTTTATATATAGCCGCTAGATGGAGCTATATAACAATGTTTCTGATTTTGTCAATTTTCTTATAAAAATCAAATGGAATGGTATTATTCGTATTCACTACATGAAAAGAGCATGTAAAAATAAAGAAAACATTGGACATTGTGCAGAGGAAGGGCGGTCAGTTTCAGTAATTCCCTTGTGTGAATTTTCTAGGAGACGATTCATCTGGCGATATGGAAGAATACTACCTTTTTTAACGTAGTATGAGCTAAGATTTAAGAATCTACACAGCATTTTAACAAATTAACCTCCAATAAGTTTTTGAGAGCAAAAAAATTTAGATCTACGTCCCTGATGTTGTAAAATATGCGAATATCCGGTAGCAATTGAGAATATAAAATACCGTAACAAATTTTGTTCGAATTCGATATCCCATTCCCAAGTTACGAACCAAATGGTAACTTTCACTTAGCATAAACTCAACTCAACAAAAATCTACACAGCATTTTAACAAATAAACTTCCGATAAATTTTTGAAAGCGAAAAAGTTTAGATCTACGTCCCTGATGTTGAAAAATATGCGAATATCAGGTAGCAATCGAGAATATAAATTACTGTAACAAATTTTGTTCGAATTCGATAACCCAATCCGAAGTTACGAACAAAATGCTAAGTTGCACTTAGTATAAACTCAACTCAACAAGAGTCTACACAGCATTTTAACAAATAAACTTCCGAGAAATTTTTGACAGCGAAAAAATTTAGATCTACGTCCTTGATGTAGCAAAATATGCGAATATCAGGTAGCAATTGAGAATATAAAATATTGTAACACATTTTGTTCGAATTCGATTACCCATTGCGAAGTTACGAATAAATAGGTCTCGTTGTTAATAAGCTTATTCTAAAAATATTTTTTTCTAGCATTTAAAAAAAACTATTCTATGTTTATATTAATTAAGGCACCTGATTTTTTTTTTCAGAACAGGCCCAGGATCACATTCACGGTTTCATCGTGGTACTGGCGATGGCACTGAGGTCACAACAGATATTGAAACGGACGAGCATGAAATGAATATGTTTCAAATGACGGACAGCCATTTAAGTGGTAATTGTCAATGTGCTTTTGATCATGTGGTATATAGCCCAACTGCTTATGCTGCCTATTTACAGGTAATTATAAAGCCTTTTGTGTAAAAATTGTGTTTGTCATAACAAGATCTTGTTCTAAGCATTTGGTTAGCAGCAATAGACCGTTGGAGTTACAGCAGAGTCCCGACCAACTCGTGCGTTGAAGTCACCTAGCGGGATGATCTTGTCAGAGTCAGAAACTGCTAGTAGAATTCCTCTTTTGATACTTCGTCGATGTTAGTTTTAGGCAAAGGGTATCAACCTCTCATTGATGCCAGATGGCAGTTCGTTTCAATAACTAATTACAGGTGGATGGGTGGATCGCCGCAAGGCTTTTGATGGTGACGTTTGGACTTCTCCTTCGTTGGACTGCTACCTACAAAATTTACTGGCATTATACATAATTTAAATTTTTGATTTCATGTACCCCGACCAACTGTTGACAATTTTAATTAAGTTGATTAAATTGCTTTTTTTGTTTATTCTGCACTGTAAAAGCAAAAATGAAAGGGTCGTGCCCAGAGAAAGGTCCTAATAATACATCCAGAATTAACGAAAAGCTCCATCCCTTTTTCGCTTTGTATTCCTTATTATTAATTCACTCTCTACTGCCCATTCTGCATTAGCTTTCAATTTCGCAATCACTTTGTGTATAAAACTAACCTTTCAGAGGATTCAATTGTTACGTGTTGCTGTTTTAGGCACGAAAATCGTTAGGATCACTTAGGATAATAAAAAATGAACGTGAAGCGTTTACAAATTTGAAAATACGGATGACTATGCAATTTGCAACCATAAAAAAAATGCATGGCCTCTCGTTTGTTTTTCAGAAGCCCTGAAAGTCTATCTATGATCACCTCTTGTCTGCTAAAGTAAGCTGGAACTTCAGAAGATTCTTTCTTGTGTCTGATTTAGCAAAAGTGGGTTCAGATAACGATCGGCTTTTTAGGCAGCTGATGTTGCTTGCTCTACCAGATGTTCCGTCAATGAGTTGAGTCCGAAATCTCTTCAAATGTGGTTGTTCGTGATGGTCCTTCGATTGCCATTCTGACGGCCAGAAGGAATTGTCTTTTTCTGCAGGGTAACGAAAGCAGCCACGTTGATAGCCGTCTGTCCGTTTCCGGCTACTCTCTCATGTGTTTTTCAACATTGTATAATGACACCTGTCAAAGTTTTGGTTTCTGATTTCCCTAAACATGTAAAACATCTAATACAATATGATTATATGAGTCTTTAAGGCTTACAGCAACTATTAGAATCGCATTAAATTAGACAAATACGAATCCGTTGAAAAGTTAGAGTCCCTTTGGGGGTTTTTTGTTTACCAGACATCCTGTATATTAGCCATATCAAAATCAAAATTTTTGTACGTTTAAAATATCTCGTGTGAAATAAAGTAAGTGAAGCAAAAGTTATACAATGAGGTCAAAAAGTCCCCCCCCTCTTCTAACTCCTGAACCCTTTGCTATATTGTGATGTAATTTGGGTAAATACTGTACGAACAAGTTGTGCATTTTTTTACGTATCAATGACAGCTTTAAATGTCATAATGACACATGGGGATGTTTTCCATTATTTTTTTTCAAAATACCTTTTTAAACTAGTAAAATCTTCTCCAGAGTCAGCCAAAATTCTCGCAGAGGATCGGCGAAAACAATACCATGTATATTCTCCAGGATTTGGTAAATTTAAATATTTGGCAGCAATTTGAGGCTGATAAATTCGTAAGATTTGTTTGCAGATAAAGAAATCACGTGGTGCCCTCAAGGTCATACACTTAAAACGGCCCTCTGCGCGCCATATCAACGTCAAATGTCAAACACCATACATTAACGTCAAATGTTAACCATAGGTCAAATGTCAAACACCATACGTCAACGTCAAATGTCATCAAATGCCGTATCACCTTTCTACTGCGGTGTTGAACTGTCAGATATGGTGTTTGACATTTGACGTATGGTGTTTAACATTTGACGTATGGTTAACATTTGACGTTAATGTATGGTGTTTGACATTTGACGTTAATGTATGGTGTTTGACATTTGACGTTAACGTATGGTGTTTGACATTTAACGTTGACTTCGTGCGCAGAGGGCAGAACCGACTTAGCCTATTTACTAGGGCATCAGCGTATGCTTGAAACTCTATCCCCTCTCGCTCCAGTTTTGCCAGCAGGTCGTCCACCAGAAGTGACCACAAAAAGAGGGCAAGAACCCCACTCTGTGGGCAACCTCTTGAGGTCCTATATCTAACAGTTTCATCCTTTGGAGAGGTGATGATTCTTTTTCTTAGCATGGAATCAATCCAACCATTTATAGTTGGTTCTATTCCCTTTTCAGTCCTTGCGTATTTCCAAGAAAGTGGTTTTCTATTAAAGTCTCTAACGTTTCTTTCATATAGTTCGTCAAAGTTCCATCAGGCCGTTCAATATACCAGACGGTTCGGAGGAAAGGGGTCGAACTTTTGGTCCGTACTGTATATAATATTCCTCTCCCGTCTATACATATTATAGCGAATGGGAGAATGAAAAATTGATAATATCGAGGAAGCGAAAAATCGCTTTCAAAGATGTAAGTAAGTAGATAATTATTTATTTAACGGATGCGCAAAGAGATAGGGTGAGTGAGTTTTCACCATTCTCTTCGACTTCACTCCAAATTTAGAGTGCTATTTCAGAGAGTAAAGATAAGGAAATAGACTTGAGCAGAAATATGAGATATTCTATTACGATACATTTTTAGCGGCATTATTATTACAAGTTTGTTGGAGAGTTGATACGGAAAATTCTAGGGAAATTGTCACAGCATGAAATGTGCATAATATTTCATAAGCAATGAAACAGAAATTCAATGAGATTTAATCTGCTGTGATGTTTTCTAGAAAGATGATGCTATAAAAATTTTGTTTTTTTTAATTTCGGCCATTTTATACCTAAATAAGTAGTTTTAAAAAATCGGCTGTGTCGCCCGAAAACTATTACCGTTTAGGCTGCCCGCTGTCCCTAATGAATTTTATGCGAGCCTATTTCAAAAGAAGACATAAAAATTGAATCCACAACGTCCAGGTAGAACCTTGTAGAAATACCTCAGGAAGGTGCAGCCTTGGTGAATGTATGCCTTCAATACAAACGTGTCCTGCTTCCTGCAAAATGGCTGTTTACAAATGGCGTCTTTTTCATATTTCCAATCTTCGTAAGGGACTAATAAGTTCAAACTACTTCAGTGTGCAAAATTTACATTACAAGTTGTAATACTTTCCTTAAGGCCCATAGTCCCGGCTATCAAACAATTAGGTTGTGGTCCGCTTAACTCAAGAACAATACATGAAGTTTACTGTCCTCAAGGGAAACAACTTTGGCCTCTCACTTATGCCCCTATTATAGAGCGATCTCTCTCACCCACCAACTAGTTTGTGGTAAATATATTTATATAGGTACTAGCTCAACTGCTGTTATCACGTATTTCGGTCTGGCTATAGACGATTCCCATACACCTAAGGGTTGTTCAAAAATAACACGGAAAAAATCAGGATAATAAAAAAATTTGCTGTCCCTACTTAATGGAAAAAGGTTTTATTTACAACCACAAAGGTAATGCTGAAAATTTAATTAAAATCATAAACTACCCCTTCGGAAACAGAGTTGGTACCATTCACGAGAAAGGTGGACATTATTAACCCCACTCTCAGCGGTGAGCAAATTTGCCTTTCGGATAAAGTCAAATACCTGGGAGTAATCCTGGATAAACGACTAATCTGGAATCAGCATATAGAGAAAACCATATCGAAAGCCACTGCGGCCATATCGACGTGTCACAGGCTACTCGGTAGGACTTGGGACACCACAAAGGGACACCAATGGCATAGGATTACCAAACGACCAGTGGGAAAGTCTTAGAGTTCTTCTACTGACTCACTGTCAATGGTCGCAGACGCATGAACAAATTTCCAGGACAACTGAATCCACAGATAAGGGAGAAGCTTAGGGGGAAAATATTCACAAAAAATCGAATAGAATGGGCAATTAAAAGTTTCCAATCGGAAAGCATGGAGGGAGATTAGGAAGCCTAAAAATCATCAAAAAATAATAGACGAAAACCTCAGAAGCAAAGACGCTGAGGTGAAAACATTGCTTAAACTAAGCGCACTTCAAATTGTCTCCAATCAAGATGATATCTGTGAATCGTTCAGTTGATTATTGCAAAGATTGAGTCAGGTCATTCCCATCCTAATGCTGAAGCATGGTTTCTTTCAACTTTGTGGTATGTAACCTAGAATACCTCATGCAGCTTTGAACTCATGTATCTCCGTTCCTCAGTGATCTAGATTGAACCCTCATTATCTTTACCCGTATCATGGAGTGGACGAAATACTAAGATAGTGTGCCTTAAACCCAGACGACATTGAACAGTGTATTGAGAAGCTTTACGTTGCTGTTTGTTAAATTTAGTTTCAAAATGAGATATCAGAATTATCAGCGTGTCGTTATCGAATAGCAACCCATTTTCATCGTTTATGCTCATTCAAAATGCATATAATACGGTGGGAAACAACACACGCTATGTATGTCGAATTCCACTGGGACTTGCAAAGTGTTTTCTCTAAGGATTCACTCTCTGCGTTTGGCATAACCGAAATTGAATTCAAAGCTATGTTGACAGCGTCATAAATAGTAGCGCCAGTTGTTTATTAAGTAAATAAGAGTAGCAGAGAAATAATGATGTTTCCAATCAAGATTGCTATGAATTGTCACAGGATTTCACTTTATTTACATATCATCTAGTTAGTCAGTGTGTATCTTGTAGTCAGTCAGTGTCTGTGATACTAGCATAGAGCGTATGCTTGAATCTCGCTCCATATCACTCTAATCCTACTCCACAAAAGTGGGGAGAAAGTGGGCAGGCCCTGGAGGCCTTATATCTAACTCTGGTGGAGAGGTGATGATTCTGTTTCTAAGCATACATGGGTTTTATAGACCTTGTCAAGGCGTTCGACTCTGTTAACCGTGAGGCTCTGTGGAGGATATTGAAACTCAACGGATGTCACACAAGCTCACATAAGGGACAAACATTATCGTCTCAGAAGGTTCACCATGACAGTAATACCTCTGATGGTATTTCAACTTATCTGACGAGGCAAACAACTTGCCACACACGCAGGCATGCTCTTTTGTGGTTGGGTTGTCCTGGACAACTTCTAGACAAGTTAAGAAAAATTTTGCAAAAAGAAGAACCCTAGACACTCTACAAGAGAGTAACTCGGGGTGGCCGAAAATAAACTAAACTAACCCAAAATAGAATAAACTAAATCTAAGGGACCCTGGTGCACTTCAAGGCGACAGATGGGGGTGAGGAAAGGATAGAGACAAGTGACCTCAGAGGGTAGAAGGAACCAGTGTCAACCTTGCGAAGGACTTGGCGTTGCTAATCGAAATAGATTAGGAAAACTAGCGAGTCACCATAGGCTGGAAAAAACCCCACGAGTTTTTTTAAGAACGAAAGGGGTGTGCCAAGTTGGAGTTCAAAGAAAAACGTCGGCACCAGCGAACTACAATAGGCAGCGAGTTCTTTTCAGAGCTAAAGGCCCGCGACGAGGGCAAAGGTTGAAAGAATGGGATGCTAGGTGGGTGTCCCAGCAGATGACCCTTAGCCGTACAAGGAAGTTCCTGTTGGACTGGAACCACTTATGGCGTGAGATGCAAAGGTGTTAAATTGCAGAGCTGACGACTGATTGCCTAGCTTCGTTGTCCACCCCTTCGTGTTAGCAGAAACCTTGAGCTCGATTTTAGGTGAGCATATAAGGGAAATACCCGTTGGAAATAGAAAAAATATCATTTAATAGGAAATTTGTACTGAGTATCTTTTCGCTCAGAATAATTGCAATTGTAATCGCTTAACGGGGCGAAAGATTTATTCGCATTGAAGTGGACGGTTAATAAGATATCCAGTCCAGTCTGGATCATAGCTGGATAGATTGCAAGGATTTCTCAGAGCTTTCATAACATTTTTGCCTTTGTCCAAGTCGTTTTTTTCGTAGTTTTCTATTAAAATCCCTAACATATGTACATTAATCGTTTTCACAGATTTAATTAACAAGTCATTCCAAAATGGAATTTTTACACAATGCCTTAAGACATCTATAATAATTCCTCTGCACAAGGGCGACGATAAGGATTAAGCTTCAAACTATCCTATTGCACTTCTATCTACTCTATCCAAGATCATTGAAAGACTGGTCAGAAGGAGACTTCTATTATTTCTGCACAAATATGAAGTATTAACTAGCCACCAATTTGAACAATCTCCATTTTACAGCATCAATTTTCTGTGATATCTCCAGAGCATTCGACTGTGTAAGTCATAACATCCTAATTAACAAGATACAGCACTACGGAATTCGGGGGGTTCCGCTGAGATGGTTTAAGTCGTACCTTAGTAACAGAAGTCAGTGTGTGAGGGTCAATGCGGCTGTGTCTTCTTGCAGGCCGATGGATTGTGGAGTTCCACAGGGTTCGGTGTTGGGTCCTATTTTGTTTTTGCTATTTATCAACGACATTACGTGCCTAGACATCAGCGGTAAAGTATGTCTCTTTGCTGATGATACTAGTTTCACTTGGTGCGGCCCGGATAGTGTGGCTCTTCATAGTACCATATCCAAAGACTTAATCACCATCAAATCATGGTGTGACTCTAACCTGTTGTGCTTGAACACTGCGAAAACTAAATCTGTGTGATATAATGGTGCGCTGCAGTCTTTTGAACTTAACTTGCGTTAAGATCAGTTTGCAAAGAACTTAACTTGTCAACTTCCATAACAGTCTACTTTTCACTCGTCAAATCCCATCTTCGAGACGCTGTGTAACGCAATTTGGGCGTATTTTTAGATTACAAAAAAGAGCTATTCGATACTCTCTGAGATTGCACTATAGAGTCCATTGCCAGGACTACTTCAGAAAATTTTAAAGACTAACACTACCTTCCTTATTCATATTGGAATCGGTTCTGCTTAATCCGCAAACATCTGTCAGATGTCTCTGAAAGCATTACATAACTATCTCCTTAGAAACGCCGAACATGATCTTTATCTGCCAGCCCCATCCTTCGAATTAATCAAAAGCTCGATTATATACAATGCAAAAAAAATGCACAACCATCTGCCAATGGAAACGAAATTGCTCTCATCCCTTCCTTGATTCCGTAAAGACCTAAAGACGTATTTGTTAGAAAAAGCTTTTTATACAGTAGGTGACATTTTTAATGTGCATTAATTTTTGAGCGATTCACACACTGGATGGTAGTTAGTAGTTTGTATTTTGTGTTTTGTATATACAGGGTGGTCCAACGAAAAGTTTGCACCTAGCTTTTCTCTTTTTTTTGTAGTCGAATGCGAAAATGCTCGGACACGTCGATTTTGCTTTTGAGGGGGACACATTTTAAACATATTTTTCGATCTGCGCCTTTAACCCCCTAGCGGGGGTGAGTAACAACCCTAAAATTTTAAATGGAAAGAGGGGTCTAATGACATATCATTTGAAAGGACACAAAATTGTCTTTCTAATGATACCCTATTTGTCGAATTTTACTAAAACAGTTAATACGAAAACGACTTTAAAGACATTAAGCCGATAATTTTGGTATTAATGAGAAATACAAATAAGTTTTAATTATTGCGAGTGAAAACACCTGCAATCGTTAGTACATTCCAATGTTTGTTAGTTTTAACATTGCTTTGTAAAAAAAGTAAACAAGCTGTTAAATTGATTTATTAAAACGTTACATTAACAAATGTTGAAAATGTGACCCATTTGATTCCATACAATAATACAGATTTTGTTCAAATCTATTTCTAACATTTTGTAGCATATCAGGTGTTATGTTTCTGCACTCTTCTGTAATGCGTTGGCGAAGATCTTCTATGGACTCGGGCTTCGTGGCAAAACATTTATTTTTTAAGTGCCCCCAAAGAAAAAAGTCTAAAGGCGATAAATCCGGTGACCTGGCAGGCCATTCAATTGGGCCCCTCCTTCCAATCCACCGTCCAGGGAACCGGTCATCTAAGAACTGTCTTACAGGAGCCACATAGTGCGGAGGTGCTCCATCTTGCTGGAAATAAAGCCGATCAGCAGTATGATTTTGGTCATCTTCTATTATTTGTGTTATTAAAGGATCAATTGTGTCTTCAAGCATGTTTAGGTACACTTCACCAGTTAAATTTCCAGGAATAAAAAGTGGTCCTATAATATGATTTCCTAATATGCCACACCAGACGTTTATTTTTTGAGGATACTGGGTATGAACCTCACGGAATAAATGTGGGTTACTGTCATCCCAGTAACGGCAATTGTGCCTATTTACAGCTCCATTCAAATAAAATGTGCATTCGTCGGAAAAACAAATGTTAAATAATAATTGCGGATCTTCAATTAAACGCTGGCTCATTGCTTCACAAAATTGCAGCCTTCTATCAGGATCATCCTCATTTAGTTCCTGTACTAATTTGATTTTGTACGGATGAAATTTGTACGCTTTTAAAATTCGTATTATGGACGAACAGGAGACACCTGAGGCTTCAGCTAGTTGACGGGTACTTTGACTATGATCCATTTCAACATGCCCTAAAACAGCGACTTCCACAGCTTCATTTCTGATCGGTTTCTGCGGCTGGTGTTTTACATTACAGACAGATCCGGTATCTACAAACTTTTTAACTAACTTGCCAACGTACACATCATTCACATTTTTATCGGGATGTCTCTCATTAAATAAGCGAGCCGTAAGTCTAGCACTACTATTATTTTGAAAATAAAGTTTAACAATTTCAACTCGTTCTAGAATGGAATAAATCATTTTGTACGGTAAAAGTAAAATAACTTGAGAAGCAACCAAACTGAATCAATGAAAAGACTAAAATAAACGGTGTAAATTCTTTTCCTACACGTATCTGCAGTTTTTATTTCAACAAAAAACGCAAACGATTAGTGAGGAATTTAGTTCTGATAAATAAGATAGTGTTTTTGAAATCCCGTTTTTCTTCAAAGTAAATAATTTAGAAATGATTGTAGTTGTTTTCAGTCGTAATAATTAAAACTTATTTGTATTTCTCATTAATACCAAAATTATCGGCTTAATGTCTTTAAAGTCGTTTTCGTATTAACTGTTTTAGTAAAATTCGACAAATAGGGTATCATTAGAAAGACAATTTTGTGTCCTTTCAAATGATATGTCATTAGACCCCTCTTTCCATTTAAAATTTTAGGGTTGTTACTCACCCCCGCTAGGGGGTTAAAGGCGCAGATCGAAAAATATGTTTAAAATGTGTCCCCCTCAAAAGCAAAATCGACGTGTCCGAGCATTTTCGCATTCGACTACAAAAAAAAGAGAAAAGCTAGGTGCAAACTTTTCGTTGGACCACCCTGTATATTGAACTGTACAATATTTACTTAATCAATTTAATTTACTTTAAGTATCTTAATTGATTTATTTATTTATTTGACGATGTACCAGTATTTATTAATTATTATTCTTATGTTTTATATGTTTTGTTTACCTGTCTACAAATTATTTTTAATTTTTTGACAAATATATATTTATTTTATTTATCTCTCATAGAGTTCATAAAAGTTCAACCAATTCTAATTTACAAAACAACATATTATCAAATTACATCTAACAATTAATTTAACAACCATACGTACATGGGACTAATTTCAGCAATAGTAGGAACAATATTTAATCCAATTTGCAACACCTAAGTAAGAGTGTCAGTTACAGAAAAGTACTTAATTTAACTTGCAAACTGCTTCGTCTGGAGACTTCCCACTCTTTAGTTAGAATCTATGTGGCAATGTATGAAATTTGTACACTGAAGGTGAATGTTTTTACTTTCAATTACACAGCTCTACTAGGTAAATACGTATTAAGAGCAACGAAGGAAACGTTTAATAATTTCTCGCTCAAAGTGAACGAACATTTGCTGAAACTTAATTAATAGCCTATGTTGTAACGTTTACAGGAAATTAGGGAAAAAGAATTTTTAAGATTAAAATTAGGGATGTTATTCATCTGTGTCTCAAGTTACAACTCTCCATCAAGTTCTAGAGCTCTTATGAACTCCACTAGCTTGGGTTGTGTTCGAGAAAGAAGCCAACCATATACACAGCCAACGTATAAGAGGGACCGACAATCAGTCAACCGTCGATAACGAACAGTGTAGTGACATATAAATAAATAGTGAAAATAAATATGGTTATATTAGTTCGTTTAAGTTATTAGTTTGTTTAAGTGTTTAGATATTGAGTGTAAATAAAGTTACAATAATTATCACATTTATTTACTAACGAAAAAAAAAATACATACATAATACAAAATAATGTATTTATCAATCTGCAAAAAGGAGTTTTGATCTAAAATTAACCCCCTTAAAGAAACAAAAAGTCAAGTTAAGTGCCCGAATATTAATAGTGTTACAGAAAATGCATAAAAACAGCAAAATTACATTTACATTTGACCAAGTATTTGAGGCAGGCAGAGATGAAGTCTCAACAAAAATAAGCAACTAAATAAATCAATAAAGGAACCCACAACTACTTTAAAGCATCAGGCGACTGAAGGTGCATCATTTGATAGTGTTTTCTTTAAGGTTGCTAGTGTGTAAAAGTTCCTTTTCCAATCCATTTTGTGACTTCACTTAGAGATGGGATGTGTTTGATCAGAGATGACCAGGCTCACTGATTCTTGTTTCTGCCATATCCAGCTCCACCGCAGTATTTTGGATTTATAGTCCCAAGTCCCCAAGTTAGATTCCTGCACACGATCAGAGCTTTTGTTGCTGTACTAACCATTATTTCCACAGGCTTATTCCAAAGAAGTTTATTATCAAGGGTGATTCGTAGATGGCCCTATTTTTTTAATATATTTCGCGACAAACTGGCAATGATTTCAAATATAAAACATCTTATTGTTATATAAGACATCTTATTAAATGATTTTGATATAAGGTTTGTTTGCTCTAAAATGCATAGTTAACTATATAGATACTAATTTTAAAAGTCAAAAAACATGCCCCATTATAAGCAATTTTTTATAGTTACGCCAATGCGTTTAATTAAATACAACCTAAAATATTTAACCTAAACAATTAGACCACATTGACATTCGAAAAAAGTGTAAAATGGGGTAAAAAGGTTAGAAAAAAACGTATTTCTTATACGTAGCAGAAATATTCACTAGTTATTTATAGCTTTGATAGAATATAACCTATAAAATGTGTTATAAATAACTGTAAAAGAGGTCAAAATAAAAAAATATATACTTCCTAAACTTATTCGAAATACGGAATAATTTTTCATAGTTGCGATAGAATATAACTTAAAAAATGTTACATAAATGAACTGGTCCACACAGGCGTTCGAAAATAGTGTAAAAAAGGGTGAAAAACGAAAAAAAAATACCTACAACAAGTTTGTTTACATAGGCGTTCATAAATAGTAGAAAAGGGAGAAAAATAAATCTTATAATAAAACTAAAAAAAATCAACTATTTTGCGTACAAGAACTTGGCCTAGAAGATCTGAAATATAAAATATGTACATATAAATAGTGCCTCCAAAGAGAAGAAAAAGGAACAAAAGCAGATACTTAAAAAAAATAGCTGATGTCTAAAACAAAAAAAATATAAATATAAATTTTAGATAAATGACAAAAAGGTCATAAAATTATTACTTTTACACTTAAATATGGAGAGCTATTCGTGCCTCAAGGGCAACAGTTTATTTATTATTTTTTTTAATTAACGAATTTTTTTTTTTAATTTGTAATCAAGAATACTGAATGACCGTCGATTTTGCGCCCCAAAAATTAGCTTTGATAATAACAAAAAAGACTAGAAATTAAATTCACTCTTTCTATAGAGTTTCAACAGAAATAAAATTAATTTTAAAAGTAATTAACTGCATGCAAAACGGTGGGTGAAAAAATTCATTAGCCAATACACAGAGAGAGGTGAATCCACCAATTTATCTCCCAAAACGTGTAGGTAGGTTAAAGTATTATGATATTTGACAGGTTCAGTCGCAAAACGCTATAACTCCTATATTATACGATTTTTTTTTCTTTTTTTTTGTTAATACAGTTGGTAATTCTGTTTGTTTCCGAACACTAAGTGGATAGGGGATTATAAAGGGGTTGTCTTTTGTTGTTTTAATCCTCTGTGTTCGATTTTATGGCATTGCATTGTGTTCTGTTGTATTTTATTGTTTAAAAAGTTTAGTACAATGGGGAGTTTAAGGGAAATTTTCAATGAAAAAAAAAGCAAAAAAGAAATGAATCACGAATAACTCTGAAAGAAATATTTAACAACTACGCACTAACGAGCTAATTAATGGAATTAGAATCGAAGAATATCAAACTTAATTATTCTGTATTAAAATGAAACTTACTGACCTTTATTACTGTAGATAATTATATTGAAAAACACGCTCTAAATGACCCTTTTGTTGACTAAGATATCTAATGGTTTCTAGAATATTCTTTGAAAAAGAACATGTGGTTGTAGTTTACACGAAACATGACATGAAGACACTTTATTGGCTTTGACCAAAAAGGGTCCTTAGATAATAACTTTACCATTTAAAAACATGTGCTGAAACGTTTACAATCTTTAAAATAATATACTTACAGCAAAAGTATATATTTCTTAGAAAATGTATAATAAAATCCATATAGTTTCGCTACAAAAACTATTGAGAAAGATAAAAACCATCTTACATATGGCACGGAATTCCATACTGCCAGTGGCGTTTTTTTTTATTAACTTGCTACCCTAACGCCACTAGACTTAAAGATGTTTTAAATAAATTGAATTTTATCAAAATCTAGCCTAATTTTCATCTTTCAAATACTTAGGAAGTATTTAAGTCATTTTGACGAAATTAACTCTAAAGTGTAATAATAGATCATATTTGGTATTCCAATTACAATAAACGTTTTGACATACGAACGCTATTTGTGTTGTACAGTAACTTAAAAGATTCATCTCGGCCCAAAAATGGAATTTAATCGTGAACATTTTCGACCTTCACATACGTTTTCGGCCAATCTTATGCTTTATAATTTAATGGTGTAACAACGACCTGCCTTCAACGTTAAAGAAACGTTTGAAATGTGTGAAACTACACAAACAAGTGTTCATATAGCAAAAACAAAAACATTTTTTTGTGATTGCTTGGGCCGGTTACTAGGTATTTAAGTAGGTATAATACCACTTATTTTTAACTTCTTATTCAAGATTGGAAAAAATATGTTGTAAAACTATTCTGAAACTTATATTTTTGCATAAAAAAAAAAAAGAAAAACCCAACAAATCATTATAAGATTTAATTAACTTGTTAACAAATATTTGGCATTACTCTTGTAAACTTAGAATACCGATAGGTATAGCTAGTTGTAGTAGGAAGTTTTTGAAAAAAACTTTTTTTTCAATTTGTTATGTACACTATGTCCGAGATAAGAATGGGATAACATTGGAAACTAGGAAACGTTAGGACTTACAAGGTCGTTTAACTTAGTGTAATGTTATACAATTTAAACACTTTTTAAATGGTGTTTTCAAAAGTAAACTAACTAAATAGGTATATTAGGGATTTACTTACATATAAAGTGTTTGTTTTACTGTTTCAACTGGTAGGTAAATTAAGGTTAAACCTTTATATATTCTAGATTTTTGAAAATACATTTAGGACGTAATATTCGTTGTTATTTCAATAATTCTAGTTTTACATCAAACGATTCATTGACACATTTTTTAAAAGTATTTGGAATCGTAATAATCAACGTTTTAAAATTTCCCACTTTAAATATTGCTAATAATAATAATTTCACACGTTCTTCTTGGAATTGTGATAACATACTTTATAAACATTATATAAACGTTTTGAATTTTCCCATATTAAGCAATCAGAATTTTTATCTTAACTGTAATTTTAGAATTATTATAAAATACTTAAAAAACGTCATTTTAACGTTTTCTTTGTCGCCTCTAAAAATTATGCGCTTCTAATGAACATTTTCTAACGTTATTTTAACTATAAATATCGGTTTATTATAAATTACATAGAGAACGTTTTATATACGTTTTTAATTTTGACAATGTTTGACACGCGTTTAAAAAACACGTTTTTATTTTATGGTTTATTTATAACACATATACAACGTTACTTAAACATAATAAATGTACGTAGTTGTATTTAGATAATACTCGTAACAACACGTGTCTATAACGTTTAAATTGAACGGTGTAAAATTAAACTTAAAATAAACCGTCACTTTTCTAACGTAAGACCAATTATCAACGATTGACACGTTAAATCACCGTTTAATTTACGTATATGTGTTTACTGGTGAGAGGTCAACGTTTTTCGACACCTGAAGAAGCGGTTGCTGCATTCAGAATGCATGTGTGGAGATATCTCAATCAGAGTGGCAAAAGTGCCTCAACAATTGGTTCAAGCGCATGCAAAAGTGTATAGATCTTCATGGGGATTATTTTGACACACACACAATAAAGTGATTTTCGATGATTAATATTTGTTTTTGTTCTCTAATCCCGAAATATAAAAGGCAACCCTCGTATTAACGTTGTGTATGAACAAACCTTGTAAATTATCCTATAGATTTTTTTTTAAGCTGTTTCCCTAGGATCGGTGTCACTGTTCCGAGGATATGCAAATCACAAAAGCTGTGTATGGAAAATTTATGTGAAAATCCTCTCAAAACTAAATGCGAAAAGGGTGAAATAATAGCTTAGGGTGGTTGGGATATTATGTATATTATGGGAACGTTCAAAAACACTTTTCTTTGGAAAGAATAGAAATATTATTTCGCTGTGTTCTGCAAAGAAATATATAATGTAATATATTTTTTATATTTAGTGCTCGATAGGCATTTTTTTGTGCAAGTACAAAGGGATGGCTTTATTTTGAAGGATTTTTCAATAACGGTGGGTCGATAATAAAAGAAGCTATGTGTGAAGTAACGGGTTTTCCGATAAGAGTGATATGATTTCTTTTAAAAAAAAAACACACTTATTCTTAAGGAAATTCAAAAGTTTTTTATTGAATGTGAAGTACAATCGATACAATTAAGTTCTAAATAAAACTTATCATTCAAATAGCCTCTCGACTTCTTCTGCAGGAATGAATTCGATGACCCAATTTTCGAGCACTTTTTCCACTAAATCAAGTCGTATGTCATGAATGGCACGTTCAATATTGACTTGTAAACCTTGAAGGGAGTCTGGTTTATTTCGAAAGACCAATGACTTCAAATAACCCCACAAGAAATAGTCTAATGGTGTTAAATCACAACTTCTTGGAGGCCACTCAATATCACAATTTTTTGAAATAACCGAATCTTCAAACTTTTCTCGCAATAATTCAATTGTTGCATTTGCTGTGTGGCACGTAGCCCCGTCTTGTTGGAATCAAATGTTGTCAAGATCAACTTCTTCCAAAATCGGCCATAAAAAGTTGGTTATCATCGATCTATACCGCTCTCTATTTACAGTAACGGTGTTACCAGCATCATTTCGAAAGAAGTACGGACCGATGATTCCACCAAACCAAAAACCACACCAAACTGTCAATTTAGGTGATTGTAATGGTTTTTCATGAATAATTTGTGGATTTTCTTCGCACCAGAATCGACAGTTTTAGTTTATTTACCGCACCACTCAGATGAAAGTGTGCCTCATCGGAGAAGATAATTTTCTTAAAAAAATCGTTATCGTTTTCAAGTTGTTCCAAAGCAAAACCAGCAAATTCACGACGTTTACGGTGGTCCAATGGCTTCAGTTCTTGAGTGAGAACAATTTTATACGGATGCAAACCTAAATCCTTTCTCAAAATCCGCCAGGTTGTGCTTTGAGACAGTTCCAATTGTTGAGAACGTCTTGGAATCGACAAATTGCGGTCTGAACATTATGTAAAGAAAGTGTACGCTCAAAATTTTCTACAATTTGACGAATAGCGAGCACACTTGGAAAAGTTGCAGTTGGAGAACGATTATTTTGATAATTTTTTACTAAATGTATTTGTATTCGACCCGTTTACCAATGAGATATTCAAAAATGCGCGAGATGCAAGAAATGCAAAACGTAAAAGATTACAGCAGGATCCAAACAAATGAAAATGCAGTTCATCAAATTTGAATTCAAGTGATTTGACTAGAATCATTGGATTATGGGATGAATGTACATCAGAAGGTTGACAAAAATTTGTTTACCATATTGTAGCTGTTGAGTTAGCTTGGCGAGGTGGTGAACCAGCTGATTGCCTTATAGATTATTTCACGATTGAGAAAAATAATGATGGAACGCCAACCAACCGAATTGAATACAATCCAATATTCAGTAAAACATACCAAGGAGGATCGAAAAGTTGTACAAATAGTAAGTGACTTGTTCCAAATATTGCAAACGAAAGTGTATGCCCTGTTCGGTTATTCCATAAATTATTGTCCAAAAGGGGGAAAAATATTACTTCCAGTCGCGTATTCTTGAGACCAAATTGTTTCTGGAAATCCGAAAGTGACACATGGTTTGACAATATACCGGTAGGCAAGAACACAATTAATATGTTAACCAAATGATCCGCGCAAGTTATTGGTTTGGACACTAAGTGTAAAAAGATATCCAATCATTCGAACAGATCAACTGCAGTTAGCCATTTGGCAAATAAAGGAATTCCTGAACAGCAATTAATAAAAATAACAGGACATAGCAGCTCTAATTCAATTAAACCGTACTTGAATATTAACCAAGAACGCCATGGTGAAATAATCAATACCATGCGAGGAATTTCTTCAACAGTGGAAATTAACAATCCGTCAACTTCAGCAAACTCTTCTTCTAATTTAACATTTGCCAATTGTACTTTGCACAACTGTAGTTTTAAATAAAAATGAATAATATTTGTTTGATGAAAACTAATACATTTTTTATTGAAAATTATTAAACGTCAGATTGACAATCAAATTTTTGATATCTACAAAGTAAAAAATTATTTTATCGAATACTCCTCGGGCCTTCAAGCGAGTTGCTCAAGGATAATAGCCGTCGGCCTGCGGCCTTGGGCTATTATCAAGCAACACGCTTTCGGCATTCTCTATGACAAAATTATCTCTGTATTATCAAGACCCTAGGGGTATTACTACTAATAATAAAACTGAATAATTTGTAAACGTTGTTCTTGCGTATATCTCTCCATGATGACATTGTAAACACTACTGAATACAATGACAAACAAATGACAGAGCATGACATATTACAAATAGCCGCAACGTCGCCTCAAAATCATATCATCCCTATTGGAAAACCTTATATTAAAGAAAAAATTCTAATTATAAGGTTGCAGCTGCTTCTTGTATGTTGTAAGTTTTTTTGAAGAAACCACAAACACGATATTGTTTTTCAAAACTTTTTATAACATAAAAAAGCTTTTACTAAAACCGATATCATCACTACAAGCATTACTATTTACTTGAAGTGGGTGTTCACATATTCTTGCAAGTTCCCGCACTCAGTTGGAGTTGAAAATGAAGTATTGTGTTACACAACATGTTGTGTCGTAGGTACACACTTAAGTGTTGCTTAAGTGCTCTTGTACTTGAACAAGAGGGATCAATGATGGTGGTGTATAATATACACAGTCTACTGTGCCGATTTGCTAATGCGCTATTTTTACACTCTTCGTTTAGTGGATTCTTTGATAAATTGAGGAAAGTAGATATCTGAACTGTTTACAAAGCTTTAGAGAGGTTGCGGTCTTTACCTGGCGATATAGAAAATCAAAAATACTGGCCAGGCATTCCAAATGAAATACTTACTTAAAAAGAATGAATGAAATCTGCTCCATCGAGACAAATGGTAGATAAGTGGATGACATTGATGAAGAGCGCAGTATACGCCCAAATAATAATAATATATTTATTTGCATTCAAATCATAAAAACATACAGATTAAGTAAGAATATCATAAATATATAACATATATAATGAATTGATATGCAAAATGGAGTTGAAAACAATTCATAAAAGTTCTAAGTTCAACCCCAAAATTCACAACTTTAGAACCAAAAAAAAATCTGAAAAGAAAAATTAAACAAAAAATCTATTTGAAATCCAAAAGTCGATTCCTGTATTTAAACTTAAATGCTGTAACCCCTAACTTTTTGAAGTCCTCTGGTATGTTATTGTATAGTATATAAATTTGGTAAGTAAATGATCTCTTAAATAATGAAGTTTTGTGAGGCGGAGGCGAAATAAGTCCGCGAAATCGTAAGTTCAACGTATGAACATCAGTCCTATATTTAATTTTATTAGAGAGGTATGGAGGACGATGGTTATTTATTATATTATGAAATAAAACTAGCGAATGTAGCTTTCTTCGATCCTGCATGCTCAGCCACATAGCCTCCCTCAATTTGTGCGAAACAGGCTCAATTTTTCTAATTCCATACACGAATCTAAGGCATGATCTCTGAACCTTTTGAATTCTGTCTTTGTCAGAACAATCCAGGCACGGTCCATACACAACATCACAGAAGTTTAAGTAGGTTAAGACTAAACTATCGGTAAGTTTTTTTTTCAAAGGTTGTGATAGTAGATGCCTATGGGGATATAACATCTTTAATGACGAATATGCTCTCTGGATATTGATGCTCACATGCTTCTTAAACCGCAATTCGACATCCAAGTCCAAGCCAAGATTTCTTGTTGAAGTTGAGAACTTTAAACTTGAGTTATTTACTTTGATATTCAGTTGCAACTCCAACAGGCGCCTGTTTTTACCAAAGATAAGAACGTCAGACTTAGAGGCATTGATCATGCTTTTGAGAGAGCTCCACAATTCAACAACAAGCTGTAGTAAATTTGACGGTCATCCGCATATATATGCTCCTTGCAATGCTTTAGACTTGACCCTATGTAGCCTGTGTAAATGTTAAACAATAAAGGTGAAAGTATTGAGCCTTGTGGAACTCCACACGTCAGTCTTTCCTTTGAAGATTCCCCATGACATGTTTGAACAAATTGAAACCTGTTTTACAAATAGCTGTGAAAGATTCTGATTGACTATTCAGGAAACCCAACAAATTTCAAAACGGATAGAGGAGTCTCATGATCAATTGTGTCAAATGCCTTGAAATAATCCAACAGAACAAGCACCGTGCTCTTGCCCTGGTCCGACGCACGAATTATGTCATCAACAATGTGCAAAAGCGCTGTAGTATGAGGCCTTGCATTATCCTGTATGAAAAGAAAATCAGGGCCTATACCATATGCTGCAGGAATAACCTGATCTAACAGACTGATATCCATATATCTTGCAGCTGTAAGACTTCCCAATATCACTTCAAGATCGGTTTTTGCGTCCAAACTTATTCCACCAAAGACCATTATCGGACCATCTCCAAATCTGGATACTTCTTGTACAGCAGCAGTGGATTATCGTTCATTCGGACGTCTATACACACGCAATCGGTCATCACAACGAGTGAGATGAAATCTTGATGCGTCTGTAAAAAGTACTGGCCTCCATTGTCGAAGCTGCCATCCCAAATGTTCACGAGCAAAGTGTAATCGCATAGTTTTATGATGGCGAGTTAAAACAGGTTTTCGTACCGGCCGTCTTGGTTTTAAATCTCCCTCCCGTAACCTGTTTCTAACAGTCTGGCTAGAAATGGTTACCTGATGAGCCATCCTAAGTGTACTTTGAAGGTCTTACTACGAAACGTAGACAAAAAAAAAAAAGATGACAGGGAACTAAATGGAAGAGTATAGTTCCGAATATATGATAGTTTGTTTCGAACCTTGTCCCAAGAAAATTGTCGTTAAAATTATGAGAAACAAAGTTCAAGAAATCAAAAAAAAAAAATAAATTGTAACGTTATTAAGCCGTTTCAAGACTTTATCTACCCACTGTATGAGATTTAACTGAAATAACTCATCTCGAAAGAATAAAAAAAGAAACTGCTAAAAAGTTAGTTTGAAATCCATAGTTTATGTTCCCAGTTATAGCATACACAAGCTCCACTAGCATAGAGAGAGACCAACCCATTAACTGCGGTTGTTCTTAATTCTTATAATTTATATTTATGCGAAAAGTTTGTTCGAAATAACCATTACTACCTAATCGTATCGTTTGCAGTTAGCAGTAGTTGTCCTTCGCCCGCATTATGTTATACTATGGGCATTTGTCCCAAAACTTTGCGCTGATAATATCCACAACCCAAAGTGCTGCCCAATTTTTCTACAATGGGATAATGAATTTAGTGCTGTAGCTAATACTGAATGATGTTGTTTAGGGAGTTTATTGTTTTACCTGTGTCTATAGGCTAACTTCTTTGAAGTAGTTGAATATGTATCTTGTTTGTTGGTTCTACTCTGTGCTCATATAAGTAAGAATGAACGTTAGGTCTATCATTCCGTATTTTGAGGATGTTATAGGCTTATTATTATACTCGAGAGGGATTTGAGTAAGTGAAACTAAGGGATAATATTCCCCCCGGTCGTCATTTCAATTTATAACTATAATTTTATACATGTGTTCATATCAGAGGTGGGATGGTTCTTGAATTGTCCCGCTACAACTATTATAATTGGAGTTGTAATAAATTCTCTAACCACGGTGAGTGAATTTATTTGCAAAGGTATAGAACAGCATAGAGGGGGAAATACAGAGTGTTCCATTTAAAATAAGAATGAAATTAGACTTTGAATATGAGGGTTAAGCAATGGACAATGTTCTACAGCCAGTAAACTACATTTTTTCATAAATGACTAGTTAAAAGAAACAGCAGTTTGATCACAGCTAGTTTGATTTGATGTCAATTAATTTTTTTCTCAACCCTTGTATTTTGAGAAAAAATTTAATAAATCGAAACGGCTTGAATTAATCTTATTTTTTATGCATAATCCAAAAATGCAATCAAATACGATTGTATTACTTAACATTTCATTGTCATATATTATAAATCGTTTTTATTTGGATTTACCTCGTATAGTATTCTTGAATAATATTATTTGGCTAAATTAGTATCTAATAAAAAGACGATGTATACTATTTGATTATTTACTTTATGAATTTCCTCGTATTTTCACATAACTTTTACTGTAAATTAAAGCTAAGTCGACTTTTACAAAAAGAGAATGTTTTTTTTATATTGAATAAAAAATAATACAAGATTTTTTAATTTAGCGGGCTTGTTTTAATTATGAACTTCCTCGTAAATTACAAAAGATACGGATATAATTTCGATAGTCAATTCAACAAAAATTAATTTTTTTGGCTTACCAGGTTTGATTAAAAAATAGTGGAAAATTTTTGATTGTAGTCGACTTTTTTGTTTATGACTTTCCTCGTATATTACGATAGATATTGAAATAATTTTGATAATCAATTAAAGCTAGAACTTTTATCTAACTGTCAACAAAAAATAAATTTTTTGGCTTACCAGGTTTCATCAAAAAATATTGGAATATTTTTTAATTTATCGGGCTTTTTTGTTTACGAATTTCCTCGTATATTACAAAAGATATTGAAATAATTTTGATAGTCAATTAAAGCTAGACCTTTTAGCTAATTTTAATTTTAAACAAAACATAAAGCTTTGGGCTTACCAGGTGTGATAAATAAATAGTGGAAGATTTTTGATTGTAGTGGACTTTATTGTTTATGACTTTCCTCGTATATTACGATAGATATTGAAATAATTTTGATAATCAATTAAAGCTAGAACTTTTATCTAACTGTCAACAAAAAATATATTTTTTTGCTTACCAAGTTTCATCAAAAAATATTGGAATATTTTTTAATTTATCGGGCTTTTTTGTTTACGAATTTCCTCGTATATTACAAAAGATATTGAAATAATTTTGATAGTCAATTAAAGCTAGACCTTTTAGCTAATTTTAATTTTAAACGAAACATAAAGCTTTGGGCTTACCAGGTGTGATAAAAAAATAGTGGAAGATTTTTGATTGTAGTGGACTTTTTTGTTTATGACTTTCCTCGTATATTACGATAGATATTGAAATAATTTTGATAACTAAGTAAAGCTAGAACTTTTAGCTAACTTTCAACAAAAAATAAATTTCTGGCTTACCAGGTTTTATCAAAAAATACGAGTAATAGAAGATTTTTGACTTTAGCAGGCTTTTTTTATTTATGAATTTCCCCGTATATTTCGAAAGATGGTGAAATACTTTTGTTATCCAATTAAAGCTTGCACTTTTAGCTATCTCTCAAAAAAAATAAAAAAATTTTGGCTTACCAGGTTTGATAAATAAATAGTGGGAAACATTTTAATTTATCGGGCTATATTGTTTATGAATTTCCGCGTATATTACGAAAGATATTGAAATAATTTTGGTAACAAATTAAAGCTAGAACTTTTAGCTAACTTTCAACAAAAAATACAATTTTTGGCTTAGCAGGTTTGACCAAAAATTATTGGAAGGTTTCATTCATTCAAGCATTCCATTTAAAAAAAACATAACTTTGATAATATGCTACTCTTTTTTGATGCACCCTGTATATTTTAAAAATGTATTCTTAGTAAACTTACATAATATTCCTGCATTATAAATTCAAAATTGCATACAGTTAGCCCATAAAATTACGTGGCGTCTGTGGTGACTGTATAATGGGAACACGTGATTAATATGGGGGATTTTATTATCGATATGCTTAATTTTAATTATTGTAGATTGACTGGCTTGATTTTTGTACAGTAACATCATGTGAGGATATTGAGAGATGGAGTCTATTTCTGGAGTTAGGGATCATGAGCTGATGCCCTGTAATATTAAGATTTCGTGTCAGATTCCTAGCATGAAGAAATTGAGGCAATAATTCGCCGTACTTTGGCTTTGAACTGCTCTATTGTATCTGTATTGTATATATATACAGTAAGGGCCAAAGCTCAAGCAAAATTCGATAACGCTTCCAAAAACTGCTATTTTACGGACTCATTTATACTTCTTTTTCGGTCCAGTCTTGAAACGTCGTCCTGGTATCCTTAACGAAATACTCCTCCAGAATATCCTGTAAATAATTACTAAATTAATATACTAAAGTAGGAAATGATACGTGGACTTTTACAAAGTACATAATCGAAACCTCGTATAAGATTCCCAGCTTCATTGTACAGAATTGCAATAAAACCTCTTTGTTACATGCAGATGAAAAACATAAAAAAAACACACAAAATTACATTAAGAAAATGAAGTGCCAAGCACGACAGAGAAAAGTAATTTCCATTGACTTTTTATATTTTTCCCTTTTATATTCCAGCAGAGCTTTATAAAAAGTTTTCTATGCAGTCGCATAGTCATAAAGTATAGTAGACCTCATCCCATGTTTGTTTTTAGCAGAGATGGAAACAACACAATTAATTCGTCAATCCTTAATTAAAGAACACTGAACCAAAAATGTCTCTAAATATAACAACCACGATTGTCACATTAACAATTTTTTTGACAAAATCTAGCTTAAGTAGCAGTACAGCGCAGGATGTCTTCGGCTTAAGCAACAAAATTTTGAAGGATTTAAGGAGCGGATTGATTTGCCCTCTTGCGCGATTAGTAAATATGTATTTTGTTCGAAGACGGCCCTATCTATGCTATAACCACTCTTTCAGCGCGTCTGTTCAGTAGTAATACCCCTAAGGTCTTGATAATACCGAGATAATTTTGTCATAGAGAATGCCGAAAGCGTGTTGCTTGATAATAGCCCAAGGCCGCAGGCCGAGGGCTATTATCATTGAGCAACTCGCTTGAAGGATTCTCTATGACAAAATGTTGAGTATTTATCAAGACGAGGAGTATTCGATAAGATATTTTTTTACTTTGTAGATATCAAAAATGTTATTGTCAATCTGACGTTTAATAATTTTCAATACAAAATGTATTAGTTTTAATCAAACAAATATTATTCATTTTTATTTAAAACTACAGTTGTGAAAAGTACAATTGGTAAATGTTAAATTGGAAGAAGAGTTTGCTGAAGTTGACCGATTGTTAATTTCCACTGTTGAAGAAATTCCTCGCATGGTGTTGATTATTTCACCATGGCGTTCTTGGTTAATATTCAAGTATGCAAGGGCGGATGATTTGGTTCACATATTAATTGTGTTCTTGCCTACCGGTATATTGTCAAACCATGTGTCAGTTTCGGATTTCCAGAAACGATTTGGTCTGAAGAATAGGCGACTGGAAGTAATATTTTTCCCCCTTTTGGACAATAATTTATGGAATAACCGAACAGGGCATGCACTTTCGTTTGCAATATTTGGAACAAGCCACTTACTATTTGCTTGCTTTTCGATCCTCCTTGGCATGTTTTACTGAATATTGGATAGTATTCAATTCTGTTGGTGGGCGTTCCATCATTATTTTTCTCAATCGTGAAATAATCTATAAGGCAATCAGCTGGTTCACCACCTCGCCAAGCTAACTCAACAGCTACAATATGGTAATTTTTTTTTTGTAAACCTTCTGCTGTACATTCATCCCATAATCCAATGATTCTAGCCAAATTACTTGAACTCAAATTTGATGAACTGCATTTTCGTTTGTTTGGATCCTACTGTAATCTTTTACGTTTTGCATTTCTTGCATTTTTGAATATCACACTGGTAAACGGGTCGAATACAATTTTGAAGTCATTGAAGTATTTTTCCTGGAGTAGCCTACTCGTAGTATTCCAAATTGTTTTTACAGTTGCTTCTTTATATTCAGTTCAGTCAGCTTTTCTCATATTTACCGCATAATCTTTCAATATATTAGCCAAATTATGTAAACTTGTTTCAGCATTCACTTCGTATTCTCTGGTCGCACAAAACTCGAGAAATATTTTCCATACATATTTTTTTGATTTGATTGAATTTTTTGGTATATTATTAGATATAATATTTTCGCGACACATCCAACTTTAGAAACGGCAAATTGTTGGACTGATGATGAGCCACCTTGTAGATATAATTTACATGACTTAAAAGGAATGTAAATTTACAACAAAGCACCTTGTTCAATCTACTGTGATTGTGCAGGAGATGATAAAAGCATCAAATTGTATTAAACATCATGCATTGCTGATAGATACGATTATTCTACATTTCTGTTCTAGATATTCCGCAACAACATCAAAACCGAAATGATAATGACAAAGTTATAAATCGGACGTGTCGCTCGCTTCCATAGATTATAATGGAAACGCGGGTCTTCTGTTGAGGCGCATCCCGCTCTCTCGTTTGTTCCATTTTAATATTATTGAAGATCAATTATTAATGTTTCCCTTACTTGCACTCACATCATGAATTATGTGGAACTTTATGGGGCGAGCGGAGCGGGTTCAGTATACAGGGTGTCCAGAAACTAATGGACCAAACGAAAGGCACAAATTCTTCATGGCAAAACGATGTCAAAATAATGCGATCCGTGATTTCGAAATCTCCTTCGCTGTCCTGACGCAAATCTGCTTGTCCTGCAGGTAGAAGTCTGCTCGCTTGATCATCGCTGGTGGGTATCCTAGTGTGTGCATCTTATAGATGAGTCCTTCCTGTCGAAGGCTCTGGCCACATCCAGAAATACGATTCCCGTGACTTGGCCCCAGTTCAGTCCTTGTGCTGCATGCTCAACGAGTCTTAACAGTTGCGACTCCGTGTTGTGATTGGCTCTGAACCCAAACTGCTCATCGGGGATTACTTCCAGTTCGTCCGAGAACTCACGAAGCCGCCAGAGGATAATTCGTTCTGCTATATTGGACAGGGCGTTCAGTAAACCGACGGCCTGTAGTTCTGAGGGAACTTCAGGTCCTTGCCCTGCTTAGGTAGCATCACTGCTATAGGCTCCTTCCACTTCGCGACCTGGTGCCTTCTTTATCTTCAAATGATGGATTATGATCCGTATTTCTTCTGTGGTTGCTGGTCTTAGTGGATCTCCTTCAATGTCCCGCCGCCTGACCTATCTGACAAACCTGTGGGCCTCGTCCTCTAGGGCCTCGTCGTCGTCAGGATGTATATTCTCCCTAAACAAAATATCAGGCCATGTATGTTAATATATCAAGAGTTATAGCTCGTAACTCAGAAGGTGTCAGGCATTCTCATTAGGGTCAAATAATTTCTGAGGAAGAGGAGTATTAGAAAAAAAAAATATAGAATAAAAAAAAATTAAAAAATCCAAAAACCTTAGGCGCCCCCCTCCCCTACTTACCATTTAACCACCAGCAGCCACGCCCACAACTACCTGAGCCATCTCATAATCCGAAATTTACATCATTACGTCACAAACGGTGTAAATGACGTAAACGGCGTAAATGACGTTGACGTCGTATATGCTGTAAACGTCGTAAGTGACCCGCGTAAACCATAAAAGAGACTTAAACGTCATTTAAATCGTTTATGAATGACGATTTATGAAATGGCTCAGGTAGTTGTGGGCGTTGCTCCTGGTGACTGAATGGTAGATAGAGGAGGGGGGAGCCTAAGGTGTCTCAATAACTACTGTTCTGATCAATATTGTGTCGCAAGTATATTATTTGAAAAAGGCTGCTGACGCGCTAGTGCCCAACCTACCCAATCAACTGTGGTTACAAACTCTTTTTAAAGATGTCGTTTAACCCGAAACTAATACAGTCCCTTTTGATTTTATATCTAATTATTATAATGATTTATAAAACAAAAAACGACTTTTAATTCATGTAGGATTTGTGTTATTGGATATTGCAAATACTTTTATTATTTCGAATAAAAGTAAACTTGTCTTGTGGTCTTCCACCACTGAAGAGACGAATTGAAGTCGAAACAGAACCCGAACGCCTTGTTTAATGACCAGTCAAACTGGCTAATTTCAAAATGGTTACAATTGGCGCAGTCGGTAGGATTAATTAGTTTTCTATGTATAGGATCAGTTTTTTATTAATTAGATTGGTTTTTGTAGACCAGGATTAGTTTTTTATGAACAAGATTAGTTTTTTTTTGAACAGGATCAGTTTTTCTATAGACAGAATGCATTTATTTTTGTATCAGATGCATTGTTTTTCGTATAAAATTGATTCTTGTATATGATTCAGTTCATAGAGAATTTTCATGTTTCTTTTATTGTTTTTTTTTGTTTTCAGTTCATGTTAGGTTATTATTTTTTATGTTTCTTTAAAAGTTATCGTTTTGCGGGTCAGTTTAATTGGAAGAAGTTTTCTTTCATTCAAAAGTACCGTATAGCCAAAAGGAGAATTTAGGAACATTTGTGAACAATCTACTTAAATAATATTCCCAAACTAATAGAACATATCTATAAAACCCAAATATATATACAGGGTAGGACAAAAGTAAATTCTATTGCCCGCGTGTCTTGTTACAGTCTTTCTCGTTAACCTTGTGTATAAAGTAGTGACCGGTCATGATTTCACGAGCTGATCTATTTCTCAATCTTTTAGACAAACTAAAAATAATGAAGCAAACATTGCACTTAAGCTAGTCAACTGTACAGAGAGAGAGAGAGAGGCATTTATGCTTTTCATTATTTCAATAAACACTCGTTAAAACTAATTGGCGACCTCCGTACAATTTCATTTCAAAAAAATGGCCTCCCACTCCCTTATACAATCGCCTAGCTGCTCATATTGTTCATATACACATATCGACAGCAAATTCAGAGCATTCCGTTATGTAATTAGGCTTGAGCGTTGGTTGGTTTTAATTAAATCCTGCATCCTCGCTCTTCGCTGGTGCTTCTGCCCAAATTGTATGTTCACATATATGTAAGAGAGGAGTTTTGGGAGAGTAACAGCGTGCCAATTTGGTGTATAGGAAAGTTTGAGTTTGCCGTTGCCAATATGATTATGAAGCGTTTGATAACAGACCCAGGCTTTCAGCGGAATTGTTATTTATTTGTCCTACAGGGTTGATTTGCGTGTTATCAACCCCAATAGAAACAGGGTGTGAAAGTTTACATTTGATGTATCAAAATATAAAAGAGGTGGACGTCTCAGTCTGTATATATGCCCTGTACCTGGAATAGGAACATGTCATATCATTCATTCTTTCAGCATATTTAAATAAATCATAGACCACTTCAGCGCTAATTTAATTAAAATTAACAATTGAAGCCTTTGCTGGAGGAGTATATCTTTACAGAAGGTGCCGTTTTAAGATCAAGAGATGACACAAGCTTTTCATTCTGTTGCCCCTGTATAATTTTCTATTGCAATTTATCTCTGCCAAAGCAGTTAAAATCTTTTACTATTATCCGTTAAACTAAATCTTTAGATCACGTCGTCTATGTAGCTAGTAGTGTACGACGTACATTTTGGCCGATAGAGACAAATTACCCGTTAAAACTTATACGATGCAATGTGACGACAGAATGTGCTTTAAAGCTTCTAAAACTGTAGACGAAGAATATAGTCTCGTAAAGATATTATACCTTTTCTTGGTATATCTAGCTAAAGTAGAAGATTTAAAATTGAGTGCGATAGCTTTTTTTTTATCACTGTCGAGTGGAAAAGAGTTGAAGGTTCTCACAGAGTAAATTAACATAATTTTGGTTGATTTTAAGCGATTATTGACCAGTTTCTCGATAAATTTAACAAAATAGACTCCTTGGAATAATTAAAGCTTGCAGTCTACGCAAGTTGAAGAGTCGGCCGCCATTAAACCTGTAGAACTCTATTCTCTTCGGCAGTTCATCCTTAACAAGTTGAATGACCGTTCCCACAAACATCGAAATATCGTCCACAGAGCCTCACGATTAATGGAGTCGAACGCCTTGACAAGGTCTATAAAAACCATGTATAGAGGACAATTTTGCTCCTGCGACTTTTCCTATATTTGCCGGGCACTAAATATCATGTCGGCTGTACTCTTTGGTCTAAACTAAAACAATTTAAACATCTTTTAAATGGTGTTTTCAAAAGTAAACTAACTAACTAACTAAACTGACTCTTGTTCATGACGTCACAAATTAAGCACTTTGTCCTTTAGTAGAGGTGTTTTTCTAGAATGAGTCCATGTGAGGGTAAAACGATAAATAAACCAATAAATATCAAAATGTTACTGTTGCCAATCATCCACAACTTGCGATACCAATAGATATGATATTTGTTGTCCTATTTTGATGAATTGTACTGCCATTGCAATGAAATACTCTCCATAATATTGTGAGAAACGCTGTTATGATTGGCCGCACTGATTATTACTGCTATTATTGCAGTATTTTAACTGAAACAAAACATTCCGTGTGATATATTGCTTGGGTAATGCCTAGAACTACATCCAATATTATTACAAACAATAACGGGAAATTAACATTAATTGTTAATGATGAAATTACGTATTCCATCTGTTTCCTGTTCTGGGGTGGCTCATTTTCAATACAATAAGATTATCTATTTCCAAAGGATGGTGTGATTGAAGGGGTAGTATTGACAGTAGAGCACGGAATGGTAAGTGGTGGGGGTATTATAATACAGGGTGTTCGAAAATGACGTGTACAACGGAATAGCACGAATTCCTTGACCGAAAATATTATGATTAGCGAACAAAAACAAATATTAATCATCGAAAATCACATTATTGTTTTTCAAAATATTCCCCATGAAGATCTATACACTTTTGCATGCGTTTGAACCAATTGTCGAAGCACTTTTGTTACTCTGATTGCATTTTGAATGCGGCAACCGCTTCTTCAGGTGTCGAAAAGCGTTGACCTCTCAGTTTGCTTTTTACGTAGGTACAGGAATAAAAAGAGGTCATTCGGTGCCAAGTCAGGACTATACGGCGGATGACTCATCAAATCGATGTTTTGGATGCTCAAAAATGCAGTTGTTTGAGCCGATGTGTGAGAGCTCGCATTGCCGTGGTGAAGAGTGATCCGTCTTCGGCGGTTGGTTTTCCTGATTTCTTGGAAGACAACTGGCAAACAAATGGTTGTGTACCACTCAGAATTGACTGTTCTGCGTTGTTCTAGTGGTACGGTTGCGACATGTCCAGTTTTTCCGAAAAAACAGGCGACAATTTGCTTGGAAGTGCTTCGTGCGCGAAAAACTTTTGTTGGATTTGGCTCATCTTAACACACCCATACAGTCGACTGCTGTTTACTTTCGGGCTCATACGTGCAAATCCACGATTCATCACCTGTCACGATGTCATAGACGTGTTTCGAAGCACCGCGATCGTATTTTTTGAGCATTTCTTTCGACCAATCAACACGAGCCTTTTTTTGAGCGATTGACAAATTGTGTGGGATCCAATGCGAACAATTTTTTTTGACAGTCAAATGTTTATGCAATATTGAATGTATGCTGGTCCCATTAATGCCTAAGGTTGTCTCAATCTCTTGATGGGTCACATGACGATCTTGCAATATCAGTTCGCGCACAGCATCAATGGTTTTCGGAACAACAACTGATTTTGGACGACCTTCACGAAATTCGTCTTGGAATGAACTACGACCACGATTGAACTCACCATACCATCGCCAAAAATTGAATTAAGTTCTTCCATGCACTGTTGCTGAGTTAATCCATGTCGAAAGTTGTAAAAAATAATCGCACGAAAATGTTCACGATTTAATTCCATTTTTGGGCCGAGATGAATCTTTTAAGTTACTGTACAACACAAATAGCGCTCGTATGTCAAAACGTTGTGAGTACGTATAACCTCAAAAATGTTCAACTTTACGATAGAGCTGTCAGTTGCCAGATTGCAACACCAGGGTTGCCAAATCCCGAAATATAAAAGGTAACCCTCATATTTATATGTATATTAAGTACTGATTCAGGCTTGTAGGGATTTAGAAATCATTTTTTTGTCTCGAAACTGTTTGATAAACAAAATTTTAGTAAGAGAGTAAATATTATTATCTTTAACTTTATTGCCATAAAAGAATCACAAAAGTTCTTGTAGACAAAGTCATACTTAAATTAATATATAACAAAGACGTATACAAGTACAAAAGATTAATGTAATTAATCGTTTGAAACACAATATAACAAGAATATTTTAAAAACATACGTAAACCTACTACATTATGTTGTCAGTGTTAGTAGGAAGGCAAGAGTAAAATCTCAAATCCCCCAAACATTCATGAAGTAAAATATGTAAATAACAACACAACATAAATAAATATATAAATGTAAGTAGCAGAACAGAAAAGACATAATACATTAAAATCATCAAACCAAGCCAAAAGCGGATCAACACAACAAAATCAAAACAAACATTACCACGCATCAGCAAAGTAGTCCTCCAGCGAGTAATAGGCCTTCTCAAGAAGAACGCGCTTAACAGCCTCCCTAAATTGCTTGGGATTTTTTACAGTCGTCAAGTTTGGCGGCAAATGATTGTACATTCTGCGACTGTCATAAAGGAGTGATTTCTTTACCAAGGTAGACTTCGGTATAGGCAAGTGCACCCGCTGAACTAGTCTCGTGGGATAAGGGTGACTAGGTGGAGCTGAGCTGTTAATGTTTCTTACATATTTATGAATAAGACATACAGTTTCTAAAATGAAAAGTGATGTAAGTCAATATTCGATGTTTTTTGAATAATTCTCTACAGCTTGCAGTAAAATCTGTCTTACACATATAACGAACAGCCCGCTTCTGCAGTGTAAACGCTACCCCCCAGAACGCTATTCCATATCGAAGACACGCCTCCACTAAAGAAAAATACACATTTCGTGCAACTTTCAGTCCAAGAGCTCCTGACACAACTCTCAAAGCATAACAGCCAGATGAAACCTTCCTGCCCAACAGTTTAACATGTTCATCAAACTTAAGCTTTAAATCAATTTGGAGTCCCAAAAATTTAACACAATTAGGACTATTAATATGGTTATTTTCAAATAGCAAATCATCAAATTTAAAATTAAAAGATAATACATGTGTTTTTGATAAATTAAATGAGAGATAATTCGAATCGCACCATTCCTTTAACTTTCCCAAATCACTTCGAATGTTTTCTGTGACAACATTAGCATCTCTATCATGCCAAAGGAGTGTCTTATCATCCGCAAACAGCGTAAAGCTTCCCGTTAGTCCAATAGTGGTAATGTCGTTAATATAAAGAAGAAAAAGAACAGACCCCTGTGGTACTCCGCAAGGCACACACATACTATCAGACATACCACCTTGAAACCTGACCAGTTGCCTTCGGTCAGTCAAATAAGAATGAATCCAGTCCAAAGGTGCACCCCTAACACCATAAAACTCAAGCTTCCTGAGAAGGATGCTGTGATCTACACAATCAAACGCCTTTGAAAAATCGCAAAATACTCCGGCAACTGCTCTATTCTCATTGAGCTGGGAATAAACATTCTCGAGAAAAGAAAATACGGAATCCGAAGTGCTCCTGGCGCTCTGGAAGCCAAACTGCTCCGATGTTATTATATTATTGGCTCTGAGAAAACTGAGGAGTCGCTTTTTGACTAGCTTTTCGATTATTTTGGAAAAAGTAGACAGTAAAGATATGGGCCTGAAATTTGATGGATTATCAGTTTCACCACTCTTATGTAATGGTATAACCAATGCGGTTTTTAGGCATGCAGGAAATACACCTCGTAAAAAAGATAAGTTTATAGCATCGATTAAGGCTCTAAGAGCAGACAATGGTAAGTTTTTAATTACTGTAATCGCAATTCCATCAATTCCACAAGAGTCTCTCTTCCTGATCTCAGCAACAACCTCAATCATCTCCGCCAAATCCACAGCAGAGAAACAAATTTCTAAATAAAATGGACTATTAACAGAAAAAAACTGGTATTGATTATACAAGGGTTACAAAAGATATAGGTAGATAATTTATTGTGACTCAGCTTTTAAACACACTGTAATTTTAGAAATTGGAGTTTCTTCAATAAAAATACTGTTCTTTATTGTTTGCACGCGTATCTAAAAAATGAATAAAATTTTTTAAATAATTTTCGATTTATTTGAAAAAACGTAAAAAAATATTCAAGTTCTGCGGCGACACAAAACTATTCAATGTATTATTTTAAAGTCTTAATTCTTATCCCACCTATTCCAAACATTGTTTCCTTTAACTCTCACACTTATGCAAAATTAAATTACCATTTCAAACCGGTGTTCTGAGAGAGAAAAAAAAGTATCGTTTTACTCACTAGTCAGCTTATTATTAAAATGTTGGGGGCGTGGTGCGGGTACAATTTTAACAGACGCTGATAAATAATATGCAAATCAGATGTAATATCCAGACAACCACCGTAAACTTAATGGTTTTCCCTTGTCTAATGGTTGGAATAGAAAATGAGAATAAATTAGCATATTTATTGTAAATGTACGCAGAAACGACAACGTATAAGATGATGAGCAAGCATAACAACTACTACAACTACATTCCATTTATTTTTCACAAACAACAAAACATATTACTATTAGCTGTATAATTTACTATATTATCCACATTGTACAGTTAGTTGTAATTGCCTGTCAAGACATGTTTTACTAACTTGAACATTTCTATTAGAGAAATATCAATGGAATAGCTAGCTTTTACTATTTTTTTAATTTATTTCAATTCCACTGAATGATAACATCCCAGTAAACAAATATACGGAAATTAAACGTTGGTTCAACGTGTCAGTCGTTGATAATTGGTCTTACGTTAGAAAAGTGACGGTTTATTTTAAGTTTAATTTTACACCGTTCAGTTTAAACGTTATAGACACGTGTTTTTCTTATTTAAATACAACTACGTGCATTTATTATGTATAAGTAACGTTGTATATGTATTATAAATCAACCATAAAATAAAAACGTTTGTTTTAGGTGTTTATTAAACGCGTATCGAACATTGTCAAAATTAAAAACGTTTATAAAACGTTCTTTATGTAATTTATAATAAACCGATATTTATAACTAAAATAACGTTAGAAGCGCATAATTTTTAGAGGCGACAATGAAAACGTTAAAATGACGTTTTTTAAGTATTTTATAATAATCCGAAAATTACACTTAAGGTAATGTGTAAAATATCCCATAAAAATACGTATTGCTTAATATGCAAAAATGTATTTTCAAAAATCTAGAATATATAAAGGTTTATCCTTAATTTATACCTAACTACCAAACCATAAAACTTCTCTGTAAGTAAATCCCTTATATATTTAGTTCAGTCAGAATACACTAAATAAAAAAATTCTATAAACCTTACATCATCCATATTCCTATCATATTCGTAAGCTAGCGTCTGAAGATTATAATAAAACTCTATTAAAAGCTCATCCTTTCCTCCTTCTTTCTTCCAATCGCCTGCGCGTTAACCTTTACATCTGCATCTTCGTATTCATTTAAAAAATCTTCTACAATGTTGGACCATTGTTTTTTCTTATTCTGCGCTCTTTCACAATATACCTTAAGCCATATGTTTGCTACTCCTTCCAGAAATGACCCAAAATATGTGATCTTTAACGTATTATCCCACCTGTCCGCTCATATGTAGCAATAAACGTACTTGCTGAACCCTTGCATGGATGGAATGTTGGTGGACAGCTGGTGTTTTTTGTGCTGCCTCTACTTCTAAGATCATCCATTTTAACTTTTTCAGTTTTTTCTGCCTGTACTTCTGGTGTTTTAGCTTCGTTCTCTGTTTCGTTGTTGGTATTTAACTTATCCCCCGGTTTTTGACTAGTTAATGTTGCTGTTATTGTGTTATCTATTACTTTATTATGAAGCTCAGAAGAAAATGACGCGTCTTGGTTACCTAACGAGGAAAAATTCTGTTCTGGATCTTTTTTATCCTGACTCCTGGTCTGTACACGGGAAAAATCAAAAACTTTAGAACTTTTAGGGGTTCCTGTCAAGGGAGTTGAAGTACAAGGTGGGCTTCTTAAAACTTTCCTAGAGTTTGTAAAAATATTTGACGCGGACGCTTGTTCTACACCTATTTGGTTCTTTTAAAGGGGCTAGATGTATTCTAGTTTTATTAAAAAATGTTTTCTACGATCTTTAATCTAACAGGACTCTCGATACGTCCCTGGGTCCCTCCTAGTATCATGTTTTCAGACGGAAGCCATTCAGAAGGCTACAATCCTACTAACAAGTGGCTGGGTTTATTTAAGAAACACAACAGTTTAAAAACTAGAAATGAAACGAAGTGAATCAAATAAAACTTAATTACTGTTTATTATAAAAACATACAAATTTTAAATAATGGAAAATGCAAATTAAATCAACATTAAAAATTTTAACATCTTGGACTCACTCAAATGGATCGTCTTCAAAGGAGTAAAAGTTATGTTATACGCGTGATCAAAAACTCTTATTTCGTTACTCTTAGATGAACGGTCTAACTCTTACTTAAGAAAAACATCCCGAGCTTCGCGCGTATCAGGATGTCCGTTTCCTTCGACTGTCCCGTCGGAACTCTCTTCTTTTTAGTTTGTCTCAATTTTTCATTTAATTCTTCTCCCCCTTTCATTAATTTGTTTTATATTTTTGTACTTTTTTATTGGTCCACGCTATTTACTTTTTTCCTACCTAATTACCTATGCTTCTCCTATTTTGCTTAGACCGCAAAAACAAAGTCCAAGCACCTCGAGTGAAAATAGCGACTGTCAGTAAATTATGTATTCCAAAAGGAAGTTTTGTCTAAAATTACTCTCGTTGGAAATAAAAAAACCTAAGGTGATGTAACAGGAAGTATCTTCTCTAATGGAAAAATGAATGTATATCTTTATTAATAAGTAAATTAATTTATAAAATATTTAATAAATCTTGATACTGTGACAATATAATACGTATTTTTTATAGCTCTGTGGCTTGGTCGAAAAAGGACCTAACTATTTTTGTTTGTTAGGACTCTACACTTTGGTACTTACTAGCATAGGCCATAAATCTGACATTCACATAAGCCCTCAAAATCGTCACTTAAGGCCTATTTTTAGAAAGGACAAAACTTTTGACCATTAAACATTGCGAGTATTATGCTTTATTAGCTTATGCTCTCCATATCATATATGTATGTAATATATGTATATATGGAGACTATTAGTTTCATGAAAAAAAATTTTTTTTTTATCTATAATAATAAAAAAACACTGTAAGGAAATTGGTCATATCATTAAAATTTATTAAAAGTTACATGAATATTTCTTACATATCAAAGCTATATATAACTAGTTAATATTTCTGCAATGTTTAAGAAATACGTTTTTTTTTTAATTTTTTTACCCCATTTTACACTATTTTCGAACGCCTATGTGGTCTAATATTTTATGTTCAATATTTTCGGTTATATTCAATTAAATACATAAAAAATTATGCAGTATTTCGGATAAGTTTAAGAACTATGAATTTTTTTAATTTTTGACCCCTCTTTTAAACCCCTTGCGTACGCTCAATGTTTCCTAAAATCTAATCAGCTCCTTGCTATGTCCAATAGTATTTTCGTACCAAATTTGGTTAAAATCTGTTAAGTGGTTTTTGCGTTTTCGTGGATACAGACAGACCGACATTTTTCTAAAACTACTTATTTACGTATAAAATTACCAAAAACAAGTATTTCCGGTGAAATTAAAAAAAAATCATGAAACTAATAGTCTAGAGCTAAAAAGAAGTTTTTAATTGTAAACTAACTGAAACCCAATGAAGAAAGCTTTCGTACAGACTGCACCAAAAATTATAAGGCATTAGTTTACCTCTAGTTTTTAGCAGCACGAGCCGCCAGTGGTATTAGTAGTAACATTTCGTGTAAGAACCACCTATAGCGAAACACAAAAAGCACAGTTCGTGTATTTTGCACAAAACTAGCTCGTTCTATATAATGTTTTCACAAGCTTCTTTTGTCATGAGCTTTTAAGTTTTTATACTCACGCATACAAAAATAGTAGTGAAAGTCATGTTTGTAAAAGATTTTCATCTCGTTCGACATTATTCTTCTCAAAATTACTTTTGTTGTAGATTAACTGTGGTTAGAGGAGTGGAGAGTGGATCGTTTTTATAGCCCAGCCGGAGCTCTTCTTATTTTTTTAATAAGAATAATGGCGAAAACAAATTACTGCTATCTGCTATCGCGATCAGTTTCGGATTTACAGGGCAAAAATACCAAGAACAAGCTAAATTTAATGGTCAAACTGTTGTGCATTTGCCAACGTCTTTGCAGGCCTCTTCGCAAATCGGTCATCAGTACAGTCCTAATTTGACACCGAATGATTGTTTTTTGTTCCGAAACCTAAAGAACAAATTGTGTGAGCAACACATAGCTGCATATTCGGAATTTGAATGAGCAAAATAAAACGAAGCAAGTAAAATTTATCAGGAATAATTTTCTGTCTAACATAAAAGTAATTTGATCTTCTACGTGTGGCAACAATGTCAATACACCAACGAGTAATAGAGTAAGAGAATGAGAAAAGCTACGAGAGAAACCTGAACCCTGAACTAATGTCCACATAGATAGACATATAGAATTTATATTATGTATTCTATTCTATTCAATTGATATTCAGAACTTGAATGCGATGTGGTGTATGGACGTCGCTATAATATAATGCTGACGACAGAGGCGATAGAGGTTAGAGTTACATTATTGAACTTCAGATACACATTGTGTTGGCCTACCACTATAATATGTATCTCTATCTATCCTATAGTAAGTAGTATATAGTGGTGGCGTTCCCTATTCATCTTTGTGACCCACAATTTCAATAAAGTACATTCCTAAACTAGTGTCGTATTTATTTGTTATTTACTAAAGAATTAAAAGCAGCCAACATTATGATGGGTGTTAAAAGTGTGTTCATAACTACAGAAGCTCCTGAAAGCTTTAAAGTTGACAATTTCAAAAAGAAGAAAAGGCAACCGTCCCTGTCGAAGGCTCTGACCACATCCAGAAACACGATTCCCGCCAGTTCAGTCCTTGTGCTGCGTGCTCCACGAGTCGGGAATTACCTCTAGTTTGTCCGAGAACTCTCGTAATTGTAGCTTCACTTTCCCGTTGAGTCTGTTGAGATTTGCTTCGTCATCAGGGGCTGAATCTTCGCTCTGATTGCGGCAGGGATTTATTTGGCGAATTAAAGAAAGTCTCTTGTCCTTTTTTTGGAGGAGGTGCAGTCTCGTAGGGCTCCTTGGATGCTGCGTTCAAGTTGCAAAACCGCGCTGTTGTTAATTTGTCAGGATCAGATTTGGAGGTAGGATAGATCTTGCGTAGGGTTAAGTTAGAATAGCCAATGCCTGATGCAGATCTTTGTTTTCTATAAATATATTGTGACGTTAAACTGAGAATTGAAATAAAGTCGATTTATTATTATTATTATTTAAATACAAACCCATCGATTTCTCCAAGGTCTTCGGCTGTGTTAACCATCGGTTCCTCATTCATAAGCTTCATACAGCTGGTATACCTATCTGCACTTTTGTTGCATGGGATGGTTATCTACTTGCCAAGTCCCTTACATTTAATTTTTAATTAAATTACTCAGTCTTCAAGATCAGCGTAAAAAAATTGTATTTGATTATTAAATAGTGACCCTCGTTGTTACATTTAAAATGCCCTCGTATTTGGTTTAGTTTATCCAAAGTTAATTTAAAATATACAAATTTAACGATCTACCGGGGCTATCTGTTCCCATGCCTCTTTCAATTATAAAAGGGCATCGAATGCAGCGTTTTTTGATACATTTTCCCCTCGTATATCAGACGTATAATAAATCATGCCTGTCAAAGGATACCGACAGTAATAAAAATAACTACAGTGACTGGAAAAAGTATTAAGTTGTGGTTTTTTTGTATTATTTTAAACTAAAATTAGAAAGACTATACCTACAAATTATTCCACGCAAATTATGTTGACTACCCACACTTTTATGCTTGTTTCAGGATGAAGGCAGGACTTTCGCTCCTGCACCGGACGTGACACGTCGAATGGGATCAACTATTACAACAAGCAACTTGGGTAAACCGGAACCATCTGCCTCGCCACCTTATTATCGGTCGGCATCTGCCACAAGTTCCAGCTCAAATTCTACGTCTTCCAGTAAGTTCACAACAATTATAACTTGCCTTGTACTTTACTGAAGTTGCATTTAAAACGTCCCTATCGATTTTATTAGAGTGAATACAGGGAGCTTCAAAATTGTTCCGCCATAAGGCAACAGGAAGATGAAAATAAGAAGATTTAAGCTGACAGTAATTTATCGATGTGGTCTCGTAGGGTGTAAGGACGAATAAATACACTCTTCTTCAGAAATAGTCCTATATACAGGGTTCCTTGTCCCTTAAAGGGCTTAGTTGTCTAGATACAGGGTGTCAAAGTTTCAAATTAAAAATCGAAAATTTGCCATCATTCAAAAACGCCTTCAAATATTTTTTTTCAAATTTAGTGACCGCTATGCTTTAAAAAAGTCATATTTTGACCAAACAGTAAACTTCATTTTAATGTGGTATTGTTTCTTCTTGTAAATAATTTCCATTAAAGAGCTCTTTGAAAATACACTTATGTAGTTTTTGATTTTATAATTTTTGGAGTTTACTCTCCAAAATTATAAACCCAACTTCGCATTTAAGAACTTAAGTAAAACAACAAGCTAAGCTTGTGATACATTAATGAAAAGCTCTCTCAAAAGGCTTTCCAAAAATACAAAAAACAAAATGGCGTCCATAAGAAAATACAAAGTTAACGTAAATATCTCGAAAACAAATGAGGCTAGAAAATTGTTTTAACCTTCATAAAATTCTTCTAATAAAAGTGCCCTAATAATGTATTAACCTTACTACCAGGCATTTACAAGCCTCAGGCAAAAATTAAAAATGCAGAAGTTTGGTTTTTCCTCATCATCTCAAATACTATAAAAGATAATGCAAATCTTAAGGCAGATTTTAATTTGTAATAAAATTCTCTAAAACCTCCCTAATTTAAACGACCTTGTAGCTCTAACTGTTTCCAAGATAGCAATGCATGTAAGCCAAATTTGAGACACACTGTATGTGCATTATTTTGTCTATATATTTGAATATATCGAAGTGCTTTTGCGTTAATTTTAACCGTACTAGGGATACACTTTTTCACGAATACTTTATTGACCGGGACGCTTTGGATTATAAGACTTTGGTCAAGGATCTGGGTGTCTACTTGGATTCTTCACTGAGCTACACCGACCACATCAGGCGCGCGACATCGCGGTCCATTAAGATGTTGGGCTTCATCAGACGTTGTTCGGGGGATTTCAGTCAGATTGGTACATTCAGGGCCCTGTACACGTCCCTTGTGAGGCCGCATTTGGAGTACGCCTCTGCGGTGTGGTCTCCATCTTATGTTTGTCACACTGTCTGTATCGAGAGGGTTCAGCACCGTTTTCTGAGGTACGTTCATTTTAGACTCGGCCGTGAACGACCCGTTAATTTTAACTTCAACTACGGCGTATTGCTGAGTGAGCTGGAGTTGGCTACATTGGGCGCCCGCAGGGTTGTCAGGGATCTGACTATACTATATAAAATTTTAAACAATACTCTTTTATCTTCTAGTCTTTTATCCCAGATTGGTTTTCGTGTTCCCCCTAGACAAAGCAGAAGTTCTGATCTCTTTCACGTCTCGTTCCACCGCGCGAACTACGCTATGAATACCTTTGTCACCAGAGTGGCGCGACTGGCGAATCGTTGTTCTAATCATAACATCGATTTCTTTGCACCATTTGGTGAGTTCGCCAGTCGCTTGAGGAGGGGGTCTAGAGATGAATGGTTTCCCTAATTCTTGTTTTTAAAATTTAAAATGATTTAGCATTCATTAATTCCTTAACATCAGCGAGCGTTGGAGTCCTGCGAGCTGTTGTATGTCGCGCAATTGCTGGTTTTTTGTTTTTTTTTTTATTAAGTTCAATTGTAAGGGATAGTCTAGAGTTATGTAAGTTTTATAATTTCTGTATTATGTTGTATGCTATTGTTTTGTACATGTTGTAATAATGGACTTTGTCCGTAGATTAATAAATAAATAAATAAATATTATAGTACATTATGAAGACTTCAAAAACGGTAACGGAAAAATTGAAACAATATTTTAGAATTTATTAAAAAAAAATCTCGAGTCCGAGTTTATAATATAAAGGTTAAAAGCAAATGTTATGCGGTCCAATTTAAATTTCCTCTCACAAAAACTGTCCCGCTACCCTTAAACAATCACGAAATGGTCAAAGACACACACAACCCTGAAACAATGATTGCTTTATGACCCTCCTCCTATTACCCGTAACGTTTAAACACAACCTGGTGTTTAATTAATAATAATTGTAAGAGGGAAAGGCATTTCAGTTAGTGAAAAGTTTCACATAGCACAGAGATACATATCTGAGCATTACTACTATACCTTGTGAAGACAAATATCCGGAAGGATATGTTAGAACTTTCCTAGTGCTATAATGTATAATGCCTGGCCGTCCAACTTAAACTTATTATTGTTATTATATTAATGTTAACTTTAGAAGTTGAAGTTCTGTGATATAGCGGGACTGAATATACTTGTCTTCCATACCAAATTATAGACAAACACTAAAAAATATACAGAGAGTAAAAAAAACATTCGTTCATTTTCAAATTTTGCAAAATAGCCCTCATCCTTTTGTTCTTTTTGGGCAATACCCTTTCAAGCAAAATTATTTAGACACTAGACTTATTACTTAGTAGTAGTAGATAACAATAATTAAATGTGGCAACTGGCCGTGTATAGACGAGAGACAGTGCCTCGCGCTTAGAATGATTTAATTACGGCCAGTATGGGTGTTTTTATTGACGTTGGCCTACTCTCGTTCTGCGTTCGCCGACGGGCAAGCCACGGGCAGGGCATTGTTGCCTCAATAGATGGCACCGGAAATACTTGTTTTTGGTCATTTTATACATAAATAAGTAGTTTTAAAAAAATCTCTGTCTGTCTGTATCCACGAAATCGCAAAAACCACTTAACAGATTTTCACCAAATTTCGTACAAAAATACTATTGGACATGGCAAGGAGCTGATTAGATTTTTGGAAGCATGAGCATAGGCAAGGGGTTTAAAAGAGAGTTCAAACATTTAAAAAAATCATAGTTTCTAAACTTATCCGAAAAACTGCTTATTTTTTTACTGATTTAATTGAATATAACCTAAAATATTGAAAATAAAATATTACACCACATTGGCGTTCGAAAATAGTGTAAAAAAAGAGTCAAAAACAAAAATAAAATGTTTCCCAAATATACCAGAAAAATTGGCTAATTATATATAGCTTTGATATAAGATAACCTACAAAATGCAGCATAAAATCAATTTTTATTTACATAGGCGTTCGTACATAGTAGAAAAGGGGGTAAAATGAAAAAATTATTTAAAATGTAAAAAATTTTATATTTAACTAGTTGAATTGGTGTTAAAAATACACGACAAAAATTAATGTACCATGGGCGTCCGTAAAAATTCTATAAAAGTGTCAGAAAAAAATTGTATCCGTGATAACTCAAAAACCACTTAACGGATTTCAACTACAATTGGTACGAAAATACTGCAGGATATTTATAGGTGGTGATTAACATTGAGCGTAGGCGAGAGGTTTAAAAGAGGGTCAAAAATTAAATAAATCATAGTTCTTAAACTTATCCGAAATATTGAATAATTTTTTGTGCGATTAATTAAATATAACCTAAAATATTTAACTTAAACAATTAGACCACATTGACATTCGAAAAAAGTGTAAAATTGGGTAAAATAGTTAGAAAAAACTTATTTCTTAAACATAGCAGAAATATTTACTAGTTATTTATAACTTTTTATAGGCGTTCGTAAATAGTGTAAAAGGGATCAAAATAAAAAAATATATACTTCCTAAACTTATTCGAAATACGGAATAATTTTTCATAGTTGTGATAGAATATAACCTAAAAAATGTTACATAAATGAACTGGTTCACACAAGCGTTCAAAAATAGTGTAAAAAAGGGTCAAAAACGAAAAAAAAAGTCCCAAATATAACAGAAAAATTGGCTAATTATATATAGCTTTGATATAAGATAACCTACAACATGCAGCATAACAATTTTTTTTACATAGGCGTTCGTAAATAGTAGAAAATGGGGCAAAATAAATTTTATAATAAAACTAAAAAAAATCAACTATTTTGCGTACAAGAACTTGGGCTAGAAGATCTGAAATATAAAATATGTACGTATAAATAGTGCCTCCAAAGAGAAGAAAAAGGAACAAAACCCGATAGTTATAAAATTTAGATAAATGAAAAAAACGTCTTAAATTATTAGTTTTACACTTAAATGTGCCTCGAGGGCAACAGTTTATTATATTCATCATGTCCGTAGGTATAATAGGTATACAATCTATCAATCTGTGCGCCATTTTTTAACAGTAAAAAAAATCTTAATTGGTTAAAAAGTTAGTGAGGGACTGTCTCACTTGCCTCATAGGACTAGCACGCCCCTGTACCACACCGTATTTACCATATTATTAAACCTAAAATCATAAATGATTTCGTAAGGAAATCACTATCATCATCATCCAATATTTATACAATTTACTAAGTTTGTATAGAGATATATAGCACGACCGCAAAATCGAAGTGGTGCTTTGGGGTCCGCGGGCGGTATCGAAGGGTCGATCGGTCGCTTCGTCCAGTGTGAGTTGGCTGCCGACCAAAAACCAGTTAACTTTAATTATTTATATGTTAGTTATTTCACAAGCCAAAGCCATCGATTTTATTTTGCCAATATGTAGGTGAATCTACCAATACATGGACCCAATTCATTTTACAATGAACCTATTCAAAGGGCTGTTATTTAACACTTTCTTGCAAACTGCCTTCAAAATTACAACAGCAGTGACAAAAAACTTTCGTAGATACAAATACACAATATATATTATATGCATGTTCCCTTCTACTACTACTGATCAACTAAATCTTCTTGATTCTTGATGGGCAAAAAGTAATCATAAGTCGTCGTTATGTGTATTTGAATCGAAGACGGCCCTGTCTATGCTATCATCACTCTTGCAGCGCGTCTATTCTAGAGTCGTTCTGTATATGTGAACATCTCTAAGCTGAAAATAGGCGATCATCTGTCCTGTAAGAGATTGAGGAATAACGTTAGGGTACACCTACCTATTTTGTGTGTTGTTGACATGTTTTTTTTAGTTGGTTTGTTTTGTTCGTTGCCATTGGTCCTTGTTCGTTCCCCCAAATTTCCGGCTTTCGGTCGGCAGGTGCTTTAGGGTCTTCAAGGGCTGCCTTGATTGGCGAGGTTCTTTGGAAGGGTGGTTAACGGGGGTAGGGTTTGGCGAACCGTTAAGGGAGTGGTTCTAGTCTATTAGACCGGATGGTGACGCTGGGTACCACTACTACAATTCATCTGAGCTCCACTGGATCGTCGGCGAGGAGATCAGGGGCAGTGTCGTTCGATGGGAACACCCGCTCCTGTTTTTGTTTTGGAACAAGCGATTAGTGGCTCCGTTTTTAATTTTTCTTTCCTATCTTGTGATGTGTATGTTTTCATTTCTTTATTTTGGGTTAATTCGTTCGGCGGGAGGGTGGAAATGTTGAACTATCGGGTAAGAGTTGTCTCTGCGAAAGACTTCCTGGGATATGCGACCGGAGGGCATATGAACGAGGCTTTCCACTACTTAATACGGTCTGCGCAACATGTGCCTATCTCATTCTCATCTTTCAAGAGATCACTAACCTGGTTGTATGTATCTGAGTGGCCGATGTCGAGATCCGCACTCAGAGGGAAGTTCTGGATCACGCACTCTTACTTTGACTGGACACAACGGCGGTGGTATCCTCGCGTTGAAACTTTATGTTAGATTTAAGGTTTCAGTATGGCATATACTAGAATTATGCTGGGTAATCTTCGTGGAGACCCTGGACTTTGTTCCTAAAACCACACAATTTTTTTTATTTTTATTATTTATTCCTTGTTGTGTCCCACCTCTTTCAGACCTCACGAGCCGCCACTGGAAGTAAGTTGCTCAAACATTAACGTCAAATTGAACAAATTTTAACTTCGCCATGTTACCAAATCAATTGCAATAGACAAGAAAGGGAGATGCCGTAGTAGTGGAAATTAGTGATGAACATTAGTTTTCAACTTGGTACTATTGACTTTGACGTTGGTAGAAAAAGGGAGTATTAACAATCAACTCTCTTACTGCTGTGGAGTTAGGGCTTTTTTGAAATCGTAAAAAATCATTCAACGAAAACCTTAAGATTAAGATAAAAATTAGGCGTTTTTTCCTACTCTCTACAGAACTTGCATTGGTTGCTCTCATCTAGGACTGGGGTATATTCCCATTGAACGAAAACCTCCATTTCCTGCAGCCATCGAGCATTTCGCACTAACAAATCTCAAATTGTATGAATATAGTGATTACACTTGTCAAAAAGCACCATCTATTCGTCGCCCTTGGAGGATCTCAAGCCATTCAAACTATTTTGACAAAAGGAACTGGGAACTGTCAAGCAACCTATTAGAAAAATAAGTGACACCAACGTTAGAAAAAAATATTATAAAATTATGACAAACCAACGAACCATAATAGAGAGATATGGTAGTCCTAAAAAAATAACGTCCGCCGCTATTAACGTTAATTTAACACCAACGATTTTCAAATATTTTTCCAGATTGCAATCAAATAAATGTTAAACGTTTAGAAATTTTTAGCATACACTTTAAATTTATATACGGGGTGAGTCAAAAATTTATTTGTTTATTTTTTTAAGGACAGAGAAGTAATATTTCCAGTATTTTTTTTTGATTTTTTTATATTTCAATTCAAGATTTTTTAGAGCTGAAACTATAAGCTTGTAGAGGTTATATACGAGGTAACTCAATAATGTTTCCATTTATTTTCAATATTTTAGTTTTTTAATTTTTTTTTACAACCCTCAATGACATTTTTCATAGATAAAACTACCACAAAACGACTGGGAAATCCCAAAGGGATTTCTTGTTTCATCCTATAAACAGTGATATGATATGATGATAACAATCGTTTCAGCTGGATCTAGATTTCTTGCTTGTGTTCGAAACTAACCAGTGTATGTTAAGAAGTCTTGAGCATCCTACGGGAGCTTCTGTAGCACCTTAAAAGCTTGAAACTACACTGCCCCGCAATATTAACCTGGACAAAGAAAATTTTATTCAAAATCAATCCTAAATAATTTTTTTAGTACTGCATCAATTTTGACAATTTTTTTTTTCGAGTTTTAGGCCGTTTTATTGTCATCATTTTTCCATATCGAAACTTCAAAAATTTCGAACGGATTTGTTGTTATACAGGGGTGAACAAAAAGTTACATTTTACTCTAAACTTCCCCCTGTCATCTCCTTCAAGGTCAAGCAGTGTGGAAGTGTGTCCCTACTCTGAGTTCCAGAAGATCCCAAGATAAATTTCAGAGAAATTCATCTGTAAAAGTTGCGTGTAACTTTTGGCAAATCGCCACTATTTTATTTCATTCTAAATGCTTCAAAATAAATTTTTGCTCTAGCCAAACTCAAAAGCTTCCTAACCATGTTGGAAATGTTTGAAGCAAAATTTTCTTTCTTACACTGTAAAAGCTGGTTCGATAATGTGTCTGACAGGTGCTTTTAAACTCTTGTGCAACTTACAAATTTAAAATTTCCTCCCCAAACTCAAATAATTAATTATGCACACGTACAATCTTTCTCGCTCTTGGTTTTAACTTTTCCTCGTTTCTGTCCGTCTTATTCACATAGACGTTCCGTCTCAGAAAATAAATAATAGGTACTTACTTTTTCAGTTAATTTTATATGGCGGCTGATTAAAAATAAATTACCTACCGTTTCATTTATATTCAGTACAAGCGGCCAATAGACTGAATTGCAATTCTCGAGACAATAGTTCAACCTTATAAAGAAATTGAGATCGAATGGAATATATTGATACATTTCATGCATCATGCAACCAAATTATTTTAGCAAAAATAAAATAAACTTGGGCAAATTAAGACAATGTTTAGTTAAACATCTGCACGTGTGTCGGGTGTAAATAGATTTCGGATTAATTACTAGCTAGCGTTTTATAGTAGTTAATTTGCAAATGCAACTGTGGAACTAATGTCAACTTTTGTTTGTTTCCTGAGCAACAGCAACGGAGCCAACTGAAGTTCTTTAAGCTGTCCGTCACTAAAAAAAATGAGGTTAACGCTTAAGCCTAACGGACCTAGCAAATGGCATCATTTGCGCTCGCGAATAGTTTTAAAATCTAAATCAAAGGGAGCAAACGGCACTTAAGTATATGGGATGTTACTAAGGTTTTTGTTTATAATAAACAAACTCTCAAAACCTTTGAAATCATGAACTGTGAGGCAGCATAATGTAGTGGAAGCTAGCATGAGATTTAGATTTACTTTTATTTCAAATTTACTCACTAGGCTCACATTATATAACACGTTGCCAAATATTTATTTGCAAACTCTTTTTTTTTTCGATTAATCATTAACCCAATACTTTTTCCAGTCACTGTAGTTATTTTTATTACTGTCGGTATCCTTTGGCAGGCATGATTTATTAACGCTGCATTCGATGCCCTTTTATAATGTAAAGAGGCATGGGAACGGATAGAATCGTTAAATTTATATATTTTAAATTATCTTTGGATAAAGTATACCTAAATCTAAATCTGATCCTAACTTCCACTACATGCAAAACGCAGGTGTTCAACATCACAAAAACCACACAAAATTCATCCATTGTGAGAAAGAGAGCAAATGGCTATTGTTGTTCGTAGTTTAGATGACTTTTGACGAATTGAACGCGATTTGTTGTTGTAAAACAAAATGGGTATGGGGCTGTGTTGAGCACCCAGCTGCATATTAATCAGGGTGATTTAGATGACGATCTGTTATAACATTATGGAAAACATAACAGCAGCCGTTTTAACGTTAATGACAATGATTTTGTGTTATATCATTATTAATCATATTTTTATAATAACCCGGATTCACATAATGTTAACATTAATAACTAAAAGGAGATGCTAAAGGTTTAAAAGCCTTGAAGACAAAATGTGGGTCTGGCATAAGGGCAGCTATGTGGCACGTGAGGCTTTTTAACCAATTAAGATTTTTTTACTGTTAAAAAATGCCGCACAGATTGATAGACTACTATTATACCTACGCACATGATGATTTGTTTTAAATTATGAAAATAACTGTCATCTAAGTCATAAAATAAATAAATGAAAATAACTGTCATCGTAAATCGTGAAATGTGATTAAATGCTCGCTATCCAATGAGGCAACAATGCCTTGCCCGTCGGCGAACGCAGAACGAGAGTGGGCCAACGTCAATAAAAACATCCACACTGGCCGTAATTAAATCATTTTAAGCGCGAGGCACTACCTCTCGTCCCTATGCACGGCGAATTGCCACTTTTAATGATTGATATCTACTACCACATTGATTAATATTAGTCTCCGATTTTTTTATTAAACAGAAACTAATCAGCTCCACACATTTTTATGTATTTTCTATTGCAGGAGGATTAGAACTAACGAGTCGACACTGGTGGATAATAGCTACGGTACTTCTGTTGATAGCCGCAGCAGGAGTTGGAGTACCAATAGCCTTGAAAATCAGCTCAAGTGCCTCTTTTGAGGAACGCAGAGAGTTTGCCACAAGACTCTTGCAGGTAAACAGCAATTATGTTACTTTACTATCGGATTTAGAAAATAAACATTGTCGTTGTTAGGAAGTACCACTTATAGATGGTCACAACGACTTACCATGGAACATACGGAAGTTCTTGCACAACAAATTGAAAAATTTCAAATTCAACGAGGATCTCCGTTACATATCACCATGGTCGACAAGTGCCTGGAGTCATACGGATTTAATCAGGCTGGAGCAGGGTCATGTGGCCGCACAGGTGAGTTTTGACAACCAACATTTATAGACAAAATATCTCAGATGTTAAAGATCTAAAAGTTATCTCACTGATAGACAACAGTGCTTGGCCTTGTAGATCAGAATCTATTTCTTCCGTTCGTTTTGAAGTATCGCAGGGATACATGCAGGTCCTTTGCTATTTGTTTTACCCAAAAAGATGTGTTCTCTCTCCTTTCGATACTGCCTCTTCTCTTCTCTCTAAAATTTTGAGCTTACCAGGTTTGATCAAAAAACAGTGGACGATTTTTAAATGTAGCGATCTTGTTTTGTTTATAAGTTTCTCCGTATATTAAAAAAGATATTGAAATAATTTTGATAACCAATTAAAGCTAGAACTTTTAGCTAACTTTCACCAAAAAATAAATTTCGTGCCTTACGAGGTTAGATCAAAAAATAGTGGGAGATTTTTTAACTTATCGGGCTTTTTTGTTAATGAATTTCTCCATAAATTACGAAAGATATTGAAATAATTTTAATAACCAATTAAAGCTAGAACTTTTAGCTAACTTTCACCAAAAAATAAATTTCTTGCCTTACGAGGTTAGATCAACAAATAGTGGAAGATTTTTTAACTTATCGGGCTTTTTTGTTAATGAATTTCTCCATAAATTACGAAAGATATTGAAATAATTTTAATAACCAATTAAAGCTAGAACCTTTAGCTAACTTTCACCAAAAAATAAATTTCTTCCCTTACGAGGTTAGATCAAAAAATAATGGAAGATTTTGTAACTTATCGGGCTTTTTTGTTAATAAATTTCTCCATAAATTACGAAAGATATTGAAATAATTTTAATAACCAATTAAAGCTAGAACCTTTAGCTAACTTTCAGCAAAAAATAAATTTCTTGCCTTACGAGGTTAGATCAAAAAATAGTGGAAGATTTTATAACTTATCGGGCTTTTTTGTTAATGAATTTCTCCATAAATTACGAGAAATATTGAAATAATTTTAATAACCAATTAAAGCTAGAACTTTTAGCTAACTTTCACCAAAAATTAAATTTCTTGCCTTACGAGATTAGATCAAAAAATAGTGGAATATTTTTTAACTTATCGCGCTTTTTTGTTAATGAATTTCTCCATAAATTACGAAAGATATTGAAATAATTTTAATAACCAATTAAAGCTAGAACTTTTAGCTAACTTTCACCAAAAAATAAATTGCTTGCCTTACGAGGTTAGATCAAAAAATAGTGGAAGATTTTTTAACTTATCGGGCTTTTTTGTTAATGAATTTCTCCATAAATTACGAAAGATATTGAAATAATTTTAATAACCAATTAAAGCTAGAACTTTTAGCTAACTTTCACCAAAAAATAAATTTCTTCCCTTACGAGGTTAGATCAAAAAATAGTGGAAGATTTTTTAACTTATCGGGCTCTTTTGTTAATGAATTTCTCCATAAATTACGAAAGATATTGAAATAATTTTAATAACCAACTAAAGCTAGAACTTTTAGCTAACTTTCACCAAAAAATTAATTACTTGCCTTACGAGGTTAGATCAAAAAATAGTGGAAGATTTTTTAACTTATCGGGCTTTTTTGTTAATGAATTTCTCCATAAATTACGAAAGATATTGAAATAATTTGAATAACCAATTAAAGCTAGAACTTTTAGCTAACTTTCACCAAAAAATAAATTGCTTGCCTTACGAGGTTAGATCAAAAAATAGTGGAAGATTTTTTAAGTTATCGGGCTTTTTTGTTAATGGATTTCTCCATAAATTACGAAAGATATTGAAATAATTTTAATAACCAATTAAAGCTAGAACTTTTAGCTAACTTTCACCAAAAAATAAATTTCTTCCCTTACGGGGTTAGATCAAAAAATAGTGGAAGATTTTTTAACTTATCGGGCTTTTTTGTTACTGAATTTCTCCATAAATTACGAAAGATATTGAAATAATTTTAATAACCAATTAAAGCTAGAACCTTTAGCTAACTTTCACCAAAAAATAAATTTCTTCCCTTACGAGGTTAGATCAAAAAATAATGGAAGATTTTTTAACTTATCAGGCTTTTTTGTTAATGAATTTCTCCATAAATTACGAAAGATATTGAAATAATTTTAATAACCAATTAAAGCTAGAGCTTTCAGCTAACTTTCACCAAAAAATAAATTGCTTGTCTTACGAGGTTAGATCAAAAAATAGTGGAAGATTTTTTAACTTATCGGGCTTTTTTGTTAATGAATTTCTCCATAAATTACGAAAGATATTGAAATAATTTTAATAACCAATTAAAGCTAGAACTTTTAGCTAACTTTCACCAAAAAATAAATTTCTTGCCTTACGAGGTTAGATCAAAAAATAGTGGAAGATTTTTTAACTTAAATTAAGAATGTACACCGATCTGTTCGAATTGTTTAGCGTTAAAATAGTAAATTCTTTGAAGACATGTATTGGGCGGTCACATTCTCTTGTCCGATGGATTGTTTGTTTTCCTTATTGGACGGAAACTCAAAAAGATGAGTGGATCAATCGTTGCAAACAAAAAAACTGACTGTGTATAGTTGCCTTAATATAAAATTTCACTTGTCACTCGTGCAAAAAGATGGCAACATCTTTTTATGTCTTTATCAAGTACAAATATGAAGGCATGTCTTTTCATAAATTCTTAAAACACAAATCATGGCCTACAGCAACATGAAAGTACTAAAGTACACATAGACAGGCACTTCATAAATTTGTGCAAACACTAGATATGATGGCGAGATGTACACACACGACATAATAGAGGCGCCTTTCGTCCACAACGTCGTCTATCAACTGTTTGAATCAGAACACACAAAACTATTCATCAAAAGAAACACAAAAAAAAAAAAGGGGGTAAAACATCATCATGATGAGAGGGAACTTTTGAAAAATAAATAAAGCATATTATGTGTGTTGACTATTTGCGAAAGTGGTTGGGCATTTCAGGCTTTTTATTTCTAAATTTAAGAATTTATCTGAACAATCATTTGAGGTAGTCGATGTTGCTCTTCTTTTTTATCTGATTGCTTCTTGGTCTAAGATTCAAACAGTATTCTCCAAACACCGCTCACTGTGACCTTAAACTTCTTGAGTAGTGGTGTACCTTGGGTGGAGTCCTATTTGGACTCAGATTCATAATGATCAACCCAAGTTTCGACTCCAGTCGGGATTTGGCAATTCTTTTTCCAGTCACTGTAGTTATTTTTATTACTGTCGGTATCCTTCAGTTGGACATTTTTGAGGTTATACGTACTCAGAACGTTTTGACATACGAGCGCTATTTGTGTTGTTTACAGTAACTTAAAAGATTCATCTCGGCCCAAAAATGGCATGAACATTTTCATGCGATTATTTTTTACAACTTTCGACGTGGATTATCTCAGCAACAGTGCATGGATGAACTTAATTCAATTTTTGGCGATAAAGCTCCATCAAGGACTAGTGTTTATTGATGGTATGGTGAATTCAAGCGTGGTCGTAGTTCACTCCAAGACGAATTTCGTGAAGGTCGTCCAAAATCAATTGTTGTTCGGAAAACCATTGATGCTGTGCGCGAACTGATATTGTGACATTGTGACAGGTAATGAATAGTGGATTTACGCGTATGCGCCCGTACCCAGCAGTAACCAGCAGTCGACTGTATGGGTGTTTCAAGATGAGCCAAATCCAACAAAAGTTGTTCGCGCACGAAGCACATCCAAGCAAATGGTCGCCTGTTTTTTCGGAAAATCTGGACATGTCGCAACCGTACCACTAGAGCAACGCAGAACAGTCAATTCTGAGTGGTACACAACACATTTGTTCGCCAGTTGTCTTCCAAAAAATCAGGAAAACCAACCGCCGAAGACGGATCACTCTTCACCACGACAATGCGAGCTCTCACACATCCGCTGCATTTTTGAGCACCCAAAACATCGATTTGATGAGGCATCCGCCGTCTAGTCCTAACTTGGCACCGAATGACTTCTTTTTATTCCCGTAGGTAAAAAACAAACTGAGAGGTCAACGTTTTTCGACACCTGAAGAAGCGGTTGCTGCATTCAGAATGCATGTTTTGGAGATACCTCAATCAGAGTGGCAAAAGTGCTTCGACAATTGGTTAAAACGCATGCAAAAGTGTATAGATCTTCATGGGGAATATTTTGAAAAACAACGAAGGCAACCCTCGTATTTGTAATACCAAGATAATCATCTAGAATTTTAAAAATTGTTTTTCCAATAAGTGCCAAAGTGGTTACTTCAATAGGCTGTCCCGACCGAGAGTCATCTTCGAGTGATTCTCTACCAGGCAACTTGCAAACCATTGCTATATATTCCTGTGTGTAGTCAAGAACTTTATAAGATCGCGATCTTTTCCATGTCTTTACTTTTCTTCACGAGTGAGTTTGTATCTTGTCACAATAACTACCTAAATAAACTTGGGCAGTCAAAATTGACGTGCAAACAACAGCGGCAGCATCATCAACTGCAATAGTAGTACCTAGCTTTAGTACGAAGCTATAAGACGATGCTTCCGATGCCGCGACAAACATTTACCAGGAAACTCAACAACCAAACTTTACAATCGGGTCACACACCACGTAAGTTTAGCCAGCACAATAGGTAGGTAGATTCAAAATGAGTGAGACTGCACCGGACCCTCCACTGCGACCTCCGAGGGTCCTTTGCAGCTCATACCTATTTATATTTTGCCTAGCAACTCAATCTTCTTGATGAAGTCGATTATTTTGCTAAAACCTCAATTCAGCGTCGTGGACCAGAATTGCAAGAAGCTCTATAAAGCGTATACTCACTAAAGATATGTGTCTCCATGCTTACAAAATTCAATTAACACAACAACTGAAGCCTAATGACCATCCACAGCGAAGAGAGTTTGTAGAATGGATTATTCAGCACCAACAAATGGATGCTGCTTTTTCGAGCAAAAACATCCTAAGCGACGAACCAAATTTTCACTTTGATGGGTTTTTTAATCACCAAATTCTGAGGGATGATGATTCAGACCACAAATCCAATACGACACATCCCTTGCGACAGATTTTATCAATAACGTAAAAGACATTGATATCTTTTGACAATACAAATGACTCGGCATTGCACCACTAGATATAGATATGTCGTCACACTATAACTACAGGTTAAGCCTAACTAGCGATAGTAAATAAAGACAGACATTTTCCCAACTTATGATGATCATTTATTCAACAAAACGAAGAAACACACAGCTTTGAGAGCCGCAAGCTGAATGCAATAATAAACTACTTAGATTGTTGATGATATCTTATTTTATTAAATTATTCCTTTGTTCAATGTATGATAAAGTTTTCAAATATTAACAATTACTTCCATAATCAATAAATATAATTCACAAAACTAACAAATAACAGAATACATTAATTTGTAAGTATTAGTAATAAGAGAATAAAATGAGAACAATAATTATTAACATATTTAGGTATAGAAAATAAATTCAAGGTTTGCCAGAAACACATCAATGAACAAATTCTAATACTTCGTACTGTAAACAAAACAATCACAGACAGAAGTGTTTCTAGCAATCCCATTGGCGTATCAGTAAAACCAAACATGATGTAACACTTAACCATTGTTATAATTAACAAAATAATAAAACAGAAAAAGACACCAACGGACTTAACTATTATTAAGAATCAATCTATTAAGTATATTTTTCTAAGACTCAGTCTTTACTTTAATAAAGATATGGTATATACCCAAACAGATTCATTCCTTTTTACATTTTCACAGATCTGTTGTTGCATGATATATAAAAATAAGTTTTATCTTATATACAAGTGAATTTTGTACTTATTTTAATACAATTTATAATATACCTACCTAATTAGCGCTTAGAAACTAAATGTTTTGGTCTGAAGACTACTTGGGAAGCTCAGAAACATATGCTGGAAGCTTCAAATAATTATACATACTAAAAAAAATAAATTAGCAACCGAAAACTGTCAAAGTGGTTTTAGCCCAAATTTGTTACAGACTATTTTAAAGCCGTATGAAAGGAAATGATTGCAAAACGTACCCAAAATTGATTCCAACTTACAACTACCTACATAGGCCAAAACAAAATCAAAGAACTAACCATACGTGTTAACTAGAAGCAAAAGACTCAATTACAGCAGAAGAAATACGCGGGAAAACATGGAGTCCGTCGATAACCAAAGTACTAATTGAAAATAAAAAATTTCAATGCATTCAATAGCCCTGACCGACAGCACAGATGCATAAGCAAGCGAGTGCGCCTGTTTCAAATCTTTTTGAAACCAGGCCTACCGAGAAAGTGCCAGCACCGATAGAAGTAGTAGCGGTTGACTATAGTACCTGCAGAGGTATCTATAGTGCAGGTTATTATACACTATTGGACAAAAGTAGAGCAACAAAGTGCTTTTATTTCTTTGAATTTGAAAAACTATTTAAATATTATTGTAATCCCCAGTTAATTTTAATGAAATATCCCCAATATTAGTAATATTTCACAATATTTTGGCACACTTTAAACGAAATGCAGTTACAGAAATATTTATAATTATAAAGATCGACGAAATGAAGTGCGACAAAAGTAAAGCAACAAATTGTGTCAACAGTATTTTATTTTACATATTATGATTAAAAAACATTAAACACATTTATTAATTAAAAGAGCTAGAAGTATTATGTTAATAATTAATAGAATATCCATTATTATTTGCCAGCAACGTCCCAGCATTGAAGCAATCAATTTTTGGACAGTATTTTCGGAAAGGTTATTCCAAACTCCATTGATTTTATTTACCAATGATGGTATATTTGTGATTACTTGTGTACGAATTCCACGCTCAACTTCTTCACATAGATTTTAAATAAAATAAAAGGTCTGAGGATACAGTGCCGCCCACTCCAAAACCAGAACGTTATTTTCTTGAAACCACTCTTGAACAATTCGGAAGTGTTTTGGATCGTTATCCTATTAGAAAATAAAATGCCACGGCATTTCCCACTCTACATAAGGCAACATTACATTTTACATTAGATCTCTATAGACAAATCGATCCATGGTGTCATTAATGAAGTTTAAAGGGCCCACCCCATTCCATGAGAAACAACCCCATGGAAAACACTGCCTTTACCTGTGGGTTTAACGTATTTGGGATGAAACCTTGGATTGATTGGCCATCTTATATGCTTCATTCTATCAGAATTGAAAATTTTATAACGCGTTTCATCGCTAAATAACACTTTCTGCCAATCGTCTACTGTCCAATTTAAATGTCCACGTGCAAATTCAAGCCTAACCACTCCATTTCTTGCCGAAATAAGCGGCTTTTTCGCCGGGCGTCTACTAAATAACTTTGCGACTACCAACCTTCTTTGAACTGTCCATGGACTATCCTCAATTTCGGGAATTTCAGCAATTATTCTAGGTGCAGATATCCAAGGATCGTTTTGGGAAATTATTTTAATGCGTCTGTCTCTGTTTTAATTCTTTCGAAATTGGAATACCTCTTGGCATGATTAATCCAGCACAGAAATATGAATTAAACATAAAATAAACTCAGCAAAAATATTTTAACCTCTACTGTCGTTCTTTTTTAGGCAAATATTAAAATGTTGCTTTACTTTTGACGCATTACGATATTGTATTAAAAGTTTACGTCAATGTCAGTTCATTTGTTTTGATTGTTGGAAAAAGCTGATGCCGTCGATAATAGCAGACTACGTTGATATTTAAGACACGACGTATTTAAATACGCTATCATGCATTTAATATTATAAAATCGAGATTTGTCTAATTTTTCGAAAGTGTTGCTCTATTTTTGTCCAATAGTGTATATTATATTGTGGTTTGTGATTATATTCTTATTTTAAAAAAGATTTAGACCGATTTAAAATAAATAAATACATTTCTATTGGAAATAATATAAATTCTTCTTATTTTCTATACAAATATATTTTTTACGAACAGTAAAAAAATAATAACATATTAATTTTAAGCTTCCACTGTTTTGTATGAATAAATAAAGAAATAAATTAAATATTTAAAAATCTATTGGTGCGGACAATCTTTTTTTATAACACAACCCAAATTAGTAGTAAATGCATTGGTGTGGGCAACATAAGTCTGTCAAATCGAGTTTGAATTACTATTTTGCGCTTACTACTTACGCATCTGGTCTATTAAATCTATACATACCGAAAATGTGTATCCCTAATTCAGTTTGAACAAAAAATGTCAAACTCAGAAGAACATGCTATTCTTGATAAGAAAAACTGCAAGTAAAACAGTACCTGGTAAGACAAAAAACGTCTACAAAAATATCTATATTGAAAATTCAGGTACCTACTTAGATAGGTATGCCAATAAAAAATTAAAAACAGGAAATGCTACTCACCCAAAGAGGCCTCAACTCAAATAAAGAAAACGTAAAATACATAAGTATTGAGTTTATCCATGGACAACATGTATAAATAGATATTTTATAAATAAAATATAATAATTAAATAATATTAAACTAATAAATATCTTTTTCTCTCTCTATCCTAGGTACGCAATATCAAATTAACTATAAATTAATGCCTAAAACATTATTTCGTGTTCTCTAATCGATGTAACATAACCTTACATTGACGTTTCAACATAATTTGCTTCAACCGCTTCACCTGACAACACTGTCTAATAGACACTTGTACATTATGTTGATTAATTTCACTACTACACTTAGATTTAATTTCACTGTCCAAATCACGTTTAATCCTAAGTAAATCGTCATTAACAATACGAACTTTCAACATTTTCCGGCAATATTTCCCGAAATACTTTGACAAATCACCACGATGTTGACACATTTGACGTTTCGGAAACTTATACGAATGACATAATTCCGGGTTACTGTTATTATTTTCTCGATATGTTACTGGAAATGACACTAACTGTCTTGATTTAATTTTTGTATTAACAAATCGCTCGCATCTATCAATTTTTATCAATTGCAGCTTCTCTTTGAAGTAACGATTGTCTTTTTTAATCAACAACTGTCCTAAATCAGATGATAGCGGAATGGAGGGAAACTTTAATAAACGTGTATAGTGGGTACGTGCACTTGGTTTGTTAGTATTATTGTGGATTGTATTAATATTGTTATTATGGTTTTGCAATTCGAACATGGATAAGAAATTGGTTTTACTTATCGGTTTCGGTTTTAGAATGTCATGTAAATATATTATCGGTAATTTATTTTTGTGATTATGTATTAGATCCACAACAATTTTATTGTAATCCACGTCAATGGCTTGATTAATACAAGCATTCTTCTTATATAACTTATGTTTTTTTTTAGTAATATTATAACTTTTCTTGTTTAGTAATTGTTTATGGGGAGAACTTCGCACATATTCACTACATCTATACACTAGAAATCGTAAACTTTTCATGAACTGTCGTTCACACGTTGAAAAAAGATTTCGTTCGAATAACTGATCATTAGGCCACCATTCGGGTTTGTTTTTCGTCAGAAAATAGCTGGCTACACATTTGGCGTCATTATAATCTGTTGTCACAGCACATATGTGAAGTAGTTTTAGTACGAATTGTTCCAAATCACTACAGTTCATTTTTATTAGATCTTTATATGGGAATTTACCACACAACACTGTTGATAAGGTATCACATTTGTTTTTGTCATCAAACATATTTCGGAAATTTAAGTTTTCGTATTTTTATTTATTGTTTGATTACTTACTCATATTATATTTACGTGAAATGACACAAAAACATTCAATAGTTTGTATGCGTACACACAACTGAAACCAGCTGATTTTTTTACTTGCGCGGGGTTTTTTGACAACCTTGACATAAGCAAAATTATTATAGTCACAAAAGTAAATATTTAATTATTGTAATAAACAAAAAACAAAGAATTTTAGTGATACAATTTTAACTTAAAACGCCTCCCCAACAATAAAACTTAGTTCAATGTACTCATCGATCTAATTTCTCTACACTTGTGTGAACGTGAACGCAGGCGCCATCTTCCAGTTGCACTGCGTATTAACTGCGGAAAAATGTGAAAGCCGAATAGCGATATATTAGGTTCGTATAAATACGATTATTATATCGATTCAGTCGTAAAATAAATACATTATGGATTTTGGATAGGCTTTTTTTAGTGTTTGGGAGTTGATACATCTACTGTTTCAAGCAATTGTAGCAATTAAATAAAAGAAGAAATTAAATAAAATAATAATTATATTGACACGAAAGCGTCTAGGGATCCTCATAAATTAGTAAATATCGATACTTTAATTGATATATCGAAACATATAGACATACTTTCGATATCGATTTGCTCGTTCGGCTTTTAAATGTTTATTATAATTATTATTTTATCTTTGAATATAAGGCGACAGGAAGGAGCTTTGTGCTGACTGTGGTAAATATTTAAAAAACCTAACGCAATAAAGAGCTAAATTGGTGAAGAAGAATATGAATATGATATAACGAACAAAATTATATCAAAAGTATGAATATATATGTTTCGATATATCAAATAAAGTATCGATATTTACTAATTTATGTGGATCCCTAACACTATGTAGTGTCATCTGTATAATCGTGTTTGACAGTGACAGATAGTTGACAACTCTAGCAAAAGTTTTCAAATAGTTAACATATTTTTAATAGTGGATTTTTATTTATTAATTTCCAGTTTTGGGCTGCATATGTACCATGCGATTCGCAATACAAGGACGCCGTTCAACTGACTTTAGAACAAATCGATGTAATACGAAGATTTACCGATCTATATCACCCAAGACTGATTTTATGTACATCATCAGAAGGTGAAATAACATATTGTATTACCATTCTACTAATAATAATTATGAGTTTATATTTGTAGACATAAAAAATGCGCACAAAAACCACCAAATGTGTTCACTAATTGGTGTGGAAGGCGGGCATTCATTAGCAAATAGTTTAGCGGTTCTGCGGACATTGTATCACGTTGGGGTTCGATATTTAACTCTTACATCAACATGCAATACACCTTGGTAAGTGATGAAATAGAAAATATTATCCTCGCACCAAAAGGTGTTAATTTTTTTATTTACAGGGCAGATTGCTCACATGTAGATATGCCAGGGAAAAAGCCCGAACATGGGGGATTGACTAATTTTGGAAAAGTAAGTAGTAAAACGAAGTTATTTAGTATTATCTACCGAAAATTAAATGTTTGTAGAGTGTCGTCAAAGAAATGAACCGCTTGGGCATGATGATAGATTTGTCACACGTCTCAGTCAACACTATGCGTGATGCATTGGAAGTCTCGAAAGCACCAGTGATATTTAGCCATTCGTCAGCTCATGCCATATGTAATTCCACGCGTAACGTACCAGATGAGACTTTGCGAAAGCTCGCGTTGAATAAAGGGATCATTATGGTTAACTTCTATTCGTTGTTCCTGAGTTGTAAGGAGACGGCAACCATTGCTGATGCAGTGGGTAAGTTGTCATTGTGTTCATTATTACACTATACCTTTAATGTTTTTTGTTTGGGTTTGTCAATTAATAAACAGTACACCGAAGTATTTATTAATAAAGCATTACATTGTAAAACGTTTTTCACTTGATTAACCTCACTTTCTGAATATGGCATATGACCACACAGCTGTGATATGACATTACGTAATTACGTATATCTATGCTTAAGGTCGCTACACACTATTATCTAAGGGTGAATACACAACACTATAATAATTTCAGCCCATATCAATCATATACGAGACGTTGCTGGTATCGATAGTGTTGGATTGGGAGCTGGTTACGATGGAATTAACTTGTGAGTATTGCCAGATCATTTAAATAATGAAAAAAAAAAAAAAAGATAGAACTTGTTGATAGTATAAGGATCATTTGTTTTCTCCTACCTGATCATTTTATTTCATTAGCGTTCCCGAAGGACTGAAGGACGTCTCATCCTACCCGACGCTATTCGCCGAGCTGATCGGAACTGGTAAATGGACTGTGGACGATTTGAAGAAGCTGGCAGGGTTAAACTTTCTTCGAGTTATGCGAGAAGTTGAACGAATCCGAGATGAGTTTAAAAAAGCGGATGTACCTCCCTACGAGGATGTGCTGGCGCCGAAACCCAAAGAAATGATGAATTGTAGTTCTAAAGCGAACTTGAAATAATAGGATTTATATAATAATTGAGTAGATAGTACAAATATACTTCAGTAATTATTTATTTTGAGGTTGTTTTATTCATGTTTTTACTGAGTATCATCTTTAGCAAGTAACAAAATGGGAATTAATAACAAGTAAGCTGCATTTACACCGATGATAACCTCAAATGTTTTCGAAACATGTTTATTAGTGGGGCCCCATCTCATTTTAGAACGTCAGTTAAATCGCTGGATTTTTCTTTGAGGTGCCAGTTGAAAAGGTTGGGATGTATAAGACCATTTTTTTTTTTAAATAAACACGACTTGACAGCAATTTTCCGATCTATTTGTATAAAATTAGTTGGTATAACTTTTCGTAAATTATTAATAAAATAAATAAGTATATATATTAATACTAATAAATTAGTTAAATGATATTTTTACGTACTTTTAACATGGATTATTCTTAAACGCCATTAAACCAGGCCTCTTACAGAAATGTACATGTATCGATATATCAAATGCATGATATTATTTGTCTTTCAATATATATCGATATATATATATATATATATATATTGACGATATTTTCTATAACGATATATCGAAATATCAATATTACGATCCAAGCTATCGATTGCAATATATCATTAGCATACGTATATTTCTTCTTGGCTTTTCTCCACAAAACAATGAAAGGTTATTTTGTCGCCTTTGCACTAATCGTTGTACTTGTGTAAGCACAAAACCCTAGAAGGTTTTGGCACAGCCTTTGCGATAAGACGCGGAAACTAGGTTGTTATTGATTGTCAATTTTCACTTAACAATGTCGTGCTTTCCTTGAATTTTGCATTACCATTACCATGTCTGTATAGTTCTTATAAAGACAATGCTATTACTGAACGCTGGCGCTGATTATTTTCATTTATGAGGTGTTTAGGTAGCGATTTGAAATCAAGTTTTTGGTTTTGTATTCGCATATAACCGATAGATCACTGATATATCGATATTTATTAACACAATAATATCGATATTTTTTTTGCTGTATGCGTCCCTAATAGCTATTTCGATTTCGATCCTACTTGTTCAACAAGTGACATTTGACAGACAACCGGCGTTGCCATATATCACAGACATATATTTTTTTCTAAACAAGAACGAAATTTCGAATCTTTCAGTTAAAAGTACGTCTTTAAATCATAGGCATAAATAAAAATATACCATGTTAATTACAGGCTGTGCTATAAGTTTCTTTATGTAAAGTGAATATAGAAAAACGTTGGGTTTTCTTTTCATTTTCGTCCCGGTCAATTCTTAGATATATGCCTATGATTTAAACTGAAAAAAAAAAACTATCCTTACCTTAAAAAACAAATAGACTGATCCCTAAATCCTTAAGTAATAATATTAATAGTATAATAAATATTAGGAAATTAAGACTTTGTATTGTTGTGTTGCACTTATTTTTACGAACGCTGGTAGACTGTTCTTTTCTCACTAAGCGTACTTCTATATTTCTGTACATAGCATTAGTCAATTTGTATAGTGAAATTTTGAATATTAAGAATACCCTATAATAAAATAAAGTTGTAAATTGCGTATTAACACCATCCCTTATATATTACAATTTTTAAAAAGTTACTTGTGTTAAAATAGCAGAACAAACGAACTTAATACACTGTTGCCAATGTCAAATTCAGACACCAGCTGAGCAAGACATTCTAACGTTTAATAAGATAGTGAAGCATTTGTAAGGAATATTCAGATTAAAAGTTAGGGCATTGGACAATTCGTTAGTTCTACTCCTGTACGTGAATTTTACATTATTTTGTAGCAAAAATTTTGTTAATATCGATTTCACTGCCATCAACCAGAAATTGAAACTAGTGATCAAAAATTGAAATACTATCGACTAATCGAAAATATACGCAATATTGTTGCAATATCGATACGTCGAAACAATCAATGCTAGACGACAAAATTGTTCATTTGTATTGCTATTTTTCAACACAAAACCATGTTGTTTTAAACAACTTTCAATAAATATCTAACTTTTAAAGTACTTATTAAAAGAGAAGGTGTTATAATATTTTCCACGAATTCTGAAATTTGTAAAGTTATTAATAAATCTATTAAATATTGTAAATTATACTGGATATACCAAGATGACAGACTCAATAAGTGTCGATTTTATTTTGCTTTATAATATATAGTATAAAAGTAGATAAGCCCCATTTTTTTAAAATTTGTTTTAACTACTGTGGGAACTTTGGGAGCTTGACTAGTACTCTACTGTCACTTGTCCAACTGTCAACCGTAGACGGTTGACAGACTACCGCGTGTGCGTTTTAGAGATGGGAAAATATACAATACCATCACTAGAGATGGGCATATTGAAGTCACAAAATATCGTCTACACTACCTACAGGGTGTCTCACAAAAATGATTAATATTAAAAAGTGATGAGTCTGTTATATATAGGGTGTATTCTATGTAAAAAATGTGAATTTTACAAAATATAATATGCTTTTGTATCAAATATTTTTATTAAAATAATATTTATTATTTCGTCATTTTTAATCTTTCATATGAAAGGAATTTTAAGTGGTTATTCTAAAATAAATTAGTGCGTATTTGAAAAAAAAATAATAATTAAAAAGAAAATAATGTCCTCTATATAGGAATTTGTATTTACTTGGGTAAAAAGACGAATATTAATTTATTTAGTACTAGGAATAAGTGTAGTTCGATAAGTGTTAACTGTGGTACATTTTATGCGCATGCGTCTCAAGACTCCCAGGCCATTATATTGAATTTATTTTCTTCAGCATTAGGTATATTAAAAAATTTAATTCTTCTTTCTAGCATGTCAAAATTGACATTTTTGACAGCTCAGAAAAGTCACGTTGCTGTTAATATGCATATAATTGTTTGTGGCTTTTAAACTTTAATAAAAAAATGTTTTTGTCTAAAAAATTGGCCTGAGCTTCTCGGTCTCAGATGTCATTTGCATAAAATTTGTAAAATCTAATGTATAACTAAAAGAAATAATAACGGTGGTAATACCCACCCATATGATACCAAATTAAAATAATGTAAATAGAATTTCGTTCGAGATATTTTAAAATAACGGTTTTTCAATCATTATTTATCTTAAGATATCTCGAATTTTTAATAAATATTTGCCGACTGCAAACCCCGATCAATTTTCATTAGATATATAGTGGTGGAGATTCGTGGCTTCAGAAAATTAGTGCATTTTTTTAGTTTATCTTCATTTTTTCCAATTTCATTAATTTTATGGAACTTCTTCCCAAAAAATAACCGACATCAAAGTAATACATTTAAGTATTAGTTTTATGGATATTTCGAGGCAACTGTTATGCAGGGTATGCTCGGTTTTATTGGTCGGTTTTTAAAATCAACTTACAATATATTTTGAATGTTAATTAGTCGAAAATAATATAAATAAATAATTAATAAATAAACTTCCCTCACATATCATTAAAATATAACAATATATATATAATTTTTTTATATTAGAATTACCAAGAATGTATATTATGATTAAGCCAATTTATAGAACAGTATTATTAGAAAAATATTGTAGGAAATATAAATATAAGTACCAATACAAAGATATAAAAACATAAAAATTAATTAAAAATAATTGATCGTTAAGAAAACTTAAGATAATTTAGCAAATATACCCTTAACACCTACTTCATGGTGTATAGAGTTTGAATGTCATTTTTGTTTGTTACGTTTTAATTAAGAAGTATATTTATAATAAATTAATTAAAATCTTAATATTATATTAATGAATGTTGGAAAATAATAAAAGTTTTGTAAAGAAATAAAAATGTATGGTTTCGTTATTCCCATCCCTAGTAGTCATTCGCATTTCCTACCTAAGAAGAAAAAAACAAAAAAAATATCAGCAATTTTCACTCACCTGACACACGCACTTCTACAATTTGATTGACAGTTAATTGAGAAATTAGACTCAGAATGTTTCATAGGCAATGATAATTTGATTGGGTTTGTCGTTCTTTTAATAATACATGCGAGTGAGGTGAGCGGTAGGTCACATCAGCACAGCTGATCTGATTTGTAGTCCAACGAAACGTACAAGACAAAGAAGATGAAAGTGTATTTAAAGGTTATATGCAATATTTACTGTTAGGATATTTTGAAGTTATTTTATTATAAACATTTTTTTTATGATAACACACATCTAGTGCTTGGGCAGGCAATATGCCCGGTGAAACAAAGTTGACAAACGATGGCCGGACGAGAAGTAGAAGGAACTCCCATTTTATCCTATTGCCAACTCTAGACTAAACCACATAGCCTGCCGATCACCACTAGATGCGTTGTTACTTTTAAACAAAAGTTAAACTTGTATGTTATAATTCACAATAAAATGAAACATTCGTTCAGAAAACATGATCATGGTGTATTTACAAATGCAGCACAAGTCCTGTAGATAGTTGTTTCATTCAGAACACTAGCGGAATTTCATAAGAGGCCTATCGATCGTATTCTGCAGTATTGTCAAGTGGATCTGACATAAATTGTTGTGTCTGTTATAAACTTCGTCTTCAAGTGATAACCTCGCATGCTTAAATAGATAATTCCACTTATAAACCATTGTTCTTCCTGGGCAAAATTTCACGTAAACCGATAACATCTCTTCCGTAATGGTTTGAACAGTTTCCTTGCTTATTCAGGAACTTCATAACGGTGCGGTGTTCGATTTACGGATTTACAAACACCCCAATCGAATCAGATATTAAATAAAGCACGAAAACAATTCCTTAAAACTTACAATTGTATATTTTGTAAACAATAATACATCACAATATATATTTTTTCGCCTCCCTGCACCTAAACAGAGCTTTACCGCCCGCATATGCGGGCGGTAAATGACCAGTTAGCGCCCGCTCTTTTTAATTTTTTTTCATAGATGGTGCTTCTGTTAGATTTCCAATAATAACGTTAACATCAGTAGTTTTCCCTCACTTAACTTAATGTGCGTTCCATCTAGAGGATAAGTTGACAATTAATTGAGAAAGTTTACTTAGGAAGTCGTCTGCCATTCCGCTAAACTCATTTAATTATTTAAAATTGTCCATTATTAATTAGTAATTACTTTTTAATTATTATTGTAGTACCGAAATATACCTAAGATTCTAAAATCAAATTTCTATAGCGTACACGCTCAGATAATCATTTGACAGTTTCTTTCTACATTTAAAATACTCAACATTGACGTGAGCCTGTCACATAAGTTTATCTGATCTGAGTTTGTCAAAGGATAACGCCTATTATCATGTACGTCAAAAAATACTCCCATTAATTACTGTCAAAAACTGTCAGTTCATAACAGTAATAATTAATTATTAAAATAAAGTTCTTTTGGTTTAATATTGTAGTATGAAGGGGCAGGCGAAAAACAGTTGTAAGCACCACTGGCGGTAAAGCCGCTGCAGCCCTTCGCTGTATAGCTGCCCTCGCTCGCTTCGCTCACTCGTGCGTCTATACACCGGCGGGCTGCAACGAATGCTTTACCGCCCTTTATACTTAATATACTATAATTTACCTACAACAAAACAAAAATATAAGCCATTGTTGTAAATAAATAGATACTTAAAAACAAAATTATGTGATGTTTGAATTAGGTAGGTACTTAGTAAAGTAAATTATTAGAATATAAATTAATATTTAAAATGCTTAATTATCTATTATTATTATACGACATCTTGTGTGCTAGAAAGATACAAAAGCTTTGCAGCGTTTTATACTAAAAAAATTAATATGTACCATATACACACATATCAACGAATGATATTCGAATATTTACTGGTGATTTATGTTTATAAATCAACGTTTGCGTTCTGCGCTGTTGTCCACAATTTGTTTTCAGCATACGTAAGTTCCATACTTTTATTATTTATAAACTGACGTTTTCCGTCCGCCAAATTGTCAGGTTTTCAATTTAATTAATTAAATCGCGATGTAGAACTGTAACGGCAGCGTTGGACGCAAACGAGTTTATAAATAACCAGTTAAGGTGTCGCTCAGCGTTTTGTTACAAGTTTTATTCTGCCAAATGACATGACCTGTCAAAATTAACATTTTCCCCGGAAAACTAATAAATAAAATGTCTAAATATGTCAAAGGAAAAGTTGTTTGCATTTTAGCCAAGAAACAAGCTCACTCAACAATATAATTGAGTTTGCAAGGTGACGTATAAATAGGCCTGGGCCACTCTGCATACAATGTGAGTAATTTGTTTTCGGGGTCACACTGTATTTCTAAATAATTATTTAAAAACGAACTACACAATAATAATATATAAATAACAAAAAAAAACTAAATAAATAAACAGCTAATAAACTAAATTATCACATTCAATAAATGTACCAATAATTGTGTGTTGATTTCATAAACTCGATTTACTGCCGTCATTATCAATCCGATTGAGGAAACTGTTAAAATTCTGAAATAAATACAATTTCATTCATTTTACCATGAGGAAGATAATTGCCTCAAAGTTATCACTAAGAAATGCTTACATTTATCTGCAAGAAACGGAATAAAACTCGAAAAAATTCAACTTTTTAATAAGTCCTCGTAGATATGGGGTGCGACCCCTCGTTACAAAGGATTTCTCATCCTGAATCCATTGATATAAAGAAAACCTTACATTTATCTGCAAGAAACGGAATAAAAGTCGAAAAATGCAACTTTTTAATAAGTTGTCGTCGATACAGGGTGCGACCCCTCGTTACAAAGGATTTCTCATCCTGAATTCATTGGTATAAAGAAAACCTTACATTTATCTGCAAGAATCGGAATACAAATCGAGAAACAGCAGCTTTTGAATAAGTTCTGGTAGATATGGGGTGCGACCCCTCGTTACAAAGGATTTCTCATCCTGAATCCATTGGCATAAAGAAAACCTTACATTTCTCTGCAAGAATCGGAATAAAAATCGAACAAATGCAACTTTTTAATAAGTCGTCGTAGATATGGGGTGCGACCCCTCGTTACAAAGGATTTCTCATCCTGAATCCATTGGTATAAAGAAAACCTTACATTTATCTGCAAGAAACGGAATAAAAGTCGAAAAATGCAACTTTTTAATAAGCCGTCGTAGATATAGTGTGCGACCCCTCGTTACAAAGGATTTCTCATCCTGAATTCATTGGTATAAATGAGATGGATTAGAGCATTTCGCGGAGGGTTCAGTTTTGAGACCAGTGCATAATTGAGAGACCATGGGAATGCTGGGCTGATTTTTTTAATGGGTTGTTCGTGAATTGAGCGACAGTCTCTTCGGTATTCTTTTTTATCGCTTACTGTCTCAAATAATAGTCAAATTAATGAACCAAAATAATGATTAAATAAAGAAAACACTGAAATTTAAATGGTTTAAGAAAATAAATGTACTTACGAAGGTATCATCTTCAGATTGATCGCTATCATCTGAAAAATCAAAATAATCAATAATCAAACACTAATAAAATAAAAATCCACTACACTACCACCTCACCAAAACACTTCTTGAATTGTCTTACTCCTGAGGTGAGCAAAAAAATGTTTTGGTGAAGTGGTAAAACGTGCCTTTCAATATTACTCTTCGCCAAAAGTTCTACTCATCGATTATAGAGAAGGATTGCTTCATGAAACTTTAGACTTTGTTTATGAGCTAGAATTGAGTGTAATTGTCACAGTCATGCACTGCAGCATGTGCTAATAGTTTTTGTGCAAATGCAACTTTTTAATAAGTCGTCGTAGATATGGGGTGCGACCCCTCGTTACAAAGGATTTCTCATCCTGAATCCATTAGTGTAAAACACAAATGCAAAAGTTTCTATAAGTCAACAACCAAGTAAAGTATTCACTTACCATTCTCTTCATCATTTTCTTCCTCATTCTCCTTTTTGGGCTCCAATATAGGCCTGTAACAAATAATTTTATTACAAATCGCTACGCAACAGCTTTTAGGAGTCTCACCTATGCTCCAACCGCTCACTACCTCCATCCCCATTCCTACAACCCTCATTAAATCCAAACGAATGCTCCTCCACCTCTTTCTTAACCACAACTCTATCTGTACTGCGATCCAAAATATCAAAAATTGACTGTTGAGGAGTCCGCCCATAATCCGCACACAAACCTTCAACAAACGTTTCTTCGTCATCAGACGAAACACCTGTCGTAGTTCGCCGCGGTAACGTTGTATTTCCATCATCAGACGGTTCAACTTTCACGAGACTAGTGTCAATTAACGGCAGAGGAAGTTCACATTTGACATGAATAATTGGACGATGATTGAATGGGGCATTCCCATCAGTAATGTTAGAGCTACTGACGTCTGGTTCTCTTTTAGGGATAATAATCGGTTGATGAATGGTAAGCGCATTATCACAGAACGATGTTTCGTTGATACAACCGTCGTTAGGTTCGATTTTTGGTTCAAATATCGGTTCTGGTAATTGCATTTTGAGTTGGTTTTCGGTGGTTACCGTTTTATTTATTCTGTTTGTTTGGTCATTTTGTTTGAAGAATATTGACGGTAATGGTTCTTCTTCTTCGTCACTACTTGCCGAGTCACCATTCTCTTCTTTTTTGACTTTCGATTGGAGCTTTGAACGATCTGCAAATGTACAGAAACAAAGAGTTGAAAGTGAACATAAACAATAGGCAAATGCACATCAGTTTAGAAATCAATTACTGGGATGTTACTTGAATAGTGCACCTCAATGGATTTTTTCCTGAAGGACCATTTGAGGTTCTTGGTCTACTCTACTCAATGGGAAACTATAGAGCTGAACCATTACTGAGTGTAACTCAATTAGACACGACTCTGGTGCTTTTGAGAGGGTTTGCCCTGGAGGTGGTCACTTCCACTTTCAGGAGGATGTATTGGGGCACTATCCTCTGACCTAAACTCATTGGATTCTTTCCTGAAGCACCACCTGAAGTTCTTGGTCTACTCTACTCAATGGAAAACTGTAGAGTCGAATAATTACTGAGTGTAACTCAATTAGACACGACTCTGGTGCTTTTGAGAGGGTTTGGCCTGGACGTGGTCACTTCCTCTTTCAGGAGGATGTATTGGGGCACTATCCTCTGACCTAAACTCATTGGATTCTTTCCTGAAGGACCACCTGAAATTCTTGGTCTACTCTATTCAATGGGAAACTGTAGAGTCGAATCATTACTCAGTGTAACTCAATTAGAAACGACTCTGGTGCTTTTGAGAGGGTTTGCCCTGGAGGTGGTCACTTCCACTTTCAGGAGGATGTATTGGGGCACTATCCTCTGACCTAAACTCATTGGATTCTTTCCTGAAGGACCACCTGAAGTTCTTGGTCTACTCTACCCAATGAGAAACTGTAGAGTCGAATCATTACTAAGTGTAACTCAATTAGAAATGACCCTGGTGCTTTTTAGAGGGTTTGACATGGAGGTGGTCACTTCCTCTTTCAGGAGGATGTATTGGGGCACTATCCTCTGACCTAAACTCATTGGATTCTTTCCTGAAGGACCACCTGAAGTTCTTGGTTTACTCTACTCAATGGGAAACAGTAAAGTCGAATCATTACTGAGTGTAACTCAATTAGAAACGACCCTGGTGCTTTTGAGAGGGTTTGACCGGGAGGTGGTCACTTCCTCTTTCAGGAGGATGTATTGGGGCATCATCACCTGACCTAAACTCATTGGATTCTTTCCTGAAGTACCACCTGAAGTTCTTGGTCTACTCTACTCAATGGGAAACAGTAGAGTCGAATCATTACTGAGTGTAACTCAATTAGAACGACCCTGGTGTTTTTTAGAGGGTTTGACCGGGAGGTGGTCACTTCCTCTTTCAGGAGGATGTATTGGGGCACTATCCTCTGACCTAAACTCATTGGATTCTTTCCTGAAGGACCAACTGAAGTTCTTGGTCTACTCTACTCAATGGGAAACTGTAGAGCTGAACCATTACTAAGTGTAACTCAAGAAGAAACGACCCTGGTGCTTTTTAGAGGGTTTGACCGGGAGGTGGACACTTCCTCTTTCAGGGGCACCATCGCCTGACATAAACTCATTGGATTCTTTCCTGAAGGACCACCTGAAGTTCTTGATCTACTCTACTCAATGGGAAAATGTAGAGTCGAATCATTACTGAGTGTAACTCAATTAGAAAGGACTCTGGTGCTTTTGAGAGGGTTTGACCTCTTTCAGGTGGATGTAGGCTCAGCAAATACAATGTGCTCACCTGCCACTGACGAATAGTCACTCCCGCAACTGAAATACACTTCATCATCCGAATCGGGTTGCTCGCGTTTAATGCGCGCGTTCATATGACCATCATTATTGCTAATTTTACTTCCACCACTGTTACTTTGATACAGAATATCGTGATCATCTGACGAAATCGTTGGATCCAATTCCATATCCACCATATTTGTATTTGCATCTTCAACAAGTGAGGAATCAGAACGTTTCGTTGAATTCTGCGGTTTCGGCTCCCCAGGCATACCTACAGATAACGAAGAACATTGCCTTAATTCCTGAAATGTTCAACCCTCTTTGGTCACTTACCAACAGTACCGTGCAGCCGTCGAAAGCGTACAATCAAACTTTTATTGTACATTTCAGTGGCGTGCGTGTTTTGGAATGCTGCAATTGCATCGTCGACTGTACGGAAACACACGAAAGCGTATCGTGTGTACTTCATTTTCTTCGCAAAACCTACAAAAGTATTAAAAGGGAATCGGCAACAAAGCTTAAAGCACCACTTACCTATATCAATGCGTTTCTGCTTTGGATACGCCTTCAAAATGTCATCTTTAGTGACTTCTTGCGCCAAATTCCCCACGTACAACGTCAATGGATCAATATCCTCCGGACCGATTTTAAGTTCGTCCTCTTTATCCTTTTTGTATTCAACTGTTAAATATCCTTGGCCAAACGGTACCTTGTTTAGGTCGGCGATGACTTGATCTGAGTTTACTTTATCCTGAAATAACCTTTCAGTGTTAGCTTGTTCCTGAACCAAGTTTAGCAGCAAAGTATATGCTTGGATTATTATAGATATACCTAAGAGGGGGCGTTTTTAATTCCGCCGAAGAGGAAATGAGGGTAGAAAATAAAAAAAAAATGTTCACCAGCAACCCTAATACACTTCATCATATTCTCTTCTTTCTGAACATGGTTTTACTTAATGTTTTGACCTTAGCCCCGTGGTTTTCCTTCTTCTTCCTCAGCTTCGTATTGTTTTCGTTCTTAGCTTCGTGCAGTTCTATTTCTTCCCCACATTGTTTTAATTTTCTTCTTTCCTCACGTTGATTTTTTTCTTCTTTTTCGTTAACGTCTCGTTTTTCCTTAGCTTCATATTGATTTTGTTCTCAGCTTCGTGTATTTCTTCTTTGCTAAGTTTGCGGCATCTTAGTTCTTCTTTCTGAACTTCGCATCACTTTATTCATCTGTTTGCTGTTTTTATTCGTAACTTAACGTTGTTTTCTTTAGCTTCGTATGGTTTTCGTTCTTAGCTTCGTGTAGTTCTATTTCTTCCCCGCATTGTATTCTTTTTTCTTCTTTCCTGAAATTGTTTTCTTTCTTCTTTTTCCTTAGCCTCTCGTTGTCTTTCTTTTCCTTCCTTAGCTTCGTATGGTTTTTGTTCGCAGCTTCGTTCTCCATATAACATTCTTTCTTCTTTGTTGTTGTTTACCATACGGCCTTTCTTCTTTGGTAAGTTTGCGGCATCTTCGTTCTTCATTCTGATCTTCGCATCATTTTATTTATCTGTTTGCTTAGCTTTTGTTCCCAGCTTAGCGTTGTTTTCTTTTTCTTTAGCTTCGTATTGTTTTCGTTCTTAGCATCGTGTAGCTCTATTTCTTCTCCGCATTGTTTTCTTTTTCTTCTTTCCAAACCTTGTTTTCTTTCTTACTTTTCCTTAGCCTCTCGTTGTCTTCCTTAGCTTCGTATGGTTTTTGTTCTCAGCTTCATGTATTTGTTCTCCATATAACGTTCTTTCTTCTTTGGTAAGTTTGCGGCATCTTCGTTCTTCATTCTGAACTTCCCATCACTTTATTCATCTGTTTGCTTTGCTTTGTTCGTAGCTTAACGTTGTTTTCTTTAGCTTCGTAGCTAAGAACGAGAACAATAGTTCTCGTTCTTAGCTTCGTGTAGTTCTATTTATTCCCCACATTGTGTTTATTTTTCTTCTTTACGTTGATTTTTTCCTCTTTTTCCGTAACCTCTCGTTGTTTTCTTTCTCCTTCCTTAGCTTCGTATTGTTTTTGTTCTCAGCTTCGTATATAACATGATTTCTTTTTTGCTATTTGCATTTTATTTATCTGTTAGTGTAGTTCTATTTCTTCCCCGCATTATTTTAATTTTCTTCTTTCCTCACGTTGATTTTTTCTTCTTTTTTCTTCAGCTTCGTGTTGTTTTGCTACTTCTTTCTCAACTTGGTGTTGTTTTGTTTCTTCTTCTTTATTTACTTTGTCTTGTTTTCTTTCATAATACATTCATTTATTAGTTGATTTCTTATTTACTATTTCCCAACTTCGTGTTGTTTACTTTCTTCTTCTCTTTCCCGGCTGCTTTTTTTTTCTTTATCCATCTGAGTTCTCGTTCTTAGCATCGTGTTGTTTCCTTTCTTCTCCGAATTGTTTCTTCAGAAAAAAACAGTTGGCCTCTCTCTGATGTAAACGACGCGACGTAAACAAAAACGAAGTAAATGACATAAATGACGTTTGCGGTGATGTCATATCTATTTACTCAAAACAGTTTTAGCAAGTAACCATAAGTCACCACAGATGAAGATAAAGAAAACACAGTAACTTACCTTTAAAGTGATGAAACAAAACCTTGGCGTGGACGGTTGCTGGAAATGAACACTATCAATTGCTGTATGGAATTTTGACACAATGTCTCTGTTAATTTCCAAATCAGGAAATTTGATGATTAACGAATGACATTTTTGTCTTTTATTAAAGTCTTTCTCGACTTGTAGGGCACGACGAGCTTCCTGCACCGACCAATCCTTACGAGTCGGTATGTTTTGCGATAACGGTTTCTTCTTCTTCTTTGCAGCAAGACCTAAAACCACCCGGATAGTATTATCATAGATTAAGACCATATGAACACTGACGTACCTTTATTCTTATCCATATCGCCACTATTCCTCCTCTTCCTTTGATAATACCCCATACCAACGCTATTATTCTCGTAAATCCCACCGTTTTGTACAACATGCCCAGCATTATTATACGGTGCTACAGCAGCAGTTGTTGATCCCCCAGGGGGTGGAGGTGGTGGTGCCGCAGCAGGTGGTGGCGGTGGTGGTAGCATGGCAGTGTTTGCATATGGTACACCATATGCTGCAGGTGCGGGATGATGCATACCGCCACCGTAATGGTTCGTCATGTGGTAACCCGGGGCGGTATTATTGGTATTGTAATTGGTTGGTGGTGGAGGTGGTAGATTTTGTGCTGTTGGGGATGGTCTTGTGTTGTTGATGGCGAGACCTGGACTGAAGAGTTTATTGTTATTATTGTTGGCCTGTATGAAACTTTCAATTACAAAAGGGAAAGTAATACAATAAGTAGGTACCTTTGTTGCGTAGGTTTACCATACGGCCTGGTTCCACTATTGCTTTGTGCCGTTTTCCCATATGATCTATTATCGCTACCATAATAATCTCTGCTTTTTCTCAAATTGTTCGACAACGGATTATTTACACTACTGTTATGCCTAGGCGATTGATTTAACCCTCTAGCATTGTGCATCTACAATTTAAATATTAATAAAATATTGGTAGGTAGGTATAACTATTTAATACGAAACTATCTAATAACAGACACATACAGTACTTATAATTGGTGGTGGATGGGTTCTATAATATTCCTGGTAATAATTAGACATATTGTGAGTATTATTATAACTCATTATTTATATACAAGAAATTAATTACAGCTTTAACAAAATTTACAAAACCAATATTATTTGTAAGATAGCACAGACGTAAATAAATACAAAAGATAATCTCCCTGTACGATGGATGACAACTCATAACTCACATCAGTTCAAATGGAATGATGATATTTCTCAGCTTTGTTGCCACACGATACTCAAAGTTCAAATTTATAATAATGGTACAACTGTTGCAACATCACCGTATACCGTACATTTACCTAGAGTGGAGGTGTTTGGACCGTATACCGTACAAACATTAAAATTATCGTACATGTACAGTAAATTATCATATATATGGCAACGCTCTTCCTCAGCTCGCCTAGTAATAGTGTAATAAAATGTATAAAAGGAACGTATATGTGGAAACATCTAATAATTTAGCATGACAGTCACAACGACAATGACAGTATGATTACTTAGATGACACCTGATTTTTAGTGATGAGTACCATTATTTAATAATAACTACATCACTACATGATGTGATATTAATTATTGTTCGTTATTATCTACAAATATATTTGCTGATGATATTTAGAATTCATCAATCCATTTGTCGAAATTTACATAATAAATACCTACGAAAACAGTTTGCTGCTACTAGAGAATTTGTATTCTAAATATTCTAATAATTAGCTGAAGCAAAACCAATGAAGGAGGACGAGGATTTTTTTTAATCCATTTGATATAAAATATCACACAAATATAAATTGGTAAAAGGAATCTAGATAAAGCACAATAATTCAAAATAATTTAAAGCAAATTAAATAAATTAAGTTAAGTTGGTTAAGATAGGAGGCTTGCCTCAACTTCGCCATTTGTAAAATGCTTTTTTTTACAATAAAGTTATTATTATTATTATTATTATTAAGTATAAATCATTCTTTTCAATTAATAATTTAAAAACATTATTAATGCATTTATTATTTTTTACATGCTAATCTATTTTAATTACGTAAAGATATATCACAGCTATGTGTGTGATATATTTCCATCATCTCTTATTTCCTGATGAAAGTTGACACCTAAGCCTAAGAAGTAAGAAGTAGTAGAATTTAACCTATAAATTAATGATAACTTTTTGTTAATCAAATTTGAATTTATTTTATATTTCTTACATTTTTTAATATTATGTTATTTAAACATGTTTTAAAACCTTTACAAAGAATGGGTATTCGATTTTACGTGAATTGTGCTATAGCCAATCAACAGATACTATCAGAAGGGCTTGGTTAGTTATTTTAAGAACTTCTACAGAAAGAGGACTTAATTCGGTTATGGTAAGCACCTTTTTTTTCCCTATTAACAGCCTTTGTTTTTAGAAATATCTCCAGCAGCCGCTGAAAACATTCAGCGGCAATATAAGTCGTTATTGAGTCGAAATCCAGAAGTTTTAAGTGAGACAATCGCTGAATGTAAACGATTAGGTTACACCAATGAAGAAATTCTTCAGAATAAAGTGCTTCTTAGTTGTTCTCGCACTGAAATATACAACAAACGTATGTCATTAGAAGAAGGTGGAGTTATTTTAACTGCTAAAAGTGTAGCCAGGTAAGTTGTAAGCAACTAAAAATAATATTTTATTGTGTTTTTTTTTGTTTCAGTTCCAGAAAAATATTAAGAAAAAAGGTGTCATATCTGAAATATCACAAATTCGTGCAGCGACAGACTGATGTAGCAAATGAGTTCCTAAAATTTATAAATCGTGACGACTATCTTTGGAACTTGGAAGGTATCACTGATGCAATAACTTGGGGTGATATCCACTTTCACATAAAAGGACAATACTTAAGTAGGTATACGGAAGAAATGCATAGAGGTACTTTACTAGCACTTCTTTTATTTGTAGAACAACGACTAGATATCACAGACGATAAGTTAATGAAATTACTTCGACAATATCCTATCGCTCGCTACAGAGCTTTCAGAATAATAGAGCAAAATATCAAATTTGCTAATTCTATCGGTATGACACCGGAGAAAATCCTCAGATTCGCTTACGTGCTAAACGCATGTCCAAACTATTATTTGACAGTGCTGAGAGATTTAGACAATATGGCTGGCATTGACTGGAAGAAAGCAATGTTTATTTGTCCGAAATTGATGTGTGTTTCACCGAAATCTATTGTAAAGATCTACGGAATTGCAAAGGTGGGGAAAAGTATTCAAATTTTATATCTCACATCTATCTATCGTTTATAATACGTTTCCAACTCCCAATTGAGACCAATCATAGCCTTCTTTAAACATGCCATGAAATAGTATATTTGGCAACGTCGAGTTCTAGTTCATTTGTTTGTGTTTACATTATTACATTGTATCATGCGGTCTAATTAAATCAGTCCGTATTGAACTTAGTTAAAACAGTTTTTTATAAAACTACTAGTGATAAGTGTATATAAATATATCGTCTAAATTTTGTGGAAATAATAAATATATATAAATAAAAATAAAATATTTGTTAATACCTAAAATAAAGTGAATTGTTTGGACTCTTTGACCGGTGGTAAAAATGGCGGGATTCCTATAGGGATACTAATTGGTCCTATTTTTTATACAACTAGTAGTGGTAAGTGTGTATAAATATATTATCGTCTATATTTTCTACAAGTTACAAGATAAACTATTTGTTAATAAAATAAAGTGCTTTGTTTATTACTCTTGTACGGAGGTCATAGTGTTTGTCGTGTAACTAAGCGGTGAAAGTGTCTTTTGTATTTTGTATCTATATTTAGCTGGATTTTTAGGTAAGTAAGTACCTACCTGATATTTTTATGATTTGTTATGAGCTTAATGTTAGGATTGTTAGGACTTTAAAGAATCTGCTAGTGGTGCCGCTTACTAAGTTGATAAACCATTGCATTGGTCAGGCTGTATTTCTTGAAGGAGGCAATGGTTATTCCAATCTACAAAAATAAAGGATCGGTTGATGATCCGAGTAACTATCGATATTGCCAATTTTTTCAAAACTCTTTGAATCTACTTATTATTAAAAACCAAATAACTGGATATTTTGAAACAAATAATCTCTTCATGCAAAGTCAATATCATAAAAAATCGACGACTCTTGCAATTAATAACCTTTTGCAATAATATGTTTGCTACCTTTTATGACCTCACTAAGCCTTTTGACTGTGTTTCACACGAAATACTTCTTCAGAAACTCTCTTACTATAACTTTGATGATAACAGTGTTGCCTTGGTTGGCTCCTATCTGAGCGATCGTTTTCAGCATGTTTTGCATGTCAAGAGGAGAGACAAAGGGTTGGACAGGGTGTGTTTTGGGACATTTACTATATTTGATATACTTATGTAAATGATTTATACAGATTTCAAGAAGACTCAAATATAATTATTTTTACAATAAAAATACATACATCGTCTCTAATAATAAAGTTTATAAAAGGGGACATGTTTCGGAGTCCTGCTCCATCATCAGCCTTAAATTTAAATCTTAAGTATTAAAAAACAAACATACTTCTCAAGGGCCTTGCCCGTGTGTTGGTTTAGGAAGTATATATTTTTTTATTTTGACCCTTTTTACCTTTTTACCTGTTATATGTAACTATGATTTTTTAATTTTTGAACCCTCTTTTAAACCCCTTGCCTCCGCTCCATGTTAATCACCACCTATAAATATCCTGTAGTATTTTCGTACCAAATGTGGTTAAAATCCGTTAAGTGGTCTTTGAGTTCTCACGGATTCAAAATTTTTCTGACCCTTTTATAGGATTTTCACGGACGCCTATGGTACATTAATTTTTGTCGTGTATTTTTAACACCAATTCAACTACTTAAATATAAACATTTTTACATTTTAAAAATTTTTTTATTTTTCCCCCTTTTCCACTATTTACGAACGCCTATGTATGCTGCATTTTGTAGGTTATCTTATATCAAACCTAGCCAATTTTTCTGGTATATTTGGGAAACATTTTTTTTTTCGTTTTTGACCCTTTTTTTAGACTATTTTCGAACGCCTGTGTGAACCAATTCTTTTATGGAATATTTTTTAGTTTATATTGTATCACAACTATGCAAAATTATTCCATATTTCGAATAAGGTTAGGAAATATATATTTCTTATTAAATATTCTTGAAATAAAAGTCGACCTCCACAGAATAAATTTTAATAAATATCTCCAACAAATTACATTGTTCACCATACATGTTTCGCAGCTCCGGGCTGCATCATCACATGCATATTTCTTATGTTTTGACACCCCTTTTCCACTATTTACGAACGCCTATGAAAGTAAGTTATTTATGACACATTTTATAGGTTATATTCTATCAAAGCTATAAATAACTAGTTAATATTTCTGCTATGTTTAAGAAATACGTTTTTTTAAATCTTTTTTACCCCATTTTACACTATTTTCGGACGCCAATGTGGTATAATATTTTATGTTCAATATTTTAGGTTATATTCAATTAATTGCGTAAAAATTATGCAGTATTTCGGATAAGTTTAAGAACTATGATTTTTTTAATTTTTGAACCCTCTTTTACACCCCTTGCCTACGCTCAATGTTTCCCAAAATCTAATCAGCTCCTTGCCATGTCCAATAGTATTTTTGTACCAAATTTGGTTAAAATCTGACGGGCCGTGAAAGCATGGTAGTGTGAAACAAATTTCTAACATAACTGAAGGTTATCCCGCTAGGGGATTCGAGCGCATCTAGTGTTGGCAATAGGATATAATGGAGTTGTTACTTCTTGTCGGGCCATCGTTTGTGAACTGTGTTTCACCGGGCATATTGCCTCCTCACGCTAGATGTCGCCAAAAACATCTCTGTGTCAATTCTTTGATATAATAAACAAATCAACTTAATCTACACTAAAACTTTCAGTAAATTCTTAAATTAACTAAATGAGCATGCAAACTATATGTAAATGACACTAAATTATCACTAAAGAAATTGGGATAACACTCAAGTCGATCATATTATGACAAATATTGTTTAACAGGAATTCGATATACCGGACCAATACATAGCAGCAGTGCCGAAGGTGTTCACAGTATCACCGGAAACATTTCGTATGCGTTTGCAGGATGTGGAACGTTCTGCCGAATTAAAGTTCCTCCTGCGGCATCCCAGACTACTACATCTCATCTATGACCATACCAAAGCCAAGTCACGTTTGCCGTTCCTTACGGATGTGCGGTGTTCCCTCATATCTTTGTTATGTTCCTCTGAAGCAGACATGGAAAGTTTTAGTAAGAAAGTGGCACGCAGGAAGAAGGACGTTAATTCTCATCATAGTGTGGTGAGTTAGAAAAACAACACAAGAAAGTGCAACTGAGTAGTTCCGACTTATTTCTATAATTTTTGTCTGCCGCGTGCTTTTAGGTCCGATTTGTCCAAACCATGTGTAAAGAGGACACGCAAACGATAAAGGATAAATTGAAAATTCATCCATTTGCTTTAAGTGTACCAATCGACGAAATGGAGGACACCTTGAACTATTTGAAAAGCAAACATTTCCACCCTAGGCAGATTTTGAGGGTTTTACACGTTTTACTTTACCCAAAGTAGGTTTTTATTTTGATATACCTAATTTACTATTATTGTTGCTTGTGGTTTGGTAATTATAGGGAAAAGCTCGAAGAAGCTTTGAACGTAATGGAGAAGCGTGTCGAACTGGCTGCAGACAGATTAAATCCTGCTCAAAAACTGCAGTTAATGATCTATTTGATTGAGAAAAACTACAATTTTACTGGGGAGGGTGTGTGGCGAAGCAAACCAGTTGCTGATGATGCTGCGAGTAGTGAAACACCGAAACTTGTCTTAGAATGATTGTAGATCTATTTCTGTACATATTAATATACGGTAGTTTTTTTTTTCAATAAATGAAAGATTGATTTGTAAATATTGTAAATAGTTTTTGTTTTATTCCAAATTTAAAAGCTAAAACTTCCCCCTTAAAATGTAATTTTATAGTTTTCTGTAGTGGCGTCATCTATTTAAAAAAGGTGAGAACTAAGGAATATCTACAAGGATACGGTATCGATTTAAAAGTATCGATACCCGATACCAAGTAAAGTATCGTATTTCGGTATCGAAAGTCAAGCATCGATACTTCAAAGTATCGATACTCGATACTAACAAAAAAGTTTTACTTTTAACTTTGTCTATCTAGTCTTCTAGAATCTAGTGCCAAAATTATCAAATCCTCTTCTTCTTCTATGGCGCCACTCTTGAGAATGCAGTGTCAAAGTATTTAGGTATGTTGGTATCGATACTATGACACAGTATAATAAATAATACAGTATTCTGTCTTTCACCATTTCACGTTTGCAAGCCGTCCTGCGCATATCGTCGCGCATGCCGCCATTATGGGTTACAACGTCAAAATAATCCCATTGACGTAGATAGATACAGTTCACTACTGTGTTCAATATATAGTTCATTGTCGGCGTGTACGAAATAAATAAATGTTGTGTTTAAATCTAAATCTGTGTTTTGTGTTTTTGGTATAGTGTGAATTAAAAGGATTTTATTTTTATTAACGTGTCTTGGGATTCATATAATGAATAATCACGGAGGACATGTGTGTGTTGCAAAATGTTGTCCCAATAAGCGGTACACTTGCTCTAAACATTTTTTTCGCTTCCCCAAAGATCCTGTTAGGTGAGTAATAAGTAAAAATTAAGATAAATACTAGATAATTTTACGTTTATAACAACTATTTGTATAACCGTAAAATTTATATTACGAAATGACAGTATCTAATATGTTTTTAAACTAAATACAAGTGAAACATAAACACAAGTTGTCGCGTGGCTAGTTGTTATTTTATTGACAATATCATTATAAAGTTTCAAGAAGTTTTTGCCAAAATTTGCCTTTAAAGTTGCTGTTGTTGTAATTTGTGAATTAAACTACCCGTTTAACTCACTACAACGATATTCATAATAAACCACGAAAATTGAAATAAACGCGATTTATTAATAAAGAAAAATAACAAACTAAATACAAAACTGAAACGATTTTAACTGACGAATATAATATAGAAATTGAAAACTAATCAAAAATCTGACAATCTTAATTCTTTTTTGACAATAACAACTTTTTCCAATAGTTATTATTATTGTTATTAAAAATCACCCAATCATGTCAACATTTAACTGATGACACCACTCAAGGTTGTTTTCAATCACTATGACACACCACAAATATTTCTGAAATTGACAGCGATATTATTATGTACTTAAATATTTTTACAAAAATAAAAATACAGTACTGTGGTTAGAAACCAAAAACTATAATTATTCTTAGTCAGGACCTGTTTTGTAACCCAAAATGGCGGCATCTTACGTCACACTTTTTTTCAAAGTGCGAACGTGGAGACGGAATGCTGTACTTATTAATGCTGTGACTATGATTTAAGACGTGTAAGTATCGATACTGCTTAAATATCGAACAAAAAGTATCGATGCCAAAAGTACTTGGTATCGGAACTGAAGTATCGATACGTAGTAGTATCGTTCGTATCCCTATATATCTATCTAATATTAGGGTTATTCTTTCGTAGTGATTGATCTGAACAAGTGAATGTGATTAAACTGAATGTGATTATACTGAACTGAATATTTGGCGAAACCGAAAGAACATCTTATTTGTGATTGTCTTTCACTTAACCTCGAAAACTTGTGAAAACAACCAAATCTGCTCTGAAAACTGAAAAATTATTTCTTCCATGATATTATTATCCATGTTTTAAACTTTTACAATTTATTGATTTGATTCGAACTCATATTCCAATTATTATCTCTCAATATTCAATACTTTTAGAGGTTAACTGTTAACTGAACGAACTAACCGGTACCCAGAGGTTGATCAGTAAGCGGCAAGGGGGGAAGGCATTTTAATCAGTTTGGTAGAAGTGACCGATGTCGAAAGAATACGTACAATCGTGAATGAACTGATTATTTTCAGATTGTTCACTTAGTTCAGTACGAAAGAATAACCCTAATATTGATTTACAGAAGCATAGTGTTTGTTTATCTATGACAGAAGCATTGTCTTTATAAAGACAATGACAGAAGTATAGCGCTTCTGGTCATATTTGTAGTAGCGCCATCTGTTTACAAGAGGAGAGAACTAAAGAATTATGACTATACAGGCTACTCTTATATACAGAAATCACAATAAGATTACCGTCGTTAAGATCACGTAAAAAAGGGAACTAGCTAATTAATTACAGGTTTTTGAGTTACAGTCATCGAAAATGAAGTAGTATTTTTTGTTGTTGTAACGCCGAGAGGAAACCATTGTGTTTATTATTATAATAGAGTGTGTCAGCGCTTGGTTAGTACCATCATCTAACAATAGACGGCGTTATCACCTTCAGTCGTTCATTAATAAATTTCTGGTATATCATAGCGCCATCTGTTGTTAGTTGACATGTACTAACCAACCGCTGACACACTATATTATAATAAACACAATGAGGGAACTAAAGCAAAGGCAATTACAGGGCTCTGTTCGAAAAGACGGTTTGTGGCATTTTAATTTGTTACTTTCCCGCACAGGGGAAGTATTGTGAATGCGTTAAGAAAAAAAATTGAGATAAAGACGGATATAACCATTTTGAAGTTCCTTGAGACGATTAATACCATTTCCAGATATTGGTTTACAGCGATACGTCACTTTTGATAATCGTCCCTATAATTCTCGAGAAAATTGCGTTTAAAATTTCACCAGTTAGGTAGTTGGAACATATCTTATTACAATTATAATACAATATTGTCAAAGAGGGTTTTGTGGCGTCATTGATAGAGCATTCTTTTCGCATGTGGTTATGGGTTCGAATCCCACCTATGGCAATACTTTTTTTTCTAATTTTTGAATAAAGTGGTTAGTTTGTTTCGTTAGTTTATTGGAAATAATGAAAATAATACAATAATAATAATTATTATTAAAATTCTGATTCGTTACGCAGGCTGATTATATTATAATAAATATATTGTCGGGAAAGTTTTGGGTTTTTTGGTTCGAAAATTATTACGATTTTGTATTAGGAACACATAAGTTTGAAGAAGTGAATAATTACAAAATAAACATAAACATTATTTTTATTAAAAAAAAACAAAATTTCACTTCAATCAAAATATGGATTACTTTTTTAATTTTAAAAATAAATAAAAAACGTCAATGTACTGAATTAAATTCTTTATTTAAATTTGAGAATTATATTTTTGATAATAATAATAATTTAAAATTTTAATAACAATATAAATAATAAAAATACTTATTCGTAAAGTTTTTAGAAAAAATTACCTAATACCATCCAAGCATATTCCGGTTTCCACATACATATGGGGAACAGTTTGGTAATTATTTCTAAAAACTTTTCGAACAAACCTGATCAAAAAGTCTCATTAATTTTTCAAAATGTCATTTTTTTAAAATCGAAATTTCTGATATAAGTAGATACCTAATAATATAAATACAATTTTTTATTTTATTTTTGTTTTTAATATAAAATATTAATTATAATTTTTAAACAATCATTTCTTCAACACTACATAAAATTATTTCATTTATAAACAATTTCAATAAATATAGATACTTACATAAATTAATTTTATTAAAAAAAAAACAAAACAATCCCACAATATGAGAAAATATATAATTATTCATTTAAGTACGAGTATAATAAAATATATACAAATATAAGAACAATAACAGATAAAAATACAACACAATTACAGAATAAATATTTTTATAAAATATAATCATTTAAAAAAATTATAATTTTATTTATTTCCAATTATTTTTATTTAATAAATACAAACTTTCTTAATTAATATTTATAATGTGTATTATAGTAATTAAAAACTAATATTGTTTTAAATTCATTTTTATTTATTTATTAAATATTTAAAAATTTTATTAAATTGTTCAATTAATTTTATTATTTTATTTTGGCGCTTTTTTCCATATTTTATTACATTTTAATAATAGTTATGTTTGTCTTCAAGCACTTAATTGTTTATAATGGTTTTATTTTACACTGTAAACTTTATTAATTTTTTATTTTTACTCTTATATATTATTTGGTCTCACTGGTTATACCTAGAGCAGGGAATTAATTAATGTCTAATTTTTCGTTACAGTTATTTTGGTTTTTATAATTATTAATATTATTATAAGTTTAAACAAGAAATTCTCAAAATTGATTTTCTACCAGCTTGTCAAAAAATTTCTAAAATGAAAATAATGAATATTTTGTCAAGAAAATTAAAAACCTGTTGTCATAAGCGTAATCAGGATGTACCAATGGGGGGGGGGGGGGGGTGTGTTACAACTAGTAAAATCCAATAAAATTATTTTTTACATACTAATCAGAATTACAGTTAATTTTGAATTTTTAAAATGCTAAAATAAGTAGCATCAGGTTTTTTGTAAAAAAAACCCTTAAGGACCCCTGTGGTTACGCCAATGATAATAAGTTACACAAGTAATGACTGCAAGCGAACTTGTGTGACAAAATGCAAAAATAACTAGAGATCGATAAATCCCAAAAATTTCCTAGAAAGATTTGCATTTGAATCAAAAACAAAAATACAAAAAATTGCTGCAGACAAAATTTTCCAAAAATATAATTGCAGTTGAGTGTCTGCGAACAAGGCCTTGAGAAAAAGGCTCCGAAGGCCAAATTTTGCGAAGGATAACGAAGGAAAGTAACTGCCAAAGTCCCACAGGATGTGAGAAAAATTAGGCATCAAACATCCTGTATATGCCTCGAAGTTCGATCTCAATGAAAACTTGTTTCACAGAGTGATTCCTAAAGATTTTAGCTACAATCTAAAAAAAAAATGTCCATTGTCGATTGAGCAGTTTGCCAGAAAATTAAGTTTGAAATTGTGCCACTTTTTACTTTGTTTTGAAGCATTTTCGAATGGATTTTATTATTGCTTGCGATGTTTTTTTATAGTTTCGGGTTCTGGGGTCGGTTTTGGTGTTATTTTTATAAAAAAAGTTTGTCTGCGATACATTTTTTTGTACAGTATTTGGTTCAAATGCAGATTTTCCAATTACAGGGTGTGAAAAGTTCAAATTTAAAATCGGAAATTTTCCATTATTCAAAAACTCCTTTAAATATTTTTTTCAAATTTAGTGACCGATATGTTCTTTAAAAAAGTCATAATTTGACATAAACAATATTTTTAAAAAAATAACCAGTGGCATTCTATAGGGGTTAGTGACACTTTTTATCCCCCTATTTCTTACACCACTGGAATAAATATATTTTCTTATTTTTTTTAAATTCCCTGTTCATTTTTGCATAAAAAAATTATAACTTTTTATGGCTCTAAAGTGAAAAGTATTGCAGGAATTTGCCTCTAAAGTCTGCAAGTGCCTAAATTTCGAAAATTTGCCATAATTCAAAAACGCCTATGAACATTTTTTTCAAATTTAGTGACCGATATGTTCATTAAAAAAGTCATAATTTGACATAAACAATATTTTTAAAAAAATCACCAGTGGCATTCTATAGGGGCTAGTGACACTTTTTATCCCCCTATTTTTACGCCACTGGAATACATATATTTTTTTATTTTTTTTTTAAATTCCCTGTTCATTTTTGCTTAAAAAAGTATTAACTGTTTAAGGGTCTAAAGTGAACGGTTTTGCAGGAATTTGCATCTAAACCAAAGTCTGCAAGTAAAGTTGAAAGTAGAAACTTTTTTGAAAAAATACATACGCACCCTTTACTTGAAGACTTTTGAAGTATATATAAAAACCTGAGCAGGAAATTTTGCAAAACTAAATTTGATGAAAATTGTATCAAAAATAAAAGCTCACCTGAAATATAACTAAAGGGAGTGTAAAAACCGCCCCCAACAAAATTTTACAGACCAATGGAGTCCAGGAGTAGTTGTATTAAGAATGAAGTGCCTCGCAGTTAGAATTTAGCAAAAAAAGAGCAGGATAAAGGACAAAGTTTGCAAAATTACATAGACCAAAATGTCGTTAAAATGCGGAGCATCAATTTCGAAATCAGAAGTGGGATTTTCGGACTTGATGCTGGCAAAAATGGGAAACAACAGGTCCTGGCTTTTCAATAATATTAATAATTATTTACAATAATTATTTTCTATAATTATATTAGTATTTCAGCAATTTGTATTGAAGTAAACTTTTAGTTTAGTGTGCAATATTTCTCGAAACACTGTTGCATTAACCAAACTAATCGAAAGCTGTAGAAAAACCTGTTACCTTGTCCAAACTCTCTTACACGAGTATCGGCATACATAACCCCCATGTAATAACCCTCTGTCAACTCAACTTCAATATGGTAAAACAGTCGAGACAAGAGGGTTAATTTCATTAACATATACAACACGTGTATCTGCTGATGGAAGCAGGTACTTCATTTAAAATAGGGTTTTGATTAAGTAAACGTTTATTTTGTATATGCACACACTTCCATGCTCTGCATGTCCAAAGTATTTATAGCTGAGGTCCACCTCAATCAGTATGGGCTTACATTCAGGGCGCACTATCCTTGTTTTATGTTTGTTCTGTTTGACTTGAACTCGTATGCAGGACAACGGTTGCCACAGGTGTACGAGCTGCATTGTAATTCTGACTTGGGGCATTTTTTTTAAATGGAAAATTAAATTAAATTCCCAAGTTGTGATCTCCTCTCGACTGTCTGTTCAACCCGTCCTTCCAGCTCGGAAGTCTTAAGTCCTGTTATTGCCGCTTACCAGCGAGCTCAATCGCTGCGAGTCAGAAATTTGATCATCCTAGTGTAGGGAATGTGAAGGAAGTATAAAAAATCCTCGCAGGCAACTATACAAAAAAATAACCGAAATCATATAAAAAAACCGCCGCAAGCAAAAATTTCTGCAAAATTGTGTTCCCAATAAAGTGAAAAACCCTAGCAGGGAAAATGTTGCAAAACAAAATTTGAATAAATGAATGTAAAAAAGTAGCACAAACAAAAGTTTGCAGGGAAACGGACAACAGGCAAAATAGTCTCAAAAATGGAAGAAAAATCCATATTAGAACCAAAGAAAATATTAAAAAACCTCAAAGTTAGCCCATTCGGGGTTTAGAAAATTTATATGTGAACTAAAAAAAATAGGGCAACAGGAGAATCCAAACACATATTCGAACAAATGAAAATTAAAACAGCACCACAGGCAAAATGCGAAAAATAACTGGAAAAATGACTGTATTCGAAAATTTGTCCAGAAAAATTGAAATATCCCTATTTAAACTGTGTCAAAAAGCAGGGCGAGTCATATTCTGCAAGAAAATATAAATGAAAACCTATTAAAGTATCAATAACACCGCAGGCAAAACCTTGCAAAATAAAACTGGACTGTATTCGAAAATTTGTCCAGAAAGATTGGAATATCCATATTTAAACTTATGAAACTGTCAAAAAGCAGCGAGAGTAATTTTCTGCAAGAAAATATCAGAAATGAAAAGCCTTCAAGTTTAAATAGCTCCGTAGGCAAAACCTTGCAAAATAGAACTGGAAAACTGGACTGTATTCGAACATTTGTCCAGAAACACGAGAATATCTGAACTTAAAAATTGTCAAAATGTAAAACGAGCAAGATTCTGCAAGAAAATTACAGAAATGAAAACCCATGAGAGTATAAAGAGCGCTGCAGACAAAACTGCAAAATATAACTGGAAAACTCACTACATTCGAAAATTTGTCCAGAAAGATTGGATAGCTGAACTAACGAAAGTGTAAAAAACGGACACAATCAAAATTTTGCAACAAATAACGGTAATAAAATGCATATTCCAATCAAATAAAGGTTAAGAATGTGCCGCAGGTAAAACTGACAAAAAACACCTGGAAAAATGACCGATTTCGAAAATTTTATCCAGTTTGATTATAATATTTATATTTGAATTTAAAAAATGTCTAAAAAACAGGCTAAGAAAATAACAGAGGAATTAAAATCGATGAATGTACAAAACAGCGTTACAGGCAAAACCATGCAAAATAGAACTGGAAAAGTCACTACATTCGAAAATTTGTCCAGAAAAATTGGAATATTCATAGCTAAAAGTGTAAAAATCGACTCAAGCAAAATCTAAGGGTAATGAAATCCATATTCCAATCAAGGAAAGTATAACAAAGTGCCGGAGGCAAAACTGCCAGAAATTACCTGGAAAAATAGACGATTTTGAACATTTATCCAGAGAGATTAAAATATTTATATCTAATTTAAAAAGTGTCAAACAAACAGGCTAAGCAATATTTTGCAATACAATAACAGATAAATTAAAATCTATGAATGTATAAAACAGCGTCGGAGGCCAAACCGTGCTAAATAGACCTGGAAAATTCACTACATTCGAAAATTTGTCCAGAAAGATTGGAATATTCATCACTCACTCAAACAAAATCTTGCAACAAATAACAGGGTAATAAAAGCCATATTTCAATCAAGGAAAGTAAAAGAAAGTGCCACAGGCAAAACTGCCAGAAATTACCTGGAAAAATAGTCGATTTCGAAAATTGTATCCAGAAAGATTAAAATATTTATATCTGAACTTAAAAAATGTTAAAATCCATGAATGTATAAAACGGCGTCGCAGGCAAAACCTTGCAAACTATAACTGGAAAAATGGCTGCATTCGAAAATTTGTCCAGAAAGATTGGAATATTCATAGCCGAACTAATGAAACTGTAAAAAAACAACGCAAGCAAATCTTGCAACAAATAAAAGGGTATTAAATTCCATATTCCAATCAAAGAAAGTTTAAGAAAGTGCCGCAGGTAAAACTGCCAAAGAATACCTGGAAAAATTTGACAATTTTATCAAGAAAGATTTGAATTTAAAAAATGTCAAAAAAACAGGCTAAGCAATATTTTGCAATACAATAATAGATGAATTAAAATCCATTAATGTATTAAACAGCGTTGGAGGCAAAACCGTGCAAAATAGAACTGGAAAACTCACTATATACGAAAATTTGTCCAGAAAGATTGGAATATTCATTGCTGAACTAATGTAAGTGTAAAATAACGCCGCAAGCAAAATTTTGCAACAAATATGAGGGTAATAAATCCATATTCCAATCAAAGAAAGTTTAAGAAAGTGCCGCAGGTAAAACTGCCAAAAATACCTGGAAAAATGACCGATTTCGAAAATTTTATCCAGTGAAGTAGAATATTTATATTTCAACTTAAAAAATGTCAAAACAGGCTAAGCAATATTTTGCAACAGATGAATTAAAAGCCATGAATGCATAAAACAGCAGCAGCAGACGAAACCATGCAAAATAGAACTAGAAAACTGACTGCATTCGAACATTTGTCCAGAAAAATTGGAAATTCATTTTTGAACTAAAAATACTATAAAAGAGCGCCATGTTTGCAAAAATATCAGTTGCAGATACTGTATATTGATTTTCTAAATTTTCTGGACGAATTTCGTCATTTTTCCAGTTATGTTCTGGCTTATACTTTCTCTGGGTCGAATAAGGTGTTTCATTTCCCTGTTATTTTCTCGCGCCACTTGTTTACACTTTTTTTAGTGTGGATATGAATTTTCGAAATTTTCCAGAGATAATTTGGAAAATCCATATCTACACTGAAAAAAATGTTTAACAAAGATAGCAGGCAAATTTATTATTATTATGTGAAAAACATGTTTCTGTAGATGATCAAAAGGATGTGGTTGATTTTTCTGGGCCTTGGATCATACTTCAATACAAATTGCTGGGTACAGAGGGCAGATAATAGTTAGGTACAACATTTTATTTCATGAAATGTTGAGAATTGATATAATAAATAGTTTATTTATACCTAGGAAATAGTGAAATTGGAATAATTTTCATGGCGTTGTTTGTGGTGGATGTTTTTGGTAAGTAATTAGTTTAAATATAATACATTTCAATTATTTTTAGCACCTATACCTTCAACTGTAAATCTCATTAAACATATTATTTAATCTCCATTTATATTTACAATATTGATAAACCTAAGAAACCAATGATTGAAAGAAAAATACAAAGGATCAAATAGTTTGTTCTAAAACGTTGAAATCGCAAGACAAAAATCTTCATCAATTAAATTGTTATTGATTTTAAGGTCTTTGGTCATATTTTCTTCTTTTATATCCACATTCAACGTTTCTCCGGGCAATCTGATTCTGGAGAGCTAAAATATAGGCGTAACCAGGGGGGTAAAGTGGGTTAGAAAAACAAATTGCTAATTATTTTAAATATTCAACAAAAATCAACTATAATTCTGATTAGAATTTAAAAAATAATTTTATTTGGCCTAAAAACGTGTTTAGGGTTGTTTTGGACCATCCTTCCCCCTACGGGGTATAGGGACTAGCCGCAACCCTCCCCATTGGTACATCCTGGTTACGCCTATGGTTCTGAATGATCCTACTCTATTTAAAATAAAATAAAATGGGTTAAAAGAGGAGAAAATCACGAAAATTCTTGGCTAAGAATTTGGCATATTGTCAGCTAAGAATTTGGCCAAATATTCGTTACTCTTTGGCAAAATATTGGCTGTGAAATTACAAATTGTAAGTTACGAGACTTGCAAAGTATTAATTATGATTTAGACAGATTGTTAGCTGAGAATTCGGTCAAGTTTTAGCTATGAAATTGGCAAACTGATAACTACAAAATTCGATAAATTACTAGCTAAGACTTTGGTCAACTTAGTTTGTCTGTAGCAGAATCTTAGCTAATAATTTAATCAAGTTGTTAGCCACCAAACTGGCGAAGTATTAATTATGAATTAGACAAATTTCTAGCTAAGACTATGGTCAACTTAGTTCGTATTTAGCAGAATGTTAGCTAATATTTAGTCAAATTGCTAGCCGCCAAACAGGCAAAGTATTAATTATGATTTAGACAAATTTTTAGCTAAGAACTCGGCCATGTTTTAGTTATGAATTTGGCAAACTGATAACTACAAAATTCGGTAAATTTTTAGCTAAAACTTTGGTCAACTTAGTTAGTCTTTAGCAGAATCTTAGCTAAGATTTTAGTCAAATTGTTAGCCACCAAACTGGCAAAGTATTAATTATGAATTAGACAAATTCTTAGCTGAAAACTCAGGCAAGTTTTAGCTATGAATTCGGCTAACTGATAACTACAAAATTCGGTAAATTACTAGCTAAGACTTGGCAACTTAGTTAATGTTTATCAGAATCTTAGCTAAGAATTTAGCCACCAAACTGGCAAAGTATTAATTATGAATTAGACAAATTTTCAGTTAAGAACTCGGCCAAGTTTTAGTTTTGAATTTGGCAAACTGATAATTACAAAACTCGGTAAATTATTAGCTAAGATTTTGGTCAACTTAGTTCGTTTTTAGCAGAATCTTAGCTAAGAATTTAGTCAAATTGGTAGCCACCAAACTGGCAAAGTATTAATTATGAATTAGACAGATTGCTAGCCAAGAAATCGGATAGGTTTTAGCTATGAATTTCGCTAATTGTTAGCTAAAAGTTCGTGCAGGTTTTGGAAAACTTTTAGCCATGAAACTGGCGAGGTATTGGTTATGAGTTTGGCAAATAGGTTACTGTAGATTCGCCAAATTGTTAGCTAGGACTTTGATCAAATTTTGGCTATGACAAGCACAATATTAGCTATTAATTTAGCAAAAGGTTAGCTACGAAATGGGCAAAGTATTAGATATGGAGTTAGCGAGATGTTAGCTAGAATTTGGCACGAATTGTGCAACATATTAGCGATAAATTTGGCAAATTTTAGCTAAGATCATGGCCAAATGTTAGTTTTGCGCAAAGAAATGTGGCATATTAATTCACCCAAGTCTTACGAGGAAACTGATAATGCATATTCAAGCTGCATGAGCAATGAAGACGACGTTTTGATGGAATAATAAGCTGAAATTGAAGCTAACAAAATAAATTTGTGTGTTAGATTATACTGTGTTTTTACCGTAAACTTTTGACAAAGCCTTAATCGGTTCTTTCATCATTAGCAATAAGGTTTTCTTTTTTGTGAAAAACAATAAAATAAAAAGCTATAATCCAACAATTTGATATAGTCTTTGATAAGCATATTTAGCAACACATAATATGCGTAATATTTTACTAATTAACATATAAAATTCGTAATTGTTAATTTTTTAATTATTTACAAAATATTTTATTCTAATTAACATTATTCTATAAACATTTTTGTTGGCAGTCATTTTATTTCTTTTCTTTTTCTTGTAATAATTATAACTAAAAATATTTTCGTAGGTAATTTGAAAAAGAAAAGTGTGTCTAAATAATTTTTTTAAGAGGGGGAAATTTTCATTAAAATATATTTTAATGTAATTTTCAAATAAATTTAAAAAATCTTAAATTAATTTCATGGGCCCCTATAAAATAGCAAAAAAAAAACCTTTCCAAATAATTTTTTTTAAGACTTGTTTTCGCTGGAAATCTGCATTAAAATTTATTTTAATTTAATTTTCAAATATTAAATTTTAAAAAAAAGTTTATTTTTTATTTTTTCCAACTGGGCCAAGGTTCGATTCGTCATCATCGAAAAAAAAACCTAATTTAATAAATTTTTTAATTATCAAAAAAAAAAAAATATATTTTTGACGCAAATCTCAAGGGCCCCTATAAAATATTGAAAAAAAGTGTCAAAAAATAAAAATTTTAAGAGTTTTTTGCGCCCGAAATCTGCATTAATATTTATTTTAATTTAATTTTGAAATATTAAATAAAAAAAAAAAGTTTTTTTTACTTATTAAAAAAATCACATAAAAATCCTAATTTAATAAATTTTTAAATTATAAAAAAAAACCTTTTTGATGCAAATTTCAAGGGCCCCTATAAAATAGTAAAAAAAAAACATTGTTTTAATTTATTTTTTATGAAAAAATGTTTTAAAGCGTCTTTTGAATTTATTTTTATATACTTACATGTTCTTTTTCGTAATAGGTGATAACTAATTATTTCAAGTTGATATTTAATACAAATTTATTGTTATAACTAGGATATTCGGCTGCCCTATGTTAAGGCCAATTCACGGTGCTTCTTTTCTTTTATAAACAATTTAAGAATTTATTATGCCCAGCTTAGACTACATAAATTGGCAAACAAAAACCTCACCTACCATGAGCTATGAATTTGGCCAAGTCTTAGCTAGATTTTGACAAAGCTATTACCTAAGAACAGAGCAAGAGGGCTAAGAACTGAGCCAAATTTTAGTTATGAATTCGGCAAACTTTTAGCTATGATTTAACAAAGCATTAGCTATAATAATAATAGCTATCAATATAAACTGTTAGAGCAAACTATTAGAAATAACTTTGGTAAAGCCATGGCAAACTCTTAGCTATGATTTGGCAAAGCATTAGTTATGATACTGCTAAATTGTTAGCTATAAATATAAACTGTTCGAGCAAACTATTAGCAATAACTTTGGTAAAGCTATGACGAAAATATTGGATATCAATTTGGCCAATTCTAAGCGATGAATTTGCAAATTGTTAGGTAATAATTGAGCCAAATTTTAACTATGAATTTGGCTAACTTTTAGCTATGATTTGGCAAAGCATTAGCTACGATACTAATATAAATTACTGCTTCAGAATTCGGCAAAGTGTTGGTTGACTCTGGCTAACTATTAGCTATCAATATGAACAGTTAGAGCAAAATATTAGCAATAACTTTGGTAAAGCTATGACGAAAATGTTGGATATCAATTCGGCAATTCTAAGTGATCAATTTGCAAATTGTTAGCTAAGAACTGAGCCAAATTTCAGCTATAAATTTGGCAAACTCTTAGATATAATTTAGCAAAGCATTAGCTATGATACTGCTATAAACTACTGCTTCAGAATTCGGCAAAAAGTTTGTTGACTTTGGCCAACTATTAGCTATCAATATCAACAGTTACAGCAGAATATTAGCAATAACTTTGGTAAAGCTATGACGAAAATATTGGATATCAATTTGGTTAATTCTAAGCGATGAATTTGAGAATTGTTAGCTAAGAACTGAGCCAAATTTTAGCTATGAATTTGGCTAACTTTTAGCTATGATTTAGCAAAGCACTAGCTATGATACTGCTATAAATTACTGCTTCAGAATTCGGCAAAGTGTTGGTTGACTCTGGCTAACTATTAGCTATCAATATGAACAGTTAGAGCAAAATATTAGCAATAACTTTGGTAAAGCTATGACGAAAATATTGGATATCAATTTGGCCAATTCTAAGCGATGAATTTGAGAATTGTTAGCTAAGAACTGAGCCAAATTTCAGCTATAAATTTGGCAAACTTTTAGCTATGATTTAGCAAAGCATTAGCTATGATACTGCTATAAACTTCTGCTTCAGAATTCGGCAAAGTATTGGTTGACTCTGGCTAACTATTAGCTATCAATATAAACAGTTAGAGCAAAATATTAGCAATAACTTTGGTAAAGCTATGACGAAAATATTGGATATCAATTTGGCCAATTCTAAGCGATGAATTTGAGAATTGTTAGCTAATAACTGAGCCAAATTTTAGCTATGAATTTGGCAAAACATTAGCTTCAGAAGTTGGTGAAGGGGCTAAGAATTAGCTGTCAACAGGTTAACTAGCTGTAACCAAAGAGTTGCCGCGAAGCTTTAGCTATGAATATGAGTATTAGCTCCAATATTCCAGGCGAAAGTGTTTGGAACCTTAAATTGCATTGCAATTAAATGGTTGGAGGGACTATTAAGTTAGCTAGGCGCCATTCAAGAGTACTAAAGTGAGCTTTAAAGAATCTCACCATGTTCTACTGGTGTTAGGAATTGGAAAGTATAGATTTGTGCAATCAAGCTGGGTTGATATTTACCATAAATTTCAGGTAAAAGTAAAACTCCCTAATTAAGATTGTATTGTAACGTGAATTGGCCATTACACAATGTACAACACATAGCCGTAAAGGCGCGCCTGCAGCACATGATAGGGCAGCATGTTTTGTCGTTAAATGATGCTCTCCTGATTACGTTCCTCATTGTCCTCTTGGTCCATACTTGATGTTGATCGAGACCCACATATTTGCATCTCAATCTCGGCCAATCTAAATGATTAATGACAAAAGTAAAAGAAAATGTCATAGACATTAAGATCTATGCCTCACCTATGTTCCAATTCCCACTGTTGCTGATTGAGTTTAATGCTCATGGCAGCATTTTCCGTTTCCACAGTATGAAGACGTTCTCTCAGTCGCTTAATCTCCGATTCCAGAGCTTCGTGTGAGCCTAGAATCGGTGTGGTAGCTCCGGAGACCAGTTGCGTAGTACTGTCACCACATTGCAGTGTTACACCTATAAACATTTGAGGTTGAGGAAAAGTTCCACAGACCTGCTGTAGCGGTTCAATTGCTTCCTCTGTATCGTCAGCTTCGATTAAGATTTGCAAGGCAACATGTTAATTGGGCAGAAAAGGAGTTGCAAAACAAGTAACATTAATGCCTTAAACCCAATCCTTGCAGGATTATCGGCAATAGTTTGGAAAGGTTCAAGGTTGTGTGACAATTTAAATTAGCGAGTACTGTATACACCTAGAAAGAAATCTAACCTTAATCCAAGTGAATCCCGATTGCGATTTAAAATTGTACGATAATAATAATCTTTAAAATAATATTCAACAAAAATATATTATTTCTGAGAAAAGGTAGGTACTACTAAAAACTACAAACAGTTAAAGCCAGATTGACCATGCCTAATTTATACGGGATGTCCACGAAGGAACCCTAAAGAATAAAAGGGATGATTTTACATAGAAAAGCATGAAAAAAGTTCATCAGTTAGATGGACGAGTGTGCTCTTCAAATAATATTTAAAACAATGGTAAAACCGGAAGTGATGCGCATACACCGAACACTCTGTATATTAAAACAATACTGTCAGCCTGCCGTGATATTTAAAACATGTGCAATTTTAATATAATTCAAATAAAACAGACACATATTGAATGACAGATGGGAAACATGAAAAGGGAAATTTAATTTCCATCTAAACATGTGGATATTATTAGTTGTTTGGATAGCGAGACCAGCAGGAATGATAGTAAACATCATGAATAAAAGCCGGTTGCATTTGTAAACAAAACGATTGATCAATAATGCATTCAAAAAAAGCAGTTGGAAAATGCTAAAATTGTTGATAATCTTTGTTTCTTCGATGATGTTATTTAATTATATGAAAAATGTTACGTTAAAAACCTGAGAAGACTCACCAGATCTCACATTATGGCTTTGATGATGACTCCTATCGCTACTCGTCGAACCACCGGCAGGACTCTCGGGCTGTTGCATCCGTGCCGATTGTATTATCGTGTGCGGAGGAGGAGTTCCGGACATCGACCTCGGATACAACGGTGTAATAAGACTTGTAAACATTGGAGGCACCCACATATCTTCAAGTGTAACTTTACCTCGAGATTCTACTAGCCCTGGTGTTGACTGACTGCGACCCATTGCAGCTGAAACAAATTCCAAACTTATATTAGGTTATTGTAAGCTCGTTATTTCACCATTTCTATCTACAAAGTTTTCTTTTCTCCGGCTATAGCTACCTATCTGTCTATTATAGTTGTTGTGAAACTTTATTTCCCACAGATTGTCTTAATAAATAATAAATCATTCACATAAACTTTCCCGAAGTTACGATTGTCGTTTTATTATTTATAGAGAAACTTCAATGTGGTGGCCTCGGTTTATTCTGCGTATTGTTTTGTGATTTTTTCCCTATTTTATTACCAGCGATTTTATTGGTTATATCTATGAGGATTCTGTGCTTTATTTAGACTGTATATTCCTGCTTTTATTGTTTACCTCAATATACAGGGTGGTCTAGTTTCGAAAGCGGAAGGTGCTTCGTTACAAAGATTTATTAATAATTCTAAAACTACTTTATAAATTTAAATGAAATTTTACACGTTTGGATCAATAATTTCGATACATCTTTTTACGTAAAAATTGTTATTTTGCTTTAACCAGTGGCGTGCGTACGGACGCATTTTTGCACAATTTTATTGAAAAATATGATACGCCACTGATTTTCTTAGAAGCAAAAATTATTTCTAGAATTCTTATTCAATTTACAACAAAAACTGGCTCTTTACTTTTTTTCGTTTGACACCCCGTTTGCAAGTAAAAAATTAAAATAGCTCTACTGATTTCTGAAAAAAAAAAATTAAACAAAAACAAAACTATGAAATTCTTCCAGCTATTCCAAAGCCAAAGTGCGAGGGAGCTCCATCCAGTTGTGTCTAACTCTCATGCCTTAAATTAATGGGTGCATCTTCCAGGTTGTCCAGTAGATTATTGTTAAGAAAGTGTTAAGAGTTCAACTTCAAGGTATTTTAATTTTTTACTTGCAAACTATGAGTTGAACGAAAAAAGTCAGGAGACTTTTTTGTTGTAAATTGAACAAGGATTCCAGAAATAATTTTTGCTTCTAAAAAAATCAGTAGCGTACCATATTTGTATCATTAAAATAGTAATAAGAAAAGGACTGTTTTTTTTGACTCGGCGAGAGTTTGCTTAGATGTTCTAACGGAGAATGTAAATTAAATTACAAACACAAATATTAGAATTGAATTTTGAGTGTATACAAAAGTTAGGACTACGTATCGAGAAGCCCACGTAAAATAATGCGGTATTCACAAACAATCAAAGTGAATTGAATCGTAATAGCTGTCTCAAGTCCATCTTCTATATCACCATCCAAGATTAACAATGTTAATGCACTAGATTTATGCTCCGTTTGATTTGCTCTATTTCCCTGCCTAAAACATTTATGGGATAGAGACAGTCATGATGTATCACTGCCATTATAGGTAGTTGGTACCTACATAGATTAGAGATTATCTAGTCTATGCTAGTATTGTATTCAAATTATTATCTAGATTGATAATTATAATAATTTACATTTAGAAGTTGTTATAATAGGATTAGACTTAAATGGGATTCATGGAACCGTATTATGCTGGTAAAATAACGAACTACACTCACCGACATGCATTAAATTTTTCTTCCAGAGTCCTATTTCAACCTTTTTTTAGATAATTGTTTCGGTTTTAATTAATTTTATTCAATTTTCAAAAATACAGTTTACATGTTGAAATATACTTACAGGAAAATAAAGAACCATATTTTTTCTCTTAAGTTTGTCACACTCTGTCGAGTAATTTTGCAACATAAACTACACTGGATATGCTTTTCTGCACAATTTCATTCATTTTTAACATTTTTACGAAAGTTATGAAATGTTTTTAGAGAATTCAAATATAGAAAATAATGGTAAAATGGTAATTTTACCTTCAACTTCTAAAACAGTTGATCAAAGTTATTTACGACACTATGAAGAAATTAATCAAAGCGATGAAGAATTCGAAGAAAATGAAATTTCAAACGAAGAAATTGAAAGAAAGCAGACCTAACCGTAACAGAAAAGCGCCAATTTCGACAGAAGATTACGATATGTCTTATTTGTGTGCAGAATTCTCAAACATATGTTTTTCTGATGAAGAAAATTCAGCAGAATGGCAGGAGGCAATAAAAGAAGAAATTAAAGCACATAAACGTAACGATACCTGAATTATTGTTAATAAAAATAACAATAAAAAACCAATAGGCTTTAGAATGATTTTAAAGAATAAATTAACAGCTGATGGAAGTATCGAACGAAAGAAAGCTAGATTACTAGCTCGAGGTTTTGCCCAGAAACCAAACATTGATTTCACAGAAACATTTGCACCTGTTGTAAAACTTAGTTCGATTAGATTTTTAGTCGCAATGCCTGTTGAAGAAGACATGAAAATTCATCAAATGGACGTAACGACAGCATATTTAAATGGAGAATTAGAAGAAGAAATATTTACGGAAATACCGTATAAATTAGAAAATTATTTACTTGAAATTCTGTTAGAAGAGAGTCTAAATGAAGACAAAGAATTGTTCGAAAAAACAAGAAAAATGTTAAAAGATTTGAAAAGAGTGAGAAATGAGAAAGCATGTTTATCACAGAAAGCGTTATATGGGCTAAAACAAGCTGGACGCCAATGGTACAAGACGCTTGACGAAACTTTACAAAAATTAGGTTTTAAATCTTCAACAGCAGATCCTTGTATGTACTTATATACGAAAGGAGGAGGAAAAATAATACTCGCTGTATATGTTGATGATATATTAATTGCTTCGAAATCTATGAATGCAATTCGAGATACTAAAGAAAAATTAACATCAACATTCAAAATGCGAGATTTGGGCGAAATTAAATATTGTTTAGGAATAAAATTCAAAAAGGAAAGTAATGGAATTTCAATAAATCAGCGAAAGTACATTGACGAAATTTTAGAAAAATTCAATATGACAAATTGTAAAATAGCAAGTACACCAATTATACCTGGAATAAAATTAACAATAAATTCAAATAGTGGGCAAAATTTAATTGGTGCACTCATGTATCTGTAGGGACCAAGCCGGATATAAGTTTTGCAGTTAGCTATTTAAGTCAATTTAATTCATGTTACGATAGTGAACATTGGAATGCTGCAAAAAGAGTTCTTCGATATTTACAAGGAACAAAAGATATTAGTTTATATTATTCAATATGCAATGATGAAATTTATGGTTTAACTGATGCGGATTGGGCGAATTGTACAATCGACAGAATCATATACTGGCTAAGTATTTAAGTATGCCAACGCAGCAATTAGTTGGGAAGCACGAAAGCAACGAACAGTCGCACTCTCAACCGCAGAAAGTGAATATATGGCATTAACTGATTCTGCAAAAGAAGCCCTTCATCTAAAAAAAATTAGCGAATGATTTGGGTATTAATCAAGAAAAAATTATTATCTATAACGATAATCAAGCTGCAAAAATATTAGCTGTTAATCCAACAGTTAATTCAAAATCCAAACACATCGATATAAAGCAACATTTTATCCGAGAAACTGTTGAAAGTGGTAGTATAGAAATTATGTATCGGAGAACCGAAGATATGGAAGCCGATATATTTACTAAAGCTCTATCTGGACCGAAACATAAATATTTGAGTTCACTGTTAGAACTTCATCCACAGTGACGTTCGTGTGGAGGAGTGTTGGAATATGGAATCACCCAATACACTCACGTCACAATGTTATAAATACAATAATAGATTGTCAAATTAATTAATATATTGTCAGTTAGTTTTAATATAGTTTTCGTTAATAAAAGTTAATATCTAATTTTATAGTCGTATATATTTTATTCTTCTATGTATCGTTATCGGTTTAAGAGATATGAATTTTGCGGTAATTTAGAAACATCTTTTTAAGCAAAAATTATTATTTTACTTATACGATCGTTCTGGCAAATTACAAAATAAAGAAAAACCAACAGCCACCAAACTTTAAGCAAGTAAACGCAATCTGTGAAAAGTATATTTTATCTTTAACAAAATTTACTGTGTTTGGGCTACATTGTTTTTCACCCTTTTCACAAACAGAGAAACAACAACAGAAAGGCACATAATTCCAGTCAATTTGAAACCGAGATAGTCCTTATCAAATAATGTCGTGAGAATTTACTTTAATGAATTTCCAAATAACGAATGTGTTCCTGACTAATGAAATTTATTGTTTGATATGAGATATGATGTTGCTGCGACAACGAAAAGGATGACGTAGAAGACATTTGATATATTTTTAATGTCTGAAATACACTGTGTCCAAGATACGAATTTTTGTACAAACGGCTAAAGTTAGTTTAATTTTGAAAAGAGCATTTAAAAGGTGTTTATATTGTACAACTTTTTTATAATGTAACCAACAATGTAACTTCTACCGTTGCCAATAAAAAATAAATAAAAGTAAATACCTACTTATTATAAGGTAGTTAATTAGATTTTTTACATGACCTTCATAAATCGTAAATCATCTCTCTAATTTGTTAAGCTTCGGTCAAATTATGCAACACATTTTTTGTAACAAATAAATATTCATGCAAAAAAGACATTGACCATCCTTAATTTGCTCTAAATATGGCGTCTGGGTTATGTACTAAATTTCAAATGAAATATATAAAAAATGTTTGACCAATCGAAAATGTTATGTATAAATTTAGATAACAAGGTCGTGTTATTAGCCATTGGTATTGAATTATAAACACAAGTGTTCTAAATAAATTTCGCAATAAGAAATCATTAAATAAAATTAATTTCGTAATATACCTACACTTTACCTTTTTCTAACGGTGCTCGCTTATATTTTTCCAATCTCTTCACAGCAATGGCTTCCAGTCGCACTCTAGCAGCGGGATATTCCTTTAACACGTCCCACATATCCTTCTTGCTGAGCACAAATAAATCGCTATAACCCACTGAACGGACACTAGCAGTTCTCCTGTTACCTAACAAAAATAATTGAAAACATGTTTTGAGTCTCCTTTTCTATTGGTGGTTGACAGTATCGAATAATGTTCAATGTACCTATCTCGGAAAAATCGAGATATATCTATAATTTTGACATAGTTTGTTCAAAGAATGTTTGGTAATAATTTAGTAAAAATATAGTGTAATCAACGAATATTTTTGTATTTTAGTGTGTTAACATCTATTTAATCATCGTATCTCGAAAAATATTCGAGATATCTCAGGAAATTTGACATCATTAAAGAGCAATAGAATTGTTTCGTCCTTAATTGAAAGGAATTTGAATTTTATGAGAATGAATTTTCAATAAATGTTTTACATCAGTATACTATGTAGAAAACTGTTCGAAATTAAGATATCTCGAATAAGTTTTCGAGATATATTTCTAATTTTGACATAGTGGGTCAGTTTAATGAATATTTGTTATAATTTAGTAAAAATATAGTGTAATGAACGATTCTAATTGCATTTTAGTGTGTTACCATTTATGTTTATCATCGTAACTCGAAAAATATTCGAGATATCTCAGGAAATTTGACATGGATTAAAGCGCAATAGAATTGTTTCGTCCTTAATGAAAACGAATTTGAATTTTATGAGAATCAATTTTCAATAAATGTTCGACATCATAATCCTATGTAGAAAACTGTTCGAAATTGAGATAACTCGAACATTTTTCGAGATATATCTCTAATTTTGACATAGTTAGTCGGTTTAATGCATATTTCCTATAATTTAGTAAAAACATAGTGTAATCGACGATTATATTTGAATTTCAGTATTTTTCTCATCGTATCTCGAAAATCATTCGAGATATCTCAGGAAATTTGACATGGATTAAAGCGTAAGAGAATTGGTTCGTCCTTAATTCAAAAGAATTTGATTTTCATGAAAAGAGAATGCGTTTTCAATAAATGTTTGACATCATAATAATACTATGTAGAAAACTGTTCGAAATTGAGATAACTCGAATATTTTTCGAGATATATCTATAATTTTGACATAGTCAGTTTAATGAATATTTGTTATAATTTAGTGTTTTAGTGTGTTAAAATCGATTTTTATCATTGTATCTCGAAAAATTCTCGAGATATCTCAGGGAATTTGACATGGATGAAAGCGCAAGAGAGTTGTTTCGTCCTTATAATTGAAAGGAATTTGAATTTCATCAGAATGAATTTTCAATAAATGTTTTACATTATTATACTATGTAAAAAACTGTTCGAAATTAAGATATCTCGAATAAGTTGTCGAGATATATCTCTAATTTTGACATAGTTGGTCAGTTTAATGAATATTTTTTATAATTTAGTAAAAATATAGTGTAATCAACGATTATATTTATTTTAGTGTGTTAACATTTATGTTTATCATCGTATCTCGAAAAATATTCGAGATATCTCAGAAAATTTGACATGCATTAAAGCACAATAGAATTGTTTCGTCCTTAATTGAAAGGAGTTTGAATTTTATGAGAATGAATTTTCAATAAATGTTTGACATCATAATATGTAGAAAACTGCTCGAGATATCTCAATGTTAACATATTTTACGTCTTTTTTGAAAAGAAATAGAACGATGCAAAGTTTTTGAGATATCTGCGAAAAAAGTGAACACAAAGTATTTAGTTCTTTATTGATAAAAATGTTTAAGAAAAATTAGTGAATTTTCAACAAAAATGTGTCATCATATCTCGAAAACTGTCGGAGCTATGTAAACACCTTTGACACGGATAAAAGCACTATCAAACACATGGTCAAAATCTGTATTTTGAAATATTTGTTTGAGCAATATATTCGTCGCCAAATAACGTACATAATATATTTACAAGTAGGTACGAATCTGAACGATAATAAAAACAACAAATCCTATTTTGTAGCTGCAAATTTTCTCACTTGAATGTAGATTTAAATATGGATATGGGAGAAATTTATGAATTTCCCGATAATACACGCGTCCAACAAAATGTTCAACAAGGGAAAACATTTTTTGTTTTCAAATAAAAGTAAAACGGGAGGGTGTTTTTTTATCTGCTTTTTAAACGCTTGTTTTAATACTTATTTATTGCTTTGGGCGTTCGACAATTTTCAGCTAAATTAGGTATAATATCTAAATCATTACTGACAAAAGAAAAAACCACGCATTTTTCACTTTAAAACCGGATATTTATTTTTAAGTCTGACATTTTATCTGCAAAGAAGTGCAAATTGACATAAACTGCTACAGTCAAATTCCTTCAACCGCAACTGAGATTCTTTCGAGGAATATTTGTCAACAACTTGACTACAGGTCATCGACAATCCCGACCCCAATTTGCTAGATATTAATCAAGTAAAACGTCGCGCAATATAATTAAAAATATCTATAAATCTAACATGCACAATATTTTTAAGAATTGGGAAAGTAAAATTATTACATAAATATTTATTTGCTTATTTATTTAAATAATAAATTGATATGGACAAATACAAGCCAGGCAGGGTACAAACAAGCTGTTGATTTTAGATATAAAAGAGAGAGTAAAGGGGTAAGTTTATATTTTAATTTTCGAAAAAATTTCAAAATTTAACCAACATGCACTTATAAACTAAATTAAATATGATAATATAAAAAAGTTCTAACAAAATGTGTATAAAAAACATACATTTAAAATGGCTTTAGAGTAAGTAGTTTGACAAATAATTTATATACAGTGTGTCGCACGACGATCGAGATTTTAAAAAGAAAACATTCGTCTAATATCCCCCTACTAATCTCCATTTCAATCATCCCTTGGAAACAATTACGCCTAATCGATCGGTCAAACTACTTCCACAAGATATTTTTATTGATAAAAAAAACTAACAGATATTCAAAAGAACAGATCAAAGCATGCAAGATTAAAGGACAGTAATAATTCTTGTATAAAAAAAAATGAAACAGATAGTAAAAAGTGTTGTAAATTAGCCAATTTGTTGGCCTGCCTGCTGATATTTACCAAGATGTTTACCTGCCGTGCCCATATTCAATATCGATATTTCACCAAAATAACTTCCGGCTTTTAATGTGGCCAGTACTGTCCTACCATTATCGGCAACCACTTGTAATCGTCCTCTATTGACTATGTACATTTCCTTACCGACTTCACCTGCAACACAACATTGGTGGGTGGAATTAAATCCAGCTGTGTTATTGCTGAAATTTAGCTTTTTATTTTGTCATTATATACTTCGTAGTCTCCACAAATAAATCACTTAAACATCTGTATTCAATTTCCACTGATGATGTGAATGTTACGTCTCGAAACATGTGATTTATTTGTGGAAACGACGAAGTTTAAGTTATCATTTTTAATTTTTTATAAATGGAATTCTTGCTTAGGATGAGGTTCCAACAACCAAATACAACCGGATTTTGGAGGTTCGATTCGTTTTAGCTTAAGTTCTGTTCAGATGTGATTTCTAATTGTATAAAGTCAAATCAAATATTTTAAGTTGTTTTTGGACAAAGATTTTCTTTTAGGTTTTCATTCTTTTAATTGTTTTATTCTTTTTTTTATTTATACATATTTATTTCTTTGTTGTTATTAATTTTCTTTATTAATTTTAATTATTAAATTTAGTTGATTTGAAGAAAGAATTCCATTTATTTAAGAGAGAAAGAGACAGATATACAGAGATTTTAATGGCTTAATATTACAGCCAAGCAAGGTTCGGCTTTGTAACCACATAATATCAACGTTAAGGATTTTGATGAATAATCTGTGCTTGCACCAAACTATTAGAAAATTACTGGTAATTAAATCCACTTCTCTATAAACATTCTCTATAATATATGCAGCGCTTTATGACTGACGACGTGATATAGAGGGAGTTCACGAAAGTTTTACATATATTTGCATAAATGTGTGAAATATCATTTTGAAAACGTTATATTGCGGTAGTATTAAAATTCAGCCACTTAATATTGTTATTAGTTATATTGAGCGAATCCGATTTGGATGTAAGTCTTTCTAATTTTAGTTTAAAATGATATAAAAAACCACAACTCGATAGCCCTTTGTAATGTCAATACCGACAGCAGCCGTCCATAGGCGCACCCCTTTGTATAAAAGTATACTGTATTTTTGCTTGCCGCTCCAACACGGAAACATATAAACTTACGCTGACAAAGACTGTTTTTGTTTTTAGAAGTTTAGACATAGATGCACACGTACCTAGTACGTGTTCGAACAGCAAGGAACATACCTTTGTAATAATTAATACTATTGTTAATACTTGTTATGCATATAAGTAGATACATTTATAATAATATGCGTCTGATATTATAAACTAACAACAAATTTTACTCACATAGTCAGTGACAGTTTCATTGTTAACAATCTGTGGCTAATAGACTACGTCTGAAGCCACATCTTAAAAAAAACGACAAAAAAAAACTTTTCAATATTTTACCCAATACATGGATTGGAAAGAGAGGTTTTATCGAGGGGCTAGCTAGGTTCCCGAACGTCTGATTTGTATATATCGATGAATTTATAGAAAATCCAAATTCTCGACCAGTAAACTGCTAAAGAACAGAGTCCAGCCACAAAGGTTAGGTAGACCCGGTATGTTCTTAAAGACCAAAACAGAATTGTAAGAAAACCTCCTTTGAACCAGAGCCATGCTGTGCCTCGGGACTCGATAGACTGCTGGGTATCTTGTGGAACGACTATGACCCCGGCTTCCTGACACCGATTTCCCGTAAAGATATGTAGGAGTTTTGTAAGTGTTTATTTTATACACTAAACTAGCTATATGCATCTGAAAACGCTCATCTAAATTTAACCAATGGGACTCACGAACAGGTTAAAAGGATATATTAAAGACCGTATCACAATATGCGAGATTCGAAAAAACAAGAGAATCACTGGTCATGTATTCTTGTGAACGCACAAGGTTTTGAGTTTGACTTTTTTGTCAAATAAGAGATATGATTGCCAAAACGTAAGTCTGTGTCTAAATAGAACCACACATTTTTAGCTGAATTCGAGAAATTCAGCAATCTGTGACTTTACATAAAAAAGTAAATTAATGAACTGTTTTCGCTTCTTATTTATGACAGATTTGACAATAAAAACAATAACAAACGTTTTGAATGCTTAAAAAAGTAATTTGAGGGTGTAGTTCTTAGGAATAAAAATTATCCGGCGCAATTTGTACACCCCAGAGTATGATCCCAGTGATTAGACGAATAAGGCTTCTATAACATTGTACTTGGCTAATTAGTAGGGCAGTGCAGGGTTGCTATGTTGCAAAAAAACTCCTATAAAACATAATTATCCGTCAAATAGGCAGTGAAGTTTTTTCATACATAAAATCGTGTATTTTTGCTGCTATTTTGAGCCATCTACAGTTGATGAAATTAGAAGCAGGTAGACGGCATTACCAACGAAGACAGGAAAATGTAGTAGACATTAATTTTCATTATGGCAATCAACGTGAGCACTATTAATGTCTTAATGTGTAGGGTGTGATAAAGGCAAGCAGTTATCAGAGTGACGTAAATGTGAAAATTAACCCTTATTCATAAAATTATATCGGGTAGGTATATGTGTTGGAATACGTGCTCCAAGTTGCAAAGTTAATACAAGGTGTTTCCATTGATATGAATCCTGGAATTAAGTGTCAGGCATACTTGCAACAATTTCTGACACTTCAAAAGAGTTTTTAGAAGTTTAGACAATTAATACTATTGTTAATACTTGTTATGCATATAAGTAGATACATTTATAATAATATGATTCTGATATTATAAATTAACAACAAATTTTATTCACTTAGTCAGTGACATTTTCCATAGAACGTAAAAAACGACGTACAAAAAAACACAATCCTCGCGGAAGAAACGAAAGAAGTTCCAAACTACACTTCAACACACTTCTATCTACTATATCCAAGATCATTGAAAGACTGGATAAAAGGGCACAAATACGAAGTATTAACTAGCCACCAATTTGGATTTTTAACTAACAAATGCACTAATGATGCTATATTCTCCGTCTTCAACAATGTTTACTCCAACTTGAACAATCTCCACTTTACAGCATCAATTTTCTGTCATTTCTCCAAAGCATTCGACTGGGTAAGTCATAACATCTTAATTAACAAGATACAGCACTACGGAATACGGAAGGTTCCACTGGGATAGTTTAAGTCGTACCTTAGCAACAGAAGTCAGTGTGTGAGGGTCAATGCGGCTGTGTCTTCTTGCAGGCCGATGGATTGTGGAGTTCCACAGGATTCGGTGTTGGGTCCTATTTTGTTTTTGCTGTTTATCAACGACATTACGTGCCTAGACATCAGCGGTAAAGGATGTATCTTTGCTGATGATACTAGTTTCACTTTGTGCGGCGCAGATAGTGTGGATCTTCATAGTACCATATCCAAAGACTTAATCACCATCAAATCATGGTGTGACTCTAACCTGTTGTGCTTGAACACTGCGAAAACTAAATCTGTGTCATATAAAGGTGCGCTGCAGTCTTTTGAAATTAATAATTCCACTATTGACGTCGTTTCTTCTGTGAAGTTTCTGGGCCTTGTTATTGACAGCTCCCTGAAGTGGAAGTTGCACATTGATGCGTTATCAAAAAAAATTAAGCTCTGCCTGTTTTGCGTTAAGATCAATTTCCAAAGAACTTAACTTGTCAACTTCCATAACAGTCTACTTTTCACTCTTCGAATCCCATCTTCGATACGCGCTCCCATTCTGGGGTACATGCTGTGCAACGCAATTTGGGCGTATTTTTATATGACAAAAAAGAGCTATTTGATACTCTCTATAGAGCCCATTGCCAGGACTTCTTCAGAAAATTTAAAATACTAACACTACCTTCCTTATTCATATTGGAATCGGTCTGCTTAATCCGCCAACACCTGTCAGATGTCTCTGAAAGACCATTCCATAATTATCTCCTTAGAAACTCCGAACATGATCTTTATCTGCCAGCCCCATCCTCCGAATTAATGAAAAGCTCGATTATATACAATGCAAAAAAAATGCACAACCATCAGCCAATGGAAATCAAATTGCTATCATCCCTTCCTCGATTCCGTAAAGCTCTAAAGACGTATTTGCTAGAAAAAGCTTTTAATACAGTAGGTGACTTTTTTAATGTGCATTAATTTTTGAGCGATTCACACACTGGATAGTAGTTAGTAGTTTGTATTGTGTGCTTTGTATATATATTGAACTGTAGAATATTTACTTAATTAATTTACTTTAAGTACCTTAATTGATTTATTTATTTATTTGACGATGTACCTGTATGTATTAATTATTATTCTTATGTTTTATATGTTTTGTTTACCTGTCTACAAATTATTTTTTAATTTTTTGACAAATATATATACAATTCTATTCTATAGCAGACACATAAAGCAACAGACCAGACGAGAAATAGAGATGATAGATAGACCTACAGGACATAGTTCCAGGCCTTCTGAAACGAAAGGAGAGCTCCTGGAGGAATAGAAGTCTGCCCTCCAGAAATCTGCGATCAGATAGCTCCTTTAGTGGGTTTTAGCTGGGACACCTTCCCAAGCTCACTTGCGGACAACAGGTAGTCGGGCCTAAAAGCATTTCCTCTATAAAAAAAAGACCTTGCAAGTCGCGGTCAACTACACACAGTAATAGTTCGAAGTGAGTCAAAATCTTAGTTTTCAAGATATTTTGGCCGCCGGATTTCTTCCCCGATTATGTAAAAACGTACAACGACAACCCTCGTAGAAAAGAAGTGAAGAGGAAGCTAAAAAACCGTTTAACACTAAACCGTTTTAATGCCACACACCTGCAAAGTCTAATATGCCTCAATTTGTCAGATTACCCAGATGTGACACGTTTTAGGAGTTATTTTTATAAATAGTCCTTCATTTTCATTTCTTTTTGCACACAATTTCACTCCCAGTTTTATTTTTAATGCGTTTTGCAACAAAAAAAAACCGGGGAGTGAAAAATTGGGTATTTAATAATATTGGAATGAAAATTGTGATTCATGCTGAGGTAATTAGGTGGAATAAAGCTGTTCCTTTTTATTTTCCTTGCATTTCGCGAACTATGTTTCGTTCTGTAAAAGCTTTTACTAAAATTTGCATTAAAGAATTTAAAGTGAAATATGTGGAAAACAGAGAAAAGGAGAAGTTTCTGTTGTATTTCCTCAAGTTGGGGTGGATTTATATAAATTGGTTTAAATTGTTAGAAGAAATTTTGAAATAGATAAAATATACTGCTCAAAAAAATTAAAGGAACACTTTTGGATAACCCTGTAACTTATTAAGTAGTGATAGTTATACAGGGTTATTCACGCTATACGACACGGAATAGTGTGGCGAAACTATTTAATTTCCTAGAAGTTTTTTTCATGGGTTCGATAAAAATGCTTTATGGCTACATTTTAAAAATATTGCGAATCTATACAGGGTGTCCCAAATATAAGAAATGAACCATATTTGTGTTTTTTTAAATGGAATGCCTTGTATATGAATATATGTTTAGATTCCCCGTTCAAAATAAACCTAACTTTCATTAAAGTACATCTCACCTAAACCTGAGAGTTTTTTAAATATTTAATTTTTTATAAAAATATACAATGTGTCCACGGAAGAGGAAAAACTTTTTTATTTGTCGATTTAAAAGAAAAAGTCATTCTTTATAAAAACGTCTGCTTGTGTTGAAACTACAATTTCAAATACCAAATTTACGATTACTATACTCTCTCTCTCTCTCTAGGTGCCATCTCCGCGACGAAGATTGGCGATCATCATGGCAATTCTTATTTTGGATGCAGCTGCTCTAAAAAGCTTTATCGAGGAACATCCAAACCACTCTCTCAAGTTTCTCAACCAGGATATCCTTCTTCTACCCACGCTTCTTGTACCTTGGATCCTTCCCTGCATTATCAATTGAAGTAAGGCGTATCTTGGTCCACGAGTCACATGTCCGAGATACTGCAGTTTTCTGCTTTTAATTGTTATTAACAACTCTCTTTCTATGTTTAGTCGCTCAAGTATTTCTAAGTTAGTTATCCCATCGACCCATGACACCTTCAGTACTCTTCTGTACACCCACATTTCAAAAGCTTCTAGTCTTTTCGTTATTTCTGCGTTCAGAGTCCATGGCTCGACGCCATAAAGCAGAGTGGCAAAAACATAACATCTAACTAGTCTCAGTCTCAGTTTTAGGCTTAGACCTCTATTGCACAAAACTCTTTTCATGCTATTGAAATTGGACCTTGCTATTTCTATGCGTGCTTTTATTTCTTTCGTGTAGTCGTTATTACAAGTAACTGTTGTTCCAAGATAAGTATACTTCTCTACCTGGTCGATGGGTTCACCTTTGACGATTATCTGTTCGTTGTTAGTCTGGGCCTTCTTTGTTATTTTCATGAACTTTGTTTTGTTTACGTTGAGTGTAAGGCCGTCTTCTTCGCTATATCGAACAAGTTTGTCCATGATTCTTTGTAGATCTTCCAGGTTTTCCGTTAAAATTACGGTATCATCAGCGTATCTTAGAACAACTATAGGCACTCCATTTACTTTTATTCCTGCACTGTAATTTTCTATTGCCCTTTTTAGAATCTCTTCAGAGTAGGCATTAAACAAAATAGGTGACAGAACACAACCTTGACGTACACCTCTCTTTATTGAGATGGTGCCAGAATTTTGTTGATCTACTTTGACGATGGCATTTTGGTTGTAATAGAGATTTGAGATGATTTGCAGGTCTTGGTGGTCTAGGTTTCTACATTGTAATATTTCCATCAACTGGTCGTGGCGGACCCTGTCAAACGCTTTATTATAGTTGATGAAGCAGGCATATACGTCCTGATTAACATCTAGGCATCGCTGCACTATTACGTTGAATGCGAATAGTGCTTCTCTTGAACCTAATCCTTTGCGAAAGCCAAACTGACTGTCACTTATATCCAGATCGAGTTTCTGGTGGATGCGGTTGAGTATAATTTTTAACAGTAGTTTCAAAGTGTGGGACATGAGGCTTATGGTACGGTGGTCACTGCACTCTTTTGCACCCGATTTTTTCGGTAAACATATGAAGACTGATGAGAGCCATTCCTTTGGTAGTTTTCCAGACTCATAAACGCTGTTCAAGAGTCTCACCACGACATCCATATCTTGTTCACTTATGATCTTTAGAATGTCGATAGGAATTCCGTCGGGGCCAGGAGATTTACCGTTGCTCATGTTGTTTAGTGTGTGGGTGACTTCGTCCTTCGTGATTTCGGGACCTGTGTCTTCCAGTCCTACCCTAGCTACGGATGTGATATTTCTCACATCGTGGAAAAGGTCTTTTATATATTCCTGCCATCTCTTCAGTTTGTCTTCTGTGTTTGATAGTGTTTTCCCATTTTTATCTAAGAGGATTGTAGTAATCTTTCCTTTTCTGAGACCTGCCAATTCTTTTATCTTCTTATGTAGGTTATACAAGTCAAATCTGCGTTGTAGCTCTTCTATTTCCTTGCATTTTTCTTCATAGAAACGTTCTTTTGCTACCCTTATTTTTGTTCTTATCTTTTTCTGGGTTTCCCTATATTTTGTTTCGTTGTTCTTGTATTTCCTTCGTTGGTCCATCAGAAATAAAATTTCCTGAGTAATCTTACTCTCTTATTACTATACAGGGTATATCAAAAATAACATTTTTAATGATTTTGATTTTTTTGTTTTTTTTTAATTTTATGAAAATATTTTCAAAACCGTGATTTATTACATCAACAAGCAATTCATAAATAGAGGCTCCCGCCAGGGATTCGGACAAATCTATAGTTATATTCTATTAAATCAATGAAAAACTATTCAATATCTCGGATATGTTTAAGAACTGTAAATGTTTCAACCCTGTGTTAAACCTATTGTCTACGCTCAATGTTTTCCAAAAATTAATCAGCATCTAGAAATAACCTGAAGTATTTTTCTACCAAATTTGTTAAAAATCTGCGAGTTTTGAGTTATCGTTGATATAGGTTTTTCTGACTCTTTTTTAGACTTTTTACGGACGCCTATGGTACAGCACCTTTTTGTCGTGTATTTTTGATACCAATTGAACTACTCAAATGGGTAAATATATCATTTTTACAGTATAATTGTTTTGAGCCCTTTGCTACTATTTATGTAATCAAGTTTTTGCATGCCGCATTTTACAGGTTATCTTATATCAAAACTATATGATTAGCCAATTTTTCTGGTATGTTTGCGAAATATATATATATATTTTTCATTTTTAACCCCTTTTTACACTATTTCTGAACGCCTGTGTCAACCAATTCTGCTATGTGACACTTTTTAGGTTATTTTCTATCACAACTATGAAGAATTTATTCCAATAATTTTATATAGGAAATATTTTTTTTATTTGGACCTCTTTTCCACTATCCACGAACGCCTATGTTTTTAATGACACATTTCATAGGTTATATTCTATCAAAGTTATAAATAACTTGTCAATATATCTCCCATGTTTAGGAAATAATTTTTTTTTTTTAAGTTTTTAACCCCTAGTTTAAAAACAGTACAGATCTACTTAGAAGGTGTGAATTAATCAATTGAAATAAACAGTCAGCAAGGTAAAATTATCAACCGCCTGTACTTTATTGACAAATTATGTAATAAAATATTTTAAGTTTCCTATTAATGTGGTTTAAATTTACGCACACCCTGAAATTATACGATTCATTTTGAAGATATTTATTTACGCCTAAAAATCTAAACATTTTTCTAATTAGGATCTTTCTTTTTGTTTTGTATAATGTTTTATATTTTCAATTATTGTACGAGTTCTATCGATCGTTGTTTTTTTTTTTGTTATTCAATGTCATTTCTGTTGTTCGTTTTGGTACAACATAAAATGCTTCTGTACTTGTATTATTTATGTAGTTATATTATTTTATTCGGTTAAAAATTTGCAGTGTGCGGTGGCTATAAATAGCATTCGGTCTATTACGTGCCCCTATCGTTTAATTGTTGACAGCATTGGCAGGTACCCGAATGAGTATTGTACTGTTTTTGAAGTGATTTTAGGTGTTTCGCAGTTTAAAAAAAATTAAATTAGTTTAAGTTTAGTTAAATAAAAGGTTATAATTTGTGATGGAAATATAAATTGTTCTTAATTATTGGGGTAAGTCATATTATAATGTAGTAAATATTACGTTAAGATTGTTGCATCAGTCCTATAGGAGATGGATACTTATGAACTTATTTTTTAATCGTTTTCAGTATATAAACAACACTTTATCAAATGATTCTATAGGACTAAAAAAATTTACTATCAATCATTTTCTATACATATCATAAAATTGTGTTTTTATTATTAAGTATTATAATAATTGTTAATTAACCCCTAAAGAGAAGAAGGAAACATATAATAATGAAAACACAATTTAGTGATTTGTTAGTTTAAGTAGATTATTATTTTTTAATGTTCTTCCAACAGGGTGATCTATATAAAAGAATATACGCGATTTATTACTCAGTTGTTTACATTATCTGTTATTTTGTTTTTTGCTTTCATATGTTTGAAATATTTTAAAATATTTTCTATAGAACTACAATAGAATGATAATTTTTTATATTTTTATGGCATAAAGATAGGAATATCGACTTTTTTTGCGTATTATACCAAAATAGGTTTTCTAATTTTTTATGATTCAAATAATATATTATTTTATTCAGTCCACAATCGTTAGTTGAACTGTAAAGATATGTTATAGCGCCGTGGAGTATAATTATTATGTGCGGGGTTATAGATTCTATAATATCTTAAATTTTGGTGTCAAAATCTAAATTAAATTGATATAAGTACATTTTCTTTTCTTGTGTTTTGCAGATGTTTAATAAATTTTTAATGGAGTGCGTCGCGTAATAATATGTCCGTACTTCGACAAATCGGTAATGTGGTTTCTAATATTACCAGCTACTAACTTTTTTGATTCAAAAGTGTTTTGTGCTTGGAATTATGGATGGAATATGGATTATTGGTGCGGCAAATGGTATCTAGGAGATCAAACAAAGGAAGGAGAAATCAGGTGTAAGTAACGTTAATTTTTATATATTCAATTCGAAAGCAAATTTTTAAACCCTAATCAAAATATTTTTACACATAACATGAGAATTTTGTTCGTCGTTCACATGTCTATAAAAGTTTGTAAAGACTTGTTTTTCTGGATTACTCTAATATAATAAAGTTAAAGCTATGCGAATAGTATGAACTTTATATAGTTACTTATATTTAACATATACTATACGGGGTGGCAGGGTACGTAAATTAGGTTACAAATAAAATCAAGCATTTTCCTTATTAAATTTTTGTTACAAATAATTATTGTAAAAGGTTTTATAACCATTTTCTTATAAATTTTTTTTCCAGGAGTGCCCATAGGCCCTAGTTTTGTTAAGGTTAGGCATGGAATGGAATAGGATGGAGTTTAATGGAGGAGTGTTAGTGAAGTGGTAGGTACTCTTAAATTCGCATAATAATTTTTGTATTCAAAAAGTAGATATAAGCAAACTAAATAATCTTATACTATTTTTTAAACAGTACCTACTTTCTTTGTTCCAGATAACCCATATCTATAGTAAGCTGGTAACGCGTAAAATTAGTGATTTTATTGAGTATTTTCTCGACTCGTGCTTATAATTCCCAAGACAAAAGACGTAAATGAAGTGTTGAATTGGACAATAGTAACAATTGATGGCTGGAGGCATGCTAAACAATTTATGGTTGAGAGGGATAATCTACAATTTGGATTTAGGTGTAAGTGAATTTCAAAACAATAATTGTATTTATCGTTTTCACATGTCATAAACAATTTATTTCCAGAAGTACAATTGGCACTCAACTAAAAGTATTTCAGCGCCATGTGAAACATATCAGTCTGCACAGGAATTCTACATAAGGCTGCTCTTTTTTGATATCAAGATAGTCGTAGGTTTTAGTTTTAGCAAACACTAATTGAACAAATTTTTGCCTTTACAATTGAAACGTAATGTAATCCAAGTTTTAAGTTCGGTTCTCATCAATTGTTGGTTTAAAACTTTAAAATCAATCAAAAATAAATTTCAATTACTTAATAAAATTTCAAAGAGCAGCCTCAATCAACTATCAGCTTCTGTTGACCGATATAATGAACATCACAAAGCCAATTTAGGAACTGCCAAATACGATTTACTTAAAGCAGGTTGGTTTATTAATACTGAAATGACTATAGAAATTCAAAGCAATTGGTTTTACAGGTATAGCACACGATAGCAATAGTTCATTCCGAAAAGTAGTAGAATTGCCGATAGGAAAATACAAAGTTTGCGAAGAAACATCCACCAAACAGCTACGATGGTGATACAACTCGGAATAAATGTACACCCTTCAAATTTTTTGCTGATGGCAGGTCAGTTTGATGAAAATATTTAATTTTTTCAAAATATTAGTTTCCACTGCACTCTACATAGGTGCGCTTCGAGGGTAAACTGTTATATTTTCTACAAGCCATTGATGAACACGATTAGTAGGATGTCTTATATTGTGTTTCTAAAATCCAACTATCACTGTGTTTTAGGCAGACATGCAAATTCAATATTTTGCCAATTTTGAATTAAAAGCTCCATCTCTCCAAGTGATTCAAAATCAAGTCTTGACACCACAAAAATTACTTTGATACACAAACCGCAATACGATTGACCGCAATCAGTTGCGGTAAATGGGGCAGCAATCGCTTCATCCAGCTCTAAATGTTATTATTGTTGTACATCTTAGTTTTTTCTGTGTATTAAAGTAATTTTTGTTGTATCAAGACTGGAAGTTTTACTGATTTTCTCATTTCTTGAAAATTACCTTTTAGTAAGAAGTATAAAATCAACAATTATTGGATGATAGGTTTTCTAATTTTTTATGATATAAAATATTATTTTATTCAATACACAATCGTTAGTTGAACTGTAAAGAGATGGTATAGCACCGTGGAGTATATGTTCACGGTTATAGATTCTCTGTAATATCTTAAATTTTGATGTCATAATCTAAGTTAAGGCGATATATTTACATTTTCTTTTCTTGTGTTTTGCAGATGTTTAATAAAACTTCAATCACGTCCGTCGCGTAATAGTAACGTGTTATAATAATATGTGCGTACTTCGCATCCGTAATGTGGTTTCTAATCTTATCCAGCTACTAACATTGTTAATTCAAATGTGTTTTGTGCTTGGAAGTATGGATGGAATATGGATTATTGGTGCGGCAAATGGTATCTAGGAGATCAAACAAAGGAAGGAGTATTCAGGTGTAAGTAACTTTAATTTTTTATACATTCAATTCAAAAACAAATTTTGGTCGTCGTTCACATTTCTATAAAAGTGGTTCTTGCCGATTATCTGCCATAAAGAAATAACGACATTTTTTTAAAAAAATTTTGTGATTAATAATAAGCTTATATTGAACAAAATTAGGTACGGATGGAGACAAAATAATCAATGTTTATATTTTTTTAAATCTAATAATATAATACACTATTACGTAAGTAATGTAGGTATGTACTTACGTACTACGTAGAACACCCCGTATATGAGGTCAAACTTAGATGCACAAGTAATTATGTTTCAAATATTATTATACATTCCTATGGATAACTCTTCACGTTTTCGTGGAAAATGCACATATTCATAATATTAGGCGAATTTTTAATTGAACCTGTTAATTTCATGTAGACCACCCTGTATTTGATGATGATGAAATTAATTATCTATCAATCACTATAAGGTTTTTCTATAGATATGTATATTTTTAATTTTGCATGGAAAAAGGATATATTAAGAAGAATTTTTCAAAATTATGATATTATACGTTTACATGTAAAAAAGATATCATTTTACAATTAAAAAGTCAACACATTCTTCCAAGAACTTAGGCGTAAAGTAAGGTAAATGTACCATATCCGGACTCCTTAAGGATAATCTTATGTTTAATATTTTCTCCTTTGCTTCATTGCAATCCTGGATGATTATAATTTTTGCCGCAGTATTTATCTTTTTTATTTTTGTTTCTAAAGTTCTCTCATTTTCGTCCTAATTCAATCGATTTATCATTTTCTTTTGCACTTTTCGTCTCAATCTCTACCTCGATTATTGTCTACCTCTATTATTGTCTCTTCTTGTCGTGCTTTAAATTCTACTACGATTGCGTCTTTATTGTGAATCTGTATATTTTCAGACCCGGCTGGGTTTTCGATTTTGCGTCCAACATCTTTGCTGTTATTTGTTCACTTAAGTCTGCATTTTCTGCTTACCAGTTTTTCTTTTTCTATTACTAGTTTCGTTTTGGAGATATCGGCATTATACACTCTCTCTATTTGGCCAACTCTTTTTCTAGTAAGTTCCTTTGTTCCTGTATCTTCATTAAACCAAAACAATAAGAGAAAATAACACTAATAATAATGAAACGCTAATTTGACATTTCGTTGATATATTCGTATTTAACAGAATGTTGACAGTAGCCTACTAGCGTCGCTTTGAGATTATTAGGTAACCGTATGCGCGCCACTGATGAACATAATTCTTAATTGCATGTCAAAAAATGCGCAATAACTACCTTTTAAAACCCACTAAATTTCATTTGCCTATCTCCACCAGTTTCAGAGCAATCAATAAATCCCAGTGGCGTACCATTTTTTTCTTTAAAAATATTGAGATCATTACCCGTATGCGCGCCACTGATAAACATAAAATTCTTAATTGCTTGCCAAAAAATGCGCAATAACTACCTCTTAAAACTCACTAAATTTCATTTGCATATCTCCACCGGTTTCAGGGTTTTTAAGAAAAACTTTAACACCCCGTATCTCAGAAAACGAAGCATTTTCGGACATATGTTTATATAGCAAACTGTCATTATTTTTTCATACAGAATTACCTCCTGAAGTCTGTCGCACTTATTCACTGTACACCTAAAGATTCATCTGGTACTGCTCCAAAATATTGAAAGGTATATACTAAACTCTCTAATTTTGCTGGTCTCAATAAGATTGTCTAAACGTTCCAACATGAATTTAGCATAAGGAATTTGTTGGTTTTCAGCAGCAATTTCTGCTTTTTCTGTAGTAAATTCTTCAGTTACGAGTTTACTAGAATCTATTTTTAATGACCCATGGATAGAAAATATTTGAAACATATTGAAAGGAACTTTCACAAGTCATCCAGCCCGATTATCGAAATGTACATAAAACGGACACCCGGATCTTAATTATGACACCCTATGTCAGAATTAGGGTACTCTGTTTTAATTTATAGGACAAAAAGAGAAAAGTAACCTATAACTAAATTACGATTGAACCAACCTCAATCAACAATAGCACTGAAATATCGAAAAATGTAGCTCCTACTGTATTCTAAGAAATATCGGACAAAAAACTAATTTCCTTATTATTTCTGGCCCCTAACACAGCATTATTTGTTTTATTTCTTGCAGCTGCAGCTAGAAAACAATGAAGGTAAATTTTGAATAGCAGCAAATAAAAAAAGATAACAGGTTGGGCTTTGTGCTAATTTACATCCGCTCTTGTGAAAATATTGCAGACTGCACGCACGCCTTTGCCTTTGACCGTGTTGAATTTTAATGCGATTTCGTATGTTGATGCTAATTTTATGTAGGCGTAAAGTTGACGCGCTTGCCACAATCTAGAATAGAATCTAAGGGAAAATTTCATCATTGAGAGAAAGAAAATCTTATTGAGTTAAATTCTATGCAGGAGAAACTTTATCACAGCCTTGGCAACTCTAATTTCCACGTGTGGCAATGAAACCTCTTCCTTTGCTACTGCGAAACGCTGGTATAATGAGTTTCAAAAAAGATTCGTTCGTATCATGTGTCAACTGTACCTTTAGAGGAAAATAAAACGGACAATTTTGATTGGTATACATCAATTTGTTTGCTAGTAGTCTTTGGTGAAATCAGGAAAACAAACAATCGTCCGTGGTGCCGCCCATTCATGGGGAAAAAGGCAGGATCGTCTACACACACCAAGGCTGAGGCATTTGCTGACTGCCTTGAAAGGGAGTGTAGGGAGAATATACATCCTGATGACGATGAAGATATAAAGGACGATGCCCACAGGTTTGTCAGACAGATTAGGCAGCGGGACATGGAAGGAGACCGGCAACCACAGAAGACATACGGAGAATAATCCCTCATTTGCCGATCAAGAAGGCACCAGGCCCCAGCGAAGTGGAAGGCGGCTTTAGTAGTGATGCTACTTGAGCAGGGCAAGGAAGTTCCCTCAGAACTACAAGCCCATCAGTTTACTGAACGCTCTGTCCAAGATAACAGAACGAATTATCCTCTAGCGGCTTCGTTCTCGGACGAACTGGAGGTAATCCCCGACGAGCAGTTTGGGTTTAGAGCCAACCACAACACGGAGCTACAACTTTAAGATTCGTTGAACATGCAGCACAAGGACTGAACTGGAGCCAAATCACGGGAATCGTGTTTCTAAACACAAATTGTCTGTGGTCGAATATTTGGACAAACAATAAATCAATTACCTTTTCTGCAAATGTAGTCGCCCGGTGAAAACAGTACTGGCCTCAACCTGAGCACCAGTTCGCACAGGAAGCCAGCCTCAGTATTTTGGAAGATCTCTACACGCTTCAATGTGTCCAAATGCACATTGATTGCAATCTCAGCCTTGAGTTTGTCCGGTAAACAGGAGACGGCTCGTTCTTCGTCCGAACACTTTTGTGTCAGCCACAAATAGTCAAACCATTTGATGACCTTGACTTGTAAATGGTTGGGAACACGACGCATCCGCATATACGTTTTTACGCCATCCAGTTTTGCTGAAACAAAAATAAGGAGATGAGGATTCGTTGTATTAATCTGGAGAACATATACAGGGCGTCCCACCGGGGTATGATTATTTACGTAGAAAGTAGCGAAGATTCAACTTTCAACATGCTGACATTTTTTATTACGGCAGTGGCGTAGATTTTAGGGGATAAAAGGGAGGTATCTATGCCTAACGCACCTATCTCGCATATCCTAACTTATGTAAACTGTAAAGTAAAGTATGAACAAAATATATGTATATAATAGTGAAAATGTTTTGGTTCAAAACTTTGTGCTAAGATATCTGCAATTACTAACTATATGGACCATTCCTAATGAAATATTTAAAACTTAAAACCGGTTTTCGTATTGGAACACGCTTATATTGTAATCCATGACTTGTCACAACTAATTCCTAGCAAAGCAAAACTCATTAAGTGAATTAATCACATAAATTTCGCGCCACGCAATATATTCTAAAAGCACTAAAACAACAAATGTTGCACACCCAAACATGTTGACAAGTATTGTGTTGAGCATCTTTCGCCCGCGCGTCAAACCTAAAACAACAAATCCAACAACCATATACAACCACTACCCGCATATGTGTACAAGTTTATTTATGTCAAATCCTACGTAACTAATGAAACTTTACAACTTCTATATGTAAAGTAATTTGTCGCCATCCACTACTACAGTGCATTATTTACCCTACCGAAATTGTTAATTTCATTAGGCATAACTTCGCTAAAATGCGTGGTGACTACGAGGGTCATTTTTATATATTTAGAAACGATCATATTATGATACCCCTATAGGGTCTTGATAATACCGAGATAATTTTGTCATAGAGTATGCCGAAAGCGTGTTCCTTGATAATAGCCCAAGGCCGCAGGCCGAGGGCTATTATCCTTGAGCAACTCGCTTGAAGGATTCTCTATGACAAAATTTTGAGTAATTATCAAGGCCCGAGTAGAATTCGATAAGATAATTTTTTACTTTGTAGATATCAAAAGTTTGATTGTCAATCTGACGTTTAATAATTTTCAATACAAAATGTATTAGTTTTAATCAAACAAATATGATTCATTTTTATTTAAAACTACAGTTGTGAAAAGTACAATTGGTAAATGTTAAATTGGAAGAAGAGTTTGCTGAAGTTGACGGATTGTTAATTTCCACTGTTGAAGAAATTCCTCGCATGGTGTTTATTATTTCACCATGGCGTTCTTGGTTCATATTCAAATACGGTTTAATTGAATTAATGGAATTAGAGCTGCTATGTCCTGTTATTTTTATTAATTGCTGTTCAGGAATTCCTTTATTTGCCAAATGGCTAACTGCAGTTGATCTGTTCGAATGATTGGATATCTTTTACACTTAGTGTCCAAACCAATATAGCTTGCGCAGATGATTTGGTCCACATATTAATTGTGTTCTTGCCTACCGGTATATTGTCAAACCATGTGTCACTTTCGGATTTCCAGAAACGATTTGGTCTCAAGAATAGGCGACTGGAAGTAATATTTTTCCCCCTTTTGGACAATAATTTATGGAATAACCGAACAGGGCATGCACTTTCGTTTGCAATATTTGGAACAAACCACTTACTATTTGTACAACTTTTCGATCCTCCTTGGCATGTTTTACTGAGTATTGGATTGTATTTAATTCTGTTGGTTGGCGTTCCATCATAATTTTTCTCAATCGTGAAATAATCTATAAGGCAATCAGCTGGTTCACCACCTCGCCAAGCTAACTCAACAGCTACAATATGGTAAAACAAATTTTGTAAACCTTCTGGTGTACATTCATCCCATAATCCAATGATTCTAGCCAAATCACTGGAACTCAAATTTGATGAACTGCATTTTCGTTTGCTTGGATCCTGCTGTAATCTTTTACGTTTTGCATTTCTTGCATCTCGCGCATTTTTGAATATCACACTGGTAAACGGGTCGAATACAATTTTGAAGTCATTGAAGTATTTTTCCTGGAGCAGCTTACTCGTAGTATTCTAAATTGTTTTTACAGTTGCTTCTTTATATTCAGTTCCGTCAGCTTTTCTCATATTTACCGCATAATCTCTCAATAGATTAGCCAAATTATGCAAACTCGTTTCAGCATTCAGTTCGTATTCTCTGGTCGCACAAAACTCGAGAAATAGTTTCCATACATATTTTTTGGTATATTATTAGATATAATATCATTAATTGCATCCTTAGATGCAATACCAAACTTTCGCGACATTTTTAAACCAGTTTTCAGTTTGACGTTTAATTAATTGGAGTATGAGGGGTAGCCCTGGTTTTCGCGAAGGGCGAGACACAGGGTTATTAATACTATGAAATAATACTCGGGAGCTCAGAAAGAAAATGGACCAGGGTAGATTTCAATAAGGTTAAAAATAAGCGAGACCTTTTAGTTCCTACCTTGGCGTGGTCGACCGTCCAGAATCTTCAGCTGGCCAGCTTCGATAGGTCTTCTAGGTCTGCCAATCTTTCACACACACACACACACGACTATACAAATATAATGCGGGCGGTTTTATGATTAGTATTAATATATAATAACGAGTGATCTTCGCGTCTTTGTCGAAAATGGGGAAAAAAAGACCAAAAGTTGGCCGGAATTGGCATATAGCCACGCCGAAGGCGTGGCCCCCGCTTCATTGATATAGAAACTTTATTTTTTGCAGATCGGAATAAGCTACTTATCAGAGCTGATTGGATGCATTAAAATTATGTATTTTAATCATTTATTCACCTCTGTAGAAACGTAATTAAAGTGTGAGAAGGAGGTGAATAACTTTTTCTACGAGGAAATTCAAGAAAACAACAGTACAAATGCTACTACTAAATCAATAAATTTACCTTTTTTCAACATCCACACATACAATGAAAGCATTTTGATTTATACTAGGCACTGTTCTAAACACGGGAGTGCACTTTTACGGTATGATACGGCCCTTTATTACATTTTTAATTGTAAACTAAAAATGTTGGAAATTCTTCGACACTTTGTACATCAATAACCTAGAAAAATTGCGAAAATCGCGGTTGCCACACTTTATTTGAACACTTTCATCATAAACATATTCCTCATAGTTTCACGCAATATATTTACACATGGAATATGATTAGATACTTAATTTTCCAACAAATTTAATTTACGCAACTCCCACAATAATATAACAAATATTAAAACATTATTTTATGTAAAAAAACTAATAATTTATACTTATTTTTATTTTACTGCTATTCACATGAACTAAATCTGGCAGAGTAGTAAAATTTATTCCCACCAGAAAGGTTACAATTTCAATTAATAATGCAAAAAAGTTCAATGACCCGTGAAGTGGGAGGAGTTGAGTATGTGCAGACAGGCTACAACCCAAACCAATCAATGACCTTTATTTAATATCTTATGCTTATGCAACCTCCAACACATCATTATGGTATTTACGGTTGCATAACCTCATCTATGGAATAAGACACTTTTCGATGCTCTTTAATTTTGTCTAAAGTAGATTGCAATCGAAAAACTTTTAAATCTTTAGAAATTTTTAACGTACACTTTAAATTTATATACAGGGTGAATCAAAAATGTATTTCTTTATTTTGTTAAGGTGAAATAGTATTGTTTTGAATAACTTTTTGATTTCTTTAGATTTCAAATCAAGATTTTTTTAAAAGTTAAACTATAAGCTCAAATTTATATACAGGGTGAATCAAAAATGTATTTCTTTATTTTGTTAAGGTGAAATAGTATTGTTTTGAATAACTTTTTGATTTCTTTAGATTTCAAATCAAGATTTTTTGAAAGTTAAACTATAAGCTCAAATTTATATACAGGGTGAATCAAAAATGTATTTCTTTATTTTGTTAAGGTGAAATATTTTGAATAATTTTTTGATTTCTTTAGATTTCAAATCAAGATTTTTTTAAAAGTTAAACTATAAGCTCAAATTTATATACAGGGTGAATCAAAAATGTATTTCTTTATTTTGTTAAGACGAAATAGTATTGTTTTGAATAACTTTTTGATTTCTTTAGATTTCAAATCAAGATTTTTTGAAAGTTAAACTATAAGCTCAAATTTATATACAGGGTGAATCTAAAATGTATTTCTTTATTTTGTTAAGGCGAAATAGTAATATTTGGAATAATTTTTTGATATCTTTAGATTTCAAATCAAGATTTTTTGAAAGTTAAACTATAAGCTCAAATTTATATACAGGGTGAATCAAAAATGTATTTCTTTATTTTGTTAAGGTGAAATAGTATTGTTTTGAATAACTTTTTGATTTCTTTAGATTTCAAATCAAGATTTTTTGAAAGTTAAACTATAAGCTCAAATTTATATACAGGGTGAATCAAAAATGTATTTCTTTATTTTGTTAAGGTGAAATAGTATTGTTTTGAATAACTTTTTGATATCTTTAGATTTCAAATCAAGATTTTTTGAAAGTTAAACTATAAGCTCAAATTTATATACAGGGTGAATCAAAAATGTATTTCTTTATTTTGTTATGGTCGAAAAAGTTATATTTTGAATAATTTTTTGATTTCTTTAGATTTCAAATTAAGTTTTCTGTGAAAGTTAAACTATAGGGTCAAATATATATACAGGGTGAATCACAAATGTATTTCTTTATTTTGTTATGGTCAAAAAAGTTATATTTTGAATAATTTTTTGATTTCTTTAGATTTCAAATTAAGTTTTCTGTGAAAGTTAAACTATAGGGTCAAATATATATACAGGGTGAATCAAAAATGTATTTCTTTATTTTGTTATGGTCAAAAAAGTTATATTTTGAATAATTTTTTGATTTCTTTAGATTTCAAATTAAGTTTTCTGTGAAAGTTAAACTATAGGGTCAAATATATATACAGGGTGAATCACAAATGTATTTCTTTATTTTGTTATGGTCAAAAAAGTTATATTTTGAATAATTTTTTGATTTCTTTAGATTTCAAATTAAGTTTTCTGTGAAAGTTAAACTATAGGGTCAAATATATATACAGGGTGAATCACAAATGTATTTCTTTATTTTGTTATGGTCGAAAAAGTTATATTTTGAATAATTTTTTGATTTCTTTAGATTTCAAATTAAGTTTTCTGTGAAAGTTAAACTATAGGGTCAAATATATATACAGGGTGAATCACAAATGTATTTCTTTATTTTGTTATGGTCAAAAAAGTTATATTTTGAATAATTTTTTGATTTCTTTAGATTTCAAATTAAGTTTTCTGTGAAAGTTAAACTATAGGGTCAAATATATATACAGGGTGAATCACAAATGTATTTCTTTATTTTGTTAAGGTGAAATAGTATTGTTTTGAATAACTTTTTGATTTCTTTAGATTTCAAATCAAGATTTCTTTGAAAGTTAAACTATAAGCTCAAATTTATATACAGGGTGAATCAAAAATGTATTTCTTTATTTTGTTAAGGTGAAATAGTAATATTTTGAATAATTTTTTGATTTCTTTGGGTTTCAATTCAAGATTTCTTTGAAAGTTAAACTATAAGCTCAAATTTATATACAGGGTGAATCAAAAATGTATTTCTTTATTTTGTTAAGGTGAAATAGTATTGTTTTGAATAACTTTTTGATTTCTTTAGATTTCAAATCAAGATTTTTTGAAAGTTAAACTATAAGCTCAAATTTATATACAGGGTGAATCAAAAATGTATTTCTTTATTTTGTTAAGCTGAAATAGTATTGTTTTGAATAACTTTTTAATTTCTTTAGATTTCAAATCAAGATTTTTTTAAAAGTTAAACTATAAGCTCAAATTTATATACAGGGTGAATCAAAAATGTATTTCTTTATTTTGTTAAGGTGAAATATTTTGAATAACTTTTTGATTTCTTTAGATTTCAAATCAAGATTTTTTGAAAGTTAAACTATAAACTCAAATTTATATACAGGGTGAATCAAAAATGTATTTCTTTATTTTGTTAAGGTGAAATAGTATTGTTTTGAATAACTTTTTGATTTCTTTGGGTTTCAATTCAAGATTTCTTTGAAAGTTAAACTATATGCTCCTAGAGGTTTTCTACGGGGTAACTCAAAAATGTTTCTATTTATTTTCAATAATAGATAGAAACATTTTCAGATTTTCAGCTCTGGCAATACTTTTTTTTAATTAATTTTTGAATTATTTTTTTTTTGAATTTTTTTTTTTTGAAATTTTTTTTTTTGAAATTTTTTTTTTAAAATTTTTTTTTTTTAATTTTTTTTTAATAATAGAAACATTTTTTTCCTTGAAATTTTTTTTTTTGATTTTTTTTTTAATTTTTTTTGCCACCCTCAATGACTTTTTTTATAGATAAAACTACCACACAACGACTGGGAAATCCCGAAGGGATTTCTTGTTACATATAATAACGAGCGTACAGTCCGTTTCTTTCTAAAATGGGGAAAAAAAGCACAAAGTTGTGTGCGAATAAACGCAAAGGAACGCCGGAGGCGTTCCAACAGTGTTTCCTATATGGCAACTTTATTTTTTGCATCACCCGATAGGCTATATATCAAAGCTGATTCAATGCATTAAAATTATGTATTTTATTCATTTATTTACCTGTGCAGAAACGATATTTTAGCGTGACAAGGAGGTGAATACGATTTTCTACGAGGAAATTCAAGAAAAAAGCATTATAAAGTACTGCTATTACTTTGAAATAAATACCTGTTTTGGTGCTGTGTTTAGGTACAAAAACAATTTTAAAGTTACGTACAAGCATATTTGGTACGCCACTGTGCCTTTTCCATATCCTATATTTTCAATTATTGCGTTTTTCGTTCATTTTTATTCATCTATCAAACCTTAAATGCGACTGGTATATTCCTTAAAATTGACAAATCTAATTTAGTTCAGCTGTCACACATAACGTTCTTTTACATTTTTCCAAATAAATATACAATGACACTCTTTAAAAACACATGTTAAATATAAAGAACAAAATTTAAAAGACACTGATATACGCAGCATTTGCAATATTACTTACAAAATGTGCGAAAAACCACATAAAATCATACCGATGACACCCATTTTTGCCTTCAATATAGAGGCGACACTAACGACCACCACACAGGAAATGAACATTATGTTTCATTTGGCTATGATGCCTATCCTTTTCACAAACAAACACATTCAAATTCTTTCATCCATTGCAATTGAAAATAATACATACATACATAACCTATAAAATACTGCCATGAACAGTGAAGGCTTATCTAATTTTTTAACAACTGCTTTAATTCCAAATCTAATTATCCCAGAGAGTGATTTTGCAGAATGTGGCCCAATATGGCAACAATGGCGCACATCGTTTTCGATTCGACTTATTTCGTGATCAGTCACTCCAATTTTGCAAATGGCCACTCATCATAAACTTCCGCAAAGAACAACAACAATAAACACAAATTATCGAAATTAATAAACATTAGTAAATATAGCATACACACTTGCACAGTAAGTAGTTTAATACAAATACATAATAGGTATTCAATATTTCAGGCAAACATTTGTTGTTGTTAGCTACCTACTAGGTATATTATGATCAAAACAAACAGGCTAATATTTTTAAAATTAAAACATTATACCTACCACATCACAACCGTAAGTAACAAATACAAACAACATAATATTGTTATTCCAAAGTGATAGATACAGAAATATACAAAAACAATGCAAGTAAGGAAGTACCTACTTTTACCCGAGATCTATCACTGGCAACAAACAATTACAAGTAGAGTTATTTTTTTTATTAATGAAGTCTATAAAAAGGCCACAATCCAGCTACATAAATATGCTTTTAACAACGTGAGTACTTTGTAAAACTAAGTATCTACTATTTACTGAAACTTATTCTCGATCAGAAAATACCAACAATTACAATTTACAGTTTTTATAATCCATTTATCAGGAAGAATTTGTTTGAGGTATGTCGTATATGTTGTACTTATTAATGAAGTTTATAAAAAGGAAGGTAGGTACATTATTATTATTATTTAGATTTGTTTGAAACTAAACTAAAGGTTACTAGGTCAATTTCATCTTATTGATCTCGGTCAGGGTTGTTTCCAAATAACTAATGACGTACGTACTTAGCTGACTAATTTTATTATAGATTTACAATTTTCGTATTATACCTAACTTTACCTGTTTAATTAATTAATTAAATTTAGTATATTATATTAATAAAATAAATGTTGTACTATTTTAGGACAGCTAAAATAAAGGTTACTAGGTCAATTTCATCCGGTCAGGGTCAGGATAGTTTCCAAATAACTAACGACGTACGGTACTTAGCTGGCTAATTTTATACAAAGGTTCTCCATTCGTCAAGAAAGTAGATATTCATACGTACGTCGTTACTACATTCCTATAATAGATCAGGTGGTGAAGGGTAGCATAACCAACTACGTACATTAGGACAGTGTTGCCTACGTTATCTGTTATATAAACGGATTTCACAATATCTGTAGGTGCATACTTACGCTGGCTGCATGTGAATTAAAGCAGTATTATTTGTCTTTGTTTATCTCATTGCGTGACAAATTTTGCTTCACTTTATCACAAATATTCGCAGCTTGATATAAGTGGACTTATTGTCATCTGTGGAACAATGCTATTATTTAAAATGACGTCATACGTACGACGTACGTATCTAAGCTAAGACCGAGAGAATTTGATCATATGTTTTGGATGACGTCATATTGTTTATCTTACGATTTATTTACCAAAAAATTAGGGTTTCTTTTTTAATTTACAAATTCCACTACTAAATTAAATTAAAATGCCTACATTTAGTTTTAATTTCCTGATACCGAATTTATTCTTACGTTACAAATAACTGGATAAAATACAAGTCTCATTACCTACCTACCTACCTGTTTTTGTCCAAAAACTAATTACAGATGATGACCTAGATTAAAAACATTCAATGAAACAAAATAGGTACGTAATTTTGTTAAGTTTAAGTCTTAAAGTAAGTATAGCCATTATATATATTCATATAAATAGCACAGAATAAATAATATTCTGTGTAAATAGTACTTATCATGGTTTTATACAAAAATTATAAACCGTAAACACAACAAATCAATATAGAATTAACTACACTTTTTATTTTATACACCACGTATTATTATTATTAGCGGATGCTGACGACCAAATTTCCATTTCCAAATTGATTTCTGTCTCTTGCCTGTAGGTCCATATTTTGAATGCTTCAAGTTATTTCGTTTTTTTTTTAAGTTACCGCCTAAGCGAGTACTAACTCTTGCCCTTTCTCAGTAGGATACAGCCAGCACAGTTTATTATTATCAAATATAGTTACAATGCATACTACTACTGTTTACTTTTAACCTCCAAGCCCCATAATATAACCTATTAATTTATGACGTGAAACTAGAAGTGTCAACAAAACAAAAATAAGTGCCACCAACCTCAGAAGAAAATTCTGCCAAATTATGACAAACCAACGAAGCCAAAATAGATAGACAGATAGTCCTAAAATTAACGTCCGCCGCTATTAACGTTAACGTTAATTGAACACCAACGATTTTCAAATAGACAGATGTGGTAGGTTTATAAAATGATGATAATCATATTATCGGCAGCCATTTTTAGGCTAGCAGATTTAAAATACCTAACTAATATATTTATAGTAGGTATTTAGTATAAAATTTTTTAAGCACAAAAAAGGAATATTTTCTTTAAAAGAGAAATTTTTAGCATAGGCTTTAAATTTATATACAGGGTGAATCAAAAATGTATTTCCTTATTTTAATAGAAACATTTTCAGATTTTCAGCTCTGGCAATACTTTTTTTTTAATTAATATAAATTTTTTTTTCTTGATTTTTTTTTGAGTTACAAAAACATTTTTAATTAATAAGCACCATGTACAGGGTGATACAAAAAACAACATTAATTATCCCACATTTAAGAAATTCTAAATGTATAGAAATGTATATACGGGGTGAATCAAAAATGTATTTCTCTATTTTTTTAAGACTTTTAGACATGCGCCAGAATCTTATCAGCGATAAGTGACTTTTTATTTTCTTTAAAAGAGATATTTTTAGCATAGGCTTTAAATTTATATACAGGGTGAATCAAAAATGTATTTCTCTATTTTTTTACCATTTTTTTTAACACGATAGGTGACTTTATTTTCTTTAAAAGAGAAATTTTTAGCATAGGTTTTAAATTTATATACGGGGTGAATCAAAAATGTATTTCTCTATTTTTTTAAGACTTTTAGACATGCTGCATAACATTATCAGCGATAAGTGACTTTTTATTTTCTTTAAAAGAGAAATTTTTAGCATAGGTTTTAAATTTATATACAGGGTGAATCAAAAATTTATTTCCTATCGTCAAAAAAGTTATATTTTGAATAATTGTTTGATTTCTTTAGATTTCAAATCAAGATTTTTTTGAAAGTTAAACTATAAGCTCAAATTTATATACAGGGTGAATCAAAAATGTATTTCTCAATTTTTTTAAGACTTTTAGACATGCGCCAGAACCTTATCAGCGATAAGTGACTTTTTATTTTCTTTAAAAGAGAAATTTTTAGCATAGGCTTTAAATTTATATACAGGGTGAATCAAAAATGTATTTCTCTATTTTTTTACCATTTTTTTTAACACGATAGGTGACTTTATTTTCTTTAAAAGAGAAATTTTTAGCATAGGTTTTAAATTTATATACGGGGTGAATCAAAAATGTATTTCTCTATTTTTTTTAAGACTTTTAGACATGCTGCATAACATTATCAGCGATAAGTGACTTTTTATTTTCTTTAAAAGAGAAATTTTTAGCATAGGCTTTAAATTTATATACAGGGTGAATCAAAAATGTATTTCTCTATTTTTTTACCATTTTTTTTAACACGATAGGTGACTTTATTTTCTTTAAAAGAAAAATTTTTAGCATAGGTTTTAAATTTATATACGGGGTGAATCAAAAATGTATTTCTCTATTTTTTTTAAGACTTTTAGACATGCTGCATAACATTATCAGCGATAAGTGACTTTTTATTTTCTTTAAAAGAGAAATTTTTAGCATAGGTTTTAAATTTATATACAGGGTGAATCAAAAATTTATTTCCTATCGTCAAAAAAGTAATATTTTGAATAATTGTTTGATTTCTTTAGATTTCAAATCAAGATTTTTTTTAAAAGTTAAACTATAAGCTCAAATTTATATACAGGGTGAATCAAAAATGTATTTCTTTATTTTGTTATGGTCAAAAAAGTAATATTTTGAATAATATTTTGATTTCTTTAGATTTCAAATTAAGTTTTCTGTGAAAGTTAAACTGTAAGGTCAAATATATATACGGGGTGAACCAAAAATGTATTTCTTTAATTTGTTACGGTCAAAAAAGTTATATTTTGCATAATATTTTGATTTCTTTAGATTTGAAATTAAGTTTTCTGTGAAAGTTAAACTATAAGGTCAAATATATATACAGGGTGAATCAAAAATGTATTTCTTTATTTTGTTATGGTCAAAAAAGTTATATTTTGAAGAATTTTTTGATTTCTTTAGATTTCAATTTAAGTTTTCTGTGAAAGTTTAACTATAAGCTCAAATTTATATACAGGGTGAATCAAAAATGTATTTCTTTATTTTGTTATGGTCAAAAAAGTTATATTTTGAATAATTTTTTGATTTCTTTAGATTTCAAATTAAGTTTTCTGTGAAAGTTAAACTATAAGCTCAAATTTATATACGGGGTGAATCAAAAATGTATTTCTTTAATTTGTTACGGTCAAAAAAGTTATATTTTGCATAATATTTTGATTTCTTTAGATTTGAAATTAAGTTTTCTGTGAAAGTTAAACTATAAGCTCAAATTTATATACGGGGTAAATCAAAAATGTATTTCTTTATTTTGTTATGGTCAAAAAAGTTATATTTTGAATAATTTTTTGATTTCTTTAGATTTCAAATTAAGTTTTCTGTGAAAGTTAAACTATAAGGTCAAATATATATACAGGGTGAATCAAAAATGTATTTCTTTATTTTGTTATGGTCAAAAAAGTTATATTTTGAATAATTTTTTGATTTCTTTGGGTTTCAATTCAAGATTTCTTTGAAAGTTAAACTATATGCTCCTAGAGGTTTTCTACGGGGTAACTCAAAAATGTTTCTATTTATTTTCAATAATAGATAGAAACATTTTCAGATTTTCAGCTCTGGCAATACTTTTTTTTAATTAATTTTTGAATTATTTTTTTTTTGAAATTTTTTTTTTTGAAATTTTTTTTTTAAAATTTTTTTTTTTTAATTTTTTTTATAACCCTCAATGACTTTTTTCATAGATAAAACTACCACAAACCAACTGGGAAATCCCGCAAGGGATTTCTTGTTAATATATAATAACGAGTGATCTTCGCGTTTCTTTCTAAAATGAGGAAAAAAAGCACAAAGTTGTGTGCGAATAAACGCAAAGGAACGCCGGAGGCGTTCCAACAGTGATTCCTATATGGCAACTTTATTTTTTGCATCACCCGATAGGCTATATATCAAAGCTGATTGAATGCATTAAAATTATGTATTTTATTCATTTATTTACCTGTGCAGAAACGATATTTTAGCGTGACAAGGAGGTGAATACGATTTTCTACGAGGAAATTCAAGAAAAAAGCATTATAAAGTACTGCTATTACTTTGAAATAAATACCTATTTTGGTGCTGTGTTTAGGTACAAAAACAATTTTAAAGCATATTTGGTACGCCACTGTGCCTTTTCCATATCCTATATTTTCAATTATTGCGTTTTTCGTTCATTTTTATTAATCTATCAAACCTTAAATGCGACTGGTATATTCCTTAAAATTGACAAATCTAATTTAGTTCAGCTGTCACACATAACGTTCTTTTACATTTTTCCAAATAAATATACAATGACACTCTTTAAAAACACATGTTAAATATAAAGAACAAAATTTAAAAGACACTGATATACGCAGCATTTGCAATATTACTTACAAAATGTGCGAAAAACCACATAAAATCATACCGATGACACCCATTTTTGCCTTCAATATAGAGGCGACACTAACGACCACCACACAGGAAATGAACATTATGTTTCATTTGGCTATGATGCCTATCCTTTTCACAAACAAACACATTCAAATTCTTTCATCCATTGCAATTGAAAATAATACATACATACATAACCTATAAAATACTGCCATGAACAGTGAAGGCTTATCTAATTTTTTAACAACTGCTTTAATTCCAAATCTAATTATCCCAGAGAGTGATTTTGCAGAATGTGGCCCAATATGGCAACAATGGCGCACATCGTTTTCGATTCGACTTATTTCGTGATCAGTCACTCCAATTTTGCAAATGGCCACTCATCATAAACTTCCGCAAAGAACAACAACAATAAACACAAATTATCGAAATGAGTAAACAACAGTAGTAAATATAGCAAAAAACACTTGCACAGTAAGTAATTTAATACAAATACATAATATTCCATATTTCAGACAAATAGGTATATCATGCCGTCTATACCTAAAATGTAGTACATTCGTTGTTGTTAGCTACCTACTAGGTATATTATGATCAAAACAAACAGGCTAACATTCTTAAAATTAAAACATTATACCTACCACATCACAACCGTAAGTAACAAATACAAACAACATATTATTGTTATTCCAAAGTGATAGATACAGAAATATACAAAAACAATGCAAGTAAGTAAGTACCTACTTACTTATTCTCTATCTGAAAATACCAACAATTACAATTAAGGTTCGCCATTTATCAGGAAGAATCTGTTTGAGATACCTTATTATGTCGTTTATATTGTACTTATTAATGAAGTTTATAAAAAGGAAGGTAGGTACATTATTATTATTTAGATTTGTTTGAAACTAAACTAAAGGTTACTAGGTCAATTTCATCTTATTGATCTCGGTCAGGGTTGTTTCCAAATAACTAATGACGTACGTACCTACTTAGCTGACTAATTTTATTATAGATTTACAATTTTCGTTTTAAACCTAACTTTATCTGTTTAATTAACTAAATTTAGTATTTTATATTAATAATAGGTACTTATTTTTCTGGTAATTATCTATTTCTTATAATCTTGATCATATATACATTAGTAGTTTTTATAACAGGTTCTCCATTCGTCAAGAAAGTAGATATTCATACGTACGTCGCTACTAGACTCCTATAATACATCAGGTGTTGAAGGGCAGCAACCAACTACGTACATTAGGACAGTGTTGCCTACGTTATCTGTTATAAAAAGGGCAAAGCAATAAATTTCAGAGTTTTTTAGATTAGTTGATGAAATTTTTTGATTTCTTTAGATTTCAAATTAAGTTTTCTGTGAAAGTTAAACTATAGGGTCAAATATATATACAGGGTGAATCAAAAATGTATTTCTTTATTTTGTTATGGTCAAAAAAGTTATATTTTGAATAATTTTTTGATTTCTTTAGATTTCAAATTAAGTTTTCTGTGAAAGTTAAACTATAGGGTCAAATATATATACAGGGTGAATCAAAAATGTATTTCTTTATTTTGTTATGGTCAAAAAAGTTATATTTTGAATAATTTTTTGATTTCTTTAGATTTCAAATTAAGTTTTCTGTGAAAGTTAAACTATAAGGTAGAATATATATACAGGGTGAATCAAAAATGTATTTCTTTATTTTGTTATGGTCAAAAAAGTTATATTTTGAATAATTTTTTGATTTCTTTAGATTTCAAATTAAGTTTTCTGTGAAAGTTAAACTATAGGGTCAAATATATATACAGGGTGAATCACAAATGTATTTCTTTATTTTGTTATGGTCAAAAAAGTTATATTCTGAATAATTTTTTGATTTCTTTAGATTTCAAATTAAGTTTTCTGTGAAAGTTAAACTATAAGGTAGAATATATATACAGGGTGAATCACAAATGTATTTCTTTATTTTGTTATGGTCAAAAAAGTTATATTTTGAATAATTTTTTGATTTCTTTAGATTTCAAATTCAGTTTTCTGTGAAAGTTAAACTATAGGGTCAAATATATATACAGGGTGAATCAAAAATGTATTTCTTTATTTTGTTATGGTCAAAAAAGTTATATTTTGAATAATTTTTTGATTTCTTTAGATTTCAAATTAAGTTTTCTGTGAAAGTTAAACTATAGGGTCAAATATATATACAGGGTGAATCACAAATGTATTTCTTTATTTTGTTATGGTCAAAAAAGTTATATTTTGAATAATTTTTTGATTTCTTTAGATTTCAAATTAAGTTTTCTGTGAAAGTTAAACTATAGGGTCAAATATATATACAGGGTGAATCAAAAATGTATTTCTTTATTTTGTTATGGTCAAAAAAGTTATATTTTGAATAATTTTTTGATTTCTTTAGATTTCAAATTAAGTTTTCTGTGAAAGTTAAACTATAGGATCAAATATATATACAGGGTGAATCACAAATGTATTTCTTTATTTTGTTATGGTCAAAAAAGTAATATTTTGAATAATATTTTGATTTCTTTAGATTTGAAATTAAGTTTTCTGTGAAAGTTAAACTATAAGCTCAAATTTATATACGGGGTGAACCAAAAATGTATTTCTTTATTTTGTTATGGTCAAAAAAGTAATATTTTGAATAATTTTTTGATTTCTTTGGGTTTCAATTGAAGATTTCTTTGAAAGTTAAACTATATGCTCCTAGAGGTTATCTACGAGGTGACTCAAAAATGTTTCTATTTATTTTCAATAATAGATAGAAACATTTTCAGATTTTCAGCTCTGGCAATACTTTTTTTTAATTATTTTTTTTGTAATTTTTTTTTTTGAAAAATTTTTTTTTTCGAAATTTTTTTTTTTAAATTTTTTTTTTAAAATTTTTTTTTTTGAAAATTTTTTTTTTTTTAATTTTTTTTTGACTTTTTTTTTTTTAATAGAAACATTTTTTTCCTTGAAATTTTTTTTTTTTATTTTTTTTTTTCATTTTTTTTATAACCCTCAATGACTTTTTTTATAGATAAAACTACCACAAACCAACTGGGAAATCCCGCAAGGGATTTCTTGTTAATATATAATAACGAGTGATCTTCGCGTTTCTTTCTAAAATGAGGAAAAAAAGCACAAAGTTGTGTGCGAATAAACGCAAAGGAACGCCGGAGGCGTTCCAACAGTGTTTCCTATATGGCAACTTTATTTTTTGCATCACCCGATAGGCTATATATCAAAGCTGATTCAATGCATTAAAATTATGTATTTTATTAATATATTTAGATCTACAAAACCGAAATTAAAGTGTGAGAAGGAGGTGAATAACTTTTTCTACGAGGAAATTCAAGAAAATAACAGTACAAAACTGCAAAAAATGCTACTACTAAATCAATAAATTTACCTTTTTGCAGCATCCACACATACTATAAAAGCATTTTGATTTATACTAGGCACTGTTCTAAACACGGGAGTGCACTTTTACGGTATGATACGGCCCTTTATTACATTTTTAATTGTAAACTAAAAATGTTGGAAATTCTTCCGAGACTTTGTACATCAATAACCTAGAAAAATTGCGAAAATCGCGGTTGCCACACTTTATTTGAACACTTTCATCATAAACATATTCCTCATAGTTTCACGCAATATATTTACACATGGAATATGATTAGATACTTAATTTTACAACAAATTTAATTTACGCAACTCCCACAATAATATAACAAATATTAAAACATTATTTTATGTTAATAATAATTTATACTTATTTTTATTTTACTGCTATTCACATGAACTAAATCTGGCAGAGTAGTAAAATTTATTCCCACCAGAAAGGTTACAATTTCAATTAATAATGCAAAAAAGTTCAATGACCCGTGAAGTGGGAGGAGTTGAGTATGTGCAGACGGGCTACAACCCAAACCAATCAATGACCTTTATTTAATATCTTATGCTTATGCAACCTCCAACACATCATTATGGTTTTTACGGTTGCATAACCTCAGCGATAGGTGACTTTATTTTCTTTAAAAGAGAAATTTTTAGCATAGGTTTTAAATTTATATAAAGGGTGAATCAAAAATTTATTTCCTATCGTCAAAAAAGCAATATTTTGAATAATTGTTTGATTTCTATAGATTTCAAATCAAGATTTTTTTAAAAGTTAAACTATAAGCTCAAATTTATATACGGGGTGAACCAAAAATGTATTTCTTTATTTTGTTATGGTCAAAAAAGTTATATTTTGAATAATATTTTGATTTCTTTAGATTTGAAATTAAGTTTTCTGTGAAAGTTAAACTATAAGCTCAAATTTATATACAGGGTGAATCAAAAATGTATTTCTTTATTTTGTTAAGGTGAAATAGTATTGTTTTGAATAACTTTTTGATTTCTTTAGATTTCAAATCAAGATTTTTTGAAAGTTAAACTATAAGCTCAAATTTATATACAGGGTGAATCAAAAATGTATTTCTTTATTTTGTTAAGGTGAAATAGTATTGTTTTGAATAACTTTTTGATTTCTTTAGATTTCAAATCAAGATTTTTTTAAAAGTTAAACTATAAGCTCAAATTTATATACGGGGTGAACCAAAAATGTATTTCTTTATTTTGTTATGGTCAAAAAAGTTATATTTTGAATAATATTTTGATTTCTTTAGATTTGAAATTAAGTTTTCTGTGACAGTTAAACTATAAGCTCAAATTTATATACAGGGTGAATCAAAAATGTATTTCTTTATTTTGTTAAGGTGAAATAGTATTGTTTTGAATAACTTTTTGATTTCTTTAGATTTCAAATCAAGATTTTTTGAAAGTTAAACTATAAGCTCAAATTTATATACAGGGTGAATCAAAAATGTATTTCTTTATTTTGTTAAGGTGAAATAATATTGTTTTGAATAACTTTTTGATTTCTTTAGATTTCAAATCAAGATTTTTTTAAAAGTTAAACTATAAGCTCAAATTTATATACGGGGTGAACCAAAAATGTATTTCTTTATTTTGTTATGGTCAAAAAAGTTATATTTTGAATAATATTTTGATTTCTTTAGATTTGAAATTAAGTTTTCTGTGAAAGTTAAACTATAAGCTCAAATTTATATACAGGGTGAATCAAAAATGTATTTCTTTATTTTGTTAAGGTGAAATAGTATTGTTTTGAATAACTTTTTGATTTCTTTAGATTTCAAATCAAGATTTTTTGAAAGTTAAACTATAAGCTCAAATTTATATACAGGGTGAATCAAAAATGTATTTCTTTATTTTGTTAAGGTGAAATAGTATTGTTTTGAATAACTTTTTCATTTCTTTAGATTTCAAATCAAGATTTTTTGAAAGTTAAACTATAAGCTCAAATTTATATACAGGGTGAATCAAAAATGTATTTCTTTATTTTGTTAAGGTGAAATATTTTGAATAACTTTTTGATTTCTTTAGATTTCAAATCAAGATTTTTTGAAAGTTAAACTATAAGCTCAAATTTATATACAGGGTGAATCAAAAATGTATTTCTTTATTTTGTTAAGGTGAAATAGTATTGTTTTGAATAACTTTTTGATTTCTTTAGATTTCAAATCAAGATTTCTTTGAAAGTTAAACTATAAGCTCAAATTTATATACAGGGTGAATCAAAAATGTATTTCTTTATTTTGTTAAGGTGAAATATTTTGAATAATTTTTTGATTTCTTTAGATTTCAAATCAAGATTTTTTGAAAGTTAAACTATAAGCTCAAATTTATATACAGGGTGAATCAAAAATGTATTTCTTTATTTTGTTAAGGTGAAATATTTTGAATAACTTTTTGATTTCTTTAGATTTCAAATCAAGATTTTTTGAAAGTTAAACTATAAGCTCAAATTTATATACAGGGTGAATCAAAAATGTATTTCTTTATTTTGTTAAGGTGAAATAGTATTGTTTTGAATAACTTTTTGATTTCTTTAGATTTCAAATCAAGATTTCTTTGAAAGTTAAACTATAAGCTCAAATTTATATACAGGGTGAATCAAAAATGTATTTCTTTATTTTGTTAAGGTGAAATAGTAATATTTTGAATAATTTTTTGATTTCTTTGGGTTTCAATTCAAGATTTCTTTGAAAGTTAAACTATATGCTCCTAGAGGTTTTCTACGGGGTAACTCAAAAATGTTTCTATTTATTTTCAATAATAGATAGAAACATTTTCAGATTTTCAGCTCTGGCAATACTTTTTTTTAATTAATTTTTGAATTATTTTTTTTTTTATTTTTTTTTTTAAATTTTTTTTTTTTAATTTTTTTTTTTTTAAATTTTTTTTTTTAAATTTTTTTTTTTTAATTTTTTTTTAATAATAGAAACATTTTTTTCCTTGAAATTTTTTTTTTTTTATTTTTTTTTTCATTTTTTTTATAACCCTCAATGACTTTTTTTATAGATAAAACTACCACAAACCAACTGGGAAATCCCGCAAGGGATTTCTTGTAATATATTATAGCGAGTGAACTTCGACAGCGATAGCGATGATTCAATCTCAATAGCCGAAAACTGAATGAATTTACCAGTGTTCCCAACAGTTGAGACCGAAAATATCCCTGAATGAGCATCAAATTATACCACTTTACACACAACATTGTTGCCAATGGCTAATTAAAAAGATTTATGGAAAAGGCTAAAAAATAACTAAAAAAAAAAAAACGCCGAAATTGTAGCTGTTTGCTGTTGCATTTTGCCTCTATCCTCTATAGTATAGCCAGTAGCAGGTAGGAAGCCATACTATAAGAAGAGTGGTCACAGGCGGCACGCAGACTGGCAGTCATGTCATGTCATATTCCAAAAAAAAGAAGAAGCAAAAAACACAATTGAAATCACTAAAAACATAGTCGGCTAAATTATCCCAAATAATTTGTTGTTAGAAAATTACACACAGTGACCTCAAAATATCCCAAAACGTTGTAATTACACCCGAATTGGGAACACTGGAATTTACACTTCCACGTAGGGAGTGTAGCGGCGGCGGTACTAAACTAAAAAGGAAAAGGACAAATCTTGTAGATTTTCATTATATTTTACTAAGATTAAATACGAATTAAGAATTAACTAAATGAAATAGATAATATGATAAGGATTATTACTATATACAATGCTGTGGACGCAACAATTAATTTTTAATAAAACAAACACCAAACTGAAAACACGACATGTAGGGTATTATCGCTGTAATCCAGAGGTGATTGGATGAAATTTGACACATGACTTAAGATTAAGTAATTTATTGGTTACTATATTTAGTAAAAAATTATCAGAATAATTTTTCTTTAAATCATATAATACAAAAATAAAACTAAATAAGATCTTTTTAATACAAAAACATATTTAAATTCAAAAAAATTAAAAAATCACTTTATTTCTGACATAACAAATATACAATATTTGTATAAGAAATCTTCAGAAACCATATCCTTAACTAGAAGCTTTACTTCAAATAAAAACACATGATTTGGGGCTATAAAAACAACAATTTAATTATAAATAATTAAAATGAATAACAGTAAAAGAAATAGATAAATATAAATAAAAATAATAAAACATTAAAAGATAGGAAAATCTAAGGAAGAAAATATTAATCTAACAAACTGAAAAGGTAAATTAACATTATTACGAATAATTTTCATTAATCAAATTTATTCTTTCTGCAATATTCTTTGGACAAAGAACCATAACAACTAACTATGGTTGTATTTTACAATCCTTGTACTATGTTTCAAAACTTATAAAATAAATGTGACATAATAATAACATAGAATAAGAAAGCTACGCTAACCAGAAGTTTTACTTGACGATTTCGATGGGATTTTGTGTTCGTTCGCGCGATTTTGTGCGCAAGCTGTCGAATTGGGTAAAATTCCAATATGGACGAATATTAATGATTGTTTACATTCGTTTATTCCATTTTCTAAAAAGTTTTCAATGTTTTTCCGTTTTTATTAGTTATTTGGTTATAAGATTTATTGAATTCCAGTTTTAAGAACAATAGTGTAATAGTGTTTATTTAATTAACTGTTAGTGAAAGCATAGATTAATAATTGTGTGTGTGGTGAAAGACAATGCCAAATTATTGTAGTAACAACAGCCACAAAACTGGAAAGTTAATAAGATATTTCAAAATTCCGAGTGATCCAATAAGGTATGTAATGTACCTACACAAAATGTTGAATGTTTTAGTTATATTTTTTAAATAATTTTCAAGGCAACTTCAATGGGTGGAAAACATTGGCAGGTTAGAGTTGATATCGAACGAACCGGAAAAAGTGTTTAACCGCAAAGTTTGTAGTGAACATTTTGAGGAGAAAATGTTCTTTTTAAATTAAACATATTTTTTTTAATTGCGAAAGTTGCTCGAAAATATTCCGCTTATGTGAAATTGTGTACTATTTTAATTGTTAGTACGGAATTTATTGCCCGCTTGTTTGATATTGTGAACAATACTATGATGCGCACAAAATCTGCTCGAGTTTCAAGAAATTGCATACAAATCAATGCTATTTACACGAAGATAAACTTCTGGTTAGCGAAGCTTACTTATTCTATGATAATAATAAAGGCCTTTATTTTTTTATATTGGGCGAGTTTCAGTTCAATCATGGCCAATGGCCATAATTGTCTGTTCAGCTAACCCAATAAATAACAAAATTACACACATACAACACTATCAAAATCCTTACTTCATTAGCATTCTTATAACACCTACTACCAAATCAGATATAATAAATGCAGCAAACAAAATAAATACAATAAATATAATAATAATAATAATAATAATAATAACAAATCTTTATTTCAATATTATGTACAAACATAAAACGAAATAACGTCATATAGACCATACAATAAAAAAAATACAAACACCTTTGTAACAATTATCTTACACCATGATTTACATACTCTGCAACACTGTATGGCTCTATATTTACCAGGTACTTAAATAATTCTTTCTTAAATACTCTGAGATTTTGGATTGACTGTATATGATTTGGTAAATTGTTATAATATTTAATACAATTGTAGTAAGTATTCATCTCAGTTATAGAAAGTCTATGCCTAGGATATGTGTAATTACATGTCCTAGTTGGGTATGACGTTTGTCCACTATTTTGGGCGAACAATGTTCGATTCTTATAAAGAAATATAATACATTCCTGTATGTATATGCCTGTGATAGTTAACAACTTGTTTGCCTTAAATTTCCCCCTACATGATTCTCTTATATCTCAGTTAAGAATGATTCTTAGAATTCTTTTCTGACATATGAGTAATTTGTAAATGTCTTTACCCTTTCCGAAAAGTATGATCCCATATCGTATCTGTGTCTCAAAGTTGGAATGATAAATCATAAGTCTCGTTTTAAGGTCTATGAATTTGCACATTACTCTAAAACTGTAACAAACAGCATTCAGTTTTCTTTCAACGTGACAAATATGCTCATCCCATGTTAAGTTATCATCAAGAATTATTCCCAAGATTTTAGCACTCTTTCTTAAGTTAAATGTAGAATCACCCACAACCACGCTTTCTTGCCGATCAATTAATTTTCTTTTTGTTTTGAATAATATTGTTTGAGTTTTGTCGTTGTTTAAAACCAATTTATTTCGTGTGAACCAATCCTGAGTGTTTTTCAATAACGTCTCTGCAATCTCCAATGTGCTGTGTAATGTTTTAGCTGTAATAAGTAGGCTTGAGTCATCGGCATAAGTTACAATATTAATATTTTTGTTTCCCCCCTCAATTACATCTGCAAAGTCATTCAGGTATATAACAAATAAAATCGGCCCTATGACACTCCCTTGAGCAATACCAACGTTTATTTTAGTTATTTTAGAGAAAGCCCGATTATGATGCCCTCCGATAACTACTTGTTGTTGCCTATCCGTTAAATACGACTTTATCCACTTTAACGCTAGCCCCCGTATACCGTACAATTCCAATTTCTCATATAGAATCTGATGATTTACAGTGTCATAAGCCTTAGATAGATCCAAAAATAATCCCAAAGATATATTTCCTTCCTCCATAGATGAAACAATTTGATTTGTAAACTCAAAAACAGCTGACTGGGTCGATTTGCCTTTGATGTACCCATGTTGTGAATACCTCAACAAATTATTTGTTACAAAAAAGTCCATAATTCTGTTACACATTATACGTTCAAAAATTTTTGAAAAAGAGGACAGAAGGCTTATTGGCCGATAATTTTCAATTTTTGAATTATCTCCTTTTTTAAATATTGGCACAACTTGGGCCAATTTAAGATGCTGTGGAAATATGCCATATTTAAGAGAGTTGTTTATTATGTGAACTAATGGTTTACAAATTTCAGGTATTACACATTTTATTAATTTTGCAGAGACTTCATCATATCCACTGCTGGACTTATTCTTAAGGTTACTGACTGTACGTAATACTTCATGTGTATCTACAGGATCAATGTTAATGGATTCTACATTTCGCTCAATTTTACAATTAAACGGGATAGTTCTTAAATCATTTAAAAGATTTGACACAGATTTGATTAGAAAGTCATTAAAACTATTTGCAACAGACTCTTTGTCACCTTCTATTTTAATATCGTTTTTACTAGATTTGCCTGTAATTTCATTTACTATTTTCCAGGTGCTTTTCATTTTATTATCAGAGAATTTTATTGTATTAGCATAGGCTTTTTTCTTACAGTTTAAGAGCAATAAATCATATTCTTTCTTTTTATTACTATAGAGGTCCTTATAATGATTATTTACAGTTCTCATAATATACAGTGCATCCAACTCATTCTTACATTGAACAACTTCTGTGGTGTTTTTTTTATATTTACTTTTTTGTAAGTTTCTTTCTGGATATGTTTTTACCATAAAACAGTCATTGAAATGTGTTAATAATAATTTTGTAAACATGTTCCACTGTTCATCAACTAATGTACTGTCTATTAGAAATATATTATCCCAACATAATTTAGACAATTTAGTTTTGTACTTACTAATATTTACATCATTGACATTACGTTTTTTGTAATATAAATTGTGTTTCGTGTTATTTTTTATAGTAATCTTTTGTGCCGTGTGGTCAGATATGTGTGTGTAATAAACACAATAAATATAATAAACACAGTAAATAGAATAAATATAATAAGACAATTTATTGACTTTGACCGAAAAAAAAGGTCCTTAGATAATAACTTTACTATTTAAAAACATGTGCTAAAATATTTAAAATCTTTAAAATAATATACAGCGAAAGTATATTCAATATTCAGCCATGATCAGGAGTGAGACTTTTATGAAATGATTGGAGTTCATAAAATAAATAAATCTAGAGACATTCAAACAGTTTATGTTAAAATGAAACAAAATTGCAAGAAAACCATCAAAGACGTTCTATTCTAAATTAAATCATGCCTCCAAAACCGTTTTGCGTTTTGGTAAGTTAAGTAATTACAGCTGATGTATAGTAATTTCACTTTTAATGTGGTTCGTATCGTTCTGCTGTATTTAGTCGTTGTTTTTAGTAGCACAACCCATTTCCAATCTAATTAGTAATTACCTTATGGTGGTAGAGGTGGGGAATTTTGTTTGATTACGATGGTAATTTAACTTTTGCCGTTAGACTTTTAACTTGTGATTTATAATTCCTTATTAAATTTATTAGACGTAATATGAATGCATTGAGTGGTTTTTGCATAATTTATTATGGAATGAAAATAATGCTGCGCTTTTTATCTCATCACAACATATAATTGTATCGAGTAAAAGTTACTAATCTTTATTAAACTTTGGTCATACATTGGAATTGATGTGATACGTTCAACTGTCCCTCAGTTGATACCTAACTTCTCCCTTAATTAACTGATAAAAATGTTGATATTCACCTTGAAGGATAACGCCTAGATCAGCTGGGCAGCTATTCTTGAAAACCAAGGAGTAGAACAATTGTGAGGCGAGGCAAAGTCTATTAAATTAGCACAGCTTTGCATCACTTCTATGTTCAGTCGAACTGATATGATTGCCGCTCATTTTCACTTAACTGTCAATGTAACTTATATGCACAAGTTTGTTGTTGATATTTTTTGCTATTAACAGTAAAGATTTAAGATTTCGTTAATAATAAAATTGCTGCTTTGCAAAAACAAATTTCCAAAATATTTATCAGATTATAATGCAGGTTTATACCGTAAGATTATTAACCGTATTTTTTATTTGTTTCAATAAACACTTAATTATGATTCGTTTGTTTAAATTTTGTGGTGAAAGTGAACGGCCGAATTAGTGTAACTTTAAGAATCAATTTGAAGCACATCAATTTACGGTATTATTGTGAAGAGTGATGTGCGAGAAGTTCCTGTTGTAAAACATGAACGATTTATGTAAAATAATAATAATTTTAGATCTACATGAAGACTATTGTATATAAAAGGGAGATTGGTGATGAACAGCAGTTACGTCTACAAATTGAGGGGCAGCTGATCAAATTCGCAATAATTCTGGTGTTTTTGCACGTATCCGAAGTTCAGAGATTAAGCGCTTAAATAAAGTGAAGTTAACAGTGTCCTCTTTGAACATTTGCTGTTGTAGTGTTTTGAAGTGCTAGTGTTATTTGCATTTGTGTGTTTTTTGTTACGCTTTGGGGTTTTCCTGACGAAGGGGATCCACCTTGTCGTGGTCGTCGCGCTGAGTAAAACAAGAAGAGTAAACGAGGAAAACCAAGCGGTCCCCAGGATGTTCAAAAATCATTCTATGGCATGTTAGATATATCCGAAAGGTAGGTGCTAACATAATATTTAATATTTCGCATGATTGAACTCACAATCATCTACATTTTCTATATAATTTTTTTACTTTAAATGCTCGGTAAATCGATACACTTGGCAACATGTCGCTGTATTATAACCTTTAAACTAATGTGATAGTTCACCCTGTATATGTTCTAATCGGAAATGAACAAGTGTTAATGTTCAATCAATCTGTCGTAATTAAAATTATAGAGATTTAAACATGTATACAGTAACAAAATTACCTGAAAATAATTAATTAAAAATGAAATTATTTAGAAAAAAAAACACTGTCTCAAAGTTTATAGCGGAAAAAAAAATATACAATAGAATAGACTTTTCTTCGGCATTATATCACTAATAATGGACAGGAGATTATAAATTTAGAAGTCGTTTCGCATTAAAATTATTATCTTTCGTTCGGGGGAAATAATAATTAACGCAACAACAAACATTGTTTACCAAATCTGTTTTTACGTCCGTAGGTTGTATTTACTGTTCGATGATGAAAGGCCTCCAAAACCGGTCTTAGAATCAAGCAATGTGCACTGAAATAAACATACTGAAAGGAATATTATTATAATTATATGTTTCTATTATGTTTCTTCGGATTATTAGTGCAGGCACTATTAATTAGAAAGAACCATGATTTTATTTTTTCACCTCATTTTATTTTAAATGGTAGGAGTAATGACAAGTAACGATACACCAGTGTTAGGAGGTACATAATGCTTTCGGGCACAGGTAATTAATTATTGTAACTCTTAAAAGAAAGCTGGTCACACATTTTCATACACAACATACCATATTGTATATAATAGAAACTAAGCCTCGACTTCTAATTTTTAAAGTAAAATGGTCCCCGGACTCACGAAAAAATGGCCCCATTTTTGCCTTTGCTGGGACGCTAATGGTGTCGAAGTTTAAAAAAATATTTGTAAAGATCAACTGTGCCGCATACAGTAGTGTATCTTATATATCAATTAAAATATCTTTCAAAAGTGTATAAAGTTGTAAAGAGAAAAAAAATATATTAGTTAAAAAAATTATTTTTGTTTTTTGCATGTCTTTACAAAAATCGTTAAATATAAAATACAATGTTTCCCATGGTTTCATGTCGTTGAACCTTGTTATGCATTGGTTCGTTGTAGCTGGAAATGTTTAAAATTATAAATACTTGATATAGGTACTAATAATATTAATTCGCGTTAAATAAACTGTAAAACTGTAAGACACTACACAACGAAGGATATTAGTGCTTTTAGAACCCGAAGTTTACTTCGCTGAAGTTTGGAGAGAAGACCTCGTTTTTTCCTGTTGCGTAAAAATTTATAACCTTTGATTTTCTCCACTCTTTCGAATATCGACCAATGCAATTGTCTCTTCTTAGCGTCGGTCTTACCGTTTTTTTGAAAAAATGTCCGTCAGCTAATTTTGTCTAGTAGATACAATACCGATCTTAGAGTCATGAACTTGTATAAACTTTGATGAACTTTTAACAATTATTAAATCAGCGTAAAATACTTAGTTCGACCGGATGCAATATTTTTATTTCAATATACCGGGTGTGACAATATTAAGATCAGAAATAGTATATGCCTTGGAAAGTATGAAACCCGGCAAGGCTGCTGGTCCTAATCGGATGCCCATAGAGCTTATCAAACTCTTTGACAATGATGTGTTCGATATTCTTCGGGACCTCTTTAACCGCACATTTATGATAAGGGGGAGATTACCGAACCATCGCACTTATGAGCCACCTTGAAGTTGTTCTTGAAGATCATTCACAAAAGAATTTACAGAAGACTAGAGGATGACATAAGCAACACACAATTTGGATTCCGCGAAGGACTTGGAACGCGAGAGGTGATTTTTGGAATTAACGTTCTTTTCCAGCCCTGTCTCGATATGCAAGCTGCTCGTCAGCAGAAACATTGACTCCGATGACCTTAGAATCATTAGTAATCTATATTGGGGCCAAAAAGCTAATACAAACCAATAGAAGAAATGGAGAGAACCACATCGACAAACTAGAGACCCATAGAGTTACTAGCAACGCAAAATGAGTGCCAAACTATGGCGACTTTTCTTTAATAATTTTAAGTAACCGCTAAAAACACTGAAAACTTTAAACTATTACATGTGATATACCACCTATTTTTGAATTTAAAATGGCTTTAAATTTAACAATAAAAAATCAAGGGCCGTATTTAAAAAAACCAAGTTGATGATGGTTATTCAAAAACGAAACGTCGTAGTGAAAATTTGGAAACGCTATCTTATTCTTCTCAAAAAGTAACAATGAGAAAGTGCTTTTAATTTTTTTATATCTGTAAAAATAATGTCAGAAATAAATATAAATTAAAATCGCTAGAGTTAGTTTACTTTTGATAATTTTTTACTAAATATACCAATCAAATTACTTAATTTTAAGTCATGTGTCAAATTTCAACCAATCACCTCTGGATTACAGCGATAATACACTAAATGTGGTGTTTTCAGTTTGGTGTTTTTTATTAAAAATTAATTAAACGTCAAACTGACAACTGGTTTAAAAATGTCGCGAAGATTTGGTATTGCATACCAAAAAATACAATAAAATCAAAAAAATATGTATGGAAAATATTTCTCGAGTTTTGTGCGACCAGAGAATACAAACTGAATGCTGAAACGAGTTTGCATAATTTGGCTAATATATTGAAAGATTATGCGGTAAATATGAGAAAAGCTGACGGAACTGAATATAAAGAGCAACTGTAAAAACAATTTGGAATACTACGAGTAGGCTACTCCAGCAAAAATAATGACTTCAAAATTGTATTCGACCCGTTTACCAGTGTGATATTCAAAAATGCGCGAGATGCAAGAAATGCAAAACGTAAAAGATTACAGCAGGATCCAAGCAAACGAAAATGCAGTTCATCAAATTTGAGTTCAAGTGATTTGGCTAGAATCATTGGATTATGGGATGATTTTTACCATATTGTAGCTGTTGAGTTTACTTGGCGAGGTGGTGAACCAGCTGATTGCCTTATAGATTATTTCACGATTGAGAAAAATAATGATGGAACGCCAACCAACAGAATTGAATACAATCCAAGGAGGATCGAAAAGTTGTACAAATAGTAAGTGGCTTGTTCCAAATATTGCAAATGAAAGTGCATGCCCTGTTCGGTTATTACATAAATTATTGTCTAAAAGGGGGAAAAATATTACTTCCAGTCGTATTCTTGAGACCAAATCGTTTCTGGAAATCCGAAAGTGACACATGGTTTGACAATATACCGGTAGGCCAGAACACAATTAATATCACCACCAAATCACCCGCTCAAGCTATTGGTTTGGGCACTAAGTGTAAAAAGATATCCAATCATTCGAACAGATCAACTGCAGTTAGCCATTTGGCAAATGAAGGAATTCCTGAACCGCAATTAATAAAAATAACAGGACATAGCAGCTCTAATTCAATTAAACCGTACTTGAATATTAACCAAGAACGCCATGGTGAAATAATCAGCACCATGCGAGGAATTTCTTCAACAGTGGAAATTAACAATCCGTCAACTTCAGCAAACTCTTCTTCCAATTTAACATTTACCAATTGTACTTTTCACAACTGTAGTTTTAAATAAAAATAAATAATATTTGTTTGATTAAAACTAATACATTTTGTATTGAAAATTATTAAACGTCAGATTGACAATCAAATTTTTGATATCTACAAAGTAAAAAATTATCTTATCGAATACTCCTCGGGCCTTGATAAATACTCAAAATTTTGTCATAGAGAATCCTTCAAGCGAGTTGCTCAAGGAAAACACCATTCAAAAGGTACATTGTACAACTTGTCTCTAATTTAACAGACTCCAATGCTATCCTATTCTCATCTTGCGGACATAGTGTATATATTTAGTCAATTTTTCTGGTCTTAAACTTATTCGAAATATTTAAATAAAACCCAACAATCAAAATTACGTACGTATATCATATTAACTATCACTTCAAAATATTCTCCAATGAAAAACTACGTTCAGTATGTTCTGTTATGTTCATTTTTCCCACAACAACCAGCAGCGCGCAATCATCGCTGTATCGCTTAAATAAATCAGATCTCAAATACACAAAATCGACACATTGCGAAAAAGAGAGGAAAATAAACGAAAAACAGCGGGATGCTTCCCACCTACTGAACTACTACTGCTCTCCCCGCAAACTAACCCTCCATTTGCTTGGCAAGAATATTCGTCTCTCCATTCCCAAAGGGATGAACGTTCGCGTTCATCCCTTAAGGGAAATTGTGGCTTTTATTTACTTTCAACAAATATAATGCAAGTGCCAACAACGATTGTACAGTAGTATGCCAATTTCTAACAAAAAGGTTTGTATAGTAAGAGAAATTACGAAACGAGGACTGTCAATAATTTAGAATTATTTCTAAGTTTATTTAATTTATTTCTACTATAATTAATGGGTCAAATTAGGGAATCTTCTAGAGATGAGCATAAGTACCGTCACGTATTTCGGGTTTGCAATCAATTCATTTCTTCTCTTTCGACTAACAATGAGCCTGATGTTCTTCTGTAACAATAGCATTTGAAGCCTTTAGATACCGTGCAATAGGTGATGGTAAAGGTCGTGAATTTAAGATTTTTCGAATGAGCTTTAAGCTATAAGCATTACGCATGACCGTAGGTACATCAGATGGTAAAAGAAATCCTGGAAGAGCAAAAGTCAAGCTGGATTATGGTTCCAACAAAAACAAAATAGTGATTCTTTAGGCATTCTACATTGTCTAACTCCCTGGTCTGTCCATCCCAACAGTCGCAAAGTGCTGAAAGGTAAATCACTGTCTAAGTATACATCAAGATCTTTAATTAAACCGCAGCATATCAAGTTTGATTTTTGAAGGCAAAAACGGAAGTTGAAGCCTTGCAAAAGTTATTGACTTTGTTTGAAATTAGAGTAACAATTATGAGATCAGATGCAGATCTGTTTGCTGTGCCCAATTGTCTTTACAAGCAGCAGTGCGAAACGATTTTAAATCATCTATTGAGAGCCAATATACGTATGTACATTTTCTAGAAAAACATTGTATATAACTCTGCCTATACGTTCAATAACTTTGCCAGGGACCCATTTATCACATGAAGGTTGGTATCTTTTTACGTGAACAAGATCGCCGACGGAGAAGTATTTACCTTTGAATTTTTCTGATGATGGATTCACCACTGTCGAAGATGGTATAAGCAAATTCATTGTAGTTCGAATTTCTCGGCCAAACATTAAATATGCAGGGGATTTACCTGAAGGTGCATATCTGTTTGGTGTTAAACGATAAGTTTGTAAAAATGTTTCTAAATTTTCTTGTGTAGAACCTTCACCTTTCATTTTCTTCAAAGCTCTTTTAAAAGTATCTACAAAACGTTCCGCCTGTCCACTTGATTGAGGAGGATATGGAGGTGAACGAATATGTTCGATTGTGAATTGGGTACCATTATCTGTTACTAGCGTTTGTGGAAGCCCAAATGAAGAAAATAATTTAGATAATTCTTTTATTGTAGCAAATTATGTTGTTGATGTCATTTTGATGATGCTATGCCATTTTGAGTAGGCATCGACGACTACAAGAAACGTTTCACCCTCTAATGGTCCTGCAAAATCAAGGTGTAAACGAGTCCAAGGTGCACTTGGTGACGGCCATGGTTCAATTGCAGTTTTCGGCGGTAATTTTGAAGCTTGAAGACAACTGTCGCATTGGCTAACAAAATTTTCAATATTACTGTCAATTCCAGGCCAATAAGCGAAGCTTCTTGCAAGTGTCTTCATCCTTTCTTTACCTGGATGTGCTCTGTATAATTTTTTCAGAACTCGTTTTTAAAAAATTTTTGGTATGACAACGCGTGTTCCAAAAAGTATACAATTTTCGGCAATAGAAGAAAGTGATTCTTTTCTATTGAAAAATAATTTAATGTCTTGGTAGGCCATTCAGTCTGGATATAATGAAAATTTTAAAATTTTGTGGCGCTTAATTTTACTGGCTATCATTTTAGCTGAAACCGGAAAATGTTTTGTACAATCTTCAATGATATTTTTCATACTAGACTCCATGTATATACGCCCATCTCTGTAGTCTATTTGCTGTATACTGTGGAATGCCTTTTTTAGAACCAAAAATTGAAATAAGTGGTTTGTGGTCGGTTCTGAGGGTGAATTTTCGTCCAAAAACCATTTTGTGAAATTTTGTTACAGCGAAAATTATACTAAGTGCTTCTACGAGCTATTTTCCAATAGGCAGGAAGCAGTTTGGATTGCAGGGATAAATCTTCGCAGGAATTAATCTTTGGATTGGGCAAGCTACTGACATTTTCAATAATAAAAGTAGTCGCCTAAAAAATCGTTAACGGCGCCCCAATGATCAACGTTACAACTTCAGTACACAAATACCTACCTAAAACTATTAAATTTTACGAATATTAAATAAATGAAATGATATTATTTGATAATGAAAATTATTTATTACGCGATGAATATCTGTTAAAATTAATAAACGAGAGCAGTAATTAACGTCCCAAATGGCAACACATGTTCAAAATAATTAAGCAATTAATATGTTGACATTAACAACGTGTTATGTTATTTATATTTCCATTTTTATAATAATATGTTCATTATAGACGTAAATATTATGAAAATACAAAGAAAATCGCAACTTCCAGTTTGCTAATCTCAATTCCTTCAACTGACAATCGTTCAACGGCCGTGATCCGGTGCTTTGACAGTGTTGGTGCTCACAGTATCTGCGAGGAGGACATCCTGAAAGCTGCCAAAAAACTTAAAAACAAGATGACTTCGGGTCCTGATGGTATGCCTTCTTTCTTGGTGAAGGACTGTGTGATGGTATTGGCAACTCCTTTGTGTTCTATCTTCAATTTGGCACTAAAAAATTACAAGTTCCCTGAGCAGTGGAAAATTGCAAAAATAATACCAGTTTTTAAATCGGGTGATAGAGCTCGAATTAATGATTATCGTCCAATATCAATTTTGTCAAATGTGGAAAGCTATTTGAGACTGTGCTATATGATTATATTTATCCAGGTGTTAGAAACTTGATTACACCGAATCAACATGGATTTATGTCTGGGCGTTCCACTGTTACAAATCTTTCCTTGCTTTCACAACAAACTACCGACGGATTTCGCCAAAGCGTTTGACAGAATGGACCATGTTGTTCTAATCAAAAAGCTTGATGAACGGTTTGGATTTCGGCATGATCTTAAGATCTTTTTCAGTTCATATCTACGCAACAGAGAACAATACATCTTCTATAATGGTCATAGATCCTGCAATTACACTGCCACGTCTGGAGTTCCCCAGGGATCGAACTTGGGACCTTTGCTTCTCCTTTTATTTATTAATGATCTTGATGCCCGACTCAATTGTCATTGTTCGCAGACGACTGCAAAATTTTTCAATCTATAAAAAGTTATGACGATTGTGTGCAACTCCAGTCTGATCTCTCTTGTATTGAGGAATGGTGTATTCAGCACAGGTTAAGCTTAAATGCGGACAAATGTAAATACATAACATTTTCACGAAAAAAAGAAATAGTTGATTATGAGTATGCCGTGAACCGAACTCAGATTTCTCGCTGTAGCACTGTTACAGATTTAGGTGTTGTGTTTGACGAGAAATTTTCTAACATTGACCATATTAATGCCAAGGCTTCTGAGGCAAGCAAAATATATGGATTTATTGTGCGTAATTGTAGAGGTTTTGATAACATTGATGCCCTCAAAATGTTGTATTACTCATATGTTCGTTCCAAACTTGAATATGCGTCGCTGATCTGGTTTCCGATATATGATGCCCAAAGGTTCACTGTGGAGGGACTTCAGCGTCGTTTCCTAAAATATTTATCATTTAAAAGAGATGGCGTTTATCCTGAGAGGGGGATCGATTATGGGTACCTTCTGAGTAGGTTTCAGTTTAGAAGTCTTGATTTTCGAAGATCTTTGAGTGCACTGTGTTTTCTGCATAACTTAATTTGTGGAAGGGTCGATTGTTCGGGGTTGCTTTCTGCATTAAATATAAATGTTCCGAGACTGCACAATCGCACTAGTCGTGCTAATTAATATCTACAATTTGTCATAATTGTTGATTATTTTTGTCAAGTGTCATATTTATTTGCTATCTAAAGCCATCATGGCCAACTAAAATCAATTAAATTTCAAATTCATAACACTATTGTTATAGAAAAATGTAAAATTGCCAATATTTTGAAAACTATCAGTTTTTGTGATAGACATCATTTCATAAACTTGCCCTTATTTTTGATGCAAAAAATTAAAAAATATATAAAATGGGGGGTTGCCATTTAAAAATTTTTAATTTTGACACTTTTTTCAATTTGATTTTTTACCGTTTTTTTCAAATACCCTGTATTAATATTTACTAAAAAATATACGTAGGCGCCTAAAGTAGGTCTATATCTCCCAGGATATTCTAACAAATTATATTATTAAAGCTTCCATATAATAAAAAATTGTTATTATTCTTTATTCTGAAAACGTCATTTTTGACATAAAATTTCAAATATTTCGAAAACGGCTGACGATAGGTATACATATTATACACGAAATATGTTTAGAATTACAAGGAGAATCCAAAAAAAATATAATTTATATAGCGTCGTATTTGAAATAAGGAAGTTGACACCCATTTCCGGTATAACCGGAAGTGCTAGATTCTTGAAAACATTATAGCCGAATTGGTCCCGTCGACCTAAGTACTACACCAGATTTCCAGATTGTTCTACTGTGTAGTTTCTCCATAATCGATCGAATCCCTTTCCCGGTACAGTATAATGCATTTTGGAATATCCAGTCAAAATTGATTGTGTAGTTTATTTGAACTTCCTTGTAATTATCATCAAGTGTTCTATATTATACAGAATATTCTAACAAAAAACTAAATTATGTTAGTGGAATTTCATAGGTTAACATTGGTATGCTCTCGAAACTTCATGGGGTAAATATTAGCAGCAACCCTTTTAGCAGCATAACTTGCATAATAATTATTTATAGGGAGCTAGCTGTCGCATGTTTCTGGTTGATGCCAAAAGTTTACTTGATATTAATATAGAAAACCATTATCTTGAACAAGATGCACAATATTTGACAAAGTTATTTTGTACACTAGTTGTGTAAATTTGACAACATCTCTATATGAATATAGAGTGGTACCAATAGTTAGATAATGCTCAATTTCGTTGATTACACCAATCATAATTGAAGAAGATCCTATTATTGTAGAAAACATTATTTGGACTAACGATGTGTTCTTAAATTTCTTTCCAGCAAGTCTTCTCTTGAAATCTGAAAACAGGATTATTTTTTTTTAAATAACACCTCGTATAATGGAAGCAATGAAGTTCCTGAAAATAAAACGTTTTTTTTTTTATAGAAACAAATCTACACTATTGGACAAAAGTAGAGCAACAAAGTGCTTTTATGTTTTGAATTTGAAAAACTAATTAAATATTATTGTAATCCCCAGTTAATTTTAATGAAATATTATCCCCAATATTAGTAATATTTCACAATATTTTGGTACACTTTAAACGAAATGCAGGTACAGAAATATTTATAATTATAAAGATCGAAGAAATGAAGTGCGACAAAAGTAAAGCAACAAATTGTGTCAACAGTATTTTATTTTACATATTTCGATAAAAAAACATTAAACACATTTAATAATTAAAATAGCTAGAAGTATTATGTTAATAATTAATAGAACATCCATTATTATTTATTATTTGTCAGCAACGTCGCAGCATTTAAGCAATCAATTTTTGGGCAGTATTTTCGGAAAGGCTTTTCCAAACTCCATTGATTTTATTTACCAATGATGGTTTATTTCTGAATACTTGTGTACGAAGTCCACGCTGAACTTCTTCACATAGATTTTAAATAAAATCAAAGGTCTGAGGATATAGTGCCGCCCACTCCAAAACCAGAACGTTATTTTCTTGAAACCACTCTTAAACAATTCGGAAGTGTTTTGGATCGTTATCCTATTAAAAAATAAAATGCAACGGCATTTCCCACTCTGCATAAGACAACATTTCATTTTGCATTAGATCTCTATAGACAAATCGATCCATGGTGTCATTAATGAAGTTTAAAGGACCCACCCCATTCCATGAGAAACAACCCCATGGAAAACACTGCCTTTACCTATGGGTGTAACGTATTTGGGATGAAATCTTAGATTGATTGGCCGTCTTATATGCTTCATTCTATCATAATTGAAAATTTTATAACGCGTTTCATCGCTAAATAACACTTTTTCCCAATCGTCTAGTGTCCAATATAAATGTTCACGTGCAAATTCAAGCCTAGCCACTCCCTTTCTTGCCGAAATAAGCGGCTTTTTAGCCGAGCGTCTACTAAATAACTTTGCGTCTACCAACCTTCTTTGAACTGTCCGTGGCCTATTTCGGAAATTTCAGCAATTATTCTAGGTGCAGACATCCAAAGATCGTTTTGGGAAATTCTATTAAGGCGTCTGTCTGTCCTAGTTGTTGTTTTTCTCGAGCTTGCCGATTTCGGTATATTCTCTAAATGTCCCCTTTCATTGTAACTTGAAATTATTTTGGATACGCTGTCTCTGAGTAAAAACAAACCATCTTGCAATTGGGCTTGTATTGTACCTTACAAGTGTGCAATCACTACTCTCTGTTTTAATTCTTTCGAAATTGGAATACCTCTTGGCATGATTAATCCAGCACAGAAATATTAATTAAACATAAAATAAACTCAGCAAAAATATTTTAACCTTTACTGTCACTAAAACCTTTCTTTTTTAGGCAAATATTAAAATGTTGCTTTACTTTTGACGCATTACAATATTGTATTAAAAGTTTACGTCAATATTAGTTCATTTGTTTTGATTGTTGGAAAAAGCAGTTGCCGTCGATAATAGCAGCCTACCTTGATATTTAAATACGATATCATGCATTTAATATTATAAAATCGAGATTTGTCTAATTTTTCGAAAGTGTTGCTCTACTTTTGTCCAATAGTGTATTTACTTCCTTAGCAAAACCCATCTGCGTCGTCTATGATATGCTATTTTTTTTATCCAACTTGTGCCTCGTCTTTGTTATTTTAATAGTGGAGAAATCGCCTCTTAAATATTCTTCACCAATTTAAATAAACATTTTCTCACACACTTTAATGTTTCTATTTTTAAAATTTAAATTTCAAAGTACCCTTGGACATTTACATATACAGTTTTCTTAAAAATTCCAGACACACTCCAAAAACACGTTGTTCGTTGGTTTTGTAAATAGAGCCGCTATACTATTGAGCACGTTCTCCATCGAATATATGGCGGTTTATTTTTGGAATTTAGAGGCGAATTTTTTTTTTGTCTTTAGAAAATCATTTCGAATTACGCGGCTATTCCGTGTAAAACTGAAACAACAAATGAATAAGTGTTTGTCAATTAGAAAAAAAAATTGCACTATAGCAAGAATCGAACCTACATCTGCTACTTGTCCACCGGCTGCTTTACTAACTAAGATACAGTGGCACTTCACGTAAACGAATCGAGAGTGTGAAGTATAGCTCTATAGAGGGTGTGCTTTATTTTCGTTTGTTTATTTATATTCATATATCAACAAAAAGGTTATAGACCAAGGTCGATAATTTTAAAAATGGTAAAAAGTGAAAAAAAAATTTGAGTAGGGTGGTACCCATTGGAAAAGGTAGAGAGTATAACAAAAATGAAAGGAACAATAAATTACGGGCGATCTGGGGTCGGGAAGGGGTAAAAAACGGTTAATCTCGATTTCCGGTAAAACTGCAAGTTCTAGGAAAAAAAGTTAAATGGCAAAGTTGTAGGTAATAAAAAGATCTACAACGTTTGTATCGATATTTTTTTCACATAACCTCAAAATTTATGTGAAAAATTCGAATAACCGAGTTTTTGGTTTTTTTATTTTTATCTTTTGCAAAAATTTTTTATTTTTTCACGAAATTTGGTGAAAACTTACCTTTGTATGTCCCAAATATACAGTAATTTTTTTGATTTAAAATATTCATTTTTTCACCTTATTTTGAGTTAATATCGAAAAAGCGCCCTAATTTTCAATCGAAAATTCTCACGTCAAAATATCTGCTTTTTTAAAAAAGTTGGTGTGTTTTTTGTTCGTTGAAATCTCCACTTTCTGATGCTATAAAAAAATAAATATACACTACTATAGTAAATGTTCTCAGAAAATGCAAATAATGAAAAAAACTCGAATCCGAATTTTTTTTTCTAATTACTTCTCCATTAGTTTTTGTCTCTTTGATGGCATTTCTTCATCGTTAGATTCAACAAACCTTCCCGATTCTAGTGGATCTTTGAAATCTTCAACACCATCACCGTCTTCGTCTCCAAGATTATTTCCGGTCTGCATTGGTTCTTCATCCACAACTTCATCTGAATCATCAACTTCCCCGTAGGTTTTTTCTTCCACATGAGAGCATGTTTCAGAACCATCACAATTTGTGCATTTTAAACCATGTTTTCGGTGCGTTGATGTTGCTTCCAGCCCCAATCTGTTGCTGTCAGTTCGTTACCCAGCCAAGTCTGAAGCTGATAATATGCCCTGTAACAATGTTGTTCTGCTGCACCTTCGGTGTCTAACAAAATAGAACCCGCCACTGGCAAGCTTACAGATTACTCAATTCTAGAATACATGGGTGGCAGATCACTTCTTTCTGAGAATTTCCAATATGTACCAAGTCCTTTTTTCTAATATATATATTTACGATAACACGAAATATTCCCATAGATTTGTTGACATATGGTTCTTATTTTTTCTAAACATAAATACGAACGTACCCTAATATTATGTGATACGACAAACATGGGGAGTCTAAAAGTTATCTTCGTCATAAAAATTATGCAAGGCTTTTAAAAATATTTTGTTCTTAAGATGTCTTTTTTCTGATTGGCTTATTTTCATTTTGTATTACCTACTATGTAACTTTTATGAGGCAATTCTGGAAAGGCAAAAGGACTTTAAGATTAGAATTGTTCTAGCGTTGGTTCAGTCAAGTCGTGTTTTCTCTAATTATAAAATGTTCTTCTTCTTATGGTGCCTTATCCTTAAGGACGTTGGCTATTACATTTGCCCACCTGATCTTATTTGTAGCTGTCCTGAACAGTTCTATGGAGGTCATATTTGTCCATTGTCGTAGGTTTTTAAGCCATGAGTTGCGTCTTCTTCCTGGTCCCCTTTTGCTATTGATTTTGCCTTCAATTATAAGTTGGAGCAGTTCGTATTTTTCATTTCTCATGATGTGGCCAAAATATTGTGTTTTTCGTTTCTTTATGAGGATCATGAGCTCTCTTTCTTTGTTCATTCTCCGCAAGACTTCCTCGTTTGTCGTATGACTCATGTAGGATATTCTGAGCATTTTTCGGTAACACGAGAGTTCAAATGCTTGGATTCTTTTTTGTGTTGCCTCTGTCATTGTCCAGGCTTCAACACCGTAGAGTAAAATAGAGAAAACATAGCACTTAAGTATTCGAGCTCTCAATGAAAGATTCAGCTGGCGACTACATAGGACTTTTTGCATTTTGTAAAATAAATGTAAAATGTTACATTAAATATTTTAATTTGTTTTTGGACTTGGCATAATTTTCAGTCAAGAATTATTTTCTAGTTTTTTTTATGTTTTAAAGTATCTGTATAAAGACTGAGTCCATTTCTTTCTCATTCTGAGGTAGTGAATTGTATAAAGTTCCGTAAGTTTTGATATTCTTTTAATTGAAGGCCTTTTTGTTTAATCAGTTTTTTTTTTATATAAAGTTTAAAGTTATTTCTTTTAGTAATTGAAATAAATTCCGTTTTCAATAGTAATTAAAGTTTCATACAGGAATTAATATAATTATTCGAATTATATTAATTTTCCTATTTTTAAGTAGTACAAGTAATGATTAAGATTTCTCCTAAATTTTCATTATCGCTTAATTGTTGTTTCTTTTTCTTTTATTTATACATATTTATTTCTTGTTGTTATTCATTTTCTTTAATTAGTTTTAATCATTAAATTAGTTGATTTTAGCCCACATTTTAATGCGTTTTATTTCTAATAAAGTTTTCAATAAATTATTGATAAAAGGGTCAACCAATTAAATATTTTCTTTTAAATAAAAGTGATCCAAGATTATGATAAGATAAGATGGTAAGTAATTTTGCATTACTTCAATACAGATTGATAAAGCTTATTTTAGTTGTTTGTTTGTTTCATATAATAATTTGATTCTGTTATTATTGAAGATGATATTCTTTGTTTGTTCTTCTTTATTTGAAACCGCTCGTAAAACTTGAATCGAACCCGTAACAATTTGAATAGCATATTGGGGTTCATTCGGATTGAGCTATAACATTAGTATTCTTTCTGAATGTATATAACACCCGCTAATTTCAAAATGGTTACAGGTGGGTGGGAGATTGGCTAATATGAAAGAAGATTTAATTCTTGCCAATTGATATTTTTGAAATCTAAATTGGTTCAGTGTTATATCATTTTTACATTTATTAATAGATTTGATCCATTTTTTTATATCTTCTTTGTTCGCATCTTTTTTATAAAAAATATTGGCCAAATTTGACACATTTTTGTCGGCTAATAAAGAGTTGACGATACTTTTCTTTCCTTTTTCGGCAAATCCAGATGTTGTATCGCAACCAGAAAAACAATGGAGAAATGCAACGATGTTTTTTAAGGATTCATATTTGAAACTATTAGATCAATATTTGCATTTTCTGAGAACATTTACCATAGTAGTGTATATTTTTTTTATACCATCAGAAATTAGAGATTTCAACGAACAAAAAACGAACAAAAAACAAAAAGTTGGGTGACTTTTTTAAAATAGCAGATATTTTGACGTGAGAATTTTCGATTGAAAATTAGGGTGCTTTTTCGATATTAAGTCAAAATAAGGTGAAAAAATTAATATTTTAAATCAAAAAAATTACTGTATGTTTGGGACATACAAAGATAAGTTTTCACCAAATTTCGTGAAAAAATAAAAATAAAAAACCAAAAACTCGGTTATTCGAATTTTTCACATAAATTTTGAGGTTATGTGAAAAAAGTGTCGATGCAAAAGTTGTAGATCTTTTTATTACCTACAACTTTGCCATTTAACTTTTGTCAAAAATTATCGACCCTGGTCTATTAAAACCGTTGTTATTATTAATTGGTTGTGATACTAATTAACCTTTAAAAACCGCTTAAATTGTACATAACCGTTTTTCGTATGTTATTGTGCTGATTGGTGGAACATATAGATAAAGAAGTATCCTCATCAATCAAAACGTGACGACATTCAAGAAAAAATTAAATTTGCTGCGATTTGGATACAGATCAACGATAAATAAATCACCCTTAACATTTCTGAATACAAAAAAAAAAATCTGACAAATGAGAAACATCACACTGCATCTCTGACAGATGCATAAAAACACTAACATTCTACACGTGTCTTTTTTTTTTTTTTTGGTAGGTCGTATTCATTTCAGCTTCGGAAATGAGCAGCTAAATTTGTCTATTATATTGCCATTAATCATACTGTGTCGAATATAGAGCAAGCACAAAACTATTTTTGAGTTTCATTATTATTTCTCTTGGGTACATACGAATTTTTTTTACTAAAAATCGATTTCGGTCCATTAGGTACGATTACATTTGCATATTTTTGCCCTCTGTGATTTGTGGTTTGAAACAGGGACGTAGTTTGGGAAGCATCAAAGAGTGTTCTCGTTTTGATTTTCTACACTGATAAAACTGTTTTCAAAATGCTCAAAGAAATATGTATTTGATTTCTTTTTGTTTGGGTTAAATAAAAATTACTTAGTTAGAATAAATGTTGTTTCTTTAGAATATGTTCACTTGCTTGATTACAGGATGTAATTTGTTTCATCAATATTTATTTGAAATAAATAATATTTAACGCAAACAAGAAAATTCACGATTAATACGAATTTTACATCTGAATAAAAGAGATTCAAAATAAGTAATCATGTATTAAAGAACACAATAAAATCATTGAAAAAGCCACTCAAGAAAACGCTGAAGAAATAAACAGCAACTCTGCCTTTGCCAACCACATCTATAACGAACACCACTCCTCCATCGATCAAAATGCTGAAATGCTCCATTCTTGTCTCAAAAGCACAATGTTAAATGTCTTGGAAGCCATGGAAATTAATTCATACAAAAAGAACACTAAGTACACTTGCGTAAATGACCAACTCGAATTCGACTGCCTCCCATTCTTCAATTGCCTTAAATTCAACTCAATAGAACCCACCACCCCAAGCCTCCCATAAATAAGCCCCATAACCTACAAATTTAGAGAAATCAACAAATATTAGGTTATAACATGGCATTTCACTTCCTCTTAGACACAAACAATAGAATCATTAATCCACAGACACCACTTCTTTTAATCGAACGTTAAGGTTAATATACCCATAGATAACAAATATAAAAGACACTAAAATCATGGACTTTACAAATAACAATAACTTCTATCTACATCTTACCAAAATTCATTAACTTAATATATTACAGATTAAACAACCCTCATCTACTCACCTCACTTGACTTACTCACCTCACCTCACCTCAAACACCATATGTATAGCTTCGGCTGAGACCTTGATATTTATATAACTATCTTCATCCTCGCCACTCGACATTTTGTTTGTCTTATTTGTAATTCCATTGTGTTTATGACACACTATATTATAATACACAATGGTAATTCTTAAACGACCGCACTGTTGTGGGCTCTTACCAATTTATTTCAATCTAAATTGTTTTCCTTGAAGATGAGAAAAAAGAAAAAAGGAAAACTAAGATTACTAGCCACAAAAATTAACAAATGTTCAACAATTTGATTATATTTTAATTTTTATTTTATCAATTTAACAACTAAATTTTTCCAACAAAATGGTAAGATTCCTACACGTATAATAATATTACATCACATCCTAAATAAGTGATTATTTTACAGATATGTATAGACGTTTAAATCAAAAATCCATGTAAAAATCTCTCTGTTAATTCTGTATGAAGTATGACCCTCACATCTAACAACATTGTACAAGTTCTTTAAGCCACTGATGATGGACGTGTAGTCCGAAACATGTCTGGCAGCTAAAATCAAGAAATTTTAACGTATATATATAAATCATTTTGTGGAGTAGACGCCTTTTATTCAAATAATAACATTCACTCCTCGATAGATGGATTACTTCAGAAAAAAAAAAAAGTAATCATTTGTTTGAATTAAACAAATATTTATTTGTTTTAAGTGGTAAGAAGGAACGGGCACGAGGTTTCCCTTTTTGGCGTGGCAAATACAAGAATAGTCTTGTCTTAGCATAGCGCAGTGAAATAGTGAAGCAGCAGTATTATAGTTATAGTGATCAGCTTCCAGTCTAGTTTTCTAAATTAAGTTATAATATCTATAGGTATTATAATATATGAAAATTTATATTCAGAGAGTCTGTCTGTCAACCACTATACTTTCACCAGACGGCCGTTTCGTCGATCCACGACTCATCAGTGCTAATCGGTCAGTAGTTGACAGCCAAACTCTCTTAAATAATGTGGTATATACCCCACATGGTACAGAGATGTAAAAGGATGTGTTTGGCGACATCTACTTTTCGTTGGTAGTACGCCGAGTGAACAACAGTTCCTATATCGGCTGCCTGGGAGGTCGCTGACCCCATAAAGCAACTACCAACACGTAGACGCGCCGATACTGTTTGTTAAACAAGCCCATTTCAAATATAGGCGGTCCCGCTTAAGGGAGTATCGGCGCGTCTATGTGTTGGTAGTTGCTTTATGGGGTCAGTGACCTCCCAGGCAGCCGATATATGAACTGTTGTTCACTCGGCGTACTACCAACGAAAACTAGATGTCGCCGAACACATCCTTTTATATTATAATATAGTTATTCTTATATTAAAAGTAAATAGGTACCTATGATTAATTAGGATAAAAATATGAGTGAGATTACAGCTAAGGAAACTTGAGCATCTATAGCCCATTTTGGACGTTACTATAATAGATCTTAATATAAAATGTTTAATAATTGTTGTAATATATTACAATATAAATTGTAAAGGTATAATTATCCCATGGAAACACGCACGTCCACTTGGATATCTTAATTTACATTAAATGTGTGTGTCATAAAATATAATTAGTTCATTTGACTATTTGTCGTATCGCGTACATTGGGAATCATCTTGAATCTTATCGTATACCTACCTAGAGGCAACAAATAATTATTTATTAGATTCAAATAAATATGAAATTCAATTAAATAATACATATTTAAATGCAATATACAAATATCTGAATGTTAATTTTTGTGTTTCTAATTTTTTAGAACAAAGAATAGATAAATTGGAACTGATTTTAAGTATTGAAGAAAACCAGATTGACTTCCTCAAGAAATGTTTTGAGAGATAAAATCCGATTGAGGAACTTAAGGTAAACAAAATATCCGTAAATAATTTCTAATGTAATTTTAATGATTAAGTAATTTATTAGGAAAAGAAAGAAAATTATAGACTCACAAACAAAAAAGCCAGGCTTGAATTGATAGGTCACGAAAACAATGTCGTTGATTTAAATACTAATGACGATATCGAAGTTTCTAATGGCAATATACAAACATATATATTAGAGCATGTTTATTTGTTAAGTCATTGACGAAGATAAGATGGATTTATATTGCTCAGAATTTCTCTATTCGTTGAAAATGTTTAATTGCATCATTCAAAGTGCTCAAATACAAAAGTCAGTCGAACAATTCCAACAGCAAATAGAGATATACACAACTTAACCCTGTTTGTAAAAAATTGTAGGTTATATTTTGAATGCTGAGTGCTACTAAATGCAAAAAAGAAATTAAATTGACCACAGAACGCGTTGATCCTTGAAAGAAAAAAAAATCAACCCCTAAGACTACTATCGCCGTCAATGACACTCCACTAACGCTTAACGAAGCTATAAATACAAGCAAGACAAGGGGTTTTTATCACTTATAAACCTCCCTCCAAAAGGCAACACACAAACAGTAGCAGCGATAATAAAACGGCCAACTAACCGACTCCTTATTCGCAAAACCGAACTTTTTGATTTATCTTTTGACACAGACACACACAACATATACCACACCGCACCTGAAATGAGTTTAGTAGTGAAGTTTCGTGAAAGTTGAAGTTCAGTGTAATTGTTTTTCTGTTATTCGAAGTTGTAGATGTTGTGGTTATAAAATATAATGGAAAGGAAATTTATTTTGTTTTCTTTGGCAATGTACAAATTATTAAAATTATTGATAATTTTTTACTAAATATAGTAACCAATCAAATTACTTAATTTTAAGTGATGTGTCAAATTTCATCCAATCACCTCTGGATTACAGCGATAATAACCTACATGTGGTGTTTTTTTTATTAAAAATTAATTAAACGTCAAACTGACAACTGGTTTAAAAATGTCGCGAAGATTTGGTATTGCATCTAACGACGCAATTAATGATATTATATCTAATAATATACCAAAAAAAATACAATCAAATCAAAAAAATATGTATGGAAAATATTTCTCGAGTTTTGTGCGACCAGAGAATACGAACTGAATGCTGAAACGAGTTTGCATAATTTGGCTATTATATTGAAAGATTATGCGGTAAATATGAGAAAAGCTGACGGAACTGAATATAAAGAAGCAACTGTAAAAACAATTTGGAATACTACGAGTAGGCTACTCCAGGAAAAATACTTCAATGACTTCAAAATTGTATTAGACCCGTTTACCAGTGTGATATTCAAAAATGCGCGAGATGCAAGAAATGCAAAACGTAAAAGATTACAGGAGGATCCAAACAAACGAAAATGCAGTTCATCAAATTTGAGTTCAAGTGATTTGGCTAGAATCATTGGATTATGGGATGAATGTACACCAGAAGGTTTACAACATTTTTTTTACCATATTGTAGCTGTTGAGTTAGCTTGGCGAGGTGGTGAACCAGCTGATTGCCTCATAGATTATTTCACGATTGAGAAAAATAATGATGGCACGCCAACCAACAGAATTGAACTGCAGTTAGCCATTTGGCAAATGAAGGAATTCCTGAACAGCAATTAATAAAAATAACAGGATATAGCAGCTCTAATTCAATTAAACCATACTTGAATATTAACCAAGAACGCCATGGTGAAATAATCAACACCATGCGAGTAATTTCTTCAACAGTGGAAATTAACAATCCGTCAACTTCAGCAAACTCTTCTTCCAATTTAACATTTACCAATTGTCCTTTTCACAACTGTAGTTTTAAATAAAAATAAATAATATTTGTTTGATTAAAACTAATACATTTTGTATTGAAAATTATTAAACGTCAGATTGACAAACAAATTTTTGATATCTACAAAGTAAAACATTATCTTATCGAATACTTCTCGGGCATTGATAAATACTCAAAATTTTGTCATAGAGAATCCTTCAAGCAAGTTGCTCAAGGATAATAGCCCTCGGCCTGCGGCCTTGGGCTATTATCAAGCAACACTCGTTCGGCATTCTCTATGACAAAATTATCTCGGTATTATCAAGACCCTAGGGGTATTACTACTGAAAGCACCATATGTGCCATAAAATACTAATTTTATCACGAAATAGAGATTTTCTCTGAAATTTATTCCTTTGTTTAAATCAGTGCTTCCCAAAGTGGTCCAGGTAGACCCCCAGGGGTCCACGGAAGACGGGACGGGGATCTACGTTGGCGTGAAAAAACATTGCGGTTCACGAAAATTTATCTGGTTTCTATAAAGTACAAAAAACACTCAAAAAGTCAACGAAGCAATAAAATTCAAAAATTTTCGGCGATTTTTGACAGGCTGTATTTCAGTGAAAAATGGTCGTATTGAGACTTTAAGAAAAGCAATTTGAAGCTATTTTTGCTAAATTTTTGAGGAACTACGGTTCTCATCCAACCGATGACGCGAAAAATTAATATTGCAAATTTTTTGCTCCACAGTACAGACTAAAAGGATTTTTTTTCAGTTAGGACCAGATAGCATGAATTTCCTTTTTTAAAACCTTCCTTAATTTGGTGCATGTTTAACAAGATTCTACTCACTTTTTGAACCATTTTAGAGTTTTTGAAAAGTAAAGATCCAGTGATCAAACTGAAAGCAGACATCGCGTATTTGACAGACTTGCAGTTACAAGGGGACAGCCTAAATTTACCTCCAATTTGGGTTTTTCTTGGAAAATTAAAACTAGTCCGCGCGAATTATCCCAGTTTCCAAACTAGTCATAGGCAGAATGTTTTGATGAGGATATTCAGAGATACGTTCAATATTTGAAGATATTCTGATGATAGAAATACTGCCATGGATCAATGTCTCTCCATTTTATAAAATGGAAGTTTTTCATTACAAAACCCCACCCAAATATTGATAATTTTGCTGTCAATCCAATAAATAGTACACAAGAAAACATACTATTTTTCTCTTTATTTTTACCATTAGGTAATTTAGGGTTGGAACTCACCCGTCACGAAAATTCTCATCGATAGATCTAATCTTCACATTATTTGACGAGTTTTGGGAATATGGTCGAAATGTCGCAGTAGGGGGACCACCGAAATCAGGAAAATGTTGAAAGTTTAAATGAACAGTTTCTATGCCAAGGAACATGCTAAAATTGAAACCTGTTCGTTGCCTGATGGCTTGTGAAATTTAGGCAGAGCTATCTGTGTGCCAAACGTCTCTGAACTTTATTCAAATGAACAGGAAATGGTAAAATTGACCATTCTAAATATTCTACCAGAAAAATGCCAAAAAGCAGTTGAACCTTTCTTTACTGGCGCCTCGTGGGTCAGAACACCGCATGTATGCTGCATTGATTTGAGGAAGTTATCGAGAACATCGAATATGACCATGAAGCAGAAGAAACTGAGGATAATTTAGAAGTTAGGGGGGGAAGACAGTGAAAAGGAACAGGAGAAGGCGAGTGATGCAAATATGGATGTGGTGGGCGACGAACTCCATATTTCGCATTATTTTAACCCATTTTCCACTATTTACGAACGTCTATGTAAACAAGTTTTCTAATATGCTGCATTTTATTTAATGTGACAATAAAATTGAAAGAAAACAAAGTCGAAAACGATTTGAATTGAAAGTTGAAACTGTTACTCTCAAATTCCACAGCCTCAAAGTTGGAAAATACTCCACTTCGTACAGTCTGTTGCTATAACTGTTTAGAACGTAAACAACAACAACAAGGGAGAGGGCGTGTGTATAAAACATTATTTACATCGTTACTACCCTCCTTTATATCTCCTCTTACCTCTTTCTTCTCCTCTGTCGCTGTTGCGTCTTTAATACTTCGTGACGATCGGGCTTCGAATTACGTACGATTGAAAGTTTTACACTGAACATGTATATTTAACAGCCACATCAAAAAGAAAGCACTTATTTCAATAAATTAAATAAGTAGTTGAGAGTCTGTTGATCGTATACAGGGTGTCTCTAGATTTGGCCGAAAACTGCCCACTTCATCTGTCGTAGTTTATTTACGGATTGAAATAGCGAGAAACGCCTCGTGTGTATTGCTTTTTCTGGCCTTACAACCTACGAATCCTTAGAGACATTGAAACACAGAGAGAGCAGGAATTTATTAATCATGGCCATCGATTTATTTTCCGTTTATTATTTTTTTTTATTTCATCTATTATCACTTTATTCCCTCCTTGTTGAATCAAGTGCTGTGTGTCGTCTCCAGCGACTGACGCGACGCCTCTTTTACTTCCTTTTTAACAGCCCTCTTCGGCCCCATTATGCCTTCTTGATTACACTTATTGAGTTAGTGCTTCAGAGATATTGAGACGATAATGAAAAATATTTTTACGCGAACTTAACGGTTTTTTTTTAGTTTTCCAGTTTCATTTCTTTTATAACGAGTAAACGTTTCAGGAGAAGGGCATCCATTTAGAGAAAACACAAAACTCTAACAGATTTTTCAACTTGCAGGCTCACGATAATAACACAGTCCAAGAAATATGCGGCCTGCCTCGGTGCCCAGCTTTGTGGTGTCAAAACGCTCCCAGAATGTCAATACTTTGTAATGTCACAAGAAAAATATTTTTATTTTCGTTCAGGTTTGGTAAAAGTGAACTTTTTCATTTTCCACAAGCATGTGTCTGATGCATTATTTATTTTCATGAACCATTTCGTGTTATACCTAATAGGTAACAGGTACCGTATTATTTTATGCATTATAGTATATCTATATATGTTGTGACAAACTTTATAGTTTTCTACTAGCTGGCAGAGTTAGCTAGCCATACTTTGTTGTCGATATCTAAGTGTTTAAAACATATTTTTGAAACTACGATTTCTTATAGGGTGTACCACTAAAGATGTACTATTTTTGGTTCATAATTTAAATAATCCAGAAAAAAACTGGATTGTAGGTAAAAAACCCATACCAGTAGCGCTATTCTGTACACGTTTCCGAGAGCCGTCGGTATCGGTAATTCTCACTTACCGACAGCCATCGGCAAGTCGCTTCGTGCGGCATTCTGTATGCTCTAATACCGACCGATATCGGTAATTTGAGTCGACAAAGATCGGTATCTCACCGTGCCCTCGTTCACCTCACGGTGGACGTTACCGATATTTGTTGAGCGATTATTGGATCATTATTCATGTTTTGGTTGGAATTGCGGATTATTATTTAAGTATATTTGGACTATATAGAGTGATTTTACAGTGTAGTGTCTAGATAAGAATTATTAGATACCTATGTAGTTAAGTTTCGGTGTCAATATATTATAATATTTTTTTTTTCTTCTTAAAACGCCATTACATGTTAGGTATTTTAATTGACAGTGCTTTATTGCCTTATTGTTTAAAACACATTCTAATTTACAAACCAATGCATTTTGCACCATTTTCTTGCAGACATCTTACATTCAAACTTAAAACGTCGCACAAATTACAAATGACGCACAACAAAATATTTGTTATTTGTTTACAAATATCTCACCGTTCATTGGCTGAACGTACCGATTCGATTGATGTCACTTGCAAGCCGATACTTGACGGTTGCATTTCCGACTGTCGGTAACCGTGGCATACAGAATAGCGTCGTTTTGATTAAATCGGTCGCGCAACCGTTGGATGTCGGTAACATACCGATACCGACGATTGTCGATACAGTGTACGGAATAGCGCTACAGAGGTACGAGTGATGCAGTCCCAAAATCCAGAACTTTCTGAAACTTCCTCTCTCCTCTAAAACAGTAAAAGTAGCAAGGCTCTATCTCTGCCTGAATATCCTGCAGTCTGGACCAATGTGGATTATTTTGATTTATCCTTTTTTATACATTTCCCTGATTCCCCTAGTTTCTATCAAAACGTTGATTTACTCTAGTACCACTCAAGAAGTACTATTTTTGGTTCATAACACAAAATTTAAATGATCCAGAAAAAAAACTGGATTGTAGATAAAAAACCCATACCAGAGATACAAGTGATGCAGTCCCAAAATCCAGAACTTTCAGAAACGTCCTCTCTCCTCTCCAACAGTAACAGTAGCAAGGCTCTATCTCTGCCTGAATATCCTGCAGTCTGGACCAATGTGGATTATTTTCATTTATCAATCCTTATACATTTCTCTGATTCCCCTAGTTTCTATCAAAACGTTGATTTACTCTAGTACCACTAAAGAAGTACTATTTATGGTTCATAATACAAAATTTAAATGATCCAGAAAAAAACTGGATTGTAAATAAAAAACCGATACCAGAGATACGACTGATGCAGTCCAAAAATCCAGAACTTTCTGAAACGTCCTCTCTCCTCTATATCTCTGCGTGACTATCCTGCAGTCTGGACCAATGTGGATTAGTTTGATTTATCATTCTTTACATCTCCCTGATTCCCCTAGTTTCCATCAAAACGTTGATTTACTCTAATATAAAATCGTTGCAGCAAATCCAAGTAACAAGAAATCGAATTCCCTAAAGACGGCCGATGTTAAGATTGGAATAAAGTGGTTGTCGGACCTTTTGCTATCCGTTCGGTCAAAATCTTTATATATAGGTACATATGTGTACAACTGCGAATTTACAATGAAATCTGTTTGGTTTTCAGGAAATTTTCAAGTAGATTGCTTCCGGCATATATCGACAGCTACTTTATTGGTAACAGAAGATACAGTTTTCATACGGATATAGCGAACATTTAGATTTATAGGGACGAAGACTAAGTGCTGTGAACTTATTAATTTTTTTTGAAACAGTAACTGTTGATTGAAGCATAATAATTTTCTTTGATCTTCAGGATTAGCTTGTATACAACTGGAAAAACCACAAAAAGTCATTGTAAACATGTATCGAAAAGTGGCGCCCAAGGGAGTTACAGTGTTATTCTTATAGGACGCCCTGTATTTTATTAACAAGAAATCCTTAGCGGGATCTAATATATCACGATAGTTTAATTAGTTAAAACACCTGACCGGCAATTGGGAGATGTTGGTTCAAATCCAGCTTGTGTCACGAGATTTTTTTAATTCGTACAAGTTAGTTTCTTTCATTTTTCTTTGTATATCGGTGATATACTATACTCTGTCAACTTAGTAGAATATCTTTGGTTGTTTATATGTTTAAATGTAAATTATCAAAAGCAGTTAGAAAGAGAAACCTAGCCATCATTTTCTGCATCAAAAATCCATAAATATATATATATAGATATATGAACTTTTGAACTGAGGTCACTTTTAGGATCCAGGGGTCATGAAATGCAGGACTGCATAAACATTTTTCAAAATTTCGGTTGTGTCGATCTCCTGAATCTGAATCTAACTGATTTTTTTTAATCTGCTAAAAGTCAATTATCATAGCAGATGACAGAAAAATCGTTTTGAAAATCGCTGTACATAAAACATTAAATTCAACGACATGAGAAATAAATTCAATAGAATCGAAAGTTTTTCACACTTCATTGGAATAATATTTTTAGAATTGTGTTCTTGAGCTGGAATTGACAAGCGGAATGACAGCGCTTTAGAGCTAAAGTTTGAGTTCACATCCACTCTATTTCAAGTCATTTCAGGATATTATTATACAGGGGCAGCGCGAACGACGAAAACTAGATATTGCAGTGACAATATGTATGCATTTTTTTAAAAATAATCTCAAATACATAGGGTGCTTCAAGAAAGAGTAGGATATCAAAGATATGGTCATTTTTTCTAATGGAATTTCCTCTATTTTATCACATGATTGAATTAAGTATGAAAAATAAGACAGAGTTTTCTTATGCGAAGTCGAAGATGGCTAAACAAAACGATTCTCGAGCCGCAAACCTTGTCACAAAATTGACACACCTAATCTCTGCTCAAAAACTTCATGATCCTCGTAAATGGTACGCCTCCATCTCGGTCGGTCGTTCGCGATCTGCTTTGCTCTTCACATCTAACCAACACTTCTTCATGTTGGTCTTCAGAACATCCTTGTACCGCTTTTGCTGCCCTCATGCAATAACTGAATTGTTTGGCCGGCTGTGTAGGACCGTCTTGCTTAAACCAAAGGTCACTTGTTTTCGGAACCACAACTGATTTTGGGCGACCTTCACGAAATTCGTCTTGGAGTGAACTACGACCACGATTGAATTCACCATACCATCGATAAACACTGGTCCTTGATGGAGCTTCATCTTTAAAAATTGAATTAAGTTCATTCATGCACTGTTGCTTAGTTAATCCACGTCGAAAGTTGTAAAAAATAATCGCACGAAAATCTTCACGATTTAATTCCATTTTTGGGCCGAGATGAATCTTTTAAGTTACTGTAAACAACACAAATAGTCGTATGTCAAAACGTTCTGAGTACGTACAACCTCAAAAATGTCCAACTTTGCGATAGAGCTGTCAGTTGCCAGATTCCAACACCAGGGTTGCCAAATCCGATAAAAGACAACCCTCGTACAAAGAGTTGCCCGAACTGTTATATTTGTCGTTGCCCGTTGTATCATCAAAACAACTTAGATATTCCCCTAAATAACGCCAAACTCAAGTTTTAATTAAATTTAATAATAAAAAAAATTCCCGATATGATGCAGACTCTTTGAAAAACGCTGTACACATATAGGTATAGGATAATATGGTAGGTATCTAGTTCTATATGAGCTGCATACCTTATATGCACTTTTACACCAGGTAATTTTAAAGCAGATGATGGATTGTAAAAGAAATAAGAATTTTCCAATGTGTAACAATATCTTTACTCTTTTTGATAAACGGTTTTCATTTAGCACAAAAGAAGGTGCAGCGCCAGCGCTATTGGTTTTTTCTATATAAAATAGTGAAAAATCCGTAAATTTGTTTTTCGGGAATTATTACAAAATACAAATACAATTTTTTTGAAGTTTAACTGTCAGATTACCTTGGTTATCATATAGATGTTCCTTGGTGCTTCATTCTTCGACTTTGAAACATTTAGTCAAGTTGTTGAGTTATTAAGATATTGGAAGTTGAAAGGATGCACAACGTTACTTCTTCCTAAAAGTTCAGCAAAAGGAACAGACAAGGTTCTGGTGAAACTCAGTTTGCATATTGTAAATCCAATCATAACCTAGTTGAATTCTTAAAACTCTTAAGGCTCTTTGTGCATGGTATATTATTTCAGTATTTTTAGAGAAACGCTAGCTGAGGGCAAGGACGAGCTAAATTGTGGACTAAGCACAGTAAACGTTGTGGAAGCAGACTGTTTGGACCAACATCAACGAAGCTTTCACAAACGCAAGCTTAAAATTATATTCAAACGATACTAAAATCAAAAAGAATGCTTGGATGACTGATGACATTCTTTATTTGATGGAAGACCGACGCTTGAAAAAGGGCCATCTGGAATACCTCCAGATGAATAGTGAAATAAAGAACAAAGTTAGAACGGCCAAAGAAAATTGGATCGAAAATCTGGAGAGTAAATATGACACTTTTAATATGCAAAAGAAAATTAAGGAGACTGCTGGTGTATACAAGCCTTGTCAAACTGGCATTCTCTTGGCAGCAGCTATATCAAGGACATTTTTGATGATGAAAGATCGGACACTCCTGGACAATATACCCGCGAAGGGCTAGATATAACTAAGGACGAAGTCCAACATGCAATTTCGTTGTCAAAAAATAGAAGAGTTGCAGGTCTAGATGGAATTTATTGGGAAATCATTAATCCTTATAAAATCTGATAGTCCTGTCTTTGTCGTCGAAAATCTGCAAAAAAATGACCGCTATCTATGTGACTTAAACACACAGGTCTGTCTATATGGAAAATTTATTTTTTGCTGCATCCCAACAGGTACTTTTAATGCGGCCACACTATTTTATTAATTAATTTAATTACATCTACAAAAGTTCATTTTGTGTGCGACTCAGAGGGAGATATCAATTATTTCCCATCCATCTGACTTAGGTTATTGACAAAGATATGATCACATCCATCCATCTGACGGCTCTCATGACACTGTCGTATGTAAGAATAACGTACCCATTCGTAAATTCTATTGAAAAATTATTAGTCTTTAAAAATATGACTCACTTCACACATACTACGTTCCTTTTATAAATATCACTATTCCAAATGTCATAAAAACTGTGACAACTACCGCACACAAAAGGTAACTGTCAAGCAAATTATTAGTAAAATAAGTGACACCAACGTTAAAAAAAAATATTTCCAAATTATGACAAACCAACGAACTTCAAAATAAAGAGATATGGTAGAATCATAACTGCAACCAATGAATTTCAAATTAGAGAGATATGGTAGAATAATACCTGCAACCAACGTATCTCAAAATAGAGAGATATGGTAGTTCTAAAAAATAACGTCCACCACTATTAACGTTAACGTTATTTTAACATCTGGTTAAACCAACGAATTTCAAAATAGAAAGATACGGTAGTGAATTTTTAGCTTAAACTTTAAATTTATATACGGGGTGAGTCAAAAATGTATTTCTTTATTTTGTTAAGGAGAAAAAAGTAATATTTTGAATAATTTTTTGATTTATTTAGATTTCAATTCAAGATTTCTTTAAAAGTTAAACTATAAGCTCCTAGAGGTGATCTACGGGGTGACTCAAAAATGTTTCTATTTATCTTCAATATATATAGGTACGGTAGAACGTAATAGATAGAAAAATTTTCAGATATTTTTAGTTTTTTAGATTGGTTTATGAAATTATTGCACAGGGTGGTTAAAAAATGTTCCAAAAAAATTTTAATTTGAAGTTTTTTTGTATATATATTGTAAGTTTTACAGTATTTCTAGGAAATTTTTTTTTTGAGTTTTTTTTTGATTTTTTTTTTTTTTAATTTTTGTTTTTATTTTTTTTTTATTTTTTTTACAACCCTCAATGACTTTTGTCATAGATAAGACTACCACAAGACGACTGGGAAATCCCGCAAGGGATTTCTTGATAAAATCATAAAGAATGAAATGAAAACTGCCCTGAAGGAATTTCCATTAAAGGCTTAAACATAAATAACCTTAGTGCTGGGAATGGTGGGAGCGAATTATAATATTATAAATAATGAATGATATTCCCGCTATAGGGTAGAACATATGACGATGTCTTGATTTTGAATACGACGCACTGTATAGTAAAGAAAAAATAAACCAAAATTGAAAAGAGTCGCAAATGTCTTTACACGATTCCCGCGATATGTCCTATATTATTTTTATTATCTTTTGTACTCCGGAGTAGTGATATGTTTTTATCGGAATTGATGATGGGGAAGTTGGATCTGAAAGGGGAAAGTGAAAATCAATCACATGGAAGAGCGCGACGACAGACATACATTTTTCTGATAAGCACTTCTCCCTTTTGTTGATTTAATTAAATTCGAAGGATTTTTTTTTATTTTTTCTTCGACGATATCTAATTTAGATAATAATATGTAACTTTTTTTTAATATAAGAATTGATATAAAACGAAATCAAGCCGAGTAAACCTCTGCGGATTTATTAGGCGAAAAGTCAAAGAAGAAATTTATAGCAGAATCGTGAAGTGATGGGCTGATTACTATGTACAGGGTGGCCTAAATTAAACGTTTTCTTATGGGAACTCATGCTCCTGTCGAAACTTACTATTTAAATTAGTCTTATTGTTAATCATAATGGCAGACGAACAAGCACATAATATTATAATTACACCCGATTTAGAGAATTTATCAAGAAAAAAAAACAAAGACAAAGGATCATTTTGGTGCTGACTGGGAATCACATGAACGATTATTGTATTTTAAAAATTGTTTCACAATAATTTAACACTTACTATCCATGAATGAGCAAGGCCAAGATGAACCTGAGGAAGAAAATGATGAAAACATAATATTTGTAACTGTAGAAAAAAATTGAAAATTAGTTTGTTTATGTTACTCCGAACAAGGTTTCTTGGAGTTGTGGCGTTTTGCATACACGGAAAAAAATACTGTTGCAGTTTCAAATATTAGTTAGTATTTGGTCGCGATTCATTGTTTCGAATACATTTATTATGGCTTCAGGTCCATGTAATTCCAACAATATAGTACTTCGTTTTGAGGTAATTACTGGTAAGTTATTAAATTTAAAATATATTATATATTTGCGCTCGAAAAATTTTACTGTCACTCTAACACTAACATTAGAATATAATACACTGTAACCACTTTATTGGTTTAATATATTATATGTTTCATTTAAACAAGACGTACAGTTCATTTAATGCATAAAACCATTACGGCAAAAACATTTTATAATCAAGATTTAATCAACTTTCATATTGTCTAAATCACAATTATTATGGAAACAATAATCATGTTTTTAATACAATTTTTATATGCCATGGTGTCAAATACACATTATATTAAATTCAATGATTCTTCTCGTTAACCCAACAACATTTTTACTCGGTTGGAGAGATCTGGCAGTCTGGCAACACTCATTTAATTATTGCCCTGATTGCACATGTGTGGTTCGTTTTTCGGTATTTCCCATTGTTGTATTGATAAAGCTAGCTAGCAGTAGCTGCCAGTTGTTGTTGTTAGGTATTGTTATGGGCAATATTGTAGAATTGTTTAAAAAGTGGGGTGTATAGAAGATTTATTACCTATTTTTGAAGACTGACTACATAGTAGATTAAGTGATTTTTGATTAATGTTTGCATTTCTTAATACATAATACAGTAGGTAACTTTGTGTAAAAATTTGACTCCATTTAACACGTTAATTTTGTTATTATACCTACCTAGGTAAAATTATTGTGTAACTAAACCAAATTGTTTTTCTACCAATTTTAGTATGTTAGATACCTTGGTTCTTGGTATTACGTATGCGTAATTCATTTATTAATTTTAGGCACCAAAATTACATTGGAAGATGTACAAGAATTATCTCATGAAAATATTAGAGTAATTTCCTCAAATAGGAACTCGAATTCTGTTTTTTAAATCGTTAGAAACATACCTACACGAAAATGCTGTTGGATATAAACAATATGCCTGTTCTGGTAACTTAGTTTGAACTTGGATGTTATTAACTTATTCTAATAATTTCTATCTATAGATAAATGATAATTATGAACTTCTTGTCCCATCAACCCCCGGTAGCGCACGTATACATCCGCTAGTCGTATGCTGCTTCTGAGGGGAGCATAATGGATATGACAACATGCATAATGCGATCGTTGTCCCCACTGAAAATAGACAGGTAGCCTTTGCGGAGTGAATGGTTTTGAACAATTTGATTAAAAAAAAGGATGTATCATTTAACTTTTGCTTTTTTTTTCGTTAGTTTGGTCAGAGAATTTGTTAATTTTTTTACTTTTATGAAAATATATTGTTTTTTTTTCTGTCAAACTGCAGTTATTATAGATTTTATTGCATAGCGAACACAAGTTCTATCTTTTCAATTACCAGTTGTACTATTGGCAAATATACTTTGCATTTGGCTCAGCATTTGCTTATATAGTATACAATAAGTTGATATATTAGTATACAATTACAAATCGATTAAAACCCGTTAACAGTTTGTAGTTTGTTGAATTAAATTTCTGTTGAATTCAACGAGACATCCAAAGAAAACTTTGTGTCGTTTTGGTAAAAGAATATGTTAGCTCAAGGAAAAACTAGTACTTTTCAATCAATGCTAAAGCATACGGTTGATTCAATGAAACGTTGTATTTAAACCATTCATTGAAACTCAATAACACCTTGTAATTGAGCAGATAATGCAATACTATTAGGTACCAAATATAGGCTTATACTTGAATGAAACGTTGTTGTATTCGAGGAATACTGAATGTAATATGTCATTGAATCAAAGGGTGTGGTTTTGGCAAAACTACAGATTTTTCTCTGTGTACGGAGGCCTCGTATAATATAGTTGAGGGCACAAAAATTTAAACTGTTTGGCCCTTGGAACATACTGAAAAAACCATTATGGTCCTAAGACTTCAAAGTTTGGAGACCCTCGTATGTATCTTTGACTGAACTAAAGCTGCATTATTGAAAATCCAATTAGACTATCATTCCTCGCCTTTTATCTCTATATCATTCATTACAATATCATCCCCTCGGAGTCCACATTACAATATTAATATAAATGAACCCTATATATCCCTATCCTGTATTAAATATTCAAAACAAACACAAAATCTCCATCACCATCATCATCACCCTTCTTTATATTTGATGCCAAGTATTTTCTTTTTGCGCTTGCTTGGTTTTCTGCTCTTCTGGAAATTTAAATATTGTCATCTCGTTCGTTTGCAATCCATTTCAGTGACACTCTTCAATAATAAACTTTGACGCATCTGCTTCATTTTACTTGGAAAATATGCCCACTAGATACTTGAAATTACGGCGGAATATTTTCTGGTGCAACATTATTTTTCAACACGATACAATTACCACAGAAAGCTGAATCTTATTAACAACAAAGGCCATCAGGAAAAATGCGAATACAAAGAAAACACGGGATCAGGCAGGCAGGTTAGTTGATCAATACAGTCTTGAAAGTGTAATTTCTGAAGTAGGTACGAGTCTACTCCAAGTCAACAAGGAGTGTCTCCTCGGAAATTAAACGTATTTTGATTCGTTTAGGAACTTCATACAAATTCATGATAGTCGATTTTTATCGATGAACGACTTTAAGGAATACTGTTAGGACACGTATATTTTCATGTATATGTTATTTTTGTTGTTATTATTGATATTGATGTTGTGAGAAAAATTAAAAGGCGGCAACTTTCATGTTCATAATTTAAACATAAGAAGAAAGCATATCATTGATATACCACCCCATAGAACAGCTTTATTTCAAGGGTCGTTTTCATATACCATAGCTGCAGAGTATAACAAATTGCCTCAGAATTTTACGTCTCTCTCAATATCCAGGTTTAAATTAAAAGTATCTGAAATGTTATTTGATGAGCAGTGTCGTCTGTTGAATTGTTAAGTCTATTAAATTTCCTCCCATAGTCCTATCTTTATCACTCCTTTTTATTTTTGTTTATTTTATTTCACTTAGTTTTTAGTTTATGCGTAAATTATGGTTGTGTACTATATATCACTCATACTGATGATTTTGTTTCTATTGTTAGATAATTTATTTTCTTAGGTTCATGAAGAATATCAGCAATGCTGAACATGCGCCTTTTAACAATATCATATTGAAAAAATATATAAATAAATAAATCAATTAAGATACTTAAAGTAAATTAATTAAGTAAATATTCTACAGTTCAATATATATACATATATATACAAAACACACAATACAAACTACTATCCAGTGTGTGAATCGCTCACAAATTAATGCACATTAAAAAAGTCACCTACTGTATAAAAAGCCTTTTCCAACAAATACGTCTTTAGAGCTTTACGGAATCGAGGAAGGGATGATAGCAATTTGATTTCCATTGGCAGATGGTTGTGCATTTTTTTTGCATTGTATATAATCGAGCTTTTGATTAATTCGGAGGATGGGGCTGGCAGATAATAATAATAATAACGTTAAGGATATAAAGATCATGTTCGGAGTTTCTAAGGAGATAATTATGGAATGGTCTTTCACAGACATCTGACAGGTGTTTGGGGATTAAGCAGACCGATTCCAATATGAATAAGGAAGGTAGTGTTAGTATTTTAAATTTTCTGAAGAAGTCCTGGCAATGGGCTCTATAGTGCAATCACAGAGAGTATCGAATAACTCTTTTTCGTAATCTAAAACTACGCCCAAATTGCGTTGCACAGCATGTATCCCAGAATGGGAGGGCGTATCGAAGATGGGATTCGAAGAGTGACAAGTAGACTGTTATGGAAGTTGACAAGTAAAGTTCTTTGGAAACTGATCTTAACGCAAAACAGGCAGAGCTTAATTTTTTTGATAACGCATCAATGTGCAACTTCCACTTCAGGGAGCTGTCAACAACAAGGCCCAGAAACTTCACAGAAGAAACGACGTCAATAGTGGAATTATTAAGTTCAAAAGACTGCAGCGCACCTTTATATGACACAGATTTAGTTTTCGCAGTGTCCAAGCACAATAGGTTAGAGTCACCATGATTTGATGGTGATTAAGTCCTTGGATATGGTACCATGAAGAGCCACACTATCCGGGTCGCACCAAGTGAAACTAGTATCATCAGCAAAGAGACATACTTTACCGCTAATGTCTAGGCACGTAATGTCGTTGATACATAGCAAAAACCAAATAGGACCCAACACCAAACCCTGTGGAACTCCACAATCCATCGGCCTGCAAGAAGACATAGCCGCATTGACCCTCACACACTGACTTCTGTTGCTAAGGCACGACTTAAACCATCCCAGTGGAACCCCCCGAATTCCGTAATGCTGTATCTTGTTAATTAGGATGTTATGACTTACACAGTCGAATGCTTTGGAGAAATCACAGAAAATTGATGCTGTAAAGTGGAGATTGTTCAAGTTGGAGTAAACATTGTTGAAGACGGAGAATATAGCATCATTAGTGCATTTGTTAGCTAAAAATCCAAATTGGTGGCTAGTTAATACTCCATATTTGTGCAGAATTGATAGAAGTCTCCTTTTAACCAGTCTTTCAATGATCTTGGATAGAGTAGATAGAAGTGCAATTGGACGATAGTTTGAAGCTTGATCCTTATCGCCGCCCTTGTGCAGAGGAATTATTATAGATGTGTCAATAAAACTGTTTCATGTTTTAGAATAACAAGCACAACACTAATAATCTTATTGTATTGACACGTTCCTACAGAATTTTTATATTTTTTAAAGAAAATCCCTCGGTATATTGGCATACTGCGGCGTATCCACATGGTAGTGGTAGTTAAAACGTAATGAGAGAGAGAGAGCGGGATATATGCCTGTCTAACCAAGAGTGGAGTCAATGTCATCCTGTACCCCAGTTCTCTCCTGGTGTCTGTGTGTGTATGTATTTCCAGCATGCCGCGCCGTATATAGGCCATGCAGGCTATTTTTAGCTTGGTTGGGGCCATCGATCGTCAAGGGGATGTGAGGGGATGCAGTTATTTCAGGAATACATATATTATACCTATATCTAACGCTCTTTTGCGTTACCTCCTCCTGAGTACTAGTATAGATGGCCAACGCTTTCAATTCTCTTTTGGTCCATTTTACCTTAAATATCACCCACCTTTGCAGGTTTGTTTTTACTCACACATACAGTGGCTAAAATTGGAAGCTCAACACCTATGCTTAAAGCTTATTTTAGTGAAAGAGGAACGATAAAAATAGTGGCGAGGGGATTGGCTGGCTAGACAAGCCTATTAATGCTTGTCTAGGACCTAATATTATCATAGCATCCTTTAAATATACTTGTCCTGTTGCCAAAATATCAAGGTCAAACAATTATTCCTTCTTCTTACTAAATTCTATTCTAAGTCGTTCTTGGATAAAAATCTCATCATCATCAGCATTCATTCGCTAATGAGTATGAATTAAACCAACTCACGCATTTCTGTTGTGAACTCTAAGATAACTAAACAGATTCACGAGCCGCAAACCTTTGGGATGCGAACGGAATAATATTAATCGACTACCTTCACTTTTGGATCGATGGAAGGCTGAAATCGCGAAGAAACGGCCACATTTGCAAGAGAAAAAAGTATCGGGTTTTGTTCTTTTTTCTTCTCTTTGTAGGCCATATTTATACGTATCTACATATTTTATATTTCAGATCTTCTAGGCCAAGTTCTTTTACGCAAAATAGTAGATTTTATTATAAAATTTATTTTGCCCCCTTTTCTACTATTTACGAACGCCTATGTAAACAAAATTGTTATGCTGCATGTTATAGGATATCTTATATGAAAGCTATATTATATAATTAGGCAATTTTTCGTTTTTGACCCTTTTTTACCCTATTTTCGAACGCCTGTGTGAACCAGTTCATTTATGTAACATTTTTTATGTTATATTCTATCACAACTTTGAAAAATTATTCCGTATTTCGAATAAGTTTAGGAAGTACCTATATATTTTTTTTATTTTGACCCCTTTTACACTATTTACGAACGCCTATGAAAACAAGTTACTTATAACACATTTTATAGCTTATACAAGAAATCACTGCGTGATTTCCCAGTTGTTTTGTGGAAGTTTTATCTATGACAAAAGTCATTGAGGGTTATAAAAAAAAATTCAAAAATCTATATATCTCCTAAAAATATTGAAGATAAATAGAAACATTTTTGAGTTACCTCGTAGATCACCTCTACGAGCTTATAGTTACACGCTAAAGAAAAAAATAAATTCAAATCTAAATCAAAAGATTATTCAAAATATTACTTTTTTGACCTTAAAAAAATAAACAAATACAGTTTTGACTCACCCCATATATAAATTTAAAGTGTATGGTAAAAATTTCTAAACATTTAAAATTTATTCGATTGCAATCTAGAAAATTGGTTAAATCTCGGCTAATTAGTGTTTTTTTTTTGCATCACCCTGTACATGCTGCTTATTAATTAATGTTGTTATAATCTGATAAATACTTAATTTAAATAATAAATCCACTTGTCAAATTCAATAACCCTATGAAATTTTATACTAAATACCTACTATAAATATATTAGATCGGTGTTTTAAATCTGCTGGCCTAAAAATGGCTGCCTATAATATGATTGTCATCATAGGAGACGTTATTTTTTAGAACTACCATATCTCTCTATTTGAAACTCGTTGGTCTTAAATTAACGTTAACGTTAATAGCGACGGACGTTATTTTTTAGGACTACCATATCTCTCTATTATGGTTCGTTGGTTTGTCATAATTCACGTCATAATTTGGTTTTGGTAAGATGTTTTTCTAACACGACAGACAAATTGCTTGTGTCAAATAGTTTATTATTATTTTCTTTGTTTACATTAATAGCCTAAGAGTTTTCGGCATTATTTAAAAAAATTATTGCATATTTCGAATAAGTTTAGGAAATATATATTTTTTATGTGTTGACCCCTTTTCCACTATTTACGAAAGCCTATGAAAGTAAGTTATTTATGACACATTTTACTTAATATTTCTGCTATGTTTAAGAAATACGATTTTTTTAAATCTTTTTTACCCTATTTTCGAACGCCAATGTTGTCTAATATTTTATGTTCAATATTTTAGGTTATATTCAATTAAATACGTAAAAAATTATGCAGTATTTCGGATAAATTTAGATATATATATAGAACTATGAATTTCTTTAATTTTTGAACCCTCTTTTAAACTCATTGCCTACGCTCAATGTTTCCCAAAATCTAATCAGCTCCTTGCCATGTCCAATAATATTTTTGTACCAAATTTGGTTAAAATCTGTTAAGTGGTTTTCAGATCTCAAAAAAATGCTTACTGGAATGTTAATATTTAGTAATTTGATTTCAGAAAAAATAGTGCGAAAGCCCCAAAGATGTTGTTTTCTTCCCAGATTTTGTAAAAAAACATAAAAATAAAGATGACAATGATATCCAGGAAGGCAATTCTGCGTTGTCACTCATATTTTTATACCCACGCGTCGTTTTGAGCGATTAAAAACATTATTAAAACCAGCTCTGGCCGCGTTAGTTACAAGCGAAATGAAACTCAACAAGAATATAATAATTTTGATCAAAATGATATTTCAAACTCTCAATAAATATAAATTCTAATCGATTATCAATGGTGTGTTCTATGTAATAATAACTCAAACTTCAAGTGCTAAATTATGTTATCGCTATTGAGCACTGGGTCAGATTTGTGTTGAGACAATTACTGTTGGTTTATTGTGTTATTTGTATGATTTTGCATTATTTGCTGATATTGGTTACTCTGCATTTATCAAATTCAAAACGTAGACTAAATTGAGATATAGCTCCTAGTGCACAATAATTATTGTGATAATTTTTTAATAAATATAGTAACCAATCAAATTACTTAATTTTAAGTCATGTGTCAAATTTCAGCCAATCACCTCTGGATTACAGCGATAATACCCTACATGTGCTGTTTTCAGTTTGGTGTTTCTCGAGTTTTGTGCGACCAGAGAATACGAACTGAATGCTGAAACGAGTTTGCATAATTTAATTAATATTGAAAGATTATGCGGTAAGTAAATATGAGAAAAGCTGACGGAACTGAATATAAAAAAGCAACTGTAAAAACAATTTGGAATACAACGAGTAGGCTACTCCAGGAAAAATACTTCAATGACTTCAAAATTGTATTCGACCCGTTTACCAGTGTGATATTCAAAAATGCGCGAGATACAAGAAATGCAAAACGTAAAAGATTACAGCAGGATCCAAACAAACGAAAATGCAGTTCATCAAATTTGAGTTCAAGTGATTTGGCTAGAATCATTGGATTATGGGATGAATGTACACATTTGGGACACAAAAAGGAATCTGGCTTAAAAACTCTGGACAGTCAAGAAGTCCATTAATAATTTTAAAAAGCAATACTAGAGCGGAATATTCTCTCCGCGTATTTAATGATACTAGATTAAAACGGTTTAGCAGAATATCATGAGGAAACCCAATGGATGGATAAACCCCATCAACCCGAAACCACAGCAACTTGGCAAAACGACGCTGGATTCGTTCAATATTAGTTATATGTATGGCATATAGGATTCCATACTACAGATGCATATTCCAGTTTAGATCTGACAAATGCGTTGAAAAGAACAATGAGTGCTTGAGGTGTCACAAACTCTTTCGAATTTTGGGCACAATAAAACCCAGAGATCTATAGGATGCTGAAACTATATTATTGTAATGAGTAGTAAAGCTCAGTTTACCATCAAACCAAACACCTAAATCTTTAAACGCATCACAATGGACTATTATTTATAGAATATGAAAATTTGACAGGGTTTATTTTCCATGTATAGCAAACACTAAAACATTTATCAATATTCAGATAAAGATTATTACTGACACACCACTCATATACAACATTTAAATCGTCCTGAAGATGAGAACAATCTTCAGTACTATTAATGACAAAATATACTTTGAAGTCGTCAGCATATAATAACGAACTATTTGTCAAGCCACTAGAAATATCATCGATAAAACACAGAAACAACAATGGTCGAGGGGAACACCAGATGACACTTTAAAATTTGCGGAACGAAATCCTCGACTTTCAACATACTGAAATCTATCCTTCAGATACGACTTCAAAAGCAGCAGTAAATTATAAGATAATCCATAACGACACAGTTTACGCAATAGAATACCATGATCAAGTCTATCAAAGGCTTTAGAAAAATCAGTGTAGATTACAGCTACCTGACCCCCGTTATCAAGTCGCTCAGTTAAGAACTGTGTTAAAACCAATAAATTAGTTGACGTAGAACGACCGGGAAAAAATCCATGTTGTACCGATGAAATCTGACGCCTAACATGGCTCATAATAATATCATGGAGCACAAATTCAAAAACTTCAGAAAAACACGACTGTATGGAAATTGGTCTATAATTTGAAATATTTATATATTTAAAATGTAGCCATAAATCATTTTTATCGAACACATGATTAAAACTTTTAGGAAATTAAATAGGCGTGAATAACCCTGTATATGCAGTTGCGTAACGTTATACAATATCCTTAAACCTTAATAGAAGGACAAATAAACGTATGGAGAACCATTATTAATACTTTAATGGATTTGCCTCTTACACGGGGACACCCTGTAGAAAAAAAGTTATGAGAACAATCTATAAGTACTACATTCAAAGTCCATTCATAAGAATTTAGTCTAAAGCAGGTATATCAGGATGTAAGAAAAAAACATGCACATTAATTTGATTGAGTTATACAGGGTAAGGCACTACATACACGTCGGTATCTTTTGCAATTTTGAAATTTATTGCAATTTGACCTTATATGCTACATTCTCAAATAGGTAGCACATATACGAGGATATTAAAGCCATTCATAGACTGAAAACTATCAAAGTAAGGTATATAGGGAATGCTTTATAAAACTTAAATGGAATCTTTATTGATTAGCGTTTTGGTACACCCTGTATACATTTTGTAATTTGACATAAACTAACGAATGAATGCCGTTATCAAATAGGCCGTTTTGCGTCGTTCAAATGGCATAAAAGGTGCTGTCAGTAAAGGTCAAATTGCAATAGTTTTGTCGCAAGTTACAACGCGTATGTGTTGCCCCACTCTGTATTATAATTTTGAATAATTAAGAAAACAGTAATTATAGGCTATACAAGCTAATTATTATAATAATTAATAAAATGTTTTAAGCGGGGCTTTCATAGAGCAAAAACTAATTTATTACTAAATATCTATTTATGGGAAAAAAAATAAATAAATCATAGCTTACCTAATATGGGGGTAAACTAGGTATTTATAGCTCAAAACTAAAGTACAGGGGCAGCACACTAACCACTCAATGGGACAAAAATATTAAATCTACAGGGTGTCTCTAAAAGGTCTGTACAAAATCATACCACAGATTTGTGGGTTCAAAATAAGCCGAATAAACGTAACTTACCTTAGTGCAAAATTGCTGTGGTTCGGAAATACACGGTGATGATAAAGTTGAAAAATAAAAACTGAAAATATTTAATATTAAGGCCATTTGTCCACGAATTACCTAAAAAATTGGTACGCAGACGTTTTTATAAAGAATGACTTTTTATTTTAAATCTACAAATAAAAAACTTTTTCCTCTTCAAACTCGATCCTGTAAACTAGCCACCACGCTCACCGGACATGACTCCGTTGGTTTATTTTTTATGGGGATCTTTCAAATTGATGGTATACTCCAGACAAATCGATAGTGAAGAAAAACTGTGGGACAAGATGCAGTTAATGCGTTGAGGAACAATGCCGAATTGATGCAAAGAATTCATTTAAATTTTTTACGTCGTATTAATTTTTGTACCTATGTTAACAAAGGTCATTTTGAACAATTATTACAAAGTTATAATCAATTTCCGATTGAAAACGTAAATTTTTTGGACTGACAAGAAGCAACTGTCCATATTTCATCCTTAATACAATAACAAATTATTATTGTTCAAAATAATTAAAATATTCAAGTGCGACACCAGACACTAAAAACCGAGATATCTCGAAATCGACTTTCTCTAGCGAATTTAAACAAGAGTACCTTTATTGCTTGAAAATGTACAGTGCATTATTTCGTGCACAAAAAAAGTAAAAAATTACACTGAGGAAAAAGTTACGGTTATATTATTAGATCACAATTGTAGTGTGGCGCGCCCCCTAAAGCCATAGTGAAATGGTGTCCATATTCCAGTCTCGCACTGCAAAAAACCCATGCGTACCAATTTTTTAGGTAATAGCCTTAATATTAAATATTTTCAATTTTTATTTCTCAACTCACCCTGTATTTCCGAAACGCAGCTATTTTGGACTAAGGTAAGTTACATTTATTCGGCTTATTTTGAACCCACAAATGATTTTGTACAGATCTTTTAGAGACACCCTGTATAATAAAACAAAAATATGTAAGAATACAAGATGGAATGAGTTCTTAATACGTGCCCGAAACGGTTTAAGCGAGGTTTTAAGCGTTTCTAAAATAATAATGTCCAAAACGGCATTTAAAAAAAATACACTCCTCACAGATCGCTCCAAAAGGAAGGTTTCTTAACTTAACCCCAATATTTTATAGAACTGTCTCTATCGGAAACAGTTCGGCAGTGGGCAACTATCTATATTTTGACACACTGAAAAGTTTACATTCTCCGTTTAACCTACATTCGCGTCCGATACATTCGAAACCATGTTTTGGCAAATCGTGAGGATGCAATTAGGTTCCCGGAAATACTGTAAATAACCCATCCGTCATGATTCTTCAGTCCATTCAAAAAGGACAGACATAGGATGACACGTAGATGGCTTTACTAGAATTTGTTCCATATAATTTTTATTTAGTACTAACCTTCCCCAAAAATGAAAATTGTCCGTTAAAACCATAGAAATCTTATATTATATATGTACTCTAGAATGCTAATTAAATCCAGCCGGATACCAAAAAGTGTAACGGGTTTTCACGATCTACGCATGCTCCTCAATAGCTTATTTTCAGTACAGAGCTGCCATATTTAAAACTATTTTGTCGTTCGCCTTACAGAATTTATGCGACATATCTGTTTTATAAATAAATCCATATGTTGCGTCATACGAAACTGCTTGACAAAATCAAATAATTAAATGTTATCGGTAAAATTGCATAGTGTTTAGTTTTCAGCAATATGAATGAAACATTTTTTTCCAAATCTTATTAAATTTAGGAGATTTCGCAACAGCGTCTGTTTTCGCAAATGACGTTTCTCGTAGTGGGAATATCTGTCAGAGTCGGCTTCACAACAATTCAGATAGGTTTTATAATTGAGTTATGGTTTTATTCGTGGTATATTTTAATTGTTGATAGATATACCTATTTGTGATTAAAATTGTTTTTAATATTTGTTATTTTGGTTTTAGTTCGTTTATTTAACAAACAATGAGGTGTATAGTGTTGTGTTGTAAAAATGAAGGTCTCATTCCTGGTATTAAATATTTTGACTAAGTTATTGTTTCGGGTTTCTAACAGTCTGAGTTTGAGTCAATATGATACCATTGACATGATACTCATTTTTAGTTTGACAAAAAAAAGACATGATGTTTGGATGCGGGCATTGGGATCCTAGTACAGAAAATTTATGTGATGGGAATGTCATATGCAGTAAGCATTTCGCTGCAGAAGATATCATTTGTAGAGAAGACGGCAAGACCCTCGTACCCGATGCAGTTTCCAAACTTTTGTTGAAAAGAAGAGATTATGTAAATGAGAGTGGAAGTTAAATTCTTAATCGTTTGATATCAAGACACTGTTTACTTAAAAGCAGTCTGTCAAAAATGCATGATATGTATGTCAAGAATATATTTCTTACGTTGTGTAGGTATACAAAGTTCGTTTGAATTCTGTTGTTAAACTGGAATATACTTAATTATAGAATCCTCCATGAAATTGCTGAGAATACAAGTTCTACCAACCATGTTTTGTCACAAAATACTAGCGTGTAGTACGGATGATATGGAAGTGGTTTACATGGACACGGAAAATATTTGTGAAGTCACTGTTTCTTGCACCCCTTCTTTGAAGGCTGTAGAGAGGTAAGACGCCTAAGGTGGTTGTATAAACAAACAAATATTAGATAATAATAAAATAAATAATTAGAATGCTCATGTCCTTAAGATATTTTCCAGTATTAGAATTTTTACTTATTTCTCGTTTCTGCTTAGATTTATTATTATTGGGTTGTACCTGTTAGACAATAAAGTATTTAGATATTTAATGTAATTTTTTATTTCTTAAATTCCTTTGTTCCATTTTTTTATTTGAATGTTACCAAATGGTAAAATTTAATTTTAAATATACCTATAACATAACAGTTATATTACATTTAATCAAAGCCGGTCCTGTTGAAAAATAAGATACTGGTGATCATGCGCATTATGGACAGCTCTACACTTTTGGTTACATTTTTGTACTACGGGATTATCATTCTAGAGTATATATATAATATAAGATTTCTGTGGTTAAAACCTCCAACTTTAGTTTTTCTTAATCATATTAAACCCTACTTAAATAAAAAGACTGTATCGTCGACTAACTGAAATGGTCATTCTGCATAAATAAATTAAAGTGCTGCACCACAATAACTATAAGTTGAACACGAGAGATCAATAATTGAATATCGCACGAGGATACACGTGAGATCGCACGTTACGGCGCATTGTAACCAGTGCGAACGCACCTTAATGAACCACAAAATTTCGTTTTCCATCCTGTATCCTATACTAATAGGTAATTATTAGAAAAAAAAATGTACATAGGAAAATAATAAATAAATATACTGGACATACTTAACGAACGTATTGTAGGTATGTAATATGCATTGGGCTTTCTTTATGTTTCGAGATATTTTTCATACTCACATATGGCCGAGTTATCTGCGAAAAACAACAGAATTATTAAACATTGTTTTCATATCAATTTTGCTATACGCTGATATTATAAAACACACAATATTGAATCCAAAAATATATTTTTTTTTAAAGTACAAAAAAACATTTTTTGTTAAATACCAACGTTTCGGTTTTAATGAAACCATCTTCATAGACCGTACAATAAATAGATAATAAGAACAATATAACAACATTAGTCGTAAGGAAATGTATAGGGTGTCCCAAATTCGATGATTTTGAAGGCTATCTCGAAAACCAGACGAAACGGTGGACATTTTAACTGTGTATGATTTTGTTATTATTATTTTATTTTATTTTTCAATTTTGCAATTATGAAGTTATCGTTTGGTTTTGTTTAAATAAATTTCGTAGAATCAGAAAAAATTAAATTTATTTCAAAAAATTGACCATGTTTTTCAACAAGTTAATTTTACTCGATAATTTTTTACTAAATATAGTAACCAATCAAATGTGTCAAATTTCATCCAATCACCTCTGGATTACAGCGATAATACCCTACATGTGGTGTTTTCAGTTTGGTGTTTTTTTTTATTAAAAATTAATTAAACGTCAAACTGACAACTGGTTTAAAAATGTCGTGAAGATTTGGTATTGCATCTAACGATGCAATTAATGATATTATCTCTTATAATATACCAAAAAATACAATCAAATCAAAAAAATATGTATGGAAAATATTTCTCGAGTTTTGTGCGACCAGAGAATACGAACTGAATGCTGAAACGAGTTTGCATAATTTGGCTAATATATTGAAAGATTATGCGGTAAATATGAAAAAAGCTGACGGAACTGAATATAAAGAAGCAACCGTAAAAACAATTTGGAATACTACGAGTAGGCTACTCCAGGAAAAATACTTCAATGACTTCAAAATTGTATTCGACCCGTTTACCAGTGTGATAATAAAAAATGCGCGAGATGCAAGAAATGCAAAACGTAAAAGGTTACAGCAGGATCCCAACAAACGAAAATAAAGGTCATCAAATTTGAGTTCAAGTGATTTGGCTAGAATCATTGGATTATGGGATGAATGTACACCAGAAGGTTTACAAAATTTTTTTTACCATATTGTAGGTGTTGAGTTAGCTTGGCGAGGTGGTGAACCAGCTGATTGTCTTATAGATTATTTCACGATTGAGAAAAATAATGATGGAACGCCAACCAACAGAATTGAATACAATCCAATATTCAGTAAAACATGCCAAGGAGGATCGAAAAGTTGTACAAATAGTAAGTGGCTTGTTCCAAATATTGCAAACGAAAGTGCATGCCCTGTTCGGTTATTCCATAAATTATTGTCCAAAAGGGGGAAAGATATTACTTCCAGTCGCCTATTCTTGAGACCAAATCGTTTCTGGAAATCCGAAAGTGACACATGGTTTGACAATATACCGGTAGGCAAATAAAGGAATTCCTGAACAGCAATTAATAAAAATAACAGGACATAGCAGCTCTAATTCAATTAAACCGTACTTGAATATTAACCAAGAACGCCATGGTGAATAAATAATCAACACCATGCGAGGAATTTCTTCAACAGTGGAAATTAACAATCCGTCAACGTCAGCAAACTCTTCTTCCAATTTAACATTTACCAATTGTACTTTTCACAACTGTAGTTTTAAATAAAAAGAATAATATTTGTTTGATTAAAACTAATACATTTTGTATTGAAAATTATTAAACGTCAGATTGACAATCAAATTTTTGATATCTACAAAGAAAAAATTATCTTATCGAATACTCCTCGGGCCTTGATAAATACTCAAAATTTTGTCATAGAGAATCCTTCAAGCGAGTTGCTCAAGGATAATAGCGCTCGGCCTGCGGTCTTGGGCTATTATCAAGCAACACGCTTTCGGCATTCTCTATGACAAAATTATCTCGGTATTATCAAGACCCTAGGGATTTTACTATTGAAAACGCTGAACTTTAGAGCTTATGACCAACAGTAACTTTTTTGTGTAGAAAACAATGGCGGTTCAAATGGGTATCTTAACACCGTAGTTTTGCCAGTGGCGTAGAAATAGGGGAGAAAACACCCACTACCAATTATATATTTTAAGAAGCAATTCAATTCTATTTCAATTGATTGTATTTACTTTGAACGTCAGTCCACATTCCTAATGAATTTACACTGTAAGTTAGTTACAAATTAGATTCAATGTTTTGAAAATGCTCAAAATACCATCACCATCTAAAATTGTTATAATTATAATTTTTCTATATTATCATCCATTTTAAACATGATAACAACGCTAAAACAAAAAATAAAAACAGTTAGCAAGCGAAGCAGCCCAAGACAACGGACTGATCGTAAAAACCTCATAAAGATGACTTAAATGAAAAATCCTCGAACAAGCACAACAAAAATCTAACAACCCCATTATAAAATTTCCTCTATGTTGTGCTGCTTTCGTTCCACATTTCGTTAAAAACTTGCGCATCCATAAAAGTGCATACCAGAATAAAAAAATTGTTAAAAACAACCCCTAGAAATACGACTAAATAAATGTACAGGGTGATTTACATTATACACTACTTTTTATAAGAAACGCACTCTCACATGTTTGGAGCTCGAATTTTGTGAAATGCTGTATGCCCATCTTGAACTGTTTGTCAATTTTGTGCCTTTTTTACCCACTCCAACCAACGGTCACTGATGTCCAATAGTGGCCACAAAAAATCGGTTATCATGGTTTGGTAGCGCAGAGAATTTATGGTGAACGCGTTTCCTTGCTCATTTTCATGATGCCGCCTAACCACAAAACGCACCATACAGTCACTTTTTTGGATATAATGGTTTTTCGAGAACTATTTGTGAACCCATATGCGACAATTTTGTTTGTTTACATAACCGCCTAATTTAAAATAGGCGTCATCACTAAAGATGATTTTGTTTTGTTGGAAAATGCCTTGTTTTCGTTCAGTTTTTCAGACAGCCAATCCACAAACAATAAATGTCAAAGGATGACAGCTCAATTGAGGCGTTTCTCGGAAACCTCAAGTCCAGCTTCATCGAAATTGAGATAATGGCGCCAATTCATTCCTAACATCCGTACACATGTTCCCACATCATTATTTCTCGTAAAAATGTCATATCTTCCATAGTATTTATAAATGAAAATTGACTTGTTCTTCTAAAAACACACACAGGCAATAGAATATACTTTTGTCTTACCCTGTATATGTATTTGGGAAATATAATATTTTGAAAATATTATTTTAAATAGATCGTTACCAAATGTTCCTAAAAGTTTTATACAACATCTGGAAATAATAAACTTATTATTTCGGGTGCCTTTTTGCTATGTGATAAAAGAATTGATACCTAGAAAAGGACCTTTTTCTAGTCGAAAATATTATATTTGTTTATGAGTTAGTCGAAAATATAAATGCCTATATTAGAAAGAATAACCCGATGTTTTAGTTACAGAATGGTCACTTTTCAACATTATCGAAATAACTTCATATAAATTAAATTATATATTATTATATCCTGAAGCTAATTGGCCGACATAAAAATGTATTAGGGTATCCTGTAAGACTGCGCGTTTGATTTTAATTTACTGTATCAGAGGATTTAAAAGTGCAATGGATAGTATACAGGGGCTTGCATTTTGAAAAACCCAACTTTGATACTTTTGGGTTATTTGGGCACCATATATAATATGCAACCAATTTTAAAAACTAGCTATTGTAGATGCCCACACTTCTTAAAGTCATTTAGTTAAGTTTAGCCTGTATAAAACAAAAAACCTACACCTATACCCGTCGTTCGTCTATTGGTACAACTAACGACACTGTTGTTGTTGTTGTTAATAAATTATGTGAAAACAGAAAGTGATAAATGACTGTACACAATTTCCCAATTTTCTCCACAGGCACCTAGTCGTCAGTTCTGTTATACCTACCGAAGCAAAAATCTCTTACAGTTCTTTTTTGCACATGCAAAGGTATTGTAGCATAATAGCAAATTCAAACAAATTGAAACACAGGCAACTCATAATTTACATTCAGACAGGTACATAAATATCCTTTGCATAACATACAAGGCAGGAGTAGTCCTTTAAGGAAGTATATAGCTACGAAAAAAGATTACAAAAACACTATAAATCATATCAAGGCAAAAATGTTTTAGTCAAGTTTTTTTCTGTTTTTTCACTTCATGGTATTGTAACCGATATACAGGGCGTTTCAAAAAGATGCCGCAATGTTTAAGTGGTTGGTGATTCCTCAGATCATTTAATGAAAAAAAATTTCCATCAATATACGCCCGGAAACCGGAAATGCATTGTGTCCAAGATACAAGTTTTTTTCGTAAATAACGGATTTTTTTATTTAAGTCAAATATTTCCTTACCGATTTCTTTGAAATTTGGCAGCGTTGTTGCTAGAAATAGGGAGCTCATATGGCCTTAACTAGATTAAAATTATTAAGTTCAGTGGCGTTAGGGGGGAATTTAATAAAATTTCCTGGCAAAAAAAATGTACGCCACTGACTGTAATTTAATTTCAAAATTGTCTTGAGATAAGGCAACTAAAACTACGACTTTTGTGTCTCTTGTATTTTTTTCCTATGTTGCTTCGTTTAGGAGATAAAAATTGAAATCATTTTTCAACAAACTAAGAATATTTGCGAAAATTCAACTAAAAAAAAATTACATTAGACAGCAAGATAAAAATAAAATTTATATCTAATACAAAATCAGAATTTCAGTTTATCTTGTAACATGCGCTGTTGCCGAAGTGGGTATAGTTTTCTAAAATATCGCACAAGTTCTACTAAAATACGAACATTGTCAAAGAAACAGCAATCAGCCTCAATTTGAAAGCCAAAATGCTAAAACTTTAAACTCATGACGACAGAGCTCGAAGGGTCAAATACAAGAAATGTGTAGACCAGTGGTTGCCAACCTTCTGAATGTATTGAGCACCTTCGGTAATTGTAGAATGTACAGTGAGCTACTTTTTTTTTTTTGAATGTACAGTGTTTTTGGGGCCTTGGTGTGGTATAGGACGCTATCATACAGGACCTAATCAAGACCTAAGAAACTATGCTTAATGGCCATTTTCCAGCATGTCGTTTGGCATGCAAATAGCCCTTCATATCAATGTCCTGCGTAAATATCACGACCCTATTATTAGGGAACCAGATTTCAATTTTTTGGAACCTTGGTTTGGTATAGGACGCTATCATACAGGACCTAATCAAGACCTAAGAAACTATCCTTAATGACCGTTTTCCAGCATGTCGTTTGGCATGTAGATAGCCCTGCATAATATCATTGTCCTACGTAAATATCACGACCCCATTATTAGGAAAACAGATTTCCTAAACAGATTTCCTAATAATGTGGGGCCTTGGTTTGGTATAGGACGCTATCATACAGGACCTAATCAAGACTAGAAGAAACTATCCTTAATGAGGAATCCTCCGCATGTCGTTTGGCATGTAGATAGATATGTTGGGAGCTACGTATCAGAAATCTCTTCGCGAGCTACCAGAATTCTCTTCGCGAGCTACCAGGGGCTCGCAATCGACGGGTTGGCGACCACTAAAGTAGACCCTCAAAACATTGAGTTAGAAATACAGTGACGTACTTAGAATTTTTTTTCGGGGCACTCAATCCGTAATCATGGTTTTTTTGTCGACGCCTTCATGAAACTGGCACACCAAATCGAATTGGAACATGGAGGCCAAAGACAGCAAGAACAGTAGAGCTGGAAGAGGATGTGCTCATCATGGTTGAAGAAAATCCAGGTACCTCTACTCGGAAAGTTGCTAAGGTTTTGAATGTCAGTAATAGTACTGTTTGGGGCATTCTTAAGGACAATTTGTTATATCCATACCACATCCAAGGCGTTCAAGCACTTATTCCTGCTGATTTTCCTCCACGTATGGCTTGTTGAAATTCCTCAAATACTGATATTGATTTTGTTTACTGATGAAGCGAAGTTTCCAAGAAATGCAATAAGGAATTTTCATAATAACCATTGATGATGTGATGAAAATCCGCAAGCGATAGTTGAAGATCATTTTCAACATCAGTTCTCGTGGAACGTTCGGATTGGAATTGTGGGTGAGTCCTTAATTGGACCAGGACGACTTTCCGGAGACGTATATAGCGACTTTCTGGCACACACGCTTTCTGGATTTCTGGGAAACCTACACGATGTTGCACCACCGCATTTTAGTCGGGTTGCTCGTGAGTTTTTAACCAGAAGCATACCTCAATTATGGTTTGCACGATCCCCGGATTTAAATCCACTGTAATTTTTCATTTATATACAGGGTGGAATATTAAATTAGGTACTCTAAGCCTTGGTAGCATATTTACCATAAGAATAAACGCCACAAACGAAGTTTAATTGTCTTTAACTAAAGTTAAGTTATACATTGTTATTACCATAATTATTACTAAACGAGATATTCTAATAATATCGATTACAACCAAGTGCAGACCTATCAAGTATGGGTTTATATATTCATAAAACAACATAATCAATGCGCTTAAGAGCAAACGCAGCGAGATAACGATAGATGTAGATACCTAGTACATATACATACCTCAGAGGAGAGGAAACTTTCAGGTTATAGCGTTCAATTATTTGAAATGTACTTAACGATCTATATCCGATACATTCCACTTTAGAAAATTGGAAATTTAACAGAAGTTTAACCATAAAAAAAACTGTTAATTAAAAAGAAACATTATTTATATGATATGGGCTGTCATTGGCAATTTGCTGATTAAATAGAGAGTGTCCCATTGCAGTGGTGCCTCGTCAGGGCAGGCAAGCCAGGCAGTGCCTGCTCAGATTTGGTTTCAGGAATATTTTTATAATAGTAATTATTCTATGTCTCTACTATTATTTTTTTAATGTGAAAACTGCTCTAATTGTAGTTATTTGTTATATTAATCTCACACAGCAATATAGCAGTGATAATAATAATAATAATATCTTTATTGTCTAACAGGTATAACTACCCAATTACAAGACAAAATAAAAATATATATTATGATACAATGACATAGGTGATTGAAAATAAAACTAATAAAAGTAACAAAGGTATAAAATGGCTACTGAAATAACTACCTAAATAATATCAATTTCATTAGCCTGTAAGTACCCTCGCAGGTCATGCTTAAATGAATTGAGTGATGCATTAAAGTAATTAATATTCTCATGGATAGTCAGACGATTGCAGTAGTTGCAAGCCCCAAAAAGGGGCACCCTAATTTCATAGTTTGCGTGAACCTGGGGCACCCAAAATATATCAGAAGCTCTTGCGTGTAAGCGGGGAACACGAAACCCAATCTGATGAAGCAGCCGAGGGCAGTCCAGCAAACCGTTTATAAATTTGAAGATAAATATTTGAGAAACATAAATGCGCCGCTCGGACAATAGTTGAAACTGAAACCTGTTCAGCACCAAACCGTGACTACAGCCGCGAGATGGAAAACATCCATCAAGCTTAAATGACAGATATTTTAAGAATTTGCGTTGGATGTTCTCAAGCCTCTGTATATGGACATGATACATAGGTGACCAAACAATTGAGGCATATTCCAATTTGGACCGTACATAAGCAAAATATAGCGTTTTAAGGCAGTCTATATTACTAAAATTCTTTGTTTGTCGGAAAATGAATCCCAGCATCCTGAGTGCAGCCGCCGAAACATGTGAGGCATGGTCATTAAAAGTCAATTCACTGTCAACATAAATCCCGAGGTCCTTAATGACATTACATCTCTCCAACGCGATTCCATTAAGTATGTAGTTGTGCATCACAGGTGTAAGGCGTTTTGTAAACGTTATGGATTTACATTTGTTAGCATTTAAGGGAAGCTTGCTTAGGTCACACCATACAGACAGCATATGTAGGTCTCTTTGCAAACGATCACAATCATCGGCACACCGTACAACACTGTACAACTTCAAATCATCCGCAAAAAGCAAGTGCTGACTTGAGAAATTATCACCAATACTGTTCACAAAGATAGCAAACAGTAAAGGAGCCAAGGTACTACCCTGTGGGACTCCACTCGGCACAAAGTAGCAATCAGACCGATGGCCATTATATTCAACGAACTGCTGACGAGTCGTTAAATATGACCCAAAAAATGCAATTAATTTCCTGCTGAAGCCAATGTCATTCATGCGTTGCTGCATCAAAGAATGATCGATCTTGTCGAAGGCTTTAGAAAAATCTGTGTAGATTACGTCGACCTGAAAACCCCGACCAACAGCGGGATATACATCCTGTAAGAAAGTCACTAAATTGCTTACAGTGGAGCGCGTCTGAAAAAATCCATGTTATTGCCAGACCAACTTAGCCTTCACCTGGTTGAACAGCTTATTATGTAGTGCAATCTCAAACACTTTAGAGAAATTAGATAGGATAGAAATTGGACGATAATTTACAATTCTATCAAGTTCGCCAGACTTATGTACGGGGCATACACGACCCATCTTCCAAGGGTCAGGAAATGTGTTAGATTGCAATAATGTCATACCCATCCCGCATGTAGTTTAGAATGAACTGTATCCCGCTACTGTAAACGCAGGCACCTAGCCACCTGCCTGCTTCCTATTAATATACATATTATTGCATATAAGATTGTATTGACGAATTTACAAAAATTCCCTAACAGCAAGAAAATGTAGGGTAAGATTTACAGTTAGGTTCAGAATTTCATGATCAAGTAATAAATCATTTTGCAGGTAGTAAAAATCGAAGAATTGAATTGATTTATAAAAACCTTTAATTCTTCTATTCTAGTTAATATATAAGTATAAGAAAATGTAAAACGCATAGCTTAAGGCGATACATTTTTGAACAAACCAAAAAAAAATAAAGGTTTACCTTACGAAACCCGTATTTTAACGTGTTCTTTTTTACCTTGATAATTTTCTACTTTTCATCTAAGGCGCATGACCTTGACAATCTAAAAAATTTGTTTAACAAATTTCCAACATAACTTTACAATTTAAATCTAAAGAGACACATTCATAAATATGTAAGGACAACATAGTAAACCTTCAGTAATAAACATTTCAAAATAATCATCACAATTAAATGTGCAAAATAAATTGAAGAAAGGCACATTTCTGAAAACACAACAGAAATTACTTTTTCTAATTTAGAAAAACCACTACAAACCTTGGTTGTGAAAAAAACTTAATAAACTCCTACCTCAATTATACAACCATGATTGAAAAATATTTGCAGGACAAAATCACACAAATCCTTTTCATAAAAGAGAAACATATTGAGTTTTTCACATTTCATTTGCAGTTTTTGCCATTTTTCTCAAAACTCTATTTTTGAAGTGAATACATCTTTGGCCGCATGAGAGTGATATTTCAAGGTCGCATCACGACACGATTTATAAAATTTTCGTCCCGTAAAAGAGATTAAGCATATAACAAATATGAGGGAGAGAGAGACAGAGATATTTGTGGTGTATGCTACACACTATATCCTATACCATACACTATTATGTATATAGCGGCGAGAGAAAACGAGTGCATGCATAGGCACAGCTACACTTAGGGTGTTATTTTACAAGGCAAAGATTGTGTATTATACGAGATACTGTTGTAGTTTGAAATTCTCGTGAAAGAAGTATTCACTTCTATCACGTGTACTGTGCTGCACGCGATTTTTTTTTTTAATTGTGCCTCTTTAGTACTAATGGTGCGTTATGTTGATGATTTGTTATTGGTCTATAAACAGTTCTATCGTAAGTCTAAAAATATCCACTGTAGGAAGAATTTTTTGACGAACACAGTAGTGTACCTATACGTGGAATGGTCTTAGAGTGACTGCGCCATCGATAAATGCATTTAAGAACCGTTTGGATTGTGAACTAGAACGGATTTGCGATAAAACTCATAGAAAATTTACCATTGTCAGCACACAGAGCCTTGATAGATGCAATAAACCTGTCATTTTTAAGAGGTATATTTCCTGATTGTCTTAAAACCGCTATGGTGATACCATTATATAAGAGTGGCGATACCAATGATCCATCAAATTTCAATATCATTGCTGTCGACTTTCTCTAAGATAATCGAGAAACTTGTCAAGAAGCGACTCCTCAATTTTCTCCAAGTAAACAACATAATCACAACCCAACAGTTCGGTTTTCAGCCATCAAAAGACACAACAGATGCTATATTCTCCTTTCTCGAAAATGTTTATTCACAGCTTAATAACAGTAGAGCTGTTGCCGCAGTATTTTGCGACTTTTCCAAGGCATTTGATTGCGTGGATCACGGTATTCTTCTTAGGAAGCTCGAATTTTATGGTGTTAGAGGAGAGCCTTTGAGCTGGTTCAACTCATATTTGACCAACCGTAGGCAGCTGGTTAGATATCGAAATTGTGTTTCTGATAGTATGGATGTTGCCGGAGTGCCACATGGTTCCGTTTTAGGCCCCCTTCTCTTTCTTTTGTATATAAATGATATTACTACTATTAAATTAAGGGGACAGTTTACACTGTTTGCGGACGACACAACACTTCTGTGGCATGATAAAAATGTTGATGTGGTGAAAGAGGTCATACAAGGTGATTTAGCAAAGGTAAAGGATTGGTGTGATTCTAATTACCTTTCATTTAATTTTACAAAGACAAATATTTTATGTTTCAATTTTGAATTTGGCGATTTAGTTTTGGAAAGTAATCCCATAAGCAGGGTAAATTGTGTCATGTTTTTGGGAGTCCATATTGACTTAAAGCTTAAATTTGAAGAACATATTAAGCAATTGGGTAAGAGGGTTTCATCTGGCTGCGATGCTTTAAGGGTTGTGTCATGGGCGATGGGATTGAGGGTTGCTAGAAATGTATATTTTTCTTTAGTGGAGGCTCATCTGCGATATGGCATAGCTTTCTGGGGTACCTGTAGCCAGACTCTTTTTAAACGTATTTTCGTACTGCAAAAGCGGGCTGTGCGTTACTTGTCCGGAGTTGATGCTAGTGTTAGCTGTAGACAGTTATTTATAAAGAACGGAATACTGACGCTTCCATCGCTTTTTATCTTATTGACTGTTTGCCTTATTCACCAAAAATTTAAGAAATATCACAAGCTTAGCTCCTCCTGGTCATACTTATCCCACGAGATTGGTTCAAAGGGTGCACTTGCCTATACCGAGATCTGCTTTGTTGAAAAAATCACTTATTTATGAGAGTCGAAGAATGTATAATAATTTACCACCACAATTGACAGCGATGGAAAATTATAAAAAATTTAGAGGAGGAGTCAAGCGAGTTCTTTTAGAGAAGGCTTTCTATTCCCTCCAGGATTATTTTACAGACACCTGGTAAAATTATTGTCTCATATTATTATATTATTTGTTTTATGTTTTTTTTGGTTCTTAATATAATGTATGTGTATTTTTTAATGTTTGTCATTTTTATTTTTATCGGTTCTTTGTAGAATGTTAGATACTATTAAGTATTGAAATTTGTTTTTATTTATATAAGTATTATGAATTGACTTTGTCTATAAGATTGTACAATTTTCTTAATGACAATAAAGTTATTATATATATATATATATATATATATATATATATATATATATATATATATATATATATATATAGAAAATATTGCTGCGCTGTTGCACACTACTTAAATTTCTTGTTTGTAATAAATTAGAATAAAAGTAGTTTCATCGGGAAACCACACTACAATAATAATAAAAGTACGAGGGGTGTTCGCTAGCGAACAACCTGTATAAATTATTATAAATCATTTAAACTTTAAAACATAAATTTACTTGTTGATGATCTCTGTGGAATACCACCAAAGCTAATAACTATATAATTATAATCGTCAAATAAATAAATCGAAATGGACACTCACCCTGAAATTCTTTGCGGGCTGCCGATACCGACGTGACAATGTTAGCGACGTGACCGAGCACTGTGGCAAACAACAGCAATCCGAACAACAGCTGAAACATTAATGATGGGTTTTAGCATTTCAACAATAATTCAAAAGGTAAAACAAGGTTGGTTTGTTTAAATAAATCCGACCTCAGATCGCCCGTAATTTATTTTTCCTTTCATTTTTGTTATATTCTCTACCTTTTCCAATGGGTTTCATCCTACTATAATTTTTTTTCGTTTCAAAAATTATCGGCCCTGGTCTATTCAATAATTTTATTAATGCTGTTTACTAAGGACCAGTTTTCAAACTCGAATTTCTCGAAAACCTTTAAGTTTTTCGAGAAAAAACAAGTATGCCTTTTTTATGTAGAAAACTTTATTTTATCATATTTTTGACACAAAATCAATAAAAGTCACAAGAAAAAAAAGTTAGGTTATAATTAAGGCAAGGGTCCCCTTGTTTACCCGCCTATGGTCATCCTTTTTTATTCAATTTCATATCAGTTTACGACATTTAACTAGGCGAATAAATATGCTACATTTGATCAATTCATCTTTACTCGTTTCGAAAATATTTCAAAAAAATCGTCCTCAGGCAGTCATCTTTAACACCCTGTATCTTTGTAAATAAGGACTTTTCGAAAAATTGCAATTTAGGTTTTTTTCATGATTAGACGTCCCCAAGTCACTCACAAATTTTGACCACCTTGTGATTATTAATTATCTTGTGTCTTAAAATTTCAAAATGCGGAATCGGTGTTGCGTGGTAAATTGTAAAAGAAATCACGCGAAAGGTGTGTTAGTTGTATGTGTTTTTCTATTCCAATCTGCACAGAAATTTTGTGCCTAGTGCTTCAACATTTTGTTGCAAATGTACAGAAGTAAAACTAACAGAATTAGATGAAATTAGTTTTCACCAAGGTAAAAAATAGCAATTTTGGGACAAAAATAAATAGTCCAGCCGCATCAAATACCCTCGAACATAACTTACATGGGTAAAATAATATATCTCTACGTATTGAAAGTGTTTTTTTGTACTTTTCCAATAAAAATAGTAAAAAAGGGACCATTTAAAGTATGTAGAAAAAATCTGCAGTACGTAAAACATACTGGCACACACATATCAAGATAATATATAACAGGCACAGCTATAGAAAGTCAGGCCCTTTTGCGGATTTTCCATGTATCCGCAGTGTATATATGTGACGGATATGTGCCACAGAATGGGAAAAAGGTCGAACGTGCTTGAGAAAATCCAACCAAAAGTAACACAAAAAAGGCACATTTTACTATATACCTACATGACGTACCTACAGCTGTTACAAAAATAGATGATGGTGATATTTCAATATCGAAGGTAATGCGGATACCTTTATTCTGGCTTTTTGTTTCTTTTATTGGAACAGGGTGGATTTGTTCATGATTTTTGTGCATATTGTCCACATATAAGGACATACAGGCTGTCCGTAAAGTTTCTAAAAGAAAAGCTGAGACATGTTGTCAGTTTTGATTTATATTTAGCAATTTTGTAGTATACAGGGTGTTTCATAATGGGGCATGTTTTTTGACTTTTAAAATTAATATCTAGTTAACTATGCATTTTAGAGCAAACAAACCTCATATCATCTTTTAATAAGATGTCTGAATCGAAAGCAAAAATAATATCTAGGGTGTTCCATTTAAAAAAACGTAAGTTTGATATGCGACGGGATAATGTAACACCCTGTATGAATGGAACCTATTTTAGAATGTATTCCTAATAGGTCTATAAAATCAGACGTTGAAAGAATTTTGAAAATCTGAATAGTTTTGCCACAGTAGACCGTCGCTTCTAGGGTGACTCACCCTGTATATACACGGTGTCTCGAAATTAACTTAAAATAATTTAAGGGACAAAAATAAGATTTTTTTTCACATGAACATAATATATCGAAAAATGCTTCATTTTTCAGATTAGAAGAAATTAATTTCGGGACACCCTGTATATTTATTTATATATCAAAAATGAAAAAGGAGAGAAACTTTTTTCATATTTTTGGACGAGCCCTCAAATCCTAAAGTCCTGCGCATATATTTTGCTTAAACAAATTTTATTATTTCACGTCCGGCCTCTAATTGGCGCCCAACGTGATGCAATCCTACGTTGTATTTGGCTCGAATTTATTTGCAGCAAAAAAGAAAAACTTACCTGAAAAATAACAAAAAGATACTCGGCCTTATTTCTCGGCCTAGGCAAATCACCGATAGTAGTCAATGCTAATGTACACCAATAGTAACTTTGTAAATAGGCTTTCACATGGTCAGTACTTTCCGTATCACTGTACACCCAATTTTTAGACCCGAATCCATTGTTTTTTAACACTAAATGAAACACACAACCGTTCCAATGGAATATCACTAGCAGGTAGTGGATGAGGCTGCTGGATCTGATGAAGTTTGGATAGTTGGTGTGGCGCTCTGTGCGATCCATGAAGGCCCAAAATCTGGAATATTCAACGAAAAAACAGCAGGAGAAATAATTTTAGAACACTTTTCAATTTGATCAAGATAATGTATTGATATAATTCGAAATCCCTCAAAATATTGGCGTTCTTTAAGTTATTACTGTAGAATATCCAGGAAAATATTCCTGAAGGACTTCTAAACCCAATACTAAAACAAATTGTTTTTGAAAGTTCATGAAACTTTGAATAAAATCAAGAATTAAAAACTAATACCATAAGGTCAGTCAGAACCCTTGAAACCCTAAGTAGAAACTTGAAAATACGAACAATCTTAGATACAAATTTTGTAATTCCAACAAAATACGCTCAGCGGCTGCTGTAGTCATCGATAGCAACAAGAACAAAGAAGAAGACAAGAATTTAATTTAAGATTCAAAGATCTCGCTGCAGATTACCTATCAGAGTCCAGATATTTTCCACAGAAAGGATTTCGGCTTCCGAAATTGAGGCCATTCCTGATGTGTGTGACTCAGCAGCGACTTTCTGGAACACACACTTACTGGATTTCTGGAAAACGTACTATTGGCAATAAGAAATGCAATGTGGTTTATGCACGAGGGCATTGTAGTCGGATTCCTCGTGAAATTTTAAGAGAAACATAAACCTCAATTATGGCTTGAAAGATCCCCGGATTTAAAGCCTCTGGATTTTTTTAATATGGGGCCACCTAAAGTCCCTAGTTTACGCTACTCTTGTGGACAATGTGGAGCACCTAAGGTGTAATTCGATTAGAAGATTCGCCTGTCATGTATCCGTTGGGAATTAGAAATTCCACAATTACTCGAAACCTGAAAAACACTCAATTACGTACTCAGAAAAAATTGATTAAAAGGGGAACCTGAAACATCTTTGATTATGTTTAGGATCAGGGAAAGATTATATTAAATAAAACCAACCAATAATAACAAACATATTTTCGATAAAAATGGCATGAAATCAATCCCAGGTTCAGCAAATCCGACAAAAAAAACTGTAACTCCAATATTAGTGTCGTTTAACTTTAAATTCAGAAAATATTCTAAATGACTGTTTGGGAAAACTTTATTTATTAAATTATGAGTCTTCGGAGAGTCTTCTGATGGTCTGACACCGCACAGTTCTTCTTGTGATGGATTATCACAAGAAGAAGTAGAAAAACCTACAAATCCAAGTGACCAGGCTTTGCAGAACTAGACTCTCAAAACTTCTTTTGATGATCTGATAAAAACTGACACTCAGTGTTTTTTCTCGAAAAGTTCGTCATCGTCATATTCTAAATAAATCTAACTGGAGCTCCAATATGCCTGAACATTGAAAATATTTTAGCAATGAAGCCCAGGAAACCTTGGAACTGGTGTTGCTGCTCTAACCAAGTTTTGATACCCAGGAATAAGTTGATGAAAAATAAAAAGGCGAAATTAAAAAAATAATGCAAAACTTTCGAAAACTAAAAAGAATAAACAAAAAATTAATCAGAAATATTTGAAAGCATGCAAAAAAAAATTGGTTAAATCTACAAATTGTTTTCAAATTACCGATAGATTTTCACCAGCCTGAAGGATCTCAATATGGAGTTGAAGCCCACAGACAAATAGAGAAAGTCTAAGGGCAGCAGGCACAAACAGTCTATGTAAAAGGTGGTTGAATTCATATAGTGTTGACGCAGTTTGGTGGTATCCGTTTGCAGAACACCGTCCTCCAAGTATCCAGTGCGAAAAGCAACCAGAATATCCATGAAGTAGAGGAAATCGGCGAAATAGTCCAATGGAAACCACACAATAATTGTATTTGCTATAACAAACCAATTAAATTAAATTAAAATCCAGAGTACAAGGGTTGCCTTTTATATTTCCAGATTTGGCAACTCTGGTGTTGCAATCTGGCAACTGACAGCTCTATCGTAAAGGTCGTCCAAAATCAGTTGTTGTTCCGAAAACCATTGATGCTGTGCGCGAACTGATATTGCAAGATCATCATGTGACCTATCAAGAGATTGAGACAACCTTAGGCATTAGTGATACCAGCATACATTCAATATTGCATAAACATTTGACTGTCAAAAAAATTTGTTCGCGTTGGATCCCACACAATTTGTCAATCGCTCAAAAAAAGGCTCGTGTCGATTGGTCGAAAGAAATACTCAAAAAATACGATCGCGGTGCTTCGAAACACGTCCATGACATCGTGACAGGTGATGAATCGTGGATTTACGCGTACGAGCCCGAAAGTAAACAGCTATCGACTGTATCGATGTTTCAAGATGAGCCAAATCCAACAAAAGTTGTTGGCGCACGAAGCACTTCCAAGTAAATGGTCGCCTGTTTTTTCGGAAGAACTGGACATGTCGTAACCGTACTACCAGAACAACGCAGAACAGTCAATTCTGAGTGGTACACAACCATTTGTTTGCCAGTTGTCTTCCAAGAAATCAGGAAAACCAACCGCCGAAGACGGATCACTCTTCACCACGACAATGCGAGCTCTCACGCATCGGCTCAAACAACTGCATTTTTGAGCACCCAAATCATCGATTTGATGAGTCATCAGCCGTATAGTCCTGACTTGGCACCGAATGACTTCTTTTTATTCCCGTACGTAAAAAACAAACTGAGACGTCAACGTTTTTCGACACCTATTGATACTTCAATCAAAGTGGCAAAAGTGCTTCGAGAGTTGGTTCAAACGCATGCAAAAGGGTATTTATAGATCTTCATGGGGAATATTTTGAAAAACAATAAAGCCTCGTATATTCATCCTTTTCTAAGACGTTAATTAATGGCATAATAAATCTTCCTTCTATTCTGCCTGCAAAGGTATGAGCCACAATCATCATCAGCTTTCTGTTGCGGTCTGGTGCCTGCTCATCATCGCTTCAATGCTAGTTGTTTTAGGTTCCTCCCTAACGCTGAAGTTTGTTCGTCGGTCTTGTCATTTAATTTCAAGAATTCTTCTAAGAGATTGTTGATGGTACTTCTCTAGGGCTTTTAAATGCCTCCGGTAAGTGGTCGAAGACTCACAGCTATACGTAATCGGAGGAGCTACAATAGTATTATACACTCGCAATTTAGGTCGAACGTCGATGTTATGATGATGTGGATACGATCTTAGGCGCAGCTTGTAGTCTACGAAAGAAGAAGAATCCGCCGCCATCAAATCTGTAGACGATCTCTATTTCTATTCTATCTTTAACTACTACTACTACTGTACGAGGTGTCCTGTCGGTTGCCCAGCATGGTTTTATGAGTGGTCGCTCGTGTGCATCTAATCTGGCTGTGCTCTCTGAACAGATCTGTTCCGCTATTGATGGCTGCCGCCACCTAGACGTGATCTTCACTGATTTTCAAAAGGCCTTTGATTGCATTGATCATTGTATTTTACTCAGAAAACTTGACAATTTTGGTTTCTCAGAAGGGCTGGTTAAACTTTTCCGATAGTACCTTTTTGATCGAGCTCATTTTGTTGAACATGAAGGTTTCAAGTCCTCGACATTTTTGGCAACTTCTGGAGTTCCAAAAGGCACTAACCTTGGTCAACTATTGTTCAACATCTTCGTAAATAACCTTCTGTCGTGGGCTTGAGTACGCAGATGATTTAAAGATCTTCAAAACGATTATTGATGAGGATGATTGCGCTTCTCTTCAGCGTGACTTGATCAGCTTGTCTGATTGGTGTAGCGTCAATAGACTGGAACTTAATGGTTCTAAATGTAAAGTGGTGTCATATGCAAGACTGAAAAATATGTTTTTGTTTGATTATCGCCTGAATGAGACATATCTGGAGAAGGTGCTAGTAAAATGTTAGGGTTTATCATTAGAAACTGTCAGCAGTTCAATGATATTTATACCATGAAATTGCTATACTACGCCTTTGTCAGGCCAAAATTGGAATTTGTCTCATTTATTTGGAATCCTCTGTACAATGTTCATGTATGTTCTGTGGAGTCTGTTCAGAGGCGCTTTCTCAAGTATTTGGCGTACAGGGGTGACGGTGTTTATCCTCCGAGGGGTGTTGATCACGGAATCTTATTGTCGCTATTTGAGGAGCCGTCTCTTGCGCTTAGAAGAAACGCAGCAGTAAATTTTTTATATAAACTGTTACACAATGTTGTCGATTGTCCTCGTTTACTGAGTAGGGTCGGGCTCCGTGTATCGGGTCTCGGGGCTAGGCGAGGTATTCCCGTCGCTCTTGGTACAGCGAGAACTAATACGGTGAATGAACCACAATAGACCCTCGACGGTCGCAGTGGAGGATCCTGTGCAGACCCACTCAATTTGAACCTACTTACAAACTTACTGATGAATCAGAATAAGTAGTAAGTCATCGAAGTGTTACAATCACAGCTAAAATCTATTCGTTTAGCATTTATACAAGTACATCCATAACGATTGGTTACCGCCGAATTTGTGGGGATATAATCCCCACAAATTCGGCTGGAAATTTAATCCAAACTCTAAACCGGTTGGATATGTAATCGGCTGTATCAAATTTGTTCTATACATTTAGCCACTTTAATAAATTAAAGTTAAGAAGTGCCATTAATCAAGGCGAGACCGCAACCTCCCAAATATTCGACAAGTTGGTCGAGCGACAATCCCTGTGTTGTTATAATAGGTATATTGTATAAATAAGGGGTTGATTTTCATTTACCTTAGGGGTTGTAATGTAAAGAATTACGTAGTTTATTAGCGAAGCGCCATTGAGAAGGGTGAGTGTTTTAATTAACAAAAACTGCATTTTCACCTCATTTTCTAAACGTTCATCTAATGAATGACGAGATTTTCTTTCTTTATCTTTTCATTACTTTTAACCAATTATCATTTGATCCTCTTTAATTTGTAATATGCTCGTAAATTTCTTCCCACAGGCTTCCTCTTCTCTCCCCGCTGATTGCTTCTTTAAACTCTTCTAAAATGGAAGCGTAGTATTCTCCAGTTAAAGGAACACCTTTATCTTTATAATCCATCAATGGGATTCCTTCTGAGTCCCAAAAAATCGTTGCCATGAGTTTTCCCGTCTGACTTGAGTTTAAATTTCTTGATGACATTGTATGGAGTCCTGCGTGGACATGTGCTCAAAATAGATCAAAAATACAGCTCGTAAATTTCTTCCCAGAGGGTTCCTCTTCTCTCCCCACTGATTGCTTCTTTTAACTCTTCTAAAATGGAAGCATAGTATTCTCCAGTTAAAGGAACACCTTTATCTTTATAATCTTCTACGGTGACCAATCTAACCACTTTCCTGCAGGATGTAATTCCGGCTGTCGGTCGAGGTTTGCAAGTCGACGCAATCTATACTGACATTTCCAAGGCGTTCGATAAGATTGATCAATTCCTGATTCAACAGAAGATGTGCAACATTGGCTTCAGCAGGGATCTGATATCTTTTTTCAGTCCTTTCTGGGAGCAAGGCAACAATTTGTTGAATACAATGGATTCAGGTCAAGTTCATTCACATTCACAGCCTCAAGTGGTAAACGATATTGGCTCTGGTTTCAATAGCAATTATTTGTTGTTTGCGGATGATTTAAAATTGTATCGCACTGTTTTTTGTGAGAACGATAGCGCACAGCTTCAAACAGATCTGTATCTGCTCTCAGAATGGTGTGATCTAAATACACTTCGTCTAAATCTGAACAAATGTAAGTCAAGATCCGTTTTTGGGAAACTACACCATCGATAATTCAAATTTGGAACGCTGCGCTTTAATCAAAGATCTTGGTGTATACTTGGATGGTGATTTATCTTTCAACTACCACATTGAGCAAGTTTCTGCTAATGCTTTGCGAATGTTAGGATTTATTTTTAGACAGACCAGAGAACGACAAAGGTTCATAATGACGAACCCAATTTCATCTCCAGTAACAATACAGGCCAGCACATCATCCTTATCTTTAATATAGAGATCCACTCCATTTGCTCTGATTTGAAATGCGTCTTCTTTGCAAGTGACCTCGAAAACTTCAACAAGAATTGTATAATGCGACCTTATCTTCTGAAGTATCCGGAGTGACGGGTACAGGGTTGGTGGATTGGGTGGTCCTTTGGCAATAAATCCAAGGCCTCCTCCAGGAAGCTATAGTGAAATCGTGGGCTCTTTTCGAACAGATTTTATTGCCTTAACAGTGCTTTCACAAAATAGTAGATAAATATAGTCCGTTCATTCAGATGCGCCAATAATAAGATAACGAGAAGTTCTCGAAATCTTCCGCCTTATGATATATTAAAGATTTTCAACGCATGATCTTCTTTCCTATATCACTTCATTTTGTAGTGGGCTAAGTATGTGTCCTTATAGTCAATCTCAACAAATTTCACCAGGATTTGGCAATGGCTTCACTAAATCACAAGTAAGGACAGTGCCAATTTTTGGCTCTTCCTGAAGAGTCTAATAATAAACAATTTCTACAAATATCTCTGACTAGTACTTACCGTCAATTTCGCGGAAGGCAAAACGGTAAATGATCACCCAAAAATTGTAAAGGAATGCTAAGGAAACTATCATGGACCAATAATAGCACAGCCTACCAGCGGGGTCGAATACAAACGACCAGTTTGATGCACCGCCAGCTCTTAATCTCGAGCTGTACGAGTCTACGCGACGAAACCCGTAACGGCTGCAAAACAAATTTATAAATTAACAATTATCAAAGTGTTATAGGATCTGAATAAAGATTGTTATTACTTATAAGTACATAGTTAATAAAATAAAGTGATTTGTTTGGACTCATCCAATCCGACGATGCCATCCTTCTGCATGTAGCATGCCTCCCAAATGACCCAAAGATCAGAACTACAATGAGCATAAAGTCTCGAAGGTGCATCCAAAGATTTTTTGTCTGTCTTGTACAGGAGAACGATGTCAACCTTCTTTGGTGTTCCAATCCTGAACGTAATAAATGATACAGTCACCCTGTATAATGGAAACTATAGTCAATTCAAGTCAAACTCTGCACCTGAGCAGGATTCAATCGAAGTAATTCAGTCACATATACAGAGACACAAATCACTCAATGCTCCTGAACAGACTAATTCTCCAACTGCCATATCCACTGTTTTATTCACATCCAGATTTACGGTATACTGTTTCTGTTCCCATTCTTTTGCTCCTCATTTTCTGCGCTTAAGTCCTTTTTTTATTATTTTTTCTTTCGCTTAAACGAAAGGTATAGCTACTTATATAATAAGTCGTTTTCGTTCTCTAAAAGAATTTTAAACGTTCAAATCCAGGCGAATAGAGTTTGAGACGAAAGTTTTATCTCTTCTCTCTGATTGTTGGATTTCGGATGGGTATAGTGTAGACGTTATTAGCAGGAGCGGGTGATAGTTAAAAATACTGGGGAATTTATCCCAGTGACCATCATTTAGCAAATAGTTTGGTAATGGGATTGTGGAAATTAAAAACTCTACTTGCCCAGTCATCGTAAATGCTTTGTCTGGTGAATTTCCCTGATCGATGCAAAGAGGCTGAGGTTGTTGTTCCCACAAAACTACGAACCCATCAGCTTGCTGAATTGCTTGGGGACCGTGACAGAGCGACTCATTGAGGAAAAGCACAGAAGAGCTGGGTGTCGTTCCAGACGATCAGTTCAAATTCAGGAAGGCGCATAGTACGGAACAACAGGTGTGCTGTTTCTGGACGTTGCAAGAGCCTTCGACAGATTTCCCCTGAAAAGCAAGTAGCTCCTCATCTAGGCTGTGGTACGACGGTCATGTCGTACGCGTCAGCAGCATGGGGAGAATCAGCGAGGACATGCCAGAGGAAACTGGAAGCAATGGAGACTACGGCTATCAGAATAACACTAGACGCACCATGGTTCGTGAGGAACGAACGAATCCGTAGGCATTTAGGTTTAAACTCCCTGACGGAACATCTCGCACAGCGAACAACATCGATCTTTGCAAAGGCAGAGCAACATTAGAATCAATTTCTGCAAGGAGCGGTGGACTACGACCCCGAGGTACAAGCAAGGAGGTTCAAGAGGCCAAGATGCCAACCTGACCCTAGGCTCTATAGAATGAAGACAACGTCTATTCTAGCGGCGTACAAAAAGACACAATCCTTGCGGAAGAAACGTCAGAAGTTCCAAACTACTACCACCTGGCGAGAAAGAATAGATGATAGATAGACATTCAGGACATAGTTCCAGGCCTTCTGAAACGAAAGGAAAGATAGGAGGAGAAGTTTCCCTCCAGAAATCTGTGATCAGATAGCTCCTGGGACACCTTTCCAAGTTTTGAGCCCCAAACTCACCTGCGGATTACAGTTGTTCGTGTCGTCTATAGGATTGGACCCCAAACAAGGTAACTTATTTATTTACTTAAAAAAATAAATTCACAAGATGAAAGATGAACTTGAAGGCCGAACACGAAGCAAACTTTCACCAGGACATCAGAACGGTAGAAATAATATACCAAGGAAGCCGGAACCCATCTGTTAGGAATTTCTCCATCTTTATTATATATGTCTCCAACAGTTTAACCAAAAACAATAATTACCTGGAAGAATTCCCACACCTGATTTCTCATGAAGCGATGAGAAACAGCTTTTATTAAACCAAAATCATTAAATAATATTTTTGGTATGTCAGAAACGTAATAAATGAAGGCAAGCCCAACTTTATGTATTCCTCGACTTAGGAGGCCAATTCCCCACGGAGGTTGGCGCTCCAACTGGCTATAATGGTGCGTGAAACCGCACTTCTAAAGCAGCAGCAGTCAGAGCAGCTCGTACCGCTCCCCCCTCATAATGTGCCGGATGTATTGGAGCGTTCGTTCTTTGATGGTTGTCAGCAGCTCTTTACCTATTCTCCTTAGTATTTCCTCATTGGTTATCCTGTCCACCCAGGATATACGTTGTCTACGGCGATGCAAGTACACCTCAATTCAATGTCCAGAAAAAGTAAACGATCACTTCCATTTGCATTACCATTATGTTTGACTGACTTATGATCCAAGATACTTCTTGTATTTACCCTGCACCGAGGCGTTGCAGACCCGCCTCTGAATATCACATTTCTAATCCTTTTCAGATGCATCTTTGTATGCTACGCGGCGTAATTTACTTCCGCGTACATGAGTAGGAGATTTGTACAAAAGGAAACTATAGTAAAGCGAAAAAAGAAGACAAACTAGCTTTTGGATCCACATATCTACACACATAGAAAGGGTAAGATTTTTATTTATTATAAGTCAAGACATTTTCTCTATATACAAACATATTTACGTACTTTTCTGAAATATAACGGGAACAGAAACACATTTCTACATCTATTTTTGGATCAAAGTGTAAAATACACTGCTGATCTTTATACTAATATACTTTAAAACAAAAACTAGAAAATAATTCTTAAACTGTGAAAAAATCTTCTAAGGCCAAAAACAAATTAAAATATTTAATTAACTTTATAAAATTGGTACCTCTAGACCTTACCAAAGCCAATTCTTTTATCACATTGGAAAAGGCACCAGAGATAATAAGTTTATTACTTGCAGATGTTGTATAATATTCGTAAAAGATAAAAACTTAAAACATTTGGTAACAATCTGTTTCAAATAGTCACAAAATATTAGATTTCTCAGATTCGTTAGGTATATATAATATCCCTATAAAAACTAAGAGAAAATATCACAAACTACCCAAATACATATACAGGGTAAGACAAAAGTATATTCTATTGCCAGTGTGTCTTTGTTTTGTTACACTTTGTTTGGAAATTTTGACCCTGCAACGTAAATTCTTACCTCTCGGTCCCGTTACAACTACTGTTACTATTTAAATGATTCGAGGATGGTGGATTAGTGCCGGCAGTGGAACCAGGTGCTGTACGCCAGGCACCCAATAATGGCGCGTCACCAGAACTAGCCAATGTTACACTTGTCGGCAGTTTCAGGCGACCCCTGATATCTTTTCTGTGACAGAAATTAGATTGAGTGCGGATAGATTATTTAAAGACTCACCCAAAAGTAAAATGTTTCAAAATATATTTTTATACGACGCCGACGCTTACCTTCTGGCTTTCCGTGATAAATCTAATTCACTGGCCGCTGAACTAACGTTCGCTGCCCTATTGATGTATGAAGTGGAGATGCTATCACGCGATGAGGAGAAAAACCGTTCTTGATGATGCTGGGGTGGACAAGATTTTGGCATACCTAACTTACAACTAACTAAATCTGAAATAATAAAAAATTATTATATAAACTCACCGTCACATAACTTTGATATGTATTTTCTTGTTGAGGTCACCCTGTATACTTGCAATGTTTTGATAAACTAAACCGACGCGTATAGACTTATGGTTGTTAAATGTTGTTTGTTAAAGCATCTGGCTATCTCGCTTATTTTACAAGCTGGGGTTAATTCCCGCAGACCTGCTGTACTTAGCGCCCCAATTGCTTCCTCTCCCCCGCAATGCCTGAAGTCTTCTTGGCATCGAATAGCTTCATATTCTTCATTTAATGCGAACCTGAGCTCTGCTTGATGATACGATAATTTATCCCAAAAATGCTCAATTGGGTTGAGATCTGATTTTTTCAAAATACAACCGTGTAAATGTTACTTTGACAAGATGCAAATTTTAGTTATGAATGAATTTTGTTTTTAAGGGTTGTTAGTACTCAAATTGCTTCATTTTTACTCTTTAAAATACGTTTTTCTTTTTGATGACAGTTTAGATAAGAACAAAAAAATAGAAAAAACTTGACTGACGTAATATTAAACAAGAATAACTAGGTACTTACTTAAGAGGCTCTGCTTAGACACGCTCTTCAATACTCTATGAACACTCTCCGAGCTAGTCTTCCTCGATTGCGCCGAAATTGGACACTGAACAGGTGGTGTAAGATTTAATCTTGTTCCACTATTACTTAGACGTTCGCCTATCATACATCCTCCAGATGTGATAATTCCTGCAAAAACAAAAATAGGGGTAATCGCCCAGTACACACTATATCCTATACCATACACTATTATGTATATAGCGGCTCTCTCTCGTGAAAGAAGTATTCACTTCTATCACGTGTACTGTGCTGCACGCGAATTTTGTTTTTTTTTTATTTTGTCCCTTTATTTCTAATCTTACTACTACTACTTATGAAGGAAAGAAGAAGTTTCCAAAAGATATACTTAAGCGCATTCTAACAAAAGTTCCACCAAAATGAGAAATTCATTATTATCGTTATAATCTCGCTGCTAGACTGTAGATTTAGATTATACTGCTTTTCCTCGCTATAAATTTATAATTTTCCTAAAAACTTATTTAACTTAAATTTAAATATTATATAAAGCCTTATCATATTTTAAAATTACAATTTACCCTGCTACTCTTCTCGTAATTTGTTTATTCTAATATCTCTTCCATTTTGACTCTGTCATCTCCTTCCAACTCCAGCTTTAATTTGGATTTAAAGACTTTATACCCTCTTAAACCCCCAGGGTTCTATAATAATATTATACATATACAGGGTGTCACGCCGGCAAACAAATGCTTAACACCAATTCAACTAATTAAATATAAACTTTTTTACATTTTAAATATTTACCCACTTTTCTACTATTTACGAACGCCTATGTAAATACAAATTTTATGCTGCATTTTGTAGGTTATCTTATATCAAAGCTACATATAATTAGCCAATTTTTCTGATATAATCGGGACACATTTTTTTTTCGTTTTTGACCCTTTTTTTAGACTATTTTCGAACCAATTCTTTTATGGGATATTTTTTAGTTTATATTGTATCACAACTATGAAAAATTATTCCATATTTCGAATAAGTTTAGGAAATATATAGTTTTTGTGTTTTGACCCCTTTTCCACTATTTACGAACGCCTATGAAAGTAAGTTATTTATGACAAATTTTATAAGTTATATTCTATCAAAGCTATAAATAATTAATTCATATTTCTGCTATGTTTAAGAAATACATTTTTTTATAACCTTTTTTACCCCATTGTACACTATTTTCGAACGCCAATGTGATCTAATATTTTAGGTTATATTCAATTAAATGCGTTAAAATTATGGAGTAGTATAATATAATATAATATAATATAATATAATATAATATAATATAATATAATATAATATAATATAATATAATATAATATAATATAATATAATATAATATAATATAATATAATATAATATAATATAATATAATATAATATAATATAATATAATATAATATAATATAATATAATATAATATAATATAATATAATATAATATAATATAATATAATATAATATAATATAATATAATATAATATAATATAATATAATATAATATAATATAATATAATATAATATAATATAATATAATATAATATAATATAATATAATATAATATAATATAATATAATATAATATAATATAATATAATATAATATAATATAATATAATATAATATAATATAATATAATATAATATAATATTCGAAAAGTTTAAGAACTATGAATTTTTTTAATTTTGAACCCTCTTTTAAACCCCTTCCCTACGCTCAATGCTTCCCAAAATCTCATCAGCTCCTTGCCATATCCAATAGTATTTTTGTACCAAATTTGGTTAAAATCTGTTAAGTGGTTTTTGCGTTTTCGTGGATACAGACAGAGATGATATATTATATTATATTATATTATATTATATTATATTATATTATATTATATTATATTATATTATATTATATTATATTATATTATATTATATTATATTATATTATATTATATTATATTATATTATATTATATTATATTATATTATATTATATTATATTATATTATATTATATTATATTATATTATATTATATTATATTATATTATATTATATTATATTATATTATATTATATTATATTATATTATATTATATTATATTATATTATATTATATTATATTATATTATATTATATTATATTATATTATATTATATTATATTATATTATATTATATTATATTATATTATATTATACTCGTATATATTATTATATGTTACTAATAATGTTAAACTTGTCGGTAACAGCGTCCTAAAGATAGTTTTTGAGGATTGTGATCAAAATATATGAAGCATTCAAAAAGTTTCACTAATATGGCTACTTTTTAAAATTATTTTATATTATACAGGACGTCTCAAAAGCATTAGAAGTATCAAAGTTATGGTTTTTAAATAAAACCCCTTGTATATTTTTCAAATAAGAACTAGCCAGCAATTTTTGTCTGGTAAATCAGTGTTTAGTACATTATATACCCTGTAGAAATCCTAACCCTCACCACCCACTTTTGTTAATTTTTAATAAGAAGTGATTGGCCTAAAGCGATCTCACGGAGTGAGATTAGCCTTAGCCTTTCAGCCCGTAGTTGCAACAACATTGTTTCCGGAAATTAAAAAGTTGTGTAGATATTATAATTTATTGATTTTTCTATAACGAAGAAATAAAAAGTAAGGACTTAGTAGTCACGTTTTAATTAAAAGTTTTAAAGCGCATTCACAAACAACAGCTTTTTTTTTAATTAAATTAAATAATAAACAGACACTCTCTGGAAATAATTGAATTATTCTATATTTTCCTGTTAACACGAAGTTAGAGAGCTTTCTTTTTTTTAAATTTGTTTTGTGTACACTTTTTAAGTAGTAAATTGTCGGATTATAATTAAAATTAACAGCTTGTTCAATTGTGTTAGCAAGCATTTCATTTTTGTTTTAAAAAGCAATTTAGATTTAAAAAAAAATCCTGGAATACAGGGTCCCGGCGAGCTGGATCGATTTGTATTTGTATTTTTCTGAAAATTTGTTTACAGTATTAATATATTTAATTTCCTAAAAGTTTTATTCATGGATTCGATAAAAAGGATTTATGGCTACATTTTAAAAATATTGTGAATCTATACAGGGTGTCCCAAATATAAGAAATGAGTCATAGTTGTGTTGTTTAAATGGAATGCCCTTGTATATGAATATATTTTTAGATTCCCCGTTCAAAATAAACCTAACTTTCTTTAAGGTACATCTCACCTAAACCTGACAGTTTTATAAATAAATATTTTAATTTTTATAAAAATACAGACATAATTTGAATGAAAAAATTCACACCTATTCGTTTGTTCTTTTTGAAGCCAATCTAGGCTGATAAATATACCCACTCATCACTTGTTACGTCAAATATAGAAAATCCCAATACAAAATATAGGGTGCACTGTGTTTGGGTGGTATTTTTCGTTAAACTGCCTTAACAGTCTCTCGAAGAACACTTTTTTGGGATGATTTTGCGCTGGGAACCTTTGAGCGTAAACTCGCGATGCCAGTAAAGCGTTTTTGGACCATTCTCCCAGAATAAAAATCATGTATATTCTTTCTCCTTTGGAAGGGGTTCGCAGTTTTGATTAATTTAATTAAATCAAATGTCACAGATAAAAAACTGTTTTATGAAAAATTCCCAACTCTTAGGTAAGAATTTTCAACACACTATTTGACAGTTTATATGAAATTAGAAAAATGTATTCTGCCTTCTCAAATTCAGATGGTTGATAAATATTATAATTTTCAAAATTCTTCCTATTATTACCAAAATGTGTGCCTCTTCCATGCAAAATTAAAGATATGCATATCTATAGGAAAACTTTACTTTAACTTTAATATTTGCATCGTCAAAGACAGGGTGGTATACATGAAACTAAGAGATTGAATTAAAAATTCGCCTAACATGTGCAATATGTGCATTTTTTTACGAAAACGTCAAGAGTTATCCATAAGAAACTATTAGAATTTGGAATTAAACACTGTCACATCCACCAAATTATTTTATTTAATAGGTTACCAAACCATTCTGTCAAAACATAGGTTTTTGAATTCGCGGACTATGGAAGCCTGACTGGCGTTTTTAATTTTAATGAAATAGTCCATACTACTGTGGACGTCCAATAATTTGGAATTAAACACTGTCACATCCACCAAATTAGTTTATTTAATAGGTTACCAAACCATTCTGTCAAAACATAGGTTTTTGAATTCGCGGACTATGGAAGCCTGACTGGCGTTTTTAATTTTAATGAAATAGTCCATACTACTGTGGACGTCCAATAATTTGGAATTAAACACTGTCACATCCACCAAATTAGTTTATTTAATAGGTTACCAAACCATTCTGTCAAAACATAGGTTTTTGTATTCGCGGACTATGGAAGCCTGACTGGCGTTTTTAATTTTAATGAAATAGTCCATACTACTGTGGACGTCCAATAATTTGGAATTAAACACTGTCACATCCACCAAATTATTTTATTTAATAGGTTACCAAACGATTCTGTCAAAACATAGGTTTTTGAATTCGCGGACTATGGAAGCCTGACTGGCGTTTTTAATTTTAATGAAATAGTCCATACTACTGTGGACGTCCAATAATTTGGAATTAAACCCTGTCACATCCACCAAATTATTTTATTTAATAGGTTACCAAACCATTCTGTCAAAACATAGGTTTTTGAATTCGCGGACTATGGAAGCCTGACTGGCGTTTTTAATTTTAATGAAATAAATAATAAATATGTTTTGACAGAATGGTTTGGTAACCTAATAAATATAATAATTTGGTGGATGTGACAGTGTTTAATTCCAAATTATTGGACGTCTACAGTAGTATGGACTATTTCATTAAAATTAAAAACGCCAGTCAGGCTTCCATAGTCCTTTAAAACATCCCCTTTAATTCAATAATTATCTGTAGATATAATATAACTACCGCAAAATAGGTTTACCGCTGGTGCTATAACCCACTACCGAGACTTCGCATTTTTACAGGCAACTGTTATCGTCGCCTACACCGTATACACATATACCTATGTACACATTAAAAGTTTTGCGCCTCCGGTCACCGGGTAATAGTATGTACTACCAAATACGGCCTAAAATACATGTATTTTGCTCAAAATTGTTGTACTTTTTCTTGAATATATTTAAATAAATATACAGAAAAAACTGGTGGTGATTGAGAACTTTTACATAATACCTATTGAAATAATATGTGTTTTATTGCGTAGGAACGTGTTTACGTTGAGCTTAGGCACCTACCCCGGCCGCCTTCTATCTATTGTAGATAGGTAGGTATACTATTTGCACGAATTTCGATTTGTACGTTAGGTATTTTTGTTTACTGTTTTTTACATTACGTTTGAACTATTTGTTCGTTTGTTGTTTAAATACTAGTACCATTGATTAAAAAGTGTATGTATTTAATTATTTAATAATAATAGATAGATAGATAGATAGATAGATCTATCTTTATTTATCATAGTAGCAATTACAAAAATTTCGTAATTACAATTTACAGCACGTCCAAATTGAAAATTTACAATTCAACTTGTAAAATCTTTGTATAACATATATGTATGTATAAACAACAATCACGATTACATTTTACAAACAAATTTCAATATATTTTATCTCAAATCCAACAAGGCGTATAGACCATCATTTTCAAAATGAGTGTGACATGTACTCATCAACTGAATAAAAACAATTACTTAAGAGTAGTTCCTTTATTTTTCTTTTAAATGTATTCTTGTTTAAAATTTTGAAGCTAGCAGGAAGCTTGTTGTATAGTTTTATACTTAGCGAGTTATTTTGCCTTTTGTTAAGTCTAAAACGTGGCGCAATGGTCAGCCCAACGGAACGAGTATTGTGGTCATGAACCTGTCCGTGCCTACGGAACCTATCCTTATGCTCATGAATTTCCATGAGCTGGTGATACACATAAACACAAGGCAAAGGCATTATCCTGTACCCAAGAAAGAATGGACGACAGTGATCAATAGGCCCCGCACCAGCCAACAGTCTAATAGCTTTCTTCTGTAGCCTAAAAACCTGTAACGCGTTGGGTGAGTTGCCCCAAAGAATAACCCCGTATACAATACGCGAATGAAACAAGCCATAATAGACAGACTTAAGAACCTCAAAGGAAAGCGCCGTTCTGAGTTGCCTAATCACAAATAAAATACCAGACAGCTTACTACTCAGCTGACTCACGTGTTCGGCCCAATTCAAACCGCTATCAACAACAATCCCAAGTATGCAAGAGTCATTACTAGCAAATTTAGGGATACTAGAAAAACAAATTTGTTTAGTTTTGTTGCAATTTAATTGTAAATTATTTGATGAGAACCAGACTTCGGCTGCTTCCAGGACATCCTTTGACAAAATGTTGAGATTCTCAAACACACCCGATGTACTTAAAAAGGACGTGTCATCAGCAAACAATACACAGCGACATTTGTCGTTCATGTAAGAACATATATCGTTTATATATATTATGAAAAACAGGGGACCCAGTACCGACCCCTGGGGCACACCGTGCTTGACGTCAACCCTGATGGACTCAATATTTCCCACTTTAACACACTGTTGTCTACCAGTGAGGTAGGACTTTATAACATTCCAAGGAACACCTCTCACACCGTAAAAATGCAACTTTTCCAAAAGAATAGTATGCGAGACACAGTCAAATGCCTTGGCAAGGTCACACACCATCAACGATGCGTGCTCCCCCTGCTCAAAGGCATCAACTATGCCTGCCACAATCTCCGTCCGGATCGAAAACCAAACTGAGTCAAACAGGTCATGTTCTTCAAAATATTCTATTAGTCTATTTTTCAGCAGTACCTCAATGACTTTAGAGAAGATTACAGTAATTGATATTGGTCTGTAATTACCCAGAACCGAGCAATCGCCCTTCTTGAACACAGGCGTTATTCTACTTAGTTTAAATCTTTCAGGAAAAATACCGGTAGTAAAACATAAGTTTGCCAAATTGGTCATAGGCACAACAAGGATATCCACAGAATTTTTAATCAAAACAGAATTAAAGTCATACACGTCATTTGCGGTTGACGATTTAATACTATTTATAACTGAAAAAACCTCATACTCTGTGACTGGAGTAAGAAATAGCTAGCGCTGGGACTTTTCACACCCTTTAAAAAATCGACTGCATCAAACGCATTCATAGGTAGATTCTGAATTATATCCTCTGCCACAGAACTGAAGTAGACATTAAAATCATCTCGAGTCAGGCCAGAACGGGGCAATTGCTTACCTTTAGAGTTTACTAGGTGATTGACTAAGTTCCAGCTATCCCTTGCTAGATTCGCAGACTGACTCAAATACCCATCAAAAGCCAACCGCTTCGCTGACGAAATTTCCCTTTTAAAATCGGAATAAAATAGTAATATTTTGACTAGTACAAGTAAAGATTAGTGGTTGTGCTGCACAACTTGTTGCGGTAGCGGCAAGTAGTAATTAGGTAGTAATATTAATGTTTATTCAATACAAATAATTTTGTATTTTATTTGATTATGTATTGGATTTCGTAGAGTAGCGAATGGGGCATAATTTTTAAAAATAAAAAAAAAAATAAGATTTACCTTACGAAACCCGTATTTTAATGTGTTATTTTTTGACCTTGACAATCTTTTTCGCCTTTTTCTTCACATGCATTTTTTACTTAGTGCCTACCTAAAAAAATTACCCACGAGCCGCCACTGACCGGATGAAACCTAAATAGGAAGAGATAAAACCATAATTAATTCTAATTAACAACACCAAAACGGCTTATATTACACTTCTATGAATATTTTTAACGTAACTAGAAGCGAAAAGCATAAATTCCACTTGGCGAGAATTACCTGTTAAATTTTTCAGAAACCTACCCGGATTAACTTTCAAAATTATTGCGCACGTTGTAAATCATTTTTTTTATGTACAAAATGATTATACTTTCCAGTGGAAGTGTGGAGCATTTTTAAAATTATTTTTAATTAAGCAACAAAATAATCGTATCAGAGCGCGGCTACGTTTTCTCGAGCTGCAGCAAATTTGCGGCCACTTTAGCAGAGTTTAAAATCGGTCTCGGCCCGGCGAAACGGAAAAAATGTGAGAATAATAAAAATAATTTGAAAAAAAAAAAAACGAGTCAGGGAAAAAATTATTATAACATCAGTGGAAAGTATGGAGAGAAAATGAGAGAACCACGAAATCTGAAACTGAAAATGGGGTAAAACGCGAACGTAGAGAAGCAGTTTAATTTATTAGCTGGCGAAATGTATGATTATATTATATGGCTGGGCTTCCTGTCTCAAGGATCTTGGAATGAATTTTTCAATTAATATAATTTGGTTACCAAAAAATACAAAAATACACATAAAATACCGACCACTAAAAACTGGCCCCAATTTGATGATTTTTTTTTTGAATTGTAGATTGAATTTTCAGTCACGATGCTATGTGAGAGATTTTTATCCAGATTTGAATTTGAGCATATACGAGGTGCGACAATGAGAAGAAGTTTCTGTCCCGAAATTTGGAACACCCCTCCACAGCTATAGCAGCTATTGTCAACTGGAATCACATTGAACCCTGATCTTTTATGAGTATTTTGTTTTTTAATCACGACCTTATCTCTATTTTTGTTGCTGAAAGAAAAAAAACACAACAAATAAACATAAAAAGGTAAGTTTAATCAGAAAACTAACAAAAACATAGCTGATTTAAATAAAATTCGTCAACTCCACAAACAAATCAATTTAATATGCTTCAAACATCAAACCAAACATGTTTCGGGACTCGCTGTTCCCATCATCAGTGGTACATTAAATTCTTCAAAATTGAAATTCATCTCGAGACGGTTAATTGAATTACGTGATATAGACTCTGCAAGAATGAAAAGTCACGACATTAATACTTATCGGACATTAAATATTCTGAAACTCACCATTTGTGAAAACGGGATTTTTTTTATATATTTTTTATACATTAGATTAATTTGTGGTACATCACTTAATTTACTTAGTTATTATGAATAGAAAGCGGTTTAAGTGTCGAACAAATATGGTACACGATCATCTTTTTTCGTTTTCTCATACTAGATAAGTATATAAATCTTTAAACTTCGCTAATTAATTATATAATTTGAGAATAACTTTAGTAGAATCAGATTAGGTATGGATTGTTTAAAGAGAAAATGGCAAGCGACAACATTAACAAGTAGTGAGAGAATAGCTGTCGTTTCTCATGTCATAGAACATATAATTTCAATTTTGAATAATTTAATGTACCACTGATGATGGGAACAGCGAGTCCCGAAACATGTTTGGTTTGATGTTTGAAGCATATTAAATTGATTTGTTTGTGGAGTTGACGAATTTTATTTAAATCATCTGATTTACTCCTCGATATTATGGACTACTTTAGAAGAAAAACATAGCTGTTGCGCTCCACAGGGTGTTTCAAATTTCGGGAAAGAAACTAGGCTCAAATTCAAATCTGAAGACAAATTTCTGACATAGCATCGTTACTGAAAAATCAATCTTCAATTCACAAAAAAAATCATCAAAATCAAATGAGCGGTTCGCGAGGAAACCAACTTTGAAATTGGGGCCAGTTTTTAGTGGTCGTTATATTTTGCCGGTGAGTGTAGTATTGTAACAAAACAAAGACACACTGACAATAGAATTTACTTTTGTCCTCCACTGTATATATATTTGGATATGTTCTCTTATTTTTATAGTTTTATACCTAATATCTCTACAAGTATATTTTCGTAAACATTATACAACATCTGCAAGTAGTAAATTTATTATCTTGGGCTTTTAACAAATATTCCTTTTTTCTAATCGAGAATATTGAGTTTATGTTTATGAGTTAGTCTAAAGATAAAAGCATATATTAGAAAAGATAACCAGATGTTGTAAATACAGAGTGATCATTTAACATTCAAAATTCTCGAAATGTCTTCATGTAAATTAAATGTCGGACTTTTATTATTATATACAGAAGCTAGTAGTTGGAGGGTGTCACGGTTTCCCATATCAAATAATATATATAAAGGGCGCATAAAAACAATGGGTTTTTGTCCAGTCGCTGATTCGGGAGATTGAGAAGTCATTATAAAATTGTATTGTTTCTTGCTTTACAAATGGTAGTGACTGGTTAATCTTTTGAACGAACTCCAACATAAGATACCTAAGTATGACGGATTGTAAGCATGGTTTTCGGAAGGGGTTTTCAACGGCAACATGCATCACGGACTTTGTCCAATATATCCAAGACCGTACTGATGCGGGAGAATATGTTGTTGCCTTATTCTTTGACCTATCAAAGGCATTTGATACAGTTGATAAGCAGTTTGTGTCGACCAAGCTATCCTGTATGGGTGTGAGGGGAAACGTCAACTGGATCTTTTCATACTTGAATCAGCGTAGATTTCGTGTCAGGATAGACTCAGAGTTATCTGATTATGAGGACATTAATATCGGCACTCCTCAAGGAAGTGTCCTGGGCCCCCTTCTTTTCCTTTTATTTGTTAATGACTTGCTTCAGCGGCTTACCTTTGCAAGACCATTTATGTACGCGGATGATACCTCTTTAATCATAACGGACAGGGACCCTAAAATTCTTCAAGGAAAGATTTCATCTACATTAAGAGCTTTTGATTCGTGGTGCCATGATAACCGATTGATAGTTAACTATGATAAAACAGCTCTGCTTCAATTTAACAGATACAAATCATCACTAGACTTCGATGTACAGTTTGGAAGCAGCATCTTGCCCTGGTCACAGTCTGTGAAGATCTTGGGTGTGACTGTTGATGAGAAATTGACTTGGCTACATCACCTAGATGTCATATGTGGTAAGCTATCCCAACAGGCTTACTTAATTTATTCTCTGAGGGGTCATATGAATACTGCAGCCCTAATAACAATATATTATTCTCTTGTTTACTCTGCGATTTCATATAATATAGTATCCTGTGGTAATTATATTAATTTTCCTATTTTAAGTTGTTATTCATTTTCTTTATTAGTTTTAATTATTAAATTAATTGTTTTTAGCCCAAACTTTTGCGTTTTATTTCTAATAAAGTTTAGTTAAATTATTGACAAAAGGGTCTTTGAATTATTGTTTTCCTTCTGGATCTCTGCCGGTTACCCACTTTGTATTTAAGTGGGTGACCGGCAGAGATCCAGAATTATAAAAGGTGAGTAATTTTATATTACTTTAATACAGATTAATGGGGTTGATATTCTTTGTTAGTTCTTCTTTAATTAAAACTTGAATTACAAGCCGCTCGTAAAACTTGAATCGAACCAGTAACAATTAATATTTTGTTTACGCAACAAACTCATATGGAATTGTATCTAATTTTACAGCTGGAATTTTACCATTTACAATATGTGCGCCACGGGGCTGAGCTGGCTGTCTTTTTAAATTTACTTTAACATTTTATTCTTTAGCTTCTTTACGCAATTTTTCATTTTGTTTCACACGTTCCAAGAAGCCCTTTCTGCATTTTGAGTGGTTAACGTGTTCAATACGAATGTTGATTCTTTTTGGGATGATTTTCCCTCGGAGACGTTTGTTTACACTAACTCCTAATGTGTGAGCCGTTACGTTGAAGACGCGTCCAGTTTTACCGTGATAAGCTTTGTAGGGCATACCTTTTTGCACTCCACCATTACCTTTGATGTCGACGATATCTCCAATTTTATATACTTTCATATACGTTGAGAGTGGGATTACACCACGTTTTCTGAATTTCCTTGAGAATAAATCTCTGGTAGACCTACGGTACCCCTTTGTCATATTGTCTTAGAATCTTACGTCCTAATAGCAACAACAAACGTAAAATTTGAATAGCATATTGGGATTCATTTGGATTGAGCTATAAAATTAGTATTCTTTCTGAATGTACATAACACCCGCTAATTTCAGAATGGTTACAGTATATTGTGTACCTACTTTTCCTTGAACTAACCTTTTCTAGGAATTAAAAAATGTAAACCGAATAGAAGATTCAGTCAATTTTTTCCATATATTTACTGAAGCCGGCGCTGTATATTTATGTATCTGGTATCAAAACTTCAATTTAAAATCCAATCCTAGAAATTGCAGGATGCATGTAATGCTCCCGTATAAGAAAATTCAAATATTTTTTTGCAATCACCAAAGACCACGCCATAAACAGTCTCTTACATATTCGATATGATTTCTTTTCCTATATGGTAAATGCACAAAATCGAATAGGGTGCCAATTTGCCTGTGATGTCGAAAATAAGATGGCAGCGAATATTTATTTATGGAAATTTTTATCACTTGTACAAGGTTTACTATTCTCTGACAAAAAAATCCACAAACATTTTGTGTCAAATCGTTTTTTTTTATCATTTCTAGTTTTGTGTCCGGCTGTTTGTAAATTTACCAAAACCTGGGGATGGAAATCGGCAACTGTCTTGGTTTAGTTTGTACTGCTGAATGTGTTTTCTTGGTTTGTAATTCTAAGTTTTCTTTTTTGCCTGTACAGGGTAGTACACTTTTGATAGGAACCACCGATTTCTAGATATCTTGAACCGTTTAAAAGGTACAGTATGCAGTATTTCGAATAAATTTAAGAACTATGATTTTTTTTAATTTTTGAACCCTCTTTTAAACCTCTTGCCTACACTCAATGTTTCCCAAAATCTAATCAGCTCCTTGCGCAAGATAACTAGATGATTTAAGAAAAACACTAAGGAAGAAGGTAGCAAACGAGTCGACAATGCTTGAGGATCAAAGTCTTGAGGCAGCAGAGATTGTACTTCTTGAATGTGGTAGGGGTAAAGTTGCTGTCTTTTTAAAATCTGGTGTACTTCAAATTTCCCAATGTTTTCAACCTGTCGGACAAGAACTCTGGTGCTAATTGTTGGTGTCTCCTCGATGCTTGTTAAAATACTCTTGATATTCCAACATTATAAGATTAGCCAGAGCCGGCGAAGCATCAAACAAGAGCCAATACTTTTCAAAATATCTCAAAAACAAATGATTTGATCGAAATTTTATAAGAGTTAAAAAATAATCCAAAATACATAGTAACCTATAAAAACTTAGTTTAAAAGTCATTGGTGTACGTAATAAAAACTTGGGGGGTCAATGGGTACTGAACATCCCGTATTTTGGCTATTAAGAAATTGTTTTTTGTGTTGTTTTTTGGAAAGAAGTAGCTCTTTATGCTGAAGCAACACACTAAAGGGCTAAAATGAAAAATTAAATATTAAAACTCATATTATTTTTGCACATGGAATCTGTGGTTAACGGATTGACCTCCTTTTTCCGGACACCCTGTATATTACATATATGATAATGTAGAGCTAAAAAGTTCCCATATGATGCGCACTTTCTATTTAACACTGTAGGTATACCAATTCAATTAACAATTTTATTTTAGCTTTATTCTTGTATATATGTTGTGTTGTTGTGTATTTTCCTGTACGCAGAAAATCATACAGCAGGAAACAAAAGCTCGATAAAAAATTAAAAGCAATTGTTCCAAATGGTATCCACATGTTGTGCGTCATGATGATCACGTAATAGGAGTTTTTGCTGTTTGCCGTCAGGCTAAAGTTTCTCAACGTGTTTCGGAAGTTTTTTGTTTGTTCTGAATTTTTTACCATGTTTCAACAAAACTTAGAGTTTCTTGTTGCTTTATTCAGTATTTTCTTCTACTCTAGCAGCAACTGTTAATAGTGATCTTTTAATAATGTTGAACAAGTGAATAAAAAAGGAGCTGATAAAATAAGTGTTTGTGTTGGATTGGGTTGGGTTGGTCGCATTAAGTTTCGATATGAAAAAATGATGACAATAAAACAGCCTAAAACTGATTGTTTTTGAAAAAAAATTTCTTTGTCCGGTTTATACTGCGGGACAGTCTAGTTTAAATCCAAAAGCAGAGAGAATAAGCTCAAGTAATTTCCTTTGTACATGTCTAGATGTGATAGATCTGTTATTACCTTACATAAAGATATATATATGTGTATACCATGCATGTGAGTGAATATTTATGTTGCATATTACACGTTGTATATGGCGACGAGGCGAATATCGCGTAAGGCTTACGCTTCATTTATCATATCTCGCTATACCCATATGAGATGGGATGGATCCAAAACTTACGCACCAGTTGATACTCATCGAGTGGCTATAAATTTTGGTACAACATATAAATAACAAGAATGGGTCCATACTATACGAGGGCAGTAATTATATTTTGAGTCTAACAATACGGGTATTCTATATATTTAAAATAACAAAATTGACTTCCGCTACAACCGGAATTCATTGAATTTGGTCAGCTCTCCAGTTCAATGTTTGGTTTCTAATATATCAAAACATTAATTCATTCAATAAGTCCAATTTTGACAAAAGTCGATTTTATTATTCAACATAGTTGACTGTGAGCTCACGCGGCACAGAGCTTTAGCATACCCAAATGTTCGTGTAAAATGGTAAAAACACTACCATCTGATATCTCTACGATGTCAGCTAGCTCGTGCACCTTCAATTTGCGATCGTTTATAACCAATTTGTGAATTTTTTTGACGTTTTCTGGATTAACAGCCTTGTAACAAGACATCACGCCACTGGTATTATGTATACTAGTTGGGTGATTTTATAGATATTTTCTCTTAGTTTGGGAAATATAATATCTTGGTGAATATTATTTTAAGTAGATTGTTAACAAATGTTCCTTAACTCTCCTTTTAGTCATAAAATTTAAGGGTCTATTTTCTATCTATCTTATCGTTTATTGATATGGGTTTTACGAAACGCAATAAAGACATCTGCAAGTAGGTACATAAATTTAAAAAAATATTTTTTTTATTTATTTATTTATTTGTAAAACAGATACAGGCGTACACCGAATTACACTGTTTTGTGTAAGTATAAGTTTTTCTTGTTTTTGTTATTGGGATAGCAAAGTTTATTGATGCCAATGTTCTGGAGTCATAGGCCATATTATGAATTATTTTAAACAAATACAATGTACTTGACAATATTCTTCTGTTAAATAGAGAAATTAGATTGTAATTGCTGAGGTTTGTCTGGTAGTTTGAGGTATGGTCTTTTTGGAGAGTAAAATCAGATAGACGAATAATTTTTTTCTGTATTTTTTCTATCATTACTATATATTTTGTAGGTATATAGGTACCTACTTCTCATGTATGTTAAGTGTTTTGGAAAGACAATCGAGTTTAGATTCGTTTTAGCCTTGGTAGAGTCTAGATGTGATTTCTAATTGTATAAAGTTTCTTAATAATAATCGAAGTTTAAGTTCAGTAAGTTCTTTGTTAATTCTTTTAATTGAAGGTCTTTTTGTTTCCAATCAATTTTTATAAAGATTAAAGTTGTTTATTTTAGTAATTGAAATAAATTCAGTTTTCAATTGTAATTAAAGTTTCGTATAGGAATTAATATAATTATTCGTAATTATATTAATTTACCGATTTTAAGTTATACATTAAAGCGGGTTTAGCCAACTAATAATGCATAATGCATAATTTTAGTGCATAATGGATAATTTTTAAAACATGACACTTACATGTACCTGTTTATACAACGAATAGTGTATAATTCATAATTTTCGTTGATAATGCATAATGCATAAGGTTGGGAACTTTCAACTTTATGCATTAAATTATGCAAAAAATATCAATACGCATGCGCCGCATGCCTTACATAACCTCAATTTACGAAATAAACTAAATAATAATTGAAAATGTGATAATTAAGAGAATTTGAAAGCTATCAAAACAAAAATAAGTCCAACACAAAAAGTAATAGCATTGTCTTTAAATACAATGGTAATAGGTTAACCTGCTGTCTAGTCAATTGTTACTTTTCGCTTTATGAATAAAAGTTATGAGTTGTATAAACACCTATATTTTGTTGTGTATTATCGATTATGCACTATCTATTAAGCATTTTTTTTTATCCATTATGCACTATCCATTATTAGTTGGCTAATCCCGCCTTTAATGTATAAGATTTTCTTCTAAATTTTTATTATCGTTTAATTGTTTTATCCTTTTTTTTTATTTATACATATTTATTTCTTTGTTGTTATTCATTTTCTTTATTAGTTTTAAATTAGTTGTTCAGTGCAAACTTTTGCGTTTTATTTCTAATAAAGTTTTCGTTATGTTGTTGACAGATAGGTCATTTAATTAATAGTTTTTCTTTTAAATAATAAGTGGATGACCGACAGAGATCCAGAATTATAAAAGGTGAGTAATTTTACATTACTTTAATACAGATTAATAAAGTTTATATTCTTTGGTTGTTCTTCTTTAATTAAAACTAGAACTACATGCCGCTTGAAAAACTTGAATCGAACCCGTAACAATTTGAATAGCATATTGGGATTCATTCTGGACTGAGCTATAAAATTAGTATTCTTTCTGAATGTAAATAATACCCGCTAATTCAAAATAGTGCGCTCTGCATCATTTGTGCTGGTACGACCACGTTTCCACTGTATGTTGTATGTTTTTTCAACAAAAAGCAATGCTTTATCAAAACTCGAAATTCACTTCCATAACAAACAAAAATCATATTGAAAAAATTCTAGTAACGCCATCTATATGGCTTTTTTGAATGGTAAATACATTGTTAACCCGAGGTTAACTCCAAAATTTGTAGTGCTTGAATTTGAAAGTAATTTTTATTTATATGGAAAAATCGAAGGACCAGCTCCAACATGCGGACATAATAGGTATGTGCGATACCTGTGTATGCCGATGATACGATTAATATCAATTGCCGCCACGGGGCTTCGATTATCCGTACCGAAATTACGATGGTCACCGCTCGCACATTCTACACTATCGATGTCGGCCGCAAGGGTTAATCCAGATATTCAGCGGGTCGAAATGGATAGATAGCCGACTTGTGTAAGCTGTTTGTCAAGCTCGATGTTATTCAAACGTTTTACAGGACATTATTATTATAATCCACGGAAATTTATTCAGACCGAGGGAAATTGTCTACATTGCAGGATGAAAAATGAAAATAAAAATGTCCTAGAGAATATACAGGGCATTGTTTTCACCAATCCTCTGCAACAATTTTGGTTGACTCTATTGTGCAGATTTGACTTGTTTAAAGAGCCATTAGGGATGGAAATCGGCAACTGTCGCTAAACGATACAATGAAGAATCTCTTCATAATCAAATTAAAGTAGTTTCTCTATTAAATACCTTGGTTCTTGATCGTAAAAGAGACTGAAGAAAACAACCAAAATGCATACGTCGGCGTTCTTTCATTTTTAACAATTCCAACTGTTTTATCATTGGCGATACGAGATCACTACGCCTTAGACCATAAATGAACCTCACACAGGAATTCTGCAACCTTTGAATTCTTTGAGTAGTATTATAATCCAGACACGGACCATAAACTATATCGCCATAGCCAAAATGGGACAAAACCAAACTGTTGCATAACATTTTTCTCAAGGTCAATATTAAGATGCGTCAATTCGCTTACAGACGTTCCAAAACACAATAGGCCATTCTTATCTTTTGTACAACGTGCTGTTTAAAACGAAGATCCTCGCCGATATACAGACCCAAACTTTTCTGCCACACAACTCTTGTCAAAGGAGAATTTCCAGCAATGCATCAGCGAAAGCCAGCTTCAAATTCGTAGGCCCAAAGAGCATATACCAGCTTCAATGCATGAGTCTCAGAGAATGCCGATCAAGCTCCCGAATCAATATTTGATTGTCACGCTCCAAGTTAGACATCTTAGAAGAAATATAAATCTGCCTATAGCTATGCACATCTGTGTCCTGCAAAACACGCGCAAGATCTGCAACATACAAAATAAAAAACATCGGTCCAAGGATAGACCCCTGGGGAACACCTCTGAGAATTAACTCAGTTTCAGAAAACTCTCGGAAATATTTAACTTTCTGCTTTCGGTCACTTAAGTAGCTTTTTATAAGATTGATTCACGTATCGTGAAATCCATAATAAAACAGCTTAGTAAGTCGTGGTTAAGAGTATCAAAAGCTTTGCTGTAGTCAAGCATAACCAAAGTTGTAAGGTCAGATTTAAACAACACCACTCTGCCACTGGATGAACCAATATTACTCGACATTCCAAGAGGGGCGGCAAAAATTGCCGGGAAGTACTCAGTTTCCACCAATTGCGACTTGAACACCCGCATTGCGACAAAACGTGCGAGGGTCCACGCACCAATTAGGTTGCTAAACACCGATTTCATCAGAACGATAAATGAATATAGTATATTATGCAGCAAAACTATAAAGATGCTCGTAAGTTGGAACGAATAGATTTTTGAAATGTTTAGCCAAAACAATAGGACGTCCATTAATGGAAAGGCAACTGCATAGTAAAGAAACACCCAGAGAACTAAAATAGTCTTTGGAATAAGTACTAAACAACCTTACTGTAACAGAAGAAATCCCAACGCAAGACTAGCGCGTGCACAATAGACGTTTATGTCATATTTGTGCATCAAAAATAAAAAGAAATTATGGGAGCAATTATCAAAAGTGACGTATCGCTTTACAATGATATATAACTCAACCCCTACTGATATATGAAAATTCAGCTTAAGCGATTTCAACCAAAATCTAATAGCGCGTTCACAATAATACTTTCCCTGTGCGGGAAAATAAAAAAAGAGGTTGCCGCTACGAAACGCGCAGGATAAACTTAAGCTTTACATTGTTGCCACGTGCAATACAAAATTATGAAATAAAACATAGAAAATACATAAACTAAACCAAACAAAACGATAACACTCACTTTATTTGGATTTAACGGTAGGTCTCTGTGAGACCACACTATAGCGGTTAAAGGTTTTACCCATATGAGAAAGTAATATTCGACCAGGTCTAAATAAATAATGAAATGAATCCCTACGTAGCTGGGTATGTACATTAAAATAGATCTACTTTTATCATTGTTTATGTGTTCTAATTTTCCCGCTGTTTGTACCATATTCTGTCCACAACAAATTCCAAACAATTGTTTTTATTTTCTCCACATTTGTTTTTTTTATGTTTGGTCTATGTGCTCCATTTGTCCGAGTGTTGTTTTTCGTTTTTAAATAAAACTCCGCATTGCAGCGAAAGCAATACACCCACAGATTTGCTCTGGGGCATTTCTCTTTTTTTATTATTATTTTATTTTGTAGTTTATTTTTTTTACTTTTAGCGCATACAGATTGTCCAAATCATGCAAGTATCCATGTCTATTCAAAAAGGCCATAGGATGATACTTTGGGTCGACAAAGTTAATACACAAAATATACAGGGTGTTCCATCAAAAGTTATGGCCATTATTTCGGTTGGTAAAACGTTTTTTCTTGCGTCACGCGGTATTTTCTACAAAAAAAAATCCATTGCCAAAACACCAAAAGCGAAGGTACATAAGTACATATATAGCAATAAAAAAAATCTATGATGACGATGATAATGATATTATCTAGCAGTTCAGCATATTGAATGTTAAAATTCAATTTTTACCGTTTGAAAATTCGCATGTCATTTTTCACCTTTAGGCATGTACCTACCTACTCTATGTGTGTGTCTGCTGTAATAATAAATTGAATTCTCTGCTTATGAAAATAAATGATTTTTCCAAAGCAGGACACGTTGGTACATATATGACAGAATTTTATACTGGTATAGTAATTTTTTTAATAATACCCTTGTAATTAATCATAATTCCTCTAGTAGCAAGGGGTGATCATTAATTTGAACTATGGTAGTAGACATTTTCAGGGGTAAAACCATCGCGTACGTGCTTAAAAACTACCGAAAACAAAACAAAGGCAGCCGCAGCTAGAGCAACTTATTTTTATATTTTAATTTCCAAAATTCGGACAAAATGTATGTATAAGGATTTTTTTCTTGGGTAATTTAGGTTCAGAAAATTACTCGTGACCCACCCCATTTAGGGGATAATTACAGACCTGTGTCAATTCTGTCTAATTTCTCTGAAGTTTTTGAAATTGGGACTTGCTTCGGAGCAGCATGGTTTTATCTCTGGTCACACTTGGTTTTATTATGCCACCCTCCAAAAGATATCTAACCGGTTTACCTAAATTCGCGCGGCATACAACGCATGAATAAACTACCCCTAACTCATCTCTTACCACAATAATAATTGTGATGCCAAAATTCAATCTATAAATTACATAATATTTGGATTAGCATAATGACAGATATCTAATTCTATTTATGTATGTATCCATATCGGTATGTTGTGGATTTTGGTTGGAGCGTGATGCATAATTATTGTCTGTTCCTTTGTCCAAGATATGGATTTTGTTAATTAGAGTATTGATGATCAACAGTGATGGACAGAGACTGATTTGCTATTTGAAACTCGAGTCGATATGAGTTACACAAAAGTTTTGTTATTGAAAAAGCAATATTAGTTTTGCAGAAGGGTATCGTTTTCATTCAGCTCAGTTTACAGGGGCTTTAAGTCATCATTGTTGCATCTAATTCATTCAATTTTGCCGTAGCATATGCTCTTTTAGATTTTGCTTTGAAATTTAAAATATCTACAGGTATTTTCAGTAGTAATGCCCCTAGGGTCTTGATAATACCGAGATAATTTTGTCATAGAGAATGCCGAAAGCGTGTTGCTTGATAATAGCCCAAGGCCGCAGGTCGAGGGCTTCTCTATGACGATGATTCTCTATGACAAAATTTTGAGTATTGATCAAGGCCCGAAGAGTATTCGATAAGATAATTTTTTTACTTTGTAGATATCAAAAATTTGATTGTCAATATGACGTTTAATAATTTTCAATGCAAAATGTATTAGTTTTAATCAAACAAATATTATTCATTTTTATTTAAAACTACAGTTGTGAAAAGTACAATTGGTAAATGTTAAATTGGAAGAAGAGTTTGCTGAAGTTGACGGATTGTTAATTTCCACTGTTGAAGAAATTCCTCGCATGGTCTTGGTTATTTCACTATGGCGTTCTTGGTTAATATTCAAGTACGGTTTAATTGAATTAGAGCTGCTATGTCCTGTTATTTTTATTAATTGCTGTTCAGGAATTTCTTTATTTGCCAAATGGCTAACTGCAGTTGATCTGTTCGAATGATTGGATATCTTTTTACACTTAGTGTACAAACCAATAGCTTGCGCGGATTGTTTGGTCCACATATTAATTGTGTTCTTGCCTACCGGTATATTGTCAAACTATGTGTCACTTTCGGATTTCCAGAAACGATTTGGTCTCAAGAATAGGCGACTGGAAGTAATATTTTTCCCCCTTTTGGACAATAATTTATGGAATAACCGAACAGGGCATGCACTTTCGTTTGCAATATTTGGAACAAGCCACTTACTATTTGAACAACTTTTCGATCCTCCTTGGCATGTTTTACTGAATATTGGATTGTATTCAATTCTGTTGGTTGGCGTTCCATCATTATTTTTCTCAATCGTGAAATAATTTATAAAGCAATCAGCTGGTCAATTACACAAGATAACAACCTGACAGAGGAAATTAAAGTCCGAATTCACAGTGGAAACAAATGTCTCTATGCGCTAAAGTCAGTACTAGCATCGAAGAACATCTCGCGAAGAACAAAAATTACAGTTTATAAGACCATTATACGACCGACTGTTATGTATGCTAGCGAAACCTGGACCCTGACCAAAGACAACGAACGAAAATTGAGAATCTTTGAGAGGAAGGTTCTGCGCAAGATTTTTGGACCACTGCGAAGCCCAGAAACACAACAGTACCGAATAAGAACCAACCAAGAAATAGCAGAATTATACAAAGATCCAGATATTGTGAAGAAGATAAAGACAAGAAGACTGCAATGGGCGGGTCACGTACAAAGACAGCCTGACACACGGATGATAAAATTGGCTTGGGAGGGAGTACCAGTGGGACGAAGACCTTTGGGGCGCCCCCGAATGAGATGGCGGGACAACATCAAAACGGACCTAAGGACCATTGGGATAGAGTACGACCCAGCATTGATGGAAGATCGACAACAATGGAGGCGAATAGTACAGTCGGCCAAGACCCACCCCGGGTTGTAGAACCATGGAGTAAGTAATCAGCTGGTTCACCACCTCGCCCAGTTAACTCAACAGCTACAATATGGTAATTTTTTTTGTAAATCTTCTGGTGTACATTCATCCCATAATCCAATGATTCTAGCCAAATCACTTGAACTCAAATTTGATGAACTGCATTTTCGTTTGTTTGGATCCTGCTGTAATCTTTTACGTTTTGCATCTCGCGCATTTTTTAATATCACACTGGTAAACGGGTCGAATACAATTTTGAAGTCATTGAAGTATTTTTCCTGTAGTAGCCTACTCGTAGTATTCCAAATTGTTTTTACAGTTGCTTCTTTATATTTTCTCATATTTACCGCATAATCTTTCAATATATTAGCCAAATTATGGAAACTCGTCTCAGCATTCAGTTCGTATTCTCTGGTCGCACAAAACTCGAGAAATATTTTCCATACATATTTTTTTGATTTGATTGTATTTTTTGGTATATTATTAGATATATCATTAATTGCATCGTTAGATGCAATACCAAATCTTCGCGACATTTTTAACCAGTTGTCAGTTTGACGTTTAATTAATTTTTAATAAAAAAAAACACCAAACTGAAAACACCACATGTAGGGTATTATCGCTGTAATCCAGAGGTGATTGGATGAAATTTGACACATGACTTAAAATTAAGTAATTTGATTGGTTACTATATTTAGTAAAAAATTATCAGCATGATACTAAAATGCTGAATTTCGTGGACTTACATAAGTTGACATGCTGTATGGATTTTTTCTTCGCCTATTTTTTTCAATATAAACCAATCCTTCAGGTTTACCATGAATTTCCAAAATATATCACTTTGTTTATAACATTATCTTGTTCGTTCATGTATTCTGACAGACTAGACTTATTACAATTATGAATCACCGGCTGAACTTCTTTACCTGAGACATCGAAAACATTACTTTTCACTTTTCATCTTAAAAATCATATTTTTAGACATATGAATAAACATCTCAACAGGAATTTAATCCAACCATGTATAACATTGTTGATAGGAAAAACATTTCGCCATCCCTTTCATGGATAATTTGTCGTATAAAATACAGTCATACTTTCAATCTAAGTATGAAATAAGCATATCCTTCAAGACTATACAAAACTTAGGCTCCTTTTTGGTAAACTCAAAAGATGTCATTCCCTTAACAAGCAAATCAGGAGTTTATTGCCTGTCATGTTCGCAGCCAACATGCACAGCCAAATACATAGGCCAGTCGGGACGGAAAATAAGCATACGTGTAAAAGAACACACAAACATCATAAACCGTTCTAGAAATAACAACCCGAACTTGACTAGTACCTATGATACCAGCTCCTCTTTTGCCAATCACATACTGGACCACAATCATATTTTTGATGCTGATTTGGCCTTAAAGATCCTCCATGTTTGTGATAAGGGAATTAAGTTGAACCTGTTGGAGATGTTGGAAATTTATAAAACTGTCAAAAACGGAAATGTCGTGTGTTTGAATGATCAACTAAAATTCGAACCATTCACTTTTTTTGAGGCTTTACTACATCTAAAATAGACTAAACTCTCTGTCAACTTTCCTGATTTCTGACTGTTGATGCTTGACGGTTAGGTTTGGGTCGATCATTGTTCTATATAACCTGGCATTATTATACTTTGTTTCATCTCTGTTTTTGTTTGTGACTTGACTTGTATTCTAATATTTTATGAATAGACAATAGTGTTTAGTATGTCCCATTTCTTTATGTTTGTCATCTATATATTATTAGTAGTATCACTTAATCGTTTTTTGATTTTATTTATATAGATATACCACCTAAATGTATGCTTTGCCTTCCTTAATTAACTTCCAACACAGTCTGTCAAGGGCCTTGCCCATATGTTTGTTTTTTACAATGTTTAATACTTGAGATTTAAATTTAAGCTTTGTATATTGTTTGGTTACTGTTTCTATTTTATAAGACCATAGTTATGTATGTTTAAGAATTTATGTTGCTGCCTTTTAGGTTGATGATGGAGCGGGGCTCCGAAACATGTCCCCTTTTATAAAGGAATCTTAAAAAAAATTTTATTAGTGGAGACGATGTATTTATTTTTATTGTAATCATATTATTAGCTACTTAATGCAGAATAATCCCTATAAAAATGTCAGTAATAAACTGCTGTATCTGTTCCCCTTCTAGCCGTCCGACTGTCGCTTTACGAAAGCTCGTAATTTTTAGTATTCGCCTTAATTACATACTTAATTTTAAATCATTTTAACCCTGATCAATTCATAGCTAATTTGATAACATTTAAGTAAGCTCACCTGGAACGAGCCGAGGTCCATTAATCGTTGACAGACTACCTCCACTACCGTATTTCACATGCAAAGGATCCGCATTACTCGATACAACAGCAATTTCATCCAATTCGTGTTGATCTAATGGTGTTGAACCGCCACCACTATCGATACCCCGACTACTACTGCCTCCTCCACTAAAGTTGTGTCCCACCAGACGTCCGGCCGAGCTGTCCTGCGACTGTTTACGGCCACGCCAGCTCAAGACCAGCCGTTTGGCGGTTGACATCACACCTGAAACAGAATGGCCATTTTACTAATGGCAGGACGCATTTCATACTCCCAGGAAGTGATCTTACTGTCTCTATTCCCACGAGAGCAAATTCCAAAAAGATTTGTAACCATTTGAAGATTCGTTGTTGATCTGTTAGGTTAAATTCCTTTTGGAATTTGCACTCGTGACATGGATGCAAGCCAAGTTACTCTGCTTACCATGCTCTAGGGCGCCCCAGGGTATCGTGGGCCCTTTAGCGTACCCTTCCACTTTAGCAAACCCAATGGGTCCTGCACTAACTTGAATTCCGACACGACTTCTTGACTAAATCTTCTTCTGCTTCCCCGTATCCGTATTGTTAACGACATATTAAAAATATTGCAGGAAGATGCAGGATGCAGACGGCAAACAGAACGTGTAAGCTACGGCTAAATTGCAGATGATGAGTTGATTTATCTGTAAAGAACAATATAAATCAGCAATAATACCTAGTTGTTCTTAAGCAAATATATAACATAACATTAAAAAAAATACGCGTGCAGCACAGTACACGTGAAGAGAGAGAGAGAGAGAGAGACCATTTTTCTGTTATATTTGGGATTTTTTTTTTTTCGTTTTTGACCCTTGTCTACACTATTTTCGAAAATAATAACAACGAACTAAAAGTCAATATCTTCAACCAAGCCACCATAGTTTCTAATGCATTTTTCATAAATTTTTAATGACACACACTGTATGAATTTTTATCAAAATTAGAACTTCAGTATTTTGGATGACAAAGACTCGAGTAAATTTATCAGATTTGAAATAAATTATGTCCTAAAGGTAGTTTACTCTTGAACGAAAAAAAATTAAACCCCATGAAAATGTACGCCAATGAGGTACCTCACTTTTTACCTTGATGAAAATGTGTATCTTATAACCGTACACCGTCCTACTAAAAATAATAAAAACAGCTCAAAAAATAACAGAGTTATTGGCTTGTATCCATCTTAAGTGCGACATCCTGTATATATTACATACAGGGTGAGTTATTAGTGCGTCGAAGTTCGATATTACCTCAAAGACCAAAAATTTCACGCAAAACTAAGCAGCCAGTGTGTAGGCAGTCATAAAGTACGTATTTTCAAATTATTGATATTTATACAGGGTGGCTCATCTCATCAGGGTGAACCAAACTTACGTTTTTCTAAATGGAAAGCCCTATTTATTATTCCACAATTTCATTGGCTTCGACTTGACATTAATCATACTAAAATTTTAGAAAATTATACAGAGTGGCGCAAAAGTTACCACTAGTATTATATGCAAAACATGGCGAATTCTAAGGCTTCTGTACTGGAACTGAAATAATTTAAACTCTGCTTCTTACGGGCATAGCTTTTTGATAGTTATCAACTTTTAGAAAAAGATAATTGTTAGTATATAGTGCAAAACCTGTATACAGGGTGAGTCCAAACTCAAATTTGCGTTTTACTCGAATTTTCCAAATGAGACACCCTGTATATAATATCAAAAACTGAAAGGAAAATTGATAAGCTTTGATTCTTATATAGCCTTTCGTCGAAACCAATGAAATTGTGGAATAATAAATAGCCCTTTCCATTTAAAAAAACGTAAGTTTGGTTCACCCTGATGAGATGAGCCACCCTGTACAAATATCAATAATTTTAAAATATGTACTTTATGACTGCCTAGAGAAATGAAGATCTTACAAAGAGATATGCGGAATCCATCAATAAATACGTGAAAAGTATTAATCAAACTAATGATATTGAAGACATTGTTATTGGAATAAAAGAGTCCATAAAAGCATCAAACGAAGAAATCAAATCGAAAATAAGAAAAGGGAAAAAGAAAGAATGGATGACGATAGAGATATTGGATCTGATGGAAGGTCGCAGGAAATATAAAATCCAGGGAAATCAAGAGAAATATAAGGATACTCACAAGGAAATAAGAAGGAAGATCAAAGAAGCAAAGGAACTATGGATGGAAGAAAGATGTATTGAAATAGAACAGTTACAAACAAGAGGTGATTCATTTGGATTGCACAAAAAAGTAAAAGAAATATCACATATATACAGAAAACAACACAAAAGTCGAATACGCAATGATCAAAATGAGTATATAACATCAGAAGAAGAACTAACAACGACATTGAAAAAATACGCGGAAAACCTTTTCAATGATATAAGACCACAGCAGCCAGTGCATACGCTGCACTCTGATAATTTATCGGGGCCCTCTTTCATTAAAAGCGAAGTGATATATGCCATCAAGTCAACCAGATGTACAAAGCCCCAGGACTAGATGACATCACCGTAGAAGCAATTAAGTTGTTAGAGGAGGAAAATGTAGAAATGCTAGTGAATTTGTTCAATCGCATATATGACACTGGCCACATTCCATCTGATTGGCTTCGATCAACGTTCGTAATGATCCCAAAGACGACCAACGCCACGAAATGTAAAGACCATCGCCTTATCAGCCTAATGAGTCATCTGCTGAAGGTATTCCTTCGTATTCTACACTCTAGAATGTTCAATAAACTAGAAGATCTAAGCGGAGACACACAGTTTGGTTTTAAAAGCAGAATGGGGACTCGTTAAGCCGTTTTCTGCCTGAATACTTTAGTACAAAACAGCTTAGACCAACGAATAGACGTATATATCCTGTTTATTGATTACGAGAAGGCCTTCGACAATGTTAGACATGACACCTTGTTGAAACTTCTGCACAATGCCAATATTGACGCAAAAGATATCAGAATCATCCAAAATCTATACTGGAATCAAAAAGCCTGTGTAAGATTTGAGAAATCACTAACAACAGACGAATTTAAAGTTCTAAAGGGGGTTTGACAAGGGTGCATACTGTCACCAATACTGTTTAACTTATACGTCGAAAATATATTTTCTGAGGCGCTGGAAGACTTAGAGTGTGGGATTAAAGTAAATGGTATACCAATTAACAACATACGGTATGCAGACGACATCGTAATCATTGCTGACAGTGAAGAGGACTTACAACTAATGCTGGAGCAGATAAATACAGTTGGAAAGGGGAATGGTCTCAAAATAAACATACAAAAGACAAAGTACATGATAGTAAGCAGAAACCCTCCTCAAAATGCTGTGTTAAACTTGGAAGACCAACCTATTGAACGAGTGCAAAACTTTAAATACCTTGGAACCAACATAAATGAACAATGGAATCCCGAACAGGAAATTTGCTGTCGCATACAACAAGCGAGGCAAGCTTTCACAAGCCTAAGACCCTTTCTTTGCAACCTGACATTGTCCCTCAAATTAAGATGCAGAATGGTGCAGTGTTATGTCTGGTCCATCCTGTTATATGGAATGGAAACATGGACCCTGAAGATCCGGTCGATAAACAAGCTTGAGGCTTTTGAAATGTGGTGTCTAAGAAGGATGCTACGTATATCGTGGGTAGACCGAGTTAGAAATGAAGACGTTCTTAGAAGGGCGGGATGCGAAAGAGAACTTTTCAACATAATCAAGAAGCGGAAAATTGGATACCTGGGCCACATACTACGAGGAGAGAAGTACAAAATACCACAGATAATTCTCCAAGGAAAAATTGAAGGGAAGAGAGGAGTAGGACGTAAACAGATGTCCTGGTTGAGAAACATCAAGAACTGGACAGGCATTAGCAATACGGGCGAGCTCTGTCGCGCTGCGGAAGCAAGGACCCTTATTATGATGAGATAGTCGCCAACGCACTAGAAGTGTACGGCATTTTAAGAAGAAGATGACTGCCTATACACTGGGTGCTTAGTTTTGCGTGAAATTTTTGGTCTTTGAGGTAATATCGAACTTCGACGCACTAATAACTCACCCTGTATATGATGTGGAGAGCTAAAAATAGTGTAAACACAAAACGCTAGTAGGAGACCATTTATCCTTCTGCAGCATCACCCAAAATTCCCAACAGCAAAATAGAGTTACTAGGAGACATTTTAGAGTTCTAGTTAGTTATCAGTAATTTTCATGATTTGTCTGATTATAATCTACAAATATTAAAAAGTTACGACTCTAAGGGAAACAGAAAAGGCAAAAATCAGCTCAAATAAGTACATCGATCTCTCCAGTTTCCACCAACAACAACCCAACAAACGGTTTCTTGACACCGAAACCCTCTTATACTGTCTCCATCGCACTTCATTTCATTCTCTCTCCCAGCTTCACAGTCTGTGTATGAAAACGTCGTCGTCATCGTCGTATAGTCGTCGTCTCCGGGGGTATTTTGTGAGACCAGTCGCCCGAGGAATAGTAATAAGGAACGCGACATTGTTCGAGCATAAAGCAATTCTAAACTGGGAAACTATAAACAAGCTATACGGGAAGTTTTAGATTCTACGCTTGAAGGCCAAACATTAAGACCGGTTAAAAATCCTAGGGATTAATCCTTATAAAATCGGATAGTGCTGTCTTTGTCGTCGAAAATCTGCAGAAAAAGGATCGCTATATATGTGACTTAACTTAAACAATGACAACTTCTAAATTTACTACAACTATATGGAATAACCATTTTATAACACTACAATATACAACATGTTGATAGAAATTGATCTTAAACATGAAAATAATGCCGAAAACTTTTAGACTATTAATGTAAACAAAGAAAATAATAATAAACTATTTGACACAAGCAATTTGTCTGTCGTGTTAGTAAAAACATATTACCAAAACCAAATTATGGCGTGAAACTAGAGGTGCAACTATATTGGAATTTGTCGATTTTTTTTGAAAACCATTTTCATGACTATATTCTTAGAAAAACATATGGGACAAGCAATTTCGTATATTTTTAGTCACAATCGTATCAAAGAATAACGTACACAATTCGAGTTGAGTTTTTCTGATCCAAAAATCTCATCTGCTTTATTGAACCACATCATAATAAGTTAGAGACACATGGTAGTCCTAAAAATGGAAACCTAACAAATCAACGAATTTCAAAATAGAGAGATATGGTAGAATAATAACTGCAACCAACGAATTTCAAAATAGAGACATGGTAATCCTAAATATAACGTACACCACTATTAAGGTTAACGTTAACTATGCGCTAAGGATTTATCAGATTATAAAAACATTAATTAATAAGCAGCATGTACAGGGTGATACAAAAAAGAACATTAATTAGCCCACATTTAAGAAATTTTAAATGTATAGAAATTTCTAGCATACACTTTAAATTTATATACGGGGTGAGTCAAAAATGTATTTCATTATTTTGTTAAGGACAAAAAAGGAATATTTTGAATAATTTTTTGATTTTTGTGGATCTCAATTCAAGATTTCTTTGAAAGTGAAACTATAAGCTCCTAGATGTTGTCTATGGGGTAACTCAAACATGTTTCTATTTATCTTTCAAGACTCTTATTATTAATATAATATTAATGAATTTTTTAGTCAAATAAATGACTTTTGTCATAGATAAAACTCCCACAAAACGACTGGGAAATCCCGCAAGGGATTTCTTGTATTTCTTAATAAAAGGTACATTTTCAACTATATTGTCGCAGTTGTTAAACATGTTTCCGTACGCAATAGCAGGTCGTTCAATATGGATGAGTAAGATAAAATAAAGTAGAACTGGGCCGGCCACGTAGCTAGAAAAACTGACGGAAGATGGTCTAAAAAACTATTGGAGTGGCGCCCGAGGCACGAAGCTCATCGTAGTAGAGAGCGCCCCCCCACACGATGGACCGATGACATCAAAAGAATCTGTGGTAATTGGATACAAATGGCTCAAGATAGAGCAGAGTGGCAAAATAAACGAGAGGCTTATGTTCAGCAGTGGACTACTATAGCTGAGTGATGATGATGATGATGAAGAAAAAATCAAAATTTAGACAAACTTCCAACTTTTCGATAAAACTTTTATAGTACTTGGAATGTACTTGGAGATGGATTCCAAGTCACCATTGATCCTACCAGCAGCAATGTCATACCTACTGGGAAGGGTCGAAGTGGTATAGTAGAGTTGGGTGTCATCCGCAAAAAACTGCGCTTCACAGTTCTTCATGACATCAGGCAGGTCAAATGTATAGAGTAAGAACAAAAGCGAGCCAAGGAGCGAGCCCTGAAGCACTCCCGACTGTATAGGCAACAATGAAGATACCTGCGAACCAAACACAACCCGCTGATGGCGATCACCTAAATAGGATGCAAAAACATCTGCTCAAACCCAACATAATGACACTTTGCTTAGCAAATCATCTTTAAACATTGAACTATGTCTCTTCCTAGTCGGTAGCTTGTTTTCAAGCATCGTGATTTCGTGAATTCTCCTGTACTGTCAGAACTATATATGTTTCGTTCTATATCAAATAAAAATTTCATACATTTCTCTCAATTTTATGTGTTCTTTTTAAACAAAAAACCGAAAGTTTTAAATAGTAACAACCTGCCTCGTCTACAATAAGTGTCAGCTAAAATTATATCAGAGGCATTAAAAAAACATTAAGTGCCTACGCTTCCTTAATTACATTTAAAACTTCCAACTTCCAATAATGACTCTCTTTAACTCGTCCAAGATTTTTTCTTCTTCTAATTCTTTGAAATTAAAAACACAAGAACAACAACAACATGTTTCTCGAGTTTTTTTTTTCAATAAAAAAAAAATCAATTTAGTAGTAGCCAATAAATACACACTCGACTTGTAGGCATATATACTGCTCGGAAGTCACCTCAATCTCTGTACCATACTCTAAAACAGTGGTCGCCAACCCGTCGACCGCGAGCCCCTGGTAGCTCGCGAAGAGAATTCTGGTAGCTCGCGAAGAGATTTCTGATACGTAGCTCCCAACATATCTATTTACATGCCAAACGACATGCGGGGGATAGTTAAGTTAAGGATAGTTTCTTAGGTCTTGATTAGGTCCTGTATGATAGCGTCCTATACCAAACCAAGGCCCCAAAAAATTTAAATATGTTTTCCTAATAATGGGGTCGTGAAATTTACGCAGGACAATGATATTATGAAGGGCTATTTGCATGCCAAACGACATTCTTCCGAACGGTCAATAAGGATAGTTTCTTAGGTCTTGATTAGGTCCTGTATGATAGTGTCCTATACCAAACCAAGGCCCCAAAAAATTGAAATCTGTTTTCCTAATAATGGGGTCGTGAAATTTACGCAGAACAATGATATTACGAAGGGCTATTTGCATGCCAAACGATATTATTCGGAACGGTCATTAAGGATAGTTTCTTAGGTCTTGATTAGGTCCTGTATGATAGCGTCCTATACCAAACCAAGGCCCCAAAAAATTGAAATCTGTTTTCCTAATAATGGGGTCGTGAAATTTACGCAGGACAATGATATTATGAAGGGCTATTTGCATGCCAAACGACATTCTTCGGAACGTTCAATAAGGATAGTTTCTTAGGTCTTGATTAGGTCCTGTATGATAGTGTCCTATACCAAACCAAGGCCTCAAAAAATTGAAATCTGTTTTCCTAATAATGGGGTCGGGAAATTTACGCAGGACAATGATATTATGAAGGGCTATTTGCATGCCAAACGACATTCTTCGGAACGGTCATTAAGGATAGTTTCTTAGGTCTTGATTAGGTCCTGTATGATAGCGTCCTATACCAAACCAAGGCCCCAAAAAATTGAAATCTGTTTTCCTAATAATGGGGTCGTGAATTTTACGCAGGACAATGATATTATGAAGGGCTATTTGCATGCCAAACGACATTCTTCGGAACGGTCATTAAGGATAGTTTCTTAGGTCTTGATTAGGTCCTGTATGATAGCGTCCTATACCAAACCAAGGCCCCAAAAAATTGAAATCTGTTTTCCTAATAATGGGGTCGTGAAATTTACGCAGGACAGTGATATTATGAAGGGCTATTTGCATGCCAAACGACATTCTTCGGAACGGTCAATAAGGATAGTTTCTTAGGTCTTGATTAGGTCCTGTATGATAGTGTCCTATACCAAACCAAGGCCCCAAAAAATTGAAATCTGTTTTCCTAATAAATAAATAAATCTTTAATGTCTAACAGGTTTACACCCAATTACAAGACAATTACAATGTTTCAACTTAAAAATAATAATTCTATGCAATTTATAGACTTAAATATAACACCAAATACTGACTACACTACGAATAAGAACAAAATAAAAAATACACTAATTATTATTAATATAAAACCAAGAGTACGCTAAGCTGACAAGCCACGCAACCCCATATCTTGAGTAAAAAAAAAAATCATTCCCTTCTCAACATGAATCTAGAAAATATAAGAATTATAAGTTTAAACTAGTTAGATATTCGTGCAACTGACGCTTGAAAGTGTTAAAATTTTCATTGAAAAAGTCAACAAATCTGTGTATTTTATGGTAATTGGACAAAATGCAAGCTCTGTAAACCGGCGTTCTACCCTCATAGTTAGTGTGTGCTTGAGGTACTCGAAATATGTTGCTATTTCTTGCATTATGTTGGGGAGCATTTATATTGATATGTTGCAAAAGACGAGGACAGTCAATCATGGCATGAATAATCTTAAATAAGAAGACCTGATACGAATAAATTCTGCGATAGTTTAGAGATTGAAATCCGAATGTTTTTAGCAACGTTTCATGACTATATCCTCTGTAGGGAAAGTGGCCATTAACTTCAAAATAAATATGTTTTAAAAATTTTCGTTGGACAGCTTCTATTTTATTTATATGTACCTGATATATAGGGGACCAAACAACCGACGCATATTCCAATTTAGGTCTAATTAGTGAGTTGTATAGTGACACAAGACAAGGCACGCTTTGGAAAGCCACAGTACAGCGAACAATAAAACCCAAAATTCGAATAGCATCATTCACAATTCGCTCCACATGATGGTTAAAGGACAAATCGCTATCAACCCAAACTCCAAGATCTCTGACAACCTCGCATCTCCCCAAGGCCGCCCCATGCACACTATAATTTATCTCAAGAATATTCCTCCCCTTGCAAAAGCTCACATACTTACATTTGTCTATGTTTAGTGGAATTCTATTTTCTGTACACCATATTACGAGGCGGTTCAAATCGGTCTGTAGATCCTGACAGTCCTGCAAGTTTTCAATAACACGAATCAACTTCAAGTCATCGGCAAACAACATTCACTCCCAATATTTTGTGTAATGTCATTTATGTATATGGCGAACAATAAGGGCGCGAGATTACTTCCCTGGGGCGCTCCGCTGGTCGCAGTGAAATCATGTGATCTGAACCCGTTATATTCGACATACAGCCTGCGTGAGCATAAATATGATTGGAAAAACTTTATTAGATTATGGGTGAAGACGACATTTGTTGCATTATTGTATGATCCATCCTATCAAATGCTTTTGAAAAGTCAGTATATATGGCGTCAATCTGTAGTCCTTTTCCAAGGGCGGGATAGGTAGCCTGCAGAAATTCTGCGATGTTAGATACCGTTGATCTCTTTTGAAAAAACCCGTGTTGTTCCCACAATATGAGGTTTTTAACTTGATTAAATAATTTGTTCTGCAATACCGTTTCGAAAATCTTTGAAAAATTAGATATTATTGAAATTGGGCGATAGTTTGTTATTCTATCGTTATCGCCCGCTTTATGTACAGGGCATATTCGCGCTATTTTCCAGGCGTCAGGAAATACATATACACAAAGGCTCCGCTCCTAATAATGGGGTCGTGAAATTTACGCAGGACAATGATATTATGAAGTGCTATTTGCATGCCAAACGACATTCTTCGGAACGGTCAATAAGGATAGTTTCTTAGGTCTTGATTACGTCCTGGTATGATAGTGTCCTATACCAAACCAAGGCCCCAAAAATTTAAAATCTGTTTTCGTAATAATGGGGTCGTGAAATTTACGCAGGACAATGATATTATGACGGGCTATTGGCATGCCAAACGACATGCTGGAAAACGGTCATTAAGGATAGTTTCTTAGGTCTTGATTAGGTCCTGTATGATAGCGTCCTATATCACACCAAGGCCCAAAAAAAAAAAGTAGCTCACTGTACATTCACACAACAATTACCGAGGGTGCTCAATACATTCAGAAGGTTGGCGACCACTGCTCTATAAATGTGAGCGAACTGTCGCTCTAAATAGGGAATAGAGACTTATGTCTATATATATATTAGGTCTATTATAAAAGTATGCGGAAACCTGCAAATAAATTTAGATTTAATTGACGGTGAGTAAATAAGATTTTCTACGATAATACCGACAATAAACTGTTGCCCTCGAGGCACAAATAGCTGTCCATATTTAAGTGTAACAGTAATAATATTTCTGTGTAACAGTCATATTCAACAAACCCAGAGCAAATTATGCTTAAAGCAAGAAATTCAAAACGAAAACGAAGTAAAAACTCTAACGGCATTGGGAACTTATAGTAGTATATGAAAATAACGGTAAAACTTCCACAAGAAAACTTGAAGCAGAGACTAGCAAATACAGAACTACAATCCACCGGATTTTGAAAAATAAAAATATCGAACCCGCACAATCCATAATCTTCTCCCTTGGGCTTTGGATCAAAGAACTTAAAGGTTTTCGAGAAATTCGAGTTTGAAAATTTTAGGACAAAACTGATCCTTAGTACACAGCATTAATAAAATTATTGAAATATAGTTTAGACTGAAAATCAGACTAATTTACTTCAAAACCTCACACGGAATCACCCTGAAACCAAAGCTCAACTGTTATTACTGCCCTACTCTGAAATCACCAGGTAAAGGGAGGTAATTTAAAATTACAACATGCAGTATAACAACGCGGGAATCTAATTAGGTTGATTTGAATGCGGAAACCATTTTGGCGATGAGATGGTGATGGTGACACTGCATCGGGTAGGTATTTGGTGTGTAACGAGAGGTGGCGCATTTTCCAAATCCAACCAAAGCACCGGCCAACTGCGAAGCGAACCTCCACCGCATTACAAAACCCGACAATTACAAATTAACATAAATTATTGGCCATTTTATTATTGCGATACGTCAACAATACAGAGAATCTACATTAAATATTAACTCATTACGAATAATACTCTATACTGGGTGATAAACTATTAATAATTCAAAGATCTCTGCGCAGATTGCAAGGTAGCTTTTCTAGAAAGAAAAGAGAAAAAAACTTGTCATAAAAATACATGAAAGACAAACAACAAACAATTTAAAAACTTGCCAAAAATATTCAAAATTGCTCTACACAGTGCTCAAATTAGCGGTATCAGTCCTAAAATCAACAGCTTCATGCATTCTTAATTGAAGCATATCACCAATTCAGCTTTTATGATAATTGGTTTCCCTATCCAAAACAGCAACCGAACCAACATCAAAATTGTGCTCGTGCTCAGTTTTCCCGTTTTTTTCACGATTTTTTTCCCGACAATCGTCTTTATGTTGTCCTATTCTAGTTTTAAGCTGATGTTGTTTTGTCAGGCCAATCATCATCATCAGCATTCAGTCGATAACGAATATGAGTTATCCCAACTCAAGGATTTCTGTTGTGAACTCTAAGAGACTCTAAAAAACGAAAACAAACTCTTCACATTATAGAATGCCAAGCGAACAGACGAATCAAAGATTCTGTGAGAGTCACTCACCGAAGAGAGTTCAGCCTTCAAAGAGCTGTCAGTTGACCTGAATTAGCTTGAGGGATTTTTTTTAACTCGGTAAGTCCAACATTATTATTTATATTTGTAAACACTTAACTTTTTTATTTGTCGATTTAGAAGAAAAAGTCATTCTTTATAAAGACGTCTGCTTGTGTCAAAACTACAATTTCGAGCACGAAATTTTCGATTACTATACAGGGTATATCAAAAATAACATTTTTAATGATTTTGATTTTTTTGTTTTTTTTTTAAATTTATGAAAATATTTTCAAAACCGTGATTTATTACACCAATTGTGCAAAAAACACTAATAAACTTTTTTCTCAAAGTTGTTAATTTCATAGCTACTATTAAAATAATAAATAAAATCATTAAAAATGTTATTTTTGATATACCCTGTATAGTAATCGTAAATTTGGTATTTGGAATTGTAGTTTCGACACAAGCAGACGTTTTTATAAAGAATGACTTTTTCTTCTAAATCGACAAATAAAAAAGTTTTTCCTCTTCCAATCTCTATCCGGGGACATATTGTACAATGCTGTTCATTGTAGCCCTGAAGAAGTCTAAATATATGGACGAAACGTTGGCATACTTAGAACTGTTTTGTTTGATTGATCCTATATATACATATACAAGGCATTACATTTAAAAAAACACAACTATGCTGACCGCCAGACATTTTTTTTAAAACTATCTACTTATTTACGTATAAAATGACCAAAACACGTCAAATAAAAAAAAAAAGAAACTAATAGCCTCCGTGTACATAAGTATATTACATATAGAGCTAAAAATGTGGATCCGTTCTGCCAGCGGCCAGGAATGGACGTTTCATAGCTACCTAATTAAAATATGTGTACCGAAAAATATTCCAATTTTTCTAGAAACTTGCTTTTATTTCGAAAACCTCACCATTTAGGTATAGGAATATGGCATATCATTTGAAAGGGAATTTGTTTGTCTTTCAAAATATATGATAACATACAGGGTGTTCCGTTTGAGAAAATTGAGTTATGCCTATTTTTAATAGGAGATAATACTACAATAAATTTTGCTCACCCTGTAACCTTATAGTTCAACTTGTCAAGAGAAATAACTTTGCTAAGACGTTCTTAAAGTACCTTCAAAATTTCAAGATACTATCTGCTGAGGCTATGAAATGACGAATTTCTTTCGAAAAACCTGTTTTGGACCAAAAAAAAATCGAAATAAATTATTTACCTGTATATACATCCTTTGATATCAAATCAAAAAATAAAACAGTCGTGAAGGACGAAAATCCTTCTAAATAATCCTTATCAAACCTTTCACCACCATAACATTCCTCAAGATATTTTTTAAGTTTGTATTGCCAAAATCCCGAAAAACCGATAACCACAAAACAAGTTCATTTCATTTTTTATTATAAAACTAAAAAAAAAACACACTTAAGTATATCCAATCACCTCAAACAACAACAACAATTAACGACAAACAACGCACGCGACATTATCAACGTTTCGAACACGCTACCGGTCCTCATCAGACTACCGTTACGATCCCGGCTGTTCAGCCATATACATAATACTAGCGCACAGTCATACAGCCTCTAACTCTACGTATTACAGCTCTAACGCCAGTAGCCTCTATCTCACTCTAACCTATAGAATATCGTAATTGTTGGCTTTGTTGCGTATATGGGCTATTGCAGCTCTATGCCTGCTCTATCTCACTTTTTTGTTTGCAACTCTATGTAAAGACGCCGACAGAGAACGCCGGGCCACCCACCCTGGCTACAGCAGCAGGAGCAGGAACATCAGCAGCAGCGCGCGAGTGAGGATTCAAAATGCGCGATGGCGCAGTCGCGGAATTGTGTAGGTAGTTTCGAACAGAGCTTTTGGTATAGAGTAATTACAATGCGTTTTATATTTGGCGAGGAATATGTTAGAACGTGGAAGTAGAAGGGACATTGCAGTTTACTCGAACTTTCTGTATAGGATTGAGAAATCTAAATCGCAGTTTCAGCGATTATTCCATCATTGTTTGGTTTCCACTGTATTTTTATTCCTCAAAAAGCAATGCTTCCTCAAAACTCGAAATCGACTTTTTTCTATTTGTTTTTTCAACGAATCAGTAGTCAGATTGCTGTCAAATTTATACACGTATCGTTTGAAGGATAGTACTAAATAAAAATCACATGGAAACAGTTCTAGTAGCGCCATCTATGCTTCATCCTATGGCCTGTTTGCATGACCTAATATTTTACCTATCATCACAAAGTGACTACATTTCTATCCAGAATTCATCATACCACACTGTATCATTTTACGTGTTGCGCATTACACCCCCTTCCATCCCTATAATATATACTATACACCCCCCTTATTCGCATTGTTGTACCAAATTTATTTTGGTATATATACTCCCTTCTCTCTCTATCTCTCTCTCTCTCTCTCTCTCTCTCTCTTTTGTACTATATTTCCAACCCCCAATACGTAAACCCCCGCCACAAGTATCACCCCAATTCTGTTGCTGCCGTCTTTGGTCTTACTACGCACCGTTTATCAATTTTTCTGGTGAATACAGGATGGAATCGATTAGTAGACTGCCTTATATCGTAATTATGGTCCACCCTGTATAATCCATTGCAATTTGAAAATAAATTTATGACCTGGCAACAGCGAGCAAAAGACGTGACGTGACTACCAACAAAACCTTTTATTAAAACTAACTAAAACGATGTAGATACATAGGTAAGTACCTATTTAGATGTTTTCTTTAATTGTTGCTATATTTGTATGTATTATTTTCCCTGCGACACTGTATTTAAATACATAATATAGACTCCACAAGTACCTAGTCAATACTGATAAATTTGATCCGGTCCGGTCCTGACTTTCATTCTCACGCAGACGTGTCTTAGTCGTCGCGTTGTTGCCAGCGCAAGTTTACCTTTGTACCGTTCATTACCAACCAAAATAAAAGTTAGAATTAGCGCTTTTAATGTACATGTATTTTTATTAAATGACATTGATACTGCCACCTATACGCAACTAGCCAAACAAACTTGCTAAATCTGCAAGAGGCTCAAATCAATGTTGTAGCAAACGAACCATAAATCAATCTCCTAAATTCTTTGGCCGTTTGCTGTGAAGGCAAGAAGCCAAGAAGTCGACGAATTCCTAATAAAATGAAGAGCGCTAACTTCGAGCAAATGCAACGCAGCTAGCTTCATGTATATTTAAAGAATGTTGCATACATTGTTGCCAAGGTCGGTGATTTTGTATTACAGATATAATTCTGCATATTTATATTATTTCCTTTTAAGGATAACAAATGCATACTAGTAATATAAATTATATTGATTCAACTTTTATCGTGTTGGAGGTTTGGAAATTTACTGGGCTTTGGGCCCCAATTTTCTTTTAAGTATACATAGACCTAAGTAGATATGTGCTCAAGGAAGTTACGTCATTCAAGAAAAAACACAAACAAACTATTTTCCAGTTCAATTCAACACCACATATTGTCCGATGTAGCCAGATTGTTACAATTGTACCTGATTTAAGTATTACATTTATTAGGAATTTCCAGTAAATCTGTTACAGTTGGCTCATTGGTTTACCTACACCTACAAATAAGCGAGAAGTCAAGGAAGTGTAATATATTTATGCCAATTTAGACATGGGAATGTATTTTATAGTCAAACCTAAGCAGGAATAAAAGGATTGCTTCAAACTAGGGATGTCAATTTTCTTGAAAACACCGGTTTTTTAATAACCGGATATTTTACTATCGGTTTTAACTGCCCAGTTATAACTGATATAAATAACCGATTATTTCGATTAACTGGTGGTTCGGTTATTTTTTCCAATATTTATATTTATTACCAAAATAGATACACAATTTATATTAAAATGTAGGCTAGGATAGATATAGGTACGTCCCAAACAACAAGTCGCCATATAAAAGAAGTGCGTAGTGTACTGTGCAACTAGTATAGAGACGGGCAGTTTGTACTATCGAATAAAGACTGTCGAATTGGCATATTATTAATAAATCAATTTATTTGATCTGGAAATAATTCCGTGTTTTTTTACCGGTTATTTGTATTGGGTGTAAATCGGTTATTCGGTTATAACTGGAGGCAAAAATAACCGGTTTTAATCAGTTAACCGAAGAGAAAACACCGGTTTTTCGGTTTTAACCACCGGTTATTGACATCCCTACTTCAAACTGCTCTGGCAACGTTGGTACATAAAACATAGTATAAAAAAAACACGTTTAAGGTTATTTGTTATTTGGTCTTTCGTCAAGGAAATATTTGTGGTGTGCTTTGTATATTTTGATCTGATAATTGTGAATTAAGTAATTATTGTTTGTGATTGTTGTTAAATGTCCATTACTAACACCACGTAAAGGTCGTGAGTTTTTGTGATTAAAAAACAAACAAAGTGGAAATTAACTATGGCAGACGACTCTTGGAGAACGCATACATTTCGGCAAAGCGTTGTCGGCAAAATGTGAGTTTTTTCAAATCAGTTGCATTTGATTTAACTGTATTATGAATCTGTTACTTTTTTGTTACATATTGTAAATGGGGTTTCCCATTAATACTAATACGTATGTATGTATGTAATTAATAATAATAATAATAATAATAATCTTTATTCATCAGGTACAACAATAGTACATAGAATGTGTCAAAAACTTCACAAATAGCAATTCTCAAAATGACTATAATTACAATTACACAACCAGCACGTTAATATCTACAATCTACAAAAATAAATAACAAAATACAGTAATATTTACATTGACAAACAACAATTATATCGAACAATCACTTTAACAATTAAGTATGTCCAAAATATTCATTCAACGAATAAAAACTGTGCTGTAAAAGCCAAGCCTTAACGCCGCATTTAAATTTTCTTGAACCAGGGATAACTTTCAGATGCCGAGGCAGATGGTTAAAAATCTTGATAGGCATTACCAAAGAACTATTTGCCGATAGGGAGAGTCTGTGAGCAGGTAGTCTTAAATTCAGCTTATGTCTTAGCTCATAATTGGATATCTGGCTTGTGCTTTCAAATTTATCGATGTTAGAATAAACATAGAACGCACTCTCCAATATATAAATTGAGGTAACAGTTAAAATATGTAAGGTCTTAAACAATTGGCGGCAGGGAAATCTCGCAGATTTAAATGACATTGTCCTAATGATCCTCTTTTGTAAAATTAGTAGTTCGTCCGTGCGTCGCGAGTTACCCCATACCACAATTGAATAGGATAATACAGAATGGACATGTGCAAAATAGAAACATAACAACACATCAAGGGTAACAAAGCTTCTGAGTTTCCAGATCAAAAAGGACAGCCTGCAGAGCTTCCTCGAAACAGTCTCGATTTGCCTGTACCAATTTAGATGCGAGTCGATCTCAACTCCCAAGAACCTCACTCCATCCGTCTGCACAAGGCGGCACTCCGAACTCTGGACTCTTACGCTGTAGTCCACCTCCTTAGTAGAAAAATGGACGTGATTAGTTTTCCTCAAGTTCAACACTAGGTCATTAGTACCACAATAACCCTGCATATCTTCCAGGCATTCATGCGCCTTGGCACTCAAACCGTTAATAGTATCAGCAGAAACTATTGCTGATGTATCGTCTGCAAAAAGAGTTATGTCATGAGCGGATTTTATTAGTGAAGATATGTCAGAAATAAACATAATAAAAATCAACGGTCCCAGCGTGCTACCCTGGGGAACGCCAACGTTGATTTCACGAACTGACGACTCAAACGTGACACCGTTACGGTTGAGACTTACTTTCTGCGTTCTACCAGAGAGATATGATGCTATCCAATTTAAAGATGTTCCACGAATACCAGCGTTAAAAAGTTTAGATAATACATGTTGATGGTTTACCGTCTCAAAGGCACGCGTATAATCGAAAAATAAACCCGAACACTTTTGTCTCCCCTCCAGTCCCCTCAACACATTACCGACAAATCGAATTACCGCATCTTGCGTAGACATGCCTTGTCTAAACCCAAATTGGTTTTGGCCAAGTATATTGTACCTATTTACAAAATCATTAAGTTGATTATAGAAAGCATTTTCAAAAACTTTTGAGAAAACAGATAGTACTGAGATTCCTCTATAGTTTACCACATTTTTTGGATCTTCCTTTTTAAAAATAGGCACAACTTTGGCCAGTTTTAAATCTTGCGGAAATTTACCATCCAGAAAAGAATGATTAATTAAATGTGCCAAAATCGGTGCTATGTCTTCAATAACGTGCTTTAAGAGAGAGCAGGGGATACCATCAGAGCCGCTTGAGTCTTTTCGCGTTACCTTCCGCAGAATCCTACATACTTCCACTTCATGTACAGGGTGCAGAAAAAAAGTTTTACTATTGAATAGCGGTATCTCACGGTTCAATGAGTGATTGTTCGGTCTGACCAAATTCTTAACCGAGTCAGTGAAATAGTCGTTAAACATATCCGCTGCATGCTCATCACAGGGATACTCTCGTTCATCTCCGTCCGGAGATGTTCTACAATTAGTGTTTAAAACGTAATACGTTTTCGTTGGATATTAATCAAGTAATTAAAATATAAAAAATTTCCAGAGATGAAGCCATTCGTGCGTCAGGGATGAGCACCTCGAGAAACAGCATTGAAATGGAGAACCATGTTTTTCAAAAAGCAAGAAATAAAGACGAATATCTTGGTTTTGTTGCCAGATTAATATTGCATGTTAGAGAAATGAGTAAGTTACTGTGTCGGTAGTATACTTAACTATTATTTGAATTTCTCATATCCACGTGCCCACCATTATTTTCGTTTTCAGTACAAGTTGATGAAGACTGGCTTAATAAAGAGGTAGTTTGTGCACTTAAAAAAATAGTTGAGTAATAGTTAACAATATTGTATCGGTTTTATTTCAGTTGGAGAAAATATTAAATTCGCGCCCACCGAAATTAGTGAAAGTTATGCCTTTGGCAAAACTCCATACTTTGGGAAAAGATAATGAAGAAACTAAATGAAACATTTTTCTAAATTACTTACTATTGTACCTAGTTGCTTAAATAATTGATAATAAAATAATAATTAGAACTGCTGTCAGGAGATATAATTTACTGGGGTAACTACATTCTACATTCCGTTTTGCGATTCCGCCGCCGTAGCGCTACGGTCGGCATTCCGCGCATGCGCGCTGGTTACCTACATCTCTTGTCTACGCACTGACGCCATTACAGTCTGATTCCTCATTGTATACGTTGTTTACTGAGTGTGTAAGATGCCTCCGACAATCGTGAGTCCCGCCGATTGTGAAGTACGAGCTGTTATACGATTTCTTAGTGCTAAAGGCGTAAAACCGATCGATATTCATCGTGAGATCTGTGAGGTTTACGGACAAAACATTATGAGTGATGGAATGGTAAGGAAATGGGTGCGAGCATTTAAAGATGGCCGCACAAATGTGCATGATGAAGAACGGAGTTGGCGTCCTTCGGTCGTTAATGAAGATTTGGTGCAGAAAGTGGAGGAAAAGGTGACAGAAAACAGACGCTTTACAATTTCATCAATGTGCGACTGCTTTCCTCAATATTCTCGTAGTGTTTTGTATCGCATTGTGACCGAGAACTTGAATTACCGGAAATTGTGTTCACATTGAGTTCCAAAAATGTTGACGGATGTGCACAAAACCCAACGATTAGGCAGTGCATTGACTTTCCTTGAGCGGTACCACAATGAAGGTGAAGATTTTTTAGACCAAATTGTTACTGGTGACGAAACATGGGTGGCCTACGTCACACCAGAATTGAAACAACAATCCATGGAATGGCGACATTCATCATCACCCAAAAGAGTGAAGTTTAAGCAAACAATTTCTGCCCGGAAAATCATGTGCACAGTTTTTTGGGACAGAAAAGGAGTATTGCTAGTGGAGTTTCTGCCTCGTAATGAGACAATCAATGCCGCGTCTTATTGTGAGACATTGAACAATCTGCGTCGTGCAATCCAGAACAAAAGACGTGGCAAGTTGAGTAAGGGTATCGTTTTGCTGCATGACAATGCCCGTCCACATGTGGCTAATCGGGCCAAAGATCTCATCAAATCTTTTAAATGGGAAACTCTAGATCATTCTCCATACAGCCCTGATCTGGCGCCCAGCGACTACCATTTGTTCCTGCACTTGGAGAAACCCCTGGGTGGTCAGCGTCTTCAAGACGATAACGAAGTCAAAACATTTGTGATACAGTGGTTAACAAGTCAGGCGGCAGAATTTTATGAGGAGGGTATTCAAAAACTGGTGCCACGTTATGACAAGTGCCTCAATATTCACGGAAATTATGTAGAAAAGTAGATTAAGGTACAGGCTTTCATGTAAAAATAAAATTATTGCGATATCTTTGCACGTCTTTTTTTAATTCCTAGATAAGTTCAACCAGATAAAGAATTCAAATACAAGAAATATTGCGCGAGTTTAACGTCGAATACTGTTAAAACGTGAGATCTGGCAACACGATGTTGTGCAAAAGCGAGTATTATGAACATTCGAATACCCGATCGGGTGTCATCGTTTACTATAAAAATACTAATAATCATTATTTAACTGTATTTTGTTCATTTTTGTAATTAAATAGTTAATAATTGTATAAAAACATGTTCAAATTCAAATTGCATGCTACATAAAGTGGCTAAAAATGGAATGTCTGTGTTCTGTCGAAAGTCGAAATATATATCAGATCTAGCTACGTTGCCGCACTTTACACAAATTCATATATAACACGCTGAATCTGTGTTACAGATTAGGCGTTAGTTTAGCCTATTTTAAATATTTCCAGACCCGAAAAAAGATCAAGGCATGGGCGGTCCCGGCGGTAACCAGCAGCAACCTGGCGGGCCCGGTATGCAGGACCCTATTAACGCTTTACAAAACTTGGCCAGTCAGGGTAGTCGGAATCCAATGATGGGCGGCATGGGTGGTCCCCAACCAGGTCAAGTGGGTGTCCCACAACAGGCACCTCAACAGCAACAACAGCAGGCGCAGCAACAACAACAAGGCGCTGCTACAAATCTATTGCAAACGTTGAATAGGGGCGGGCCTGGACAGGGTATGATGATGGGTGGTATGCCGGGCAATATGCCTACGAATATGCCAATGCAGGTACGACATCGAAGGTGTGATAAATCATCGGATTTATTCTGAAGATTTCTAGGGTAGACAAAATATGGGTATGCCGCCCAACAGCGGCCCTATGGGGCCCCAAATGGTCAACCAAATGGCGATTCAAATGTCAAATGCTGGTATGGGCCAAATGCAACCAAATCAAATGCAAAACACTGGTGCTCAAATGGGAAATGCTGCCGGGCAAATGTCGATGGGTGGAGGCGGGATGCAAGCGGGTATGGGTGGCCCAATGCCCAATCAAATGATGGGTAGGTTACTGTTACCAATTGGAGTTCAATTCAAAAATTATTTTCTTCATGTATAGGAGGTATGTCCCAAATGACACAACAGAAACCGAGTCCGCAAATGATGATGAATACGATGGCACAAAATTTTCCGAGACAGCCCACGCCTAATCAAATGTACACTCAGAGCCCATCTCCTTCGGTACAGTCTCCAGCTGGGTTAAGCAGTCAGCAACCGGTCCCTTCACCTGCTTTGGATCCCTCACCAGGTAAGCAATCGAAGTTTTGTTTGCCTCGTAGTATTCGGTATTTTCCGTGCGCTGTTGCCAACTTGCGTGAAATTTATTGGAACATCAAGAAAATTTAATTGTAATTGTTTTAGGTGGTCAAATGAATATGATGTGTGGCTCAGGACCGCCGCGTTCAGTGAGTATGGCACCGAGTCCGGGCAGTTCGTTGAACACCCCTGGGGGCCAACCAGCTCAAAGCCCCATGGGTGGTGGTGCAATGACCGACGAACAAGCTTATAGAGATAAAGTTCGACAGTTAAGTAAATACATTGAGCCTTTACGAAAGATGATCTCAAGGATGGGGAACGAAGACATTGACAAGATGTCGAAAATGAAGAAACTCTTGGAGATCCTCTCAAATCCTCAACAAAGGATGCCACTGGAGACTTTAATCAAATGTGAGATAGTTCTGGAAAAGATTGATTTTAAGCGTGGCGATGGTAGCGTGCCAGCACCGACTGCGCCTCATTTTAGGGAGCCGCATGTCTTTAATGCTCTTCTGGAGGCAGTGGGGAGTCATTTGCAGAGCAGTGCGGTGAATCACACATTGCAAAGAACGTTTGCTCCTACTTTGGATGCACTTTTTGGACCTGATATCAAGTAAGTAATTGAGTTGAGAGTGGAAATCGTGAAATAATATTGTAACGTTCAGGTTGCTTCCACCGTTAAAGAAGGCACGTATTGAAGAACCCACCAGTGACATTCCAGACGTGCTACAAGGTGAAATCGCGCGGTTGGATCAACGATTCAAGGTTAGTTTTGCACGTTGACGTTTCGAATTGGAATAATGCTTAATTTTACTTCCAGGTGTCGCTAGATACGAATCAAGCACCCGGTTCCAAGACTATTCAGTTAGTATGTTGTTTGGATGATAAAAACCTCCCTTGTGTCCCGCCTATTTCTGTGACAGTGCCGGATGATTATCCATACACTTCTCCAACATGTCATATATCCGCGCAAGATTATGATGCAACAGAATTCCTGACGAACGTCAAAAAGTTCCTTGAGGTAAGCGTAGTTTACAGTAGAATTGAAGGACACTAAATAAATGAAGGCAAATTTCAATTGCTAGAGCTCCATAACCAATTGCCTGGGCACTAACAGGAGGGAGTTTAGGGGCTTCAGCAATTTGGAGTTTTGAGTAAAGTAAGGAATATTTTCACAAAAGTATGCCAGCAATATTGATCTGGCACTAGAACATTCAATGCGCTTAAAAAGTCCTTTTCACTTGTAAAACATTGTTTTTCCTGAGCAAGATTCCCCGCAAACCTTGCTAAAACGCATTAGAACATTCAAAGCGCTTAAAAAGTCCTTTCCACTTGTAAAACATTGTTTTTCCTGAGCAAGATTCCCCATAAACCATGCTAAAACGCACTAGAATATTCAAAGCGCTTAAAAAGTCCTTTCCACTTGTAAAACATTGTTTTTCCTGAGCAAGATTCCCCGCAAACCTTGCTAAAACGCATTAGAACATTCAAAGCGCTTAAAAAGTCCTTGCCACTTGTAAACCATTGTTTTTCCTGAGCAAGATTCCACGCAAACCTTGCTAAAACGCATTAGAATATTCAAAGCGCTTAAAAAGTCCTTTCCACTTGTAAAACATTGTTTTTCCTGAGCAAGATTCCCCGCAAACCTTGCTAAAACGCATTAGAACATTCAAAGCGCTTAAAAAGTCCTTGCCACTTGTAAACCATTGTTTTTCCTGAGCAAGATTCCCCGCAAACCTTGCTAAAACGCATTAGAATATTCAAAGCGCTTAAAAAGTCCATGCCACTTGTATACCATTGTTTTTCCTGAGCAAGATTCCCTGCAAACCTTGCTAAAATGCATTAGAACATTCAAAGCGCTTAAAAAGTCCTTTCCACTTGTAAAACATTGTTTTTCCTGAGCAAGATGCCCCGCAAACCTTGCTAAAACGCATTAGAACATTCAAAGCGCTTAAAAAGTCCTTTCCACTTGTAAACCATTGTTTTTCCTGAGCAAGATTCCCCGCAAACCTTGCTAAAACGCATTAGAACATTCAAAGCGCTTAAAAAGTCCTTGCCGCTTGTAAACCATTGTTTTTCCTGAGCAAGATTCCCTGCAAACCTTGCTAAAACGCATTAGAACACTCAAAGCGCTTAAAAAGTCCTTTCCACTTGTATAACATTGTTTTTCCTGAGCAAGATTCCCCATAAACCATGCTAAAACGCACTAGAATATTCAAAGCGCTTAAAAAGTCCTTTCCACTTGTAAAACATTGTTTTTCCTGAGCAAGATTCCCCGCAAACCTTGCTAAAACGCATTAGAACATTCAAAGCGCTTAAAAAGTCCTTGCCACTTGTAAACCATTGTTTTTCCTGAGCAAGATTCCCCGCAAACCTTGCTAAAACGCATTAGAATATTCAAAGCGCTTAAAAAGTCCATGCTACTTGTATACCATTGTTTTTCCTGAGCAAGATTCCCTTCAAACCTTGCTAAAATGCATTAGAACATTCAAAGCGCTTAAAAAGTCCTTTCCACTTGTAAAACATTGTTTTTCCTGAGCAAGATTCCCCGCAAACCTTGCTAAAACGCATTAGAACATTCAAAGCGCTTAAAAAGTCCTTTCCACTTGTAAACCATTGTTTTTCCTGAGCAAGATTCCCCGCAAACCTTGCTAAAACGCATTAGAACATTCAAAGCGCTTAAAAAGTCCTTGCCGCTTGTAAACCATTGTTTTTCCTGAGCAAGATTCCCTGCAAACCTTGCTAAAACGCATTAGAACACTCAAAGCGCTTAAAAAGTCCTTTCCACTTGTATAACATTGTTTTTCCTGAGCAAGATTCCCCATAAACCATGCTAAAACGCACTAGAATATTCAAAGCGCTTAAAAAGTCCTTTCCACTTGTAAAACATTGTTTTTCCTGAGCAAGATTCCCCGCAAACCTTGCTAAAACGCATTAGAACATTCAAAGCGCTTAAAAAGTCCTTGCCACTTGTAAACCATTGTTTTTCCTGAGCAAGATTCCCCGCAAACCTTGCTAAAACGCATTAGAATATTCAAAGCGCTTAAAAAGTCCATGCTACTTGTATACCATTGTTTTTCCTGAGCAAGATTCCCTTCAAACCTTGCTAAAATGCATTAGAACATTCAAAGCGCTTAAAAAGTCCTTTCCACTTGTAAAACATTGTTTTTCCTGAGCAAGATTCCCCGCAAACCTTGCTAAAACGCATTAGAACATTCAAAGCGCTTAAAAAGTCCTTTCCACTTGTAAACCATTGTTTTTCCTGAGCAAGATTCCCCGCAAACCTTGCTAAAACGCATTAGAACATTCAAAGCGCTTAAAAAGTCCTTGCCGCTTGTAAACCATTGTTTTTCCTGAGCAAGATTCCCTGCAAACCTTGCTAAAACGCATTAGAACACTCAAAGCGCTTAAAAAGTCCTTTCCACTTGTATAACATTGTTTTTCCTGAGCAAGATTCCCAGCAAACCTTGCTAAAACGCATTAGAACATTCAAAGCGCTTAAAAAGTCCTTTCCACTTGCAAACCATTGTTTTTCCTGAGCAAGATTCCCCGCAAACCTTGCTAAAACGCATTAGAACATTCAAAGCGCTTAAAAAGTCCTTTCCACTTGTAAACCATTGTTTTTCCTGAGCGAGATTCCCTGCAAACCTTGCTAAAACGCATTAGAACACTAAAAGCGCTTAAAAAGTCCTTTCCACTTGTAAACCATTGTTTTTTTCTGAGCCAGATTCCCTGTAAACCGATGACATCTCTTCCATAGTGGGTTGAACAGAGTTTCCTTGTTTGAGGAAGAACGATTTTTTATTTTTCTGTTACAGGCACGAATAAAAAAATTAAGGAAAAACTTTTCCCTATCCGAACTGCTTAACACATGGGAATTAAGTGTTAGACAGGCGTCATCACCAGGCTCATCCAATGCAATGAACATTAGTGAATTAGCAGTTTTAATGGGATTCTGATAAACTAGTCAAGTAGGTAAATGAAATAGCAATTAAGATAGTTTTATTTTTTTATTTATCTCATTAATATAGACTAAGTAATAATAATTATGTACTAAACCTTATTGTTTTATAATTAATTAAATAATAACGATAATAATCCAAATTTGTTTTGTTAAAATTTATCAACCAGATGGAGAATGTGTTGCTGTTCTTGATCACGCCATTCATTGTCGCCTTCACCTAAATTTCCTGCATATTCTCTCATGATATGACGAATTGTCTTTAATGATGCACCACGTAAGTTTAGGATTTGTACAACGCGTTGTTTGATGCTTGCTGGACCCGCAGCACAAACCTAAAAACAGTTAATGGTTACAGAATATCCTCACTAAATGCCTTTGTTTAAGATTTAAGGACTACAAATTTAAGTTTCTTCGAACAACTTTCAAACAGGTCGGAATTTTAGTTCGCTTTCTTTGGAGAGTCATAGCTCTGGAAGTATAAATTAGAAAAATACTAGAATTGCCTAAAATGTATGAAATTTAATGCTCTATCCAGTGCTTTTAACCAGAGCCTCACAGATGGTATAGTTTTAAAAATATTTGGAAAATTATACAGGTATGTCAGAAGTTACTCAAACTTTCTGGAATACTTTGGAGCTCAACGTCTGTTAAGCCCAGCAATCTACAAGAAAGTAGCAAAAAACGTTAACAAACGAATGTTCTATAAAATAAATTTTCCTGCAATCTCGCCCCTTTTATAGTTTTTGAAATATTTTGATTTCTTCAAAAAATAGAAGTTAAGAATTAGAGTCTTTATTGAACGAGCGATAATTCTGGAATTAAAAAATCATAAAAATATTGGAATTGCGAAAAAATGTAGGAAATTTCATGCTCTATCCAGTTCTTTTAACCAGAGCCTCACAGATGGTATAGTTTTGAAAATATTTGGAAAATTATACAGGTATGTCAGAAGTTAATCAAACTTTCTGGAATACTTTGGAGCTCAACGTCTGTTAAGCCCAGCAATCTACAAGAAAGTAGCAAGAAACGTTAACAAACGAATAATAATAATAATAATAATAATAATACACATTTATTTCAGTAATATGTAAATACATAAAATGAAACAAGTCATCGAACAGAAAAAAAGAGAGAAAACAAATCAAAATATAATAAAACTAAAGTACTTAAGTAAATCTACTCATACAATATATCATGTGTTCCCAATCATGTAAGAATCATACATATACATTACGATTACCATAAATACACACAACAAAACAAAAATTACCACACTGCAAAAAGATAATCATTTATACTATAAGGTTCAATCTCCAGAAGTAGAGCTTTAACCTCCTTTTTGAAAACATTTAGATTTCTAGTTTCCTTCATTTTCTTTGGCAATTTATTAAAAAGTTTTACACAGATAAAATGTGGACACGTTTCAGTCAGTGTAAGACGATGTATTGGGTATAATATATCAATTGATCTGGTGTTATATGAATGATCCACAGAAGTTTCAAAACTATTTTTATTTTTAAAAAAGAACATCAGGCACTCATACACATATAGCCCGTAAATTGTCAAAATTGATTCCTTTCTAAAATGATTTCTACAACTCTGTCTATATGTAAGGCCAGTTATAATTCTTAAAATTCGTTTCTGAGCAACGAAAATATTTTGAGTTTCTCGGTCTTTTCCCCAAAAAATTATTCCGTAACGAAGCAGTGATTCAAAGTTCGCATAATAAACAATTTTAAGACAGTGACTATTTAGATATTTGTTAATTACTCGCACAGCAAAACATACAGAATTTAGTTTCTTTAACAGAGATCTTATATGTTCCGACCACTCTAAAAATTCATTTATTTGGATACCTAAAAGTTTTGCAGTACATTCTATCTTGAAATTATTTCCAGCAATGCACATACTTTCTGGTTTCTGAACTCTGGAATTCTTAGTTCTAAAGAGAACGACTTTTGTTTTAGATTCATTAAGTAGTAATTTATTTTTAGTGAGCCAATCTGATGTTTTTTCATATAGTGTCGAACATTCACAAATTACATTTGCCAAGATATTTTCTCGAACTAGCAATGTTGTGTCATCAACATAATTGATGATATGCCACGAGTTTCTGTCCACACTATCGTTAATATCATTAATGTAAATTACAAACATAATTGGTCCCAATATGCTTCCCTGAGCAACCCCATACGCTGTAGGCAGCACATTCGAAGAAAAACTACCGCCAACATCATTAATATCTACCCGTTGAAATCTACCAGTCAAATAAGATTGGAACCACTCCTTTGCTTGTCCACGCACTCCATATCTATCCATCTTATCGATAAGCAACGCTCTATCTAAACAATCATATGCCTTAGAGAGATCAAGAAAAATTCCAGCAGCTAAATTTCCGCCCTCCAATCCATTCAAGATTGCTCGAACAAATTCAAACAATGCAGTGAATGTGTTTTTACCTTTAATATAACCATGTTGATTTTCATTTAATAGCGAATAAATAGTAAAAAAATTTATCAACCTATCAGACATGGCCATCTCGAAAAATTTCGAAAAACCGGACAAGATATTGATTGGCCTATAATTGCTGAACTCGCTCGCATCCCCATTTTTAAAAATTGGCCTTACAACTGCATGTTTTAGCTGGTCCGGAAATATTCCATGTTTAAACGAGTTATTTATAATATAACATAGTACCTTAGCTATATCGGGACTGGATAATTTTATTAAACTAGTAGGTATGTTGTCGATGCCACATGAGTGTTTATTCTTAATACGTGACGAATAGTTAAGAATCTCAGAAACGGTTGTAGGGCGAAGAAACATTGATTTATTATTTATAGGGAACGTCAGTGTATGATTACTAGCCTGAATCTTACCTAAAATGTTGGGAATTATCTCTAATAAATATCGATTATAATTATCCGCTGTATTCTTACCCCCGTCTAAATTATGAACAGTAGGTGATTTCCCTTGAATTTCACTGCAAACTGACCACATAGATTTCATTTTATTGTCAGAATTATTAATTTTGTCTTGATATGATTTTGCACGTGTCGACCTCAATAAACCATCATATTCTTTTTTTGTAGAAACATAAAGAAGTTTATATTTCTGGTCCACTCTATAAGCAGTATAAAGAAAATCTAAACGTTTTTTACATTCTTCTATTTCTGGAGATGAAACCTTCTTATTTCTATTGACCGATTTAATTAATTTTTCAGGAAATGTTTGTTCAAATAATTCTGAAAACTTAGAAGAAAACAACTCCCATTGTTTATTAACATTATTTTCATCCACTTTATAAACAGGGGACCATTTTTGTTCTTTTAATTTTGATAGAAATTTTTCTTTATTTTTCTGATTAAAATTTCTCATAAAAATAGGATTAACATCTTGTACAATTTTTGTTGCAAAAAGTATTTTTTGAGCATTGTGATCCGACACATGATTTTCTATAATTTTTACCTCTATATACTCTAAATTGGTAAATATATTATCGAGACAACTTGCCGAACTCCCTGCCAGCCTTGTAAATTCTCCAATGACAAAAGGGATGTTAAAAGTTTCTGTTAATGCTAGTAGTGAAGTTCTATTTCTGTTTTCTTTCAAAAATTCTATATTAAAGTCTCCTGTAATACATAGTGCATGTCTTATATTAAAAAGAGAGTGCAGCAAGTTCTCGAAGATATCCAAAAACACATTTATGTCGCCTGCGGGTGGGCGATATATATTAACAATAAAAATTTGCAATTTACCTAAGATACACTCAATTCCTGCAATTTCAACAACATTTCTTACTGACATTTCATTTACAAAATTTACAGGCTTACATTTAATTTCACTCCTAGCATAGATAGCTACACCACCATGTTGACCCTCATCCCTGCAAAAAGCTGACACAAGTCTAAAACCACACAAATTATATTTTGGTAATTGATTCTCACTCTTCCAGTGTTCAGAGACACAAAACACTTTGCAGTCCTCATGTTCTTGCATCATATAGTTAAGTTTATCCACTGAATTTCCTATTGATTGAACATTCTGATGTATGATCGAAATGTACGCATTACTTTCGCTATTACCATCAGTCGCTTGGTAATTTCCAGTGTTTACTGGTTGTATTTTAAAAAAATCGAATCATTATAATTTGTAAAGGCCTTAGATTTAGCTATCTTCGATTGGTATACTGGACATGTCACGCTTCTTGCTGAATGTTGTGTAACATTGTATTTCATTTTTGTACAATTAGGACATTTATATTCATCTGCCTTTTCAATAGGACAATCTTGTGAAGAGTGAGGTTTGCTACATTTTGGGCAGCACTCCTTGTTTTTACAATGTTTTGCTACATGTCCAAAAGTGCTACATTTGAAGCATATGGCTACGTTAAAATATTCTCGTACATACACTTTGAGCAAATCGAAGCAGATAGTACCTTTTTTTAAAAACCATTTTGCTACTTCTGGAGATGCTTGAAGGATCCAATTTTCTTTGTATGGGTTTCGGCAAGGTTTTTTTACAATAACATTTATTTTGTTTCGCACTGAATATCCGAGTTCAGTTTCTATTTCTACATTTAGTCTAATAATTTCTTCTAGAAACTCATCTTCAGAGTATCCTTTTTCGATTCCTGTAATCATAAACATTGGATCTTTAATTTCTTGTTCCTTTACTTTAACATCTGTTCTTCCTTTAAATACTTGTGTAAGTTTCTCTTGTTGCTCTTTGCTATGACTTTCAATCACTAACGCTCCACTTTTGAGTTCTCTAACGCTTTTCAGCCCTCCTTCAATATTTTTCAAATCTATTTGTTGTTTAAGTTGTTTCTTCACTTCTTTTGCGTCTGTCATATCATCTATACGAATTATAGATTCGAATTTTTTAGCTGTTTCAGGAGTTTTCCACTCATTCGAGGTTCGATTTATATTTATTTCCGGTGTGGTATTCAAAACTTGGGCGAAACTTTTCTTCGGATTAATATTATAGCCTAAGGTTTCTCCAATGTTTTTTAATTTTTCCCCTACTTTAAAACTTAATATCAAATTTTCTTTTTCCAGGTTATCTGTTTTATGTATCAGTAATGTAAATATCTCATGAATCACATCCAAAGGTTCCTGTAGTTCAGTCTTATTCGTTCCTTCTTCCATTGTCTGACTGATTTTCCTTATTTTCGCCATTTGTTTGTAAAACTCTAAAATAATATCGATGGTCTGCCAGTCAACATGTGGTGGGTCTTTTAATTCACTGGTATCAGGTTGGTCTTCCTTTTCCTTAAATAGATTTACTTTGTCTTGATTTAGTATTTTTTTTGCTTTTGGTAAGTCATCACTATCAGGACTTCTATAAAATAAATTTTCCTGCAATCTCGCTACTTTGATAGTTTTTGAAATATTTTGATATCTTCAAAAAATAGAAGTTAAGAATTAGAGTCTTTATTTAACGAGCGATAATTCTGGAATTAAAAAATCATAAAAATATTGGAATTGCGAAAAAATGTAGGAAATTTCATGCTCTATCCAGTGCTTTTAACCAGAGCCTCACAGATGGTATAGTTTTAAAAATATTTGGAAAATTATACAGGTATGTTAGAAATTAATCAAACTTTCTGGAATACTTTGGAGCTCATCGTCTGTTAAGCCCAGCAATCTACAAGAAAGTAGCAAGAAACGTTAACAAACGAATGTTCTATGAAATAAATTTTCCTGCAATCTCGCCCCTTTTATAGTTTTTGAAATATTTTGATTTCTTCAAAAAATAGAAGTTAAGAATTAGAGTCTTTAGTAAACGAGCGATAATTCCGGAATTAAAAAATCATACAAATATTGGAATTGCGAAAAAATGTAGGAAATTTCATGCTCTATCCAGTGCTTTTGACCAGAGCATCACGGATAGTATAGTTTTAAAAATATTTGGAAAATTATACAGGTATGTTAGAAATTAATCAAAATTTTTGGAGCTCAACGTCTGTTAAGCCCAGCAATCTACGAGAAAGTAGTAAGAAACGTTAACAAACGAATGTTCTATAAAATAAATTTTCCTGCAATCTCGCTCCTTTTATAGTTTTTGAAATATTTTGATTTCTTCAAAAAATAGAAGTCAAAAGTTATAGTCTTTGTTTAACGAGCGATAATTCCGGAATTAAAAATTCATAAAAATATTGGAATTGCGAAAAATGTAGCATATTTAATGGACTATCCATTGCTTTTAACCAGAGCATAACAGATTATATAGTTTTAAAAATAATTGAAAAATATACAGATATGTCAAAAATTAGACAAACTCGCCTGACTATTTTTAAACTCAAACTTACCTCGACAATAATATAATCCACCAATTGCAACGTGAACAATCCACCCGACAACCGTTTCAAATAATTCTCCTCGTCATCCTCATTCACATCACCCAAACTCTCATCGATGGCCTCCACCTTTTCCAAATACTTGAAATGCAACTCCAACAGTCTATCCACTTTCTCATGATCATTTTCCGTAAATTTACTCACTAATCTTTGACGTTGCGATCCTCGGCAATTGCGCAACATTGAGGCGATAATAGAGCACACGTGTTCCTCATGTTCTTCAGTTGACAGCACTTTTTTACGATTGCGTTTCGGCGTTTTCATGAACAAGGGAAAGATGGTGCGTAAGCCTAGGATATCGACGAATTTGTTGCAATTATCGCGCCCGGCAGGTCCTGCAAAGGATTATTTATTAAGTAATTCACAAATATGCAGCAGAATCTACTTTACCTGACATGGCATAGTCCAGTACTTTCAACGATCCATTCCGTGAGAGCTTTTTCTCGCGCAACATCAAATTCATCAGTTGTAATCCTTCACCTTTAAGGAATCGCTCACGGTTCGGTACTACCATCAACGAACCACATAGAGAATTAAACAAATTCTCCATCAACTCGTGTTCTTCAGCTGTAGTGGGATCGTGACGTTTGTAGAAGGCTAGCTGTTGAAGTAATGTGTCGATACCGTCAATTTCGCCTAGAGCCAACTGATTCTTCTTATTATCCTGCAAGATAATCGATAATATCTCACTCGTATACAATTTGTTGGCGTCAAAAGGTGTCTTCATACGTAAACGCTTCAGTAGCCATGCCAGTAAACCTTGTTTCACGACTTCGTTGGTGATATCCGTGCGGAGTTCCGTAAGATTCTCAATGATAGACAATGTGTTGTGAACACCATCTGCTTCCTCCTGATGTGGATAATAATAATAATAAAGCCATTATTTTTAAATGGGCGAAGTTTAGCCAAAGGCCAATCATACTCAACCCATTACACAAAGTAAACAATACAAAATAAAATAATAAAAAGTAAACTACAAGTAAATGTTCCTTTAATACAGTTGAATATATTTTACATTCATAAAAAATGTTGCTGTACCTACCTTAACATTTTCATCTAATCGATCTAAATTCTGCACCAAAAGTGCGATGGCTTGATTGTCTAATAACGCTTCAATTAGTGCTTCAGCCCCTTCTTCTGATTCATTTAAAATATCAACATCTGTTAGTTCCTGTAATAACTCAACAGTCCCAACCTAAAATGCAGAATGATTAAAGGCACAATCAAGTGTTCCTAAAAATAGAGAAACCACTTACTGCTATATCAGTGTTATCATGCGATAGTAACTCTAAAAGACTCGGTATAACTTGTAGTTTCACTAATAATGGATAATAATCAGGTGCAACAGCTAAAACACGCATTTCCTGTAATGTTTCATGTAATTCAAGTTCGCTCTCCAGAAACTTTTCCGGCGAATCAGGAAATTTAATGCGCATTTCACGATTTTTCAAACTGCGCTTTTCAAAGTTTAACACAATTTTTTTAATTGTTGTTTCATCAACAACTTCTCCCTAAAAAAAATAAATATATATAGAGGAAGTCATAAAAATGTTTTTAAGTGCATATTTACTTGGGTCTGCTCTGTTTCGACAAATTTTATTATTTCCGCCCGTTCTTCTTCACTTATCTGATCCAGCGTTTGTACAGAAGGTGTTGGAGATGGTGGTCGTGCCATTTGTTCAGCTTTTGCACGTGCAATCCGACGCATTTTACGTGTCTTTTCCTGCTCATTTTCTTTCGCTGCAGTCTCTATTATAGGGCGTTTCAATGCTTGCGGTGGCTAAAACAATAATATCAATATTAGAGGTATTTGTTAATTTTCAATATAGTAAGTTTACTTTATAATCCAATAGTTCACCAATATCCATCTTGAAGCAATTAATATTTTTTCATCTATTTATTTCAATTATCAAAATAAACACAAATTACTTATGTAGTTTTGAGGTTATATTATATGTCAAATTTCCCTGATGTTGTGGTTATGTTGTACTGCTATTAGTGATACACGATTATATTAATATTTGTTTTCCATCGATACTTTTATTTCGATATCTCCAAATAATCTATTATTGTCTAGCGATATATTGGTCAATGAAAACCTACCAAGATCAGCTCAACCATACCAATACTAGTCGCATGACTGAATTCAAGACTGAGACTGAATCGGTTCCATATGTTCTCTAATTCTTCTTTGTGTAATTTTGAGACTACTCAACTAGACAACTAATAGGTTGGTCCAACTTAAAATTCTTGGTTGTTTAAACATCTCAGGTGCATTCGAAGATTGCAGATTGTTCTAATTAAAAACGGTAGAGAGAATCGTCTACCACTTTAACCAAGAATTTACAAAACACTGACCTGCAAAAGGGAGAATTTCATAAGGGTATTATCATTGTCTTTATAATGACAATCCTAAAGTTAAATATTTATAAGAATTTAAATTTTTTTATTTAATTTGTTATTGGTTTTCGTTCATAAGATTGTGGTTTCCCTACTCTTCAAACAATTGTCAAACATCTGTCGCCTGTCATTTAATTATTATTTACGGCCGTTGCAATTAAGTACAATAATATTTTGATTTTTAAATAATTTAACTAATTTACTTCGTTTTTACTTTAAAATTTAATTTTTATTAAGTATTCGGTTTTTTATTATTTAATTTAATGTACAACAACGTTCTAGTTGAACTTATGTAATGGAAATTGACGACGATCAGACTACCTCAGTTTCTAGAGTACATAGAATTTACATCGGATTTATTAAAATTGTATTAATTTCAAACATTTTTAGGGAGTATTTGTGTTTAAAAACAATTTCAAAAAACCTAAAAAATCTAAAACCAAACCCTCAACTCCAATAAATAATGAATTATTCCAAAATGAATGGTACAAGGCTTATAAGACACTTTGGTCCCAACTGTCATATGAAATAGATGTACTTAAGTATATTTTTATTCCAATTCATTATTTACGTTAATATTCTATTTTGCAGAATCTTAATACAGAAATGTTTACAGCAGTTACGCAGGATTTAATCAATTTCATCAAGGAATGTTATAATAAGAATGTTACCGAGATTCCTACAGCGGCTTTAATGACTGGTATTAACATGCCAGATCATGACATGCAGTTTTTAGATTTGAGGGAACAGATTAAACGGGCTATAACGCCCCATGTAGCATTTTTGTATAGCCGAGACTGTCAGAACATGAAATATTTGATGGAGAGTATGATTGGGCAGTTCGTTAACAATTCTTTAATCGTTGATAATGAGGTTAGTAATTATTTATTACTAAGTAAGTAATATTATAACATGCAAGAGGTTTTATGTGCAGGACGACGTTGCTACCAGTGAAAACTGCACGTTCAAAAAATCACAGCTCAACTTTCAGTTGTTGAACGATTGGTACCAGAAACAAGCGAAGAAACGTCAGATCCTCACGGTACTAGTGCAAGACTTTGAAAGTTTTAATCCCACAGTGCTCCAGAAGCTCATCCTGATTCTCAGCAACTATTTGAATCAACTACCTTTCGTGTTAGTTTTCGGTATCGCGACATCGCTGGCGACGTTGCATACATCGTTGCCGTTCCACGTATCGTCCAAGGTCAATGTGAAAGTGTTTAATGCGTCACCGCCAACTGTGTGTTTGAATAATATTTTAGAGAATGTGTTCTTTGCCGTGGACTGTCCATTTCAGTTAGGTGGAAATGTTTTTAACTTGTTCACGGACATATTTTTATTTTATGATTTCAGTGTGAATAATTTTGTGGAGAATATACGGGTGAGTAGTCTTAGAAGTCTCAGTTAATTATACGGTCTCGAACGCACTTTTGTTGTTTCAGTTTGCAATGGCAGAGCATTTTTGTTACGGCAATGCGACTGCACTCTGTGAGATAAACAAAGCGCAAATCAAAGTGATGTTGAAAAAATTCACTCATGCTGATTTCGAGAATGCCAGACGTGTACTTTCTTTTCGGAAAATGGTTGAAAGCAGTAGTTACGAAGATCGCATCAAATTGTTAACTGATGATTTTTATTTTGCAAATGAACTTTATCTTAAAGTTCTCGATGTACAGCGTTATATTAAGCGGTTGCATATATTTTTAAAGTGTCTGCATATTTTAGTAGCCGATTTGCCAGGAGCTCCATTAGGAAAACAGGTATGTGCTTTGTTTCTACATTTTTTTGCAGCCACACTTCTAAGAAACCAGGGGTTCTTCGAGCCATGAACATTTCTCTTGTGCTGGAACTTTTTATTTAGATACTCTATTGGATTTAACATTCAGCAGCATTCATCAAAACAAATATTTCCTCAGAACATTGTGATTTTATCATCAAAGGACTCTCTTGGTCTGATTGTGCTTTCCTTTTTCTAGCCTCATCCAAAATCCCTTTGTGTGTGTTCTAATTTCTTCTAGAGTTGGAATTCGTGTTCACTCAATCATCCATCGATTGAATAATGAGTGGTGAATTGATTTTAAACATTTCTGAGTTATTCAAGCTGTTTATTGAGTTATTCTCGCCCTTAGAGCTTGAAGTTCTAAGAGATGATCATCTCTGGCACATACAAATCGTTTTGAACGTTGACTACGTTTTCTAGAGTGGAATTCGGGTTCATTTAATCATTCATCGATTGAATAATGAGTGGTGAATTGATTTTAAACTTTTCTGAGTTCTTCAAGCTGTGTTTATTGAGTTATTCTTGCCCTTAGAGCTAGAAGTTGTAAGAAATGATCATCTCTAGCACATGCAAATCGTTTTGAACGTTGACTACGTCTTCTAGAGTGGAATTCGGGTTCACTTAAGCATTCATCGATTGAACAATGAGTGGTGAATTGATTTCGAACATTTCTGAGTTCTTCAAGCTGTATATTGAGTTATTATCGCCCTTAGAGCTAGAAGTTCTAAGAGATGATCATCTCTGCGCACATACAAATCGTTGACTACGTCTTCTAGAGTGGAATTCGGGTTCATTTAATCATTCATCTATTGAATAATGAGTGGTGAATTGATTTTAAACATTTCTGAATTTTTCAAGCTGTGTTTATTGAGTTATTCCCGCCCTTAGAGCTAGAAGTTGTAAGAAATGATCATCTCTGGCACCTGCAAATCATTTTCAACCTTGACTACGACTTCTAGAGTGGAATTCGGGTTCACTTAAGCATCCATCGATTGAATAATGAGTGATGAATTGATTTTAAACATTTCTGAGTTCTTGAAGCTGTTTATTGAGTTATTATCGCCCTTAGAGCTAGAAGTTCTAAGAGATCATCATCTCTGGCACATACAAATCGTTTTGAACGTTGACTACGTCTTCTAGAGTGGAATTCGGGTTCATTTAATCATTCATCTATTGAATAATGAGTGGTGAATTGATTTTAAACATTTCTGAATTTTTCAAGCTGCGTTTATTGAGTTATTCCCGCCCTTAGAGCTAGAAGTCGTAAGAAATGATCATCTCTGGCACCTGCAAATCATTTTCAACCTTGACTACGACTTCTAGAGTGGAATTCGTGTTCACTCAATCATCCATCGATTGAACAATGAGTGGTGAATAGATTTTAAACAATTCTGAGTTCTTCAAGCTGTGTTTATTGAGTTATTCTCGCCCTTAGAGCTAGAAGTTCTAAGAGATGATCATCACTGGCACATACAAATCGTTTTGAACGTTGACTACGTCTTCTAGAGCGGAATTCGGGTTCACTTAATCATCCATCGGTTGAATAATGGGTGGTGAATTGGTTTTGAACATTTCTGAGTTCTTCAAGCTGTGTTTATTGAGTTATTCCCGCCGTTAGAGCTAGAAGTTGTATGATACGATCGTTTCTCGCCCATGGGAATCATTTTCTATCTTGACCGCGTTTTCTAAAGTATAATCTGATTTCACTCAAGCAGCCAACGATGGAATAATGGAAGGTGCATGGATTTGGAACCATTTCAAGTGTCTTCTGGCATGTGAGCTAGAAATTGGAAGAAACAATCCTCTCTCTCTCTCTCTCTTGGAGAACAAAAACGGCAATCAGCAGCGAAGAAGCATTTGATAAACTGGATCATCGAGCTGGAAGTTGTGATTTTAAACTGTTAGACATGTTTTTATATTTCAGCTGCGTGAACTATATTCGGTAGCAGTATCCGAGAACCTTACGAAAACCACACAGTACAAAGACTGCATACAATTACTTAAGTTCCAATCCAAAGATGAATTATTAGTGAAACTTCGCACCGTCATAGAGTATGTGTCCGGGTTTGTTAACGTAAATTATAGCAAACGGACACAAATGTTGAATTTTGTACAAACACTGCAACAGTATGTGAAAAACTTGGAGGATATTGGAGGGAACAATGATGAGAGTATTGAGGATGTTGAAGAAAAAGTTGGATCGGAAGTATTGGCGAAAGAAGCGGAAGTGAATGTTACAAATGTGGGGAATAGAAAGGAGTTAAAGGAAGTAAATGAGTTGCTTACGCCTTGTCGAAATAAAATTATTATTATTATTATTGTTCTAGGCGTTATTATCAAAGAGTAAAACCAAACCGAATAAAACCCTGAATAAATACGAAAAATTACGCGAAGAAATTTTGGATTATATCTCAAACACATTCCAGCAATATCTGTTCAATCCTAAATCGTTGTATTTTCACGAAATCTTCTTTTTCGATGATATCGGGATACAAACGAAGATTATTGGAACGCATCGTACAGCAATTCACAATGCACTTAACGATCCGAATTACTACCTTAATGTAAGTATGAATTGTGAAGTTGCTCGAAGGTCCAAATGACATTTTTCAAGATAAACCCCAAATTGATCGAGTCTAGCTTAAAATAGGACTGCGTGTGGTGAAACTAGACTTTCTAATATCCGGAAGAATTGCGTTTGAAGCCAATCATTTTATGTTTCAGTGTGGTTGCTGTGGAATAGCGAATGAGTTATCAATAAAACCAACAATGCCCGACATTTGTGTCGCGTACAAACTACACTTAGAATGTGGTAAAATGATCAATTTGTACGATTGGTTACAAGCATTTTTAAGCATTATGGATCCACATGAGGATGATAGCGATGTTAGGAAGCGAACTGTTCATCCGGCATTACAGTATCCTTTTTCAACAACTCATACATTTAATAATTACAAACCCAAGTTTTCTGAACTGATCGGTCCTTCGAGCATCGTTATAAATGAACATATTCCTTGACTTAAATGTTTTAAGAGCTCGTTTTACGCAAGCAGTCGCCGAATTGGAATATTTAGGCTTCATTAAGAGTTCTAAAAGGAAAGCGGACCATGTGGCAAGGCTAACTTGGGGTGGATGAGGGAAACACGTTTATTTTAGGTTTAAATATTTATTTTTATTGTTTAAAACAATTAAAAATGCAGTTATAAACAGCTTTTGTTTGATTTATCATAACGCTACTCAAAAATTTTGGAATTTCTCAAAAAATCACAGTAAGTATACATTTTTTCTTTTTTTATAAAAGAAAACACTAAAATGTCACCTCGACATTCTTGACAACATTCGTGAAATCCACTTTCGAGGGTGTTAGGTAGAATGCCGGTGCTACTTTAACACCGCATGGACACTGACATCCCATTATCCAACTGAACGAACCTAGTTTTGCTTGGCATTTCGGGCATAACAATTTACCATTGGTTACGTGAGTGACGTTCATCCACGCCATGGGCTCAATGAAGTGGGTTCGGGTACAAACCACATCTAAAGTTGAAATATTTGTATCAAGTTATTAAATTATCAAATCACAGATTTGTTGGAAAAACTATGGATATAGGGTTGCAAATGCGAAGTTATAATGTAAAACAATCCAATAACAGCAGAAACACAAGGCCTAGCAACCCTGTGGCTGTGTAGCCCTATCAAAGCCTTATATTCCAATAAGAATAATTATTACACTGTACCTTTATCATAATGTTTAATCAAATTAGATTCCCCTGCCAATATCCTGCGACACTTCTTACATCTATACACATTCGGCTCCGGTTGTGTCTGCTCTAACCCAGGATCAGGTTGTATGAGATCCATAAAGTTTTGCGGTAGAATTTTAACTTTCCGTACACGATCTGCCGCGACAGTTAGTCGAAAAATTTTATACCTCAAATAATAACAATTATTTACTCAAAGGACCTTTAAAAATCGAAAAAACTTACCTCATATTCTTTGTATCAAGTCGATACCCCATATCTTTATACAACTTTAGTTGTGACACAAATCCCTGATTAGGATAAACGATACTGCGTCGAGTTTTAACGTACTCAAACGCCTCAGCATAACTAAACTGATACTTTTGCATTATGAATGCGATAACAACAGTAGCACTACGGGATACACCGAAGTAACAATGTACCAGTACTGCGCCTCCATGTAATAAGGCTTCACTAATAAACGCGCAGGTATCTTCGAAATGGCAGAGAAGCTCTTCTCTAAATATAACAATCAATTAAATGTACTTGAATAATGTTAGGTAGGTATACCTTGGTTGATCTGACAGCTGTATATACTTTGTCTTAATATGTTTGATATCCAATATTCTTCTAGGTAAGGGACATGTGTCTATTGTTAAAATATGCGTTATTTTGTATTTGTGCAATGTGGGTATGTCTTTAGCAGCTGCAAGACTGCCTAGATGCAGATTTGGTTCGATTTCATCAATACTAACAGGGCCATAAGAGAAGTCATCTCTATGTAGGATATCCATCGTCGGAATATGCAATATTTTATGTATATTACCTTTAACTTGATATTGATTTCTATGTATTAGAACGGAGAAAATTGCGTATTTAATTAACTAAATAACTTCTCAAATGAATTCTATTGTATTTAGTTTTTCCAGTTTAAAATTTAAATGTACGCATCTTGATTGATCGATGTTTGTTTACATTGCTAATTAACAATTAACCCACTACCCACTTGTATTTAATGTCATTGGTAGTGATGGGATGATATCAGTTATTGCGCATTAAATTATGCTACGCAAGAAAGTCACATACTAAATGAAACTATGCTCCCCACTCCATTTTTTAACATGATACAACAGTATCTGTATACTGTGATGATACTGACCTTTCAACGCGACATTCTTTCATGTAAAAAAATCTCTTGACTTGAGGGTTATTGGAATACTAAAAATATTGAGTTTAGATCATTTTACCAAAGATTAATGTACATTAATCTTTGATTTCACCTACCATTTTTAAGCAAAACATCTTCTTTCGTAGTCTGCTAATGTCAAAACAAATAGAATGGTTTTCTTTATAGTATTTAACTTAATTTTTTATATCATTAGCTGTGTTCCTTTTAAAAATCTGATGACATTTCTGTAGCTCCGAGCAAGTCCAAGCCGACTCTAGAAAGAATCAGTTATAATACGGTTTTATATATATAAAAATTAGTACCGTCGAATCGAGTACTAACTTTATGGCCTATTACGAAATACGGTTTTAATTAATACAAAGCCACAACATAACCTATATTATAGTAACAGTCAAAAAATATTTTTAACAAAAAAAAAACACATATTATGCGAAATTTCAGGCGCTTCTTCTCAGTTGTTTTTACAAAACATAATTGACTCAATCAACGATACAGGTGAATCTAATGAATTAATTTACTGATGAGTGAGTGGTAAAAGCAAATCACCTAATTGCACATCCTTAATCTGTCATACTTGCCATCAACGTCAAGCATTTTCTCCTTTACTGTCTGTCATACTAAAGTTTGTGTATATTTTGTTGAATTCAGAGTGTTCCACAATCGAGAATACGGAATTTATAAAGATGCCTCGCAAAAAAGTGATAAAAGCTACTAAACCAGCCGATTACAGCAATTTATGTGCTAGTGATGTTTTGTGCCCGATATGTAGGACAATTCTTACAGAACCAGTCACCTTGCCTTGCAATCATGGCTTCTGTTATTTGTGCTTCAATGACACCATGGAGAATACAAATCTGGTGTGCCCCCTGTGTAGGGTGCGAGTTGGTTCATGGTTACGTACGGCTAAAAAAGAGAATCGTGTGATAAATGAAAGGTTGTGGAGTGCCATTAAGAAGCAATACGCCAAAGAGATACAGAATAAATATGATGGAATTCAGAGTGCCATTGAAGATTGTAAGTTTATATAATTTCCTTACTTGTTTTTCCCCAATGATAGTTTGATGCCGCTGTTGAAAGGAAAAACTTTGTGTTTACGGTTTCAAGAACATAACATTTATTTAAAATTACCTATATTAACCTTATTCAGTAACCAGACATGATCATTATTTTTGTTTTCAGTAAAACCAGTCATTGTAGTAGCAAATCCTGGTGAGATCCGTCACGAATATGAACGGGAAAAACACAAAATTGCCGTTGAGATAGAAAAACTCAAAATTGAGGAGGAAAAAGCCAGTACAGCACTGATAAAACAACTTCAAGCCGAAGACCAACTCAACCAGTCAATTGAAGAAGAAAAACTGAAACAAGACTCCGAATTCGCAAAACAACTTGCATCACAACTCGGTAGTCCAACAACTTCAGCGATAAAACCGAAAAAGTCTGGCCCATTAGACAAATTTGTCGTGAAAAATGAATCAGCGCTACCTCCAAATCGTAACAGTATCGGTTCGAAAGAATACACTTGTAGAGTGTTGTGTTTGGATAAAGCAAGCACTTCAAGTTGTGTGAACACTAGTAATAGTAAAGTGTTGAGTAGGAGGAAGAAATTGCATCAGCAACAACAGCTTCTAATGAAGAAGCACAAGAAAGTGTGGGAGAATAAACAACAGTTGCTGCATAGTGGCAGTAGCAGTGGTAATACTAGTAGAAGCAGTGATGTGACCGTTGGAAACGACTCTAATCGGTATTGTTTTCAACCGATCGAAGCACATAAGTGTATGAGGGCGAAAGTGGTGCCACTGCGTGTTGTTTGTTCGCGACCTGCAGCTGGGGATGCGATGAATATAATGTAAGTTTGAGATGTTTTTTATATCGCGTATTCCGCGATTGTAACCTTTTCTATCACTGTGAAATTAAATTCTCGGGGGTAAAAATCCACGAAAAGAATATAAAATTTTGAAAAAATCTAATAAATAATATTGACATGTTTTTTTTTTCTCTATTTTAGACCACCTTCTGGCATCACAACCCAACTATACACGGAACAGTCAGCTTTTGCAAGATACTCTACTCCAAACCTGAGTGAAGAATCGACCGGACTTCATGAACCTATTGAAGAACAAGTGGAACCAGAAGAATTGACACCCACTAAATGTAAAAATAAAAACGCGTTATTAAATAACTTGTTAGAAAAAAAGAATACTCAGAAAAATAATAAATTAATAATTAACAATAAACAACAGAAAAATAGTGATAAAATAAATGGCGAAATAAGTAATACAGTAAAAGTGAGAAGAATATCAAAAAGAAATGTACAAAATAATAACAATATAATAGAAATAAATAATACAAAAAACAATGCAATATTAACAGAAACTAACGCGAAAACGTTAAAACGGAAATTAGATATTAGTAGTGATAGTCCGGAGGTGTTCTATGGTTTTCATCCCAGTGAAATTGCAAATACAGGAGGAATCCCTGGTTATAATAACACTAATATTAAAGAAGATACAACAACACAAACAAATGTTAATAATAAAGGCAAAAAACAAAAATTAGATAACGATAAAATAAACACAAAAATAAGATTACAAAATGATAATAAACAACAGGTATTAACTGTGGAATTAAATAGCATACAACTCACAAACACTACAACAGATAATATCGTGGAGGTTAGGGCTAGCCCTAGTCCAATAATAGTCAAGAAGAATAAGAGATCAACTAAACTTCGGTGTGATAGTGATAGTGAGACGCAGTTCAGCAACCGATTGTTGCAGGAGCAGTACGATTACGAATTTGCGAAAAAGCTACAGGCAGAATTGAACAGCAGTAGGAGCTGGACGCGTAGCAGGAAACAGCGGCAGGTGACGTTAGATGAGATGTTGACTGTTTAGTTTGTGGGGAAGTTTTTGATTTATTTTAGAATTGGGATTTTTCTTTGGTTAAATAGTATTCATTTACAGATTATGACAGTATGATTTAATTTTTTTTATAAGTACAGGGTAACGCGTCATTTTATTCGCTCTCGTTGCACTCAATTCTACTTAAGAACTCGGAGTCTATGAGGTAGGTAATATTTTCCTCCCAACAATCCCAGTTCTGAAAAAGTAAGTAGATAATTTTGTTTTGTTTCCATATTAGTTTTGGTATTTATTTATTATTTTTGTTTAGATTACATTAATCTGTGATTTATTATTTTTTGTATTAGGGTATATTTTTCTTACTTTGTATAAAGTGTATTTTCTATGTAAGTAACATAGGTTAGGTTGATTTGTTCTGGAGAATTAAGAGAAATAACTACTACAAATAATTAATTAAAAATTCATTAAATATAAAAAACATTACCTAACTGTAAACTACAAATTATCAAATACATTTATGTATGGTTTATTAATTAATTAATTAATATAGAATTAGGGGAAAATGAATTAAATTTGTCTCATTTGTTGTATATTAAAATTATTATTAAGAATATCTTCTAATCTAAAGAGTATTAAAGCTGTAATTAATAGTTATCCAGCAGGGATATATATTATGTTATAATAGTTACTTTTGCATCTCAACTAGTTTGGTTTTTCATTAAATAGTTTGTTATTATAATAAATATAATATACGTTTATTTTGCATAAATTCTTGTAGTTTTTTACACAGTAAATACTGTTACAAAACGGTGAAACTTATACAGTATACCCAGTACCACAGCCGTATCAGGCAAGCCATGGACCGATAATGGCAACACCGCACGGCCGGCCGGTGAGCGGTCGCAATCACAGATCTAGAAAAGGGGGAGATAAAACTGTTTACATTTCCAAGCGATCAAACATCATTTGCAAATATCGATAATGCCAAACTTCCGCAATGTTTTAAAATACACTATTTTGATACGGCATTTTTTACCGTTTTAAAGCAAAATATAACTTAGGTGATGGTACTAATTTTTGTGTATAATAAAACGATATACCCAAGATATTTTTTAGTTACTTTTTTATGAATTTTAACATATTCAAGACATATTTCACAAAATCATAATTTATTTATGAAATACACGTGGCAACTCTGTAAAGCAGAGCAACTGAATTTACGATTTCATTCATCTTTGTAATCAGCCGGTAGTTTGAGCTCTGTTGCCAAATATCCTTTGCGCTTGTTTTTATTTGCTTTTGGTTGGTGATTTTGAGGAATTTTGAGTGTTTTTTGTGCAAAAACTATAAAAAAAACAATTAACAATGGTGCGTCAGTGTATAATTTGTAAAAATAATGAAAATTCCAACCCAAATTTGATATTTCGGAGGTAAGTAAGGTTAGGACTTGTTATTGTTTATCAGTGGTGTATTTGCTTGCTCTACAAATTAAAAATAAATTGCTGTAAATAAATTCCTAATGTAATTGTTGATTTTTGTGATGTTATAGAGATGCTAGGTTCATCTTACAGTATTTAAATCAAGGTTTAATTATTAACTAAGATAGCACTTCGTTAGATAACTAAATATACTAATACTGAATAGGTAGGTTCCAAAAGAATTAAATAATTTCATATTGTAGGTTTCCAGTAAATTCGGCAGCTTTTGGCTCTGGAAAATCAGTATGTCCCCAAGTATGCACAAATATGCTCAAACCATTTTGATGTGAGCGACATTAAGATAACTGAGATTACTGGTCGAAAGCAAATTCGACCAGACGCTGAACCTCAATTATCATTTACTTTTAATGCGCCTCTGTCGTACAGGTAATTATATATATGCTTAATAAAATGTGTCTATATAAAGGTATAATGTTCAATAATATTGTAATAAACATATGGTGTATTTACCACACATCTAGATTCTAGATCTGTGGTATTTACTATTGTATTTATATTTATTTTCAGCTCAGATTCAACTGTAGCCGAATCCTCTCCAAGCAAACCTAGTAGGTAAGTAGATATTGAATATTTAGAGCATCAGATGTTGATCAAGCAAGGACCTATTTGATCCACAAACTGTAGCAATGCGATCTTATTAAAATTAACTTCCTGGCTTATCTATAGATAAGATATTTACAAACTATAGTTTGTAAATATAGCTACTAAATTAGAATGGTACCACTCACTGAAATACTAAGCTAAAACATTTTATTTGTTAGAATTTCAGATGTTCATGAAGCAGGGATCTGTGATCCAGAAACTTTTGAAATGCTAGTTGCTGAGGAAGCAGTTGCTGGCTCCTCGAGTGGCCCATCTAATTTGTAAGTATATAGCTTTAAATTACAACATATAACTAAGATTGTGGAATTATGTGCTCTAAATATAATGTTATCAACGATTTATATTTTGTAATCATAAATTTTTCTTGCTAATTTTTTATTGTATTACATAGATTTATTGCTAAAGAATTTTATTATTAGTCAGGTAGGATTTCATTACACTTAATTTGTTGCGCAGACAGTTGACAAATGGCAGATCACAGTTGACAAATGACAGTTGGGAAATGGCAGATCACAGTTGACAAATGATAGTTGCGAAGTGGGTTGGGTTTCATAAAATATCCAAACCCGAAACCAATGCTTGGGATATTAATTTGTTTATTTAAATTTATAAATATTAGTTTTAATGAAACTTGACATCTTGGTTCTGAACACTGTGGAATTTGCGGAAATAAAACTCTATTTTTCAATTATCAATAATTTATTACACTCAATTTATTTATTTACAGCAAAAAAAAAATAAAATAATTACCATAATAAATATGCATAGTACTGTATGGTCAAATTTCTACAGGCTAATCATTTCCTAACCTGAAATTGATAAGAAATAAAATTTTGGATATCAATGTTTGCCATAATTTCTAAATAATAAGCAATTTTTAGCGAGATAACGCCTGTAATTGTTAGTAATCTGCCGCGTAAGGTCCGATTATCTCCCACCACCAAATTCTATTTCCTGTTTCAAGATAATTAGTTCTGTCACTAAAACTTGGCGGTTATTCCAGATCCAGATTATTTCCTTGTATGATTGAGGTTATACTTAATGTTGTGTCATAAGCAACAGAGTTATGATTTGCCGAAATGGATTTGGATATTGTCCTCTTTGTTTAATGGAATTTGCATAATTTTAATTTATTATTTTTGGCAAGGTTTTAGCGATAAAGCCCCACATAATCTATTATCATATTATAAACGATTAGAAAAGTATATAACGATTAATACAGGATATCTTGCTAACAATTGCTTAATGTTTTAAAGTAAATTGACGAGTTAAAATTGCATTCACGTAACACATTTTTCCAAATATCTCAAAAACCCTGACATTTATTAAAAAATATCTAGAATTACTTCTCAAAGCTCCTTAATTCTCCTTTCTATTACTACCAATTTCATCAAAATATCTCACGTATTAAGCAAGAAACAAGTCTTACTATGTGGCATCTACGTGACAACTGAAAACTCTATTCATCTAACACATTTTTCGAAATATCTCAAAAACCTTTAAATTTATTAAAAAATCTCTAGAATTACTTCTCAAAGCATCTTAATTTCCCATTCCATCCATACCAATTTCATAAAACTATCTCACGTATTAAGCAAGAAACAAGTCTTACTATGTGGCATCTACGTGTCAACTGAAAACTCCTTTCATCTAACACATTTTTCAAAATATCTCAAAAACCTTTATATTTATTAAAAAATATCTAGAATTACTTCTCAAAGCATCTTAATTTCCCATTCCATCCATACCAATTTCATAAAAATATCTCACGTATTAAACAAGAGACATGCATTAATATGTGGCATCTACGTGACAACTGAAAACGCTATTCATCTAACACATATTTCGAAATATCTCAAAAACCTTTAAATTTATTAAAAAATCTCTACAATTACTTTTCAAAGCTCCTTAATTCTCCTTTCCAGTACTATCAATTTCATCAAAATATCTCACGTATTAAGCAAGAAACAAGTCTTACTATATGGCATCTACGTGCCAACTGAAAACTCCATTCATCAAACACATTTTTCAAAATATCTCAAAAACCTTTAAATTTATTAAAAAATATCTAGAATTACTTCTCAAAGCTTCTTAATTTCCGATTCCATTACTACCAATTTCATCAAAATATCTCCCGTATTAAGCAAGAAACAAGTCTTCCTATGTGGCATCTACGTGCCAACTGAAAACTCTATTCATCTAACACATTTTTTAAAATATCTCAAAAACCTTTAAATGTATTAAAAAATCTCTAGAATTACTTTTCAAAGCCCCTTAATTCTCCTTTCTATTACTACCAATTTCATAAAAATATCTCGCGTATTAAACAAAAAACATTCATAAATATACGACATCTACCTGACAAGTCAACACTCCATTCATTCTTCAAAATATCTCAAAAACTATTAAATTTATTAAAAAAATTCTACAACAACTTCTCAAGTACGTTGATTTACCTTTCAAATAACACTAATTTCACACAAACCACTCAAATACTAACAAAGTTAGAACAAAAATTCACCGTCTGCAGTCAATTTACCTTAAACAAAAAAACTACTTTATTTACTATTTCTCAGCCGCCACAAAGGCCACATTCTCTTTTCTCAACTGTTCTTGTTCCACAACACCATACACATTACTACTGTTAGAATTATTAGCATAGGAGGGTTCCAAAGGAGAGGATTCGGATGAGGACACAACTACATAGGGTTCTTTCATCGCAGCCGTTGTCATACTTACTTCAGCCGCTTGTTGGTCTTTGTTAGCCTCATCTGAAACAAGTGATTTAACGCTGGAGGTTAGTGAATGCCAAGCTTCATTTAATGACCCTGGAATGCGAGGCAGAGTGGGTAGTTCCAATGGAGCGTCGTCTTTCTTCACTGCAATGTATTATTTGATTTTTAATAACAGTTTCTCATACCAAAACAAAGTACTGAGACAGAAACTGGGACAGAAAAGCACATACCGAAACTCATACTAACCTGTAACTGTTTGTACTTACCTCCATAAGCGAAATTGTATGCTATAGTTAGATACTTTTTGCCTTCACTTAGCCCAATTTGAGTATACTGGGAGGCCTCTTTCGGATAACACACCGCAGCCATACCAAGAGCCCCCGTAGTAGCATACAGTGTCCTTTTAATAATACCACCACGTAAACCAAAGATTAAACCGGTCACAGCACCAATACCGATTGCACCGTATTTCGGCATTGTGTTGTCTTCTTCACGTAGATAGTTTACTAACCCTAATCGAAAATAATAGAATCTTAGATAATACTTACGAATTATTTAATTCTCTAACTTACATTCAACATTTTCCTGGCCCTTCTTTAGTTCATCAACAGCTACTCTTTGAAACTGTTGTACCTCATCTGTATAATGTGTTATAGTTTGCCGGATAGTTCTCACAGTATCCTCGATAACTCCAGATGTGTCAACTGTATCTAATTCCTTAATTTTCTCAATATCAACTTCTTGTTCGGGTGTATAAATCGGTAATTCGCTGGGTCTGCATAATGAGTCGTTGGCGTCTTGTGACAAAAGCTTAGCTTCTGCTACGATAGTAGCTGCTAATAGAGATCGACGGATAACCTAGAAAATTTAGATATGAGGTTTAGATTTTAATTATTTTATTATAAACTTACCTTTGAGGCAAACATCTTTCAAAATATTACCGAAAAAATTAACCAAAAATTACATAAAGATGGGAAGATAAATTTTTGACAGTTCGCTTTACTTATTTTCGTTTAATTTGCGAAATTAATGTTTAATTTAATAACAAATGCTTTAAAATTGATCAAATTACCGAAAATTTTGATTGTATTTAATTAATTTTGTATAATTTTATTAGTTTCTATAAATTTTTGTTTTTCTTGGAAAAAATTATTTAAATAAATTTTTCAGTGACAGTTGACAACGCTTTTACGTCTAATCTGCGACATCTGCACAGTTAAATATCCAATTAATACTAATTAGTGAAGAAATTATCTGTAAAATTACTGCTGTGACATCTATACTAGTCTATTCAAATTAATGAAACATTTATTACAGGTTGTTATTGTTCTTGTTGCATTACTTTGATACTTCGCACATAGATGGCAGCAACTAAAGTTTAGCACACCGTAATAAAAATTACGTGGTTTGCGATATGTGGTATAAAAACATAAAGTTTTAGTAGGGGAGATGGGCGAAAAGTGGTTTAAATTTATATATTACTTTAAAACTAGGTAGGTATATAAATAATTGTTGAATAGTCATCGTGAGATGTTCAGGGTAAAGAGTAAATATAAATGGGGGCGTTTAGCATTAAGATTTTCTTCGTGTTAATGCTTTTTTTATTTAATATTTTTTCAGTGGGACAGTATTTTGATAATGGATAGATATACAAACTCATCAGTATAATTGAGTCTATCCAGAGGTCTTGCAAAATATTTTCTTTTAAAGAACTGAAACGATTTGACAATTTCAAGCAAGAGCTCCACCTTCTTGATATTTGTTTACTCTTCAGTCTCTATATAAAACATACAGAGTGAGCCATTTCAAACATTATTTTCCAACTTATTGAAAGAAACAACTCTAAATAATATGCGGTTTATCAAATATTTAATTAATGTTATGTTTTACAATTACTGTTATATTTTTTTGAATGTTCACATATTGCTGGACATCTGATGCCACGTTCTTTGTGTGTTCTGAATTTTTTCGGTATTAGAAATTTTTTGAATGTCTGGAAGAAAAATATGCGAAACATTATTTGAGTGTATACGGTACCCTTTTTGTAGATTTTGATTCAGTCAAACATTAATTGTTTATAATTTTAGACTAAAATTGTTTTAAACATATCTATGCAGGTGTGGGAACCACTGAAGCCTAGCTCAGGAGCCGCCACTGAGAATATGATTGTGATATAATAGAAAAGCATATCCAAATATGTATAGGTATCTCCCATAAAAAATCTGTCACCGTTTATATTGCACTTCTTTTTTGTTAATCAATTTTTAGATCAAATTGAACGCGAAATAGCCAAAAAAAAATGAGCCTTTATATCGTGTTAAACTAAAACCTATCGTGATAAAAAATTTACTTACATATACCCAAGTGATTCCGCAATCCAAGAATGGTCCAGACACAAAATCAACTGGATCGCCGACATCTTGTTCTAAATGGTCGCCGCCTAACCAGTTGCCTATCAATTTGTAGAACCACTTGAACATTTGGAATTTTAAACATGGTCTTTCACCATTAAATTATTTACTAAATTTGCTTCCAGTAAAATTCATAACAGAAATAAGAAAACTAATTGTCATGTTTGACATTTTTATTTTAATATACCGGGCCTGTTTGCATAATATCAAATTAATGTACACAATTGTGTGGACTACCTTTTCAATTTAAAAAAGAACCGAAAACCGTTAGGAACAAAAAATAAATTATAATAATATAAAAAATAATTTTTAATCACGATTAATCTACAGTTTTAATTACATAAAAATTATAAATATATTACAATTACTGCGATATGATTACTATCTAATTCTAGCATTTAATGGATTCTCAACTTTCCCAATCATAAGAATTATGTCAAGTTCTGCGTCAACAACAAAGTATAGGAAGGGATGGTCCGCTTTGAAATGTACTGGTTCGTATTCGAAAAGATTTTCTGAAAAAAAAAAGTATAAAAACCATTTATAAATACAAAAATTACCCCATAAAGATTTTTTTCAAATTAGTAACTTGGATGATTTTAGTTTTTCTGAATTTTATCTGTAAATTAAAATGCACTTGCTAAGGATAATTTTGAAGGGAATTTCTAGTAAGTGAATGGCGGACTCAATTTTGACTAAACTGACCCATTTTTACATATTTTAGGGATGTGAATGGATGTCCCAATGGTTTTAGAGCTCGCAAACGTCATTTTTGACATAAAACCTTAAATAAATCAGAAACGGTAGGACTTAGGTATAGGATATGATATACAAAGTTTAGCTGAAATTTTACGTAGAATCCAAAACTGTAATAATAAATAGGGTGTCCCATTTGAAATAAGCAAGTTGACACCTACTTCCGGTATAACCGGAAGTGACAATAACTTATAACTATTTTACTTCATCTACCCCCATCGACATGGTTACACTGCCAAATTTTCAAAATTCTCCTATGTATAGTTTTCTATATACAGGGCGATTTGTATCTCGGTGGGACACCCTGTCCAAATTGGACACTTGAGGAGTTAGAAGAAAACTAACCTACATGTCACGAGCTCCATTTTCAAACGAAATCAAATGCCGAAAACCGCACCTCGATATCTTGAACCGTTTAAAAAATACAGGGTGGTTTTGACTTTTCTGCATTTTTAACCTACCCCTGTAACTTATTTATTTATGATTATTTTTTGTTTCTATTAAAACATTCGCAAGACACTTTTTTGAGAGGAATCCAGTGGTCTCTCTAGTTTTTTTTAAGTTAGGTTAAAAATGCACCACCCTGTATCTTTTAAACGGTTCAAAATATCGAGGTTCGGTTTTCGGCATTTGATTTCGTTTGAAAATCGAGCGCGTGATATGTAGGTTAGTTTTATTATAATTCTTCTAGAAATCGGTGTTTTTCTATCAAAAGTGTCCAATTTGAACCACCCTGTACATATATATGATACAGGGAGCTAAAAAATTGCAGATAAAGAAGAATTGTGTAAAAATATAACTTGGCCCTCTCGAAGTATGTGCTGTGACTATAAATAATGCTTTTGTGCTGTCTGTTTGTTTTCTTTGGAACACCCTGTATAAAAATAGGAAAAAATATCTTGAATCTAATGGCTTTTCTATTAAGTATACCGAAATATATTTCGCAAGTCGACCTGATTCATTAAGTGGGAACTACATAATACACAATAGTTTTTTTTTCAAGAATGTTTTAATTTTGTTGAACAATTTAAGTATTATTATCCACACAGAATTATACGTAATTATCTTTGAGAAGGAAACTGACAATAATCGTGTCTATTTTAAAGGGTTTTGCAACAATAAATAATCCACCTACTTATTTAGATTAATGCAGATTAAGTGTGTAAATTTAGATGAAGATCGGCGGACAAATTTAAACAAACAAAAAACACGTTGATTGAAATACAAGGTTTGATCAAATATTAACCAATGTTTTCAGTTTGTTATGTTATACCTACAGGGTGTTTCTAAATTCGACCGACAACAGAAAGCCCTCGCTAATTCATGTATTTTGATATAGCGACATAATATACCCTTAAAGGGCTTCAAATTTAAAATCCAAAATTTGCCATAATTCAAAAACGCCTATGAATATTTTTTTTAAATTTCGTGACCGTTATGTTGTTTAAAAAAGTCATATTTTCACATAAAAAATATTTTAAAAAAATTAACCAGTGGCATGCTATAGGGGTTAGTGACACTTTGTATCCCCCTATTTTTTACGCCACTAGAACAAATTAATTTTTGTATTTTTTTTTAAATTCACTGTTCATTTTTGCTTAAAAAAGTATTAACTTTTAATGGGACTAAAGTGAACGGTTTTGCAGAAATTTGCCCCTAAACTAAAGGCTGAAATGCCAGAGATACTATCTAACATTTCGAAAATTTGCCATAATTCAAAAACCCCTATAAATATTTTTTTTAAAATTCGTGACCTTTATGTTGTTTCAAAAAGTCATATTTTCACATAAAAAATCTTTTTAAAAAATTAACCAGTGGCATGCTATAGGGGTTAGTGACGCATTTTATCCCCCTATTTTTTACGCCACTGGAATAAATATTTTTTTTTATTTTTTCTTACATTCCCTGTTCATTTTTGCTTAAAAAAGTAGTAAGTTTTCATGGGCCTAAAGTGAACGGTTTTGCAGGAATTTGGCTCTAAACAAAAGTCTGCAAGTAAAGTTGAAAGTTAGTTAGTTACGAGATAGGTAAGTACATGACAAAAATGCCACAGAAATATTACTTTTACACTTAAATATGGAGACCTATTCGTGCCTCGGGAGCAACAGTTTATTTTTTATTTGAAAGTTTTATGTGTAGAAAACTCTAATTTATGTTAAATTCATAATTCAGTCATAAACGTAACAAAGAAACATTGTAACATTGCATTTAGACGCCTAAAGACGACAAAATTTCGCCGAAACGTCGCAATTAACGACTGAAATAAAATGTTTCCGAAAAAAAAAAGAAGTTTTCAGTCCCTATCAGCTTGTATATAGACCGTACTTACTATTTTTATAGTCCGTGGTAGGATCCACGTAATTTCGTATCCTCACCGTAACAGCCTGTTCAATATTGGTCACATAAACTTCCGATTGATTAGTCATCGGAGTGAAATCGGATTGCCTTGGTTCGAACACTTTCTTAATACCGAGCTGGAATAAAACAAGTAAAAGTTTGTTATTAATAAGATGAATACAGTCTGAATCTGACTGATTCTTCTGCAATTTGACGGTACCTGCCTAAAAGTTTTGTAAAAGATTTTTTTGACTATCGCTTATAGATCTTGAGATATCGTCCGCCCACACACTAATGGGCCATATATACAGGGTGGCCCATTAGTGTGTGGGCGGACGATATCTCAAGATCTATAAGCGATAGTCAAAAAAATCTTTTACAAAACTTTTAGGCAGGTACCTTCAAATGTCTACTTACCCTCTGCAATGTCGGCGTTAAAACCACATAACCCTTCAAAGTGAAACTTGGAATAGTCGCCACAACTCGCTGCACCTTCATATTTTCAATGATGTAGCGTATATCGCCATGCAATCTCAAATCACAAATCAACCGATCAATACCTTGCTCGTGAGTAGGCAACAGAAGCAACAAATAGTATTTCGTACTATCCAAGGGAAATCTCAAAGCTAATGCCTCCAAATATGGTACGTAGACGAATGGTAACATACTATCGTATCTCATAAAGTTTATTTTACTCTCCCGGTATTTCCCATAAACTAGGAACGTTAAAGGTGGATCCGGGACGTATTCATGAAGATCTTCATGCGTATGATGGTAATGATCGTTGGGTGAAGTGTGATCTGTGAATAATGCTTTAGTTATGATTGAATTACAACTAACTACCCTCGTTACCTTGGTGTTTAAAGTCGCCACTACGATGCTCCACGTAATATCCATCTGGTGATTCATCAGAAGACTCCTTGTGCGACAAATCATCATAATATCGCGCAAGGATAAAGTCTACTAATGATCGCACATTTCTCCTGAAACTCCTCGCGTTATCCTGCCCAATATTCCCTTGATCAGCTGTAGCGTTCGCGTCTAGAAAGTTCTGTGTGATGTCATCTTCATAATTTGGAGTAACGTTTGGATCCACCAATGTTGGGTTATCCTGATAGAAGGGATAATCAAAGTTTTCGTTATTGTTTTGCTCGGTTATCTCAGGATTCACTGTTGTCGCGAAATCCTGCACATTGAAATTATCCTGTGTTGTTGTGTCATCACCAGTTATTGCAGGAACATTTAGCGACTCTGCATCCGCATTTAGAGCCTCAGTTGTTGCTAACTCTGAAGTCTCACTTGTTGTTAAGACTTCAGGAGGATTTGGAGCGGTGCTAAAGGCTTCAGTTGTAGTTATTAAAGTAGTTTGTTCAAAATCAGCATTAAATGGAGTTGTGGTTGGAGGTAAAGTTGTAAACTCTGGAGTCGGTGGAAGTTTTGTACTGGGAGGAGTTTCTGTTGTGGTTGATAACGTCATTATGGTTGTTGTTTGCTTAGGTTCTTCAGTGGTTGTTGTTGATTGGTCTTGTTTTATTTGTTCTGTTGTAGTTGAAGGCAGTTTTGATTCACTTTAAACATAAAAAATACTCAAAGTTATGTATGAACACCCCAAGAAGAAGAAAGCACACATACCTTATCGTTGAGCTAATTAAAGTTGTAGTCTCCACTACAGGAGTTGTACTTAAACTTCCGGATGTCATCTCCATAGTGGTTGCTATTGAAGAAACAGTAAAACTGCCTAAAGTTGTGGACTCAACTTCATCAGTGGTTGTATCATTTACCGTTGTAACTTCAGAAGTAGTTTTACTATCAACAACTCCTCCCGGAGTAGTAACTTCTAAAGTGGACATTTCTTCATTTGGAGTTACAGTAGCACTTGAACCAATAGTGATTGCTCTGGGAGTTGTTAAAGTTGATATTTCATATTCGGTTTTCCCTTCCAGACTTGTTGAAGTTGCTTCTGAAGTTGTTGTTTCGATTCTTTGAGATGTTAAAGTTGGTTTTGCTGTTGTCATTGGTTCCGGATATAGAGCATTGTTGAATGTTGCATAGTCGTATCCGTAGAACTTTAGGATATCCTCGTATTTGGAGTTTAAAGTTACGTTTTCGTGGTTTAGAGTTAAGCCGGCTAGGAAGCCTTCTTTTGGTATGAAGTAGCTCTGGAAAATATTGTTTTATATTGTATAAGGAGACTTCTACCAATAGAAGATTCGCAACGAACGTTTCTGAAGTTACGGATCAAATTAAGCAGTTGAAACGAAAGTGCAAGTAATTTTTTAATATTACCTTGAGATGTCTATGGATATCTCGTAAGCCAACTCGGACTATTGCTCGGTCTTTCGGTATTTGAGCTGCGTGATGGATTTCCCAAGCTGCTTGACCATCTAGGCCTTCGCTTAAAGCTACCAGCACGCAAAGAGCGCCGTAGGGTGACAGAGCGATGTTGTTTGGATTGTCTTCGTTATGGACCTGAAAATAGATAAGTGTATAAACATTTAAAGATAAAAACAGACACATTCCAACTTCCAACGGGACATTAAATGTATGGACAGCTAAAAATTTTATTTGGTAAATGAGTCGATACCGATACTTCTTCAGGAGGACAAACGTCCATCAATTATGCCCTTCTCACGTACGCCTATGATTTGGTTATGCGATTGCATATGTAAGTGTAAATCAATCGGCTGATTTTGCATGATTTGTTCAACATCATTATCATTTTGTTCGCATAACAATAAACTAGATACTAATAATAATTTATATTGCACAAACAATGGTTCATATACAGTGAGAACGAAAAGTTAAACATTTTAAAGAAATATTTTTTGCCCGGCAGACTTTTGTTTGGAGGCAAATTCCTGCGAAACCATTCACTTTAGACCCATAAAAAGTTAATACTTTTTTAAGCAAAAATGAACAAGGAATTTAAAAAAAAAATAAAAAATATATTTGTTCCAGTGGCGTAGAAAATAGGGGGATACAAAGTGTCACTAACCCCTATAGCATGCCACTGGTTCTTTTTTTTTAAATATAGTTTATGTCAAAATATGACTTTTTTAAAGAAGATAGTGGTCAGAAAATTTGAAAAAAATATTTAAAGGCGTTTTTGATTTATGGCAAATTTTCGATTTTAACTTTGAACGTTTGACACCCTGTATTCAGAGAACTAAGCCCTTTAGGGGAATATGTCCCTATTTCAAAATGCATAAATTAGCGAGAGCTTTCCGTGGCAGAATATGAACAAAAAGGTAACAGAAAAGTTTTATTGAATATTTATCTATGCTTGACTTTTGGTACTCCCTGTATGTAATGTGACTTAAATCACGATGAAAAAATGGGTAAATAAGTTTCCTCTATGAGGATATACTAATAGTAAATACCGATAATACCGTTATTCGACACAGTGGTTGCCAAATTTTATTTCAGATCTTACAATATCCAACAAAAGGAGTTTCGGAAAATTTTGGAAAATTATAAAAACGTTAAAACACCATATAAACACAATTTCCCAAGCATCCAAACCCTCGTTACTTTTCTTTTGTTTGTATTTTTTGAACCTTTCTGCAATTTTTTATATACAGGGTGAGACGCCACGGAATTTTATGGCCAAACTACAACATTTTCAAATTCTAATGCAGAAACATTATTATGTAGATTTGCTAAGACCACATTTAAAAAAATATTATAAAGTATACAGGGTGGTTCAAAAAAGATCATGTTTTTTTACTGGACTACCCTGTATTTTATTGCATTTTAGGATTCTGCATAAAAAATAAGATTAAGTTTTATTAAGGTTCCCTAAACCTAAATACAACGTGTTTCAATTTATTGCAATTTTTGTCAAAATGCAAGGGTTGAGAAAAAAATTAATTTTGACCAAATCCAACTGCCTGTGATCAAACTGCTTTTAGTAGTCCATTAGTGACACCTTAAGACAGTTTGAAATGCAACTAAACCAGCTACATGATGGAGGGAAAAAATACAGGGTGTTCCATTTTAAGATAAGAGTGAAATTGGTGGTTGAAGATGAGGGTGGAAATGCTGAACACCCAGTAAAGTATATTTCAAAAATAACTTAGTAAATGAACTAGCACACTAATGGACTACTTTCAAGAGAAAACAGTTTGACCATAATCAGTTTGATTTGATCACAATTAATTTTTTTCTCAACCCTTGCATTTTGGCAAAAATTGCAATAAATCGAAACGCCTTGTATTTAGGTATAGGAGACCTTAATAAAAGTTACTCTTATTTTTTATGCGCAACCCAAAAATGCAATAAAATACAGGGTATTCCATTAAAAAAACAATAACTTTGATATGCTCCTCTTTTTTGAACCACCCTGTATATGTTAAAATATTTTACAAATGTAGTCATTGGCGTGCCGAAAAGTTTTTTTCAGCTATAAAGGCTCACTGACTTGTAAATTGAAAAAAAACCCTGTATATAATTATAATGCTAAGAAATTATCACTAAATAAAGCCCTTAAAGTTTGTCAGGTTAAAACTGACTGACCCTGTATAAAACGCTCATAAAACATATGGTTGCTAAAAACATTTTTGATCCCAAAATGTCCAAGCCTATGAAAAAATAATAAAATTACAATTTCTATTAAAAAAAAAAGCAAAAACAATCCAAAATAAATATTTTTGTACTGTGAAAATTTCGACCTTTCATTATCCTACATACTGATGACTCCAGAGTGTGGACGAAACACAATTTGCAAAGCATGCCTCGTCTGCGTAAACTTACCGCTAACAATTTCAACGCTAAATCATTCACTACATCTACCATAACATCCCGAGGCATCATAACCGGCTTCCTATGGCCTGTATCATGATCAAGAAAGCCATGATTTAACTTATTCTGGTGATATTCATGACCAGAATGATGATAATCATGATATCCATGATGAGAATCATCAAAACAATTGCACACTTCCACAAACAATAATACTATTATAAATCGTAGGAGGCTATAATAATAATTATGATATCGGTGGTTCGGCATGGCACACTAGATTTTGTACAAGAGTGGTTTGTACGGTCGCGATATCGAGATGAGACTGATATTGCAATAAAAAAATAAAAGCGTAATGCTGCAGGCAATTGTTTCAGATTATGATTATTATTGTGGGTATATAATCGAGAAAAGAGCATCGACGTGGATTTATATTCGAACCATCAAGTTCCTTAACAACTTTTATGCAAATTATGACTATGGTTCAATAAAAATAAAAATTGTTTTTTTAAATAAATATCTACAGTATCTACAATTACTAGTACTTAGTATTACTGCAAATTCTAAATTATTGTTTGTAAAAATAAATATATACAATCAACTAATAAAAAAGAGCTTTTTGTATTATTTTTCAATGACAATATTATTTTTAAAAGTTAATTTACAAACAGAGCTAATATCAAGGTTCTATTTCTATAGAATATGTACTGTAATTACATCATTGTAATCATCCGATTTATTATTATCAATATCTACTAGTTTTAATGGAAATTTTACAAATCTAAGTATAATCGATATTTTCACATTTAAATCTTTTAAATTAGCTAGTGATATTTGAATACAATAAAAAATTCAATGTATGTTACCCCACTATACATATAAGTATTACGGGTTGCGGCATTCTATGTGAGGACTAGAGAACGCTAATCAATAATCGAATACGCAAGACGACTGCTGCACCGCATTGCCAAATGTCAAATCTTAGACAAGGAATTTTATAAATATATTAAATAATTTAAATTATTGCAGTGACATACTTAAATATTTTTTGGTGGCCTAGTTCAGGTTATATGATATATGACAACTTATTCATGTTTTTTATCAGTATATTTTAAGCCTTTATGATTACTTTTAATACTCTTTCACTGAGTATGACAGTTTTTGCTACAGAGTCAAATGACATGACAAAGTTTCATCAAAAATTCTGGTTGGATCATCTGCAAGGTCGTTATCTTTGATGATCTGATATGTCTAGGAATATGTTTTAAGCAAAATTATTAGTAACGGCAACCCTGTTTGTATAAATCTGTTGATTCGTTGTCTTTAGAAGCTCTTGTCAGAATTTTCTGTTTGTAATGGGATGCGCGCGCAGGCGATTCAAAATGGCGAGAGCTTTGTTAAAAAGTTTCTGTCATTTTTAAATCTCTCAATATCATCCTGTATAAATGGCGTAAAAAGTGAATCTTACATCCCTTGTAAATTGTAAATAGTTTATTGTATAGTTAGTGATAATATTTTTTTGTGTTTTGTGATTACGGCCGCAAAATAATAACCTAGTGTACAAAAATAATATTGTGATTGATTATTGTGTTTTGCTTGTGTACAGTGGGAATACCCCCCATCTTTAAATTACATATACAACAGAAAGCCGACGCCGATACAAACGGAAAATTCGGAAAATTATCAGGAAATACGTTTAGCTGATGCACAATTGCTATTTCAACTGAGAAAGGATATATTGACAAAGGTAATTCACACAGAATTTGAGTCATTTTGTTTGAAATAGGTGTAGTTCTCTTTGTTGGAAGTTTGATGTTTTTTTTTGTTGTTTGAGTCTTGATCAATGGAATAGCGCCATTACTTTGTTGTACCGGGCTCCTATTTTTGATTCTACCTAGTAACTATTAGCTGTTTTGTTGATTCGTAGGTAGTACCCAATTAACTTGTAAGTATTTTTAAGTGATATAAATATTTTGTTGTGTCTTGGTAGTAAACAATCATCTGTTTTATAGATAAGTTAATTATATAAGTATTTTAGGTGTTTGACTTGTTGTTTTTGTTAAACATTGATAATAATAGTAGGATTTCTTGAATTCGTGTAAGTTTCTTTTGTTTTAATTTACTTTACTTAGGTGCATTTTGATTTTCTGTTTCAAGACTTTCTACGTTTTATTGCGTACCTACCTAGGTAGTTAACTTTTTAAGTCTACTTAAATGAATTTTTACCTATCGAACCTGTTTTATTTTAAAAGAATGTTCTTTAAATACTTCCTAAAAATATTTTGAATACCTGTTTACATAGGTGCTTATAGGTATAGTTTTGTCTACGTTATGAAAAGGGATAAGCCTATTAGGTAAAGTAGGTATCACGTAGTAAGGCAAGATGATATTAAGTTGTGGCGTTTGCGGTGAAGTTTCATTTGTAAAATGTATAACTACACATAGATAGGTATACATACATGTTGGCAGGAGGTTTATAATACCTTATTAGGTATAAACAATTTAAGACTCTAGTACTCCATAGGGTGCCACAATACATTGATGTCCTGTCCGCGGATTTGATGAGGAGGTTGGTAAAAACCAGACACCATAATTAAAGGGTTCCATATTTCGCTTGCATATTTTAATTTAGCCATGTTTAAGGTTTGGGTTCTTATGATCTGCACAGGATCGATGTGATGTTTGTTTAAACTTAATATCATTGTATAATGAGTACCAGAATGTTCTCGTGCATTTTTCGTGTGCTGGTCCAGGTTTTTACTGGCGACGAAGTGGATCAGGTTATGACGAACAAAATTTATTGTTTCAGTGACACCAATGAAGTGGTTGGGTGGTGGTGAGGGCGATGGCATCATCAGAGCTGAAATGGATAGGGGGCCGCATCGCACCCAAGACGATGCGGCCGTTGGGTACGTGTTCCAAAGACCTCCAGATCCAGAATTCCCACAATCATTTGCTCCAAAACAGCTGAGATGGGCACATGGAGACGATGCTATCATTGATGTGAGTACTTACGTTTCTAATGTTTTAAGAAGGATCCAAAGGAGTTTCTTTCGTTTTAGAATCATGACAAATGGAAGTACCCAATGATGAATAATAAAGTTGCAACCCCTCCAAATAGTATGTCCTATATGGGACCACAGCCAACACCTGCATCAGCTGCCGGTGCTATGCCTGGATTGTACGATATTTCCCAGCAGCAACAGCAACCAAAAGTACGACGAAACCAAATTATTTATTTAAATTAAAAAACTCTATAATATGTTACGTACGCTTGTAGACTGCTCCTGAACATTTGGTGTATATGGCTGCTCAAAACCAGATGGCGGCAGCTGCCGCCGGTATGACTCTCCACCATCCACATCATCATCCTGGGTTACCACAGCAGTATGCAGCAGCAGTACAACAGCAGCTCCAGGCCGCGCAACATGCTCAGGCGCAAGCCTCGATGGGTTTGAGGCAGCCTCAACCGCATCAGGTAAGTCTCAATGCACTGCTTTCTGAATTTTTAATATGAACTGATTTTCCTTGTAAGCTATTTGACTTGAAGATGTAAATTTACTTTGCGCTCCACGTTGGGCGCCCATAATTCTCATCAAGATGTGTAGCGATTCAAGATTGTTGGGTAAGGAGACTGAGGACTTGTTTAACATTCAGTACAAATTCTTTGGTCTTCAGAAAAGCAAATAAACGTGCTGTTGATCTTTGACTTACGGAGTATTCTTAATTCCCGTTACATGGGGATCATTTTCAATCGTTTGCTTGCAGCAAAGGATTTTCTATTAAATTTTTCTCATTCCATGATGAGATGTGAACAAATATTGCCTTAAAATGATTTTCCTTGTAAGCTATTTGATTTGAGGATGTAAATTTACTTTGCGTCCCACGTTGGGCGCCGATAATTCTGAGCAAGATGTGTAGCGATTCAAGATTGATGGATAAGGAGACTGAGGACTTGTTTAACATTCAGTACAAATTCTTTGGTCTTCAGAAAAGCAAATAAGCATGCTGTTGATATTTGACTTCCTGAGTATTCTATATTCCCGTCACATGGGGATCATTTTTAATCGTTTCCTTGTAGATTTTTCTCATCATGGGAACAAATATTGCCTTAAACTACCGAAAACCTAGGTTCTTGATAAACCACTCCGTGTGTACACCTGCTACACCTTTGAAATCGAAAAAAAAACCCTGAGATGACTTTTGTTATCGCTGAAGCCTTGTTTTAGAAAAAAACATGCCAAAAGGTATTTTGGTTTCATCATTGTTAAGGCCTTGCTTTAGAGTTTCGAATATATTTACGAGTTGCTCTTTATGCATCTTGCAAAGACGTTCGGATCTTTGGAAAAACGCTTCTTTATGTCGTGTTCTTGATATGGTGGGATTTGGCATAATATTTTCAATGTAGCTCAGATGTACAAAGGTGGTGCGTTTGGATCTGACGTTTATGAAGTGGGTAGTCCGTTCGAGGAGATGGAAGGTCCATTCCATTTAACCCACTAAATTTAAAGATAAAGACTGCGTAGTGATATTGCAAGCCCAAAATGTTCAACCAGAAGTTTTCTTAACAAAGACTTGAAGCTCAATCACAGTACAATTTCGTGGTTGTTCCGGAGCTTCTTCCTCAACAGATAATCGCCAATTCTTCAGTTTAGCGAACGCTTAATGTCCGATAAAGCTCATTTTTACTTGAATTGACTTTCCAAACAGAGAGAGGGATAAGCTCCACACCAAAACTGTGCAGATTTTAATCGATTGTTGTGATTGCAATTGATATGCTTTACCGTGTCAATTTAGTGGTCCCATTTATTAAAGACAGCACCTGGCAGAGGCCTAATTTTAAAATTTGGGAACCAATGAGATCCAAACGTACCAACTCATATCTGAATCGAATCCTGACTACAGTTCCTCTATTTTTATCTCTGGCATCATCATCAGAACAGGAACACAGAATCTGCTTTTATGCAAATATGTTTTTGTAGTTTTTTAATATACCTAATGGTGATTGGCATTAGGCTAGACTTCGCCCATTTAGAAATAAAATCTTTATCATTATTATTAATTATAGAAATTTGCATTTGCAAAGTTTATTTGAACTTTTACAGGAAAAAAACTTGGTTGTGTCGCCCCAAAATTTCCCCGTAACGAAACTAATAATTATTGTATTATTTTCATTATTTCCAATAAACTAACGTAACAAACTACCTACTTTATTCAAAAATTAAAAAAAAAAAATATTGCCAGAGCTGGTTTTCGAACTCAGAACCTTCCGCATGCCAAGCAAACGCTCTATCAATGACGCCACAAAACCCTCTTTGTAATTATTATAATTCTAATATGATAAGTTCCAACTACCTAACTGGTGAGATTCTAAACACAATTTTCTCGAGAATTATGGGGCCAAATATCAAAAGTGATGACCTGAAAAATCACTCGACACCTACTAGCAATTTTTCTAAAAAAAAATTGTTATTAAAGCAATAACTTTTATGGATTTTTTTGAACCGTGAGAATGTTGGCTTTTTAATAGGGAGATAATATACAGGGTGTGCCATTTGAAAAAATCAAGATTTTTATTGGTTTGCAAAATGTCATCACCCTGTATAATGGGTAGCTTTTCGAACCAGTTTGTAATGGATTATTTTACTACAGGATCTTGTACATCTTATGAAATACCTACTATTTGCAAAACGCATTGGCGTAGCTATAAAAATTGGCTTATAATGGGGCATGTTTTTTTACTTTTAAATTTAATATGTAGTTAACTCTGCATTTTAGAAAATCATTTAATAAGCTGTCAAAAAGAATATCTAGGGTGTTCTGCGTGTGGGTTTTATTTTTTATGTACAAATAATACATTTTAAGTGTTAAAATTTTAAAACTCTGATGAAAATCTGATTTTCAACCCTGATTCCAACCATCCAATATAGAACGGTTTAAAAAAAAACTTTTGATTATGCATAGAGACTTTATCAATACACATAGTCAACGTTATTGTTATTGTTAAATATAAATTATGTCGATAGGTGCCATTAAACTATCTAAATATGTTTAAGTTAGCATATTTTTTTTCTAGACACACCTAATTGCAAAATAAATCAAATAATACAATTATTATTTATTACCAATAATTATTGGAAACAAAACAGCTGACGTTTTAAACAAATCGTACAGTATTGTAAATTTTTGCACGTATGAGAAACAACATAACCCCCCGTATCTAAAAAATTGATTGATTAATTTACACAAAAAAAAGATCCGAACATAAAATGACTTAATTTTAATAAAATTTGTGTCAAACTGACTGTTTATGATTCCATGGGCCTCGGTGAATAAAATTATGGGATTTTATGTAATGGGATCATTTTTTGTAAATTAATTGAAAACTACCCTCGACTGATCCAAAGCGTAAAATGAATGAATAAAAGAGCTATCAATAATCAGGGTTCCTGTAATAAAAAAGCACTTTAAATGATCATACTGTATATTATCAATAAATATACACTGTGTCCAATGGGATAGCATTGGAAACGGTAGGAGTTACAATGCTGCTTAAATTAGAGAAAAGTTGTACAATTTAAACACCTTTTAAATGGTGTTTTCAAAATTAAACTAACTAGAGCCGTTTTTAAGAAATTTTGAAAAAACGATTTTGTGCGATTTCAGTTTTTATTTATTTTTGACATTATTTTAACAGATATTAAAATAAGAAAAGCACTTTCTCATTGTTACTTTTTGAGGAGAAAAAGATAGCGTTTACAAATTTTCACTGCGACGTTTCGTTTTCGAAAAACCATCATCAACCTCGTTTTTTTAAATACGGCCCTGGATTTGATTTAAAGCCATTTTCAATTGAAAAATAGGTGGTATATCACACGTCATGGTTAAAACAAGTTTTTAGCTGTTATTTTAAATTACTCAAGAAAAATCGCAATAGTTTGGCACTTAACTGACTGAATGCCGAGTAGTAGGTTCAGCAAAAACATTCTTTCGTCGTTAGTTACAATTATTTATTATTATTTGCCAATTTATTTTTGTCTCATTTCATTCCGTACGCGATTTTTTAGATTTAGTTGAGATTTTTGTGCTTTTTGAAGTTATTAATAAAACGCCTTTTTCAGATGACTGTTTTACACAAAGTAAGTGCAAAACTATGGCGATTTTTCTTGAATAATTTAAAATAACAGCTAAAACACACACAAATCCAGCGCCGTATTTAAAAAAACTAAGTTGATGATGGTTTTTCAAAAACGAAACGTCGTAGTGAAAATTTGTCAACGCTATCTTTTTCTCCTCAAAAAGTAACAATGAGAAAGTGCATTTCATTTTTTTATATCTGTAAAAATAAAAAATCCAGCGCCGTATTTAAAAAAACTAAGTTGATGATGGTTTTTCAAAAACGAAACGTCGTAGTGAAAATTGGTCAACGCTATCTTTTTCTCCTCAAAAAGTAACAATGAGAAAGTGCTTTTCATTTTTTGATATCTGTAAAAATAAAAAATCCAGCGCCGTATTTAAAAAAACTAAGTTGATGATGGTTTTTCGAAAATGAAACGTCGTAGTGGAAATTTGGCAACGCTATCTTTTTCTCCTCAAAAATAAACAATGAGAAAGTGCTTTTCATTTTTTTATATCTGTAAAAATAAAAAATCCAGCGCCGTATTTAAAAAAACCAAGTTGGTGATGGTTTTTCAAAATCGAACCGTCGTAGTGAAAATTTGGCAACGCTATCTTTTTCTCCTCAAAAAGTAACAATGAGAAAGTGCTTTTCATTTTTTGATATCTGTAAAAATAAAAAATCCAGCGCCGTATTTAAAAAAACTAAGTTGATGATGGTTTTTCGAAAATGAAACGTCGTAGTGGAAATTTGGCAACGCTATCTTTTTCTCCTCAAAAATAAACAATGAGAAAGTGCTTTTCATTTTTTTATATCTGTAAAAATAAAAAATCCAGCGCCATATTTAAAAAAACGAAGTTGTTGCTGGTTTTTCGAAAATGAAACGTCGTAGTGGAAATTTGGAAACGCTATCTTTTTCTTCTCAAAATGTAACAATGAGAAAGTGCTTTTCATTTTTTTATATCTGTAAAAATAAAAAATGCAGCGGCGTATTTTAAAAAGTGAAGTTGATGATGGTTTTTCGAAAATAAAACGTCGTAGTGGAAATTTGGCAACGCTATCTTTTTCTCCTCAAAAAGTAACAATGAGAAAGTGCTTTTCATTTTTTCATATCTGTAAAAATAAAAAATTCAGCGCCGTATTTAAAAAAAACTAAGTTTATGATGGTTTTTCGAAAATGAAACGTCGTAGTGGAAATTTGGCAACGCTATCTTTTTCTCCTCAAAAATAAAAAATCCAGCGCCGTATTTAAAAAAACGAAGTTGATGATGGATTTTCGAAAATGAAACGTCGTAGTGGAAATTTGGCAACGCTATCTTTTTCTCCTCAAAAATAAACAATGAGAAAGTGCTTTTCATTTTTTTATATCTGTAAAAATAAAAAATCCAGCGCCGTATTTAAAAAAACCAAGTTGGTGATGGTTTTTCAAAATCGAACCGTCGTAGTGAAAATTTGGCAACGCTATCTTTTTCTTCTCAAAAAGTAACAATGAGAATGTGCATTTCATTTTTTTATATCTGTAAAAATAAAAAATCCAGCGCCGTATTTAAAAAAACTAAGTTGATGATGGTTTTTCGAAAATGAAACGTCGTAGTGAAAATTTGGCAACGCTATCTTTTTCTTCTCAAAAAGTACCAATGAGAAAGTGCTTTTCATTTTTTTATATCTGTAAAATTAAAAAATCCAGCGCCGTATTTAAAAAAACTAAGTTGATGATGGTTTTTCAAAAACGAAACGTCGTACTGAAAATTGGTCAACGCTATCTTTTTCTCCTCAAAAAGTAACAATGAGAAAGTGCTTTTCATTTTTTTATATCTGTAAAAATAAAAAATCCAGCGGCGTGTTTAGAAAAGCTAAGTTGATGATGGTTTTTCAAAAACGAAACGTCGTAGTGAAAATTTGTCAACGCTATCTTTTTCTCCTCAAAAAGTAACAATGAGAAAGTGCTTTTCATTTTTTTATATCTGTAAAAATAAAAAATCTAGCGCCGTATTTAGAAAAACGCACTTGATGCTGGTTTTTCGAAAACGAAACGTCGTAGTGAAAATTTGGCAACACTATCTTTTTCTCCTGAAAAAGTAACAATGAGAAAGTGCTTTTTTTATATCTGTCAAAATAAAAAATCCAGCGTCGTATTTAAAAAAAATAAGTTGATGATGATTTTTCAAAATCGAAACGTCGTAGTGAAAATTTGTCAACGCTATTTTTTTCTCCTCAAAAAGTAACAATGAGAAAGTGCTTTTCATTTTTTTATATCTGTAAAAATAAAAAATCCAGGGCCGTATTTAAAAAAACTAAGTTGATAATGGTTTTTCAAAAACGAAACGTCGTAGTGAAAATTTCTCAACGCTATCTTTTTCTCCTCAAAAAGTAACAATGAGAAAGTGCTTTTAATTTTTTTATATCTGTAAAAATAAAAAATCTAGCGCCGTATTTAGAAAAACGAAGTTGATGCTGGTTTTTCGAAAACGAAACGTCGTAGTGAAAATTTGTCAACGCTATATTTTTCTCCTCAAAAAGTAACAATAAGAAAGTGCTTTTCATTTTTTTATATCTGTAAAAATAAAAAATCCAGCGCCGTATTTAAATTAACTAAGTTGATAATGGTTTTTCAAAAACGAAACGTCGTAGTGAAAATTTGTCAACGCTATCTTTTTCTCCTCAAAAAGTAACATTGAGAAAGTGCTTTTCATTTTTTTATATTTGTAAAAATAAAAAATCCAGCGCCGTAATTAAAAAAACGAAGTTGATGCTGGTAACGCTCTTTAAATGGCCTACTGTGAGCATTGAGTTTTATAGGTAATGGTACAGACCAGTAACTCGTTATTAACTCTTTTCTTCGGGTGCTAAAAGTATCTATGTGCGATGGAAAAGGCCAGGATGACTCCTATCTAAAGAAGGATATGGAACAGCACCAGAAGTAGTTTGATAGGTCTTTTTCAGGCTCCAAGCTCCTTCGTAGATATAGGTATATCAAAAAAAAATATTTTGACTATGAGAAATTGTATATTTTTATTATTTATATTGAAATAGGTGGCACGCACATTTTAAATTATACTTTATTTATTTAGCAACATTTTTATTCAGGGTTACCCACTAACAAAGGTACTTAGTAATAATTATATGAGCTTATTGCAAAATAAACACCTATTATGTCGTTTTACATATACGAAAATGTTGTAATGTCCACGTTTATGTGTTCCTAACTAATTTAATGTAAATGGTTCGGTAAAATGATAATGGACGTTTTGATTTTATTATTAGACGACAGTATACGAGTATAAGTAATTTTATCTAATAATAATATTAAGAGACTTTATTTTTGAATGGGCGAAGTCTTGTCGAAGGCCAATCTTACTCTCAACCGATTATAGAGAATACATCAATTATTACAAAACACAACAAAGAGAAAAAACAAAATAACCTAAACTAATAAGTATTTCAAAATAAAATAGCACTAAACGGCAATATATTATATAACGTAACCTAACGAAACAGAATTTTAAGAATTATCATTATAATTATATTTATTATTTCCAATAAACTACTTTATTCAAAAATTAGGAATAAAAAAAAATGCCATAACTAAACTAAAAAAACACTAATAAAGTTTTTTCTCAAAGTGGTTAATTTCATAGCTACTATTAAAATACTAAAATTAAAAGAAAAACAAGGAAATCAAAAATGTTATTTTTGATATACCCTGTATAGTAATCGTAAATTTGGTATTTGAATTTGTAGTTTTTTTAAAAGAGCATAAAATTGTATTATTTTTTTAAATAAAAATCATTGACTTATAATAAATTGTGATTGTGAATTCCTCTGCCTCTGTACAAACTAAATTAAACTTTAATAATTCTTAGACTCGTCTGGGTAACTCCCAATATGAATGAAATAATTTTAAAAACCAGTTTGTTTGTTTTTTTTTTTTGTGATGTGACCTCGTAGATCGAAAGCCTTCACTGTATAAAAGAGACAACAATTATTATAGCGAATGCATGTATGTACGTACGTACATTGGACAATAATTGTGAAATTTCGGTTGTAATTTTGAAATGCGCGAAGTTTGTACCTATTTATATACGAAAATTATAATATTGAAACAGATGAAAAAATAAAATTTTACAAAAAGAGGTTATTGAGTCAGGGTCGGTTTTAATGATGATTGCATACACATTAAAACGGCATGGATGGTCTCTGTAATTTTTAAAACGACTCATTACTGAGTCTATCGATCCTCAAGCCGAAATATACAGGGTGTTGCTAAAAGTACAGAAAAAAAGTCCAAATTAAATTTCCCGAAGTCAAATTTGCAATTAAGAGAAGGTAAACCGGCAGAAAATCGACTATCCTATAGACAAGTGATAAAAACAATACAGAACCTGCTCTACAGGCTTTTAGTAGTAGACTTTACCTTTCACGAAATCCCACGGAAAAACAACATAGGTACTAGACCTTTCTTCGTCCCGAATTCTCCAGTTAACAAATACCTTGTGAACAGCCCTTATAAATAAGACATCTAATTTACAATTCTACAAACGAAAAAAAAAAAGTTAAATCCGACAACGTTGCATGCTGTCCCCATGTTCTTCGTCGTCAATCTACCTACAACATCAAGCATGCTGTGAAACAACAACAAACAACTCCAGCAATGCGGTACTACGCATGCGCATCATTTGCCCGGTTCCCTTTGTTAATGTGCTTCAGTTGTCTTCGGAATTCTGCCGCGCCTACTACAATTTTTTTGTACATAAATTATTTAGAAATATTGTTTTTCTATATTACTTACATATTATCTTTTAATATAAATTATTTTTAAACGCGTTTTAGCGAATATAATAATAAATAAATAAATCAAGTGATTTTAAATTTAGTTACTTCAGTGATTTGTTTACTAACGTCTATAATAAATAGATTATACCGGTTTCTACCAACCAAACAATCAAGAAGGCGTGCTGCTGTTTTACTTTTATTGTTATATTCAAAAAGTGTGCTTTGGAACTTTTCTATACCCTGGCCACTAGATTTTTATTATAGAAAAATTAATAACTCAAAGGCAAATAGAAATTAAATCATTTTTTTTTTTAGTATACAATAGGTATTTCAAATCAGTACCTATCTAATTAAGCCTAGTGAGTTTATTAGTGCTGTGGATCAGTGCATTTGACAGTAGAGAGAAATAACGAGTGTAAACAGTTTTTTGTTTATTGAGAGCAAGTTGGATAGAACAACGGCCGCGTTTCCATTTGAGTGTTATTATGCACCGCATTTGCAGGATATGAGAGGAGATATGGGACCAGATATGGTAAATAATAATATTTGGTTTCATTAGGCACCTTAAATTGTCCATGAAATGGTTTCATTCATTACCAGTGGCGTAACATGCAATGCATTTTTTTTTCTATCTAATAAAAAAGTTTATATTCTTCAATAATTTTGTGTGATGATGATATTGACAGTTTAACGCTCCTTTTATAAAAAAAAATGCAAGTGAGGTGAGCGGTAGGTGATATTGTCACATGAAGCCAGCTGATCTGAGTTTGTAGCAGGATAAGGCCTTATAATATGGTCAAATGAATCCTGAACGTGAGTTAGGTATTCTCTAAATTTGTAGATATACAAAAATTCAACTTTTTGTTAATCATAACGTTTTATAAAAGTTTTAAAATGAAGTGAATGAAAGTATGGTTTATCATTATTTTAATTTCATGTGCAAGTTACTTTTGAAATGTATTCAAGAGGTAGTTACTTTTTCGTGTTCTAAAAAAGTTACTTTTTTACCAAGTTCCTGGCAGTTCTGTCGCTTCGTGCGATGCAACTTGTATTTTCATAAAATTTACTACATTCTCACATAGGTACATTATGTGTCGTGTAGTAGAATAATATTTCTACTGTAGAAATGTAATTTTGCTAAGTGGATTTTTGTATCGCACCTATATAAATATACCTACCCAGGTTATGCTCCCTAAGCGTAAATATTGTTGGTTTATTGTAAGAGGTTATTACGAGCCTGTTCAAATGGGGGACCAAAATTTACTTTTTATTCAGTAGATCACGACATGGGCTTATGTTTGGAAGCGTTTATCAATCAATAAAGATTATTAAATAAATAGGCGAAACGTTGGCATATGGCTATTTGTTAATCAGTCTAATTTTTTGTCCTTCGATTTTCGTTGTTGATAAACCATGTAAGTATGTTAATATATCAACTAGGCTCAAATTATTTCTCATGAAGAGGACTATTAGAAAAAAGTGACTTATCACTTATTTTCTGGATACGGCACTGGTTTGTTATTACAAAGCGGCATTACACCGAAAAATATTTACTCAAATTAAGCATCAGATTGATCCACAGCAGCACGGTTTTTTCCCAGGCCACTCTACAGTAACCAACCTAACCTGTTTTCTAGAGGATGTATTTCGTACCCTCGGGGAGGGTCTGCGGATCGATGCGATTAATGCAGATTTTTCGAAGGCTTTTGATAAGCTGAATCATTCGCTTGTCCTACGGAAAATGTCGAGGTTGGGTGTTCATGAGGATCTTTCTCCTACTTGTATGATCGACAACACTATGTCGAATACAATGGTCATAAATCGGAAACTTTCACACCCACCAGTGTAGCGCCTCAGGGCAGCTGTTTGGCACCATTAATATTTTCAATTTTCATTAATGACATATCCCAGGAACTTGCAACCATTTCATGTTTGCAGACGATCTGAAGTTGTATCGTGTTAATCGAGACACTTCGGATTGCGTAGATAGATTGGTGTAACTATAATAAATTAAAATTAATAAATGTAAGTTTGTCATATTTTCGAAATCGCAAACTGGTTTTGAATATCAGCTGAGTGACACTGCGCTTGAGTCTTATGATGTTGTCAGGGATCTTGGAGTTTACGTAGACACTGAATTGTCATTTAATTATCATATTCAAAGTATTACCCGAGATGCACTACGCATGCCTGGCTTTTTGTTTCGTGTCACCAAAGATTTTAGTGATATTGAATGTGTAACCAATTTGTATTGTGCTCTGGTAAGATCTAAGCTTGAGTGCGCATCGATAATATGGTCTCCCATTTACCAATCGCATGCAGGACACATTGAATACATACAGCGCAAATTCCTTAAATATTTAGGGTTTAAAATTGACGGTACATTCCCATATAGAGGATTCGATCATAGAGCATTGCTCGATCGCTGTCAAATGGTTTCGCTGGCTGCTCGCAGAGTGTATGCCGGACAACTCTTTCTGTTTAAGATTATAAATAGCTTGGTGGACTGTTCATATCTACTCCGATCGTTGAATTTTAACATACCGCGCTCCTCTGCGAGGAGTAGCAGACTATTTCACGTTCCTGTTTTTCGTACTAATTATGAATCCAAAGCAACACTACTTCGAGCATGGCAAACATGTAACATAGAAGGATTTAGTCAAGAAATTTACTATTTCAATGAGCCTGTAAGATCTTTCTGCGCTCAATTGTCTCGGTTCTTGCAAAATCTGGCCATCTGATGTGTGCGCGTATTTTGTTTTGTAGGATTATTAATTGGTTTATTATTGTAGTAGCTTATTTATTTAGTTATATTGTCTTCTAATTGGGTCTGTAACCTGTTAGACAATAAAGAATATTATTATTACACATTTCAAAGTAAGATGTCAATATGCGTTCAATTAATTTTTAGGTTTTGTTTTTCTTCCTCTAAATCTAAAATTATATATAATCAGAAATGCGACTCTGAGTAATTAGGTACGTATTTTCTTTAAAAACAGGGCCGTATTTAAAAACGTAACATTTTTATTAATATAATGATATAATTTCTTAATTTTAACAATTTTTAATTGTGCTTTTTCATATTATATTGAGAAGTGTTTTTATACGTGTTCAGAACCGTACTTTGCAGATTACAAAAATATTGAAATATAAATCAATAAGCTAAAGATATTAATTACTATACTACTACTAATATTCTTAAGCTTATTTAGGACGTAAGTAATATAATTTTGAAAATTACAGGGTCGTATAATTTTTTTTGTTATGGATTAAGGATATTTTCATAATAAAACAATCAAACCGGTTTGATTAATAATAATTACAGCAATTGCTTTACTAATGGTCATCTTTCGTGTAGGATGAACTCCAACAAATCCTCGTCTTCATCACTAATATCTTGAATTTCAAAAATACATATTTGTAGACCTTATAAAACGAAATGAATTCAACTGTCAAAATTGTTGGCTAAGCGATTGAAATATCCCCGCGCTCCTCCGTGTGGTTGGGCCTGTTGTGTCAAATTTACGGACTGTCAATGGATAATGAACTTAAAAATAAACTAAATACGAGTAAAATAATTTGAGGACACGGTGTATCTGTTTCAACGCAATGGTACACAAGCCGTTTCTGTCGTGTTTGTCTCTTAGATTGAAAATTGGGTTCACTAAACTGTCAGAAAATTCATGGTCAACTGCGAGCGAATAATCGCCTTCAGATTAATAATATACTAGTTTCACTGTCTACCTAATCAAATAAATCTGTGTTGTTTGTAATTTTGCTGTTCGAACTTATTTGCAAGTCACAAAATAGGTATAGCTAGGTACTTACATAGATATTTATTTATTTTTAACAGGTTTAATAAAAAGATGAGGTTATCAATTATTATTAACAAATTATCCATACTTAAGTATTTGTTGCATTAATTTTTTCGTCAGTTATTTTGTGTTAAAGACGATGCGATGGTTCAAAACCCTGTCGGTGTCTTTTTTTTGTTCTCAATTTTTAAATCGGACACTTCCCTAAACCGGGGTGCCACCGGGGAGGGTTTTGATTTGGCTGAATATATAAATCATGCTTTTTGGATTCTACTTTTAATTCTGTGTCCAGTTTTTGAATTCCTTTTGGGTAATTAGGTTCGAATTTTTGAAATGAAGATTCCTTAATTCATACATGTAAATAATTGGTTTAGCCAAACCAATTAAAATTTGTCCTTTATTTTTTTTAATTTTTTTTCATTCGACGTTTCGACAATGGTTATTGTCTTCTTCATGGATCATATTTTACTATTTCCTAATATCTTGTTTCTAACCCTACAACATCGTGTCTACACACGATAACCATAGTCGAAACGTCGAATGAAAAAAAAAATAAAAAAAATAAAGGACAAATTTTAATTGGTTTGGCTAAACCAATTATTTACAAATATGAATTAAGGACTCTTCATTTCAAAAATTCGAACCTAATTACCCAAAAGGAATTAAAAAAAAACTAATTAAAATTAAAAACCAAGGTTCAAGAAAGCAAAACGAAAAATTATATGGAACCTTTAATAATTTAATTTGTTGGGATATTCTAGTAGTTATAGACCTCCTTTAGGCGCCTATATATATATTTTTTAATAAATATTAATACGGGGTATTTGAAAAAAAAAAAATAAAATCAAATAGAAAATTTTCAAAATTTTTAGATCGCAACCCACCATTTTTTTTTGTTTGTTTGCTTCAAAAATAAGGGCAAGTTTATGAAATAATGTCTATTTGAAAAGTTGATATAGTTTTTAAAATATTTGCGTTTAGGGTTCTCTAAAAAAACTTTTTTAATTTTTAGTTAGTTTACATTTCGCTTGTATAATTTTATGTTTTACTTTTTACAACGTTTCGACGATAAGTTGTTATTCTGTTTAACTTTTTTTTTCTTGAAATTAAATACAGTAGACACTTTTTGTTATTAAAATTTAAAATAACATTTTAAAAATTGCATTGTATAAACTAAAATATTTTCTTTTTTTTAAGTAAAAATATCTATTTCACAAAACATCACGTTTACAATCATGTACAGTTTAAAATTTTGCCAGGATATTGGCAAAACCATCCTGGAAACGTGAAAAGAATATTAGACAAGCGTACCTTCGTTAAAAATTAAAAAAAAAAAAATTTAGAGAACTGAACCAAAAGAAAAAAAAATTACAAACATTTAAAAAAAAAAAGGTTCACGAATAGCAAAAAAGAAAGATTATTTGTCCTTGAAATAAAAGTCGAACTCCACAAAACAAATTTAATAGATTTCTCTAAAAAAAATTGAATTAATTACGTGAAAAACATGTTTTGTGTTTGTGTTAAACCATATAAGTACTTAAATATTCTTAAATATTTTTGTTGAAATTTGTTAAAACATTAAAAAAATTTTTTTTACAGGAACTTTTGACTATCTACTCTTTATTTGAGCCTTATTGCACCTTTTCTTTTTATAAATCATTCAGTAAATGCGAAAAACTTTTTAAATATTGCAATGGATTTAAAAAAAAAGGTGCAATAAGGCTCAAATAATGAGCAGATAGTCAAAGTTTCTGACAAAAAAATATTAAAATTTTTAAAGTATTAACAAATTTTAACAAAAAAGAATATATATACAAGGTGTTAGTAAATAAGTGCGACAAACTTCAGGGGGTATTTCTGCATGAAAAAATAATGACAGTTTCGTATATAAACATATGTCCGCAAATGCTTCGTTTTCTGAGATACGGGGTGTTAAAGTTTTTCTTTAAAACTGAAGATTTATTGATTGCTCTAAAACCGGTGGAGATATGCAAATGAAATTTAGTGAGTTTTAAGAGGTAGTTATTGCGCATTTTTTGGTAAGCAATTAAGAATTTTATGTTCATCAGTGGCGCGCATACGGGTAATGATCTCAATATTTTCAAAGAAAAAAATGGTACGTCACTGGAATTTTTCAAATAAAAACATCAATTTGCAATTCCTCGTTCAATTTGTGATAAAAAATCTCTCTTGCTGTTTTATCGTAGGGGGCATCGTCTTTGTGTAAAAAAATAAAACATCTTACCCCGTATTTTTCATTTCTTTAATACAGTATCAAGAACTATCTAATACAATAAACATTAAACCAAAATAACACTAATAATAAAGAAATGCTAATTTGACATTTCGTTGAAATATTATAACAGAATGTTGACAGTCGCGGCGAGATGTTTTATTTTTTTTTGCACAAATGCCCCCTACGATAAAAAAGCAAGAGAGATTTTTTTATCACAAATTGAACGAGGAATTCCAAAATGATTTTTAATTTGAAAAATTCCAGTGGCGTACCTTTTTTTTTCTTCAAAACAATTGAGATCATTACCCGTATGCGCGCCACTGATGAACATAAAATTCTTAATCAAAAAATGCGCAATAACTACCTCTTAACACCCACTAAATTTCATTTGCATATCTCCACCGGTTTCAGAGCAATCAAAAAATCTTCAGTTTTTAAGAAAAACTTTTAACTGTATCTCAGCAGAAAACGAAGCATTTGCGGACATGTGTTTATATAGCAAACTGTCATTATTTTTTCATGCAGAATTACCCCCTGAAGTTTGTCGCACTTATTTACTAACACCCTGTACAGGGTGTTTGGAAGGTCGATAGAAAGTCTTGGGGAGGTGATAGGGCAGACCATGTAGAATCTTTTATGCCAAACATACCTTAGTACAAAGTTTTACGGTTTTCGAGATATTCGGATTTTGAAATTTAAATCATAAATTTGTAAATGAAACAAAATAAACTATTGAAACATGCTTTATTGGTGTTCAAAGTGAGAACCATTGTTTCTAATACATGCTCGAGCTCTACGTCTTACTTCAGTAGTTGTTGTATGTAATAACATGTCTTGCGGCATTACTTGAAAAGCTTCTCGAATTTTTATTATTAAATGATTTCTTGATACGATTTCTTCAGTATAAACTAACTCTTTAGCCCGCCCCCAGATATATACCAATGGTGTCAAGTCCAGGGATCTAGTAGGCCACAGCACATTGAGTTGGCCCACCTCTGCCTCTTCAGCTACTTGGAAAAATATCATCGAAATATTGTCTTACGTCTAAACGGAAATGATATTCAAATGTATCAGATATTAAACATGTTGAACTCACCAGTTGTTAAAGATGAGTGTGCTTTTGAGCATATTAAATTGATTTGTTTGTGGAGTTGATGAGTTTTATTTGAATCATTTATTTATTTATTTTTTTTTTTTCAAATCATTTATTTATTATTTGTTTGCAGTCAATTTGTTTTTGTGTGTGTTCTCCAAATAAAAAAACACACTTTTAAGTATTTAAAAACTATTTCATATAGCCTGTTGTTGTTCTTTGATACCAGGAAAAACGCATATTTTCATACTAAAAATCGAAAATCTCCAATAAGTCAAAAACCGTAAGACTTTGTACTAAGGTATGTTTGGCTTAAAAGATTCTAAATGGTCTGCCCTATCACCTCCTCAAGACTTTCTATCGACCTTCCAAACACGCTGTATATGATTTAGTTTATCACAAAACATTTTTTTTACGTAATGAATTAATGCATTTCTCCTAACAACACATAAATTATAACAATGATGAAATGGTTTCACTGATGATGGAGCCTGGTGCTCCGAAACAAGTTTGGTTGACATAAAAAAATTTTTTTAGAGAAATCTAAAATCTATTGAATTTGTTTCGTGGAGGTAGACTACTTCTTTAAAAAAAAGGATTATTATTTATGGAAATTGTGAACATAATCCAGATCTAACTATTTTTTTTAGTCGATATTATCTTATTATTAAATCTGTAGAAGTAGAATATAAAATACACCATGTGATGTTTCGTAAATAAGCCAAGCAATAAATAAAAAATATAAAAGAAATATGTTTTTTTTCTGGTAGAATAAAGAAAGAGAAATAAGGCAGCAAACGACCCTCAACCAGCAGTGCTGGTTGTTATTTTATTCCAATAGTACCTACACTTGTATAGTTGGGTATCTACTAATTTACAATGTGGCCCAAATAATCAACCAATGCAATAGGACACAAATTCACGTTGACGTCGTCAGTTTTCATTTTTACAATTCCCATCAAATGTTGATAAGACTATTTGGCCAGAATTCCATTTTCCTTTCTCACGCCCGGACAGTCTGGCCTACCTATTAACATTCAATAATAATTATACGGTTGTGGACTTTTTAGGAGTTCTTTTCTTCCTCCCATTCATGATTTTTCTCAGTAAAACCTGCTTTAGAAAAGCGACTTTGGTTATACAGTTTTTAAGTGTAATCAAATTTTGGACTGGAAAATTGTTATTAATTTTTGTGAACAATTCTGTTTCGGTAATGATTTATGTTTTTTATAATACCCTGGTCCATCGGTTGCAATTTGGAGGTTATGTTTGGTGGGAAAAGGGTCAATTCCAAGGCCAAGATCATCTCAATAAATGCATAAACATTTCTACTTAATAGGCCGGTAAAATTTTTATTATTTAAAGTGCTACTCGTTTTAAAGTACCTACAGTACAATACTTTCGAAGTTAATTCGATTATGATTATAGTTTTTTTGTAGGAATTTGAGAACAAATGAGAAATCTCAAAGCCCAATCATATCCCCTAGAGAAGCGGCCGAAAAAGCATGTCATATTCTGTCAAATGTGATGCTTTTGCTCTCTTTTTCTTCGATTACAATGGCGTGTGGTGTTTCGTGAGTATTTGCCAAAGAAGGTCGTACGAACTTGAACGGCCTTGCCCCGCGAGACCCTTGTTTCCAAAAACTAAAAGACCCGTTTTGTAACTATTGAGAAGGTAAAGACTGCATAGCTGGAAGAGTCGGAGATGTTGATGAATAAATACATTTTGAAGTTCCTTGAGACGATTAAGACTATTCGGTTTTTGGCAACGTTGATAAAGCGTTCGCTGCTCATGCGGAAGGTTCTGGGTTCGAATCCCAGTTCTGGCAATATTTTTTTTCCAATTTTTGAAGAAACTAGTTAGTTTGTTACGTTGGTTTATTGGAAATAACAGTTTATACAGGGTTATTCACCCACTGATTTTTTTTAACAAACCTCGTATAAGAATTAAAAAGCGAAATCCTTTAATTAGAATTCCAGCCATATAAAACATTTTAATAACAATATAAAGACGTGTTTGTGGTTATTATTAACTAAATATGGTTATATTTAATACTACAAGGATTGAATAGTAAGAAATACGCACGGCAAGTCGAGTCTTCAGTAAAATGACTTTCATTCTCAATATAATAGGTAGGTATGTAGGCTGGAATATCTGTACGTGTATGCCGAGTAAGTATTAAAAAAACCGGCTCAACAACCATAGCAAAAGACGGGTAATTATTGTTATATTTTATTGTTGGTACACATGTGGGGGATAAACTTGAGCATATTATAGCTTTTCGCAGGTTCGTCATGAGTTCATACAAATCGCGTTTGTACGAGGGACGTTCCAATCAGACCTTGGAAAAAAATATCTGGGAGTTTAAGTGTGATTTGCCAAGATTACATTGTTTAGAATGCAAAAATTAGGCAAAGACATTGACATGATTTATGGTCTGAGGAATAAATAGGAAATTCTCTCTACCAATCTGCTTAAAATTAATGAAAGCTAATATCCACTGTTGTTGGAAAAATACCTCCCGATATTTGGTCAAATTTGCTCTGATTAATTATTTGGCAGCAGGTTTTCTCTCTTTAGCTCTCTGTCTATTATTAGATCAAGACCCTTTGCCGACTCTGCTGTCTCTATTATTTGATTATTCAATACTTAACATAATGGTGTTTGATTTTTGAAGAATTCATTTCGGTAAGGAAATCCTCAGGACTAGTTTGTGTGTTAAAACTAGTCCTAGGCCTAACGGTCAAATATCAATTGTACTTGACATTTTTCTGTAATATGAATACATACTGTTGTATATGGAAGGTAGATTAATTATTGAAAGTCAGCCGACGCCACTGTTATTCCAATTTAGACAGTGTTTTACTTAACATAACAGGGGTTGATCATTTTAGTGTCATTTTTTTCTTCTTATACTCGTAGAAATAATATATGGACAAAACGAAGATGTAGGTATATACAAGCATAATATTAAAGAACCTCCCCAGTTTTACTGCTATGTAAGGTATTAGGTTACCACAATTTCTAGGAAATATAAAACCCTCCCAGTGGGCAATAAGCCCCTTAGTAGGAAATATGGTTACTTATATATACAGTGTCGTAAATAGATGACGATGGCATATTATACGGTATGTCCGGCGATGTGGTATGGATCAAAATGATTCACAGATGTTACTGGCCCTGTCTGTCTTCAGACGTTGGTGATCATCGTAGTGATAACATTTTGGAAGGTGTGTGCATATCAAAGTTATATTTTTTTAAATGGAGCACCCAGTATTTTTTGAAGACTTTGGATAAAATAAAGTAAAGTTATTGTTGATCCCTATACCTAAATCTACCCAGGCCAAACGCGTTGCGTTTTTTGCAAAAAATAGGGTCATTTTGAAAAACATTCTGTGGACATACATTAGGTCGGTGTATAGCCCAATTGTAAATATTGTACAGGGTGGTCACAATTTTTTATTGATATTATCAATCATATTTATTTAAATAACTTTTTTATTTTAAATAGCACACGCTATATTTTTTAGCACCTGTCGATACTAATGAATGTTCTCTATCAAATGGTATTAGGCTTCCCTATACCTAACTGCCACCGTTTCCCAAGAAATAATTATTTTAACTTATTTATCTTCTTGATTTGACTTTTAATAGTAGGTACACCCTGTAATTTACATTATTAAATTACTATTGGCTGATCGGTATTCGAATATTACAACAGTTTTTCCGTAGACAAATTGGAACTTAACTTTATTTTATAAAAAACAATATCGAGCTGAACTTTCTAAGGCCAAAAGAAGGGCTTATGAGGAGTATATTGCATCCGCTATTAATAGGCCTGTTGCTGTGTGGAGACTGGTCAAGGATTGGGAATCAACTCCAAATCTCGGGACAGCTGAGAACTTGACTGCGCATATTTTAAATGACTACTTTACAACTGCGGCTGATATAAAACAGCTACCAGCCACATCGGTCACTTTTGAGAAATATATGTCTCCCACTAGAGCTGCTGGATTTAGTTTGAGAACGCTAACCTTTAATGAAGTACGTGAAAAACTATCAGGTATGAAAAACACAAAAAGCTCGGATTGTTATGAGCTTAATGTTAGGATTATTGGGACTTTAAAGAATCTGCTAGTGGTGCCGCTTACTAAGTTGATAAACCATTGCATTGGTGACGCTGTATTTCCGGCGGTCTTGAAGGAGGCAAGGATTATTCCAATCTACAAAAATAAAGGATCGGTTGATGATCCCATTAACTATCGACCAATATCGATCTTGCCAATTTTTTCGAAAATCTTTGAGTCTATTATTAAAAATCAAATAACTGAATATTTTGAAGCAAATAATCTCTTTATGCAAGGTCAATATGGCTTTCGTAATAAGAGATCTACTACTCTTGCAATTAATAACCTTTTGGAATATGTTTCGGACGGCATGGAGCGGGGCTGTGACACCTTTGCTTCCTTTTATGACCTCACTAAGGCTTTTGACTGTGTCTCTCACGAGATACTTCTTCAGAAACTCTCTTACTATAACTTTGATGTTGACAGTGTTGCCTTGGTTGGCTCTTATCTCAGCGATCGTTTTCAGCACATTTTGTATGGGGGACGATACTCGGAGAGACGAAGGGTTGGACGGGGTGTGCCCCAGGGGTCGGTTTTGGGACCTTTATTGTTTTTAATATACGTAAATGATTTATACAAATTTCAAGAAGAGTCAAATATAATCCTCTTTGCTGACGACACAACTTGTCTGATTAGATATCGACCAAACGACGCTTTAAGGGAGTTGGTTAATGCTGTTGAGACTGACATAGGCGATTGGTTTCTGGCAAATGAACTGAGCTTGGATCAGGCTAAAACTCAGAGCATGAACTTTACATTGCGTTCTGCGCCTATCGATCTTCAGAGCGATGTTCGCGTGAAGTTCCTTGGGGTTCATCTTGGTCCTAAATTAACCTGGGAGAGTCATGTTCGAGAACTTGGGTGCTCGCTGTCCAGGGTCATATATCTCATTAGAGGGCTTGCGCAGAGTGTTTCAATCGCCAGTCTGTTGACGGTATATCATGGTTATTTTGTTTCCCGTATGTCGTATGGTATTTTGAACTGGGGACATAGTTCCCATGCAATGAACATCTTCAAGCTACAGAGGAGATGTTTACGTACAATGTTGGGGCTCGGTTGGCGTGACTGCTGTAAAAAGTATTTTGTTGAACACGGACTACTTACTTTGCCTTCCTTGTACATTTTAAACTGTCTTGGCTACATTCGAACCAATGCCTCGCATTTCACTCTTCACTCTGATATGCATAATTATGGTACACGAAATCGCAATGACATATTGCCTGAATTTCACCGCCTATTGAGGACTAGGAAAGGTTCTGACTATTATTGTGTTAAATTTTATAATAAGCTGCCGTCTCACATAAAGAACCTTGGTGAAGTCCAGTTTAACAAAAGTATTAAATCATTTTTGATATCTCAAGCTTTTTATACCTTTGAGGACTATTTCAGAAGCGATATTGTAAGATTTTTCTAGATTTTGTTTTATGTTGTTGCTATTTTAATTTGTTTGTAAGCCTTTCTTTGTTGCTGTAACTTTGATTAATTTTTGTTCTTTTTTGACGTACTATACATGTTATGTAACATAAGATGGTGAATAAATATATCTATCTATCCAAAATCTTCAAAAATCCAAAAAATACTGGGTGTTCCATTTAAAAAAATATAACTTTGATATGCCACACTTTTCTGGGACACGCGGTATATTTAAAAACATTTTTGTTAAATGCGCCCACGTAAACAAAATTTGCAATTTAATAATAATAATAATGCGAATGTACTGCCCGATCCGGTATGTAGATTTTTTTTCTCGACGTTTCGACAAATAATTTCTTGTCCTCTTCAGGACTTTTTTTTATTAGTCTTTCAACATCTCATTAGTGTTGTTTTTTTCCTTCTCTCTCTCCCCATTGTTGGCTTTGTAATATTACAATACCAACACAAATGAGTTGGAAGACTAATTAAAAAAAAGTCCTGAAGAAGACAAGAAAATTCTTGTCGAAACGTCGAGGAGAAAAACGGAACCTAAACCCCAATAACGATATCCAAACATTATAAATATATGGTTCAAGAAAAATTAGAGGAAATAAATATTTGTAGAATTTTCCAAAGAAAAATTGCCTAAAGTAAATAAATATGGACTAATTGTGTTCAATTTGGTTTCAGATTGCGCCCGCAGCAAAAAAACTGTGGGGCTTGGAAGCGAAAGATGCAAAATCACTGGCTTTGAATCATTTGAACCATGAAGGTGTATGGCGAGATCCTACATGGGCAGCTCCAGGTAATTTTTAGTTCTGTACTCATTTTCATTTAGACTAACTAACTAACATAGTGTGTGGGCATTTTTATGACACCGTTATAATAGGTAATACTAGAAAAACTGGCATTACATTAGATGCTAAAAGAACGGGTCATATAAAGATAATCAAACTTCCGGTTCGTTGGGCACAAACTCCATTTTTATTCTGGCTTATTAACTTGAATTAACCCAATTTTTGCTTCAGCGGCAAAAAGGTTTGTAAGTAGTGCGCATATTGTACAGGGTGAGCAAATCTCTAAGGTATATACGACAACCCCCTAATGTATGACATCGTAAAAATAACTATAAAAAATGGCTATAATGGGGCATGTTTTTTGACTTTTAAAATTAATTAACTATGCATTTTAGAGCAAACAAACCTTATATCAAAATCATTTAATAAGATGTCTGAATCGAAAGCAATTTAGAAAAACGTAAGTTTGATATGCTACTGTATAATGTAACACCCTGTATAAATGGCACCTATTCTAGAATGTAGTCTTAATAGGTCTACAAAATTATATTGTCTCACAAAGAATATCAGGATATCTCGTTCCCACTCAAAATCAATCTATACAATGTTTGGCCGTTATAAATTTGGACTCGATCATTGTGTTTTTTTTTTTTTGGTGTTCTTTTTCCGTCTCTTGCACGGGAAAGCCTTGAGCACCGCTCCTAGTCCTGGCAAATTGGCGGGCTCGCATAGATAATTCGCCCGTGTCGTTCGCTCATGGAGCCGGTGTCTATTGGGTGTGCCGGGCGTCGACTTCGGCGGCATGCTTCGTCGTTATGGAAACAACGGCGCGTCGGTTGCCCGGGACGACGACATAAAATGCGCGCTCAATTTCCTGCTAACTATTAAGTAGGAAGTTTTCGGTATTAACTATAACAAAATTATCTATTGATAAGCAAAATTCTAATATTGATTGTCTGTAATATTTCAGTCGAAAAACCTTCGGAAAGAACGATAAAACAAATTTTTCTTAGGTTTTGAATGAGAGGCCCTACCTTGAAATGCCATAGGCAACTCAAAGAAAAGCAAAACAAATTGTTAATCAAAAATGTCTAACCGGAAAAATAGTTGCGACCATCTTTTGGGAAATCTATTAATTGATGACAAAGATTAAGGTGTTTATATCTCGCTGGAAGGATTCTCTATGACAAAATTTTGAGTATTTATCAAGGCCCGAGGAGTATTCGATAAGATAATTTTTTACTTTGTAGATATCAAAAATTTGATTGTCAATCTGACGTTTAATAATTTTCAATACAAAATGTATTAGTTTTAATCAAACAAATATTATTCATTTTTATTTAAAACTACAGTTGTGAAAAGTACAATTGGTAAATGTTAAATTCGAAGAAGAGTTTGCTGAAGTTGACGGATTGTTAATTTCCGCTGTTGAAGAAATTCCTCGCATGGTGTTGATTATTTCACCATGGCGTTCTTGGTTAATATTCAAGTACGTTTTAATTGAATTAGAGCTGCTATGTCCTGTTATTTTTATTAATTGCTGTTCAGGAATTCCTTTATTTGCCAAATGGCTAACTGCAGTTGATCTGTTCGAATGATTGGATATCTTTTTACACTTAGTGTAGTGTGTAGTATATTAATTGTGTTCTTGTCTACCGGTATATTGTCAAGCCATGTGTCACTTTCGGATTTCCAGAATCGATTTGGTCTCAAGAATAGGAGACTGGAAGTAATATTTTTCCCCCTTTTGGACAATAATTTATGGAATAACCGAACAGGGCATGCACTTTCGTTGCAATATTTGGAACAAGCCACTTACTATTTGTACAACTTTTCGATCCTCCTCGGCATGTTTTACTGAATATTGGATTGTATTCAATTCTGTTGGTTGGCGTTCCATCATTATTTTTCTCAATCGTGAAATAATTCACCACCTCGCCAAGCTAACTCAACAGCTACAATATGGTAAAATTTTTTTTTGTAAACCTTCTAGTGTACATTCATCCCATAATGATTCTAGCCCAATCACTTGAACTCAAATTTGATGAACTGCATTTTCGTTTGTTTGGATCCTGCTGTAATCTTTTACGTTTTGCATTTCTTGCATCTCGCGCATTTTTGAATATCACACTGGTAAACGGGTCGAATACAATTTGAAGTCATTGAAGTATTTTTCCTGGAGTAGCCTACTCGTAGTATTCCAAATTGTTTTTACGGTTGCTTCTCTATATTCAGTTCCGTCAGCTTTTCTCATATTCACCGCATAATCTTTCAATATATTAGCCAAATTATGCAAACTCGTTTCAGCATTCAGGTCGTATTCTCTGGTCGCACAAAACTCGAGAAATATTTTCCATACATATTTTTTTGATTTGATTATATTTTTTGGTATATTATTAGATATAATATCATTAATTGCATCGTTAGATGAATCTTCGCGACATTTTTAAGCCAGTTGTCAGTTTGACGTTTAATTAATTTTTAATGAAAAAAACACCAAACTGAAAACACCACATGTAGGGTATTATCGCTGTAATCCAGAGGTTAAGATTGTATTAATCTTAATAATTACTAAAATTACCAATCTTTCATTATTTAGGTGAGCATGCGGTTACAGCCCCCCTAGGAATGGGGCGGCGTGCCGCCGCTGCCTTCGTCGGAGCAGACAGTGGCGGCGTAGTAGGCGGTGGCATCCTTTCACCGCGCGGCAGTGATAACGGCGGATTGGGCGTGAAAATGGTCGAATACGTCCTGGGCACATCTCCAACCAAAGAAGGCGGTGGTGGTACAGGTCCGGGCCCAGGCAACGTAGTCGGTCTCGAACCACGCATGCGTGCATTACACCTCGACGATAAAGATTGTAAAGATGGTAAAAGTGGTGGGCATCAAAGTCCCAACACGAAATTGGTGGTGGATGCTAGTGGTGCGGTTGTTGGGGATGTCGTGAATGGGGGTGTGGTAGTGCAAGTGGTGCAACAACAACAGGTTGTGCAACAGCAGCAACAGCAACATATTATTGTGCAACAGCAGCAACAGCAAGTGCAGGTGCAGCAGCAGCAAGTGGTGCAGAATGGAGTGGTGCAAGTGTGCGATGAGGATAAGGGCTTCAAGTAAGTTGAATAATTTATAACCACACCTCGTATACTAGAAACTGAAATATATTTTTTTTAATAACACAATTACAAAAAAAAAAGGCATGTATAGGGGTTAGTGACACTTGTTATGCCCCTATTTTTTACGCCACTGAAATAAATATATTTCATTATTTTTTATAATTCCCTGTTCATTTTTGCTTAAAAAAGTGGTGACATTGTATGTGTCTAAAGTGAACGGTTTTGCAGGAATTTGCCTCCAAACAAAACTCATACTTTCAACTTGCAGACTTTTGTTTAGAGGCATATTCCTGCAAAACTGTTCACTTTAGACCCAAAAAAAGTTTTTACTTTTTTAAGCAAGAATGAACAGTGAATTAAAAAAAAATAAAAAAATATAGGTATGTATGCCAGTGGCGTAAAAAAAGGGGGGATAAAAAGTGTCACTAACCCCTATAACATACCACTGGTCATTTTTTTAAAAATATTGTTTATTATGTCAAAATATGACTTGAAACACCCTGTATATTATTTGATATCCTACATACCAATATCACTGATGATGAGAATTGAATTTCTCGAAACATGTAAGTATGGTTTTGTTGTAATGACGTGTAATTGGAGTAGACGAATTTCATTCGTCTTTATGTCACCTGTTAGTTTGTCAACTTTGACTTGTGTGTGTAAAAGCTTTTGTTACGATGCAGTGTTGCCAGATGCTTGCAAAGCTCAGAATTAGTTTAGGGGTTTTCCGAATTGTTGCTAACGCTTTGTCATAGCAGTGGCGGGTCGTGGGTAATTTTATTAGGTAGGCACTAAGTAAAAACTCGATGTGAAGAAAAAGATTGTCAAGGTCAAGCGCCTTAGATGAAAAGTAGAAAATTATCAAGGTAAAAAAGAACACTTAAAATACGGGTTTCGTAATGTAAATCTTATTTTTTTTTATTTTTAAAAATTATGCCCCATTTACTACTCTACGAAATGCAATACATAATCAAATATAAATAAAATACAAAATTATTTGTATTGAATAAACATTAATATTACTACCTAATAACTACTTACCGCTACCGCAACAAGTTGTGCAGCAGAACCACTAATCTTTACTTGTACTAGTCAAAATATTATTACTATTATTATTAAATAATTAAATACATACACTTTTTAATCAATGGCACTAGTATTTAAACAACAAACGAACAAATAGTTCAAACGTAATGTAAAAAACAGTAAACAAAAATACTTAATGTACAAATCGAAATTCGTGCAAATAGTATACCTACCTATTTACAATAGATAGAAGGCGGCCGGGGTAGGTGCCTAAGCTCAACGTAAACACGTTCCTACGCAATAGAACACATTATTTCAAGAGGTATTATATAAAAGTTCTCAATCACCACCAGTTTTTTCTGTATATTTATTTAAATATATTCAAGAAAAAGAGTATTTAATTTAGGGCGAAGTTTTAGGCGCCTGCCTACCCAGACCAGCCGTCACTGTGTCATAGGCAGTCCTGTATATCTGTAATGCTTTTCAAAATAGGTCCTGTACTGAAATGATATTATCAATCACGATCTGGTTATGGGTCAGGTACATTTCAATCTCTCTCTACTACAAATCCAAGGTTGTATTTCGTGGATTTCCCCAAAAAAAAAAAAACTAGTTTCGACTTGGAGTTGTTGGTAACGCTCGATTTAACAACATACAAATAAAGGTAAATTTGGCAACATTTTTGTTTCTCACATAATATTATTATTATGTTTATTAAAATTTTTCGAATAGAACATTTCCATTCTTCTCGTACCTATTTATACGTTTTATCTCTGTTTCACTCTCTTTAGTGTTTTGTATAAATATGTTTGTGTGTGTATATGTGATCACATAGCGCGCGGTTCAAGGTCTTCCGTCTACCTTGGTTTTGTGTGTGTGTGTGTGTTTTGTTAGTGTCATTGACATGCCGGTCTCGGTGTTGCTCGTACTGGTGCCGCTGCTCTCTGGATCTTGCTACACTATTGCAGTATTGCCAAGTGTACTTTTGTAAATTACCAAGATATACATATACACTGTCCGGTGGAAAGCAGGGAATTTTATTATTATTTTTTTTTTCCAGTGGCGTTACGGTGATATTTTATAAATCACAAAATTTAGTGGTACTTAATTGCCTTAATTCATTGTCATAAATTTGTGAAGAGTTATTTTTTGGTCAACTGTGATAATATACACTGTGTCCAAGATAAGAATGGACTAGCACATCTTTTAAATGATGTTTTCAAAATTAAATCAACTTCAGCCGTTTTGGAGAATTTTTGAACAAACTTTTTTTGCGGTTTTAGTTTTTATTGATTTCTGACATTATTTTTACAAATATAAAAAAATGGAAAGCACTTTCTCATTGTTACTTTTTGAGGGGAATAAGATAGCGTTTACAAATTTTCACTACGACGTTTCGTTTTTGAAAAATCATCATCAACTTGGTTTCGTTAAATACGGCCCTGGATTTTTTATTGTTAAATTTAAAAGCGTTTTCAATTCAAAAATAGGTGGTATTATATCACGATCACGTACGTACGTAGGTACCACCTATTTTTTTTTTTATTTAAAATTGGCTTTAAATTGAACAATAAACTAAACCAAGTTGATGATGGTTTTTCAAAAACGAAACGTCGTACTGAAAATTGGTAAACGCCATCTTTTTCACCTCTAAAAGTAACAATGATAAAGTACTGTTCAAATTTTTATATCTGTAAAAATAATGTCAAAAATAAATAAAAACTAAACTCGTTTTTTCAAAACGGTTGAAGTTATTTTAATTTTGATAACACCATTTAAAAGGTTTAAATTGTACAATTTTTCTCTTATATTGTAACTAGGGTTGGGCTGATTTAAATCAACTGATTTTTTTAATAAAAATCATATTTAAAATCAATCCATAAATTTGCTAAATCTTCCGCTTTTAATTCCCACAAGCTGTCTAAGAAATAGACATAACGCTAAATTACGTGAAAATCATCATTTTGAACAAAGCATCAATAATATAAATTTGAAAAAAATCAAATAAACCATGATTTTTTTTGAGTTTGATGATTGATTTTTTTAAAAAAATCTGAATTTGTCCAACCCTGATTGACCTCCAAGATTTCCCATTCTTATCTTGGACACAGTGTATCCACAGAGAACCATAAAAAATTATTTTATTTTTATCAGTGGTGTGCGTACGGACACATTTTAGTGAAAAATATGGTACGCCACTGATTGTTTTAGAAGCATAAATTATTTCTAGAATAATTGTTTAATTTACAACAAAAAAAAGGTTCTTTACATTTTTTCATTTGACACGCCGTTTGCAATTAAAATATTAAGATAGGTACAAAATTAAAGGTAAAATCAAAAAAATTGCTCGAAATGTAGTCCGCATAACTCAATACATTTTCAGCATATCATTTCAGGCTTGTCGAATTGCACGTGTCACTTGTGTTTTTAAGTTTTTTTGACCGAAAAATCTGTACCTAATTGTTTAAAGTTTGCTTGGTTTTCACTTTCTTGTCAATTGATAATTGCAAATAAGACAGGTTCACTTTATTTTTAAAAGTGACAATGAAAATTATTGAACGTCGCTGGCCTGGTCTAGCATAAAAGTTAAAATTTACGAAACGAGATAAGTAATTTAATGCCACATAATTTCCCCCTTCCGGAGTCGCTTATTCTTTAAAGGTTTGTCACCAAGAACTAGGGGTTGCTCGGTGCGCATTTTGGTCTGCCGAAATTATATATAAGCATTTCCTTGCAGCCTAAACGATGTTTTAAATCCATAAGAAGAATCCAAACCTTAAAAATTTAAAAGTATCCTAATTTTAATTCAAATAAAGCGCCATCTGTCGTTGAATAATTTTGGCGAATATACATAATATATACAAGTAGGTAGCTTTGCCTCTGGAAACTCTGGCAACGTCGCCAACACCTATTAGCGTTGTCATGGCAATCACCATGCGTCACACCGTCGTCCTGTGTATTTTTATATTATTCAAACTTTTGTTTTGCTCTTACATCCTATTGGTGGCAGCTGTTTGCCTTGACGCTCGTAGGCGCGCACACACACATACATAGGTATATATACACACGTGCGGTTGTCATAGTAACAAGTCAAACAAAACAAACACGAATTATTGTTGGTGGGTGGGTGCGTGCGCGCGCGTCCGCAGCCATAATATTCAATTCAATATCTATTGCGCCCTCTATTCGTTGTGAGCTGAATCAAATACTGTGTGAATGATTTGTAATGGACAAAGCGTAAGGTAGAGTGTGTTGCGGTAGGTTAGTGCGGTTTGTTGTTGTGGGAAAGTGATTTATGTGGCTGATAGATGGCGGTATGTGGATGAAATTTTAAACAATTGGACATAGTTTGTGTTATATACACTGTGTCCACGATAAGAATGGGATGGATAGCATTGGAAACGGTAGGAGTTACAATGTCGGTTTAATTAGAGAAAAGTTGTACAATTTAAACAACTTTTAAATTGTGTTTTCAAAATTAAACTAACTTTAGCCGTTTTCGAGAATTTTCGACTTTTTGTGATTTTAGTTTTTATTTATTTCTGACGTTATTTATACAGTTATAAAGAAATGAAAAGCACTTTCTCATTGTTACTTTTTGAGAAGAAAAAGATAGCGTTGGCAAATTTTCACTACGACGTTTCATTTTCGAAAAACCATCATCAACGTAAATATAATATAAATACGGCGCTGGATTTTTTATTTTTACAGATATAAAAAAATGAGAAGCACTTTCTCATTGTTACTTTTTGAGGAGAAAAAGATAGCGTTGACAAATTTTCACTACGACGTTTCGATTTTGAAATACCTTCATCAACTTAGTTTTTTTAAATATGGCGCTGGATTTTTTATTTTTACAGATATAAAAAAATGAGAAGCACTTTCTCATTGTTACTTTTTGAGAAGAAAAAGTTAGCGTTGCCAAATTTCCACTACGACGTTTCATTTTCGAAAAATCATCATCAACTGCCAAACCATGGCGATTTTTCTTGAATAATTTTAGATAACAGCTAAAAATGCTGAAACCTGGTTTAATCCATTACATGTGATATACATACTACCTATTTTTGAATTCAAAATGGCTTTAACATTAAAAAATACAGGGCCGTATTGAGAAAAACCAAGTTGATGATGGTTTTGCAAAAACGAAACGTCCTAGTGAAAATTTCTAAACGCTATCTGTTTCTCCTCAAAAAGTAACAATAAGGAAGTGCTTTTCATTTTTTTATATCTGTAAAAATAATGTCAGAAATAAATAAAAACTAAATTGGCAAAAATTGTTTTTGAAAAAATTCTCGAAAACGGCTAAAGTTAAATTCAATTTTTACAAAAGGATAAACCTGAGGAAGACAACGGTGCTTGTTGTAGAAACGTTGTTTAAAAAATGTTAGACATGAAATTGAGTGATTTTATTTCAATTTTCAACAAGAAGAAGAACTTTATATACTATCAAAGCATAAGGACCCAAAAAAAAATTATAAATACGTCACTGTCTTTAAATTTGACGTATCTATTAAAAGTTTCTTTAGGATTTTTTGGTAGTTGTTAAAATAAAGAAATTATTTGAGAAAGTAAATGATAAAATGATTGTCCCATTCTTATCTTGGACACAGTGTATATACAGGGAGCTGCAAAAAAGAATCGCATGTGAAAATAATTATTACTTTTTTTGTTGCAAGTTCAAAAATTCTAAAAATAAGTGAATACACCTATATACGGGGTGTTGGCGGACAATATTTTCCACATCGTGTATGCGTGATGTTGTCATAACAGCAACAGAAATCAAGAATTATTACTGACTGTCAAATTGACAGAATGTTAATATAATTTTTATCATTAGTTATTATGTTCATTAATTCGTTATTAGTACAATTTTATGCAGTAATTATTCTTTTCAAATGGTCCTTCGAGCCGGATAGAATCAATAAAGTCTAAAATATTCTCGACTTCATTGATAACTTTTATTTTTTTTCCAGTCGTACGCCCGGTAGCAGACAGCCGTCACCGGCTGAAGAAGAATTAACAAAAAACGGCATTCAGCTGGACCATCACAATGCTTTGGTGCATTTGAAGCAGCAACAGGATGCTGCTGTAGCTGCTGCCGCAGCGGCCGCCATCGGCCACTTACCTCCACACCTGCAGCATTTGCCGCCGCACTTGGCACCGCACTTAGGTAATTCATTATCATTAGTGTTGAGTTCGAATACATGTGAACTTTTTTTTCCCTTATAGGTGTAACTCTAGCTGAATCAGTAAATCAACAGTTTGAGCATTTCGCTGCAAGTGAACAGCAGTCGCAGCAGCAGCAACAGCAGCAGCAACAGGCGGCAGCTGGTAGTTATGAACAACATCAACAGCAACAGTATGGACCGCCTCCGCCACCACCGCAACCTCATCAGGTGGAGAATGCAGTGTTGCAGCAACAGCAGCACAACTTTGATGTTCAGGTAAGGAGTTGATCTTTGTGACTGCACTTTTGTGATTTTCAAAGGTGTGTTAGTGGTTTGTACACTTTTTCTGAATGAATTGGAAGATTCTACTTGTCAGTTAGACTTGGCAAAGACGTTAACAAACCGTTTAGAAAGTACTTTGATCGAATCCAACGAAACTCGTTAATTTTGTTAAAAATCATTGATAACATCGGTCGAAAACCGTTAAACATTCACAGTCTCCATTTTGACAAAGGAAGTTCCACAAGGTTCTATACCTGGGCCTCTACACTTGTAGTGTATATAAAATGACCATTGGTGGAATTAAACCAAGATTTGTTTCGTTGATTTGGATAATTGAGTCTTGACGACGATCCAAGGTCAGGTAATCGTCGACAAAGGACGTGCAATTGGTGTTTTAAGGTAAAGAAAGGCTGAGAAAAGTCTCTGGCTGTCTATAAGATGGTTGTGACATGTAAGAATATTTGCATTATCATGGAGTGTGTGCAAGGTTGTCCCTAAAATGCTTACGTAAGATCATAAACAATGGGAATATACCCCAACATTTGTAAGGAAAGTGCTAAGGAACAAGAGACGAAAATACAGGGCAGTATATAATAAAAACCAACCAAGAACTCAAAGAACTCCACACTGATGCCAGCATAATAAACGAAATCAAGGTCAGAAGACTACCGTGCTCAGGACACGTTAAAAGAATGCCAAAAATGGTGTGGGAGGAGGTTCTGAGGGATAAAACGTCCATTTAGGTCGACCCCACCTCTGATGGAGTGATAATATTACAAAAGACCTAACAGCCATGGAGATTGAAGATGGCCACGATCGGATGCTTGATAGAGAAGAATGAAGACGGCAAAAACCCACACAGAGTTGTGAAGCCACGGATGGAATATACCCCAGCGTCTTCCATGCGGAAATTCACGCAATCGATAGACCTGGACAGCAACTATTGGAAGTAGGACAATGTGATTCACTGCGAGAGCCAAGCGTTCACATGTCATCAACTCAAAAATGGTGTGGGCAAGCTTAAGAAGTCTTAACGAAGAAGTCAATAAGTTAGCAAGAAAGGGGATGTCAATCCCTTTTGTAGGGTCTGAACCGTGCCTTAGGGAAACACCTACATGGAGAAGTTCAGAATTAAGGGAGACACAGGCAGAGCAATACTTCCTGGACTGACACATTCCAAGAAATTCCTTGGAAACTTCATACCATGAAAGATCCAAAATCTATGTGGATCTCAGTTGTGGCTCTAGGAAACATATGGCGAGATTAGGCCTAGAAGAATGCAGATTCTGTAGGGAGGAGGAAGAAATTCCTGATCTGCAAGGAACACTTAGGGCATGAAATCGTGCAAGATGGAGACGTGTTGTACCTGAAACCAGCCAAGCTATCCTGGAGTTCATATGAGCTCTAGAGCTTGATGGAGAGTTGTAACTTGAGAAACAGATCAAGTAACTCAAAGGGACACAATAGAGCATCAGGTCGCAGTATATCAGATACTGCTAATTTTAATCTTAATCTTAAGATCATAAACAAGAATGGCTTGAGTGCTACACAGAAGATGTTCCTCTTCGCGTTTTTTGTGTTCCTTTAGGTTTGGCTGGCTCCTTTTGGGTGCCTCTGGTTCCTTTTTGTTTGGATTCGTTTTTACATTTCTTAGTGAACATTTGCCATGCAATTCAAAGGGACGGGCATGCGTTTTCATCAGAATAACGCTCGCTCCTTAAGTTCCAACGGGAAACAATTTTTTTTGAATTGACTTCTTTGAAATTCCCAATGATGCCTTAATCTCACGATATGTTACATGTCGTTCAACATTTTTTGAATGAAAGTATATGTAGAGATGCTCCAAGTTTATCTCTACAAATCATCGACATGAAAACGTTGAGGCCCTTTCTGATGAACCAACATGTTGTCCTTGAAAACGTGGCGACAAGTTCTACACATCTGGCATCCTTTCAACTTAACCGAACCTTAAAAGTTTTCTCACTTCAATTGGCGAAGCCTCGCCTCTATGTGGGGCCCAGAAATTTGATAGTACAGACAATATCCGAAGGGGAGTATGACCGTAAACATCTTGGGTGGTGGTGGTTTGCCTTATTTATGCCATTGCATAATGATGAACCAAGGTTTCGTCTCACAATCCGGGCCAGCACATCATCCTGGCGTGAGCATTCTCAGCACTGACCTTTGTCATGCCATCATAATTTTAAAAGTGGTTGTCTCGGATACTCCCAAGCATTTCTGCGACTTGTTTCTTCTTCAGCTGAACATATGCCAGTAGCCGGAGATTAGATAAGTTTTCAGCCAAAAGCATCAATGCACTAGGCAATTGACGCGAAAGCCTGCTTTCGATCTTCATGATCTGATCAGTGCGGCAAAGCAGTCGCACTTGCGATTAGCGAAAATTGCAATGATATCCAGTACCTTTGCGGTACACCAGAAAAAACTTTAAGAATACTTGACATCTTTCGGTAAAGTAATTTTTCAAAAGCTCTAAAGTGACACTGGAGAATCCCGAAAACATTCTTAGCTAATTTTGCCCAAAACCGCAGCACTAAAGCATCATTTGGAAACAGTCAGTCACGTCATTATGTACGATAAAAGGCTGAGAACTGATCCCTGTTCTTACATAAAAACTATCAGATTGCAGAAGAATCACAGACAGATTTTCGCAAGCCGAATTCGACAATAACCCTGTTACGGTCCAGATAATCGACAAACTTTTGTAAAGTACCTACAAAACCCATGAATACAAAACTACAACTGCTGCACCGACCGTAGTATTTCAGCAATTTTTTTATTTCCCAACAAACGCAAGGAGAATGATAATAATAATAATAATTACAATTGCATTAGACCAATTTCTTTCGCTATGTCGATTATACAATTATTGCTTTGCCTACTATTTTCGCTTTGTTTTATCATCAATGTTACTTTGGAAAATGCACCAGCAAACAAAAAGAAACCGTAATAAAACTTAATTACACTGTACTACTATCAGTCTATCGTGACAATTGCCACTAATTATTAATTTGTTTTCTTTTGTGAATTGTTCAGTGGAAAATAAAAATAAAATCTAAGCAGAGGTGCATTAGTTGTGCGTTGTGCAATACTTCATGATCATTAAAATATTTACCGACCATGGAAGAGGTACAAAATAGATAATGAAGTGACAGTTTATATTGCAAAGTATGCATTCCGCTCTAATTGCTGTAGTTTGATGTAAGTAGATATGCCATACAGGTTCGAAATCGCTAAGGTTTAAATTTCCGAAAATGGTTTCCTTAAGGTCATACGCCAGTCCTCTGCGCATGATCATAACAGCAAATGTCAAAATCCCTGTATTACCGACCGAGCTCAGATGTCAACGCGATATGTCAAATGTCATAATCCCTGTAATAGCGACATTACCAACCTAGCAGATGTCAACGCTATACGTCGCCTTCTACCGTCGTCTTGAGGTGCCAGATATTCACTAAGCTGTTTCTAAATGCCTTTACTTCGCGATCTAATCAAAATTTCCATTATTTCGTTATAAACGATGCATATGACGTAAACGTCGCAAATGAGATAAGGATGTAAATGCATAAACGTCATAAATGACGTAATATAAATTTTGATTGACATTTGACGTATAGCTAGTTTGGTAATGTTGGTAATACAGGTATTTTGACATATGACGTTGACATCTGAGCTCGGTCGGTAATACAGGGTTTTAGACATTTCATGTTATGATCATGCGCAGCGGACCGTCGCGTCGTATGATGTCAACGAAGTGTGTCGAGAATATTTTGTCTAACTTTTCGAGGGTCGAATCTATCTATCTAATAGTCGAACAACGTGGCTTCTATCAGAAGCGCTCAACATATCCGAGTTCCTACAACATGATTATCCCACTCATGACTTCATTCATTGTAATTATTATTTATGTCGTCCCTAGTAAAATATACCTCATCAAACCACACGACGAGCCAAGTAAATCTGTTACTTAGTGCTTTCTGTTGCTGAAGTATCCAACGAGAAAATTCTAATCGTTGTGGGGCATCTCCAGCATGCAACGTCTGTACATTTTGGCGATGAACCGGATGTAACATTGCTCTGTTCAAATTAGGTCATATATGCTCAAATTGAAGGGTCTTTGTTCTCGATATGCGTAGCAGCAGATTGCTTCCATCCCATACCCTTGAGCGTCGTTTAAGATGCGAACTCACCATCTTACTCACGCATCCATTGACACCACAGCAGCAGTGCTGGATTCTCCATTTTTCTTCACAAAATCTTATCTTGGACACTGTGTATAGGGTCTGGTCAAAAATTTTGAAAAAGTTGACAAAAACAGTTTTTTTTTTGATATATGCAAAATTACGCAACTTTTTGAAATAAAATTCTTCAAAATTGTAATAAATAAGGGCAGTTTCTTACATTTTTAATGATAGGCGACATGGTATAAATTGCTCTAAATTTATATACGGGGGCGGGTCAAAAGTTACTTTTTTGACCTTAGGGGGCTAAGTATGTTGGAAGAGAAAAAATAAAAAACGTGTTATTTCAATTCCATTTTCATAGCTCTGCAAACTACCTTCGATTGATTCTTTTTTTTATAGATCCTCTCTCACTATACACTCTCACCTGAGTAATGAAGATTGTTTTCTTAATATCGCAGCGAAATTGAGTATAAAAGATGAGGACCAAAATAAAACAGAAAAAGTAAAACAACGAGTTACTTCACTTTATAAAATCACTCTTTCATCTTATTGAAAATGTCGCCTTTGGCGTCGTTTTCATACAAAACTCTCGACAAACTCTCCATTATAAGTTGATACGAAAAAAATAAAAATGAACAGACTTTTGCCGCACCGCTTTTCTTATATCTATCTCTAGATGTGAGACAACGAATAAAAATAAAGTTTTAGAACAGATTGTGGAAAGAAACTAGTAAACCGTGATCTATAAAAAAATATCTTATAGGTATTTATACAGGGTGTCCTATAGTGACGGCGCATTAAAATATTTCGGAGACTGCTTTGAATTGAATTTGGAAAATTTTCGTATATGTTTTACCGAATATGGTCTATTCAAATATGATAATACCAACCTCTTAGCACTTCCGGTTATACCGGAAGTGGATAGTGACTTTGTTATTTTAAATGGAACACCCTATATATTATGACATTTTTGGATTTCACATAAGATTCTAGACGTGTTTCATGTATCATGTCCTATACCTAAATCCAGCCGTTTTTGACATATATGTCAAAACTGACATTTTAGGGCTCAATAATAATCACATTTTTTTCTTATAAAGAAGTTTTTAGTAATCATTTTGCAGGCGTCTTCTTATTAAATAAGGTCTCCTTTTTCCGATACGTACGACATTTTCTGATTTATTCATACAGGGTGGTCAAAAAATTATACTGAAAACGATGTTATAAAAACAGTCGAAAGTCAGTTTTTCAAATGGAACAGGTATATTTTCATAATTTTATCGCACGTATCATTAAAAATTAAAGAAACTTTCTAATGGGTTACTGATTTCGAAAATGCATAGTTTACGAAATATCGGCAATGTAAAATTGTTGAACATTTTCACGAAAATTCGTATATTACTTTGACTAGCTGCAGGCCCAAAAGTTAATTGTTGGTAATCAGTCGTAATTAATCAGTCATTTTGAAAGGTAAATTGCTGAAAGACTTTATTATTTTCATGGCACACTAATTTAATGAGTCAAAGTAATATACGAAAATAGTGAAAATGCTAAAAAATGTTACATTGCCAATATTTCAAAAACTATGCATTTTCGAGAACAGTAACCTATTAGAAAGTTTCTTTAATTTTTAATGATACCTAAGATAAAATTATAAAAATATACCTGTTCCATTTGAAAAAACTGACTGTCGACTGTTTTTATAACATGGTTTTCAGTATAATTTTTGACCACCCTGTATGAATAAATCAGGAAGTGAAATTTAGATGGATTCATTCAACGCAAGCCTGTTTGCGACACACCATTCCTGAACTCTAGTTAGACATTGCTGCAGGGTCATACAGTGATTTAAATTCTCAACCACAGAAAATATTTTAAGATCATCAGCAAATATTAATCGACCACAGTCAAGCTTGCATTCAAGATCATTAACAAACATCAAAAAAAAGTAGAGGCCCAAGGTTAGATCCCTGAGGAACGCCAGAAGCTGCTATATATTTTCGAGAACAATAGCCATTATAGAAAATATATTGGGATCGGTTTTTTAAATATGTCATAAAAAATTCGTAACAAATCCAAATTGGTCCAGCTTCCGCATCAAAACACCGTGGTCCATTCTGTCAAACGCCTTTGAAAAGTCAGTATGTGGTATCCAAAACTGTCATATATAGGGTGTTCCATTTACAATAAAAAAGTCACTATCAACTTCCGGTATAACCGGAAGTGCTAAGCGGTTGGTATTATGATATTTGAATAGACCATATTCGGTAATACATATACCAAAATTTTCCAAATTCAATTGAAAGTAGTCTCCGAAATATTTTAATGGGCCGTCACCATAGGACACCCTGTATATGGGAGTAAAATAACATAGCATCATAGCTATTCTTACTTTTGATGCTGCAGCTCTAAACAACTCAATGGAACTACAGTTGTACAATTTTCTCAGGTTAAACAGCTGACGATCCACGGAAGTACACACTATGTATTGGCATTTCAGACACAGTGTGAATATATTTGCATTTACCGATATTTTCAATGCATTTTTGTGGTAAAATTCTGTTTGTATTTCCACTTCATTATGCTTACAATGCGACTTGTTTTATATTTTGTTTTACAGTATTACAGCATGCTAAATATATTTTATCCAGCGGTTTTTTACTAAAGAACCGCGCATATGATGAATCAATAAAATAATATTCAAACATTTAACTTTTTTTTTAAATTCTCGTGAATGCTGTTCAATTAAACAGATAGAAAGTCCTGTTAGCATAAGATTTATAGCTCAATGCTGAAACATAATCCATGATGTGATGAGACAGTAGTAAATATCCTGTTTATTTTGTTGTTATCTTAATATCATTGAATATATTTATTAAAAGGTATTAGTTAATCAGGAATTAACGAAAAAGTTTAATTAAACTAGACATATGGGTGAATATTTATTATAGAACATAAATAATGTCCTCCTTGTGTGTTACGAGGCATGTCTGCTTAGTGTGGGCATTTTAATCTCTCGAAGACGACTCTCCGCTTATTGAATTGAAAAATTGCGCACCGCTTTATCGAGTATAGTTGAATGTGACAGGCGTCGGTGAAAAGGGGGTATAACATCAAAACACTGAAATACTTTGCACTTAAACATTTTAATTAAAAATATATTTACTAACTATTTAATAAAGTTAATATTTCGCAAAAACTACACATACTAGCACTTAAGTGCTATAAAGCCCTACCTAGGGACGTTCATGGTATTATATTGTAAAAATTGCGAATACAATCAATTTGAACTTTTACCAATTGAAACTACATATCAAGAATCTCTTATTAGTAGTAGTATCTGTGATTTTTGCAAAAAATGAATTCTATTAAATTTTCCGCTAGTTCGAACTTCGTCAAATTTAACTGTGAACGCCCCTGGATAGGGTTACAAGAAGGGTATTGTATTATAGATTTTGGCACTAGTATTAACTGATCCAAGTATAAAAGTGATAGTACCCGCAGTAATTACAAAATTGAATTTTATTAAATTTTCCGCTAGGTCACATTTCGTCAAATTTAACTATGAACGCCCCTGGATAGGGTTACAAGAGGGGTATTGTTTTATAGATTTTGTCCCTAGTTTTAACTGATCCAAGTATAAAAGTGATAATACCCGCAGTAATTACAAAAATGAATTTTATTAAATTTTCCGCTAGGTCACATTTCGTCAAATTTAACTATGAATGCCCCTGGATAGGGTTACAAGAAGGGTATTGTTTTATAGATTTTGGCCCTAGTATTAACTGACCCAAGTATAAAAGTGATAGTACCCGCAGTAATTTAAAAAATGAATTTTATTAAATTTTCCGCTAGGTCGCAGTTCGTCAAATTTAACTATGAACGCCCCTGGATAGGGTTACAAGAGGGGTATTGTTTTATAGATTTTGTCCCTAGTTTTAACTGATCCAAGTATAAAAGTGATAATACCCGCAGTAATTACAAAAATGAATTTTATTAAATTTTCCGCTAGGTCACACTTCGTCAAATTTAGCTATGAACGCCCCTGGATAAGCTTACAAGAGGGGTATTGTTTTATAGATTTTGTCCCTAGTTTTAACTAATCCAATTATAAAAGTGATAGTATTCGCAGTATTTACAAAAATGAATTTTATTAAATTTTCCGCTAGGTCACACCTCGTCAAATTTAACTATGAACGTCCCTGGATAGGGTTACAAGTATAAAAGTGATAGTACCCGCAGTAATTACAAAAATGAATTTTATTAAATTTTCCGCTAGGTCACACTTCGTCAAATTTAACGATGAACGCCCCTGGATAGGGTTACAAGCAGGGTATTGTTTTATAGATTTAGTCCCTAGTTTTAACTGATCCAAGTATAAAAGTGATAGTACCCGCAGTAATTACAAAAATGAATTTTATTAAATTTTCCGCTAGGTCGCAGTTCGTCAAATTTAACTATGAACGCCCCTGGATAGGGTTACAAGAAGAGTATTGTTTTATAGATTTTGTCCCTAGTTTTAACTAATCCAAGTATAAAAGTGATAGTACCCGCAGTAATTGCAAAAACGAATTCTATTAAATTTTCCGCTAGGTCGCAGTTCGTCAAATTTAATTATAAACGCCCCTGGATAGGGTTAAAAGAAGGGTATTGTTTTAGTAGTTTTGAAAAGTGTGTATTTTATAGAAAAAAAAAAGAGGAACATTGACTAAAGGTGTTAATGCTCTAATACACAAGAGTTGTGATTCATTGGCTGCCATGAACCCTATGGTCCAGACTTGGGCCGGAACGTTTATTTGTTCACAAAAATGAAAGAACTCATTAGGACGAAATTTACAAGTAAGACAGTACAAAGAAATTAGTTTCTAATCCCGTTTTCGGCCCTCTAAAATAAGAGAAAAAATAATCCCCGAACAACACCCCTCGTCAAACGAACGTTCCCTGGTTCCATTTAACGACACCCACACATCAATCATCGAAGCCAGTGTAATGAAGAATGGTGCAAATACTGTCCCGCTAATTTATCTACATTCCCTCGTATATTAGACACATCCAAAACAATGTACTAACATAAATTAACCCCTATTTTACACCCTGAATGATCCCACAGCCATTTACATCCAAAATAAACACACCCTTTAAAATAACCTGGGAAAGGAGTGTATCTGCTCCAGGAAAAGGGTGAGGCGGACGTAGAAACACACCTAGCCTGTTCAATTTATATATTAGTATTAAAAGTGTAGGGTGTAGAAGATTGAGGGATTGCCTTAGAGCCTCTACCATAGAGGCCGGCTGTCTAATGAGCCTCAAACATACAACTAATAAATGTGCAAAATGTCACGCAATATTGCATGACTGTGTCATTCAATGTGTCTATTCCCTTTTTGTTATTATTGGAATAATTTATCTTTCTCGCACTTGGCGTCTCCAAATACATAGTAAGTAACGTTAAGGATGTTCACAATAACCCACGAGTAGTCCAGGGAAGTTGTATTCGGGTTATAAGGGTCGCGAAAAAAAAACTCCAAATTATAAAACCAAAAAAATCACATTCGAACTTACATTTTGCGCTATTATAGGGGTGGTTTCATAAACATTTTTTTAGAGCAAAATGACCTTCATAACAGTTATAGAGGATCGAAAGCTGAACAACTTTGCCTTATGAATTTTTTTTGCAGCTCTAATACTTACAAGTTCCAGCATCCATTGACGAGAATTCCGCTGGCGACAGGGGTGGTGTAACTCGATAAGGATTAGAACTGCAACAAAATTCATAACGCAAAGTTGTTCAGCTTTCCATCCTCTACAACTTTTATAAAGGTTATTTTCTTGCCAGCGGAATTCTCTTCATTTGATAGCTGTAACTGGTTTTCGATGCTCTATAACTGTTATAAAAGCCATTTGCTCTAAAAAAAAAGTTAATGAAACCACTCTTAACGTGTCAGGGGTTCGAGTGTGATTTTTTGGTTTTATGCGACCCAGAAAATATCAACCTGTTTGTATTTTTTTTGCACAACCCACAACTTCCCTGCAATAGAAGATCATTGTTAGAAATGATTCTGTTATGCTGTCCCCATGTGCTACCACATTTGACAAATATTGTTAATTCTTGTTTATTGGAGAACTATTTTCCGCGTTGTTGGAAAGTTGCTCGGGTTTGTCCGTTACCTAAGAAGTCTGATGTTAAGGATTTTAATGACCTTAGGCCAGTGAGTATTTTACCGTGCCTCTCGAAGGTTTTAGAAAGGGTGATGTATAAACAGATATGTGCACATGTTCAGGAATATTCTCTAATGCCTGTCACCCAGTCTGGTTTTAGAACCGGTCATGATTGTGGTACTGCACTTTTGCATATTGTTGATGACATTATTAGAGCAGCGGATCAGGGACTTGCTACTGTTTTGGTTTTGATTGATTTTTCTAGAGCGTTCGATACCATCGACCACTCCCTTTTGGTTGAGGTGCTCCATTTTCTGGGATTTTCCGACACTGCTGGGAAGTTTATATCAAGCTATTTGGAAAATAGATCACAATTTGTGGAGACACCTTTGGGTCAATCGTCACGGAGTGGCATTGACGGCGGAGTTCCTCAGGGCTCAATTTTGGGCCCCTTACTGTTCAATTTATATACAAGTAATTTGGTTTCCACTACGAGAAAGTGCACCATGCATATGTATGCTGATGATACTCAGCTATATTATTTATTTCCACCGGATGATTGGCGTGCAGCTGAGTCTGTTGTGAATGAGGATTTAAGGGTACTTGTCGAGCGGTCGCACCTGCATCATTTGCAGATAAACCCGTCAAAGTCTACTGTTCTGTTCTTTGGAAGGAACCGAAAACACCTAGCAGCTAATATGAGGATTAAAATAAATGGATCCGATTTAACTTCAGTTCATGAGACCCGTAACTTAGGGTTGATTATGGACACGGATCTGCGTTTTGAATCCCATGTTGGTTTTTGTCTACAAAAATCTTACAGAGCATTAAAGATGCTGTACGCCCATCGAAGCCTCTTGTCACGTTCATTGAAGTTGCAACTTACTGACTCATTGGTACTCAGTCACTTCAGCTTTTTTGATGTGACTTACGGATCTTGTATTAGTCAGCATGACAGTGACCGAATCGAGAAGATGCAAAAATCGTGCTTGCGTTTTGTTTATGGTATCAGGAAATTTGATCCGGTGTCTTATAAGCTCGGGGAGGCAGGCTGGCTGCGTATGAATGAAAGACGAAAACTTCATTCTTTGGTCCTCTTTCACAGAATCCTGACAGAACTGAAACCGGAATATTTGGCTCGGAAAATTAGATACAGGACGGACGTGCATAATTTGAACTTGAGGCATAGGGGATTGTTAGCCTTGCCGCCGCATAAAACGACTCTGTTTAGACGAAGTTTTTCCTACAATATATGCGTGTTGTATAATGAAGTTCCGAAGAGTTTTAAATCCTTGCCTTTAATGAAATTCAAGGTGCAAGTAAAAAAGAGACTTCTCACCATCAGAAATGTATAGGTACCTATATAGGAAAAAAATGGTAAATTTTGTTGCAGCCTTCGGAAATAGATTTACTTGGGTTTCTGATTGTTGGGTGACTGTTTTTATAAGTATTTGTGTGATACTACTCTATTACGACAGTGATTTGATTGTTAATTACATTTATTTTATTCTTGTCCATTTATTTTAGGGACCAGACTAGAACTTTCATAGATTGATTCTGGTTCCTTTTTGCGAGAACACAGTAGATGAGTTGTGTTATATATATATATATATGTAATTTATTACCTGATTGATAATGTAATATTATGTTGTTATTTTGTAAGATGTGTTGATTTTCGCAAATAAAATTATTATTATTATTATTATTATTCATAATTGAAGATGTCCAGAAAGTGCACCGCGGAAGAACAACGATCTTTAGGAACAGTAGGTGCTATAGCGAGTGAGATCTTTGTACAGGAACAGTTTTTTACAGCGTTCGAACAGTTTCGAAGTTTTAATTTAGTTTAAAGACTTTGCATGCATACATATATTCGTATGAGCTGAGAACCAAGTAACAATCTACTGTAGAAAAAAGTATCTACCTATAAAATATCCGACTCTAGTTGTTTGGCAACTAGCCAATACCTATTTTTTTTTTTTTGTCTATAAAATCACTGTAGTTAAGTAGTCGGCAATTTTCCCCATATTGTATCCATTGGTTTCTAACTAATTAACCCCCATGCTCCTTAGCATGTACATCCTTGTCGTAACTATGATTCATCACGAAAGGGCAAGGTATTATTGATTTATTTAGACCAATAAATTGGAACATACTATAAGAAGGTAAGGTACAGGGTCATTGGATATGTCTTGATACTCACTCAGAGCGTTGATTGAAATATTTAATAAGATACGCAACGCCGGACGAGAGGGGGTCATCGCTTGCGGGGTAAGGACAATGCGCCCCGCTATACTCGCCTTACCCCTCTCCCAGAGAAAACCTACCCGGTAATAGGCGTCATCCCATATGTTGCGGCGACTATACGAATTAATACCTATGAATATTTTCGTCGTAGCATCGAACATCTATTGAAACACCGTCGAAAAACTAGATGTTGCCGATTCAACAGTAGTGGTAGTAGTAAACGGAGGTAGTTTTTAGTTTTGTCGTTGATTGAAATATTTAATATTTCAATTAACGGTTTTGTTCGCTTATTCATTGTAAAAGTGTTTTAACGTAAGAGAGGATGAAATTAATCAAGTGGTCTTGGAATTTTTCGTTTCTTGTATGGAACTGTTTCCAGAAATTTATTGTCTCTAAATATATAATTTGCTTTAATAAAAATATTACTTATCCTCGATAAATCATTAAAATATAAATCATACATTACCTATGTTAAATTAAATATTCAATCAACGGTTAAATTCAACGTACAAGTTATAAAAAAAATTGTTTAGGATAGCAAGTAAAATAATTTTAAATATATAAAACAAATAATATACTTATACATTTGCGTATATACAGGTTGTCCTTACAATCTTATTTTTGATTTCTGAAGTTTGGTTTCTTTTTAAGTTTGCTCGTTAGCATTATCTCCCAAGTATATCACAGAGTAAACATAACAATATTCAGTTAATTGTTGACTTATACTGTATGACAATTTCTACACTGCAATTGTAGTTTATGGAAAATAAAGATTTTGATTTGATTGATTTGACTGTGGAAATGGTACCACAAGAATTTTTTTTATATTGATTTCGACTACGACGATATACCTATTGAACCTCTTGGGCGTTCTGAAGAGAATAAAAAGAAATTAACCCGAACCTTAAAAAGTTGAAGGTTATATATAAATTTTTTTCTATTTTCGGAAAAACGTCTAAAATTAAAATACAAGGCAAAAATGGGTTTTAATGTAACAGATTTCGGGTATTCTAAAGGCAGGGAAAAGAAAATGATACATTTCCGCAGGGAAATTTTTGTGATTCTGTGTTCTTGAAGGCTACTAAAAGGCAAAAAGATAATAATTTTTTTATATAACTAATTGTTTGACATATCTTAGTTTTCTTAATAAATGACAATGGCAAAGATCGATTTATAATGGTCTATAACAATGTGAAAAAAAATGTATGCTATACAGGGAGTTCGTGGTTTTACCATCAGAACTTTAACAGAATGTGGAATAACTAATTTTTGGGTGGTTTACCTCTAAAAACATAGCTTGAAAAACTTATGGTTTTTGAAATATGGGACGTTATCTTAGTAACCTACAAACTATGTAGTATCTATTCCCCATCAACCCAACCTGTAAACTTGATATTATGTAACTGTCCATGGACATTCATATTAAATTAAAGTTATTAATTTCCACTAATTTTATTTTTAATTTATGTACATTACACGTGTTTCGCTACACAGTAGCTTCTTCTAAAATGGTAAAAGAACTGACTTAAGCTCATTTCTGGGTTCTTCCATATATATATATATATTTTATACCTTACACAATATTACTTTGTTTACCTGGAGTTAGGTTTCTAAACTATTAGGTAAAAACAGGTTTATAATAAGTTACTCCGCGCAGGCGTAGTTAATATATTTCTGCATTTCACCGTTGATTGAAATTAAATATTTCCACTTATTATTTGGTCGGTGAAATCGTTGATTGAAATTAAATATTTCAATCAACGATTTCACCGACCAAATAATAAGTTAGTTCCAGAATCGTTCTGAACTGCATGATAAAACAAACCTATTATATAAATGCGTTGATTGAAATAAATATTTCAATCAACGATAAATGTTAGTAAACATTTTTTATGACTTGAACCCTACTTCCCTAGTCATTTATTTCTTTTAAAACCCTTGTATATTATTAAATATCGTATCGTTTATAAATTAAGCATGAAATTGTATATTAAATATATTAGAGATCTTACATGTTATATTATCTCATTTATTAAAAGAAAATATTTCAGTCAACGATATTTTTAATAAAAGTAGTCAACGAATCTAGAGAATCTTTAGAGAATAAAAGAAAAAAATCTACCCACGGCAACGTCTCATTAACGAAATGAACGAATGGGGTAGAACGACGCTATGCCATCTGTTAATATTGTACCGCAATATCCAACTTTCAGTGTAGTAGATCGATCGATACAGTCAGTCAGGCATCTTGAATAAGAACTTAGTTTGCCCGTTCACAGATGCGCTAGTGCAGTTGAGCAAAGCACGAAAAAGAGACCAGCGTTCCGAATCTTATTAAATATTTCAATCAACGCTCAGAGTCGTTATTATAGAAGGTGGTTTTTTAAGAACTTTCGAATTTGATTAAAAAAAAAACACTTAAAATTTAGAGAAATTAAAGATATCTTTATTTAAGTCGGTAAAATGTTCCAAATTTGGACAATTTTTTTTTTTTATTTAAGATGACTAAATTTTAGATCTCAATAGAAAATGCAAAATCAATCAACTTTTTCAAATAAAATTTTAATAAATAAGGGCGCTTTTTGGGGTTTTTTGTAATACATGTCAAGTTTGAAGTTTGGTCTTTTGCACTTCGTCATATTGACGTCGTTTCTGTACAATATAGCATATATCTACTATTTTATCATTGTAATCATTATTCTTATGATTTGTTTGTAACAATCTTGTCTACAAATTATTTTATTATTTTTGACAAATATATTATATTTATTTATTAAAAGGCAAGTATTTTCCCTAATACGAGTAATTAAAGAAAATCCCATTTGATGCAGACATGGTATACAAATTTCAGTCAGTGTTATTGAATCATTGTCCTGATAATATATTGGCAAAGAAAAAAACGATTTGTCCTTCCAATTACTGTCGCGTCTCTCCCAACACTACTCGCAAACAATAAATAATTAGATACTCGTGAGAAATGAAATACAATCGGACATAAAAATCTCATTTATACGTCATTTTAGTAACATAACATCATCCACAGAAGAAACACATGTGACAATAATATTAATGATGCTGGAAAAAAATATTATTTAATGCCAGTTACGATTTTTTATAGGAAATATTATATGGAATTGGAATGCAAATCTTCCGTTTTTGTGAATTTATCGTCAGTTTAGCTAGATTTTAAAAAAAATGTAGATATGAATGAATTTCGGATATCAGGGTCATTCAATAAGGCCATAATGGCTCTCCGTATTTAAGTGTAAAAGTAATAATTTTATGACCTTTTTGTCATTTATCTAAATTTAATAAATTTTTGTTTTGTTTTAGACATCAGCTATTTTTTTTAAGTATCGGGTTTTGTTCATTTTTCATCTCTTTGGAGGCACTATTTATACGTACATATTTTATATATCAGATCTTCTAGGCCAAGTTCTTGTACGCAAAATAATTGATTTTTTTTAGTTTTATTATAAAATTTATTTTGCCCCCTTTTCTACTATTTACGAACCCCTATGTAAACAAAATATTTATGCTGCATGTTGTAGGTTATCTTATATCAAAGCTATATTTTATAAGTAGCCAATTTTTCTGTTATATTTAGAAAAACATTTTTTTTTTCGTTTTTGATCCTTTTTCGAACGCCTGTGTGACCCAGTTCATTTATGTAACATTTTTTAGGTTATATTCTATCACAACTACGAAAAATTATTCCGTATTCCGAATAAGTTTAGGAAGTATTATATGTTTTTATTTTGACCCCTTTTACACTATTTACGAACGCCTATGAAAACAAGTTACTTATAACACATTTTATAGGTTATATTCTATCATAGCTATAAATAACTAGTCAATATTTCTGCTATGTGTAAAAAATTCGTTTTTTCTAACCTTTTTACCCTATTTTACACTTTTTTCAAATGTCAATGTGGTCTGATTGTTTAGGTTAAATATTTTAGGTTATTGTTGTTGTTGTTTGATATTGGCCTTCACCAGTAAGTATTTAGCCAGTTTCCAGTGGAATTTTTTCGGACGCACATTAAAGTGCAGCTGGGCTCCTGCCCATATCCATAATGTACTTCTTGCACACTGTTTTGCGTTTCCAATTTCCTTGATCGGTGCGACTCAGGGTTCTTGTTCACTGTTTGGTGATTGCGATTTTCTGAATGTTACTCCTCAAACTTCTAAATAAAATGTTAGTTAAGACACACATAAAAGAAGAAGATAACCCTCCAACACACACCAGGAGATAGAGGGATCTGTAACAAAGGGTCACTGCAATTACAAGAGAATATCATTCTGGCGCAGAAAACCAACTAACAATTTAAGCGTCTCGTACTTCAAATCTCTAAGCAAAGATTGCACCGACATAGGTGATGAAACCCCGGACTTTGAAAGTTCGGAGTATAGATTGCTATTATTGTTTGGACAATCAAACAGAATATGTGAAAGGCTACCCAATTGACCGCACTGGCATAAGGGACTGTCAAGGACCTTAATCTTGTGAAGATGTTCTGGATATATTTTAGGTTATGTTTAATTAAACGCACACAAAATTATTCAATATTTCGGATTGAAAGTTATGATTTTTTACATTTTTAAACCCCTTGCCTACGCTCAATGTTAATCACCACCTATAAATATCCTGTTTATTTTACCCGTTTTTCTACTATTTACGAGCGCCTATGTAAATAAAAATTTTATGCTGCATTTTTTAGGTTATCTTATATCAAAGATATTAATTAGGCAATTTTTCTGGTATATTTGGGAAACATTTTTTTTTTTTCGTTTTTGACCCTTTTTTTTTAGACTATTTCGGACGCCTGTGTGAACCAATTCTTTTATGTAACATTTTTTAGGTTATATTCTATCACAACTATGAAAAATTATTCCATATATCGAATAAGTTTAGGAAATATATATTTTTTATGTTTTGACCCCTTTTCCACTATTTACGAACGCCTATGAAAGTAAGTTATTTATGACACATTTTATAGATTATATTTTATCAAAGCTGTGAATAACTAGTTAATATTTCTGCTATGTTTAAGAAAGACGTTTTTTTAAAATCTTTTTTACCCCATTTTATACTATTTTCGAACGCCAATCTGTTTTAAAATTTTATGTTAAATATTTTAGGTTATATTCACTTAAATGCGTAAAAAACTATGCAGTATTTCGGATAAGTTTAAGAACTATGAATTTTTTTAAATTTTTGAACCTTTTTAAACCCCTTGCCTACGCTCAATGTTTCCCAAAATCTAATCAGCTCCTTGCCATGTCCTATAGTATTTTTGTACCAAATTTGGTTAAAATCTGTTAAGTGGTTTTTGCATTTTCGTGCATACAGACAGACAGACTGACAGTTGACATTTGTGTATGCGAAAGCTCTACGCAAAGTGGGTGCCGAGTGGGCTCAGAGCCAACCAAAAACAACTACGAATTGATGCTTCAGAGGAGCGTTTCGCGCTGTTAAACAGCAATAAAATAATAATAAAATTGAGTTTTGTCAAAATTTGTTTTTTTCTTATTTTATTATTTTCAAATATAAATTTTTTAAATGATGTTTTTTTATTTTCAGGTAGGTGAAGTTTACTTTCAAACCAGAATCTATAAATGTCATGATAGGTAAGTTTAATTTTTAATAAAACATTCATGAAGCTCTGCATAAATATTTATCTTAGCATAATTTATATTATTATATTAATTACTTGAGTTTAAACCACTAGAGCAAAACGTTTTCTGGAATTTAATTTGATTAAAAAAAAAGATAGATATGTTTATAAAATAAATGGTTTTAGGAAAGCGAAATGAAATATTTTTATAGTACTAGTAAACATTTTGAAATTGGATTGATTTCAAATTACACCTCGTAAAAAGAAATTTCTGAATGTTTTATAAGTTGTTGTGCTAATTTATTTATATTAAACCGTGGTTAGATAATACCAAAGGCGTACTGAAATATATTATCGGGCAAAAGCAGTCGCAACTATTCTGATAAAACGAAATCATAATAAATTGTTCTCTATAGAGAGCGCTTAGCTTATTTTTTAATTTGTTAATAGTGCTTTTGGATTTAAAGATCCCTGTTATTTATGTATACAATTAGTTTCTAAAAAAGCTGGCCAAAATTTGTGAGCGAATTGGGGACATCTAATCATGAAAAAAACCAAAATTGTAATTTTTCGAAAAGTCCTTATTTATAAGATGACTGAGGACGATTTTTTTGAAATATTTTCGAAACGAGTAAAGATGAATTACTCAAATGTAGCATATTTATTCACCTAGTTAAATGTCGTAAACTGACATGAAATTGAATAAACAAGGATGACCATAGGCGTGTAAACGGGAGGGACCCTTGCCTTAATTATAACCTAACTTTTTTCCTTGTGATTTTTATTCATTTTGTGTCGATAAAACAAAGTTTAAAAAAGACATACTTCGTTTTTATCGAAAAAAGAAAATTACTTAAAAAAACTTTCAAATGACTGTCCTAGTCAAGGAAAGGTAATTTCGTGACTAGGATATGTAATTTCGTGATATGGGGTAGGTTTATTCGTGATACTACAATTAATGCTAAAAATTGGTAGGTAAGATTTTATTAACAGTTACATTGTATCATTAACGCATAACATCTTATTTATCTTATTTCCAGTGCATCGATTGCACATTAAAACAATTTCTTCGTCAGATGCTTGACATTTTAGGTGATATCGTACCAAACAGTAGTAACATTGTATCCACTGTGCTCCATTTTTTTTCTTACAATTTAATGTGCAATAACCGTACCTTTAGTTGAGATTTGTAGTCTATTATAAACATAACATTATCTAAAAATATGGAATAATTTTACTGCACACAAAAAAAGATATTTAACATTGAATAACCCTTGTATTTTTAATGTTTTCAACGCATGAAAAATATTGTAACAAACAAGCTCCACGGAATAAGCAATTACGGTAAAATTAAGTCAAAATTTGTTAATTATTGTGTACAGGAAGATTCCTCATCTAAAATACTATAGATTAATGTAAATTTCATTATCTTAGCTTTCAATTATTCCTGTTATTCCTGTAGATCGCTTCCCAGTTGCAAAACCCGCCAAAAATCACAACGTAATAAGCACCACATGTAAACAAAGTTTTCTAATGCCTGGAATATTCGTGATATAGAAACGCGACAGATTGCATCATCTAGTAGGAACATAGATAACTTGCTGACAAAGTTTCTTAATTCTATCACGAACTTACCTATATCACGAACATACCATACTTTACCCTACACGAATTGTTGACAGCTATCTGTCGGAAGAACAACCTTAAAAAAGGCGCTAAATTCAAATTCGCCCAGTGGCGTAACACTCCCTATTTTGTAAGTCCATGTTTTTTAAAGTAAACTCTGTTTTTTTTTTGACAAAAAATCATTTATTTTTTTTTCGACATAACATAGTCCAACTTCATTCCTTTTAAATAATCAGATTCTTCAAGACCCTCAAAATAAGCGTTATTTTCATTTCCCCGTTTATGTGTTGTGGTCTTTTTTGTTAAAATTGAGATTTAGAATTTTGTTATGCGACTATAATAATGCTGTTTTTGTGGTTTAACGCAAAAATCCAATTTAGAACAATTTTGTATACTTCAATAATTTGAAATTATTGATGCGGTTGTCTTATTCATTGAGATACTAATTTTTTTTGTCGAAAGGTGAAATTTGTTATAAGCAGTTATAACAAACATAACATTTAATTATTATTAAAAATATAAATAAATATATGACCAATAATTATTGTGTTTCTGTTTGTTATTGGACACTTAAGAGTAACCGTTTTTTCATAAAAAATTAATGCCAACCATTTTTTTGTCATTTTAACTTTTTTTTTTCTATTTAAAAACAAAAAAGTTAAGTTAATAGTTATTTATTATACAAGGGAAAAAAGTACTAGATTTTAGCTCGAGGTTGTGTTGTCTCCCGACGCGCAGCGGAGGGAGAGAAAAAACCCAGAGCTAAAATCTAACTTTTTTCCCGTGTATGATACACTATTTTTTTCTGAGACGGGAAAAACCTCGATTTAATATTGAAAAAAATTATCCAAGTGAAATTTGAAGTTTTAAAAACCTTTCAGTAATCAAATATCTGTCAATTTCATTCTGTGATTTAATTTAAAAATTGCGAACACTCCACCGGAGTCAGTAGAAGCAGCAAAAGTAGCGTCACAAATTATTGCCAGTTTTGATATTATAAAGAAAATGTAACTTTTGTATAATAAAATTTCCTAAAATTAAATATCGACCGTTACTTATGTGTCCGGGAAAAAAGTACCCACTTTTTCCCGGGGATAAAAAGTGTCATTTTATTACCTGTCAAGAGAGTAAATATGTCAAACTTTTTTCCCGTCACAGAAAAAAGTTTTATTTTAATAATTTACAAATAGACGTTCTTAAAAAATGTGCCACACCGATCTGCCCATTATACTTGTCGATCAGTGATCAAGCGGTTGCGAATGAATTTTAAGTTTCTTCACTTGTTTTTGAAAATATGGTTGATACACTTTCACACTTCTTCGAGTGTTTCTTGACTTTACGAAAGTCGCTATCCACGGCATTTTTATTGAAAGTAAAATGAGGAAACAATTAATTGATTGCCCTTAACACATTCTAAGAAAGTTTCCTCTCTCCATTTTTCAATTTTACCTGCCAATGTATTTAGTAGAAAGTGAAGTAAAATATATACCATTTATCAGCAACATTATTAGATATTTTCTAAACAAATCTGCTCCTTACAAGGACTCAACAAGTTTATGCGCTCTCTATTACACTGGGATTTATCTGACACGACGCACAAAGTCCCGAGTGATTCATAGCGATCGTTCTGGTAGCTTCAAGCGATTTGATTCCCATTAGATTATTTGCTCTGGGTAAATTTAGTTTTGGTTATTGCCCCAATTTGACAAAAATGAACCATAAACACACATACATCATCCTGTATAAATGTGTACAAAGAACACACGAGCACACCACGGTTATGATGATGAATACTATCAGGTAGCTCCCAAGGTAAAAGAAAGAATAAAAAGCATAAAGAAGAAGAGTCAAACCACCTTTTCGTGCGCGTGAGGGTCAAAGAACCACATGAACGAACACACACAACCTGAACGATAGTAGTTTTTTTTTTATATAATAAAGAAAATATATAGAAGGTGTCAATGGCATTAAAATTTAACCTGGACCACAAATTAACGGGATTTTCACCGATTTCAACCAACATTAATTGAATAAATATATGCTTACTTGGTAATTATATCAAATTATACTAGTTGCGTCCGTTAATTTACCGGTATGGGGGGATTTAGCAATTTGTAGGTATGAATCATCGTTAGCCAGTTAAGTAGTTCTTAATGCTTATCATTATTCAAGAAATATACACACAGCATTGGAATATTACATACAAGGTCCAGCATTTTTCATTTGTTACACGAGCGTCGTAATACACTACAAAAGTTTAAAACAAAATAGTGCAATATTCTGCATGTTTTTTTTTTTTTTGTTCTTTAACCATTTCTTTTTTTTTTTAATTTTTAGCGAAAAATAATCTAACAAAAAAAGAGTTTATTTTATACAATTATACAATGCAATTTTAAGAATGTTATATTTTATTCTAAATTTTAATAACAAACAGTTTAATGTATTTTAATTTAAAGGAAAAAAAAAAGCGAAATTGGTAAAAATAATGTATAAATAAATACATAATAGTTGTAATTTTTAGAATAACACCTGAAGAAGACCATAAACCATCGTCGAAACGTCGTAAAATTTCGTAATAAAATCAGACAAGCGAAATGTAAATTTCGCTAAAAATGAAAAAAAAAAAAGTTGTTTTCGAGAACTTTAAAAACTAGAGATGCAACGAATAGTTGGTTTGCCGAATATTGGGCAACTATTTTGCAAAGCGTCATATGGGGTGGAGTAAAATGTATATGCAACAAATATTATTTGTTATTTGATATGTTAGGTTAATAATAGACAAATTTGTTTTTACTTTTTTACCAAATCTGTTTTTTAAGACGCTCATTGTTTTTCTTTAGTTTATATATACTTTTATAATTTTGGCTTAAAAATACAAGAAATATAAATAAATTTAATATTCGTTGCATCGCTACTTTAAACCGAAAGAAAAACAAATCAAAAAATCTGTAGTTTCATGTTTGTCTTTTTAATTTAAAACAATTTTCAAAAACTCAGAACAACAGAGAAGAAAGTTGTATTAAAATTTGTATTTTCAAAAAATCGTAGTTAATTTATCTAATCAATAATGAGACAATGAAATTCACCCTTAAAACTGACCCACCCTTACAAAAATCGTCAACTTCTGGGACACCCTGTATTGTATAAAACCGTGTGCGTCAAAGTTTTTTTTTTTAATTATTTGGTATTATTTAATTCACCTCGACAGAACTCGAAAAATTTTATTTTAATTTTAAATATAATAAAACATGTTTGGAGAATAATTATAAATTTATTTTTGTGGAGATTCGACTGTTATTTCTTAATAAAAAATCGGTTCTGTCACCCCAAAACTTTCTCGCGAAGTTATAATATTTTCAGAAATATATGTCCTGCGTAACGAAACAGAATTTTATTTTTCGATTTCTGTCGAGGTGAATTAAATATAATAAAACATGTTTGGACAATAATTATAAATTTATTTTTGTGGAGATTCGACTTTTATTTGTTATTAAAAAAAATCGGTTGTGTCACCCCAAAACTTTCTCGCGAAGTTCTAATATTTTTATAAATATATGACCTGCGTAACGAAACAGAATTTTAATAATAATTATTATTATAATTGTATTATTTCCAATAAAATAACGTAACAAACTAACTACTTTATTCAAAAATTAGAAACAGCCACAGCTAAGACTCGAACCCGTAGCCTCCCGCATATGAAGCGAACGCCCTAAAATTTTAAACGATTTTTTTCTTATTTATTATTCTTGAACCTTCATCTTCAATTTCTTTTATTTTTCTTTTATTGGGACAATTTTACACAAAAAAAAAATTTCTTTTTTTTAAAACTATTTCTTTAATGGTTTTTTTTTTTGTTTTTTTTTTTTTTTCAACGTTTCGACTTGACTCTGCTTGGCTGTTTCAAGAAATTCAAGGTTTTGTGAATTTTTTCTTTTTTTATTAATAATAATAAAAAAAGAAAAAAAATGTTTGTGAATTGGAAAAAAAAAGAATTTCTTGAAAAAGACAAGCTGAGTCTAGTCTAAATGTTGAAAAAAAAAAAAAAAAAAAAAAAAGATGACATGAAACCATTAAAGAAATAGTTTAAAAAAAATTCTTTTTTTTTTTTTTGTGTAAAATTGTGAACCTCATCCCAATAAAAGAAATTTTAAACGATATTTTCTTGAGAATTATGTTATGGGGCAAATATCAAAAGTGACCTATCGCTGAAAAGCAGATAAAAAAATGCTTTAAATGATGTATCACTCGACCCCTACTGATATATGAAAATTTAGTGGTTGTGACCACCCCTATGACAGGACTTAAGCAATTTCAACCAAAATCCTATGGCTTCATCCTAGGACTGTCCAAACTCATAATATATCAAAATTTAGCTCAATTGGTTAAAGCGTTTGGGCGCTATCATGGTAGAATACATGCAGACAGCTTGGTTTTGACAGTTTATATATGTCAATTGTATTTAGTGACGCATTATTCATTGTACAACAACTCCATTAGCAGCAACTCCAAAATAAACTTTCGGGTTCCGCTCCCTATAACAATAATGATAATAACTACTCACGCTCATACTTCTTGTGAAGCGTCCCGTATCTTTGCGTCGCGGTCGCGCAATAGCAGCCGTTGAACCAAGTGAGTAGAATTACGCCACGAACAGGAAAGAGACGGCACGAAATAATAATACACAGACAACGAAAAGTAGAGTACGATAGTATGGAGAGTACAGACACAGCAGTCAGTAGAAGACGACAAACTCACCGTGAAACGTGGAAAAATTCGCCGCTTTCGTCGTTGAACGCGCACAACTTTCAAAAAATAAATATGAAACTACATTGACTTGAAAATAAATAAATAAATAATTAATTATGAAATTAATAAATAAATAAAATCATTAACGTAATATCGATGAATTAGTGCGATTATGTTATAAATTAGAGTTCTATTTGTTATTATTTTTTTTATCTTTATTTAAAATATTTTTAATACTTAATTGTTTTAGTTTTTTTGTTTGTTATATTTTATAAATCGTTGATAGTTTATATTCGTATTGAAATAATAATTAATTGGTGTGTTATGGTATTGTTTTTCAAAAGTGCGTTAAAATTTTGCTTTTTTGGATTTAACACGGAAATATATTTGAATAAATAAATAGATTATTCCAATAAGGTATTTTAGAAAAATAGTAGTTAATTTTGGAAAAAAAATAGTTGGTATTTTTTGTGTAAAAGAAAAATATTATTTGACCAAAGAATACATCAAAAAAGTAGTTTTTTTATTGTGTTTCTTCAAAACAACAAAAGTTAAACACATGAAATATAACGGACAGTGTCTGCGATCGACAGGGAACTTATTCGTGTTCTCCCTATGCTTGTAAGGGGTAAAAAAAGCTGTTTTGTACATAACTTTTTCCCTAGTCTAGATCGCTTGATTCATTCTGAACAAATATAAAAATAATGTTCTAGTAAACTGTTGTCATTTTGCTCAGGCCAGGTTTTTTTTAACTTTTTTGGTTTTAAGAAAAAAATAAAAATACTACTTTTTTGGTGCATTCTTTACAGGGCTGTATCTAAGCAGGGGTTGCACACATATTTTTTTTTTATATAAAATACCCATCCTATTGTTCAGCAAAGAATCGCATTCATCATTTTGCGCACATATTTATTTATTTAAACCCTGTAGGTATAGAGTGCAATAAAAATATGTCAAGAAAGAATTGGGCTTTAGAAATTTTAAGAGTGTGGGTCTCTTCAGTGACATTTCGGCAACCCTTAAAACTAATAAAACAAATCTTCTGTCACGTTAAATTTTACTGCAATGATTTCGCGGCGCCGCGAGCAAATTGGGGACATCTAATCATAAAAAAACCTAAATTGTCATTTTTCGTAAAGTCCTTATTTACAAAGATACAGGGTAAAGATGACTGGCTGAGGACTATTTTTGTGAAATATTTTCGAAACCAGTAAAGATGAATTAACCAAATGTAGCATATTTATTCACCTAGTTAAATGCCGTAAACTCACATGAAATTGAATAAAAAAGGATGACCATAGGCGGGTAAACGGGGGGGACCCTTGCCTTAATTATAACCTAACTTTTTTTCCTTGTGATTTTTATTCATTTTGTATCAAAAATGTGATAAAATAAAGTTTTCTACATAAAAAAGGCACTTCTTTTTTCTCGAAAAACTTAAAGGTTTTCGAGAAATCCGAGTTTGAAAATTTTAGGACAAAACTGGTCCTTAGTAAACAGCATTAATAAAATTATTGAGATACAGTTTATTAACGAAAAGTTTCCCACAATTTTATTAATGCTTATGGACCAGTTTTGTCCTAAAATTTTCAAACTCGAATTTCGCAAAAACCTTTAAGATTTTCGAGAAAAAAGAAGTATGCCTTTTTTATGTAGAAAACTTTATTTTATCACATTTTTGACACAAAATGAATAAAAACCACAAGGAAAAAAGTTAGGTTATAATTAAGGCAAGAGTCTCCCCCGTTTACCCGCCTATGGTCATCCTTTTTTATTATTCAGTATCTCAGGCACTTGCAGACTTTTGTTTAAAAGAAAATTCCTGCAAAATCGTTCATTTTAGACCCATAAAACAGATATTTATTTCAGTTTTATAAAATATAGGGGGATACAAAGTGTCACGAACCCTATAGCATGCCATTGGTTAATTTTTTAAAAAGATTGTAGAGAGCATTCTGGGTTAGAGCGTTATCGGTATAATACAGCAACACATCATCTGGTAGGCACAATGCATAATCCTCTTAAAAATTTGATCTTTTAAAAATCCCCAAACGAAAAAATCCTGAGCAGTTGCATCTCAAGGATGTGGAGGTTCCTTTACTATCAAATAAAAGTCGAAAAGGATTTTTTCGCAGATTGCACAAATTACACAAAGTTGTGAACATAGTTATTTTTATTTCAATATCTATTAGATTTACCTAGTCATTGACATTGGGATCTCCTACATACCCTGATAGATTCGGAATAGATGTCCGATGGACATATCTCTAGCTCAGGAACGAAGCAGGAGTGCTTATTTTTTTATGATTTTTCAAAGTGAGCTTTTAGTACAAATAATGTATATGGTTTTGGCTATCTTTGAGGGTTTGTACTACTCTCAATTTTAGTGCCACCCCCACATTATATATATATTTCGAATCAAAATCTATAATCGTACAACTTTTCAGGAAAATCTATTTTGCCATTCAAATCTTGTAAAATTTCCATACAATTTCCACCAAACTCACTATGTTTGTTCCTATGAACATATTGATGGTGAAAAACTGTTTTGTTGTTGAGAAAATGTTGTTAGGGTAGCAGGAATTAGCTCCCCAGTATATTCCCACAGGGCTATATGCAAACCCTTACTTGATGACCTACCCTGGGGTTAATCGAGGCCCTTGGGATCTCCTACATACCCTGATAGATTCGGAATAGATGTCCGATGGAACGAAGCAGGATTGCTTATTTCTTTATGATTAGACTTGTCTAATAGATATTTAAATAAAATAACAATTTTCACAACTTTGTGTAATTTGTTCAATCTGCGAAAAATTCCTTTTCGTCTTTTAGAATTTTCTAAAAGTGTTTGTTTAACTTTACCTGTGTTCTTATAAAAAAGATTGTAGGTATATCCTCTTTAGATCAATGTCAATGACTATCTAATTTCACTCTTTAACATATTAGCTGTTTTTTAATTAAATAAGCACATAAATAAATAAATAAAAAACTAATAAAGCACAGTTACGAAAAAATAATTATAAATTCTGAAAATTCCAGTATAATATGAAAAGAATGTAACCTTGACAATTATTCTAATATTACCACGTTTTATTTAATTTCGTTTGAAAACAATACGTTCAACTTTAGCCATTATTATTATTAGTCGTCATAGGCGGGGGTATATTATCCCTCTAACAAGAAATATGACAGGCCTTCCTTGGATTGCAGCATTTGGTAAACAATTTGACAGTTTTAGGCAACTTAACAGGTCATTCAATAAAAAAACAACAAAATTTTGACAAAACTCGATTAATCAGATCTACAGGGTGTTCAAAATGAAACAATCCCCAAAAATATTACGTGTGTATAGGTGTTTTTTGATCAATTGATCCAAACAGTTTCTGGTTTTATTAATAATAATATTTGCAAATTAATATCCAAAAAAAGAATTTTTGAAGAAATAAATAGTTCTCTGTAACAAACAAAGTATTTATTCGAAGCAAACTACCAGATTTTGCCGGATCATATTATTTATTTGGATATAACAAATCATATATTTAAAACAAAAAAATGTTTATATACTCGTTTGTATACCTAATACGCCTAGTTGATTTCGCGTTCGGCGTAAACGCCCGTGAATATGTTTCAAACAAATATTTATTTGAACTGAATAAATATTTCATTGGGTGACTCAAGCATTTTAAGATTTTTTTTCACCGTTTTAATTATAATTAACTTATAACATTTAGGCACTTACATACGAAAAGCGGTATATAAGTGCCGTAGGTTCCACACCACTATAATAACGATTCAACGGACATTTATTATAAGTCATAACTAACACAATAAAAAAACACCTTCTACATTGGACTAATACTGAACTAAAACGCGTGCGCTATGGAGTTGTATCCCCAACAGCCATGCGCGTCGGCTCATTTTAGTATTTATTTGATTCAAATAACCAGGAATTAATTTTAATCTGTTATTTAAATTAAATAAATATTTATTAAAAAAATCAAATAACTCTATTTATTCCGGACAAACACTGTTTATTTGAGTCAAATAAATTTTGTTTGAGTTAAACAAATAAAAGCCAAATAATTCTTTATTAGGGTTCATTGTTAGAATTTTTTCAGTGTATAAGGTCCTGTGATACTTTTCTACACAAATCAAATGGTATACTTTCCTCAACTCTAGCAGCGCTAGGCTTTAGGCAAAATGGAGTTCTACTCGCTTCCGATATTAATTTTAATTTATAAAAATGTCTGCGTGCTGAACCATGATAATTTGTGCGATGTCGACCTTTTTTTTTTTTTCTTTATAATTATTGTTTAGTTCAGTGTTTCACAATATCGCTGTTGTGAATTTGTAAAACAAAATATACGTTTCATAAAACAATGTTGTATTATATTCAGTAGTTGCGAGGTTAATTGAATTAGATTTCTCATATATGCAGATATTATATCACAGTACAATTGGAAAAAATAAAAGAATAATCATTGTATTATCATGACGTACCTATACGAGAGTGCCAAAAATGAAATGGTTATCCATACGCTAATTATAACGGAGAACATTCTATGGCGGTATATTGTAATGATCGTCTTTCATCGTTTCATAAAAAAATCCCACTTCAATCAAAGAGAATAACTTCAAGCGACTGACTTGCGTAACAAGGAGTAAATTGTTTCATTTTCTTGTCACATTTCCTTCTTGTTATCTTCAGGACTTTTTTCTGGTGTGCTACAGGGCACTGTGTTGGGTCCCTTCTTATTTTTTATGTTGTATAAGTGACATTGTTATTGACGTGAAATGTCCTTCCTTACTATTTGATGATAATTTTAAAGTTAAAGTAGCAAAATCATGGATATGATAGGGGGTTTTGGAGATGTTAGAATCCTTTGATTGCAATAGTACGTTTTAAAGTAAAATATCGTGAGTTCCAGTTTAAATGCGCTCACGCAAAGTTGCTCTAAATTTGACGAAGTAACAAGTGATCTTTTTCTTGAAAGTGCTTCGTGCACGAATAACTTTCGATTCATCTTCGAACGGCAAGCAATATCAAGTGTATCGCAGTCTGGATATCCCAATAGATGTCTCTTATCTCACTGTTGTCGATCATTTTGCGTGTAGCATCGATGTTTTTTGGAATCACAACGGTTTTTGCCCGACCTTCACGTGAATCATCACTTGCTTTCAATAATAGTGGAAGACAGCCGGAAAATATTACACAAAAAGTTGAATATACCTACGTAACAAACAGTAAAAATAAACAAAGTGAAATATTAATATTTTTGCATAACAATAAGCATAAAGTAAAATAATGATAACGAAAAACAACCAGCGACGAAAAGTAAAGTAAAGCTATATGGAGGCGAACACGGCGGCGTGAATACATAATCAGTTTTGAGTCTATCTATCTATATTAGGAATAATTTGCATTTCAAATGAATGAATATTTTGTCACACAATATTTTTCGAAGGCAACACACAACATGGTATGCGTTCCTTAAGTAAGAAGCAACAACCTACTGTCTCAAACAGAAACTTAACATGTACTTATGAAGTTTAGTTTAGATTACAAACAGATTTTTTAATGTGTACACTGTGTCCTATTTTGCAATTTTTAGCCGTCAAAACGCAGATGATAAGTCGTACGATCTGTGCAACAGCCACATTTTTAGGTATGACAAATAAACTGAGTCCCAACCGTAGATTGGTACCCTCTTGGTTTGACACCGAATGTCAAGCACAAAAGTCTGAACTGAAAATGCATTGAGAGTTTGCAGATACACCAATTTCTCTCCCCGTCATCGACAAACCTTTCTTCAAATCAAAAAACCATATCGTCAACATGATCAAATACAAAGATCTCCACCACAACGAATTACTAGAAACCCTTAGTTTTCGAAAAAAAAAACTGTTTCACATAGGCTACAGCTCGAGTTTTTTAAGACTTGTGAGAAGTATTATGAATGTGCGAGAATGGAAGTCAAATCCACTCAGGAGCTTTCTAGAACCCTATTTTTGCAATGGGGGATCACAATTCCTTAATTTAGATAATAAAAATCAGCTGTTTATGCTTCTATATGCCGTCGATCTAGTTATCTTGTCGGATTCGGAGGTAGATTCCAAGCGAAAAATGAAAATCTCGGAAAATTATTCTTGCGAAAATTGATTAGTAGAAAAAACTAAAGTGGTTGTTTTTCAAAGGGGTGATTTGCCCAACAAAACACACTATTTTACTACAAAAGCGAACCTATTGATAAAGTTACTCAATTCAGCGTTCAGCCCAGTTTTGACAGAAACTAGTTTGTACCAAATTGACTCTACATTATCATCCATCACCACAAAATTTGCAATATATTGTAGACAAGGTAAACATACAAAGCGAGGCGTACTTGTATGTTTTTCCTGTAAACGATGACATTCAATATTTCCCTGAATAATAAAATTTTATGCCTCTATAGACATACACAAAGTCGGTAGAGAGAGAGAATAAGATTGATCACATTGCTACACAAGTATAATAATAAGCAAACAGAATAGTCAGTCCCCATTTTGCTATCTCCATATTGATTTAAATTGAAGAATATTATTGGAGAAAAGCGACATGTGGAAGAGCGAGCTTTTCTCTTGAATGTGTACTAGACTAGTACAATTTCTATTTCTGGATGATTTTTCCTGTTATTATAAAGCATCAGGGCTCAGATATAATCATATATATATAGATATAGGCAACGAGCAACCACAAATTGCCTATACTAAAGTTGATTTAACCAAACTTTTGTTTTATTATAGTTCATAAATAAATCAAATAACAACTGAATGAGTCAAAGGGCGAGCCTCAGAGCTTTGGGACTATCATGGAGTGTGTGGCCTTGTAGAAATTCTTTCTGCATATCTGATAAGTACACATGTGCAAAACAAAATTCCCATTAAAATGTTTGCTATTTTAGACATAACATAACAATTTTACCCTGGCGATTTCTGAAAGCTGTCTGAGAGTCCCTTACTACTTGCGTGCTTTCTGTTAATGGTAAATTACATGCCTCTGATTCAGTTAGAGATTTAGACACAAAATTGGTGTTGCATTTTATTTATACGGGAATAAAAAGAAGTCATTCGGTGCCAAGTCAGGACTATACAGCCGATGACACATCAGATCGATATGTTTTGGTGCTCAAAAATGCAGTTGTTTGAGCCGATGTGTGAGAGATCGCATTGTCGTGGTGAAGAGTGATCCGTCTTCGGCGGTTGGTTTTTCTGATTTCTTGGAAGACAACTGGCAAACAAATGGAAATTAAAACATTAACAAACAAATTAGGAACACGCAGGCTATAAATGCCTACAATAACAAGGGTCTGTTTACCATCTTTTATTAGGGTGGGTTTTCCACGTGATTATACCTCATTTTACGCACTATATGCAGCTTCTTACTATGCAGAAAAACACTAAAATGCAAAATATGCACTTTGTATACATGTCTTTCTAATAAGTTAGAGAGAAACATATTTTAAGGCTGTTTGATCAGACTTCAAATATAAGGTATAACTGGCAACTGTTAAAGGGATATCGTTTTAAGCAAACAGTAAAGAATCTGATACACAGATTTGTATAAAGTTGATTGAAGTCTAAGATTGATGTGTTTTTGTTTTATTTTCATTTTGTGTTTATTGTTATTGCTATTACCTATTAATAATTGATTTGTTCGATGGTATTTATGATTAATTAATTGATACTTAGGTTAAGTTAAGAAGTATAAACTAACTTCAACTTCGCCATTTGTAAAATGTTTATTTTTACAATAAAGCCTTTTATTATTATTATTATTATTATAAGGCATTCATGATTGTGCACTTATTTCTTAATCGATTTGAAAAATTCTTTTTGGATCATAGAGAGAACACTTCAACAGAGGTTTATATAGGAATAAAAAAAAATTTCTTAGCAATTTATATTGACTTCAAAATAAATTTTTAAGAAATTTGATTTTTATTCCTATATAAACATCTGTTAAAGTGTTCTCTCTATGATCCAAAAAGAATTTTTCAAATCGATTAAGAAATAAGTGCACAATCATGAATGCCTTATACCTATATTTGGAGTCTGATCAAACAGCCTTAAGCTAATCAAACGAGGATACTGTAAAAAAAAGAAGGTAATCTTTGGCGTTTTCATAGTTCTGTATAGAGACCTTTTTTCTTGTTAGTGTAAAAAAATCTGAACAAGAGCTTCGTTGGTAAAAACATAATAATACTAAAACTTCCTACGACTCCGGAACTCCTTATTTTCGACGAATTTGAAGGCACTATGTCCTAATGGAGAAAATATGTTTTCCATTAAAATTGTGGCGTAAATGAAAATGGGAAAAGTGAAACCTTCATTCCCTATCTTTTTTTAATATTTATTTTATGTGTGGTAATCGAGAAGGGTTCCTTTTGACAAAAACAGATGTTCGTTCATCTACGTCGCCAGCTGAAAATCGACGGATTTTTAAATAATAAATTATTTTACCTTTCTCTTATGTACCTACTATTTTCCTCCGTTTTCTTTTACGTCAATTATCCATTTCTATGCCTCAAACACTTAATAGCTATACAGAGTGTTCCAGAAAGACATGGCCAAATTGCTAGAGTTGATAGAACTGCTTAAAATAAGTGTAGCTTGTTATATAAAAGACGTTAAATTGTTCGATTAATGAATGGCATTATTCCACAATGTGATTTTGATAATTGAAAATAACCAGTTGTCCATTGGGCCTTTCTGTTTTAATATTTCTGTTACCACTGATGATGAGGGTATGAGCAATCGAAACATGTATGGTTTGATGGTTTAGTAAGATTATACTAGAGTTATATTGTGGAGTAGATGACTTTTATTTCATAAAAATTTTCACTCCTCGTCGTCATAATGGATTATTTTTCAAAAATCAAAAACAATTGTTTATTCAAAAAAACATTGCACAGAAATAATAATAAACTAAAACAACTTAACACACACCAACACAACAGAAACAAAAAAACAAGAAAATCAATTTAAAACAAATGTTGCTCAAAAATGCAGTTGTTTGAGCCGATGTGTGAGAGCTCGCATTGTCTTGATGAAGAGTGATCCGTCTTCGGCGGTTGGTTTTTCTGATTTCTTGGAAGACAACTGGCAAACAAATGGTTGTGTACCACTCAGAATTGACTGTTATGCGTTGTTCTAGTGGTACGGTTGCGACATGTCCAGTTTTTCCGAAAAAAACAGGCGACGATCTGCTTGGAAGTGCTTCTTGCGCGAACAACTTTTGTTGGATTTAGCTCATTTTGAAACACCCATACAGTCGACTTCCGTTTACTTTCGGGCTTATGCGCGTAAAGCCACGATTCATCACCTGTCACGATGTCATAGACGTGTTTCGAAGCACTGCGATCGTATTTTTTGAGCATTTCTTTCGACCAATCGACATGAGCCTTTTTTTTTGAGCGTTTGACAAATTGTGTGGGATCCAACGCGAACAAATTTGTTTGACATTCAAATGTTTATGCAATATTGAATGTATGCTGGTCCCACTAATGCCTAAGGTTGTCTCAATCTCTTGATAGGTCACATGACGATCTTGCAATATCAGTTCGCGCACATCATCAATGGTTTTCGGAACAACTGATTTTGGGCGACCTTCACGAAATTCGTCTTGGAGTGAACTACGACCACGATTGAATTCACCATACCATCGATAAACACTGGTCCTTGATGGAGCTTTATCGTCAAAAATTGAATTAAGTTCATCCATGCACTGTTGCTGAGTTAAATATAAAAGGCAACCCTCGTATATCTCTCATTGCCAGTGTTTTAAGATTTTAAACGAAGTATAAGTTTTTTACAGTGAGCTAAAACGTTTTGGTTTATATTGATGAACAGATAAGTATGTCGTTAGGGTCTTTTTTTGTGAACATTTTATTCTGCAGGCGTTTATAGAGGATCATACTGCAAAAAATAGGAAATAATATGATTTTCATTATTTTGTCTTTGCAAATGGGAATATTGAATTGAAGCACTCTATATAAGTTTTGCACGATATCGTGGTTTATAAATAATATCTGGCAAAACTACACCACGTCACTTCCGTTGGTAATGGTATTTATTATGAACGGTTATTTCTCTTGTGTTCAGGAAATTGGTGTTTGTGAATATTTCGATAAAAAACCAAACGCAAGCTTATTTACATAATAATCATTTTGCAGTTTATTATAATCCCGATATATGTATGTTTTCGATAATATACAAGTTTGTCGGTGAGATAGATAAATAGTTTTGCAAAATAATAGGTCTTCTATCTGGTACCAAAGTAAAGTCCTCAATTGTAGCAACGTGTGTAGTTCGTAACTGCCTTGGAAAAATAAGGTCTGTAGAAATATATCACTTACTATACCGGGTGTCCCACCGGGAAGGGATTCGATCGATTATGGAGAAACAACAGATTTCCAGATTGTTCCACCATGTAGTTTCTCCATAATCGATCGAATCCCTTCCCGGTGGGACACCCGGTATATCCACGAACCTTCCTGGCTACTTTTCATTTTTTTTATATCTCTGACGTTGGAAATGAATCCACAGAGTGGAAACAGTCAGGCGGGGTGGAAGAGAATCAAGACAGACAGACGGGAGAGAAATAAAAAATGAAATAACGTTCCAGAAAGGTTTAGTAGTATGTAGGAATATAGAAACGTATGGGTCTTAGGGGCCAAATAAATCACTAAACACCTTGGTAGTAAATTACCATTTTGACTCTAATAGTTTAGTCTATTTTTAACGGTAGAGAAAAATGTTGTGGAATTCTATGTACAACCATTTGATTTTCTAGTGTTGGAAAAAAAATATTGCATTATGCATTTGATGATATTATTTATTTTAAAAAGTTGTAAAGGGTTGTGCAATTTAGGCACTAATCGACCAGATACGAACTTCACATGGATATCTTGAAACGTGTGAGAGTCAGGGGTTGTTTTCTGCTTTGTGCATTTTCGATACACACAAAAAATCAGGTCTTACTAATAGCAAAACGTACACTCATTTAAATATGAGCAAATTTTGGTTATTAATTCTGAACACCCTGTATAACTTGAAAGAAAATTGTTTTCATCAAAAAGTTAACATGATAACTACTTATCACCAACCTAAAGAATTTTTCTTCAAATTCGTTAGACTTCAAAATATTAATTTTTCGCCAAGGCTCTAAATTTGCACAAATTGAAATGATTTTTGTAGAAACCGTAAGAAATAGGTGTATGACATCCTATACCAAATTGCATTTATTTTTTAGGGACTATCAGAATACACCCTTAAATATAGAGTGTTCCATTAAAAAAAACATAACTTTGATATAGGTATTGTTCTTTGGGGGACACCCTGTATAATTGCAATGGTTTGCAAACTATTAGTTCTACATCCGACCCCACTGAAGAAAAAATCAAATTTGCTACAGGTTTGATACAGTAAACTGCTAGACTCACCCTATATAAATAACTAATCGATATTTTAAAAGTTTCACCCTGATTATAATATATATAATAATAATATAATATAATAATTATTTAAAACTTTGTTTTAGAATTAAAAACACTAAAGATTAACAAACTTTTCTGTGATACAACTTAAAGTAGTAAAAATAAAAACAAAGGGACAAGACAAAAGATCAATAAAGAAAAACAAAGACAAGAATACAAATTATATATTAAAAAAACAGAAAAACTATAATATAAACCAAGTGCCTTGGAGAACGGATTTCAATCTACAACATAATTATTGTTATATTTAATAAATATATAAATAAATAGTACAAGCATATAATAATCTATAATAATATATGTGGACCAAAGAAGATTAGTAACAAAAATTATAAACAGAAATTTATAAAATATATTTATTTTACTCTAATAACTGTAAAAATAAAAATAAGTTAAAGTGTGTTATAACGAAAACATATCGTTAATATTAAGGAAACTATGGACACAAAATTTCGCACAAAAGTTTATTTATTTGAACCATCATCAGAGTATTGTAACTGTTGTTAAACGCTCTGGTTAAAGAAGTGAGTTTATTGATAAAAATAAAAATGGTAGTGTTACAAGAAGAGGTTGGGTCGCCATTACAAGCGCCCGCCGCTGCATTTTTTAATTTGGATTATAGACAGACACCGACATGTCTGAAGTTGTTGCCGAAACGTTATATCGGTTTGCATCAGTGGCTGGGACCGATGTGTGCCAAGGATCTCAAATTACAATTAGTAAGTTTTAATTAGATTCTTTAAAAAAAACAACGTATTATACGAGGGTTGCCTTTTATATTTCGTGATTAGAGAACAAAAACAAATATTAATCATCGAAAATCACTTTATTGTTTTTCAAAATATTCCCCATGAAGATCTATACATTTTTGCATGCGTTTGAACCAATTGTCGAAGCACTTTTGCCACTTTGATTGAGGTATCTCCAAAACATGCAATCTGAGTTTGTTTTTTACGTACGGGAATAAAAATAAGTCATTCGGTGCCAAGTCAGGACTATACGGCGGATGACTCAACAAATCGATGTTTTGGGTGCTCAAAAATGCAGTTGTTTGAGCCGATGTGTGAGAGCTCGCATTGTCGTGGTGAAGAGTGATCCGTCTTCGGTGGTTGGTTTTCCTGGTTTCTTGAAAGAGAACTGGCAAACAAATAGTTGTGTACCACTCAGAATTGTCTGTTCTGCGTTGTTCTAGTGGTCCAGTTGCGACATTTCCAGTTTTTCCGAAAAAAAAAGGCGACCATTTCCTTGGAAGTCCTTCGTGCGCGAACAACTTTTGTTGGATTTGGCTCATCTTGAAATACCCATACAGTCAACTGCTGTTTACTTTCCAAATCTAAATCCACGATTCATCACCTGTCACGATGTCATAGACGTGTTTCGAAGCACCGCGATTGTATTTTTTCCTCAAACCAACCTCAAAAATGTCGCAACTTTACGATAGAGCTGTCAGTTGCCAGATTGCAACACCAGGGTTGCCAAATCCCGAAATATAAAAGGCAACTCTCGTAATAGCAAATTGAAGTCATTAAAATTATGTATTATGTACAGGGTGAGTCAGAAACCCATCGTGTTTGATATACAGAGCGGAAACTTTTATTGTAATTTTTTTATTAAAATATTTTAAAACTTAAGGCTTTGTTAGCTTGATAATTATCCAGGATCTTTAAATTTACGGGCCACCCTAGTACATTTTTGGGGCCAAGCGGTGTCTAGATTTTAGTCTTAGACTCGTTAATGTTGAATACATATTTTTTCATGAAACTTGGTACAAGTCTACACGTCTAAAAGGGTAAATATACTCGATTTCAATTGATGAGGCAATACTTATCAAAATTGTTGTCATATTCATTTATTTTTTATGTGCGTAATGTTTGAAGTGAGTACAATAACATTCGTAATCGATATTTTATCGAAATTTAAAATTATTGATGGGTTATTTGTTTAAAGCTTATAAATAGACACCTGTTTGTTTTCTTTAATTTATTATTGGTATTTAACGTAATCTTTATTACCCGTCGTCTATGTTCAACCTTTTGATGTATTTCATGTGTTGCTTTCACGTTTTCACTTGTTTTATTAAATAAACTCAAACAAACACCTTTATATGGGGTAATTTGATAATTTTTTGAAAAGATCGAGGGTTATTCTATACGGATTTTGCTGTTTTTTGACCTTTGACGTCAATTTATGTGGAATCCATCATTTTTTCCCAAATAAAGGTTCATGCAAAATCGAATTTATTGTAGTTTCCGGTATGTGAAGAGATGTCTCTATCTCAATCAGGCTTATGCTGTAAAAAACATTGACTTCAATGTCAATATTGAAATAATTTCAATAAAAAATGTTGTCTTTCATTTCATTATTGAAATTAATTGGTATGCTGTATCGACACACTTGACTATAACTTATTGAAATTTTATTTTGTTGAAATTTACATTTGGCAACATTGTTTTTCGGTGTGATTTGTGGAAAAAGAAGATTTTTTCTGCATTTCTAGTCTTTAAGTCTAAGAGTTAAATTTTAAACACGTAACAAGGAGACAGGAGCTTTCTAACATGTGTGTGCTCAATTTAACGAAGAAGGAAACTTCGTAAAAATGTCTTCAGTTTATTAGAAGAGGGTAAAAAGATAAGAATGATCTTTTATGGCTAATAACTAATATATTTTAACCCTTAAATGCATGATTTTTTGAAAATTACTAAAAAAAATCCTGAATGATTGTTTTGATGTATTTATTCAGAGAAAAATAAGGAAAAAATTTAATAACAAAGTTAAAGGCTATTTTTAGCTAAAAGCTAGTTGTTGCATATCTGCAACATTATGCATTAACCAGATAACTTATGATGTGGTATGATAGTCTTTAAAACAGTTATTTTTTTTGTTGCAACATAAATACACGCCACATTTCTCACATATGGTTTGTGCATACCCTTTGCAGTTTGGTAATTTACAGCGACCACGTACATCTGTCCAGATCATCCAATGTCCTACTTGATCAAGGCGAACGTCCTTTGGAGGAGCATGTTGGGCAGGACCTGATTTTTTCTTAGCCCTTATTGTTTCTTCAAGAGTGCTATTGCTTGGACGTCCTCGTTTGATTGCATTGTGTTGTCCAATTTGTATTAGACATAGTGCTACCTGTTTTCGGAATTCAAAAAGTGTAATATGTTGTTGACCACTTTGATGCATTGTAGATATTTTTTTAAATAAAATCCACGAATTTGCTAATGCCATATCGATGAAATGATAAAACAAGCGCATATACCATTTTTTGCTTTTGTTCAATATTTTATGCCTTGCCATAAAAGCATCTAGCAAGTCCACTCCACCCATGTGATGGTTGTATTCTTTTACAACAAAAGGACAAGTAATTTCAGCAGTAGATTTGCTTGTTTTATTGTATCTGTTTATGGTACTTAATGGTAATTTTCCCGCAAAGGTTGACAGAAGAGTTACAATCTTGTTATCCTTCCAAACAACAGATGAAATATCTATGCCATCAAGATCTCCTACAAACTCATAACAAGTGCCTCGAGGATCCTTCTTCATATCTTTTTCAGATGGTAATTTGCAATTTGTGATTCTATTACGCCGGATAGTTCCCAAGCTGTATATTCCATTCTTTGCTAAGTATACCATCAAAGCCGGACTGGTGTAATAGTTGTCAAAATACAACCTGTAGTTTTGATTTCTCGGTATTCTTCGGGATAATCTAACCACTACGTTAGCAGCAGCTCCTAGGTCTGGTTCACTTGCATCTATTATTTGCCTCTTATCGTTTTCTTGGCCCGAATAGACTTCGAAGTGGTAAGCGTACCCACTTACACCACAAAGCACAAATAGTTTGAAACCCCATTTGTGAGGTTTCATTGGCAAATATTGCTTCATGTAGTGATGTACCTTTGTAGAACACAGCTGTTCATCAACTGAAAGTTTAGCTTCAAGGGGCACTGTCGAATTTTTTGCATTCAAGTGAGTTATTATCGGTCTTATTTTATGAAGTCTGTCGTGATCTGCATGATCCCTAGGTAAATGTTTGTTGTTGTCATTAAAGTGTAAAAACTGGCGAATTTTCTCGAATCTATTTAAGGTCATAGAATTTGCGACTACATCGGTACCAATATCTGGTGACCAATAATGACGAGTATTCGGCAGTCGTACGAGAGACATGTAAATGATAATACCAATGTATCGTCTTAGCTCTCTGGCTGACAAATTTAATGGTTTGTTTATGTCAAACTGTTGAGCATATAAGTTTGATTCTTGAACAATTTTTTCTACTAAATCATCTGAAAAGAAATGTTGGAAACATTCATATGGAGTTTCCATTTTAAGCAGCTTACTGGGCATAATGTCATTTCCTTTAAAACTTAATTGAACCTCATTCAAAAGTAAATTCTTCTTCTTCCATTTTATTTCAATTTTTGCAGTTTTTGATTTTGAGCTACAGGGTAACACATTATTTGCTGACTTATTATGGTTAATCACTGTTTCAACCCGTTCCTCGGTGTTATCTAAAATCTCATCAGGCACCTCTAAATCTTCTAATTCACCTTGCTCTTGTTCCTCCAAGACATTATCGGGAAAATACTCTGGATCGTCCAAAGAATCTACGTCTGAGAAGTTTATATCTTCACTAATTTCACTTAAATTGTCAATAAAATACTGTAATTCATCATTGGTAAGTGCCTTACTTCGATCGCCCTTCGACATGCTAAAAACAAAAAAGGAAAAAACACGGTCAACCAAACACATAAAAAGTTCTAAAATTAATGAGTCGCAATGCATGATGTTGCATTTCTGCAACATATTTTTTTTCCCGAAAAATTCAACATCACACATAATATAACAACAAATACTATAAAATGTTTATAATACTAACCTTGGACAATACGAAACACAATTTTATAAAACTCAAAATACGCTTTTTGTTGGAATTCTAATTCTCAGAAAGGTTCACTAACAAAAGTAGGGTTAGCACATATGACTATCTCCACGATGCCGGCTTGAATCATTTACATTTTTTTAAATTTTTCGCGCGCAGTCTTTGCCTTCATATCTAACACACTGTTGCACTTCTGCAACATTACGGATAGACCGAGAAATTAATTTAACTTGCATTTTACGTACTAAAATGATTTTGTTGCATTTCTGCAACCGCATGCATTTAAGGGTTAAAAGATTTTTATTGAATGCGAGGCAAAACCCAGGAGAATCTACTTTGAACAGGAGCAGACCAGGGTGGAATACTTTGAGAAATCTGAGAAAAAAAAATTTTTAGCCGTTTTATCAAAGATCTTAACTTATGGCCGCCCACAGATAGTGAAACTTGGATAGTACTAATAATACTATCAAATATTAAAATATTGCCTTTTTTGAATTTCTTGATTTGTCATAATTTCAATTGTTGATTTGAGAACTTTACAGCATACCAAATCTTAATGTTTACTGAAATTTCTGTCAAACGCCACTGTTCTGTCATGATTTCAACGTTGATTTCAAGTCAACAGCATAAGGCTGTCAGTCACATCTGGATTTTGTTCTATATGTGTTCGTGTCAAATGGTAAAAACGCTACCATCTGATATCTTTACAATGTCGGCTGCTCGTGCAGCTTCAATTTGTGATCGTTCATAACCAATTTGTGAATTTTTTTGATGTTTTCACTGCGCTCTGCATCATTTGTGCTGGTACGACCACGTTTAAATTCAGCAATCCACGTCTCTACCATTTGTCTCGATGGACCAAGTTCGGATAATGTTTGCTTGCAAAGAACATTTACATATAATAATTAAAAATATATTTTGCGATTTTAATTAAGTGTATAAACTAAACCGAATAGGCACAGATGAACAGAAAATGATTTAAATAATATTCTATAACAGGCGTCGAAACGTCGACAGAGGAGTTACTTTGTTTCTGTAATTGACCTAAAATCAACCAACTTCAATTTGAAACTCACTAACACAGTAGTAAAAAGCTGGAGGCGTTGACAAGATATCTAATTTCGTATTAAAATTATGCCACATAATCCTCTCATCAATAAATTGATATCATATCGAAACAAACTATAAAAATGTTTGGTTCAAGGGAAACCTAATTAATTTATGTTACACAGGAGAGCAATAAAATATTACATTCAGATAAAAACGTAATAAATGAAATTTTCAATTTGGAATTATTAATAATTTATCGCAGTATAATTGAATTGATCGAATTGAAATTGTATTTCATTAATGCAATGTTCGTGGAAAATTATTTATTAACAATTAACCCTATTTGTTTTTCTGCAAGGCTAGTAGTAGTAATAGTCTCAAGTAATATTATTCCCCTATGGACCTTACCATTCCCGAATTCACATAGCTTTCCGAATTATAGATACGAGGGTTGCCTTTTATACTTCGGGATTAGAGAACAAAAAGAATCACTTTATTGTTCAAAATATTCCCCATGAAGATTTATACACTTTTACATGCGTTTGAACCAGTTGTCAAAGCACTTTTGCCTCTCTGATTGAGGTATCAGCAAAACATGCATTCTTCATTCAGGCGTCGAAAAACCTTGACCTCTCACTTGGTTTTTTACGTACGGGTATAAAAAGAAGTCATTCGGTGCCAAGTCAGGACTGTGCGGCGGATGACTCATCAAATCGATGTTTTGGGTGCTCAAAAATGCAGTTGTTTGAGCCCATATGTGAGAGCTCGCATTGTCGTGGTGAAGAGTGATCCGTCTTCGACGGTTGGTTTTCCTGATTTCTTGGAAGACAACTGGCAAACAAATGGTTGTGTATCACTCAGAATTGACTGTTCTGCGTTGTTCTAGTGGTACGGTTGCGACATGTTCAGTTTTTCCGAAAAAAACCGGCGACCATTTGCTTGGAAGTGCTTCGTGCGCGAACAACTTTTGTTGGATTTGGCTCATCTTGAAACACTCATACAGTCGCCTGCTGTTTACTTTCGGGTCATACGCGTAAATCCACGATTCATCACCTGTCACGATGTCATAGACGTGTTTCGAAGCACCGCGATCGTATTTTTTGAGCATTGCTTTCGACCAATCGACTTGAGCCTTTTTTTGAGCGATTGACAAATTGTGTGGAATCCAACGCGAACAAATTTGTTTGACAGTCAAATGTTTATGTAATATTGAATGAATGCTGGTCCCACTAATGCCTAAGGTTGTCTCAATCTCTTGATAGGTCACATGACGATCTTGCAATATCAGTTCGTGCACAGCATCAATGGTTTTCGGAACAACAATTGATTTTGGACGACCTTCACGAAATTTGTCTTGGAGTGAACTACGACCACGATTGAATTCACCATACCATCGATAAACACTGGTCCTTGATAGAGCTTCATCGCCAGAAATTGAATTAAAACAATCGCACGAAAATGTTCACGATTTAATTCCATTTTTGGGCCGAGATGAATCTTTTAAGTTACTGTAAACAACACAAATATCGCTCGTATTGTCATGAACCTCAAAAATGTCCAACTTTCCGATAAAGCTGTCAGTTGCCAGATTGCAACACCAGGGTTGCCAAATTCCGAAATATAAAAGGCAACTCTCGTACTAATTGTTTTTCTATCTTTTTCTAAAGATTGAGCGACCCTCGTCTACTTTTGTCTGTAGCTGATTTATTATTGAAAAAAAAAACTAACAAGAAATCCTGGTCCATTGTTTAATATTTTAAGACTCCTTCTACGTCATTTTGGATAAGGTTTGGAAGGCAGGTAATTTTCTGTCAATTCCAGATTATAAGACAATCCGTTTTTCAATCAACTGAAATAATAATGATGGAACGAACGATGATTTCAAGTCTTTCTCCGTTTTGTTGGAATAATGTCGGTCTATCGCGCGTTCGTTCAATTTTACCGATAATATCCGGATTCCTGAAAGCCCAGAGGCGTACCAGCAATACTTTTCTTTATATTATACATATATAGGAGATATGATATGTCGACGTTTCTTTGACTAGATTGAGCTTATTGGTATCTGCAAATTGTGACAAAAGATTCTTTGAGCCAGAGCTTGAAACAAGAATGAACCCTGAAGAAAACGAGGGCTAAAAATTCTATATTTATATTTCAGATATTTTTTTCCTGAACAACCTTTTACGATGAAATAAATAAATATTTAAATTCAGCGCACATAAAAATTTAACAATGTATCCCAGATACCTTCGCTTTAGACGCCTTCTCTGTTCCATAGACAAAATCAGAATACCTGTTGAGAGTATTAGAGATAAATTCGAAAATTGAGAATTCATTTTCTGTACCGACGACGGGTTTATATTTCGATTACGCATTTAAATTGCTGTTTTGCATCAGCGAGTTGAGTGAATGATTTTTTCGTTTTGATTTTATTTTACCTGTAAAACCGCTCCCTAAGTTTTTTGTTGATTCTTCATTGCGTCGTTGAAGTCTACGAGGTTGAGCTTCATGATTTTCCTGTTTCAATTTCATTAATACCCAACTTTTTAATAAAGTTCTGACTGCGCCATTAGCTAGCTAATATTTTTAATACACCCTTGTTTTGTATCTATTCGATTATGATAATTATAATTACTTTCTTAAACTGTTTTTAGTCATTTTCTGTATTACCACAGACACTAACTAGTTTTTATTAAAAAAATGCTAATAAGGAAGTAGATGATAGGAAAATCAGCCAGTATTTGATGATGCAAAAAAGTCTTAGTATGGTTATTATAGTTTTGTTATAATACTTAAACGGTTTTTTTTATTTATTGCAAGTATAATTAAAAAAGAAAAGTAATTGCGTTTAATTATTGTTGTATGATTGAATTTGTATATTATGTAATAATATGTAGTATCTGCTTGTATTTTTAACTTAGATCAATTAGATAATAATAATTGGTTTAAGGAATGTAAGTAGTTGATTCGAGTTCAGTTATCTCTTACGAAATGCCTTTGGTCTCGTTACACAGGAAGTCATATTCATATTACTATAGATGAATCAGTTTTACTAAGGACGAGATACAATAAAGTAAAATACAAAGTATATTCATTTAATTTTTCTTTTGTGCGTTCAACCATTTTCTTTTCTTCGTGTATGTTGGCTACAGTTATTTCCGAGGAATGTGCAAGTATAAAAATGTTTTAATTATTGTTTGTAAGGCTTTATAGTTTTATTTAGTTTAGTTTTTGATTGATTCCTTCGATAAAATATTAAAAAGAAAACCATTCATAGCATCCATATTCGTATCACTTAATCATATAGTGTCTTCCTGTGAACCGGTTATTTCCAGTGTTCCCCAGGGCTCAGTTCTAGGCCCATTACTATTTTTAATTTACACATCTGATGCTGCATTCTCGGTGACTTATTCTCATTTACAATTCTACGCTGATGATACTCATCTTTTATATTACTTTGATAATAAAAATGTTCATTTGGCTTCAGCCAAAACCAATCAAGATCTCAATGGTCTCAAATGTTCTTTGGCCCATAACTTGAAAATTAATCCAGGTAAAACTACGGTCATGGATTTTGCTCAAAAAACCATAGAGCTCACATTGAGTCCAACTTAGATGGCACACAATTATCTTTCACAAATTAAGCTAAATATTTGGGTTTGATTTTTGATGTTAATTTAAGGTTTAATGCTAAATGTAGAGATCTTATGTTCGAATCAAAATGCTTTATGGCAACAGAAGTATTCTGAATTATAAAATGAAGAAATAACTTTGCGAATGACTGATTGTACCGATATATTCAAAGTTTTGGTCTAATGTATATATATATAACAAAACTTTTTTAATTCTTCAATTTTTATAAAAATCACAAGATTAATTATAAAACAAAACTTTGTACAAAATAAATTACCACCGTCACTAAATTTCCACAGCGCCGACAGGGAAGATTTCTTTAATTCCATTAAAGGTCTTTTCATCAAAAGAGTTTGTCCGCATTCGGTATTAATACAAACGACTGAACTAAAGAGTAATCCTGATTCAGCGATAAACTAATCCGCCGACTACCTTTTGATACTTTTGTCGATTAATTATTCAACCTACGTTCAATACAACTATAGCATAATATAGTAGGGCTATGTATAACCATACGAGGCTTAATTCAAGTGGGCTAGAATAATCTCTCGCTCTTTCATCTATGCATAAGATATAGTATGATACTTAGATGTGTCTTGCTTTACTCATCACTTTGCAATTTAACTTTTAATCAGGCGAGCTTTAACAGATATTTATCAAAACTGTGTCTATTTTTGTTTTAAATGTTCGTAGGGAAAAAAACTGTCTTGTTTTGTGCTTCCGCTATGTGAAAATACATGGTTCCTCATAATCGACTACCCATTTTAATATTTGTATAGTATTTATAGAAAATTGCGTTTAAAATTTCACCAGTTAGGTATAGTTGAAATATATAGCTCTTATAGATACTTTTAGAATTTAGTTTGCATAAACTTTGATGTCGTCAGTGGTAGAGTGCGAGCTTTACATGCGGAAAGTCCTGGGTTCGGATTCCAGCTATGGCAGTTTTTTTTTATTTCTAATTTTTCAATAACGTAGTTAGTTTGTTAGGTAATTATTACAATACTGTCTTGTCGGGAAAGTTGTGGGGCGACACAACTGTTTTTTTTTTAAGAAAGCACTGAAAATATGCGGTCATCGTTACGTACCACCGGAGGATTCTTCCAAGTTCAAATTCATACTGAAAGCATATCACATGTTAACGTTAATCCATTTCCATAATAATTTAATTCCTACTGTTATTGATTTTATTAATAATAAGAAGAGACCGCTCTGATTTGTGACATTGGTTATTGTCCAGGTCATATATAGAGAACAACACTATCATTAAATTTATGTAGGCGTTAGAAAGGTCGATAATAACAAGTTACCACCCCAATATCGATTGATGGTGTTCACATATAACTACAACAATGTTAGTATTATTATTATTATCATCAGAGAATATAATATTATAGGGATGATAAATATAGCTGCTTCATCAACTATAACCTCAAACACACCCTTTCAACGTTGCTGTCGACGCGAGTGAAGGTTATAATAAAGTCGCCCATCAATCTATTTCTTGTGTTATTATATTTCGCTCTCAGACTCTGTAAATTATATTCAGTTCAATTAAATATGATACCCGTTGGTAAATAATAGAATGCCATCAATAACTTTAAAAAATATCACAGTTTTCTTATCTTTCGCTGATATTGATTGACTAATTTATCATGAAAAAACAGTAGGTTTGTTTCTGGCGTTCAAAGAATTTTAGAAGCCTACAAACTCCACCCGTACATAATCTATCTTCTGTTCGAATTAGATGATGACTTGAATAGACCTTTGCGAGTTAATTATTGAACTGATAACTTCACCTCAAAAATTCGAAATAAAAAAATGTTGCCAGAGCTGGGATTCGAACCCAGGACCATTTGAATTTAAAGCGCACGCTCTACCAATGACGACACCGACGCCTGCGGCCTTGGGCTATTATCAAGCAACACGCTTTCGGCATTCTCTATGACAAAATTATCTCGGTATTATCAAGACCCTAGGGATATTACTACTGAGACTACCTATCTGGTGAAATTTAAACGCAATTTTCTCGAGAACTATGAAGGTAATTTTCAAAAGTAAGCTATTGCTGTAAAGCAGAAAAAAAATCCTTTCAAATTGTGTGATTGCAATCAAAAATTAATGAGTTCATCCTAGGACTCACCCAAACTTTAGCTCAATTATATATCGTGGAAGAATAAATACTTCCATCTGGGAATGGTCTTAATCGTATCAGGGGACTTTTTTTGAGCTCGTTGACAATACTTTCCCTATGGTTGTGGAAAGTAAAATAAGAAAGAAAAAACCTAGTTCTTAAGGAATGTATAGACAGATATATTTAGCAGAGTTATTTTTATTTGTTCTACTCCTCGAAAAAGTAAATTGCCTATCACAAAACTCTTTTAAAACATCACGATTTTATATTGTTGCGATGGCAATGAAACACGCCACATGTAGAGGAAAAAAAATAAGTTACATTCATACATATACAGTGTGTACATATTTAGTTTATTTAGTATGACACATAGATTTTTTTCCATATCATTTTTATTTAGTACCAACCTTAAAACGAGATGTGTACAAATTTGACAGCAATCCGACTATTGATTCTTATGCAGATATTATATTTACGCTGTCTTATGTCATAATTCGTCGATATTGTCGGCCTACTTTGGTATAAGACATTTTTTAAACAGTCCCATAGAATCTAATCTAAAGGATTGAGGTCAGGAAATCTTGGAGGCCACTCAATAGAACCACGGCTGTCTACCCATCTATTCGGAAAGACTTCGTCAAGATATCTTTTCACATCAATTGCGAAATGTTTGTTAAATCAACTAAATAATTTACTAGAAAATTTCCTTTACCAATTTTTGGTTCAGCCGTGAAAAAAAAACGAATTTATTTCTTACACACTGTATATGACTACTAAATCGTTGAGATAGCGTATAATGTAATATTCTTCGGAAATGTATATAATACATTTTTTCGATATTTTATTTATTTATATAACGAAAACAAATATGAGGAGGAGTTATATAATATATAAATATTGAGTTGATAGTGAGAATATCGTTGGGGAGACCTTCCTTTATTTACTCGCAGCAAAATAAATGATAATATTTGGTTTAATCAAATTTATAGGTTGGTCTTTTGCATTTTCATTAAATATTTTTATGAATATAGCTAAACTGCCCTAATTTTGCATTGTCTCCCTTCGTTGTGCAACAGTGTAAGCATACAAAAAATACGAGGTTTGCTGAAAAAAAAAAGTGTTTAATTTTTCTGTAACTCCCGTAAGATCTAATACACGTGGATGGATTTGAGCTATTCCACCTCGTCTGATGTGGTGTTTCTTTCCTCAGTCGTGGCAAAGGCGGTTATTTCAGTTTTGAGAACAGGAATTTTCGATCTTGCCTTGTCTGACCGCGATTCCTTTGGTTTCAAAGTCATAAACCATGTTTATCTGGATCGTTGAGGTGTTTTATGGGTTGTTCACGAGGGGAGACATATAGGACTGACATCGTCATTAACATCTCGGCTTTCTGTAGCTTATAAACTCTTTTTTTTTGTTTAACTGATTTTTCAAAATATGATTGAATCACTCTTGAATATCTGAGAATCCAGCTAGAGAGATTTTCTCTTGAGTTAGATGACTTAGCTTGATTGATTGATTGTTTGACTAGAAAGATAGATATTTGTGTTGTAATAGCCTTCAACACTCCACAGTTGTCTGTTTTCAAACCAGTCATGCACTTATTTGTGCTAACAGTATTGATTTGTAGACTCTAAATTTAAAGAAATAGTCCATATACGAGGGTTGCCTTTTATATTTCGGGATTAGAGAACAAAAACAAATATTAATCATCGAAAATCACTTTATTGGTTTTCAAAATATTCCCCATGAAGATCTATACACTTTTGCATGCGTTTGAACCAATTGGCGAAGCACTGATTGATTGATTGAGGTATCTCCAAAACATGCATTCTGAATGCAGCAACTGCTTCTTCAGGTGTCGATAAATGTTGACCTCTCAGTTTGTTTTTTACGTACGGGAATAAAAAGAAGTCATTCGGTGTCAAGTCAGGACTCTACGGCGGATGACTCAATAAATCGATGTTTTGGGTGCTCAAAAATGCAGTTGTTTGAGCCGATGTGTGAGAGCTCGCATTGTCGTGGTGAAGAGTGCTCCGTCTTCGGCGGTTGGTTTTCCTGATTTCTTGGAAGACAACTGGCAAACAAATGGTTGTGTACCACTCAGAATTGACTGTTCTGCGTTGTTCTAGTGGTACGGTTTCGACATGTCCAGATTTTCCGAAAAAACAGGCGACCATTTGCTTCAAAGCACCGCGATCGTATTTTTTGAGCATTTCTTTCGACCAATCAACACGAGCCTTTTTTTGAGCGATGTGGGATCCAATGCGAACAAATTTTTTTGACAGTCAAATGTTTATGCAATATTGAATGTATGCTGGTCCCACTAATGCCTAAGGTTGTCTCAATCTCTTGATAGGTCACATGACGATCTTGCAATATCAGTTGGAGCACAGCATCAATGGTTTTCGGAACAACAACTGATTTTGGACGAGTTAATCCACGTGGAAAGTTGTAAAAAATAATCGCACGAAAATGTTCACGATTTAATTCAATTTTTGGGCCGAGATGAATCTTTTAAGTTACTGTAAAGAACATAAAAAAATAATAATAAATATAAAGACACCATTTATCTTATTCATAGCAAAGTATTTTCACGATAATTGTGTCTGCAAGTCTACACTACTAAATTGAACGCGATTCCGGATAGAGCGAGTTTTTAAATACGGTCTAACTAAATTGTTTCGACTCGTTAATAAAAATATACAGTAATTAAAATTCGGCAAAGTACACAAGCAAACACATAACACAAAAATCGAAATAAAAAAATCGTTTACAGCTCTAAATTAGTTCTAAGCGTTTCAGGGAATTTTATAAATAGCACAGTGAATGTTAGGCTTGTATCCCACTGAGCGTCAAGGACCAATGATCGATTCTTGTGTATCCTTTGAGCTTCTAACTCAAGACAATATGCACCTCCCGCCGATTAAAAGGAAAATGGTTTCAGCAGTGGGATAAAAATTAAGTTATGCTCATAATAAAAGATTACAGAACAGCATAGAGCAATTAACAGCTACACCTCGTAATTATACGTATTCAACAATCGATATCCAATACCGAACACTTAATTGGCTGTTTGAATTGTCCGGATTTATCGTGTGCCAAAAATTTTCTCACAAAAGCGAAATGCAAAAATGAATTATGATTGCTTGTCAGAGAAATATGGAAAAGGTCGTCTAATTTCCGAAATGGACAACTAAATGACAAGGCTTTAATCATTCTGCATAGATCACCATTACCTATAATTATCATTTGGCTATTATTGGTTTTGTATAGCGTGATCAAGTAAATTTGTATGTTTAGTTGACTAACAGGATGTTGATAACAAGTACCAAAGAGGAGTTGTCAATTTTAATTTTAATTGAAGCATGCACAGCATGTATGTATTACCTCACGATGATTGAGAGCGTTCTATAAAAAACGGTGGTCTGTCTTCTTAGACCAACGGTGGTTAGAGTAGGTTGTATAGCTCATTTAGGTGCTGTCAAACCCTTAATGATCAAGCAACAAAATAATGTTGGAGTTGTTTAAATACATACATGAAGTTTGTTTCGCATTCTACGGTGAAATAGAAATTCATATTCCAGGTTGGAACATTTTAATCTGGCACTAGGTATCGTATGTGTTGTGAAAGAGTGTGAGTTATTGCAATGTGCATTAATTCAAAATTGCGTGTCATGTGACAGGATTTTACACGAAGCGTCAACCAAACAGAATTATTATAATCATAAATATCGTATGAAATGTGACAGAGGCGACAATATTATTTATTTTATGGCAATGCAATTGCTCTTTTTTTTCCATAGCTAATCGTATGAGGAACACGCTATACAGTGAGAACCAAAAGTTATGCATAAATTCTATACAATTTGAAGGAATGTTTTGTATTTTTTTGTTATATATCCTACTAACTCACAAGCTGACATTTTAAACGCTATTTTCTCGAGAATTATGGAGGCAAATGCTTTAAAATGATGTATCATTCGACCCCTACTGATATATGAAAATTTAGCGGTTGTGTCCCCTGTGCGGGAAAGTCAAAGAAATCAAGACATTCGTAAATATAAAGTCCATATATTGTTAAAAATGCCTCTCACTTAAATAAACCTCTTCAAGAAGAATAAGAATCAACCTTTTTAATAATTCTCAGTATACGTTGCTGTGCTACAAATATGGTTCGAACGTCAATGTCCCTTCCCCAAAAAATTAACCCATTCCTCAAAATTTGCAAAATACATGATCTTAAGGGTTCTTTCATTGATATATTTAGCAACAATTTAGCTTTCTAACAGTCTCTGTTATGTACGTTGACCAATCCAAATTCTGATTCAAATAAATGCCCAGAAACTCAAGTGTTATCGATCTATTTCCCAAAGGTATGCAAACATTAAAAGGAATCGAAAGTCTGGAAGCTTGTCTTGTTATTATTCAATAATTTGATTTGATTTTCGAAAATTGGTTAATTTTAATATTCAAAATGGTCATAATTTCATAAGGAGACATTTTCAAAGAGATTTTCGTCCAAAGGGTGCGGAATTTCCTTGGGATACCCTGTATAAAGTCCCAATCTAATTATGCAAAATTATTTAGGGAAATTTTCATCCGTTGTTCGTTTAGTCGTCGATTTATTAGTGAGGGAGTTGTTTTTTTTACAAAACCATCCCTTACACCCACCAATAAGTAATTACTAGAACTCTCACCGCGGTAGGTAAAGTGGATTAGGTGATTCCATTTCATTATTGCCTTGTTTTTCATTTCGTCTTTTTAATTCAAGGAAAATGTTGCAATTTTATTTTATCAACTAAGTGGACGCTTTGATTTTTTTTTAAATTAACTAAGCTAGAAATTATAATCCCCTTTACAACGTAGAAGCTTTAGAATTATTTCTGTGTCATTACAAAAGTTACTCTTGTCTGTTTCCCGGTGATTTTATCTTAGCTAAAACCTCTGTACAGAGTATTGTATTAGACGACACATAAACGAGTAAGTATACAGTCATGTTAATCCGCCCATGACGACGACTTTGTAAGTTGTTTGAAACTTTCAACCCAAAGAGAGTTATATTTTACAACTTTAGTTAGTAATAAGAAGCCCAGGACAAATGGATGAATTGGCGAAATCAAATAGATAAATTAGTATAAATGAATTAGTTCTACGATGGTTTCCTTCGGTACTTTGGTTGCATTTCTTTCAAAAAGATTTATTTAGTTCGCTTTGTATTGGAGTTGAACAACACGGTTCTTGCAAATGCAAATGTAATCAAGAGGGATTTACTTCACAGAGAATTAGATTGTGTAACTCACCAGGCATACCGTTTAGTTTAGCTCCGGAGTGCCAAGTTTCTCTCGTTTATGTTTCCTTTGATCTCTATACACATTTATCATTGTGTTCCGATAATAATCCTCAATTCGTGATATACTGGCTGTATCTCCGAAATTATTGGTTGTGCAGCTTTTGGGGAAAACCTTTATTAGCAAATAGTGGTGCATTTTTGAAAAGAAAACTATAAAAACTGCAATATCAAAAAAAAATCGGTTGTGTGGCCCCAAAACTTTCGCAGCAAGATATAATACCAGGTTCCCCATATTTAAGTTATGGGTTCGTCATTGGCGTGAAAATGGTTCTGTACAAAATTTGAAGAAGCCTGGACGTCGAAGAACAGTTCGTACACTAGAAAAGTTTGAAGTTTGAACGAGTTAGAATTGCGTTTATGAGAAGTCCTAAAGAATCTGCTAATCCACAAACCCTTATCCTAGGAATATCCAAGGGAAGCTTAGATCGAATTCTTCAAAGGGATTTAAAGTTTCATCCCTGTAAATACCAAATTGCACAGCACCTTAGGAATCAAGATAAAGAAGCAAAGTTAGCGTTTTGTCAAGAATTTTTGGATTTACATCAAGGAGCAATTCACAGTCTCCTAATGACCAACGAGGCAAATTTTTATTTGAACGGCATCGCCAATAAACAGAATTTTAGATAGTCGTCAAATGAAAATCCTCGTGAAATCTTTACCTCCATAATCCAAAAGTTGTTGTGTGGTGTGGAGTAGGATCTTTTGGTATTATTGGCCCTTATTTTTTTGAGGATGAAAATAACCGCGCTGTAGAAGTAACATCCGAGGATTACTAAACAATGCCTTACTATTCCAACAAGATGGGGCAACAGCTCATACCGCCAGAAACTCAATGAGGATCCTGCGAGAAATGTTTAATGGCCGACTCATTTCTCGATTCGGAGATTTGCCTTGGCCTTCAAGGTCCTCCGATTTTTTCCTGTGGGGATATTTAAAAGTCAAAGTGTTTGCGAGGAAATGAAAGTCAAAAATTCCACTATCACCTAACACACTACTTTATTCAAAAATTTGAAAAAAAAATTGTCAAAGGCTAAGAATCGAACTCAGAACCTTCCGCATACGAAGCACAAGCTCTATCAATGACGCTATAAAAACCTTTTATCAAATTACTGTATTATGTTCTAATAGGAGTTCTAGGTTCCAACTACCTAACTGGTGAAATTTTGAACCCAATTTTCTCGAGAATTAGGGGGGCCATTAGGTTACATTTTCAAGTCTTTTAATAATCTACAATTTTATTCCTTAATAATTTGACATATCTCCTAAAACAAAGGGAGGGGGTTGAAAGAATTATATCCTTGGAAATATGGGATATCTCGGCGATTCTTTATCCGAAGTGCAAACCAACTGTCTGCTAGGACGCGTTGAATAATGAAATAACTGATTTAGCCCTTTTCTTTGAAAAATCAATTGGACAATTTCTATATCTTGGTCTACATAAGAAACAAAATGGCATAAACCTAAGTTATAGCCATAAACTATTTAAATATTGTTACCTTACTGTCGAACACAATACGTTAAAGATTGTAATTTTCCTAATAACTTTAAGAAACGGTATTTTGGTCAATTTTTCGTGGCAACTTTTTTTTTTTAATATTTTTTTTCCTGAAAGCTGTACGACGAATAATTTGGAAGATACAGGCCTTAGTAAGGCACCCGGTATATTTTGGTGATAGAGATAGAGAATGTGATGCTTTTAAGAAACCCGGGAAACTTTTTGGTTGAGATTCATAGTTGAATAAGTTTTCCAGTTTTGCTTTGATCTGAATCAACGTATCCAACTGATATATGAGGGTGTGTATTCTTTTCCAATGTATTTAAAGAGTTATTTTGAAATCAAAAGATTTTTATGGAATTGTTGACGATTTTAGAGATTTTATATCCTGTATAATTAATTAATGGTGAGACTGTGCAATCTATTCCACAAAAGGCAACAATGAGACGTAGTAATAATACTGACAATCAAAATGTCCTCAGTTACATCAGCAAAGTTTGCTATTATTAAATCAAAATTGAAATTCTGTCTCGACCAAAAGGTGTCAGCTGCTATTATTCCATTAAAACGAATTATGGAAGTTCTATACGAGGGTTGGTTTTTAGATTTACATAAGGGGCTGAAATAAAACAGTAAATAGTTTTTAAAGTTTTTAGAATATTCTCCACTAAGTTTAATAAACTTTTGCATAGACTATATAAGTAGTCAAAATTACTTGTTCCCAGCTGAAATCTTTTTCCACACCACCTGTTCTTAATGGGACTGTAAAATTTGCTTTAGGAATTCAATTATCTTGAAAGTTTTATGAGATTTTGCTTTGTGTCTGTGTGTATGATTCGTCGGTGGGGATAGTTTTTCGAAGATCATCGATGGCTTGACCATATCAATGATTGTAAACTAATCGGCAGTAGAAGTTCTATGATGTTGTAGGAGAAAATGTTCGCTACTATCTCTTTAGACAGTCTTCGAGATGATGAATCAATTTTGAACACTCAAAAAGACTATTGCCTAAGTGAAAAAAGCAGATTTTAGGGTCACTTTTATGACATTGATGGTCGTTTAGAATTTATAGTATATAAGTGACCTTAGAGACTAGATTTCGTGAGGTTGGCATTCCAGCAAATGCACTCTTAAAAAAATATGGCCGATTCTAGATGGCCGCCGGGCAATTACTGTTTAAAAATTGTAACTTTATTATTTTTAGTCGGATTTCAATGAACCAAAAATTGAATGGTTGATCTTGAATGGCTCTAACTAGAAAAAGTTGAATTTACAACAGTTCAGTAAAAATATTTTAAAATCTGCAACACTACTATGTAAGTTTTTTAATTTTAATATTTACGCCAGAAGAATTTAGTTTTCAGATAAAATAGATACGGAATTTCATGTAGATTCCAAAACCACCTAAATATTTTAGTCTACAATTTCTCCATACTTAAGTATCTCCAAAAACTTGGGAAAACGCGCACCATCATCATCAGTTTTTTTAGATTTGCTTTCGTATTTGGGACACCTGGAATGTAATACAACTTTGTTGATTCAACGTAGTTTAGAAATGATTAAAAAAAAAAAGAACCATGTTGTACATTGCAATATATCACCTTTGCACTTTATAAACGGTGACAGTACGCCTATTAAAGTGTCTAGTAAATCATAGCGAAAATTGGACGGAGGCAGACGTTGCCTACCTGCAGCATACATTAAAAGATGTAAACAGAGCGGATGTGCTAAAATTATTATGATGATTGTTTTTATGATGCCGTTTGATTTGAGTTTTACGATGGTACTCTCAAAAGTCCTTAATATATGGATTTGCATTATAATATATTATGACTCCCTTGTGACCTCCGAGCCCTTTTTTGTTTGAGGTTAGGCCTCGAGAAGAGTATACTTTTGGAAAATGAAGGTTAAAGTTCGAGGAATAATTTACCTGTTATTTTAGATGCATTTTCTTTCAAATTTGCTTTCAGACTCTTGTGCAAATTTGGTTCTTGAACAGATGAACAAAAAAGTTAATAGTGATCTGTTTAAGTAACAATTATCATCTGCCTTCTTTTTATTATTACATTCTCCATTAGAACCTTTTTTGTTTTCTATTTCTATTTGTAAACTGCTCTAAGATTCTTACTGGGCAATTTTTTACAATAAGCCCATAAGGCTGCAGAACCTTTTCCAAAAAAAAAAATATGCGGAGCATAATTGGAATGGAGAAGAGCATCACATAGACGACTGAATTTTAATACTTTTAGATCGACCGCTCCGATACAGGCACATTAATTTTAGTGCAAAACAACCCCTTTGTATATGTATTTTGTCAATAAATGACCCTTACAGGGGAAATTTTGTGTAGATATTCCAAATTTAAGAACTTGGAGATATTTTTATGGTTGGGTGGTATTAGATTTGATTTTTAGGTGGTATCACAATTCAACGAGTTAAATTCTTCATATCTCTGTTGATGTTCACTTTTGCTAACACTGCACAACATAATAAGAAATTTTAATTTGAATTTTGTATAAATTTCTAAATCATGGTTGAAATTTCACTTTCAACGCATTTTTTTCTTTTTCAAAAGGGAAAACGTCATTTGAAAATATGAAATGACTCAACCTAAATCTGCGTGAATACGGCATAAACTATAAACATTATTATGTAATATCCTGCATAATAAAACTGTTTTATTATGTTATGTATGTACATCATCATGAAATTTTATCGTCGAAAAGTCCTTGCAATTAATTAACAAACACACCCTCTGTCTCCACCCTCATTTTATGTTATCGTCCGTCCGTTTTAATAAATTTGATTACACTGTAATAAAATCTGGTGTAAATGTCGCATCTAATTAAATTGGAACCACGCAAGTAGATTTAATGTAGTTCGAATAACACAATTTTGTGAATGTCGTAAATGAAAAACGTGTTTACTTGTGTTTTTATTTTCAAATTTTACAATTAAACATAGATGAGAGGTGGTGGATTTCCATTCCATTTGCATTGTAAGTTCTTGGCGGCCATTCGATTTCCAAAACAAGAGATAATGCGACCTGAAAACGACGAGAGTCAGGGTGGCATTTCTTCATTTTCAATGTGGGCGCCCATCTTTATTTGATAAGGTTCATCAAACTCATGTATACAACCGTGCAGATCTTCTAATTATCAATTCGATTCTTTAATAATGTTTTTGTTATATTTTATTTATATTTATTTCTTTATTTTCAGGTGAGTGTTTTGTCCAATCCACATTTTTTCCAATGATTTAAACTACAACTACAAATTTATGGGTAACGTACATTAATAATTATGTGTTCTTATTTATGGCTACAATTCTTAAATAATTCTATTCAAGTATTAATAATTTATCTCAAATAATAATAATATTTATTCACCAATAGTCTTTTACAAATTAATAAAATATATTAAGAAAAAAAAAACACAACAATATAGGTACAATTAAATGTCGAATTCATTGGCAGTGTTGATGAATTTACACCGATATTTTTAACTAAAAAAGGCAAAAGAGAGAAGAAAAAACTAAAAATAACAATTTCCCAATAATCAACAATTACACATTTACAAGATGGACAAACTATATTCAGTGGAGATGACTTCATTTGGGTTAGCTGGACAATTTTGGTCAGTAGACTAAAATTGAACTGAAACTCGCCCATGTTTTTTATTATTATTATTATTTTTGTTTGCTTCTTATTGTGTTGAATAATAATTCTTGTGTATATTCTTTATTGAGTTATTTATTGCGAACATTACATACAATTATTAATTGATGGTCTGCTGCTTTTTCCTTTGGGGGTCAAATTGATTCGTTCTGGGTGCAACAAATATACTTCCATACCAAATAAGTCAAGAAATACTTAATAACTATTATTATGAATCAAAAAAATAGTTTTGTACAATAATAATAGTATAGTTACTGTTTCTTCTAGATTACAGTACTATAATTTATTATTTATATCTGATATTATTTAAAATGCCAAATTAAATCATATATAGAGAACTAGCTAATTTTGAAATGTTTTCCGTTTAAACTAAATTATTATTTTAATGGGTTAAAATCTATACCTGACGTTTCAATCTCTTTTCGTCCTCGAAAGTGTGTCTATGCTGCCTTTTTTGAGTTCAAAATTGACGAGAGGAAACACATAATGTTATATTATGGATCTCAACTCATTGTTGACGAAGGTAATTGAGATAATAATTGAAATTGAATACCAAATACGAGGGGTTCCGTCGAATTGTGCTGGAGTTATTTTTACTTCTATAAGTAGTATAATATATTACAAATTATATTTTGTTCCGGTCATTAATCTTTGAAGTATCGTCAAATCCTCGAAGACGAAAAAGTCGCAGAAGAGTTAGATCTTGAGCAACATTTTGTGAAGGAAATTATCTTTAAACATTAAATGGCATGGACCAAACTAACACCTCAAATAAAGATTTTCAGGAAGCTTTTATTGGATGACCCATTACATTTTCAAATAAATAAAGTATTTTATAATACTGATTTTTATAATATTAAAATTTGCATTTTAGTCCATGACATTTTCACACTAAGCTGTTAAAAATAAAACAATAAAATGGAAAAGGTCGTGCCGTTATAATTTATGACTGCATTAGCAACCCTTCTGACATTAAAATGCCGTACACATACTCTTCATCGCCCTTTTTGTTTTTTATTTTAACATTGTCACGACCTAATTTGGTATTATATGAAATGGAATGAATATTATTGATCTGGCGTTCAATGTTGTACAAAAGAATGTGAGAAACATATTTTGTGAGAATCGATTCAATTTTTTGAGTTAATTAAGCGTTGTAAAATAAATTCAGTCAGTTTATTTATGATTTTATCTGTATACACTCGTCCAGAGATTTCTACAAAATTTAAGATTTTCAGTAGTAATACCCCTAGGGTCTTGATAATACCGAGATAATTTTGTCATAGAGAATGCCGAAAGCGTGTTGCTTGATAATAGCCCAAGGCCGCAGGCAATTCTGTTGGTTGGCGTTCCATCATTATTTTTATCAATCGTGAAATAATCTATAAGGCAATCAGCTGGTTCACCACCTCGCCAAGCTAACTCAACAGCTACAATATGGTAAAAAAATTTGTGTAAACCTTCTGGTGTACATTCATCCCATAATTCACTGATTCTAGCCAAATCACTTGAATTCAAATTTGATCAACTGCATTTTCGTTTGTTTGGATCCTGCTGTAATCTTTTACGTTTTGCATTTCTTGCATCTCGCGCATTTTTGAATATCACACTGGTAAACGGGTCGAATACAATTTTGAAGTTATTGAAGTATTTTTCCTGGAGTAGCCTACTCGTATTCCAAATTGTTTTTACAGTTGCTTTTTTACGAGTATTCAGTTCCGTCAGCTTTTCTCATAATTTCCGCATAATCTTTCAATATATTAGCCAAATTATGCAAACTCGTTTCAGCATTCAGTTCGTATTCTCTGGTCGCACAAAACTCGAGAAATATTTTCCATACATATTTTTTTGATTTGATTGTACTTTTTGGTATATTAGTAGATATAATATCATTAATTGCATCGTTAGATGCAATACCAAATCTTCGCGACATTTTTAAACCAGTTGTCAGTTTGACGTTTAATTAATTTTTAATAAAAAAAACACCAAACTGAAAACACCACATGTAGGGTATTATCGCTGTAATCCAGAGGTGATTGGATGAAATTTGACACATTACTTAAAATTAAGTAATTTGATTGGTTACTATATTTAGTAAAAAATTATCTTCGTAATAAAATTGCTAGCGAAAATTCTTCTCACAAAATTAAGTGTCACTCTCATAAATTGTTATTTTTAGTCCAATATAAGCACTTAACTTATCTGTTTATATGTTTTGCATTATTATTGTTATTACAAGAGTCATCCAACAGGAATCTAAACACCGAATGAAACCCACATAGATTAAATATTTATATATTTCGGCAATTACGATTAATAATAAACATGCTGTTAAACTACAACAGTTCAGAGTTAGAGAACATATCCCGCCCATATGGAGACACCATATGTGTATGTACTTAGTTTTGTTTTAACGTTAGAGTTTTGCGTCGCATCAGTGTTTCTAAAAAAAATCAATATCATGCTAATTACTGTACGAGGATATTGAGAAAAGTTTCAAAATAGGTACAAGGCTAGTCGAAAAAACGAATCTGTTGTCTATGTAGGCCACCAGTTGATCCTAGCTGAGATGGGGCGACGTTTGATTCTATTTTATAAGTTTTCTGTCTAAAATAGTAAATGTTACTGTTTTTTGTTTCCTTTATCGGTACAGGACTAAAACTATATCAGCTTAAACTTGTTCAGGGCTTAATCTGAGATTAGATATTACATATATACTCGTATTATAGATTAAGCCCTGCGTTATATTTTAGGGTTGGAGAAATAATTTTATCCTTATAGAGGTCGTTGATTGTTGATGTGCGCACCCTGTATATTCTATAGCCCGCCTCAATGCGCTTTATTAGTTCATTAAGCCATATAGACTGCATTTAATCCATTAATAACACCCCTATTATGTTATTTACCCGCATATTATGTGTTTACTTGATGAATTAATATTTGTAAGGGTCTAGAATTTGATGGTTTATTTACTCTATCATCAAACTATATTTTTATAGAAACTGTCTGAATCTATACTTTGTGTTTTTTTTTTTTTTTTTTTTTTTTTTTTTTTTTTTTTTTTTGTGTTTTTCTTTCAGTTTTACAGTAGCCCGTCGCTAATGAATATTCTCCCCTATTTTATTCCTATCATTTGCAGTCAATTAGAACGCCCCATTTTATTTTCACAGTAGCAGATTGACTCGTATTTAGAACTTCATATTACATAAATTTAATCAAAAAAGGTTTTAGGTGTCTATAATAAATTCTAAATTGGGGTCGACTAACTTGTTGATACACCACTGGGTTAGTATGTCTAAATCAATATTTTAAGGTGCCAATTGTCTCTCAACTAAAATTTCATTAGAATCAAAAATAAATATCTAGGCCACAAAATGAGGAAGAAATTTAGAACTATATTTGCTGATTTTCACATTTTTTCAATAATTTGGAAACCTATGAATTTAAAACTCAATAAGACAAATTTTATCTAATTCGACAGTGAATATCCACCCAAAATTTAAAGAATCCCAGCTTTATCACTATGTATCTTGCTTTCTATTGACTTTTGGACTAGGAATCTTCTGTTAAATTATTACAGGACACCCTGTATATGACTGAAGATCAAGAACTATGTATTTTTTGCTAAACATTTTACACTATCCTCGTAAAATATTTTTTTAAAACGTAATCGCCGTCAGAGTTTGTGACATTTGACGACAATTTAATATTCCAAACTTTTTTCATAAATTTTCCCCTGAATATGATGATAAAAAAGAGGAACAAGCATCGTCTGTCATCGTAAAAATGAAATTTATAGTATTTCAGGCATATACAAACGATATGAAACAAAACCGGTCCCATTGTGTTAGGTAACACCAAACGAATTGATCAAATAAAAAGTATTATATAGGGTGTATTAATAACAATATTTGAACAAGTTGGTATTTTGTATCGCATAAGCAACTCCAGCTTTCATTTGATCTAGAAGAGTCGATTTATGTTAAGGATGAGGATAATGGAGTAAATTTTACAAGTGATTTTATTTTTAATTGCTTAAAGTTTGTAGCCTTCATGGCAAACTTAACTAGTTGGGAATCTTTAAAGCCTAAATAATTTTATGACTTAAGAAAAATCACATACAAAGAGCTCTTGAAAGAGCAAAACGACAAGATTGAGTCTAGCCTTAATTTATCCTTACTCTTAAGTCCAATTCGATTTAGACGGTTTGTAGCTGAGGATTGCCTTCATGGGACAACCGTACAATCAAGTTATCAAAATAATCCTCTCACTCTATTATACCAGCGAATTTCCTTTGAGACAAAGTTGTTTCGAGGAAGTTTTTAAATTGAATATTTTTATTTTCGGTATATAACGTTTCTCAACTTTTAAAATTAGATGCTGCTTTCATTTTTTTTATTGTGTGTATTATTAAATATGTTTCTAAACAAGTTCCACAGCGATAAAGTTCTTTAAAGTAGGTACTTATTGCCTCATAAAATAAAAAAACTCGCAATATTTCGTATATATGTGAAATGAATAAATAATTTGAAGTGGTTTATTTTTTTTTTATATATTTAGAATCGGCGAAATAACTTTGAAACTTTCAACTTCGAAACGAATAATAAATTTTAAAGTTTTGTCTAGTTTTTCGGCAATTTAGGCTTATTGAAAATTTCATCTTTTCTTGTGTCTTGTTAATGCATAAGGGTCTACGTTATTGGGTTATTTTTGGTATGCAAAACTTTGATTCCATCGTTCTTAATCTTGTTGTTCATTCATTCTACTAATTTTTCATTCAGCCTTGGTCTTGTTGCGTAGGTATATATTCGGTAGTATTTTTATCTTGTCTAAAAGACCGCATTTATAACTGGTCATAATGATTGTTATAGGGGAGTCTAAACTAGTGTAGAATGACAATTCAGATTGTTTTACTATTATGTCCTATGAAAGATTTTTTCATTCTGCCGTCCTACTTATGAGTCCAACGAACACAGTGGATTGCAACGTTTTCATCCTGAATTATTTAAACATACATAAATATAATAGACAATGGGCTAAGTACCTAAGTAAATGTTCAATAATAGTATGCGTTTGATAACCTAGAAATATGTACTTATACATATTTGCAATTCGTCCATAACGGAAACCAGAACGTACAATCTACAAGTAACGGTAAATTGTTACTTTTTTGTTTTCTGTGTATTTAGCCTGTCTACTACTTCTCTGATCGCGGACATGGTTGTTGTAAAGAAGTGCTGTGACAGCGGTTATAAAATATCGAGTCAAAAGTGCAATGACACTTTGTATAATTATTACTTTATGCTGGTAAAGGTAACAGCAATTAAAATGTGGTTATACCTAGTTGGTAGAAAATGTGTAAGACAGATAGATATACCTGCTATCTAATATATGGATCTATTTAGAAAGTATATTATAAGAATTATTGATTTCTTTCGTGGTTAGTTGCTAGTATAATAACTATAAGTTCGTAGGATACATCGAGGAAAATGGAATATGGCCGAAATCCATGCTAGACTACCATTCGAATACTGGAAGTGATGCCTTCTTGTTGCCAAAGGAAAACTATGATTCGCAAGTGTTTTGTCACAAATGCGTACCCACCTAAATACCGGGTATTACATTAAGGGTGGACAGGTAGCATACCTCAGGAAATAATAGGCATAGGACAGTGGGAAAAAAATTCTTTCAGGGAAATTCACCATGGGAAATCGCTGGAAATAGTTTTTTTGTTAACTATACCGCTAAGGAGCGTAATGCGAAAAATGCATTTTTATTGAAAATTTCCAAATATAAGTTAGAAAAACAATACTACCACGGTAATGCTACTGAGATTCGGCATCTTTTTGGTGTATCACTTTTTATTGTAAGGCTTGAAATAAAGGCAGCAGGGAAGGACGAAATTTTACCTATGATAATGTCTATAACTTTGGTTTGGCTTAGCCGAATTTATCAATCTAATTTTTGTTTAAGAACTCAAGCCTTGCTGAAGAAGAAAAAAAATATTTTAAATCATAATTGTTTTTTGGGGCTCCGCTAGATGGCGAAATTTCCATCGCCTAAGGTTTTTTTGATTTTTCTTTAAAAACTTAAATGGAATGATACTAATATTTTATCAAAAATGAAAAGTAAATTGAATTTGTAACAAAAAAAGTCCAAAACCGCACAGGAAAATCTTTATTCGTTTGAGAGTTATGGCCAAAAGAATGTTGTTCTCCAAAATTCGTTGAAAAATCATGTATCTTTAATTTTCCGTGATCAAGAATGCCATGGGAAATAAAGAAATAGGTTTAAAATTTATTAAACTGATAGTTTAACAAATAAAAATAATGAAAGATCCATTAAAATTACCAAAATGCAGAGCTTTCATAAAATTAAAAGAGGTAGATCTAGATACCCATGAAACAAAATTGGGAAGTTTCCATGCATGGAGACAAATAAATAAACGCGAATATGCTGCTAAATACCCTGACTACGATTCCACACCACACAAAAAATTAGATTGATAAATTCGGTTAAGCCAAACCAAAGTTCTACACATTATCATAGGTAAAATTTCGTCCTTCCCTGCTGCCTTTATTTCAAGCCTTACAATAAATAGTGATACACCAAAAAGATGCCGAATCTCAGTAGCATTACTGTGGTAGTATTGTTTTTCTAACTTATATTGCGAAATATTCAATAAAAATGCATTTTTCGCATTACTGTATCTCTTACGCCCCCTAGCGGTATAGTTAGGAACTAAAAAACTATTTCCAGCGATTTCCCATTGTCGATTTCCCTAAAAGAATTTTTTTCCCATTGTCCTACGACTATTATTTCCTGAGATATGCTACCGGTGTGTTGCTCATCTGGAAGTATATATAACCATCACTGAAACAAAGAATGGAGTTCATCGGAGCTGTTGCTTTCAAGCCTCTTAACATGAATTTTACTATGTATTAACCACTGGCTGTCCAGGCTAGTAAATTCTCTATGTACGTGATTTCAAGAGATTAGACTGGCTATTTTAAAACGAACTGAGATATTAAATCAACATCATGATAATGGGCAATAGCGATTTGGCTGCAGCCATCCATCACGCAAAAACGTTCATTTTGCCAGACACAAAAGATCACATACTCCAGTAGTGGCGGTACGTGGTTTAATGTGTTGCAACATCTGTCATCAGAGCCGAATTCACATCATACAGGAGGAGAATGTGGTGGATATTGTTTTACAAAAACTAGGTCTCTGGAAATGTAACTATACAAAATACAACAAACATAACGTAGAGTGCAGATTAATTGGAAACTGACAAACAAAATCGACAAAACTAACTTCGTATTGTAATACGCGAAATTGTTAATTGAAATCTGTACAAAATAAAAGATTCAATTTACTTGGATTTATCAGTGTATTTTGAGTAACGATTTGACATTTTTTGTTAAATTCTTCTATTAATAGTGCCAGAGGATCTTTGTATCATAGCGAAAATTATTGAAAAACTAACAAATGCAATTAAAAGGAAATTGACCATTTGCTCATGAGAGTCACACAAAAAACCCTTCTAGTTCGATTAAAGATCTTAATTTTTGCGTAGCATTTTATTGCCTCACTAACAACCGACCGACGCGTCAGTATGAAAGCGAACTTTTCTTGTAGAGAACTTCGGCTTCATGATTCCTTTTTGAACTGAAATTTTCTAAAACCAATTTAGGTTGCGTTAAAATGACATTGAGTATATCAATTTCCTACTAGTTCTGAACTTAAATTGTGCCAGGAAGATTTATTTGTTAACGCATAATTTTCTCAAGAAATACCGGTGCACAAAGCACCACTAGGAAATAAGATAAACATGGAAGTAGGTAGGTATGAATGTACTTTTTTTAAATTCACAGCTTGTGCCGTTGTTATTAATACACTTAGGCTACCGAAGACGACGTAACTAGTACTGGCTATTATACCATATATAGATAGAAAAATATGTTACCGTTGCCCCATTGAACTGAAGTAAGAAACCATCATCTTAAATGTATAATGGAAAGGCCATTGGCCGAAGGTGTTTTGTAGGTCGGCTTTAGTTGCTATTAGAATAAGTTAATGATATTTACCAAAGGTGTTAATTATGGTATTCACAATAATAGGAGTTTTGTTACTTTGAAATACAACTAATATTAAAATGTAAATTGCAGGGCTACGTATACTAAATTTTGTTATATTGACAAATATATAAATGTTAGACATGTTTTGGATCAAAGGATGTTGTGGTGTTTCGTCTTATTTCCTTTGAATAAACCTGTATAAAAAATCCTGACTCACAATATATAGTTAAATTAATAATAAAACATATGATTAAAGAATCTATAATTTTCTCTATAAAAATTTATGATTTTCTTTGAGGAAAATCTTTCTCACAGTTCAGGCACAATATTCAACAAAAGTTATCTTAAGAGTTGTGAACTGTAATAGCTTTTTGTTACTTTGTGTAACATAAAATATATAATAGCTCGTTTCTATATAATACATAATATCTGTTATGTGTATGTATCCATTTCTTTGGCCTAAAGTATATAGAATCCGTTAGGATAGAACGGTTTTCTCGGTCATACTAATAGAATTTAATTAAATTGAGCCTTTGGCGTTCGTTCTTCTATGTGAAGGTATTATGGCGTATATAGCTTACGACTACTATTATACATGCGAATATTCTTGACTGGGCTCTTTGAAAATACGTGGTATGTATTGATGGACATATCTTGAGTAATTTTAAATTTAAACTTTATTTTGTATGAGAAATATTATAGGAATTAAGGAATTTGTCATTCTTCAAGTTTTATGTGAAATTAAACCATGAATGGTAGGATAATAAATCGCTAATTGGTTTTTGTTCTGTGCAAAGAAATCCATGAATATCAACATGTGATTTTCCTAGATGAATTTATTTGATAGTCTAGGCAAAGAACAACAGAGAATATGAGCTCCCACCACTTTCTATTGTCCTGTGCGAGGCAGGTGGTAGCCATTTTTTAGTATACTCTACAGATCCGTATTTACGTTTTATTGAAATTACAGGATATGTAAAGAACAGGGGAGTAATAGAATTATTTTATAATAGAATTACATTTTTATTAATTATAAAAACAAACAAATACTTTTTTACTTTCATTCATGTTTCCATATAATCATTTTATTTTTATTTATATTTTTAAAATTTCTATTGATTAATTTTAATGTATGAAATAACCTTAACCTAAAATATAACTTCGTAACATATTTTTTTGGGAAATTAGAACATGGATGTTCAAACTTTACATTTTTGCTTAAATTAATAAAATTATTAATAATATTGAACTAGCAATTAACCATAGTTCAGCTCTAAAGAAAAAAAAAGTGTAATTGATTACCGGCAAATATAAATGTATTAATTTTAGATAGAGTAAAATAAAATTGTTCTAATTTATACAATAGGTGTACCGATTTTCAATTCCTTTAGTATAATTGTATTATATTTTATGTTTATGGCCTTCAGAAAATCAACGCAAGCAAACATGTTGGGAATTTTCCATTATATACCTACAAAACATGCTAAAATCACCCCCAATAAAACCTGAGACGTGCATTTACTACCTGCTAATATCTATAATAGTTAAAATATGAAATTCAAATTTAATAAACACTGTCAGAATTTAATAGAATTTTTGCACTCATCTAGTAAGATTTTTAAGCTCTCTTTTTAGAATGCTTAAGATGTATTGGACTTTTATGGGCAAATAGACTGAACCAAGTTATAAAAGATAAGGGCCATTGTGCTGCGAAATTAAGCGAAGTTATTCATGTTTTTTAAAAAATTTGTGTGATTTTTTTAGGCAAGTAAGCTCAATCTTTTAAACAGTTCACATTCTCTGTTGTGCTGTGGTCTAGGTGCTTGAAAGGAAAAAGAAGGCGGTTTTGAATCACGTCAATATGGATCCAACGTTAAGTACTCGGTAATTATTTACAGTTTGTAGCATAAGCTGTCCTATGGCCTTTTCCAATTTTGTGAGTTAATTGGCTAACTAATAACAATGATGATATAATAAACTTGTTATTGTATTCACCTAAATACAATCTATTTCAATATAGGGCAGTAAATTTGTGGTATAAGCGAACGGAAGTAAGAAGTGTGACATGAAAGTCCCTCCTCACATACATAAACTCGATACGATAAAATAAAACCACTTCAACGTCGCGCGCTGTGGCAAATATTTTTCCACTACAAAAAGCTTTTAATAGACTTTTCAAGTGGTTTTACCCACTCCCCCAACCAAACCCATTTTTAGCCTTTTTTTGTAGGTCGTTTTGTTGTTTCTCCACATAAAATACACACTCGCCTCTAGCATATTCCCGATATATCCGCTTAATCCTATTATATTTCAATGTGGGGACTGACTGACTATTGCTAAAGGGTGTTCTAAAATTAACGCAAGATTTGAATTTGCCGCCATTTATGCAGAAAAGTGTTGCCAACGCTATCAAATCGACAGCTGACAGTTTCGGTTCAGTAAAAATGGAGCGTTACACGAAAGAACAACGTGTCTTCCTTATTGAACAATATTTCAAAAATAATGAGAGCTTGGCGGCCGCAGCTGAAAAATTCTTGGAGACAGGATCCGATTTTATTAATGTTGTTGATTATTGCGAACCTTTCTTCCATACAGACTCATATCAATATCCTTTTTGCCAGCTATGTCTAAGGGTTTCGAGCGTTTTACCCAGCGGTGCACTTGGATATAATAAAAATCATACCTTCCGGCAATATTCGGAAACTGTTCCATTATTCGTCGTATAACACATCAGCTTCAGTAAAACATTATATATTTCAAGTTCATTACTGAAGATGTTTAAATTCTCTAAAGAAAGAGAGAGAGACGTTCGTTACATGCCAAGTTCAAAATACTCATTAATACAATATTGTAAAGCACCATCTGTTGATTTCCGATTTCGTAATGTTCTTTCCTATACTTTGGTGGTTTTATTGTTAATAAGTTTCCAGTTCCCTTCAGAATTTCTCATTGTATTGTTTATTTAACATTGTGAGGTATTTGTACTGTTTTAAAGCAGCATTATACCAAAAAGTACGTAATATAATGTTGGGCGGGTCATCGAACTTTTTTTTATATAATTCATTGCCTTTGGCTTTTAGTTCAAAATCGTGAACTATACCAGTGGCGTGGGGTTTATTAATTTGTTAATGCAGTAGCAGTTCCTTCAAACGAATTTTGCAATTTTTAGACTAGACTAGAGATTCACCACTTTCTTATTTTAAATGGAACGCCCGGTATATTATTCTCTTTTTAGAATCCTGAGGAAATTTTATCATTGGTTTTCTATACCTAGTTTCAACTGGTGATCACAGTTTTAAAAGTTCCTCTCTAACTAAGGCCAGTTTATACGGTCCAAGAGGTGAAAATTCAAGTGCATCAAATTGAGTGGTCTGTTCCAAGGGATCGTATTTGGGGAAACAAGGATAAAGTGTTGCTGATTGAAATTTAGCTCCAAAGATCCGTTTTGTTTGGCGGATCAGTACTGTTCTGGATTTTAATTATTAATTAATTAATTTTAATTTTATTACTATTTTATTGTTTTGCCCTCTTAGATCATATTTGATATTTTTTATTTAATATTCTTCATGATGCTCTTTTAATCTTTGAACAGGTCCTAGGATTTCCTTTTTGCAATTTAGAGAAATGCCTGTTTTTCCTGTTTCAATTTTCCTTCGTACGAAGAAATAATAATATAGAGTCTGTGGAGATAATTGAGACACATTGGCCTTTTTTTTTTTCGTTTCTTTTGTTTATTTTCTTTTACACTTCATTTGTTCATTGTGTCAAGTTAATAAAAAGAAAATATAGGTATATGACGTCTTGTTTTGCTTCGTTTTTTTGACGTTGCACCCTACTGTGAGATTGAACCACTTCCTCTAATTAAAAAAAAATCACCAAAGGATTTGGTGGCTCTCGCAATTATATTGCAGAATTAATACAGTTGATTTTCGGTGAGAACAGTGAAGTGTAGCTGCCATTAAATGTACGCTGCTTCATGACCTTGAGTTTGATAAGAGGATCCAAGAGCATGTTAAGTTATCTGACATGTATCGTAATTTTTTCATAATAATTTAAGGTGAAAAAGAAAACAAACATCTTTGTAATATGTTTAATATGTCACGATCGCGACATTTGAGGTCGAAACTTAGGAATAAAATGTATTTTAAGTGTGAAAGAGACTTTTATATAATTTATTAAACTTACTCTACAAATTCCATGACGACTCTGGTTGAAATTCAAGTGAGTGCACAATTTAGTAGTTACATTTCTTTATATTTGGTTCCACTTCAAAAATTATTATACCTGAACAATAATCATGAGGTTAGAAGCTACCTACTTCAATTATTGCAAGTCTATTTTTTCTTATCTTACATTAACTTTTAATTATACAGGGTTTTCCAAATTAAGTGTCCACCATGTTTTGTAGGTGTTTGCAGCAAAATTTAACTGATGGTCCTCGTAAACCAAGTTTCTGTGCTCTCATAGTATAAATATCTAATGATGAAAACTCATTTTCTTCTTCCACCTAATTTTTGTTTTAATAGAGACGAGAAAATACCATAATAATCATCGTTAATGGGCGAGGTGCTAGAATTAGACATCATAACCGTGCTCTCGTTATAATAATAATATCTCCACGCTCTCCAAGGAAAGAAGGCAAATAACAAGCTTTGTTAGACAACAAGAATAAAAGAGAAAAAAGTAGAGTATCCAGCAAGTCTGATATTTATAATTGCTTTGTGCGATAATATTACCTTTTATGTATAGTTAAATATTTGCGTGACTATTTTATTTTCCTGAATCCTGCTTGAAACGACTTCTTATATACAAATAGTAGTAGTATATGTGCCGATGAACGTTTGATCTATCGTCAACTTTCCTGGTCTACTTTCTGATACAATCACATCTCCCTGATGAAGATTAACCTCCAGTTTGACTTCAAGTTCACCCTGTAGAAAAATGTTTTTCTCCACAAAAATTATTTTATGGAGATTGACTTTTGTAATTTACTGCATTCTTATGCAAATTTGATACCGCATCTGTTGACCGAAGAACAGAAAGGTGTGTCAGATATCACCTATTTACCTGTAGATTTATTTATTTTCACAAAACATCTCGCTAGAGCCTCAATATTGTCAGTTATTCATTTTAGAGTTGCAATTAAATCCACAGCCTTCCTGGAGCCTCTTAACTCTCTTTCTCTATCAGTTAGCTGCAAACCAAAAGCTTTTAGATATGTTCGAAATCAATATCTTGCTTACTTTCCAAAATTAACTAGCAGTGTTGCGTTCACTTTAACCGGGGATGCCGTAATCTTAGCCTCCCAGTGAAAATAAAATATTTTTCAGATCTTAGCAATAAAACGACAGTAGCAAAGGCTATTTCTTCGTTTACTGTCAGCTGTCACTAAAATAACATGTTATCTGATTTAAATACCCTTTGAATTGGGTTAATCTGGGGTCCTTATAAATTACAGTAGCTGCAAATAGAAATCAGAACCTTCTGGATTTACTCTCATGAAACCGAACATAAATACCAGTTCTGTTTGGGTATTCCAATTTGAGCAAAAGCCCTTCTCGAAGTATCTCCAAGAGATGATCACGATATTTGTCTCGAACCCCATGTACCAACAGTTCTTCAGCAACATCAAATAACTATTCCCGTGGATTGGTAGTATATAACCATTTTTTTGCCGGAAGTCGAAAAATCTACCGCCAACGACGCATCATCCTAGACCAAGACAATGCAAGTTCTAAAATAGTTCGCAAGGCAATTGAATTTTCCGAGCAAAACGTCGAATTGTTAGACCATCTTCCGCTGTAGATCAAGAACAGACTGGGCGGTGGAAGGACTCAGTCGTCAGTGTATCAACAAACACTGTTTCCTCACTTGATTCGTGGAGAATCAAAGCCTTGTACTAAGGTTCTGGGAGATAAAAAAAGGCTAAATAACTCTTTGTCCGGATTTTTGTTCAGCATAATTGTAAATGTTCAAATAAAATTATGATGAAACTAATTTGCTGTTATTCTAACTACAAGTATTCCCAAATTATAATTTTAATTTATAACAAAAAAAATCCAAGCGTATATAAATAAATATTCGTTAAACTTGGTTGACCACAGAATAAGAACTAAACTGAGCCAATAACGTTGAGAATAAGTTAGACGAAGGTATAACGGCATAAAAAGTTCGACGAACTCACGTTTTACTTCGGTCAAACGTCTTTATTCTTTTACATTGTTCTTGGTCATTTTTATTTTCCGAATTGAATTTAACATTCTCGCGTACGAGGTACAAATTAAATACAACTTTTTGTTCTTTTTACAAAGTGATTTTCTCAAAATAATCAATCGGAGAACACGGGCGATTATTATTTGTTCCCAAAAATAATAAAGACGAAACTCCAAAGAATCAATATTTAAATACTCACGACTAATTATTATGGGGTGATTTGAACACCAAAGTTCAGTACGTTTGAATATATCGAAGATGATATTCACGTAGCATACGAAGATTTTTAATCCGTTTTCTTTAAAATTTAGCTCAATAATTATTTGGCCAAAAAGTATTTAGCTTTTCGGGTCAGATTTTCAGAAATTATCTACAAACTCAGTCATTGACTTTGAAATTGAGATCGTTCTTTCAGGTGTGCTTGAGTGGAAACTCACTCGTTTTATACAAAATTAATTTACTGAATGAAATTAACAATTTCATAATATTTTGTAGTGTTACACAAGAACATAAAAAATGCATTCCTACACAAAATAAACTCGTTTTATTCTTGTTATTTACTATACAATAAACGTTGTGGTGAACAGAAGTATACAGTGTTTTCATTTTAAAACTTGTCACACGTTGATTTTCCTTTCTTTTTTTTTATCCCAATACCTACCACATTTAAGGGTTTGTTGATAAATCCATTCATGAAGAATGTCAATGTTTATTATCGGGAACACACTGAGAATTGCACCTACTCCAAATGATGAATTATTCTAGCTGGGGAGTTTTAAAATAGAAGCACTGTATTTTGCTACCTTACACCATTCTGTAAGTACTTATTATTTATTATGCTTACTAAATAACTATTATGTTACTATAAACAATAACTGTTGACCGATATTGTTGCGAAGAATAATGAATTAAATATTATATTTAAATTAATTTTATGTTGTATTGTTTTACAAGAAGTCAGTTTTTGTAAAAAAATTAATACGAGGGCTATTTGTGTAATAATAGCATTAGACCTACGCCATTTAGGTAATATTATTTGATCTTTCATATTATAGCAAGGGAATTCTATGTGGCTAAACGTATGAGGTATTGTTTAAATGTCGAAGTTTCAACTTAAAAAAAATTATGGACGTCAGGATCCTGCGGTTTCCGTATATTTTTTTTATATTGTATATATTTTAATTTCAGAATAATTAAATGCTTAATTTTATATAGTGTAAAGGGATATTTTTATAATGTTTGGCAGATAAAGGCAATTATTATTATTATTTATATTATGCTGAATTTATATTCAAATTTCACAAACATGTCTAGATAATGCAATTACCGTAAAATGTAATAATAATTTTATTACGGCATCAAATTTCACAAGAACTATAATAATAGATAATAATAATTGATATTATAATTTCCAATCATCAATATTTCAGTAATATATTTTCTGAAAGCGGAAATAAACTGCAAAAATGTTAGATACAAGTTTTCATTATTATCTATAATTAGAAAGATACTAAGTAGGTAGTATGTTATTAAATTATGCAAATAAATAATGGAACAGATTATTATACAGGGTTTTTTGTTTTAGAAAATATCACATATCAAAAATGTTTCGTTTTAAACAAAAAACATACAAACAAGTAGCAGTTTGATAATAAAAAAATTAAAATCTTAAACACACGCAAGGAATTTAATGTTTTTAGTAGTCACATAATATGCAGAGATATTTTATCATAGGTAAGTCTTGCGATATTTATTATTTTTGATTTGTTACCTAACTATGGTTTGTTTTCTTCTTCTACGTAAACAGGCAGTTTGCGGTAAACTTGTTTTTATTTTTACGAGCAAAGTTAACAAGGAACTCATCCCAGCTGTCATATGCCGCCAATCATAGTTTACTTTTGTGTATCTAAACCGTTTGTCGTTTTTGTTTTGTTAAAAACACAAAACAGCCACACAATTGCCGTCGACATCGCGACGCTGTTATAGTAGGAATAGCAAATGCATCATCCCGACAACACCAAAGCAGTGTTTCAAACAATTTTGCTATTGTTGTTAACATCGTGTATGCATCGTTGAGGAAATGTCAAGTTAAAACGGCTGTGTATTCCCATGTCAGAGAACACCAACAATATAGGTATAGGTAAAACTGTTACAGAAAAGAGTGTATTTACGAGGATATTATGAAAAGTTCTTAAGAGTATAATATGACAGCTTGCGTTTAGTAGGGACCTCTGGGTGGCAGTGGGAATTGCGAAAAGAGCCCCCTGTGACGCATTAGCGTCTAGTAAGGCCCGTAATGCAGTGTACCTTCAATAATGCCAACGTAGATGGCGTTCCTAGATTTTTTTTGATATGATTTTTATTTAGTTACTACCTTTAAACGATACGTTATAAATTTGACAGCAATCTGACTTTTGATTTGAAAAAAAAAAACTGGACCCTTCGTCTGCAGATAAATACTTTAAATAATGTTTATTGTATTGATATGCAGCAACTTTTAGATGTACCATTTTCTTCAATAACACGATCCAATTAAATGTTATTGTCATTTTAGTTCATCCAAAGCGAACACACATCAATTAAAATCAATTTAAAAAATAAATCTGCTGATGCTTAATTTAGTATTATATTTTGTTTTTTGGCTTGCATCAATTTAGAGTTGATGTCAATTGATGTAACAATCCCGTCAATAAACACAGCCAGGACTATGAAATTAATTTATTCCGCAATATATTTAGTTACATAGCCAAATCATTATGTTTCGTTTTGATAGACACATAAAAAACTATGGAAAACGTGCATTTAATATTGGGAACCAGTTCTCATATCGAATCCTTTTCGACGGAATTGTGATTATCAAAATGCATTATTATTATTATTCTTTTTCAATATGTGCTCCCTTCCCCAATTTTCCTTTTCCTGTTCTAAGATTGAATCGTAGTTTTCCCCAGTTATACTAGAAACGCATTTAACTTTATAATTTGTCAATAGGATTCGCCTTGGGTTTTCCCGCAGACTGTTTAAACAGCATTTTCGTATCGCATACTCGAACGATTTCGTCTATTTGTGCCTTCTGTAGTCGAGCATCTGCCAGTATAATTTTTTCGATTTTTCAACCTAAAAACGCAGCCGTTATAGTAGAAGCTTGTCTGTTTTTGCAAGCATTTTTGCAGTCACAGTGTGGTAAAAACAGAGTGTTATGCGTGTTGAGCCGGTTGAGCGAAGGGAGCAAGAAAAACTACATCTACTTAATTATATTATCGTTAGCTAACTAACTCCATTTTGGTCTTTATATCTAGTTAATATATTATAACTTTCTCCTGTTAACAAATTCAAGTTTTTTTTTAAAAATTCATTACAAATTACATTGAAGTGGAAAATTAAAAATACGGAAATTCGAGCACATAGGCACGCTTTTACTGTTTTTATCTACAAAAAACGTACAATATCTCCTGAGAAATGTGTGTTAATTGGCGATATTATAAAATTATGGTGACAATTTAGTAATTAATAATGAGTTCAAATGATAATTATTATGTCACCACGCACTACTAAAATATTATGGAGAGTTTTTAAAGTGAATAACTAACTTAAGTTATATAATTATTTATGTTCTTCATAGATGATTAAGACTATACGGGGCGGTTGGTGTAATTCTTTCATAGATATACACATAGATAATTCCCATACAAATTTATTATTATCTGATTTATTCTGACATTTCAATTTAAATTTTAAAATATTATTAATAAATAATATTTTTATGCAAATATTCATTTATTTTTAACGAGAATTATTATTGAGATTCAATGCAAGAACCTTGGTTGTCAGGTTTTTCATTTCTTTTTTTTTTTTTTTTTGTGACAAATTATTTTATTAAAAAAAACACATCCGCTTTTTACGAGGCATAATTAAAATCATGATTAAATTGCGAATTGGTTAAACGTCGTTTTCAATTTTATTCAGTGCCACAAGTTCTTTCATCGATTATCTGTCCATTTTTGTTTCATTTGAGAAAATACTGTTGTAAGTGAGTGTAAGTTTGAACTTTTTGTGTTAAATCTGAAAGATATAGTAGAAATGTTTAGTATTTCGATGTGGCTGAAGCAACATATAATTTTATTCTATAATAGCCAGAGATATATTCAAAAATTTAAGTTTTTCGTATAAAAAATGTATATATTAATTTCTTCATTCCATAGAACTTATACAAATTTGAAAATAATTTCGAATTTCGATCACGTTTCGTTAAAATGAAAAAAAAAAAAAGAAAAGAAAAAAGATAGAGGCTGCCTTGATAAGACAATTAAAATTATACGGGATGTCCCGGGATATATAGGATCCTATCGAACACTCTTAAATTGATTTTGGCATTGATTCTTTAACCTGATTTTTTTTAAGTTTACGAAATTTACTCGCGAGACCAAAACTAGCAAGAATTATGTCGCCATTTAACAAATTTCTGTTTCATTCCAAACGAAATAATTTGATGATTGGAAATTTGTATCGACCTCGTATATTTAACTTAATCAGAAATTATTCATTTAGTCAGATTATGTCAATTTGGAAAGTTTAGTTTCATATTATTAATATATAGGCTTAAATTGAGGTTTAACTATTAAGTAAACAGAGTTGTCTTAACTTCCATGTGTCGTTTGAAGTTGTGATTAATTAACTTTGAAGTTGTATGTGCAATGTGGGAGTTAAATGTCACTCTTAGCTTGAAATTGAATATCCATTACATACTTAATAATTATTATTGTACGTTACTCATGTTGGTTTGTTTTTTTTTTATTGTAAACATATTACTTAGGTATCGCTTATTAATTAAAATTCTTTCTCTTTTTACAGCAATTATTCCGATCTCAGCAAACACAAGCAGCTACACCGAGTGCGGCGCAGTTGCAGTTGCTGCAACAGCAACAACAACAATATTTGGCGCAGCAGCAGCAAGCTGCTGCCGCTTTCCCACAGCCACCTTACGTTTTAAATCCACAACAGGTAAGCACACTTAATTTTTCTTTTACATAGCAATTTTTTTTGTCAAATGGTTTATTTTTCAACTTTTAACCCTTGGCGACTTCTTAACGACACTTTGAGCTTATAAAACAAAAAAGAGGTTCTCAGAATAGCTTCTTGTTGTTTTGAAATGTCAGAGCTATGTCATGAATTTGCTGGATGACTGGTGGAGTTACACTTCGTTGTGGATTGTCTTCAGCTCATGTACAACTACGTTTAAGCTCTGAAGTTCAACTGTGAACAGTTGCAGGAAAAAAAGCAGATTCCTATGCTATGAATTTCTGTCGCTGACAAACTTTTCTTTCCTATGAAAGATGAAATATCATAACGGCGTAGAAATTTTAGTTCTACTCGTTCTCTTTTGACAGGTAATGTCACAAACACATGTCTGAAAGATGTTTAATGATGTTAATAGCGGTTAGCTCTGTCGGCGTTGATTAAGTTCTGCGTCAGAATTTAAAGGAAAGATTTTAAAATCCATTTTGTTTTTTCTCAGGCTGAACCCTATCTGATAACAGCTGGAGTTCCAGCACAATACTATGGTGTTGGACCCTGGGTATATCCAGCTCCACCAGCAAATCTAATCCAACAAAGTGCCAGCAATGGTGCTAGAAGACCACTGACACCAAATGGAACTACTGAGGCACAACCTCAAGTACAGGTAGGAGTCTTTTAACTGTTTGTTTAAGTGACAAATAATATGTAAATATTTTGTAAATAGTTGTACATTATTCTGTCTGATTTCCCTTTAGCCTCAAGTACAAGGCGGTTACATCGTACCGTACTATGATCAAAATACACCAATTCTTATGGCGCAAGGTGCTGCTATGCGTAACGGCACACCAATGCGATTGGTTAGTCCTGCTCCGGTTTTGGTGCAACCGCAAGCGGCCGGTAGACAAACACAAGCGGCAGCCGCGGCTGCTGCAGCCTCATTGTACAATAGCACACCTCAAAATCTTTATGGGGCCAGTGTAAATACGGCATCAGCTGTCAATGGAACCACATTGGGAGGTAAGATTTGTAAATTGATCTCTGATATTAAATTTTAAAAAAATAACATAAGGTACTTGTTAATTCTTAACCAAATCGATGTCCCGAACGACGTTCTTCCTTTATGGATATATGACTCAAGAATTTTATTCTAAAAAACATAGAACGAATAAAGACCCAACATCTCGTGTTGCGATAGGATTTTTTTAATGTATAAAAAAAACAACAAAATGCAAATTCAAATTTACTGCACATTGAAACACACCTCAAACAAAACTAAAGTCTTTCTTTAATTTATTTTTATTTAAAGTTTAAATCATTAAAAAAATATGTTGAGGTTAAGCAGTCACAGGGTCTTAATCGAACGACGTCATCGTACGATATGTTCTAATTAATCGTAAGCATTTTAAAAGGTTATGGGCCCAGAATGAAATATATAAATATATATTTCAAACATATACTATGTATGTATGGTGAAATTAAATAGAAATTGAGGTAAATTATTCGAAAACGTAATCCATATCTTACTAATCAATCTTAATCCGATGCACGTATTACAACAAAAGCTGTACAATTAATTCAGGAGTTAATTTATCTTTAACTACACACTAACATTACTATAAACGAATTAATAGATTTTGTAAATAAATTTTGGTGTAATTAATGAAATCTAATTGCAATTATTATATTTTGGATTTAGAGAAGCGGATATTACATACTCACCCATATGTAGATAAATGTATGTGTATATAATATAAATTCTAAATGTAGTAGAATGTTTGAAATTTCTAATTTTACAGTGTTAATATGTTAAAGAAGCTTTTAGTTTTGTGTTGTTGTTTATTTTCAAATTATTATTATCTAACAACCAACAAAACTATGTTCTATGTTGAGATTTATATTTAAATTTGATATTTCAAAATGTAATAAAGCAAAGTAATTATAATTATACTGAAACAACATCGTCAGTGAATTAGGTGGGTGGATTTTGTTGGGAAATTAGATATAGAGTTTCCTAAAGCAATGTTTAACCGCAATATTAGTATTACGATATTAATAATTTGAAGGGAAAGGGAGATAGGGTCCAAAGGGTGCATTTTAAAAAGCTGCTCATGATAATAATATTGTACATACCTAATACATTTTTAATATCGTCTATGTTGTTTTTGCTAAAACTATTTCATTCAATCTACTTATTAATATTGTATAACATTTTTACTAACTTGTGTTTTTTTGGTGCTTGTGTTTTTCTTCCTGTTGTGGTTGCAAACGCATTGGGTTCAGGTGTGGCACAAGGTGTTGGTTCTGGACTGTTTCCCACATTACATGCAGCCCCACCTTCGGGACCATTCGGTAGTTCATCGTTGGGAAATATTGGTACGAGTTCCACGACATCTTCATTGCATACAGGTAGGGTGTTTGTAACATGCATGGTTTTCCCTCCCACTAATCACTGCTTTTATTAATCCATAGAAAAACTTAAAATTTTATTGTAGATTATTTGTATGTGTGTAAATACGAAACACAACCCAATAATCCCCATCGTACTCCCAAAACTAATCGGTATTTAGCTTTTGAGAACGAAATCTTAGGGCTCAAAGTGAAATGACTCAAAAATGGCTAATAATGTCAACATACAGGGTGATTGCTGGTCGATGGTTCCTGATAAGTTTTGGGAAAAGTAACCATACAATTGTTTTGAACATTTAAGTGATTGCTGAGGTCAACCCAGTCTATAATATTGTCATATTTGTACGACTTCCAGTTATACCAGAAGTTGATACCAAATTTCTTATTTCAAATGAAACACCCTATATATTAATGTATTTTTGGATTCCCCAAGAATTTTGGAGTATTTTACTTTAATACTTCTCTATACCTATCATCAAGTGTTTTTGAATAAATAATTTGATTTTTTTTGGTCTAAAACAGGTCTCTGGAAAATATTCGCCATTTTGTCGGTTGAATAGACAGAATCGTGAATTTTGGAAGGTAGTTCAATAACATCTTTAGAATACCAACTAACTTGAGAGATTGACACATTTCGTTACAGGGTAGTCGCAAATTACTGTACAATTGCTCTACTACTAAAAATAGGCAGTCAATTTTCTCAAATGACACACCTTGTATATTATCAAATATAAAGAAAATAATTGTGTGTCATAGCGGATAAAATGACTGGTTTTACCTACAGAAAGGATTTTGATAATTTAGCAAGGCCTCAATCTAATTCAGTAGAACCAGACCGAGGCATGGATTTTTATTTCTATTTTTACGGCTGGTGTTACCTATACATTGGATTTGTTCCGCCTCTATATGGTGGGATATGCATTACTATCTGTACGTAGATGGTACGTGTTTACATATATCTACTGTTGTATATCGCACTGTGCTTAAATGCAGGCCGATATTGTAGGGCGAAACGAATTCGTCAGTATCTGTCGACCCATACCTCGGTCTAGTTCTACTGAATCATTTAAATTTCGAAAACAATGGTATGGTTACTTTTCCCAAAACTTCTAAGGTTCCATCGACCAGCAATCACCCTGTATGTTGGGGATATCTCGTAACTACATTGTGTGTATAATAAATAATACAATGCAATTCGTAAATAATTATTGTGTTTAACCACAAAATACAAAAAGCAAAGTAATAAATTTTTTATAGTCGACAAATTGTAAGCGTTGGCTACTTTTACGATTTGCATATTAAAGCTATGCCCAACGTAAATGTGTTATAGCAGAATTGTTCGGGATATGGTGGAATGGTTTGTTTAGTAAGAGTTGTACGTATATTAGAGCGTTTGCATATGAGCACGAATGCATTTTATCCGTTTGTATATGTGGTGGTGAGAAACTAATTATTTCACTGATACTGTGAAACTTGTAGTAGGTGTGTGTATGGTATACACACCAAGGAGAACTGGGTGAAATTGTACATTGGAATTCTCTACAAATGGAAACGATGTTAATTGCGCTTCAACAGAATTGCATTATTAGAAACTTTTCTGATTGTAATCGAACAGAAATATAGCTGGAATATGGAGGCATAACATTACTTTGCAATCAATAAATAATCTTGTGATTTGAGAACAAATTGATGAACTTTGAATTCGCGATGAGCTCCAAATGATTTCAAGCATGGCACTGCAAAACTATATGATGTAAATTGTCGGAACAAGCATATCACTAAGACAGTGGATAAAAAATAATTTTCCCTATCAAATTGCAATTAAATCCCATTCCTCCTTGGGGCAACATAATCTTGTACTCGTGCAAGAGAGAATCTTGCACGACGAGTCTGCAAATGTGGTGGTATCTTTAAATTGTATATTTTTTTTTACAGGCAATCTGGCCGGGCTTGGTTTGAGCACATCAACAACAGGTCGAAGAGACTCGTTCGATAGGAACACATCAGCATTCAGTCCATCATTAGATTACAGACAGAAATGGACGACTTCCTACAATATTGGCAGCAGTCCCAGTCCATTGGCTGGCAGTCTAACACCACCACCCGCACCCTTACAATTGGGTGGACTGGTCAATTCCAGGGTGTTGTCAGCAGCACCAGGTAACTATTAACACTATGTTACTATTATTATTTTGACGTGTGTATATTACACTTTTTTGTACATTGTTCTGTAAATGGTTATTATACTGTAGAACAATAAAGCAATTATTATTATTATTATTATTATGTTAGATGAAAAACCATTGAGACCCAGTAGAAACGATCATGCCCAGGGTTCCTTATCATAGCTTCAATTTTGACCTCCAAATGGTGTCTACAAATATTCCAACAAAAAAGTTTGTTGATATTATCGTTGAGTTCAGGAAGACGCAGAACAATAATTAGGCCCTGAAAGATTACATCGAGTTTTAGCTCAAACCAACTCTTGTTTGGTCGGTCATGGCTTACACGTCAGGCCTATCTAAGGAAACTGAATGTAAAAGAAAATAAAATTTTCACAATGGTACACAACTTGGTGGTAGATGAGAAAATACCGAGCTTCCAAAGGGATTTAGCAGAGCAGGCTCTCTTTGAAAAAGTTGAGAGGCATCAAAACCAACTAGTATGAGCAGCGGTGGACTAAATTATTTTGAAGATAACGATTGAAGAATCTTGGATTAACTGAACACAATGACATTCCTTGCGTGCACTCGACCTCAGACATCAGAAATTCAACGACTCTAACAAACCAAATGATAAGACAGTGGACATGATGATAAATGGGCGAACAGGACATAGGTCAAGCCCTCTGACTCGAAGAAATTGGCCCAGTGGAACAAATCATGTTGAAACGTCTTTTAATTAATATTATACTAATTGTTTTACTAGTCCTTGTTTAATTTTCTCGTTTCAACTTATAATTGTCACACGATGTATTTCTATAAAAGAAAAAAAAATAAATTTTGTTGATTCTCTGATCTGATTTTGCAAAATCTAAATATTTACGTAACTATAATTTAGAATATTTTCTAGGTGCAGAAGCAAAGTACAGAAATTCTGTAGCATCCGCCAGTCTAGGCACAACCAGCATGTTTGGTGGTTCAAACAGTTCACTATTCACAAAGATCAATTCATCCTTAACTACAGTACCCAATACATTAGAAAAACCCAGCCGATCACGGTTACTAGAGGACTTTAGGAATAATCGATATCCGAATCTGCAATTACGGTAAGCAACTTATTACATTCTTTCTTCAATTTCGACGTTACCGTTTGTATTTCCACAGAGATTTGGCCAATCATATTGTGGAATTTTCGCAAGACCAGCACGGTTCTAGATTTATCCAGCAGAAATTAGAACGTGCTACACCGACTGAGAAACAGATGGTGTTCAACGAGATTTTGAGTGCAGCTTACAGTCTAATGACTGACGTATTTGGCAATTACGTCATACAGAAGTTCTTTGAGTTCGGTACACCGGAACAGAAGACTACTTTAGCACAAAAGGTGAGAATATTGTAGCAATCTCATGTCATGTTAATTTATCTCTAATACATGTTGGTGTATTTAGGTTCGTGGTCATGTTCTTCCTCTGGCCTTACAAATGTACGGTTGTCGTGTCATCCAAAAGGCATTGGAGTCAATACCACCGGAACAACAACAGGAGATTGTGAGGGAACTGGATGGTCACGTACTGAAATGTGTCAAAGACCAGAATGGCAACCATGTGGTCCAGAAATGTATTGAATGTGTAGATCCGAATGCTTTACAGGTAAAAGCGACAGTAAAAGTTAAAATTAAAATAAATTTAGAAAAATAATTGTGTATTTCAGTTTATTATCCAGTCTTTTTCTGGCCAAGTGCAGGCGTTGTCTACTCATCCTTACGGTTGTCGTGTCATTCAACGTATTTTGGAGCATTGCACGCAGGAACAGACTGCGCCAATTCTGGCTGAACTCCATCAGAAGACCGATCAATTAATACAAGACCAGTTCGGCAACTACGTTATTCAACACGTTTTAGGTAAGTTTTGTGATGCTGCATATTTAATAATCATTCGGACACAGCTTTTTGGATGATTGTGCAATGCAACTTATCCTAATGAAAAATGATTCTCGGGATATCCTGATTGGCTTCAAGACAGACCTTTAAGACACCTTTCTATATAGCAACGTAGACTGAATCCAAGTGTTAATTTTTTTTACAGAGCATGGTAAACCAGAAGATAAATCGCAGTTGATCAACAGCGTACGAGGAAATGTTTTAGTGTTGAGTCAACACAAATTCGCCAGTAATGTTGTGGAAAAGTGTGTTACCCATGCGACAAGAGCGGAACGGGCATTACTGATTGAAGAAGTATGTGGATTCAATGACAAGTGAGTAAAAGTTTTTTGGAGTACTTGTAAAACAAAGGAAACATTCCGTTTTTGCTGTTCCTATTGAATTATCTTAGAAAACTTAAACAAGTCAGTATTTCCTAATTTTTTTTCCAGTTCGCTTCATGTCATGATGAAAGACCAATACGCAAACTATGTGGTGCAAAAGATGATTGACGTAAGTGAACCGACTCAACGTAAAGTACTGATGCACAAAATCAGACCACATTTGAATTCTTTGCGTAAGTACACGTATGGCAAACACATCATTGCCAAATTGGAGAAATACTTTATGAAGGCACCGGGCTCAATGGGCTCTATGGGCCCCATCGGAGGGGAGCTCGGTCCTATTGGCCCACCAACCAACGGGGTATTATAAATATAATTTTTATGACATTTAATGAAAGAGAGAAACATGAAAGACAAGTTTTTTTTTATATAACACTCTTGATTCCAATTCGTTAGTTATTATTTTTTATTTTGAATGACATTATGTAATTGATTTTTTCTTGTAAGTATTATATAAGGATAATTATTTTATTTTCATGCGCGCTTAGTTTCTAAACGGGACCGTGGTGGTTTGTTAATGATTTTTGGAGAATATAACTTTTTGATCAGTTAGCTCGAAGGGCCAGTTGTTGCTTGCGATGAAAAAAAGACTTTTCCGATGAAATCATTAACTTTTCGACTTTTTGGTTTAAATATTGGTAAGCCTGTGCTACAGGATGAGCGATATGAGTTAATACCTGACCCTAATTTTTAATTTAAAAAATATCCTATAGTGCATTGTTTAAATGGAAAATATCCGAACATACCGGAATTTAAACAAATAATAAGGTAATTTTTTAAATTAAAAAATACTTTATCGCAGTACTATTAATTGATTTTTTTTTGGGTGGGACAATAATTCGTTTATCTTTTGAACTAAATAAAATATTAATTTTAACCGGTTTTAATAGATATCATTGTTTAATTTTGTTTATCATTCGTAAATATCATAATTTCTTGTGAATAAATTTTCTGCATTTTAAGTTTTAATTTTATTCAATTTTTAATTAATAATAATCTGTATAATCGTATATTTTATAGTTTTGTTTTATATTTAGGTTCATCTAGAATGTAGTTTGTTTTAATAATATTTAGTTAGAGTTAAATATTTTATTTTAATTTTTTTTAATTGATTCTTGGTATAATTTTGTAATTTTTTTCTCTTGTTTAGAATTAATTGAATCGTGTATCAATTTTAGTGTGTTTAATTAATGAATTAATTAGGAGTTTATCGTTGTATAAAATATATAATATTGTATTACTATTGTACTATCTTGAAAAAAAAGAAAAGTTATTAACATGTATCATAATCACCATTCAATTTATTGAGAATAAAAATACAAACAACATTTTTTACACTTTTATAAAATTTATAAAAGGAAAAACAAATAATTATAATATGAAACAAAAGTAAATTAAACAAAAAATATATGGACAAAGATTTTTAAAATACTTAAATTTTCAGGTTTGGTTGGGTTGCAGAGGCTAGCAGGTTTTAAGTTATTTTCTGTGATATTTTTATAACAAATGTAAAATATCCGATGACAGTGTCTATCAAAGACATTTCCGAAAGTTTTGATGTCGAAACATTACAACTGATTCCCAGTGTACTTTGGTATTTTCCACTTTGATGCAGGTTACATTAAAGACGGATGATGAGCATTAAAATCCAAATTTTGGTGACGGTTTTACATCTTGAAACAAAAATAAACTTTTTTTGGTTTAAACGTATAAAAAATATTAATATCAAGCCACAACTGGTATCTAATCTCTCACGTTCTGCTATGCTTCTTGTCCCCCATTCGAAGCAGCTTCTTTGTTCTGCACAGAAAAGATATTAATGTGCCTTTGTTAATCAAAATTCACCATGAAAATAGGAATGGTGCAACCTTCTTCAAATCCCAATCCAAAACCACTATTAAAGTTTTAATTTTCCAAATTGTTTAGTCAACACGCTCTGTATATTATTATTTTATCTTGTGTAATATCACATTATTATTATTTTTTTAGGATGAACCATCTAATCTAAAAAAAAAACAAGGAAATCTTTGAGATTTTTTTGTAGGGGAAGATTACGTTTAGGTCTAATTTTTCTATATATTTTCAATTTCGGGAATCTACATTGTTTTTATTATTTTTTTATTTAATTAATTAATTAGAAAATGATGATTTCTTGGGTGAAGAATCTTCAAATAATTTCATTAGAGTGCTGTGTATAATATTTATTTTTTTTACATTGCTTAATTTAGTTTTTTTGTGGGTAAATTGTAATAAGAATATATTTTTTATTTTGCGGTTTTAGGATGGAGTAAAAAACTAAAATAATTGACCATATATTTTTTCTCTTTAAATTATAATAATACGACTTTGTTTCATTTTGTTTTAAAATATTATTAATATTTTTTTGTTTCCACAACTTCTATGTTTTAATTTATTTTATTAGAATCTCGCTTTGAATTTGTAATAAAATGGTATTCTTCATTATTAATCCTTAATTTTAGTTGCTTGTAAATATTTAACCATTGTCCATACTGATTAATTAAATTAAATGACATTCAAGTTATAATTTAAACAAAATGTATTATTTACAATTATTTTATTACGATTTTTTTTAATTTAACACTTTATACATTTTTTTTTGTTGTTTTATAAATATACAATTTGTAATTTTTTCGCATTACCGATTATTTTTTCAGGTCGTTGAAACTTCTAATACTTTTGATAAGAAGACTGTAAATGTTTAATTTCCAATCGATCTGCAGACAGAATTCTATTAATCCACTGGAACACATTCTTTTTTTTTATGTTCTTAACCATTTTTCTTTTTTAATTTTTTTTTGCTTTGGGTTTCAGGTTCTTGAAAACAGTTTTTTTTTTTAATTTCGAAAGTTACATATCTAACTTTATTGTAAGATCCTACGACTACGTTTCGCCGATGATTGTATCGCCTTGTTCAAGTCATTCTATCTCGCTTTTGTTGTAAAAAAAAGGAAAGCGAGATAGAATAACCTGAAGAAGGTGATAAAACCATCGCGAAATGTAGTCGTAGAATATTATAATAAAATTAGACAAGCGATATGTAACTTTCGAAATTAAAAAAAAAAATTGTTTTCAAGAACCTGAAACCCAACAAAAAAAAATATTATGTCTGTTGTGCTCATTATTGTCACACTTTTTCTCTATTGCTTGTCCACACCGGCAGCTACTTTAGATAATTGGAACCAACGAAAATCTGTCTGGTTTCTTGGTGTTCTAACTCTGAATTATAGAGGACGTATCTAGGACAGTATAACACTCATCAGTCTGCAATATCATTTTATCTTTTTGTAAGATTTGACAAACAATTTTATAAAGGGCAGCTTAGTAGTGTGTACTATGCTAAGTCTCTTATGTTTTTTGTTTATTTTCCATCTTGTGAACTAGATACACTACTACATCCATCATGTAGTACGCTTTTTAATTTTCCAGTTGATTTAGCGTCGCAATATCAAAATTCCCATGCATTGTGTAGATCACAGGTCATTAACACAACTAAGAAGTGGAAGAGGCCCTAGAATAGAACCCTGTGGGACAACTGTATCAACTTCATATCCAATGTGCAGTCCAGTTCATTGTTGATGATGCTAGAGCTTGTCAAGTTATCTTTTCCATGAATTTCAACAATTTGCATGTTTTGCCAAAGATTTGTCACGACATGAAGCATCGTTATGTCGTATTTAAATTGTTAATAGCTCTTTATCACTTGTTTCATAAAAGGGTGTCTATGGTAGTAAACTGACTGATCAAAATTTAGAGCAATTAAAGCCAGAGTTTTCCCTTTTTATCAAAAGTATTACAGGACGACATTTTCATCTCTAGTACCTTTTGTTTCATTTGCCAAATCCTGCAGAAATTACTTCCATACAGGGTGATTCCAACGATAAGTTCAATGTTTTTCCGGGTTTCCTAAAACACCAACATACCTTTATTATACAGGGTGTTCCAAAAATAGATTCCAAAATTATTGTGATTTAACCGGAAGTTTGATATCTTCATCTTGATGCAGGGCGCTTTATAGCATTAATTTTAGACATCTTCAATGATAAAATTTTTACTGCTAATACAAATCATCATATTCATTTCTTTGAACTGGCGGGAACAGACTTCGGTTTTTTGAAACATTCTTCTGTTCACCGTCAAGCATTTGCTTTCTTCTCGAATAATTTTTCTATGAAAAAGTGTTTAATACTAACAAATCAGTCATTTTAAACGTAACCATAGCCTTTCTAGTAAAAGTTTATAAATTAACATTGGTCACTTCGTAAAGTGCTTGCTTCGAATTAAAAATAAACTCATTTGAGGCATTGAAATGACACAGAAAATTTATTTCAATCCAGAACCCAACATATTTGTTGGGTTCTTATTAAAAATTTGAATCTCGCAACCTCCAGAATATTGTCCAAATGTATTTTGTCCACATATCCCAGAAAAACAAAAATTAACTTTCACAATATTTTGATGTTATTCTAAAGGGACACCCTGTATCTTTTTCTAAAAAGGAACACAAAACTACACCCTGTATAGTAATAATCATCAATTATTATTTTTTTTTGTCTGCATATAATAATCAATTAGCCTTTTTGTCACATGTATAAGAACGGCAAAAATCCAACTTAGTGAGTGGTGTTTTAATATAAATTAAAATATTAAGTGATGAAAGACTTTTTCAGGTTCTATTAATTTTTGACAAATACTTCACTAATACAATCGAACAAAAGCAAGTATTTATCGCGCTCATTTATTTTTTATTATGTTGTTATTTATCATACTGAATATCTTCGTACTTCGACGATATAATAAAGAATTTCTGTCGAGACTACACAATATTTTAATAATACAAAAAATCTGTAAACTCCGCGAAAACACCCTCAGTGAAATCAGGGAGGAAAAATATAAATGATCGAAAAACCATTTAACAATATAAAGAAATTCTGTTTATATAATATTTATATACCTAGTAATTAAAGATTTTTAACGGTGGTTCTATTTCCCGGTAAAAACTATGATAAATATATAAATATATTTGTAAAATACTTCATTTTGTAGATTATTTGTACATTTTTATTAAATAAATAATACTAAACGAGTTAAGAATAAATATTATTAATTATTAATTAAAATCGGCAAGTAAATATTTATAAAACAAGTATATAATGCTTAAATCGGTTATTGGAAATGGTTTTTCGATATTAATAATAGACAACTCGACAGACATTTTTAATGCGGTTCATTATCTTAATAATTTATGGATTATTTGCAGCCAATATAAATTTTTAATAGATAAATTGATATTAAAATGTCTTCGCTATCTAACCATGAAAAAAAATTTTTTTGCTGATTTTTTAGAGTCCACACCGCGCAGCATTAAATTCGAGTGCCCCCCACATATTTTTTTAAATAAAAACAAACTCAGTTTATTAAAAACATTAGGTTAAGCTCTCTTCGATTCTGAAAAAAAATTAAATAAATAGTGTCAGTATTGGCTAGTAATTAAATTTACTTCGGCTTCAAATAATCCTATTCATATACAGGATCATTATTCTAGGGTCTTTTATTAGTATATTTTTGGAACTATACAAATTATCGCACCCAGAATCAGTCATGACTAGAAGCAATTTTTTAATAAAGTTTAGATTATTTTTTATAGAAATTTAAAGTATTAAATCAAACGCTCCGTTAGCAGTGCCTGCTTTTCATGAGTTATAGAGGACTTTGAATTTGCTACGATAAGTTCTATAGTTTCCAAGAAGATTTTCTAATAAACGACTTACCCTGTATATTTTAATTATTATTTTTTGTTTCATATTCGTAACTGTGAAAATTTGTAAAATATATAATTAAATAAAAAAATAGATACATACACGATATCGAAACATTTCTGTAAATATTTATGATTAACAAATAAAAATTAACAAAACCAACACATACACAAAATTTTTGTAAAGACAATTACTTAAATAATATCTACACAACAAATAAACAAAAAATAAATTTAATAGAATTAAATAAGAATGATCACATCAAAAAAAAACTCAATATTTTGTATTATAATTTGTAATATTTTCTACGACATATTTGTAAATATATTTAAATAATTATTAAATTGAGACAATGTGAAGTATTTATTTGGAATTAAAAGAATTCAAACATAATTAAAATTCGCACGCAAATTATTAGATTTTAAACAATACAAGTCCTACTACTACCAAACATATTCACTACACACACAAAATAGAATGATAGAATTAACATTAAAAATTCTTTATAATAATAAAAATAATATTGATAATGTTTTTAAATATTATAAAAATTAGAAATATAATAATTGTATGTATTTAAATATTATATATGTAGAAAAAAGAATTTTAAAGGTAAAGTAGATTATGTTACAAACTAATAGTTGTTTTTTCCTAAAGTATTTGCTGCGCAAATCAAACTCAAGAATAAATTGAATAATATATTAAGTTTTATCCTGTCAATTCGATTAAGTAAGAAAGAACTTAAAATGTCCACCCTGTATGAAAGCAAGAGTAGGTAGTAAATTATCATTTATGCCTTTCAGAATTAGATCTAATTTCTAACTAAAAGTATACAAATATTACTGTATTATGTACAGGGGGACATTAGCGCGTAAAAAGATGTGATATTTTTTAACAGAAGGTATATAAATTTAAATCATTTTTCCTTAATATTGCTGAAACTCTTCAAGGGATGAGATGAGAAGATATTTTTTTACTACGCTTTTGATATTAGATATTTTGAATTAAATAAATAAAATTGCCGAAATTTTTGTCTAAAGTTTAAATATATAAAAACAATATTTTTTGTTTTATATCACCTTGTATAGATTTTTCGCAATATTTTGAAAAAAAAAAATAGTTATTTGAGAAACTTCACTAATAAACTGTTTTTTGCGTTATCCTTATTTTACGGAAATATGAAAATAAAACAAATCCAATATGTAAAAATTAATTACTAAAACAACTGAATTATTTTGTAAAATAATTTAAAACTTTCACCAAACAATTTGATGTAGAAAATAAATATTAATTAAATACATTATGATGTATCCTGTAGATTTTTTGTCTAAATTTATAAATATTTATAAAAAAATTATAATACCTAATTGTAATAGCACGATTTTAAGAAATTTTTAACAGTACATATAAATATAAAACACTTGGCAAGAAAAGGTATGCGAATATTAGTAATTTTTAGTAATTATCGTAAAATATATTAACGGAAGTAATCCAATATTTAGTAATATTGTGTAAAGTGTTAAGTGTAATATTAATTATTTAAAAAACAATGTACAGTTGATTACTTATTCTCTCTATTACGTTTGTATTTTTATAAATTACTATTTTTGCCGTATTATTCTGAATATTATTTTACATTTTTTTGTATAAAAATAATAATAAATTATATTATTCCATTTATTATAAAATATTTGTTTTTGTACTTTGTGTATTATTATTAATTTTTAAGTCGTTTGACAAGTTGTAAAAATTATTGAATATTATTTTAAATAAATTAAATATTTACGCAATTGTGATTTATGCTTTTTTTATTTTTTCTATTAATCCGTCAGAAAAACTCTCTAATAATTGTTTAATAATAGTTTAATACAAAAAAAAAATAATTTAATTTAGTCTTGTTTCGTTAAACTAGCCCGAATAATAATAAATAATTATTGAGACATCTACAGGGTAGCCCGAATTGAATGAATAGAAAATACAAACAAAAAATAAGTAAGAATTGTTAGGTCCAATTTAAAATAGCGAAAACCATTATCAATTTTCTTTAAATTTTACTATTACACAATAATTAGGCGTAAATCACAATTACGTTTATACATATTTATTAATTAATATAAATTTGTAGAAAAATTAAAAAAATACCATTGATGCATTTACACTATTGTATTAAAATGTATTTTATAATAATTTAATAATTTCGTCTTAATCCTATTTTTGTTTGTGTGTTTATTTTCGTGTTTATTTTTTCAATTATTAATTTAATAGTTTAATTAGACTATTAATTATTACGATAATTTCATTATTTTCTCTTTTTATATACTATTTTTAATTTAATTTTTGATAATTACTATAATTATAGCAACAGTAAAACAAAATAATTCACATATTTTGTGTGTTTAAAAAATGTATTACTTAATAATTAATAAAACATAAAAAAATAATATACAAAATTAATTTTATCGTTTTTAATAATTATTTTCCTCTGTGTAGAAATATTTAAATAATGTAACATTACATAAATACTTAGTATATACATTTTAAAATTTCATTAATTTGTTTTATTTTATTTTTTTATAAGAATGACATCCAAAATTTAAAATATACAGTGTCGTGCAGCGAGAATTATGCAACTGTCTCTGTTTCCACGAAAATTGAAGCAAATCTGCTCTGAATATATAGGACAGAATTATATTTCTAATGATCCTACCCTATTTGTTAGGTTTTACTTGATCAGTTTCTGTACCCAAGTCGATAGTAAAAATCACCCATTCTATAATTCTATATAATAATAGACCAAATAATGATACAGAAATGTCAATCGACGCTTCATGGTCAATAAAAGGACTGGATGGAACACGAGTACGTATCCGGGCCTGCCGAAAGTGCGACATTTTGAGTTACTAAACTTTGACGTAAAAATTTTCTTTATTTTTATATATTTTAACTTTGTATACCTACAACTTTTTAGCAACAATGAATAAAAATGGAAAATAAAACTAATTTGAGTAATTTTATTATTGAACGTGGATATCAGGCCCCCCTAAATAAGTTCTCTGAGCGGAAGGATTCCGTTAGTCCCGCCACTGTTAGATATAAATTATTATTTATAAAATTCGATAACTAAATAAATAAACTTTGTTATCGAAAAACAATAATACCTACAAATCTATGCATATATTTATGCCAAGCAAACACATAATATAAATTATATTTCCTGAAATACAAGAAGCAATAGTGATTTATGAATCATTGTAAAGACTAGGTAATAACTTTGGAGTTCATTGTAACCTGTAACACTGTTATTATGATAAAGAGAAATTTCTATACTTTTATACATTTCCTTACCTACTAGTTTCATATATCCTAAGCATTTTAGATTTTAGTAGCTGTAAAAAATTTTTGAATTTTAAAATGCAACGTTGTCTATGCAAAGAAACTATAATATACCCAAAACTATCAGATCGAAGATGTAATAAGATTAATCACTCGGGAATATGACGTTTTATCTTTGTTTCAATGCCCACCAATGCGCATTTAATGTTGTAATTGGGTCGACAAATTAACAGAAAACAAGCTGAGGAAATGACTACAGAATTGTGGTTTTAAGACAGAATTAGCTTCCGCCCTTCGTACGTCTCTATATATTATTTTAGTTTATTGGATGATTTCTTTTTAAATTCATTTTGCGACGAACAATATTTTATTATGCTCGTTCTTCTGATCTGTAATCAGGTCTAGCATGACAAACTTAAGTTTACACACTGCGCAGCTCGTTTTTTACAATATCTCGCATGAGATAAACAGGAAGCTTTCCCGTAAGTTTAAAGCTTACCTATTCGTTATCCGATCCCATCGGAGTCAGGCACAGTAATTCAATTTTTCTAACATATATCTGTTATTTTTGGGACAGTACCAACCTTTTGAATAATATTATCTTGGGTTCGAACTTTGGAAATCTACAGTCTTCCAACTAGGAGCAAATAACCCTGAGCATTCATACACACTGAGTCAGTGGACCTACAATGAAAAGAACTGACCGACAGAGGGATCTGGGTGATTACCAGCGATTTAAAGCGGGCAGATCATCTTTCGGCAAGGTCAAAAGACGTGATCTTGAAATCGATTGTTTTTTTTACAATTGACTGCGAATTTAAACTGATTCGTTCGTGAACTAATCTAACAGAGAAACATCATATAAATATCAGAGCAAGCAACAAGAGTGAACGGTCAACAATCTGATGTTAAAAAAATATTTAAATGACGAAGTATATTTAAAAAGATGAAAAATCAAAAAACATTATTGTATCGGTATCAAACTATCTCGGTATCAAACTATCTGCAAGTTAACTCGTTGCAGTGTTTAAGGATGAAAAATATACAGCCTCATTGATGTTATCTAAAGTTTTTTAAATATAAATTGTACGGCATACGCCACTGTTAATTTTGAATCTCACCGACAACGACATCACACACAACCCGACAACAGTGCTTCTCACCCGTTTCGTTCAGGTTTGTTTACATCTGATGACCAACTGTCAGAACATACGAATTTAAAGGTTAAGTATATAAAGAGTACATTTAACTAAGGTGTAGTGTCATCCAATCGGATAAATAACAATTAAAAACGATTTTCGACAATTAAAAATTAAAAGACCAATTCAATAAATAATTAGTGCGTGTAGTGAACCCGATTATCCATCGGGACATCATCTGGAGGAGGGTAAATTGCGCAGTCGTCACCGTTCGCGCCATTCCTCCCGGTGCAGATGGCAGATGTTTTGTAACCAGCCAGTTGTGAATACATGCTTTGCAATTTCGGGGGTGATTTTCAACAAATTTTTAACAACCACCCGCTCATCGTACAAAGATAAAAATCACATCAAACGATAGCTGGAACCTTTACGAACATGTTCCAGCCAAAATTTCAACAATAACTTAAAAAACCATTATGCTAGAGTGCGTTTTGTACAACCGTGTTGTCCGCCTAGCCGTGTACCAAACCGTGTATATTCCAAGGGAAACCATTTTGTTTAGTTACCCGTTAATATGTTAAATTACCGCGGAATTGTGACAGAAAATCGAAAATATCATTTATCAATTAAATCTCAGTGTTACTACGAAACCCTACACTAATTCCAACTGTAAGTATATCGAATATTTATCAAATTATTTCACACGGAAAAATCCTTTTTCGAATGGCGGTTAAATTTCTCATCAGCCCAAATGGGGTAGGGTTGACGTTAAAACGCTTCCTATGGGGGGTACAATTGTAGCTGGGGGTCCTTTAAATCCATTATTAGATTTTTGAAAGTTTTCAAGTGATTTTTACAAGAAATTAATACTACCTCGTGCTGTAAAAGTTGAATAATAAGGTTATTAATTCCACGTAGATATTTATCCAATTTAAAATGACATTTTAATGCTTGGGTTTTAATTTTTTTTCCATCGTTTATTTTTAGATGAAAATTTTGCAATAAGTTTTAAGTAAGATTTACAGGAATACTTATTGAATAGTTTATTTGTAACGAGGACAGCTTAGGTAATTGATTCCTAAAACTTAGTCAGTAAGTAACTCTGTATGATAGGTTAGAACACACTTCATTACTTGAAGCTTTGTCTTTAGTTTATTGTCGATTGTGCTTCAGTGGCTTTAGCCAATTTCAAAGAGAAGTTTCATTATGTATAGGTAGGTAAATTCTCAAAATAAATACAAGAAAAGTATGAGCAGTTATCGGTATCCTACGTAGAAGACTTTGTTCATTAATTAGGACCAGTTTTAAGCAACTATGTAGGTAATTAAAGTTTTTTTACTAAGTAATATTTAATTAGGCTTTACAATAATTAATTATTTCAAATATACCTACATACACTATTGGATACTAGTGATTTCATGTTTATATATTATGATGTTCAAGAGGTGGTTAATTGTTATTTTATTAAATAAGTAGCAGGGTTGGGCTGATTGAAATCAAATGCTTACTTAATTCATTGAATGGGGAGTTATTATTATTATGAAAACAAAAACAGGGCTAGTTTTTCCTGAGACGCTTTTGTAATTTTGAAGCGTCCATAAAGGACGAGCTTAGTGTAGATGGTGTAGAGACTATCAAAGACAAATGTATAAGTTTGGGAATTTAATTGTGGTTAAAGTTTAAAGATACATGAACGAAACGTTGGCTCAGTTAAGACTTGTCTTGTTTACTTAGTGGCCGTAAATAAGCCACAGGATCAAGTACAATAACCAATATTAAAGGCCTCTCCAATTATTTTGTTGTTTTCATCACATAGTTTCGTTTTTAACTCTTTACGTAAGTACACAACATTTTAAAGAGTTTCTCCGAATGTAAGCTAGATTTCGGAAGGTCCTCAGAATAGGCATTTGCTTGACCGATGGCCTGCTGCATTTTTATTAAATTTTGACATCAGAAAGTCACTGTTGCAAGTAAAAACTAATTCCATGATTTTAGCCATCGAAACTGCTACACACGCATGTGTCTTCCATCTTTCGACGTTTTTCTTGATGTTTCCCCCAATCGGTGCAATATTGATGCCGATTTAGTCTTCTTCTAGCCAGTTCGCCTTAAAAAGCCACTTTGTCAGCACAAATTTAACCACACATCAGATCTCAAATATTAGTTTTTATTATTTTTGAACAGATTGATAAATAATTCGTTAGCTTTCTATTTGTTTAAGAAATTAGTATTTCGTCAAAATATACATTCTACAAATATACGAGGGTTACTTTTAATATTGGGAATGAAGAAACATATTTGGGAACTAACGAATTATTTTATTGCTTTTCAAAATATTCGTCTTTATGGCTTATAGACTTTTGTATATGTTCGACCCAGTTCTCCAAACATTTAGATGATAAATCAGGGGACTACGAACATTTCAACATTTTTCTTCAAATAGTCAACTGTTTAACGTCCTGTGTGCGAGCTGGCTGACATGATGAAGACTTATCTAACGCTTCCAGTTTTCTTGATTTGTCTATGACTATTGGCAAACAAATTATTGTATACCATTACGAGCTTGTTGTTGTTACCTACGTTAAATTTGAAGAGCATATTTTTTTTCACAAATAAATATTCATAATGCAAAATCTGACGAATCGCAGTGTGCGATATGCCAGGAGATGTTTCTATTTCACTGTAGGTCTCATGTCGATCTTGATGTATTATTTTACGCAAACATCGATGTTTTTTGAAATCACAACCAATTTCGGTCGAACTTCACGTGTTCATCACTCACTGATGCACTCAGTACCATGATTGCATCCTCATAAATCGTTATAAATCATCCAACGAAAACATTCACGAGTAATCTCAATTTTTTGACAAACTTTCTGCCTTAAAACTCACTATCAACAAACTGCAGAGTAGATTTCTAAGATATCACTGATTAACAAATATCAGATTTTATGAATATAGTGATGGCAGATGTCAAAAGCACCATTTAGTGGTCGTTAGACTTGTAAACGTTGACCCTCGTCTCGTAAGAGATCCTATTAATATGACCCTGGACATAGCTGTATAGACAGAACTGCCAAGTTTCAGTACGACTTTATTTATAATAATGCTACGGATGGGAAAGAGCAGTTTTTGCATCAAAAAAAATTTAATATTTTTTTATTATTGATACTAAAAATTGCTAGGTTGAAATGTATGGCTCTTTGGTCAGACTTGTAAGACTTATTGAACACATTCCGTACAGGATGCTTGATTTAAAATAAGCTAGTTGATCAAGCCAATATCAAAATTAATTACAAAATACTGTAAATACAGAGTATCACAAAACGGATGGTCAAAAATATTTTATCTCCTACGGATCATAGTTTTTTTATACAGAGCGTAGAAGTTTAGAGAAAAATACAGATATTTCTGGCGAGATATTTTCTACAAACTTGGTGTCTCACATGATCGAATTAGCTGTCAAATTTAAGGTTAATATGAGGCTTGTGAGCCTTCTAGTTGCGAAGATAAATGGAGTTATCAAAATTAATTAGTTCAGAAAAATAGGAATACTCTATATAATCGCATTTATTAAATTTGTTTGGTGTGGTGAATCCAATTTTTAACAAAAAGTATCTCTTAGTAATTTTTCATATTCGCAGCCGTTTCTTAATTATTTTCAAAGAACGACAATGCTGCAATGGCCAAGTCATTGTTAAGAATAAAATATGTAGCTATTGAGTTGCCAAGAAGACTTAATGGTCAGGAATACTGTTTTTTGAGACATGATTTGCCGAATCCATTAGATGACATTCCTGTAGCAAATCGCCAGCGCATGTTCTTTATGTATAACTGTGTTCCACCACATTTTTTTCGTGACATTCGACCACATTTAAATAATTGTTTTCCAAGTAGGTGGATTGGTCGAGGAGGTCCAATAGCTTGGCCGCCTAGGTCTCCCGATTTGAACCCACTCTATTTTTATTAAAATGTAAAATCACTCGTCTATTAGCTCCGATGCCAGACGAACATACTCTGCGCCTTTCAACAAATCCGTCAAGATCCTTGTGTATTTCAAAGGGTTAGAAATAACATGCAGAAACGCATTGTAATGAAAGACACGGCGGTAATTTCGAACATTTAGTAATTTACTAATAGCATTACGTTTCTTTTATTATCGTTTTCGATTTTGTGCATTGTTAAATAAAGTTTAATTGACATCCATAGATAGCTAGCTTTATTCGTAAAAATGACTTGTTTAATGCATCTTTACCATTCTTTGAAAATAATTGATAACACCCTGTAAGTATCTCCGCAATTGGGACGCTAAGAAGCTTCATAGTTATGGTGTGACTGCTCATCTAAGTTTGCCGAAAACATCTTGTATGCTTCTAGAACTATGTGTATTTTTCTCTAAAGTTCTACGCTCTGTATAAAAAAAACTATGACCTGTAGTTGAAAAATATATGAAGAAGTGCCTTTATTTTAACACCAACAATACGTTTAGTTAAACCCTGTATAATAATAATATACACGGGATTTTGAGAGCAGAGCAGATGTTATACTGTGGTACTCTGATGATCTCATAATAACAGCTAAATGATATCGTCAGTACTCATCTGTCGCCTCATCTCTCGAGTTTGGTTAAACAAAATTTGTATCCTGGTCAGCAATTATTTCTCCTTGAAATTTAATGTAGAATATATTTTCAGCAAAACCACAATACAATCACAAATGTGTGCAACTTAACCAAAATACGCTTTACAAAACCAAAAAAAAAAAAACAATACTAACAATAACACACAATGCCGAAGACTATGCGACATACGGGCGAAAGCCCGCGTAATGGAAACGGCACTACAACAGCCTACCGTATCGTCCATTCAAACAATTCAGATACAATAACGCTGCGAAAGTCTCATCATTACATTAACAGCTCCACTCCAGACATGAATGTAGTCAAGTCAGAGTACACACCTGACCACAGTATGACTACATCGAGAATGGTGAAGTCAGAGTTTACACCGAGTCCGCATTTGATTGACCATGGGTATGGTGCAACACCGGTGCATCAGATGATGAGTAATACGCCGACGACTGCGCCATCCGTCAAACGGAAACTGAACATGGAAGTACAAAACTACGTGGTACCTTTGCAGCATGAGTTTAAGACTCCGCAACCGAAACGGCAGAAACGACAGAGTAGTAGTAGTAGTACGCCGAAAAAGAACACTAGGTAAGACAGCATTCGTTTTTTTAATTAATTAATTTAATTTAGCTTTTCCAAAATTGATTAAAACTTTTCAATCTAGTCCCTAAATCAAAAGTAGTAAACTGTAATTTGCAGGTATGACACATCACTGAGTCTTCTAACAAAAAAGTTCTCCGATCTGTTGGAGAACAGTGCGAATGGTGTAGTGGATCTCAATCAAGCCTCGACCAAATTGAATGTACAAAAACGCCGGATATACGACATCACGAATGTGTTGGAGGGGATCGGATTGTTGCAGAAGAAATCAAAGAACAATATACAATGGACGGGCGATAAGGATCGTAGCAGTTATTTATTGTTGAAGAGACAGCTGCAAATACTGGAGGATCAGGAGAACAAATTGGACGATTTGATACATACGGCTGAAGGGGAGTTGCGGAAGTTGAACAATGATAGGTAAATGATTATTTGACAGGAAATATTTATTATCCAATGTCACGTCTCTCTTAACGATTGTCCTCCTAAGAAACAGTATGGTGCAGTTTTGAACCAGAACTTCGGACGTGTTGCCAGTTTAGAAGATTGTGCTTCAGGGACCCGTACTTATTATTTTTTAATAATACATCAATCGTATCTCACCGAAAATGTTTTATCTCGTGCGAATTTCTTCGCTCAGAAACTTTCTGTCATCGACTTAAAGTGCTAATCCAGCAGATCTCGATAATCCTGGTCAGCATTTTGGCAATGTGTGGCAGAAGCCAGAAAGATTAATGACAACTTACATCGTTCTTCATCAGAGTTATAGATGCACTGGTAAGAGCCCAAAGAAAGCTTCTTCAAGGCCCACAGATTCGAATATCTCTCAAATGAATTTGTGCAGCTCTTGCTTTGCGAGTGGAACAACGTTCCGGATCTAGAGTAATCCATACTGGGGAACGACAGCCAATCGGAAAGTATATTAGGATGGCATTTCCTGGTTTGGCGCCGCCTTTCTTTAATGAATTCAGTTGGGCGATAACATGGGTTTTGGTTCTTCCTTTAGAACACCCTCCACAAACTCCAAATTAGATCCACAACCGTATTGAGTGTGAAGACTAGATTGGACGATATTGTTGACGAAATTTAATGATGTGGTTATATCAGCAGCAGTTTCATCGGGTTTTTACTATTTTTTCTTGGGTTGTTTTAGGTATGGTTATGTGTCCTACCAAGACCTCAGGTCGATATCAAAATTCAAACATAAGACTGTGATGGCGATTAAAGCGCCGCCTAACACACATTTAAGTGTACCAGAAGCCGGTGATAATCACGAAGACAAATACAATATTCAAGTATGCGCCAGAATATTTTGGTTACCTACTTGAGCAAGTAGTTTCATTTCAAATTATTATTTTAGATGAAAAGTGAGTTGGGTCCTATTGAAGTATTCCTGTGTCCTGAACCGCCATCGCCTATCAAACAGAAACCAATACCGCCCATGGATCCGCTCTTGCGCGATATTAAACTTAGTCCGGGTTTGTTTGATATTATCACACCGCCAGTGCCAGAATTGGACAGCCCTATCGTGCATCATAGACCTATAATCGGCCATTCGCAGGTAACAGAAACTAAAAAACCTGTCTACAAATCTTTCGAACTAACAATAATTATTATCAATTACCTCTAGGCTCGACGAAGTATCTCATTTACCAAAGACACTCACTATCCAACCCAACATAATAGCCGAGTACCAGATCAACATGGAAGCACAGACTTAGAGGATCCCCTATCACTGCCGATGGTTGATAACTGCAACAGTGCTTCCACAGCACTACGATTATCACCGTTAGACGGATCACCCACAACGGTGGTGGGTAGTCATAGTCAAGTGAAAATGGGGATGGGACTACTTGGGGACAGTGACGGATTGGGGCCTTTGGTGGCGAGGTATCCAACGCCGCTCCAACAACAACATCAACAGAACCAACAAAATCAACATCATCATGGTGGAGGCACGAGTAAGTTTATAGTTTATCTCATTTTAAGTTATTTACTTAAGGATGGAGCTTCGTGAAGTCACATAAGTTGTGCCTCGACTCTAAATAAATGCAATTAAAAAATAATAAAACTTGACAAGGTGTTAGTGGGCAATCGCATATAAATTAGTGTACGGAAAAAACAGTAAGACACATATTGGCAACGCTGTTCATGAATTCAAAGTAATGTTCGTAACTGTACGAACCTAGTTTTGGACATTAAAAACTAATGAAAATAACTACATAATCACTTACCCTAATTTAAGACTGCGTAGATTTGCTTATTATCACTAAAATCACATTAATTGATGTCACAAAACACTTAATAATTCTAGACCTTTTTGCAGTATAGAAAACACAAATTTACCACATGAGTATTATTCATAATAACCAACTGTTTGAATTAAGTTGTATCAACAAATTGTAAATTTACTATAATTATTATAACGTGAATAATTAAATATCGCACCAATTTGAATTTGAATTGTTTTATAACAATTTTATCACAACAATTCACGGTAAAACGGTACGCGTTCAATTAATATGTAATGTCAACTGAACTGTCAAATTATTAGCGTCGTTTTTTTGATAGAAAAGAAATTCAAAGCCTACTACTACTTTTAACATATTTTTATATGTAGTGGGTTATCGTGATGAAATATACCGTGGTGACGAAAAAGTTTGCGTCAAAAATGATTATTTGACAGATGAGATAAGATAACGCAATAGTTTTGAGATATTATTTGTCAAATTTGACATTTCTTGTTTTTTATCCATAATATGGAAAATAGGTATTTTTTATGATATACGTTACAGGGTGTTTAAAGATATTTTGCAGGTTAGGTCCATGTAATCGTTATCAAATTAGAGTTATGCGTGTATACAGGGTGTACCACAAAGCGTTTTGTTTTTGTTATATTTATTTTGATATTTCATATTAAAGATATCGAAAACTTCCCTTTGATTTTCATTTTATATTTACGCGAAAAAATATTTTTTCTAAAATACTATACAGGGTGTTCTTAAAAAGTGATTATACTACATGATGCTTATTGGGATCACGTTTTCGTATCTCTGAGAAAAATAACAAATTTGGCAAATTGGGCATACGAGGAGCTTCACAAACTTACTAATTTTTCACTTTCTATCCATATGGAAATTATTTTTTTTTCTACAGGGTGTTACTAAAAAGTGATTATGTTAAATATATAAGATTCTTACAAATTGGGAGTGTGCTGTGAGAATTAGTGTATATAGGGTGTGCCGAAAAGTGTATTTCTTTAGTTTATATAGTTTGATATTTATCATATTAAAAATATCGAAAACTTCCCTTGTTTTACATTTTCTATTCACATGAAAACAGATTTTTTTTCTAAAATAGCTTACAGGGTGTTCTCAATAAGTGATTATACTGACCATATTGACTTTGTGACCAGCTGACATGGTGCTTTTCGTATCTGTGAAAAATATCAAATTTCGCAAATTGTGCATAAGAGGAGCTTCACGAACTGTTTTACGACCTCACATTTTTTATCAAAAATGGAAACAACCAGTTGTTCTTGAGAATATTGAAAAATTTGTTTAATTTTTCATTTTCTATCCATATGGAAATTATTTTTTTTTCTACAGGGTGTACTAAAAAGTGATTATGTTAAATATATAAGATCCTTACAAATTGGGAGTTAGCTGTGATAATTAGTGTATAGGGTGTGTCAAAAACGTTTAGATTTGTAATTACGTGGCGGAACTCTGTCTGTGACTTGTGCGTGATTTTTTCAATAGTCTACATCACAGGCACAGTTCCAGCTACGGCTTTACAATGGTACAACTGTTCCACCGTATGCGTCGATACGTATGGGCTTTATCACATTGCTTTTGTTTTATAATAACAAGCTTCTGTGCTTTATATTTCCATTAATTTGTATTTGTATTAATAATATTAACACGCTTACTGCACGGCCCGTAGTGCTGGATTCTGTGTGGGCTGCTGTTGATTGTATATTTTCGTAGCACCATGGGATTCAGCTCAATGGGTTGAATGCCTAACATCTCTCATAACAACATTACCATTCCGTAGTCTATTTATAATAATTATTGTAGTTGTATAGTATTAATTTGAAAAGCTTTTTCATTCATTGTAATTCATCATCTGCTCGACGGACAATGTTGGCGAAGATTTTTGCTTTGTTCTTATAACCAGGAAAGATAACTAACACAGATCAGGGAAATTTAATAACTAAAGAAATCTTTTCGTGTCAAGATCTAGAGGAGAAATAATTCAAGTTAAAAGTGAAAATTGTACAAATCAAAATCCTCTAGAATTAACTGTAAAATCAGCATCAGAAGCACTCTGTAGTGACTTGAAATACAAAATGGATCAAATGGATATTAAACGAGAACCAGATATTGGCTTGAATTTCATTGAAATGGCTCAATATTTAATTATAAAAACAGAAACACGCAGTGATGAAATTAATTATGATGCCGACGAACAAAAAATTAAAATTGATGAGGAAAATGTTGATTACCATTGTTCGCTACAAATTAAAGCTGAAGAATTAAATATTAAACATGAAGAAGATGATGTATTACATAATATGAGCATTGGTAAAGATTTAGAGGATACTGATTATAATATAAGGACTGTGATGTCGAAAGAGACGCAGTTATTGGGGACTGGATACAATTGCAAAGAGGGCAACAAGACATCAATGAAAACAAATGCAAAATGGTTTAACAATCAGTGTACGTTTAAACCATTTTGTAAAAATTATTCTTTATGAATGTCAACGTTGTTCGTATAAGGCTGCATCCAGTAAAACTTCTAAAGTTCATATGTTAAAACATAAAGAAATATCGAAAGATTTTGTTCTATTTGAAATAAGAAATTTGGTATCAACTTCCGGTATAACCGGAAGTCGTACAAATATGACAATATTATAGACTGATAAGTTGGGTTGCCCTGAGCAATCACTTAAATTTCCAAAACAATTGTATGGTTACTTTTCCGAAAAACTTCTAAGAGACCATCAACCAGCAATAACCCTGTATACATACAATTAATCCCGTTTAAATTTCCACAGGTCTGGACCCGTTCTTCTGCCAGGAACCATTCGTACCATTAGAACCACCGCTGTTATCCGAATACAGTTTCACGTTAGATTCGGGTCAAGGTCTAGCGGATCTCTTTGACGACTACGACTTTCCTACAATGTTAGGTTAGCAAAGATGCAATAATACTATTATTATTATTATTAGAAATGTTAAATGTTTTTTGTTCAGAAAAAAATTCCTTATTTATTTGCTCAAATTTTTTAAAATTTAACTATTATATCGCCATGAAAGGGTTACTTTAAGTATTCTTCACTAATTGCATGGTAGTAGAACCAGCATAGCGCAAGAAAATCGCAGATATCTTTGATTTTGCAAAAAAAATCAAATTACCAAAGTGTAGTTCAATCACAGCCTTCTCTAGACAAGCCATGAACAGATAATGGCAACATCGCAATACGGTTAGTAAAACAGTCTACTGTACATACTCGGCAGCGGTCGCGTCGAAAATATTTGCAAACTATTTTGTAACATAGAATTCTATTTTATTTTTTTAATATTAAAGGCGGGTTCACTGCTGGGTCTTTTGGAAATTAATTGACAAAATTTCTACATACAGAATACTTTAAGGTAATCCGTAATTGTTAGCGACTAATTCAAATTAAGTATCACTCAAATGATAATATAATAATAATAACCTAACTAATTATAGAAGAAAAAAATATCATAACTATTTGTTTAAAATAATTACGAATAATAAATAGTAAAAACATTCAGTATTTTTCCAAAATAGTACGTAATAATAATTTAAAAAAAAGTAAAAGGAAGAAAAGCTTTCAAAGACCAAAGTGCCTATTATTTATTTTATTGTTTATCATTATTAGTAAGAAAGATTTTATTGTAAAAATGAGTATTTTTGGTCAATTCAGTAAAACACAACAATATCTTTCTCCTCCATATTAAACAAATTTTTATTGTTTTTCTTTTCTTAATTAATGTGGTATGAATTGTTTGTTTTTTTTTCTCTCGTAAATAAGTAAATTGATTTTTTGTTAAATGAATAGTGGAGACCATTATTATTGTTGAAATGTACTGGATTTGTTGTTGATAAATTATACATCAATTATCTTTGGTTTTATTTTGTAACACGACGGAAATTTCAAGCAAAAAATAAGATACAAGGTGGTCAAAAAAAAAAGTTATAATAAAATGTAACAAATTGATTTTTAATATAAAAAAAAACAGCAATTTCGATTGATCTGTCACGCGAAAAATAATTAAATAATTTTAGAACATCTTTGCTCTTTTTAATTTTGTGTCTAATTTCTTACAAAAATGCACTAACTTTGTATGGGATACAGTGTATTCAAAAAGCAAAGAGATACACAAAACAGTTGTGAAAAGTTTTTTTTTAGAAATTTTCAAAAAACTAAAAAAATTTGAAATTTAATGTTAATAAATGAATTGTTCTTTTAAATAAACTTAATTTTGATGGAACTTATCATACGAAAGGCAGTTTAAATATGAGATAATGCTAATCGAGTATACGGGGTGCTTCCAAATTAAATAAGAATCTATAAAATCGAAAAATAGATAGTTGGACATCTTTATCAATTTCTCAAAGCCTATAAATGCAAATATTTTTTTTTTGACACTTTGTATCCTATTTTCACATAGTAATCTATACACCGAGTGGGTCAATTTAAATTTCTATCACCACTTTGATCTCGAGGGTCGGCGTCAGAGGTTTTTTTGGTTCCAAACATGAACAGTCACAAAAATAATATATTTGGACTATATATATTTTATATCTAGTTATAATACATGTTTTGACGCAATATAAAGATCATCAGTTGCAATTTTTTATTAATCCGGAACATGTATGGTTCCTAAAAACAAATAAAAATAATTAAAGATTAGATTGACTTTAATTTTGCATCGTTAAAAGTCATACAATACAAATGTGCCAAATTTGATAACTAAATATTGAAAATTGTTATTTTAAAATATATTTTGCTTTCGAAACTGTTACAACTTTAAATATTTCGTTGCAAATATACAATATATTGATTTTATTTTGCTGTCATCATATTATGTCGTCCGTTTTCGAGATTTCGATAGGCTAAGCCTGTTAAAAGAAAATTCATGTTTAGAAATCGGTAAAGGGCTCAAGGAATTATTGGTGATTAGGTCCTGTTTGATTCATTCGGTGTATTACCAGTATAGGTGCCATTACAAGAGTGAAAACAATGATTATAACAGTTAAGGTATTTTTATTTTTAAGTTTAGCAAAATTCCCATAATATGAATATAATTTAATAAATTTTTGTAAATATATTTATGTAATATATAATATTTGATATACAATAATTTTATTTTGTTAGTTTTTTTGGGCATTTATGTCTTGTTTTATAATTATTTTTTCTGTTATGGTATTAGTATGCTTTTAAATGTTCTCAATTATTTGTCTTTTATTCGTTTTGTTTTTATTAAATTAAATTACACGGTTGATTACATACATAAAAAATATTATAGTTTTATTGTTTTGAATTATTAATATAATAATATTGTACAGTTTATTATTTTTATTATAATAATAATTAATATATTTTCTTTCAAGTTTTGTAGATAATTATAATTAAGAACTCATGAACATCCATTGGTATAAATAAAAAGAATTCATTCCTTAATTCACCACTAAAATTAAATGAAAATTAAATTGCCATAAAGGTTATGTGCCCAGGTGTTACATCTAAATAATAAGTTTTAACTCAAAATAACGATGATATGATAATATATTAAACATATTTATTTAAGTTTTTATTTTATTTTTTTAAATTACTTATTATTATTGGTGGATGTTCCAAATTTTAGTACAATTTACTATTAATAAAATGATTATTTTATTTATAATAATTAGAGGTCCTGTATATAAAAACGGTTATTACCTTTCTTGTTAATTATTCTTATTATTATCAAACAAGATACAGGGTGATCCATATTGGTACATTACCTATATTTTTGTTAAGACGCGGTATTATAATTTGAAAAAAATGCAAAATTGCTGACAATATTTGAATTACGAAAAAATTATTATTATTTACTGTTTCTTATCAAAAATAGCAGCTCTGTATATTTTGTAATCTCCCTGATAAAAATGTTTACTTCTTAATATTCATTCTTTGAATCAAAGAATTATTTAAATAAACAAATAATATTAACGAACGAAACAAACTATTTTTAAAATATTGTAAGAAAAAAAAGCAACAAAAACAAAAATCGTTGTAGAAATACTACAACATAATTTAATAAATTGGTATTTAATGTCCAAAATGCCATAGAGGCCTTATATTATTAATATTTTTATTAAAAAAAAAACATGTAGGGTATTTCTTTCATTTGTAACAAAAATTATAAATAAACATCACATACATCCATAAATAAATTATTTTCATTTCATTATTATTACCTATTTTTGTTTAATTTTCATTGTTCAAATATAAAAATTATTGTAAATATTTAAAATATAAAACAGGAAAAAAATAATAAAAATTTTAGATGCACTAAAATTTAGTTTTATTTCTTACTAAATGGATCGCTTTTGAGAAATCTTTCCAACCATTCCAAGAAGTATTTTACCATCAAATCGCCCTCGTATTGTAAGCAGTTCCACAGCAATTATTGAATTTTATATAAATTCTATCGATCTGTTTACCAGCGAATCTAAATTATCGTGATTCCCTACTCACACATCTGTCATATATATCAACTACTAGTAACATAACTCATTCACTCAATATCACATGTTTTCCCTTTAACGTTCCCTTTGAAAGATCATTCCACTGATAATAATCTTATACAAGTGTAGTTTGAATATTATGCTCACATCAGTTCAATTGATGTTTATGTTATAAAAGGAATCTCAACACCAATTGTGTAATCAATTTTACTCTTGTCCATTTATAGGTTATATTTAATATTAAATAATAAATCCCCAAAAAAACTGCAATAATGAGTGCTGGAGCAAGCCGTGGGGTAGTAGGGCTGTTGAAACGAGGCTGGAATGAAGTACCGGAATTGTTAGCATCAGGAGGCTTATTTGTCGTCGGTGTCTGTATGAGTGTAGGTGCTGTGTACCATTATTACGCAAATGATGGAGATAATCGAAAGTATAAGAAGAAATACACAGTCTACAGGTGAATTTATAGTTACAAATTATTAAACATTCTTTAAATAAGTTATTGTAATAATTTTGTAGGCATGATGATCCGAGAGTACCAAACATACGTAAAGATTAGGAGGTGGTGATATATAGATGTATTAGAAGTTATTCATTATTTAAATATACTAATCTAAATGAACAATTGTGGATATAAATCATTAAGAGTGTTAATAAAGTTTAGTAAGAAATAAAGTAATAATTGCGATGTTGAAAAAAAATAGTTAATTTGGTAATATTATTACAGGCAGCGGATCAACGTTAATGCACTGTTGCCGCTTTAGAAAATGTAGTTTTAAAACCTACCGATTTCTCTATATTTAAGAAATTTTTTTTTACAAATATATTTGCAGCCTGAGCCCTTCAGAGCCTAAATATTAGTATATAGTATAGTTAATTGAGAGTTTCCCTTTTTTGTACAGCGCAGATAAAGTGATGTCGGATGATCTCGTAAAAGGAAATATAAACTGTCATACCTGTCGGTTATTGTAATCACGATTATAGAATGTCGCATGCGACATTATCAAATGTCGACACAAATATGAAAATGTCAATTCTTGAATCTCAAATGAAGTGAGATTTCAATGTCACACAATAAAACTGTCAGAATCCAACGTCAATATAACTTTATTATTTTAAAATGGGAGAATACGGAGAAACTGGAAGATATTAGAACACAATACTAATCACATCGGCAACTGTTTTGCTTGAATCCGCTTTCCGTAGATATATGACAGATTGTCAAATTTTATGTACAAATCAGCTGCTGCCTGCTACTGTCAGTTGTCATTATGGAAATTGTGAATAATTTGGCTTCTTATCAGAAAAATATGTCATTGTCTGCAATTTTATCATATATACAAAACAAGTAGTTAATTTAATTAAGAAATATTTCAGATTATATTCATATTTTATATATTATTATGCTAAAACACTTAAATATTATTTTATACATACAAATACATCTAGTCAATTACACAAAAAAAGTGAGAATGTACTAATACAACATAATTTAGTACCACATTTATTATTTATTTGTAAGTACCTACCTCTCTACGTTCTTTTAAAAGTAATACTGTAAATATTAAATAAAATATTATTAACATTACAACAACATCAAAAAACGTATAAATGTGATGTGTTAATTATATGTCCAATTCTGTAAACATAGTGAAACGAAGTCGTATGTCGATGTGATGAGTACCAATGAGACAACTCCAATCCTAGTGAATAATAATAGCAGTGATAACGAGTCGCACAGTGCCTTACAACAGATTGTTGTATGCAGCGATAGTGAGGACTTGTCATTAGTGCCGGATATCTCATTTGAGACAGCATTGGATTCTTTGGGGCATAACAGGGAGTCACAGCCACTTTTAGGTGGGCTGGACGTCTCTTATAATCAATTTCCAGGTACTTTTAGTTAGTTGCCAGTTAGGAACACGTGTTATTAGTATTTATTTTATTTAAAGATGATCCAGAATTCTCTGATTTGGTATGGCAAGCTGAAGTCGCTATCGATAATGGTATTTTTCCACAAAGAATATCGCAAGGCTCTAGTGGGTCATATTTCGTCAAAAATCAGGCTGGGGTAAGTGTTTACATACTTAAAGAGAACTTATTTATATGTATTTGCTTTATTAATTATTCTGTTGATTGTAGTTACTCATATTTGCGTAACGCTATGGTAATTACCAGAATATTAGATTATAAGCATAAATAAGTACCTATTTATTTGAATCTATTAAGGGGAGGTAACATTATTGAGTATTAAATGTTGGCCTTTGGTTAGATTCATACAAATTACCTTAAAATATCGCTTGATCTCCTTGTTGTATTTACAAGCGGGCGAAATAGGGGATAAGGGTTGAAAATAAATTATTTCTAATATTTCAGAAAATTGTCGGTGTGTTCAAGCCAAAGGACGAAGAACCCTATGGCCGCCTAAATCCAAAATGGACCAAATGGATGCACAAATTGTGTTGTCCTTGTTGTTTTGGACGGTCATGTCTCATTCCCAATCAGGGCTATTTATCCGAGGCAGGAGCATATTTAGTTGATGCCAAACTCAACTTAAATGTCGTACCCAAAACCAGAGTAAGCTTCTTTTATTTTCAAATTTTCTTTTATTTTGATAAAAGGCCGACAGAGAACCACAAATTTATTAATATTTTTAAAACTACTTTAGATATTCAAATGAAATATGACAGGTTTGGATAGATAATTTAAATATATATTTTTACGCAAAAATTATTATTTTACTTCCTCCAGTGGCGTGCGTATGGATTTTTTCGCACAATTTTAATGAAAAATATGTTACGCCACTGATTTTTGTAGAAGCAAAAATTATTTCTAGAATCCTTGTTCAATTTACAACAAAAAAAGACTCTTTGCTTTTTTTTGTTTGAGACACAGTTTGCAAGTAAAAAAATAAAATACCTACTGATGAGGCAAACAGATCCACAAAATAATATCAATCAGTTCCAAATTTATTAATATTTTGAAAACTACTTTAGATATTCAAATGAAATTTGGCACGTTTGGATAGATAACTTAGATACATCTTTTTACGCAAAAATTATTATTTAACTTCCACCAGTGGCGTGCGTATGGACACCTCTCGCACAATTTTAATGAAAATTATGGTACGCCACTGATTTTTGTAGAAGGAAAAATTATTTCTTGAATCCCTGTTCAATTTACAACAAAAAAAGACTCTTTGCTTTTTTTTGTTTGACTCACCGTTTGCAAGTAAAAAATTAAAATACCCACTGATAGAGGCAGACAGAGAACCACAAAATAATATCAATCAGTTCCAAATTTATTAATATTTTGAAAACTACTTTTGATATTTAAATAAAATTTGGCACGTTTTGACAGGTAACTTAGAGAAATCTTTCTACACAAAAATTATTGTTTTACTTCCACCAGTGGCGTGCGTATGGACACCTCTCGCACAATTTCAATGAAAATTATGGTACGCCACAGATTTTCCTAGAAGCAAAAATTATTTCTAGAATCCTTGTTCAATTTACAACAAAAAAATACTCTTTTTTTCCTTTGACAAAATCAACTTAAAGTGTAACTGTTAACGTGTGTTTCAGGTTGTTAAATTAGTTTCGGACACATTTAATTATTTAAGGATAGATAGGCAAAAGGCTCGTGTTAAGAGGGCCATTATGGAACAATTTCCTAATGTTGGTTTACGTTTTAATAGGATAGGCTTACCTCCTAAAGTAAGTGATACGTTTGGTTGGGAAAAATTTTGCAGAAGAGGCCTTCGAAACATAACCGGTAACTGTTTTAGGTGGGATCATTTCAGTTTTTCGTAGACGGTTACAAAGACGCCGATTTTTGGCTGCGACGGTTTGAGGTTGAACCGTTAGCACCATCTATAGCTCATAAATTTCAACAACAATTCGAACGATTAGTTGTTTTGGATTACATCATCAGGAATACGGATCGTGGAAATGATAACTGGCTCATAAGGTTCTGTTGCACTCGAAATGGAAAATAGTTTTTAACTAAGAGCTTTTCAGGTACGACCAACCGACCATAGTAAATGGTAACACTGTTAGTGCTCAAGTGGAATTCACAGATAGCATGGATTGGAATTTGGTTCATATGCCGGATATCAAAATAGCGGCTATTGATAACGGTTTGGCATTCCCGTATAAACATCCAGACAGTTGGAGAGCGTATCCATATCATTGGGCGTGGTTGCCACAAGCTAAAGTCCCATTTTCTAAGGATGTAAGGGAGTTGGTTTTACCGTTGTTGTCCGATATGAATTTCGTACAAGTAAGTTGGAGAAATTTATTGGAATAGTTTCCCTTATAATAATTTCTTGAATATCCGCAGGATTTATGTGATGATTTATACCTGCTGTTCAAGCAGGACAAAGGTTTCGATCGGAACCTTTACGAACGTCAAATGTCTGTGATGCGTGGCCAAATACTAAATCTTACGCAAGCTTTGAAAGATAACAAATCGCCGGTGCAACTTGTACAGATGCCGGCTGTTGTTGTGGAGAAGTAAGTACAATTTTTCGCGAGTTACTGAATATTTATGCATAAAAATCAAAAACATAACATGGTTTTCGCCTGTCATTTTACTCTCACGCGCAACTGACATCTGACGTATCCCCTTTAATGTCAACGTCAACTGTCTCCGTTGACATTAAAGGGGATACGTCAGATGTCTGTTGCGCGTGAGAGCCAACTGTCTTGTCAATACCGCGTCGATGTATTTTAGTTCAAAATCGCTTAAAAATTAGCGTGTTTTATTGTTTTCTGTTTCAGATCTCAAGGCCATCACCATACTTCTAGATTTTTTAGTTTTACACAACGCTTTCAAGATAAGAGTCCGTTTTTTTCATGGTGTTGATAACCTTTTTATATTTGTACTTTTCTCAATTTTTTTTTTATTTTAATTATACTTTTCCCATCTACAAGTTCCACAGAAAAAATGTGTTAAAGGGTCCGTGTCGAAAATATTTAACGAGTTTGATTACTATTTCTAATTATATGATCCCCACCCTGTTACAAATCCATCCACTGGCTGTCGGGGTCTTGTTGAAGCTGTGAACTGGTGGTCTCAATCAATGACTTAACTATGGGGACCATCATATTAGTATTTCAAACTTGGGACTAACTTTTTCTGTATCAAGTTTTCCAATATGTTACTTTTCTTATATTCTATTGATGAAATTAAATCGGTCATGATTATCTTTTGTATTTTCGTCACATTTTTGGACACCTTGTATAGTTTTTTCTACAGAAAAAAAAAATCAATTTTATTATTTTCTTTTATAAAACTAAAAAAATCTCAAATAAAAAAATGGTAACGATATTTCTTTAATATTTTCTATATTTTCTTTTTCAATTATAAAACCAATTAAGTAATTTAGGTATTTATATTTTGAAACTATTAAATATTTAAGTAAAAAATGTTATTTATATTTTAAATTACCGTATATTTAGTTTGTAAAAATGGTATATTAAAAAAAAAAGACATAATTTACTTACTTTCTGTGTTTTATTTTCTCTTATTTCTTTTACTATCATAATTACTCCTGCAATTAGGCACACAGCACCTCAAAAAACATAGAAATCTGTAGACTTGAATTGTAAATTAAATACGAGAGAAAAAACAAATAAAAACACACCGAAACAATAATAAACTTGCCTTAGGTTATGTTATATCACGTTTTAACAACAACAATATCGTCAGCCTACCCGTGACGCCATGTTTGTTTGGTTTCTGCGCGATATTTGGCTGCCTTGTTGAACACCTAGAGGTGTTATTGTTTACAGACATGCTTTGACAAGGAAATAGAGCAGATATGTCTCATCTGTCACATGGACAATAACACCTAGAAGTGTTATTGATCAGAGACATGTCTCTGCTGTCATCTGTGATACAACTGCTGTTTGCTATTAGATTAATAGTAAAAGCCCAAATAATAAAAAAAAAACCCTACTAGAGATGTTTAATTAAATTATTGCTATGCAGCTGATTAAGCCAAACGCATGAAACCTATTTCTCATGCAAATAATTTCTGGATTATTTTGAATTGTTATGAGATGCTGTGTCTGGTTTGTCGGAAAAAGCAAAAATAACGATGTTAATATTTAATGATATTTTGATCATTGGTGCATAAATAGTAATATTACCTAGAAGATAATATAATATCGATATGTAAACACAACAATCGATCCTACATGTATCTCTACTCTAGTACAAATGTATACATTACGTGTCCTAACCTAAAAAAATATTTATAAAACGTCGATATTTTTAATTATTGTAGTAGTACTTAAATCTGTATTTAGTGGGTGTAAATTATTAATGAAAATCATGAAATACTTAAGTTCAATACAAGGAAATACTACTTTTATATTATTCCTCACATATGCATTAACAAATTTAACAGGAATTGACGGTATAAAACTATTAATTTCATTCAAAAAAATTGTATACAAATTAACACTTTTCAACTACTTACCATATCTTAACGTGTAAATCAAATTATATATATTAAAGTGTAGTTTAGATACGTTTTAATATTAATAATAATGTTAAATTAATATCACTTTTACAGGAATTAAACAAAAGTTTGTTACATGCAGTTCTGTACTAAAATTGATGAACACTGATTACCGAGTAAGGCTACATTCCCACGATGTTAAATACGGTACTGGTAGTGGACAACAATCAGTAACTGGTACTGAAACACAGGAAGACGTTAATAGTCATTGGATGATAAAGGCAGCTACAGGCAAAGTCTGTCTGAGAGGTAAGTGCGTACCAAAGTGTAAGTTTTTAAGTTATTTCCTAACATATTTTAGGTGAACCGATAAAATGTGGTTCAATGATCCGTTTGGAGCATGTCGACACTAAAAAGAATCTACATTCGCACCATTTTTCCAGTCCACTAAGCAGTAATCAAGAGATTAGTTGTTATGGTGATGATAGTGCTGATGGAGATTCTGGAGACCATTGGATAGTGGTTTGTAGTGGTATGTCGTCTTTCCTTTGTATTATGCCCTTACTAAATTCCTTTATTAACGTTAACAGGTGACAGTTGGTTGCGTGATGAAAGCATCATATTGAAACACGTGGATACTGATGCGTATTTGTCAGTCTCAGGCCGCACATTCGGTCGCCCGATTAACGGACAAATGGAGGTGGTTGGTGTACGATCTTCTTCGGGAGCCGTTCATTGGCAAGCGGCTGAGGGTGTGTATTTACATGCACCCGATGTTGCAGCCAAGCATATACATTCAGCTCATAGTGAATTATAAATTATTTAGTGTCATTTAACATAAAAATTGAAACCAAATCACCAAGCTTTAAAAATAGTTTTCCTGAATAACAGAGCACTAGTTGAGAACGTTTATACGGGATGCAAGAAGGTAATAAACTGCAAAATTCATATGAAAAACATGTTAGAATATTTTTCGGAAGTTTTTAGCCTTCTTACGTTACACACATTACCGGAACTTTCATTTCCCATTTGTAAATATCTGAAAAAATATTGTATTTGTAATTTTAATAAATTTAATTTAATTCAAAACTAAAACCTGACTATTTATTTATTAACATCAATCTTTGCGGCATCATATCAGGAATTAGGGACAGGAGATACAATCCAGAGTTTTACGACCCCTTTGCTTCAAGTGAAAGCAGACTTATTCGTGTTCCACAGATTCTCCCACTTTTAGTTTCTCTCCTTCAAACGAGGAAAGTAACAGCTTTGCACTAACTCAGGACGGCGGAGAATCTGTAGAGCATTAAAAGGTTTCTCTTGAGACTCCAGACTCTGCTCCGGCTTTCAATTATTCTACTTTACATTGCAGAAAGTAAGAGAAACTATCTGAGCTTTGTGACAAGAGAGACTTTTTAGTGCTTTACAGATTCTCCGAATTATTTTCTTTCTTCGATCGAGAGAAGTCGAGAAACTTTGCTTTGCTCTAACTCGGGAGAGAGAGAGGGAGACTGTGTTTTGCAAAGACTATTTGAGCTTTGCGATACCTTTGCACTAACTTAAGACGTCGGAGAATCCGTAGAGCATTAAAAAGCTTCTCGTGAGACTCAAGAGAGCATTTTTAGTGCGGATTCTCCGACTTTCAATTATTCTACTTCAGATTGGGGAAATTAAGAGAAACTATTTGAGCTTTGCGATACCTTTCCACTACCTTAAGACGTCGGAGAATCCGTAAAGCATTAAAAAGCTTCTCGTGAGACTCAAGAGAGCATTTTTAGTGCAGATTCTCCGACTTTCAATTATTTTACTTCAGATTGGGGAAATTAAGAGAAACTATTTGAGCTTTGCGATACCTTTGCACTACCTTAAGACGTCGGAGAAACCGTAAAGCATTAAAAAGCTTCTCGTGATAATCAAGAGAGAATTTTTAGTGCAGACTCTCCAGCTTTTAATTATTCTACTTCAGATTACAGAAATTAAGAGAAACTATTTGAGCTTTATGATACCTTTGCACTACCTTAAGACGTCGGAGAATCCGTAGAGCATTAAAAGGCTTCTCGTGAGACTCAAGAAAGCATTTTTAGTGCAGATTCTCCGACTTTCAATTATTCTACTTCAGATTGGGGAAATTAAGAGAAACTATTTGAGCTTTGCGATACCTTTGCACTACCTTAAGACGTTGGAGAAACCGTAAAGCATTAAAAAGCTTCTCGTGATACTCAAGAGAGCATTTTTAGTGCAGACTCTCCGGCTTTGAATTATTCTACTTCAGATTACGGAAATTAAGAGAAACTATTTGAGCTTTGCGATACCTTTGCACTACCTTAAGACGTCCGAGAATCCGTAGAGCATTAAAAAACTTCTCGTGAGACTCAAGAGAGCATTTTTAGTGCAGATTCTCCGACTTTCCATTATTCAACTTCAGATTGGGGAAATTAAGAGAAACTATTTGAGCTTTGCGATACCTTTGCACTACCTTAAGACGTCGGAGAATCCGTAAAGCATTAAAAAGCTTCTCGTGATACTCAAGAGAGCATTTTTAGTGCAGACTCACCGGCTTTTAATTATTCTACTTCAGATTACGGAAATTAAGAGAAACTATTTGAGCTTTTCGATACCTTTGCACTACCTTAAGACGTCGGAGAATCCGTAGAGCATTAAAAAGCTTCTCGTGAGACACAAGAGAGCATTTTTAGTGCAGATTCTCCGACTTTCAATTATTCTACTTCAGATTGGGGAAATTAAGAGAACTATTTGAGCTTTGCGATACCTTTGCACTACCTTAAGACGTCGGAGAAACCGTAAAGCATTAAAAAGCTTCTCGTGATACTCAAGAGAGCATTTTTAGTGCAGACTCTCCGGCTTTGAATTATTCTACTTCAGATTACGGAAATTAAGAGAAACTATTTGAGCTTTGCGATACCTTTGCACTACCTTAAGACGTCGGAGAATCCGTAGAGCATTAAAAAGCTTCTCGTGAGACACAAGAGAGCATTTTTAGTGCAGACTCTCCGACTTTCAATTATTCTACTTCAGATTGGGGAAATTAAGAGAACTATTTGAGCTTTGCGATAACTTTGCACTAACTCAATATGTCGGAGAATCCGTAGAGCATTAAAAAGCTTCTCTTGAGACTCAAGAGAGACTTTTTAGTGCAGATTCTCCGCCTTTCAGTTATTCTACTTCAGATTGGGGAAATTAAGAGAAACTATTTGAGCTTTGCGATATTTTTGCACCAACTCAAGACGTCGGAGAATCCGTATATAGCATTAAAAAGCTTCTTTTGATACTCAAGAGAGCCTTTTTAGTGCAGATTCTCCGACTTTCAGTTATTCTACCTCAGATTGGGGAAATTAAGAGAAACTATTTGAGCGTTGCGATACCTTTGCACTAACTCAAGACGTCGGAGAATCCGTAGAGCATTAAAAAGTTTCTCTTGAACCTCAAGAGAGACTTTTTAGTGAGTAGTACGATAAACTTAGATTTGCTCTAACTCGCGAGCAGAGAGCAATAGCAGTGTTCTGCAGGTTTGTCCATTTCAGATCGAGGTAAGTAAGAAAAACCTTTATAAGATAATGATTCATATAACCAATTAAATCAATGTTTGTTAGTTTATAAAATCATAGTGTTTATTAACTGAACTTTTACATGAGCCTGTAGGTACGACTCTGAAGGATCTGTAGAAGTTAGAAAGTTCCTTAATTGATTTATTTATGTCGTCCTTCAACGCTTCTGATGTGTATGTTTATGTTTATTTAATCGGATGTTTACCTTGACCGCCAAACCGCGAACGGAGAAAAAATTATTACCTACTTCTATTACGTTACATACGTAGTATAATAGTGGGTACCTACTAATTAATAAATGACTATAAAAATACTTAAATAGTATATAGAGTGGTTCCCATTTTACTTCACAAATTAATAGTACCTATTCATTACATTCATCTACCTACTATGCAATCATAGGTTTTTGTTCTGACTTCTAGTCTCTCTAGTGCATATTGGAGAAACTATCAGAGTTTTACGAAAACTTAGCAGCAACTCAAGAGAGGTTTATAGTTTTATCCATTGTCATAATGTTAGTGTTGATCATTTTGAACCTAGTAGTTTATTTATGGTAGCAAAGGTCAACGGTATATTGTTAACAATATCATACATCTTCTGTTATTTGATTTGATGACATAATGCATAGTAAGTCTTATGTATTAATAAGTTGTTTTTCTGTTCACTGATTTTATGTATTTTATAATTTTAACTAATAAGTGTACACTTAGGTAATTTGATATTTTAATTATTTATTTTCAGTTATTATCTCATGCTCCTTAAGTTAGCATTTAAAATTATGATTACGTATCCAAATTTAGTTCTTTTCTAGTTGCTGTTCCTATCGATTCTATGGTATCGTCCAATATCTTTGACTATAACAAACGGGTGCACCAAAGCGCAACGTCTGTAATGGTCCAGTCCGGTCTGCCGTGCGTCTTGATTTCCAATTTTTCTTTGTAATTTAATTTATTAAAGCCGTTGCTAAGAAGAATATCCACGTTATCTTTCCCCGGTTATCACTTAAACAAGTTCCATGTTTCAGGACACTTATGGCATGTGGCACTTGACACATGGTACTCGAATAGGATGCTACTTGGCATTTGACTTGTGACTCTTGAGTCGTGACACTTAGCTACATGACAATTAGCAACATGAAAGTTTTTAGCGCAGATTGTCCGGCTTTCAATTATTCTACTTCAGCTTGCGGAAAGCAAGAGAAACTAGTTGAGCTTTGTGATACCTTTGTACTTACTCAAGACGTCGGAGAATCCGTAGAGAATTAAAGAGCCTTTTTAGTGCAGATTTTCCGGCTTTCAATTATTTTACTTCAGACTGCGGAAAGTAAGAGAAACTATTTGAGCTTTGCGATACCTTTGCACTAACTTAAGACGTCGGAAAATCCGTAGAGCATTAAAAAGCTTCTGTTGAGACTCAAGAGAGCCTTTTTAGTGCAGATTTTCTGGCTTTTAATTATTCTACTTCAGATTGCGGAAAGTAAGAGAAACTAGTTGCGCTTTGCAATACCTTTGCACTAACTTAAAAGACGTCGGAGAATGCGTAGAGCATTGAAAAACTTCTTTTCAGACTCACGAGAGCCTTTTTAGTGCAGATTCTCCGACTATCAATTATTCTACTTCAGATTGCGGAAAGTAAGAGAAACTAACGGGTGATTCAGTGAAACGGCACGATTTGGCAACGCTGCGGGCGGAACAATAGAGGAACCGCGGTCTTGCGACGTAAACGTTGGGAATCTAGAGAGTGGGAAGTTTAGTTATCATGGAGAAGTGGTCGGGTGAACAACGCATTTGCTGTGAAAGCTTATTACAAAAATGGTGAAAGTTTTGTGCGTGTACAACGAGCGTTTCGTTTACACTACCATTTGTGGTTCAACATTACAGAAAAGAGGTGGCAGTGTTAAAACTGCTCGCACACCAGAGCTTAAGCTATACCACTACGAGCAGAATTTTGCATAAAGAACTCCATTACCATCCATACAAAATCCAGGTTGTGCAAGCCCTTAACGTTTGAGATTATCCCACCCGACTAGGGTTTTGTGAACAAATGTTGGAGCGTATTAATGAAAACGACAACTTGCTGCATAATCTTTGGATGAGTGATGAATCTCACTTTCATCTCAGTGGGTATGTCAGCAAACACAATTTCCGCCATTGGTCCGACAATAAACCGCGGCAATTACACGAAACACCCTTATATTCAGAAAAGGTAACCGTGTGGTGTGCAATTTCTTCGTTAGGCATCATCGAGAATTACAGAAATCAAAACACGACCTTTCAACAGGATGGTGCAACATGCCACACATCACGAGTGTCAATGGATTTACTAAGAAGATCGTTCCCCGGTCGTCTTATGAGTGAAAACGGCGATATTCCCTGGCCACCTCGTAGTCCGGACCTCTCCCTATGCGACTACTTTCTTTGGGGGTATCTTAAGTCGAAAGTGTTTCAAAGTAACCCCCCAAGAACTATCGAGGCTTTGAAAGAACGGATACGCGAGGAAGTGGAAGCAATACCTCAAGAAATGTTACTCAATGTCTTAAACAGCTTTGTACTACGGCTGCAAGAATGTGTCCGACACAATGGAGGCCACCTTTCCAATATCATCTTCAAAAACTGAATATTTCTTCACTTAAAGATTAATTTCCATCTATGTAGTATACGGTTTTCTTATTAAACCTAATAAAAAGATATTATTTCAGTTTTTTTTGTTTATTTGAAATCGTACCGTTTCATTGAATCACCTGTTATTTGAGCTGCGCGATACCTTTGCACTAACTTAAGACGTCGGAGAATCCATATAGCATTAAAAAGGTTCTCTTGAGACTCAAGAGACCCTTTTTAGTGCAGATTCTCCGGCTTTCAATTATTCTACGCCAGATTGCGGAAAGTAAGAGAAACTATTTGAGCTTTGCAATACCTTTGCTCTAACTGAAAAGACGTCTCACAATCCGTAGAGCATTAAAAAGCTTCTGTTGAGACTGAAGAGAGCCCTTTTGGTGCAGATTCTCCGGCTTTCAACATACTCACGTACATAAATTTGAAAACCTCCACGACCAGCCGAGAAGCTTCAAAAATATTGAGTTACGAAGACTAAGGAGGGGCGTTTTTAATTTAATAATTGCACGTGTAAAGTGTCACGTGACACGAGAGATGGCCCTCGACGTGACTCTTGGCTCGTGAATCTGGACTTGACTCGTGACTATTGCGTCGTTATTTGCGATTCGTGGCTTACGGTTTGAGACTGGTGACTCTGGACTCTCGAGTCGTGACTCGTGGCACTTAGCAACATGACACTTAGCAACATGACACTTAGCAACATGACACGAATCGCTATCATTCAAAACCAAAGAAAGTATCCCATAATATAGTCTTCATATTTTGTCCATTTTGCCGATTTCGCATAGAATTATTGTTAGTTATTACGATAAGTAGTTAGACTTATAGATAATATAATAAATACACAGGAAAAGATCTTACATTGTCACGATAGATGAGAAAAGGATGTGGCATTGGCATTTTCCTTTTCATAAAACGTGATTTTATTTTTTATATAAAAATATTTTCAATTTAGAATTTACCAGCGCCATATACACAATAAAGACGTTACTAGGTATCTTGTTTATTACCTATAACTCTGTTTTTTTTTTATTTCAATTATATAAATAATTATTTATTAATGAAAAAGATCGCATCCGATTTGGTATTAGTATACAGGGTTAGTCACGATCACGATGGACGCCACGGAGTTTAATAAATATTATATATATTTAATAGGTAGCGAAAATTAATAGGGATATCCCTACTTCGTCAACTGCATAAAATATAGGTTATGTTTATAAGTAGGTACCTCACCTAAGTATTGTTTTCTTAAAAACCTTAACTAAAGTGTAATTGATATCTAGAATATATTTACCTACTTCATAATAATACTAAATAAAACACATTTTATGAAACTGTCAATCAAATTTCTTTTATGCTACCTGTTAGCAAATCATAATACGTCTCATACCAGGTATTATTAAAAGCTCTGCTTTTATGCATTTGCCTTTATTTATATTTATCAAACATTTATTTAAATCTGTATCTGTATATTTTTAACAAAAGGAGTGTTGATTAAAAAAACTTAACTTTAGTTAAAATTAAAAAATAAACTATCATTTTTCATAATAACTGCGCTTACCTGATGCCACGTTGCTTCAATTGCTTCATAGAACAAGCCACCACTGCATACAATTGATAATACATAAAGGATTTTTAAAATATCGTAGGACATGTATTGTTATGAAAAGCTAAAAGGGTGACATTACAAAGGGATATCGGGTTGTGGTTTTTTTTATATCATTTTAAACTAAAATTAGAAAGACCATATCCAGAGATATAGGTACAATTTATTTCGTACAAGCAGATTGAACAGGACGAAACGTTTGTACCAATCGTTAAAGTACTTCTCTAAGTTATTTTCACCGTAGATTGCGCACTAATTTCGAGCCATTCAGTATAATTGGACAAAACTCGCATGAAACATGATCACATAAATGGATTCTCACAGTCAGTCGAGTCGTCTTAAAAATGTATTTAACAAATAATAAAATAAAAAATCACGTATCTATATTTGCACATAACACGACAACTAATACTTAGTTGTTTTATAATGATTATTATTATAAAATGCATAAAATTGCACGCTCCCATCGCAGCTTACAATATTTTTAACTTTCGTAATACTTTTAAATAACAATCAAATGCCGATGCCGCTGTTTTTCACGAAACCAACTCTTCCGAGTTTGGCTATGGTTCGTGTTTTTTATTTTTTTTATAACACAAACAAATCCTGAAAACTAAATCACGATTTTTTTGAATCCTACTTAGAGTTTCTTTCATTACGCCCTTCTGTTTATATGCGGAAAACTTTTTGTTGGATCCTCGTAAGTACATAGTAGTCTAGTACAAGAAAATTAACATTTTTAATTAATTCTAATAAAATTATTATAATTAATGAAGTAATTTTGTCACCATTTGCATCAAATCGTTGTAAAGAAAAATTTTTGATTTATTATTTATTTATATCTACTGTGTTTGCTAATAATTATTATAAGTAGAAAAGTAGGTGTGACATTTGCTAAAACATATTTTGTTTACTCACCAAATTATTCGAATTCTTGTCATACAAATTATTATTATGATTTATACAGTGCTTCCATTTTAAAACTAGGCATCTACAATAACTCGTATATACAGGGGGTTTCTAAATTCGATCGACATCGCTCTACCGCACAGAAAGCTGTCACCAACTCATGTATTTTGACATAGGGACATATATCCTTAAAGGGCTTCGTTGTTGAGTGTCAAAGGTTCAAATTTTAGCAAACATTTGCCATAATTCAAAAACTTTTTTAAATATTTTTTTCAAATTTAAATAAGTCATCTTTTGACATAAACAATCTTTTTAAAAAATTAACCAGTGGCATGCTATAGAGGTTAGTGACACTTTTTATCCCACTATTTTTTACGCCAATGGAATAAATATTTCCTTTAATTTTTTTTTTAATAGTAGTAGTTAACAGTAGATTTGGGACACAAAAAGGAATCTGGCTTAAAATCTCTGGACAGTCAAGAAGTCCATTAATAATTTTAAAGAGCAATACTAGAGCGGAATATTGTCTTCGAGTATTTAATGGTACTAGATTAAAACGGTTTAACAAAATATCATGAGAAAACCCAATGGATGGATAAACCCCATCAACCCGAAACCACAGCAACTTGGCAAAATGACGCTGGATACGTTCAATATTATTCATATGTATGGCATACATAGGATTCCATACTACTGATGCATATTCCAGTTTAGATCTGACAAATGCGTTGAAAAGAACAATGAGAGTTTGAGGTGTCACAAACTCTTTCGAATTGCGCACAATAAAACCCAGAGATCTATAGGATGCTGAAACTATATTATTGTAATGATTAGTAAAGCTCAGTTTACCATCAAACCAAACACCTAAATCTTTAAACTCATCGCAAGTTGTTAATGGACTATTATTTATACAATATGAAAATTTGACAGGGTTTATTTTCCGTGTATAGGAAACACTAAAACATTTATCAATATTCAGATAAAGATTATTACGGACACACCACTCATATACAACATTTAAATCGTCCTGAAGATGAGAACATCTTCAGTACTATTAATGAGAGAATATACTTTGAAGTCGTCAGCATATAATAACGAACTATTTGTCAAGCCACTAGAAATATCATCGATAAAACACAGGAACAACAATGGTCCAAGGACAGAGCCCTGAGGAACACCAGATGACACTTTAAAATTTGCGGAACGAAATCCTCGACTTTCCACATACTGAAATCTATCCTTCAGATACGACTTCAAAAGCAGCAGTAAATTATAAGATAGTCCATAACGACACAGTTTACGCAGTAGAATACCATGATCAAGACTATCAAAGGCTTTAGAAAAATCAGTGTAGATTACATCTACCTGATCCCCGTTATCAAGTTGCTCAGTTAAAAACTGTGTGTGTTTAAAGAACATACCAAAGCTCTACCACATCTCGGGGTTTTCCATATTTCAGGAAAAATTGAAGATTTGAGATTTAGATTAAATTAAACTGATAATGGCTTCGGCAGGATAAAAGCACAAACTTTGATGAAAAATGCCGGAATGCTATCGGGTCTACAATCTTTATAATCATTATAGATCATCTGACTGGGAATACTAGAGCTGTTCTTCAAGTTATTTACATATGACCAAAACTTATTAGGGTTTACGTTGTTGATCTCACTCTCAATTCTGGCAGTATAATCCCTAAAGGAAACCTTGATGCTGTCCTTAATACTGCGACGTAACTGTCTAAATTCCATTAAGTCATCCTCACTACCAGACCTTCGAAATCTTCGCCAAAGTTTTGCTTTTCGTTTTACATTATAAATAATTGTGGGAGTAAACCATGGCGGATATTGATTACTTCTTTGATAAGAGAGTGGGACAACAGAGGTAATCCTTTCGTAAAACAAGTCACAAGCCTCCCCAATACTTTTACAGAAATCTATTTCTGAGAGAGTGCTAGGCATCGCATCATATAGTGCAATAAAATTTGCCTGTTTACAATTAAAAAATGGAATATTCTTTTTATTTTAAACATTTCTCAGGAAAACTCAATTCTACATACAATGGTGGGTGATGACAATCTACAGGTAACATAAAGTATTCCGCGCGTCAAACAGACAAAGTCTGCCGTCCAAAACCAAGTCAAGAATCCGATCATTGCTATTAATTATAAAATTGTACTGACTAACATTTAGAAAATCCTCAAAATTTACATTAGGGCACTACATTTGAAAAAATATTTCTACATCTCTTTGTTACATGTAACTTTAACATTTCATATAAAACTAATTAATAGTTTTGTATTAAGGTAAGCAATTAAGTGATTTTATTGTAAACAAATATATTTTAGATGTAAAAGGATGTGTTTGGCGACATCTAGTTTTATTGTTGGTAGTACGCCGAGTGAACACAGTTCCTATATCGACTGCCTGGGAGGTCTCTGACCCCATAAAGCAACTACCAACACATAGACGCGCCGATACTCCCTTAAGCGGGATCGCATATATTTGGAATGGGCTTGTTTAACAAAACAAAAAGATGTGTTTGGCGACATCTAGTTTTATAAAACTAGATGTCGCCAAACACATCCTTTTACATCTCTGTACCGTTTGTGGTATATACCACATTATTTACGAGAGTTTGGCTGTCAACTACTGACCGATCACCACTGATGAGTCGTGGATCGACGAAACGGCCGTCTGGTGAAAGTATAGTGGTTGACAGACAAACTCTCGGATTTTAAGTCTTGTTTTGTTAAACAAGCCCATTCCAAATATATTTTAATTAAACACATAATCATTTGAACTAAATAAACAGTCTGAAAGTCATCAAATGCCTTAATTTAAGATAGCAATTTTTTCCATCTGTATATATGAAAATATCGATGAGCTACTAAGAGAGGAACACACCAGGACCACAACGAACCCTCATCGGAGTACAAAAAGTAGTCGGACGCATGAAAAATCTAGGACTAACTAGCCTTGTACCAGCTTCAATTAATATTTTCACTGTATAAAATGCCAATAATAAAAAATGCTAAGCATGTATAGGTTAGATAGGTGGTACATGTGAATAATTTCTAGTGATTTATGCACGTATGTTGATAAGAAGAAAATGCCAAAGAGATGTACTAATATACACATAGCAATTAATTATTTATTATATACCCATACCTACCTTTTATTTTATAACCACAACAATACGATTGTAATCAAGAAGAAATTTATTCTATTATATCTATATTGGTACTTTAAAAACTATGCAATTCAAATGTTATGAATAACATTTTTTTTTTGTGATTTTATACGGGGAACGCTCATAAAACTTCATCGGTCTGGTCGATCGATAGAAGTCCCTATGCAAATAGGCCCGATTATCTCGTCCCCCAGAAATCCCTCCACTCTTTATTTTCCCACGCCAAAAATAAAGATTTTGTATTTTGCTCAAAATTGTTGTACTTTTTCTTGAATATATTTAAATAAATATACAGAAAAAACTGGTGGTGATTGAGAACTTTTATATAATACCTATTGAAATGTGTTCTATTGCGTAGGAACGTGTTTACGTTAAGCTTAGGCACCTACCCCGGCCGCCTTCTATCTATTATAGATAGGTAGGTATACTATTTGCACGAATTTCGATTTGTACATTAGGTATTTTTGTTTACTGTTTTTTACATTACGTTTGAACTATTTGTTCGTTTGTTGTTTAAATACTAGTGCCATTGAGTAAAAAGTGTATGTATTTAATTATTTAATAATAATTGTAATAATATTTTGAGTAGTACAAGTAAAGATTAGTGGTTGTGCTGCACAACTTGTTGCGGTAGCGGTAAGTTGTAATTAGGTAGTAATATTAATGTTTATTTTATAAAAATAATTTTGTATTTTATTTGTATTTGATTATGTATTGGATTTCGTAAAGTAGTGAATGGGGCGTAATTTTTAAAAATAAAAAAAAAATAAGATTTACCTTACGAAATCCGTATTTTCAAGTGTTCTTTTTTACCTTGCTAATTTTTTACTTTTCATCTAAGGCGCTTGACCTTGACAATCTAAAAAAAAATAATCACATGTGGCGCCTTTTTCTTCACATCCATTTTTTACTTAGTGCCTACCTAATAAAATTACCCACGGGCCGCCACTGATGGACGGATCTTCTAGAGGCGGCTAATACTCCCTACTCAATAACTTTTGACAACTACTGTCAGACTTTCACAAGACACGATACTTTAAATGCGATAACTAGATAATGAATTTAAATCAATACAAAGCAAACAAATATAGTCACATTTTGAGAAAAATCAATTAAAAACATAAATGTTTCGAGGATTTAGATCCTCATCATCAGTGTCAATCATGAATATACACACTGGATTGACACTGATGATGAGGATCTAAATCCTCGAAACATATATGTTTTTAATTGATTTTTTCAAGTAAAAGATTTGTGGAGGTGACGATATTTCGTCGGCTTGCTGCGAAAACTCACTAAGTCAATATTTCCGTGTTTTTAGGTTTATATACAATTCACTAAGTTTAATAATAACCCATCTTTAGCCAAAATAATAAACGCCCTAAAACTCATTAAGTAACAGAAAAGTGGTAAATAAAATTCTCATTAAGTCATTTTAAGCGTTCTCATTTAATCCGTAAACTCACTAAGTGACATAATGAATTTTGTTATTTTCTTATGTGACTTAGTGAGTTTTAAACGCCAAAATTCCGTTATATAACCTAAAAGTTACAGGTTTTTAATGCAAATTGTAACGTTCATTTGATAAACGACGTGTATTGTATATCAAATATTCTATGATTATTATTTTTCATTTGCATAAAAATGTATTCAGACCGTACAAACAAGCTGCTAAAGTTAGCTCTAACTGCTAACAATTCCGAAAGTAAGTAACATTATGTTCTATAATTATTTGATTTGATTGATTTTATTTTTAAGACAACACTCCAGAACAAGCCAATGGTACATTGCAAGATATAAAGACAGCGAGTGGAGTGAATATAGGAAATCGAAATATAAACTTTTTTGTCTCCGACGACTTATCAACCTCGGACTGTAATGGTGAGATCTATATTTAAAGTTGCATAAGACAACTTGCTTCGTATTCTGAGTTATTTAGATATTATAATATTAGGTCTGTAAAATTTACGTAAAAATTAAATCTGTATTTCAAAATACAATTTTATTCCAGTGCCAAACATGTTTGAGCTTAATTCGGATTTTTTGTACCATGAAGCACCAATTTCATTAGGTAAGGTTTTCGATAAGATAATAATTTAAAATAAAGATGAGGTACTTTTTTGCAGGTATTGAGAATTACAGTCAAGTTACAGAATACGTTGTAGATAAAGAGAGTGGACTTCTTGTTGAAGCAGCTGTCATGGAAAACACAGAAAATAATGGGAAAAACTTATTGAATTTGCCATATTCTTCATCAGAAGATGACACTGATGATTCTTCGCTTGATTTGTGTTCCATGCGACGCCGGATTGTAAGAAAGACAAACAAAAAGCTCTGTGATCATAACGGAAACCAGAAAGTTTTAACGAGATGGAGAAAAAGTGATCCAACTAAATGGTCTCGAAATGTTAATAAGCTTAAAATGAGTAAATGTCAAGAGTATTCGACAAAAAGAGGGAAAATCCACTCCGCAAAAACTCCTCAAAATAGTTCATGTGGTATTTCTTGTAGATTTAAATGTACAACAAAGTTTAATGAAGATCAGAGAATAGATATTTGTAAAGAGTACTGGGGACTTAAAACTTATGAACGCAAAATGGATTTTATTTTAAAAAATATCGACGTACAGCCACCGCAAAGTCGAAGGCCAAGGAAAGGGGAAAATAGCAAAATCCGATCAAATGCCAAACAATATCACTTCTATAAAGGTGACCAAAAGCTTCGAGTTTGTCAGGCGTTTTTCATGAAAACGCTTAACATTAACAATGGTCCAATAATTACTGCGTTTAAAAAAAGAAATTATTTGGGTGTCTTTGAAGGAGAGGATGGACGAGGTAAAAAGTCGCCTAATAACAAAACAACTCAGGCTGATTTAGCAATTATTAAGGCACACATTGAAAGCTTTCCAGCAATGGAAAGTCACTATAGAAGAAAATCTACTAGGAGGCTCTACTTAGATCCTAGACTGTCTATTTCGAAGATGTATGATCTGTACCGAGAGTATTGCTTAGAGAATAACTTAAAAGCAGTTTCGTCACATGTTTATCGAAAAGTATTTTGCACTTCTTATAATTTTTCTTTTTTTAAACCGAAAAAAGATCAGTGCTCAACCTGTAATCGATATCAAAACTCTAATAATCAGGATCGAGACAGTTTTGAAGATGAATACCATGATCATATTATACGAAAAAATGAAGCAGCCAAGTCAAAAGAAATTGATAAAGCTAAAGCGGAAAATAATTCATCATTTCTTATGGTAACATTTGATTTACAATCCGTTTTGCAGATTCCGTGCTCCGATGTTTCGCCCATGTATTATAGCCGAAAAATTAATATGTACAATTTAACGGTGTATGAATCTCCACAACCACACAAAGCTTACTGTTTTGCATGGACGGAACTTCACAGAAAACGAGGTAGCTCAGAAATCGGAACGTGTTTGTACAGTTGGTTTAAGCAGTTAAAGTCTGATGTAAAACACGTAACACTGTATTCAGATACATGTGGGGGACAAAACCGAAACCAAAATATTGCTGCATTACTTCTTTATATTGTTCAAACTACTTCTGTAGATATTATAGAGCATAAGTTTTTAGAAAGCGGTCATAGCTACATGGAAGTAGATTCAATGCACAGCGCCATCGAAAAAGAAAAAAAATACCAGGCAGTTTATGTTGTTCATGACTGGTTAAGTATTTTTAAACGAGCAAGATCGAAGCGGAACCGTAATAAATTAGGCGATCCATTCATTACAAAGGAGATAAAGTTTAGCGATTTTCTAAACTTAAAGGAATTATCTAGACATGTATTTAGAAACAAAATATGCGACATCAATAATGAGAAAGTAAACTGGTTAAAAGTAAAGTGTTTTCGATTTCAAAAAACTGAACCTGTTACTATAGAATATCGGTATGATTATTTCAGTGAATATAAAAAAATAAATATAGAAGGTAAATCACGAGCTACCCAAAAAGTTAATTTTAGTACCATAAAATTAAACAAGTTATACAAGAGTATGCTGCCTATATCTGCTAAAAAGAAAGGAGATCTCCTAAAATTATGCCAAAAAGGTGCGATACCAGATGAGTACCATGGTTGGTATGAATCGTTGCCCACTAGTATTACGGTGAAAGATTTTATCCTTGAACCTGGATATTCTGACTCGGAAACGGAAAATATTTAATTAAAATTTAAAAGTTGTCTTAGTTTTGTAAAGTTTTATATTTAAAATAAAAATTGTGTTCTACAAAATCAAAATATTTAATTAATTTGTAATAACAGAACTCATTAAGTCAGTCACACATTAGAATTGCGACTGAATTATAAATTCACTAAGTCACATTTTTCTACTTTTAAATTTATTTTTTAAAACAGGGTGACCGCATCACCTGTTTAAATATAATATCAATAAGGAAACTCACTAATATAATATATTTTTAATTTGGAGAATTAGTCCACACATATTTTTCGTTCAAAGCTCTGGGAAACTTGTGCATTTATTTAAATTTGCTTTATTCACAATGTGTCAGTTTTGACTTAGTGAGTTTTCGCAGCAAGCCGACGATTTATTTGCTTTGTATATTAACTTAGGACTACTTCTTCAATTATTATTAATTAATTTAAAGTTTTTCTTTACCAGTCACCCTGTATATAGCCTGTACCCAGCACCACTGCTCTCTGCATTTGTAGGAGCGTATGTTTTCCAGGTACTGATGAGGCCAGTTATACCGATGATGTTGGAGATGGTTTTGGTTCGTATTTTCCACATTCTCTGAATCTCGAGTTGCAGGTCCTTGTACTTCAGTTGTCTTTCAGCTTCATTCTGTGTAATAATCATAATAATAATAAGCACTTTATTTTCAACAGGCAAGGCAATAGTTGGTCAAGAATCCTCCGCCCTTTGTCCCCACTAGCATATCCTTCAGGTCAAGCAGTGTGGCAGACTCGAGATCGGCTATTTCTCCCAACTTACGATCTGTGGTTTTTTATGGCTCTAAAGTGAAAGGTTTTGCAGAAATTTGCCTCTAAACAAAAATCTGCAACTAAAGTTGAAAGTAGAAACTTTTTTGAAAAATGTGGTAGGTATACCGGAATGTACAGATAAGAAAGGACGCCGGCTCTAACTCGAAAACTAATCATGTAACGGCGAGATTGAAAATAATTAGGCTTACACTAATTTTGTAACAAAACAAAGACACACGGGCACTTTTGTCCTACCCTGTATATATATTTGGGTAATTTTGGATATTTTCTCTTATTTTTATAGTTTTATATCTAACATGTCTAGAAGTCTAATATTTTCGTAAATTCATGAAGTAGTCCATATTTCTGTGGAGTCTCAATTTAATGAGGGAATTAATAATACTCTGTCTCCTCCACTAAACTTCAATATATATTTATAATTCGGTCGTACTCCAATTACACAGGCCAACAAAATGAAAAAAAAAATTTGGTGCCAGAAATCTAACATCTGATTTTAGATGTTTTTAATGTGCTGATTCCAAAAATGCCACCAGATTTTTTCTATCAGCTCTAGTTTTTGAGATACACGTTACAGGTTAAATGATATATTTTTTTCTGATAAAGGACAACAAATAAAGAGATAAATATGTACTTAATCGTCAAAATAGGAATTTCCCAGAATCTAATTAGCCAAATGGATACCTGGAATTGTCCCTGACCCAATGTTCCTATACTAGGAACTACTCAATACAATGCTCTTACTTACTTTTATACCTGTAATTGCCTATGACCCGATCCTTCTATACCTGCTTGGCTGTACTTGATTTAGTATATTACTGAGTTTTCCCAAGTAAAGTTGTGCTATCATTTTGTGTAAATTTTGGTCGTTTTGTAGTGTCAAGACACTAAACTGAAACAATGGCATCCACAAGCAGACGTACCTGTGTAAATCATCCCGATGTTTTTTGTTATGTGTGTGGTGAATACACTTTGAAAGAGAGCAGAAAAAGGATTTCTGACTTTGTGAAAAGAGCTTATCTTGCCTATTTTGGCGTTCATTTAGGAGATCAAGATAAATCTTGGGCCCCACATTTCATATGTAAAACATGTGTTGAACATTTGCGACAGTGGACAACTGGAAAGAGGAAGTGCCTAAAGTTTGGTGTACCAATGGTTTGGAGAGAACCGCGGAACCATCATGACGACTGCTATTTTTGTCTCGTTAATATTAAAGGCATAAATAGAAACAATAGACACAAATGGACATATCCTGATCTAGATTCTGCAAGAAGGCCTGTAGTGCATTCGGAAGAAATACCCGTTCCATCATTCAGCAGTCTACCCAAACTGACAGAAGATGATACAGAAACATCAACGTCTGACGAAGTTAAAAGAATTCAATCAGAAAACGACAGCGATTTTGAAGCAGATTTAGCAACTCCGCAGTGTTTCAATCAAGAAGAACTAAACGATCTTATAAGAGACCTGAATCTCTCAAAGGAATCCGCTGAATTACTTGCATCCAGATTAAAAGAAAAAAATCTACTTTGTCGAGGTACTAATATTACATTTTATCGTAAAAGAGATAAGGATCTGCTGCCTTTTTTCACTCAGGAAAATGACTTGGTATTCTGTAACAATATAAAAGGGCTCTTAGAAAAAATGGGTTTGCCTGAATACACTCCAGATGATTGGCGCCTTTTTATTGACAGTTCAAAACGTAGTTTAAAATGTGTTCTTTTACATAACGGTAACAAATATGGCTCAATTCCTATTGGTCATTCTACTACCATGAAGGAAGAATATGAAACAATAGCATTAGTTTTGAGAAAAATTAAATACGAAGAACATCAGTGGTCAATTTGTGTTGATTTAAAAATGATTAACTTCCTCCTTGGACAGCAGAGTGGTTATACAAAATATCCTTGTTTTTTGTGCCTTTGGGACAGCAGAGCTAAAAATGAGCACTGGGTTAACAAAAATTGGCCTTCAAGAGATGTCATGATTCAAGGAATACAAAACGTGATCAACGAACCTTTGGTTTCAAGAGAAAAAATCTTACTTCCGCCCTTGCATATCAAGCTAGGCCTAATGAAGCAATTTGTGAAGGCCTTAAATCGAGATGGAAATTGTTTTGGGTATTTGTCACGTAAATTTCCTGGCATTAGCACGGAAAAACTAAAAGCTGGTATATTTGATGGTCCTCAAATAAGGCAACTTGTTAAAGATCCACAATTCACCCCATCAATGAACGAGACTGAATCTAACGCTTGGAGTTCATTTGTTCAAGTAGTACAAAATTTTCTTGGCAATCATAAAGCAGACAATTACGTAGAATTAGTGGAAACTATGCTTTCAAATTTTAATATTCTCGGCTGTAACATGAGTATAAAAGTTCACTACCTCCACAGCCACCTAGATCGTTTTCCAGAAAACTTAGGTGATTGTAGTGAAGAACAGGGGGAAAGATTCCACCAGGATATTAAAACTATGGAAGATCGTTATCAAGGACGATGGGATAGCCACATGATGGCGGACTACTGCTGGAGCCTTCAGCGAGACTGCCCTAGTAAACTCCATTCTAGAAAATCGTATAAAAGAAAATTTTTATGTGATTAGTGACTAATGTAATTATGTAAATTAAGTTTTTGCAATAAATACTTAAATCCATGTGTCTTTGTTTTTTTTAACTGTCAATAGTAATATTATATATTATAACAGTTATAACGTAAATTATATACACAATTTTTTAAAAAATCTCAAAAACTAGATCTGATAGACAAAATCTGAGAACCTTTTTACATTCTGCATCCAAAAATTACTCAGGAACAGTTAAAAAATCGCAGGCACCAAAATGTGTGTTGGCCTGTGTTATCATTGGGTTATTACAACATACATGTTTCGGTCATATATATGGCCATCCTCAGTGTTATACAAAAGTTACATTGTCATACAATTTTGAAGCTGTAATAAATTGATATTGTTAACATTATATAATTTTCTTATTGTTCGTGACTTACTTTACTGGAATAAAAATAAAAAAATTTTTCTTAAAAATAAAAGATATATTGAAGTTTAGTGGAGGAGACAGAGTATTATTAATTCCCTCATTTTCGTAAATATTATACAACATCTATAAGTAATAAAAATATTATCTTGGGCTTTTAACAAATGTTCCTAAAAGAATTGTTACCTAAAAGAACGACCTTTTTCTAATCGAGAATATTGAGTTTGTTTATGAGTTAGTCCAAAGCATATATTAGGAAAGATAACCAGATGTTTCAGTTATAGGATTGTTATGATCCTTCCCACAGGACACCCTGTATATCATTTATTATACTTCCACATGTTTTATATTCAGTTGTTCCCTATTGTAAATAATATTAGAGTTCCTTATTTTATGATGTAAACCATATTTAACAATTGATAAGCTGTTTTACCTAATTTTATTACTTTTCGGGATCCCTTAATTTTACGGTGTGAAACCACATTTATGTTTGATAGGGTATATTTTTCTTTTAGCATGGTCATAATATTGTAAACTTTATTGTAAGATAACATAAAATATTATGTTACCATAAAACCCTCTAATAGGTTTCACACCTTTCTTTCTATCAATATAAAAACTAACCCCTAATAAATGTTTAACCATTTTTAATGACTCTGTAGATATAAGATATAAAAAGGCATAATCTTGTAAGACAGTTCAGTTGAGTCAGTTCAGTCAAGTAAGTAAGTTCAGTTAGTTCAAACCAGTCAGACCGTTCAGGTCATTTTTATTCTTCAAACAGAAACCTTGTGAAACAATATTAATAAAGTAGTAATTAAAAATTAAAGTGTTTGAATGATCTTTAAAGTATAGTACCAAATTAAATTAAATAACTAAATATAATAGAAACAAACTAAATTAAACGAAAACATAACTTTGGTGTTAGCAATAGCGCCAAAGTAAATTAAACATAACATTGGAAAGCAATACCTGTTTTTCAAACTAAATCAAACATAACATTGGTGGCAGCGGAAAACTCTACGTGTTTTTCAAAGGAGCGTCTGACGCAGTGAAAAATACAGACGTCAGTTACGGAACAACTGGTAATTTTGGAGGAGCGCCCAGTACGCAACAAAGTTCCAGCTAAGGACTCCTGTGTTTTCATCTGAAAACCTGATCAAGCCAATCTACTGCAGCAGACATTAAGACTTGGGACGCCAAGTTGGTCTTAAACAGATTGTTGGTGACCAGATTCGGGATGAAGTTTTGGTAAGTCTTTATTGTTTCTGTTAGTGACGTTGTTTTCTTACTTTCTCTCCAGTTTTTTCTTTTGAATTTATTTTTTTATGTAAAAATAAAAATATTAATAAAAAAACTGCAAATAACTTCGTGTCTACTTAAAAGTAAAAATACCTTTGCATAAATTAGCAATCTTAATTTTTTTAAGTATTTATTAATTTTTACAAAATGTCAGGTAAAGACGCTATCGATATCTTAAATCAAATTGATTCCTTTGATGGTTACGGCGATGGCAATTCGCTACAATTTTTCATTAAGAATTGTGATACTATGATGGAAGTAGTAAAAGAATCTGAAAGAGCTAGATTAACTAAACTAATTTTTGGTACGAAATTGAAAGGAAAAGCTCAAGAAGCTACCCAATATAAACATTTTGCTAATTGGGTAGAAATTAAAGACTTTCTAATAGAATATTTTAGTGATAAAACTCCTTCATCTCATTATTTATCGCAAATCATGCATATCAAACAAACTTTTAGAGAAAATATCGAAAGTTATTCAAATAGATTAAATATTTTAGTAAATAAATATAAAGAAACGTGTTACTTAAATAATAGTCCATCTGAGGCTAAAGTTTTAATAGATTCGATGAACTCAAACTTAGTTAATAATTTTCGAAAAGGTTTGATTAATGAAAAAATACAAATCCGTGTTATAGCAGAAAACACGAATTGTTTAGATAGAGCAATTTCAACAGCTTTAGAAATGGAATTGGAACAAAATGAAAATTTTAAGCACAATCAAAATTTTAGAAATGTAAATTTTGTTAGAAATCAAAATGCTCAAAGAAATTTTCAGAGTTCTAGGAAAAATTGTTTATATTGCGGTAAAAATAACCACTATACATCTGAATGTAGATTTTTAAAACAATTTGAAAATAGAAATAATTATCCACAAAATTCTCATCGACCAAACTATAGAGACCAAAACACAAATATTAATCGTAATACTAATTTTGGGACAAATAATTATTTGCAGTCATCAAATTTTCACCAAAACCAATATAGTCGACGTTTTCCAACAAATTTCAATCATATTGTTTCTAATTCGAGAAATAACAATTATTACAATCGGCAAAATACAAATATACCTCCGTACAATCAGGATACTAGAAATGTACAAGATTCAAGACAAACACAAATTATTCAATCTGAAAATATTACTCACGAACAAGCCAATATTCATAGGTATCATACACAAGACAACAACGTTTCTTGTCCATCAACTTCAGCAGCAAATGTAGAAAATGTTTTAATAAATGAACAACCTATTTCTCATAGAACCGTTTTATTATCACAAGAACAGATTCAGTTAGATATTGTTAAACTTCAATCGCTAGATATAATAGATTCTGATTTAAATTTAATTTTAGATACAGGCGCAGATGTATGCTTAATTAAAGCATCTAAACTTAAAAATTGTAACATCGATAAAAATTCTATAATTGAGTTAAAAGGCATATCCAAAAAATCTGTATATACCATGGGTACTTATTCACTTTCGATTTTATTAAAAGACAATAAAGTAATTGAACATGTATTTCATATAATTCCCGAAGATATATCAATTAAAGCCCATGGACTTTTAGGACGTGATTTTATGCAAAAATATAAAGTGCAAATAGATTATAATAACGAATCAATATATTTTAACAATAATAATTTTAAAATTTTACCTTCAAAGTCTCTCATAACAATTCCTGCTAGATGTGAAATTGCAGTAGCCACTAGAGCAAATATTGCCAATGCTGAAGGACTTGTAGAAGCCAAACAAATTTCGGAAAACATTTACTTAGGTTCGGCAGTAACAAATACTCAAAATTATAAATGTCTGGTTAATATAGAACCTATTTCTAATGATTTATTAATTGAAAATGAAAAATATTCTAATTTAGTTGATAGATTTCATAGAATAAAAGACCTTATTAAATTAGAACATGTTAACGTAGAAGAACAAAACTCATTATTGGATATAATAAGAAATTTTTCAGACATTTTTTATTTAGAAGGTGACAAATTAACTTACACTGACACTATTAGACATAAAATTCCAACAGACCCTAATAAAGGACCTATTAACATTAAACCATACAGACTCCCTTATACACAAAGAGCAGTTATAAAAAAACTGGATAACGAATTAAATAAAGAGCAAAAATATATAAAGTATTTAAGTATGAAAAATTATTTAGACGAACATATAGTACTAACAAATATGATGTTAAATCAATTACAACTTGAGATTATTACATTATCAAATGCAATTTTATTAGCAAAAAAGGTATTGTTACATCCAGTAATTCTTACTCCAATTCAATTAATTGATGAACTTGAACCAATTATTGAAACACTACCTCATGGTCTTGAATTTCCAATTCCAGTGGACACTTCAAATGCAAATGTTTTATTGAATATAATCGATTTACAGGTATATTTCGAAAACAGTCGGTTAATATATATTATAAATATTCCACTAATTGAGACGGAATTATTCTATCTATACAAAGTATCACCATTTCCAAAATTATTATCATTAAATAAATTCATTTTAATTAAACCATCTTCTAAATATATTGCCGTTGATGAAACCAAACAGAAATTTGTAACACTTTCTGAAATTGAATTCAGCAATTGTTTGAAACTATCAGAAGATAAATTTATTTTTTCTCATCAGAAACAAGTTTCTTTGGCACATGTTGTAGATAATTGTGAGATGAAATTACTTCAAGGTATAACGAGTAATATACCTGATATATGTGAAATTCATTTTTTATATACAAACAATGGTATTTTTATTCAATTAATCACTTCAAATACTTGGCTATTCGCAGTATCTCATCCAGAGACTCTAACTATTTCTTGTAGTGATCAATTAAAACCAGTCGATATCACATTAAAAAATTTCGGAAGCGTCACTATAGGAAAACAATGTAAGGCTTATAGTGCGTCAACAACATTGGTACCACATGGCAACATCTTCAACTCCAAAGTATATACAAACTTTGTTCCTGCATTTGAAATTAGTGAAGAGTGCTGTGAAAAAGTGAACTTTACAAAAATTAACATGTCGGAACTTATATTGAATGAACATTATAAGACATTGGCTAAGCATATCCCAGAACTTAATATTGCTAGTCATAAATTAGATGACATTGAAAAACTAAGTGATGATATTTATAAAAAGAATATTTTATCAAATTACACACTTACAGGATCTCTAGTAGCATATATTCTAGCTATAATGGTATTGTTGTTCATTTGTTACAAGATTTACATTAAGTGTTTCAAACGAAGTTCTTGTTGTGGAATTGTTCCAAATATTTGTGTAAGAGTTAACCAAACAATTGAACCAAATCAAAGTAGATATATTGCAGAATATCACCGTGATCAACAAATTGAAAATAGTTGTCATCATGATGAGGACATTGTTCATCCAAAACGTAAATCTATAGTATTTACACCGACACGTAGGCCATCAGTCAGAGAGACACAGTAATTTTACGATTTACATAATAATTCTTTAATTTTAGCATATTATTTTAAGTGTTTTTATATTTAAGTTTTTTTCATTTATGTAGATAGACCTAGCAATTTTAATTATGCTATATCATATTTTAATAATAATAATAGAGATTTTCTAACAATTTCATTATTATAAAATCTCTCACTTAGGGGGGAGGTGTTATGATCCTTCCCACAGGACACCCTGTATATCATTTATTATACTTCCACATGTTTTATATTCAGTTGTTCCCTATTGTAAATAATATTAGAGTTCCTTATTTTATGATGTAAACCATATTTAACAATTGATAAGCTGTTTTACCTAATTTTATTACTTTTCGGGATCCCTTAATTTTACGGTGTGAAACCACATTTATGTTTGATAGGGTATATTTTTCTTTTAGCATGGTCATAATATTGTAAACTTTATTGTAAGATAACATAAAATATTATGTTACCATAAAACCCTCTAATAGGTTTCACACCTTTCTTTCTATCAATATAAAAACTAACCCCTAATAAATGTTTAACCATTTTTAATGACTCTGTAGATATAAGATATAAAAAGGCATAATCTTGTAAGACAGTTCAGTTGAGTCAGTTCAGTCAAGTAAGTAAGTTCAGTTAGTTCAAACCAGTCAGACCGTTCAGGTCATTTTTATTCTTCAAACAGAAACCTTGTGAAACAATATTAATAAAGTAGTAATTAAAAATTAAAGTGTTTGAATGATCTTTAAAGTATAGTACCAAATTAAATTAAATAACTAAATATAATAGAAACAAACTAAATTAAACGAAAACATAACTTTGGTGTTAGCAATAGCGCCAAAGTAAATTAAACATAACATTGGAAAGCAATACCTGTTTTTCAAACTAAATCAAACATAACAGGATGGTCAAAACATTCAACATTCTCAAAACGCCTTTATGTAAATTAAATGTCGGACTTTCATTATTATATACAGAAGCTAGTAGTTGGAGGGTGTCACGGTTTCCCATATCAAGTAATATATATAAAGGGCAAATAAAAAAACAATGGGTTTTTGTCCAATCGCTGATTCGGGAGATTGAGAAGTCATTATAAAATCGTATTGTTTCTTGCTTTACAAATGGTAGTGACTAGTTAATCTTTTGAACGAACTCCAACATAAGATACCTAAGTATCAACAACCGTTATTAAAGTCGACATAAAAATGTATCTTATTTCTGAATCTCTCACCCTGTAGATGTATCTTTATAGGGGTATATTGTAAAAATGGGCCTTTTTTCTGATTGGCTATTTTCAATCTAGGTACCTACTTCTCAGGTATGTTAAGTGTTTTGGAAAGACAATCGGATTTTCGAATTTAGATTCGTTTTAGCTTTGGTAGAGTCTAGATGTGATTTCTAATTGTATAAAGTTAAATTAAATATTTTAATTTGTTTTTGGAGTAGATTTTTCAGATAAGAATTATTTTCTAGTTTTTGTTTTAAAGTACACCAGTATAAAGACTAAGTCCATTTATTTTTCATTCTGAAATAGTGAATTTTTCTAAAGTTAAAAGTTCAGTAAGTTCATTGTTAATTCTTTTAATTGAAGGCCTTTTTGTTTCCAATAAATTTTTATAAAGATTAAGTTGTTTCTTTTAGTAATTGAAATAAATTCAGTTTTCAATTGTAATTAAAGTTTCGTATGGGAATTAATATAATTATTCGTAATTATATTAATTTTCCTATTTTAAGTTGTACATTAATGAATAAGATTTTCTTCTAAATTTTCATTGTCGTTTAATTGTTTTATTCTTTTTTTTTTATTTATACATATTTATTTCTTTGTTGTTATTCATTTTCTTTATTAGTTTTAATTATTAAATTAGTTGTTTTGAGCCCAAACTTTTGCGTTTTATTTCAAATAAGGTTACGTTATGTTGTTGAAAGCAGGGTCATTAAATTACTGTTTTCCTTTTAATTAAATAAAGTGGGTGACCGGCAGAGATCCAGAATTATAAAAGGTGAGTAATTTTACATTACTTTAATACAGATTAATAAAGTTGATATCCTTTGTTTGTTCTTCTTTAATTAAAACTTTTTGAACAATTTGAATAGCATATTGGGATTCATTTGGATTGAGCTATAAAATTAGTATTCTTTCTGAATGTAAATAATACCCGCTAATTCAAAATGGTTACAATTTGGCGCCCAACGTGGGGTCCGATAAATGTTTACAATTAAAACAATGTAATTAAAATGCTAAATGTGGAGAATAGGTATTATTATTATTTTTATATAGAAGCTTTGATTTATTTATGTTTTGCTTTTTTATTTCTCAAAATTGAGTACCTATATGAAAGAGAGAGAGTGAATTCATTTCTTTGCAGCTTGCCAGACAATATCAATTGTTTAACAATATTTTATCGAACCTTGTATACAATGTCGTAACTGTAATTTTTTTTGATTCTCCATAATATTTTATTTTTGTAGAAGCACATTTAATGTGTGAAGCAAAAATAAAAACTCATTATGATGTGTGAAAGATGTTGCTGTAATAGTGGGGAATTGCAAGAACAATCATAATGCATTTAACGCATATTTACCCATGTGTATTGTATAAATAAGGTAGGTAATCACTTTTTTTTAGGTAGGCACAAAACATTGCAAATAAGAAGTATAAATATGGGAAGCCTCAATTAATTTGAAGACGACTTTATCATTCTATTGTATCGTGATTCTTTGTCATAATATCTCCGCTAGTTTGTGATTAGTTGGCACTTTCAAAATTCAAATTTAACCATATAAAATTGCATAACTTTAATTCATCATTAATTGAAAAAAGACAAATATGGATTGGTTTAAGGTAAGTAAAAGTTTCCTTAGCATTTAATTAAACTTTTTATCATTTTGAAACCATTTTGAAATTAGCGGGTATTATGTACATTCAGAAAGAATACTAATGTTATAGCTCAATCCAAATGAATCTCAATGAGGAAAACTGACAAAAATTATATATTTTTGTTACCTACTTGTACACGTATTTATTGCTTTGGTAAAACCTCTATCAGTAGAAGATAAGGTAAATAGAAAACAGATCCTTAAATTTTATGATCAAATGGAGAGTTTAGGAACATTTGTTTACAATCTACTTAAATAATATTCCCAAACTAATATACAATATCTATAAAATTCACCCAACTATACATACCGGGTAGGACAAAAGTAAATTCTATTGCCCGTGTGTCTTATTGCAATTTTATGTGTTTTGCTTTTAAATATTAGTCCATATGACATGCATATGAGCAGTCAGGTTGTCAAAATTTGCAAGTAGTTCGGAAAATTTCAAAAAATTGTTTGTATTTTGCTTTTTTACGCATGTACCGATTTTCAGCCGTCTGCGGTGCAAATTTTTAAAATTTTTTCAAAAATTATTAAAAAATAATAAAAACTATTAATTAATTATATTTTCACAATGTTTAAGTAACCAAATCTTTAACAAAACTACCCCTAACGGTTAATGCACAGTTCAATAATTTAACTATTACGAATTAATTATTAAATAATTAATTAAACAGTTAAAAACATAATAAAACACCAATTAAAGAAAAAAAAACACAAAATTCACAAAGTGATTATTTGTTTAATCATTGTAGTTGAAATTTTGTGGGCTGTTTCATAGTAATAAGGTGCCAATTTGGGCCCTTATTCACTCTAATCTTTAATCAAAACGAGTAAAAGTTCGTACGTATCTCCTGCGAAGAAAAACAATTGTAAATATGTCATGTGTTTTTACATACCTACAGTTAAATATTGAGAATAGGCGGTAGGCTACTTTTGGTGAGGCCCCTTTGAAGGGAAACATTTTAAAAATAGTTTCCAAATCGTCACATTTTTCATTAAAGTAAAGTCAGTAGAAAAGAAAACAGATTTGTGTGTTATTCTTATGGAATCTACTCGATTAAACAACATACCAATTTACAATGCTTTGCTGCCAGAATGTCTTTGAGATTATCTCTACCCTACACCTCGTACTTATTATTCGCGTAATAGCTTAATTACACTGAGACTTATTTAGACCCGACACACCCCCAGATGTTTAATTAAATATAATCTTAATTTCCCCAAGTTTATTTTATTTTACCTTTGCTAAAATAATATTTCTATAACATAAAATAATTTCGTTGATGAAGAAATCCATATTTTTTATGTCATTCATTCAAATTCCGGCAACAATGAAGAAAAGATGAGAAATACGCGGATGCCACACTTTATTTGAACATTTTCACTATAAACATATTCCAGCATAGTTTCGTCAACAAATCCACACATTGCGCAATATATTTCAAATATTACACATTATTATATCTAAAAAAATTCCTAATGTATGAGTATTTTTATTTTAATACTATACACATGAACTAAATCTGGCAGAATTGTTTTTAAATAACACAAGTTGACACATGTTGACACATGACGTTAGAATATTGATTTTTTAACGTCTTCACCATCTACGTTCCGAGCGTCTGCATTTAAAGGCTATTTAAAGAAACCAACCATGGCATACCTGTTAGCCAATTGTGTAAACGTTTACTCTGGTAATCGTAAGGTTGCAAGTTCAAAACAGGGTCATGAAACTGTTTTAATTATTATTGAAAACTGTGTCATTGAGCTTTTTTTTTTTTGCTTTTTTATATTTTAAATTAGGAATACATTAGGGTGAAACTATAAAAATCTATGTTAACAATTTTATTAAACATTTTATAATTAATAGTAGGTAATATTAGAGTAAAATAACTACAAATTTCGATTTGACGACTCTCATGACACTGTCACTTCAGGTTATTAACACTTTTCCACTAAAATTACTTCAAATACACAATGAGAACTTCTAAATTTACTACAACTATATGGAGTAACCATTTTATAATACTACAATATACAACATGTTTGGCATGCAGATAGCCCTTCATAATATCATTGTCCTGTCTAAATTTCACAACCCTTCAATTTTTTGATGCTTTTGTTTGGTATAGGACTACAGGACGCTATCATTCAAGCCCTAATAAATGCAATTTTTTTATTTAAAATAACGTTTCGGCAACGTAAAACTGTTGTCAACTTCAGGTTATAATGCAAAAGAACAGGCATAAGTTCGATAAAATTTTAAGAAAATATTGTTTGGCACTTCTGATCCTTGATGGATATGTTCAAGAAGTTTATGGGAAAAGTAGCTCCACACAAACCGTGTAATTATTGTTTTAAGAGACTACCTCAGATTATTGGTTTCAGATTGGGCTGATTGTTGGTTTGTTTTGTACAAACTCACTTGCTGCACCACAAAATACACCTGAACCTATCAAAATTATCAGCCAGACGAATGAAATTTCACCGGAAGGCAATTATCAATGGAGGTAAGGTTTAAAGAACACTATCGTCTCGTTTAACAACAAAAGTTTCAGTCTTGCGTCTATATCAAATCTCCTCCTCCTCCTTTGGTAAAAGGAACACACTCCTTCTGAAATAGCATCAGAGTCCGGTTAGTTTTGCTCTGAACATAGCAAATAAAATATTATACTTAACTTCTCTCTTTGAATAATTCTTAATTTTTTGTCTTTATACAGGGTGAGTCCCCTAAACGCGACGGTCTACTGTCAGAGATTTTCAAACTTCTTTCAACGTCTAATTTTGTAGACCTATTAGGACTACTACGTTTTTTTAAATGGAAGACCCTAGATATGATTTTTGCTTTCGATTCAGACATCTTATTTAATGATTTTCATATAAGGTTTGTTTGCTCTAAAGTGCATAGTTAACTAGATATTAATTTTAAAAGTTAAAAAACATGCCCCATTATAAGCCATTTTTTTATAGTTACGCCAATGCGTTTTGCAAATAGTAGGTATTTCATAAGATGTACAACATCCTGTAGTAAAATAATCCATTACACATTGGTTCGAAAAGCTACCCATTATACAGGGTGATGTAATGGGTGATGTTAATGTTTGGAGATCATACGAAAATAGACCTCAACATTGTGTTTATGAAAATGGACGTCACTTTGAACATTTGTTATAACTTTTTTTTTTAAATTACTTTTACGTTTTAAGTTTTTCAAAATGTAAATAGATTCTTCGATTTTGTGATAATAGTACAAGGTGCGGCATCATAACGTCCTTTTTTGAAATGCGTGCTATTTAGACTGTTTGCGTTGGAACAGTGAGCAACGTGCATTTGCCGTCGAGGCGTACTTTTCGAATGGACGTTCTGTAATCGCAACTCAGCGTGCCTTTCGAAATCGATTCGACATAGCCCTGGCAGGGCCTGTGCCAGATCGGAAATCAATCCTTGCATTAGAAAACCTGAAAACATTGAAGCTGTGAGAGTCTCAATATTGCGATCTCCACGGCATTCTGCCCACAAACATGCATCTGCCCTAGGACTTTCCGATCGTTCAGTGAGGCGAATTCTTCACAAAGATCTTCATTACCATCCATACAAATTGACGATTGTTCAAGAACTCTTCGAGCGTGACTTCAATTCTTGGAGGAAGGCCTGTGAGGCATTTCTCGAAAACCATCCCCCGCGAAAGCCCCTGTACTCACCTAAAGTCACAGTGTGGTGTGCAATTTCTTCGGCTGGGGTAGTAGGTTCCTGGTTTTTTTGAAGAAAATGAGGAAACAGTGACAGTGAATTGTAATGTAAACATGTTGGATGATTTTTTTTCTCTCGACTTAAGGAATTAGATTCATTTGTCTTTATACCAATTTTTCTAAAAAAAAATTGTTATTAAAGCAATAACTTTTATGGTATTTTTTGAACCGTTAGAATGTTGGCTTTTTAATAGGGCGATAATATACAGGGTGTGCCATTTGAAAAAATCAAGATTTTTATGGGTTTACAAAATGTCATCACCCTGTATAATGGGTAGCTTTTCGAACCAATGTGTAATGCATTATTTTACTACAGCATGTTGTACATCTTATGCAATACCTACTATTTGTAAAACACATTGGCGTAACAATAAAAAATGGCTTATAATGGGGCATGTTTTTTGACTTTTAAAATTAATATTTAGTTAACTATGCATTTTAGAGCAAAGCAACCTTATATCAAAATCATTTAATAAGATTGAGAGAGAGATGTTTGTGGCGACACCTAGCACCTGTTCACGCTAGGTGTCGCCACAAACATCTCTCTCTCAATCAATTCTCGTGCTAGTATAAGCTCTTTGTAAATGTTGGAAATTTAGGTCACACTGCCTGCCGATCACCACTGATGAGTCGTGGATCGACGAAACGGCCGTCTGGTGGAAGCATGGTAGTGTGAAATAAATTTCCAACATAACTTAAAGTCTTGTTGCTTTATGTAACAAGCAATTCTTATTTAATAAGATGTCTGAATCGATACCAAAAATAATCTCTAGGGTGTTCCGTTTAAAAAAACGTAAGTTTGATATGCTACGGGATCATGTAACACCCTGTATAAATGGCACCGATTTTAGAATGTAGTCCTAATAGGTCTACAAAATTAGACGTTGAAAGAATTTTGAAAATCTGAATAGTTTTGCCACAGTCGCGTCTAGGCTGTCTCACCCTGTATAGCCTAGCTATTGTTTTGAACAACGAACGGTAAAATATAGACGCATCATGTATCCATTTACATTTAGTCCTGCATGTCGTGGGAACCAAATTATTCTATTGACGAATTAACCATAGTTGAAAACGAAAAATTTATACAATACAAACGGTGACATTTTCACCATTTTTATCGTTTAACATTTAACGATTATGTTGGTATGCTAAAAAGAACAATCGATAAACCTTATGAAACAGACTTATAGTGAATCATTACATCTATATCGGGTGTCCCACAGGGAAGAGTTTCGATCGATTATAGAGAAACTACACTGTAAACGTACATGAAATTGAACAAAAAAAACCATAGGCGGGTAAAGAGGGGAGACCCTTGCCTTAATTATAACCTAACTTTTATTCCATTTGTGTCAAAAATGTGATAAAATAAAGTTTTCTACATAAAAAAGGCATACTTGTTTGTTCTCGAAAAACTTAAAGGTTTTCGAGAGATTCGATTTTGAAAATTTTAGGACAAAACTGATCCTTAGTACACACTTTCGTGGTTTTTCTAGTTACGAGACTGCAAACGGTATTAAAGCCGATGAGAAAGGCACATTAGAAAAGACAAGTGATCCAGAAAATCCTGAAGCGATCTCAGCCCAAGGCTCATACTCATACACTGACACCGAAGGCAATCAAATCTCATTAACATATGTTGCAAACGCTGAAGGTAATAAATCAACTGTCTTGACGAATATTTAGATTCTCGATCTACAAGTTTTACTTAATATTGATGATGTTTAGGTGGATTTCAGCCTCAAGGTAACCATCTACCAACATCACCTCCGATCCCACCGAATATTCAACGAGCTTTGGATTATATTGCTTCACAACCCTCCACTACGGAAAGGGCTGGAAGACGATAGGAAATGTAGACTGGATTATTCGTAAATTTTTATTGAAAATTTATTTGAGGTTAATTCTGATGATGACAAACTTGATGATTGTGTTACGAAAACGGCCTACGAATATGATTTTGATATATTTATTTTTTTTTTATTTTTTATTGTAACATCAATTAGTATTTATTTAATTTTTTTTACTATTTTCTAATATATCAAAATATACAATAATGTATGTAAGGTATATAAAAAGATGTTTAATATAATATAAAGGACTGCATTTTAAAAAATACTCGTATATTTTTTTATAGTGTTTAAATGAATAAATAAATTTCTGTCTCAAGTCAGTGGCGGCTCATGTGTTTGGCTTCAACTGGGGCGCAAACCTTTAATTTTATTTTCTTTTTCAGAAATCAATTTTTTACTTGTACGGTGTATCAAAAGAAAAAAAGTAAAGAGTCTTTTTTTGTTGTAAATTGAGCAAGGATTCTAGAAATAATTTCTGCTTCCAAAAAAATCAGTGGCGTACCATATTTTCATTAAAATTGTGCGAAGATGTTTCCGTACGCACGCCACTGGTGAAAGTAAAATAATAATGTTTGCGTTAAAAGATGTATCTAAATTATCTATCCAAACGTGCCAAATTTGATTTAAATATTTATTTTATTTTTTATTGTAACATCAATTAGTATTTATTTAATTTTTTTAATTTAGTAATTTTTTTTTATTATTTTCTAAAATAGCAAAATATACAATAATGTATGTAAGATATATGAAAAAATATTTAATATATTATAAAGCACTGCATTTTAAAAAATACTCGTATATTTTTTTATAGTGTTTTTAATAAATAAATAAATTTCCAAAATTCATTCCAATACGGAATTATTATATTTTATTATTTACCATAAGTTTGGTTAGTTTCAAATCAATGGCGGCTCATGTGTTTGGCTGCAAGGGGGGCATTTTGTTATTGTTATTGAAAGCCGCTTTCTTATTTTCGTTTTTGTATATTTTTTTTTTTTTCAGCAAACAGGAGGTATTTTAATTTTTTACTTGCAAACGGTGTGTCAAAAGAAAAAAAATAAAGAGCCCTTTTTTGTTGTAAATTGAACAAGGATTCTAGAAATCATTTTTACCTCAATTGGTAGAAGACACGAAAAGAAATACGGTGTAATTTTTACTTGTTTTTCCATTAGAGCGGTTTATCTGGAATTAGCAGATAGTCTGAATACGGATTCAGCAGTACTAGCTATAAGAAGATTTATAGCGAGAAGAGGACAACCACATACTATTTGGAGCGATAACGGAACCAATTTGAAAGCATCAGATGTAGAATTGAAAACAGCGTTAAAGGAAATAGATTCAAAACTTATAGAAAACAGATTAGTAGCCGATGAAATAAGATGGAAGTTCAATCCTCCAAGCGCAGCACATATGGGTGGTGTTTGCGAGAGATTGATTAGAAGCATCAAGGAAACAATAAAGAAAATCCTGAAAGATAAATATCCTAAATTTCTGTTCTGCAGACAGTCCTACTTGAAGCAGAACACACAGTAAATTCTAGACCACTTACCTATACTTCTAGTAATGACAATGTAGAAAATTTGACGCCAAATCATTTTCTTATTGGAACTTCAAGTATATCAAAGCCTTTTGGAATTTTTTCAGAAAAAATAAATTTTAAAAAACAGTGGAAAAATTCACAAACATTGGCTGAGCAGTTCTGGAATCGGTGGTTAAGAGAGTACGTGCCTACTTTGATACAATGAACAAAGTGGTTAGAAAATAATCGAAACTTAAAGAAAGATGAACTAGTGGTGGTTATGGATAATCAGTTACCCCGAAATAACTGGCCTCTTGGGAAAATCGAAAACGTGTATCCAGCAAAAGATGGAAAAGTACGTATCGTCGACGTGAGAACAACAACAGGAATCTACCGTCGTCCAATAGCTAAGATCTGTCCTATTGATTTTCTGGAGACAAACCCAGATGGTATTATTTTCAGTGGGGAGAAATGTTATAAATATAACATATTGTATAAGAGTTGTGGTATTATTGTAATAGGAATTGTTGTTGTCAATTTTGAAGAGTTAAAAATAAATAGTTAGCAATGTTGTTATATAGTAATTATTAATAGTTAATAGAGAAAATACAGTCCACATAGTTAAAAAACATTAACAACAATAATCTATACGAAGTACTGGATCACTTTGTATATCAAAAACCATAATATGGATCTTTTATTTTTATTCTAAATAGGCAGTTAATTAATTTGTTTCTTTTAAAATCACAATTGGATAAACTTGTTTTTGTCGTTTATTTTTAGATATTTAAATACGTCCTAATAGCTAGCAGATACCTGAAAAAAAAAAATTATGTGAAAAATTCGAATAACCGAGTTTTTGGTTTTTTATTTTTATCTTTTGCAAAAAAAATTATTTTTTCACGAAATTTGATGAAAACTTACCTTTGTATGTCCCAAACATACAGTAATTTTTTTTATTTAAAATATTCATTTTTTCACTTTATTTTGACTTAATGTCGAAAAAGCACCCTAATTTTCAATCGAAAATTCTCACGTCAAAATATCTGCTTTTTTTAAAAAGTTGGTGTGTTTTTTGTTCGTTGAAATCTCTACTTTCTGATGGTATAAAAAAATATACACTACTATGGTAAATGTTCTTAGAAAATGCAAATAATAATCTAATAGTTTCGAATATGAATCCATTGTTTTTCTGGTTGCGATACAACATCTGGATTTGGAAAAGGAAAGAAAAGTATCGTCAACTTTTTATTAGCCGATAAAAATGTGTCAAATTTGGCCAATATTTTTTATAAAGAAGATGCGAACAAGGAAGATATAAAAAAAATGGATTACAATTAATCAAATCTGTTAATAAATGTAAAAATGATATAACACTGAACCAATTAAGATTTCAAAAATATCAATTGGCAAGAATTAAATCTTCTTTCATATTGGCCAATCTCCCACCCACAGAAGGTGCAGCAGAACAACATTGTTACAGCTTCAGACTTGGCTGGGTAACGAACTGACAGCAACATATTGGGGCTGGAAGCAACATCAACGCGCCGAAAACATGGTTTAAAATGCACAAATTTATGCTCAAATTGTCATGGTTCTGAAACATGCTCCAATGTGGAAGAAAAAACCTACGAGGAAGTTGATGATTCAGATGAAATTGTGGATGAAGAACCAATGCAGACCGGAAATAATCTTGGAGACGAAGACGGTGATGGTCTTGAAGATTTCGAAGATCCACTAGAATCGGGAAGGTTTGTCGAATCTTACGATGAAGAAATGCCATCAAAGAGACAAAAACTAATGGAGAAGTAAATAGAAAAAAAAATTTCGCATTCGAGTTTTTTTCATTATTTGCATTTTCTGAGAACATTTACCATAGTAGTGTATATTTTTTTCATACCATCAGAAAATAAAGATTTCAACGAACAAAAAACACACCAACTTTTTTAAAAAAGCAGATATTTTGACGTGAGAATTTTCGATTGAAAATTAGGGCGCTTTTTCGATACTAAATCAAAATAAGGTGAAAAAATGAATATTTTAAATCAAAAAAATTACTGTATGTTTGGGACATACAAAGGTAAGTTTTCATCAAATTTCGTGAAAAAATAATTTTTTTTGCAAAAGATAAAAATAAAAAACCAAAGATATTGGGACACATAGGGCGTAGGATGAAGAGGCCAAAACTTTTTTTTTAAAAAATCATATTTGCTAAACTAAATAGAAAAATTAGATAATTTTCTTTGTGTCAATATAGATCTGGTTCTACAAAAAGGCGTTGATGTATAATTAACTTATACAGGGCGTCCGTAATTAATTTGGAAAAGGACCAAAATTGAATGTATAGATAAAATTAAGGCACATTCTTTTTAATTCCTCTGGCAATAGGGGTTGTGTCCCTTAACAACTGGTACCACTTTGGGACATACAAACATAAGTTTTCACCAAATTTCGTGAAAAAAATTTTTTTTTTTGCAAAAGATAAAAATAAAAAACCAAAAACTCGGTTATTCAAATTTTTCACATAAATTTTGAGGTTATGTGAAAAAAGTGTCGAAACAAAAGTTGTAGATCTTTTTATTACCTACAACTTTGCCATTTAACTTTTTTTCATAGGACTTGCAGTTTTACCGGAAATAGAGATTAACCTTTAAGTTTTTCGAGAAAAAACAAGTATGCCTTTTTTATGTAGAAAACTTCATTTTATCACATTTTTCACTCAAAATGAATAAAAGTCACAAGAAAAAAAAGTTAGGTTATAATTAAGGTAAAGGTCCCCTCCGTCTACCCGCCTATGGTCATCCTTTTTTATTCAATTTCACGTCAGTTTACGACATTTTTCTAGGTGAATAAATATGCTACATTTGATTAATTATTCATCTTGACTCGTTTCGAAAATATTTCAAAAAATCGTCCTCAGGCAGTCTTCTTTAACACCCTGTATCTTTGTAAATAAGGATTTTTCAAAAAATTACAATTTAGGTTTTTTTCATGATTAGACGTCCCCAATTCGCTCACAAATTTTGACCACCTCATTATAGGTAGGTACTTGTAACAAAAATCGCTCTGTATCCTAAAAACAACTTTAGTATTGTTTACTTTCGTGTAACACCCTGATAGCTAAAAATAGACACTTATATCCTTTCAATTTCGTTGAAAGAGAAGCGATTATAGTAAAATGATCATCATGAGGAACGCACAGACCGCTAATGTATTTAGTTTTTTTTTTCCTTAACCTGTATGTCTATTAAAATTCCACTTTCGGTTAAACGAAAATAATACAAACGTCCATAAGAAACCTGATATTGTAGCTTATCCTTTTTTTTTATACAATTTTAAGCATCAAATTAAATTATTCAAAAGAAAAAAAATTGTTGCTTTATTACGGTAGGGAATCCAACCAAAAAATTTCGTATATAAACCGACCAAACCAACAAATAAAATTCGTATACCAACCACAGTCGCCAAACTATTAAATCCTAAACAGCATTTGCAGAAAATTAACGAAAAAAAAAATGTGCAATAAATCCATAATTCTTTTCGCGGCACTTTTTGCTGCAGCAATTTGTGGACCACTAGTCGAAGTTAAATCACTCGTTAAAGAACCAGTCCCAATTGTTGCGCAGGATAGTCAAGTCGATCCCGAAGGCAACTTCAAATGGAGCTACGAAAGCGGGGACGGTACAAAACAGGAGCAGGTTGGAGCTATTAAGGTGAGCATTTTTTTTTCTTTAACTGCAACCTTGATATTCGTTATGCAAGTCATGCTATTGTTTGGCAAATTGATCTGTAACAGCGCGGTGTCGGTAAGGGGAATGGAGTTGTAATAAATAAAACATGGCTGATTTCATTCATAAAATTTCCAGCGGCGTACTTTAAATATGTACTAAAGTTTGCATACCAAAAATGAAAATAAAACGTTCTTATAAAAAACAAAAACATTCTAAAACAACTTAACGAAATAAATTAAATACTTTGGTAATCACTTAAAACTTATCGAAAATATTTAAATATCTTGGATCTTTTTGTTGCTTTAAGTCACGTTTAGAAACTATAATTAACTGTTTTAAATATTTCGATTAAATATAACGATCATAATTAGTATTACTTTATAGAAGGTGGAAATTAGATTTCCTCAACTTGAGCATCATCATTATCATCAGTCTCGCTGTCGTCATCTTGTTCTCAAGTTATGTGCTCAATTTCCTCCAAAATTCTTCTTCCAACTCCTTAACATGTCGGCAAAAACTATTCCAATCAGTACTGGATATTAAGAACTTCTTTTAATGTAGTTAGGTTGAGCTTTCGGGTTGTATGCGGGTTCTTATATATTTAATTTAAGTTTTACGAAGTTAACTCTATTGGGTTTAACTCGCACATATACGGAGGCGTTCTAAGAGATGTTTTTTTTTAAATCGAACTACCCTGATTTTTTTAGCCAGTAAAATTGCATATTTTTGTTCCTTTTAAATGATATACGACACTTAATAGTTTTAGTTTTAGAAATATCAAAAATCGAGAACCATATTGAAAAATTTATTGTTCCGAGGATTTTTGAACACTCTGTAATTTTGGTATAGTGTTAACTTCTGTCACGATTATGTTGTTAATCTTTAAAATACCAAAATTCTAACTATATTCAATAAACATTTCCAGTTTTGATGCCTTAATAAACAACAAACAATGTGTAAGCTTATATTTCTACAACAAAGAAAAATTGTTATGAACCTAAAACACTAAAGTAACAGAACACTAAATATACAATAATAATTTGATATAATATTTGATAATATTGCAAACTCATACACAACAAAAGTATAAATAACACCAGTCTGCCACTGGCTGATTCAATATTACTACGAGGGGCGGCAACAATTGCGGGGAAGAACTCAGTTTCCACCAATTGCGACTTGAACACAAAACGTGCGAGGGTCTACGCTTCAATTAGGATCATTCAGGCGGCGTCTAACCACCTATTTCGCGTGGTATTGCCGATTTTACAGAAGATCGTAATTTCAATATTCTGCGGTAAAAATTTTAGTTATTAAATAAAAATAACACAAACAACCACTTAAAAATGCTGAGTTTTTTTCATTATTTCAATTTGTAATTGTAAAAACTCTATTTTCAAATGAATACGACTTCTTTTCTAGAACTAGTGATTTTTTGTAGTTAAATTTGGCAATATAGGATTTTTTTGTCCGCGTTCCTTTCGTTGTTACAGATTCGTTTGCCTAGCAATACGTGCTCTAAACGCACTTCTTGCACGTGTTGCATACAATATTTTTCCTACGATTGGTGTGAAGGTTAGTACTAAATAAAAATCATATGGAAACACTTTTGAACACTTGAATGACCTAATATATTACAAAACAATAAAATTAACACAAATACATATCGTTTCAAAATTATAAATGATACAGACATTACAATCAGAAAAAATAACCAAAGTCAGAATAAGAATGGTTTAAACAACAAATATTTATCTAAGAATTGCTTGGTACATAAAGCAACAAGACTTTAAGTTATGTTGGAAATTTGTTTCACACTACTATGCTTTCACCAGACGGCCGTTTCGTCGATCCACGACTCATCAGTGGTGATCGGCAGGCAGTGTGACCCAAACTTCCAACATTTACAAAGAGCTTATACTAGCACGAGAATTGATTGAGAGAGAGATGTATTTGGCGACACCTAGCGTGAACAGGCAATATGCCGGGTGAAACACAGTTCACAACGATGGCCGGACAAGAAGCAACAACTCCATTACATGTAATGTAGTTGTTGCTTTATGTAACAAGCAATTCTTAAATAAAGCCTCCCTGCTATGGGATTCGGGCGTATCTAGTGTTGGCAATAGGATGTAATGGAGTTGTTGCTTCTTGTCCGGCCATCGTTGTGAACTGTGTTTCACCCGGCATACTGCCTGTTCACGCTAGGTGTCGCCAAATACATCTCTCTCTCAAATATTTATCTACAAAACACTTTTTTAATATATGAAATGGTGTTAAAATACACATCAATCACCGAGTCATAAACTGACCACATCTCAAAAAATGGCGAAAAGAGCAACAAGTTGGTACGTGCGGTTGGTAAGTAACCGCCCTCTCGCATTTGGAGTATGAAAAGGTATCATTGAAAGTGAGTCAGGAAAGATTTATTTTATCTTGTCCCAATTAAGATCAAGCTTGTTTTGAGTGCACTAGTCAAGCAGGACATTCAGATCATTCTGCAATTGAAGACAGTCAAAAGTTGAGGTAATCAGTGAATAAACCTTAAAATCATCAGCAAAGAGTAGGGAGCGACATTTCACGCCATTAACAATGTCATTAATAAAACACAATAAATAAGAGGAGACCCAACACAGAACCCTGCGACACTCCAAATGTTCCACGGATATATCCGTCTTTATCTCATTTTTTTCTCGCGCGTTCACAAATTCAGAAAAAATTAAGCTTGTAAATATTTATAGAAGATATTATATGAATCTTCGTCCAGCAAATCTTTCTCATGACCGGGATAAGTACTTTTTAGATGGCAGTTGACGGGAGGAGTGTTCCCATTAAAGTTATTGCGTGGGAAATTCAAAAAACCAGCTTGTCAAACATTATACAAAAGTCTATAATTTCCTTACAGCCAATCGACAAACAAAATGTTACTGAAGTCGTTCAAGGTTCCGTCCAATACGTCGACCAAGAAGGTCATCAACACTCCTTAACCTACACGGCTGACGAGAACGGTTACCAACCCCAAGGTGCCGATCTCCCAGTCCCACCTCCAATTCCAGTTGAAATTGTACGTGCGTTGGAATATATTGCTGCTCATCCAGAACACAACGTAAAGGGAGAACAACGCGTGTAACATGCAAATCCAATACGAACAACGAAAAAATGGGGACAGTTTTAGGAACACAATGTTTCGATGTAATAAAATTATCATCATCAGAGGTTAAAAATATTTTTTTAAGTGATTAACGGAATTATTTATCACCTATTTTTTCGTGATGTACAAATATTATCATGTAATTTTGGAAATCTGTATATATAACAAATAAATGAATATTTTATACAAACTTCTAGTTTTTCTACGAGGGTGCGGAAAATTGCACTTTTGACCTCATATACCGGGTTTTTCATTTTGAAATAAACAAGTTATTTAGAATTAAGCTTTCCGTTCATATAAATTATATTATTGGACACCCTGTATTTAGTATTGGGGTTTTTTTTATATTTGGCGTAACAAGTGATGAGTGGGTATATTTATCAGCACAGACTAGCCAGTCCTCATATAAGCGTCAGTGATATTTCTTCAGACTTTGGAATAAATCGCACTTCAGCATATTGGATTTTAAAATCTTTTAAACTGCATCCTTACATCAGGCACTTTCAGATGCCGATATTGACAAGAAGCGCCTATAGACTTTTGTTATGGGCTGAGAGATATGTGCACGGAAAACCCGCAATTTCTCTAACAGATTTGATGGACTGAGCCATTTTTTCTAGTTGTGGTAGTGTTAATTTACGCACAATACGCATTATTGGTCACAAACAAATCCTCATTGGATGCCGGAAGTTGACCATCAAAGTAGATGGAGTGTAAACGTGTGGTGTGGAATCGTAGTCAGGGTATTTAGCAGCATATTCGCGTTTATTTATTTGTCTCCATGCATGGAAACTTCCCAATTTTGTTTAATGGGTATCTAGATCTACCTCTTCTAACAAATTTTATGAAAGCTCTGCATTTTGGGAATTTTATTGGATCTTTCATTATTTTTATTTGTTAAACTATCAGTTTAACAAATTTTAAACCTATTTCTTTCTTTCCCATGGCATTCTTGATCACGGAAAATTAAAGATACATGATTTTTCAACGAATTTTGGTGAACAACATTCTTTTGGCCATAACTCTCAAACGAATGAGTATTTTCCTGTGCGGTTTTGGACTTTTTTGTTGCAAATTCAATTTACTTTTCATTTTTGATAAAATATTTTATCATTCCATTTAAGTTTTTAAAGAAAAACCAAAAAACCTTAGGCGATGCAAATATCGCCATCTAGCGGAGCCCCAAAAAACAATTATGATTTGAAATCTTTTTTTTCTTCATCAGAAAGGCTTGAGTTCTTAACCAAAAATTAGATTGATAAATTGGGTTAAGCCAAACCAAAGTTATACACATTATCATAGGTAAAATTTCGTCCTTCCCTGGTGCCTTTATTTCAAGCCGCACAATAAAAAGTGATACACCAAAAAGATGTCGAATCTCAGTAGCATTACTGTGATAGTATTGTTTTTCTAACTTATATTGCGAAATTTTCAATAAAAATGCATTTTTCGCATTCCTGTATCTATTACGCCCCCTAGCGGTATAGTTAGGAACCAAAAAACTATTTCCAGCGATTTCCCATTGTCGATTTCCCTATCTTAATGGAATACCCGGTACCTATTTTGCATTTTAATCAAAAATAAAAAACGACGATGTACTGATTGCATTACTTTTATCAGAAATTAGCCCTTAACTAAGGGAGCAAAATCATACGTTATATAGAGGGAATAGCAAAATTAATCTTTTTTATAACCACCACAAAATGTTTCTAAAAAATCAGTTTACTCGACCTAAAATAGCAACGACCGTAATTTTAAAATAATATAAAACAGTGTTAAATAATTCTTATTAAATTATTTCAATTTATTTACAAAAAAAAAAAATATATATATAAAAATCTCCCATACAAAAACATAATAATATAATATAAAATAATTATGTAAAAAAAAAACACATCAAAATAACACAATCACATCATACAAAAATATATACAGATCGCTGTCTCAAACACCATTTTACAATTTCTGGTCCGGTTCCGGATGAGCGGCAATCCATTCCAAAGCTCTAGCGATCGCTGCTGGAATCTCAGGAGCAACAGGAATATCTTCGGATTGCGGTTGGTAACCGTTCTCATCAGCAACATACGTTAAACTGTGTGTCTTACCTTCGGGATCGACCCAAGACGCTGAACCCTGCATCACTTCACCCTGTTCCTTGTCGATGGCTTTCAATTCACCGGTTTGTTCTTGTTTGGTACCATCGCCGGATTCGTAGCGCCATGAGAACTTTCCTTCGGGATCCACGTCGCTTTCCTGGGACACTATTGGGACGGGTTCTTTGCTTCTGTCTTGGCACAGAACTATTGTAGCGAAGACGGAGAGGAGCACGAATAATTGTTTCGAAAACATTATTTACTGAACCACGATAGGATCTTATCAATTATTATTGATCGTTACACTAAGTTCTACAACTACTGTGGAGTAAAATAAAGAAATACGGTGTATTTATATGATTCTAATAGTAAAGAGTTATTGTTTATATTTTTTTATTTGATTCGTATTGTCGTTGTATATCCCTTCCAAAAAAACGATGAGCAACGTTAGGAAAGAAGATGTTTTGCTCATATATTATGTGTATAAAGGTTTATTATATTAATTGTTAATGATCATGTAATGCATGATATGTACAGGACCGTATTCTTGGATGAGGACGACAATTTCCATTTTGCGCCTTGGCAATATTTGAAAATGATCAATCTGTCAAATTTGTTGAAGTCCTTTAAATAATACAGGCTAAGGAACAACCCTTAAATCTCTCACCAAAATGTGTCATAAACTCTTTATTTTTAAAATATTTCAGTAAAATTAATCCAAATATAACTATGAAGGGTCTAAAAATTTTCATTTTTTTTTCGTAACAAAATGGATCAAAATCGCCTACTTTTACGACAAAATTGAAAATCGTTTTCTGAATAGCTACCAACGAAAAGTCGGGATTTTTCACAAAAACATCGGTTTTTATCTTACATAGCTAAATTGTAGAAAGAATAACCTGTATTGGATCCTAGATACCTATAAAATGTGTCACATACCTACAAGATTCAAAAATTTACTGCTCTAAATTTCTCAACAAAATGTGTCACAAACTCTTTATTTTTAAAATATTTCAGTAAAATTAATCCAAATATAACTATGAAGGGTCTAAAAATTTTCATTTTTTTTTTGTAACAAAATGGATCAAAATCGCCTACTTTTACGACAAAATTGAAAATCGTTTTCTGAATAGCTACCAACGAAAAGTCGGGATTTTTCACAAAAACATCGGTTTTTATCTTACATAGCTAAATTGTAGAAAGAATAACCTGTATTGGATCCTAGATACCTATAAAATGTGTCACATACCTACAAGATTCAAAAATTTACTGCTCTAAATTTCTCAACAAAATGTGTCACAAACTCTTTATTTTTAAAATATTTCAGTAAAATTAATCCAAATATAACTATGAAGGGTCTAAAAATTTTCATTTTTTTTTTGTAACAAAATGGATCAAAATCGCCTACTTTTACGACAAAATTGAAAATCGTTTTCTGAATAGCTACCAACGAAAAGTCGGGATTTTTCACAAAAACAGCGGTTTTTATCTTACATAGCTAAATTGTAGAAAGAATATCCTGTATTGGATCCTAGATACCTATAAAATGTGTCACATACCTACAAGATTCAAAAATTTACTGCTCTAAATTTCTCAACAAAATGTGTCACAAACTCTTTATTTTTAAAATATTTCAGTAAAATTAATCCAAATATAACTATGAAGGGTTTAAAAATTTGCTTGGAAGTGCTTCGTGCGCGAACAACTTTTGTTGGATTTGGCTCATCTAGGAACACCCATACAGTAGACTGCTCATAAGCGTAAATCCATTATTCATCACCTGTCACGATGTCATAGACGTGTTTCGAAGCACCGCGATCGTATTTTTTTAGCATTTCTTTCGACCAATCGACAAGAGCCTTTTTTGAGCGATTGACAAATTGTGTGCAATCCAACGCAAACAAATTTTTTTGAAAGTCAAATTCGTCTTGGAGGAGATAAACACTGGTCCTTGATGAGCTTCATCGCCAAAAATTGAATTAAGTTCATCCATGCACTGTTGCTGCGTCGAAAGTTGTAAAAAATAATCGCACGAAAATGTTTATAACTCACTAATCAAAAGTCAGATTGCTGTCAAATGTATACAGGTACCGTGTGAAGGTTAGTACTAAATAAAAATCCTTTGGAAAAAATTCTAATACCGCCGTCTATGTCCTTATTGAATGGACTAATATATTCCAAATCAACTTTTAAAAACATAATTTAATTGTGCCTAAAATATTTCAATGAATATATCGGGTCCGCCATCTAACGTTTTTTTTTCAACTAGTGCTTATTTCGTGAAGCGTAACACTTAGCTCATGTCTGATTTGACAGATAATTAGTTTTATCCTTCCGCTGAACGAATATGGTTGTGTATACGCTTGAACAACGCTGGGAAATATTACTTTGAAAATCATGGTAATGTTGCAGAATGTGTGCGAAAATTGCGTACGGATTTTGGAAGAAGAGAAGCACCGTCAGCTCCGTATGTTCGTTATCTCGTGAAAAAAGTTAAAGAAACTGGCATCCTCATCGATAAACCAAAGCGTGAAAAGCCAAAAACAGTGCGTACACCCGAGAATATTGCTGCTGTGGCAGAAAGTGTGCGTGAAGCGCCATCAACATCAATTCACCGTCGGTCTCAACAATTGAACATTTCGGAGACATCATTGAGACGAATTTTGCATAACATGACGCCATACAAAGTCCAATTGGTTCAGGAGTTGAAGCCAACTGACCATCCAATGCGTTTTCGCTTCGGTCAGTGGGACTGCGATCGACTTACAGAAGATGCCGATTTTGCCAAAAAAATCATCTTTTCAGATGAAGCTCATTTTGATCTTGGCGGGTATGTAAACAAGCAAAATTGTCGCATTTGGGGCACAGAAAACCCGCACGCATGCATTGAAAAGCCGATGCACCCAAAACGAGTCACTGTTTGGTGCGGATTTTGGTGCGGAGGCATAATTGGGCTATTTTTCTTCGAAAATGAGCAAGGAGTGGCCGTTACAGTCAATGGTGATCGTTATCCGGCCATGTTGAACGAATTTTTGTTCACAAAAATTGAAGAGGAGGATATTGGCAACATTTGGTTTCAACAGGACGGCGCTACGTGCCACACAGCCGAAGCTACATTCGATGTTTTGCGCCCTGTTTTTGAAGATCGCATTATCAGCCGCAGAGCTGATGTCGTTTGGCCACCTCGGAGCTGCGATTTGACACCGTTGGACTATTATTCGTGGGGTGCCGTCAAAGATAAGTGTTACGCCGACAAGCCAGAGACACTTGACGCTTTAAAGGACAATATTCGTGAAGCCATTGGTGAAATACAGCTGCATGCAATCGATAATGTGCTTAAAAATTGGACCGATCGTGTAGGCTACTGCATGGCCAGCCGAGGCAGCCATTTGAATGAAATTATTTGTCATTATTAACCGGAAGGATTGTACTTTCAAATAAAAAAAGAAATTTGAGAAAATATTCAGCAGTTTTTCTTTAATAGCATTTTCAAAAAAAAAAAAGTTATCTGGCAGACCCAATATATGCAGTATTTTAAATTGTGTCTGTAAGAATATTCTATACAATTAATACTACTAGGAAAACTTTCTAACCTCTTCATTTTGTATGACAGGAACTAAAATACTCTTCCCTGTATTCATGGGAATTCCACAAGAACACATTTCAACCTCCATTTTCGCCAATAGTTTTGGTGTATTGTCCAGGCAATTTTATATTGTTTATTCTTCTAATTCTCTTGTTGTCTACATCACAGGCTAATTTTAACATTCTTTTTCTTCAATTGGACATAATTTTTACTTATTTGTAAGTGAGGTTATAATTTCAATGCAAAAACAATACGCGCTTATTTTCTTTCTGCTATGGCAAAATTTCGACATGGATTAACTCAGCAATAGTACATGGATGAACTTAATTCAATTTTTGGCGATGAAGATCCATCAAGGACCAGTGTTTATCGATGGTATGGTGAATTCAATCGTGGTCGTAGTTCACTCCAAGACGAATTTCGTGAACGTCGTCCAAAATCAGTTGTTGTTCCGAAAACCATTGATGCTGTGCGCGAACTGATATTGCAAGATCGTCATGTGACCTATCAAGAGATTGAGACAACCAATTTGTTCGCGTTGGATCCCACACAATTTGTCAATCGCTCAAAAAAAGGCTCGTGTCGATTGGTCGAAAGAAACGCTCAAAAAAGACGATCGCGGAGCTTCGAAACACGTCTATGACATCGTGACAGGTGATGAATCGTGGATTTACGAGTATGAACCCGAAAGTAAACAGCAGTCGACTGTACGGGTGTTTCAAGATGAGCCAAATCCAGCAAAGGTGTTCGCACACGAAGCACTTCCAAGCAAATGGTTGCCTGTTTTTTTCGGAAAAACTGGACATGTCGCAACCGTACCACTAGAACAACGCAGAACAGTCAATTCTGAGTGATACACAACCATTTGTTTGCCAGTTGTCTTCCAAGAAATCAGGAAAACCAACCGCCGAAGACAGATCACTCTTCACCACGTCGCATTGTCGTAGATCTTCATGGGGAATATTTTGAAAAACAATAAAGTAATTTTCGATGATTAATATTTGTTTTTGTTCTCTAATCCCGATAATATAAAAGGCAACCTTCGTAATCTATAGGTGCTTATTTTGCATTTAAAGTTCCATTTTTTAAAGGATGCTTTGTTCGAGTCCTGTCCTGTACAATAATATATTTGAAGAAGACAATCACACACTCATACCACATTATATCTTCGTAACATTCAGGGACATAATTTTGTGCTTGGATTTTTGTTGATGAAAAAAATGTTCTTGCGACATTCTCTTCTTTATTTTTAATATTAATAATGGCGTATATTTATTAAATACACAAACAATTTTTATTATTCATTCTCGTATTAAGCAAATATCAAAAGTTTAGTGTGTCTGATGATTTCCAAATAATCTTGAATTTATCTTGATTTATTACTAGGGTTGACAGTCTGTTTATTCATTGGAGCCTTCATTTGGGAAATTCAGCACAACTAGAGGTGTGGTACTACATACAGGGTGTCCTATGGTGACGACCCATTAGAATATTTCAGACACTACCTTGAATTGAATTTCTAAAATTTCAGTATCTAAAATATGTCCACGGATAGAGTTTGGAAGAGGAAAAACTTTTTTATTTGTAGATTTAGAAGAAAAAGTCATTCTTTATAAAAACATCTGCTTGTGTCGAAACTACAATTTCAAATACCAAATTTACGATTACTGTACAGGGTATATCAAAAATAACATTTTTAATGATTTAGATTTTTTTGTTTTTTGTTTCAAACCCGTGATTTATTACACCAATTGTGCAAAAAAAGCTAATAAACCTTTTTCTCAAAGTGGTTAATGTCATATCTACTATTGAAATAATAAAATTAAAAAAAAAAAAAGAAGAAAATCAAAATCATTAAAAATATTATTTTTGATATACCCTGTATAGTAATCGTAAATTTGGTATTTGAAATTGTAGTTTCGACACAAGCAGACGTTTTTATAAAGAATGACTTTTTCTCCTAAATCTTCAAATGAAAAAGTTTTTCCTCTTCCAAACTCTATCCAATGTGTCCAGAGGAAAAACTTTTTTAATTTGAAAAAATAGTCCATTCTTAAGTGGAGTTGCAATTTGGTGTTTAAATGAAAGTCAAATCTCCACAAGATAAATTTAATAGAAATTAGAAACTATCGGCCATACATGTTTCGGGACTAGACAAGTCCCATCATCAGTGGCATGTCAACAATCGTACAAAACACAACGCGAAGACATACAATATTCCAGTCAAATTTCTATTGAAGTCATTTTATGGAAAATATTTGATTTATTAAAATTTTTTAATTAAAATTACTATAACGTCCTTGCCATTCCGGCTTTGAGAATTTTAGCAAAAACAAACAAACCGTTAAATAATCTTAAAAACTTTATTGAAAAAAGGAAATATGATATACAAAAAGAAAATAGATTAAAATATGTAATTGTAATTTTAATTAAAAAATTTTAATAAATCAAATATTTTCCAAAAAATGACTTCAATAGAAATTTGACTCTATCCGTGGACACATTGTATACTTTTTATTGATTTCATTTCATGAGCTTAAGGCTAACCGTTTTTTCATAAAAAAATATTTAAAACAAAAAGAAAAAATTGGCAACAAAAGTCGCTATTTTTGGTCATTTTAATTATTTATTTATATTTTTATTTAAAAACAAAAAAGTAAAATTACAGCTTTATTTTAATAATTTAATAATAGACGCTCCTAAAAAATAAAAAATAATTTTTTTTTTCGACAATTTAAGTTTAAATAGAATAAAATCTTCTAGCGTAAATTAAATACAAAAATTACTTTTGTCGGCAACGGTTAGCCTTAAGCTTAATGAATTAAATATTATTATAATCTAGGCAGCTGAAAAATCTATTTATAAAATAAAAGTAAATGTCAATTTGTTTATTTGTTTTCACACTTTCATCAGATTTTAATATTTTATGTCTATATGGCATTAGTTCAAACTATAATTAAATGTAGATAAACTTCATTAACATTCATTAGGATGGTATTTGACGAATGATGGTGCCCTTTTCAGCAATTTACACAAAATACTTTACAAGTTAATTATTCTCTGAAATCGATTATGTAAATATCATAATCTTAAGAAAATAAACAGTATAACAGAAAGAATAATTACTATTGATCATCAATCTAATGGCATATAGGTACCAGTTATGTGTTAAAACTCCCACAAAAGGTGTGCCATTTTCGATAAATTACAGCGAAAACAACCCTCTATTGTTGATTGACATAAAGAATGACACTTTCGGTCGTTTCAAAAAATAAATCTTAATCATAACCCCCTATCGACGCCAGGACTCTGACCGCTTTTTACGTAAATAATATTATTTTACATTCATCAGTGCGCACGGACACATAATCGGGCAATTTTAATGAAAAAAAAATGGTACGCCACTGTTTTTTTTTTACGAAAAAATTATTTCCGGAATCCTTGTTCAGTTTACAACAAAAAAAGACTGTTCAGATTTTTTCGTTTACACACCCTTTTCAAGTAAAAAATCGTTTTTGTATAATTTTTTTTTCATTTCATTTTTTACTTGCAAACGATGTGTCAAACGAAAAAAACTGAACAGTCCTGTTTTGTTGTAAATTGAACAAGGTTTCTAAAAATAATTTTTGCTTCCAAATAAATCAATGGCGTACCATATTTTTCGTTAAAATAATGTGAAAATTGTGCGTACACACGCCACTGGCTACTGATTTCTTCTCGCAAAACTATTTCCGGAATCCTTGTTTAGTTTACAACAAAAAAAGACTGTTCAGTTTTTTTCGTTTGACACACCGTTTGCAAGTAAAAAATTAAAACACCTATTGATTTCTGAAAAAAAAATCGTTTTTCTATAATTTTTCTTTCAGAAATCAGTAGCTTATTTAATTTTTTACTTGCAAACGGTGTGTCAAACGAAAAAAGCTGAACAGTCTTTTTTTGTTGTAAATTGAACAAGGTTTCTAAAAATAATTTTTGCTTCGAAATAAATCAATGACGTACCATATTTTTCATTAAAATAGTGTGAAAATTGTGCGTACACACGCCACTGGCTACTGATTTCTGCACAAAATTATTTCCAGAATCCTTGTTCAGTTTACAACAAAAAAAGACTGTGCAGTTTTTTTCGTTTGACACACCGTTTGCAAGTAAAAAATTAAAATACCTATTGATTTCTGAAAAAAAAAATCGTTTTTGTATAATTTTGTTTTCAGAAATCAGTAGCTTATTTAATTTTTTACTTGCAAACGGTGTGTCAAACGAAAAAAACTGAACAGTCTTTTTTTGTTGTGAATTGAACAAGGTTTCTAAAAATAATTTTTGCTTCGAAATAAACCAATGGCGTACCATATTTTTCATTAAAATAGTGTGAAAATTGTGCGTACACACGCCACTGGCTACTAATTTCTTCTCGCAAAATTATTTCCGGAATCCTTGTTCAGTTTACAACAAAAAAAGACTGTTTAGTTTTTTTCGTTTGACACACCGTTTGCAAGTAAAAAATTAAAATACCTATTGATTTCTGAAAAAAAAAAAAACGTTTTTGTATAATTTTTTTTTGCAGAAATCACTAGTTTATTTAATTTTTTACTTGCAAACGGTGTGTCAAACGAAAAAAACTGAACAGTCTTTTTTTGTTGTAAATTGAACAAGGTTTCTAAAAATAATTTTTGCTTCGAAATAAATCAATGGCGTACCATATTTTTCATTAAAATAGTGTGAAAATTGTGCGTACACACGCCACTGGCTACTGATTTCTTCACAAAATTATATCCGGAATCCTTGTTCAGTTTACAACAAAAAAAGACTGTTCAGTTTTTTTCGTTTGACACACCATTTGCAAGTAAAAAAATAAATAAGCGACTGATTTCTGAAAAAAAAAAAAACGTTTTTCTATAATTTTTCTTTCAGAAATCAGTAGCTTATTTAATTTTTTACTTGCAAACGGTGTGTCAAACGAAAAAAACTGAACAGTCTTTTTTTGTTGTAAATTGAACAAGGTTTCTAAAAATAATTTTTGCTTCGAAATAAATCAATGGCGTACCATATTTTTCATTAAAATAGTGTGACAATTGTGCGTACACACGCCACTGGCTACTGATTTCTTCTCACAAAATTATTTCCGGAATCCTTGTTCAGTTTACAACAAAAAAAGACTGTTCACTTTTTTTCGTTTGACACACCATTTGCAAGTAAAAAATTAAATAAGCGACTGATTTCTGAAAAAAAAAAAACGTTTTTGTATAATTTTTTTTTTCAGAAATCAGTCGCTTATTTAATTTTTTACTTGCAAACGGTGTGTCAAACGAAAAAAACTGAACAGTCTTTTTTTGTTGTAAATTGAACAAGGTTTCTAAAAATAATTTTTGCTTCGAAATAAACCAATGGCGTACCATATTTTTCATTAAAATTGTGCGAAAATTATGCGTACACACGCCACTGGCGAAAGTAGAATAATATTTTTTTACGTAAAAAGATCTATCTAATTATCTATCCAAACTTGCCAAATTTCTTTTAAATATCTAAAGTAGTTTTAAAAATATTAATACATAAATGTAAAATTGGTTATGAAAATTTTGAAATGAAGAATTTTTCGAAATTGTCATGTTATTGGGCGCAAGCCTATTAGGCAATAAAGAATTATTATTATTATGCATCATTTAAAAAAAACTGTTGCCTCATTATTTTAGCAAATCAAGTTCAGTGAATCGTCGGCAACCATTGTTTTTTCTTTTAGATTAAGCAAATTCCAACTTGTACCGGTATGACTATGAATTTTATTTATGATGTTTTTGCTCATAATATAAAATAGCTTTAACAAAACCACCAATAAAATGAAAATTATATAAAAGAATGAAAAAAAAACCTATAGATTTCGTTTATAAAATTTATTACATGAGTTGGCCTCTTCTTCATTTTGTTGTTTAAATGTCAAGGTTGACTAATTTAGTCAACAAACAATAATAGTGTGTAATGACATTATTATAGGAGACGCAAACAGATTTATTTGCGCTATATGAAGTGTTAACGAATAATTGTTTATCGGTTGTAATTACAGGGGAAAAATCATAGCATCCCATCCAAAAATAAAAAATAATCGGTTTTTTTTTAGCAAAACTCAAAAATTGTAATGGCAAATCCAATAAATAAACACAACCCAACAATTTATTATTGTATCACATTTTTTAGCCCCGTTTTGAAACCGGCTGGGACGCCTGTAAGACACTCAATTTTTGCTGCGAACAAGTTCGTTATTTTTGGTTGTATTTTTTTATTCTTTAACCTTTATGGACTCCCTATGTTCCTGGAGTTTTGATAAAGCATTGCTTTTTGATGAAAAATGAACTGTTGCCCTCGAGGGACGAATATTAAAGTGTAAAGTAATAATTTTACGACCTTTTTGTCATTTATCTAAAATTTAATATATTTTGTTTTTTGTTTTAAGCATCAGCTATTTTTTTTGAGTATCGGCTTTTGTTTCTTTTTCTTCTCTTTGGATGCACTATTTATACGTACATATTTTATATTTCAGATCTTCTAGGCCCAATTCTTGTACGCATACAAATAGTTGATTTTTTTAAGTTTTATTATAAAATTTATTTTGCCCCCCTTTTCTACTATTTACGAACGCCTATGTAAACAAAATTTTTATGCTGCATGTTGTAGGTTATCTTATATCAAAGCTATATATAATTAGCCAATTTTTCGTTTTTGACCCTTTTTTACACTATTTTCGAACGCCTGTGTGAACCAGTTCATTTATGTAACATTTTTTATATTATATTCTATCACAACTATGAAAAATTATTCCGTATTTCGAATAAGTTTAGGAAGTATAGGATATTTTTCTATTTTGACCCCATTTACACTATTTACGAACGCCTATGAAAGTAAGTTATTTATAAAACATTTTATAGTTTATATTCTATCAAAGCTATAAATAACTAGTCAATATTTCTGCTATATTTAAGAAATACGTTTTTTTCTAACCTTTTTACCTCATTTTACACTTTTTTCAAATGTCAATGTGGTCTAATTGTTTAGGTTAAATATTTTAGGTTATATTTAATTACACAGACAAAAAATTATTCAATATTTCGGATAAGTTTGAGAACTATGATTTTTTTAATTTTTGAACACTCTTTTAAACCCCTTGCCTACGCTCAATGTTAATCACCACCTATAAATATCCTGTAGTATTTTCGTACCAAATGTGGTTAAAATCCGTTAAGTGGTTTTTGAGTTATCACGGATACAAATTTTTTTGGCCTTTTTATAGAATTTTCACGGACGCCTATGGTACATTAATTTTTGTAGTGTATTTTTAACACCAATTCAACTAGTTAAATATACAAATTTTTACATTTTAAATAATTTACGAACGCCTATGTAAATAAAAATTTTATGCTGCATTTTGTAGGTTATCTTATATCAAAGCTATATATAATTAGCCAATTTTTCTGGTATATTTGGGAAACATTTTTTTTTCGTTTTTGACCCTTTTTTTAGACTATTTTCGAACGCCTGTGTGAACCAATTCTTTTATGGAATATTTTTTAGCTTATATATTAACAATGAAAAATTATTCCATATTTCAAATAAGTTTAGGAAATATATATTTTTTATCTTTTGATCCCTTTTCCACTATTTACGAACGCCTATGAAAGTAAGTTATTTATGACACATTTTATAGGTTATATTCTATCAAAGTTATAAATAAATAGTTCATATTTCTACTATGTTTAAGAAATACGATTTTTTTAAATATTTTTTTACCCCATTTTACACTATTTTCGAACGCCAATGTGGTGTAATATTTTATGTTCAATATTTTAGGTTATATTCAATTAAATGCGTAAAAAATTATGCAGTATATCGGATAACTTTAAGAACTATGAATTTTTTAAATTTTTGAACCCTCTTTTAAATCCTTTGTTGCCTACGCTCAATGTTTCCCAAAATCTAATCAGCTCCTTGCCATGTCCAATAGCATTTTTGTACCAAATTTGGTTAAAATCTGTTAAGTGGTAAAAAATCGAATTGCAACGGAAGATGGGGCAAATATCTCTAGAACACAACTCAAGAGACGACATGGGAAAAGGGTTTAAAACCCAAGGATTACTACAAAGATAAGGAAGCGGTAAGCAACCCTCTAGGTGTCACGATGATTTCTCTGCCTTGGCAAAAATATCTATAGATTGATTGCCTACAACGCTCGCTGTGTGAGGAAAACGTTTGAATTTCCTTTGTTTGCATAGAATGCTGCTATACATAACATAATAAATCCAAACAGTAGATAAAATAAATTATTGCTAAATGAGAAAATCATTTAAGTAGTAGTTAGATATAATCATAAATAAATTAAAGTGGATTTAAAAATAAATTGATTATCTAAGATGACAAGAAAAAAGGATTATTTTAGTAATTTTTCATTTACTATTTTTGCTTAACAATAATTAAAATATCATTAAAATTAAGAGAGAAAAAAAGTGTTTTTTTATTAAATAAATATAATATACTGAGGTACTAATTTAATTACATTACAATATTGCACATATATTTGACATTTAAATTAATATGATACAACATACAGAGTGGCCTTATTTTAAACGTAATTGACAGAAATTTAATTTCTATTAATCTACCGCCTACAACACTATCTATAAAAATCACCGAGGTAGTGGTATGTTTCTGAAAAGATACAATTTCGATCCGCATTTGCTTCTAAACGTATTTTTAAAATAAAAATTCTCTTACTAATATTATGACAATACCAATAATGGAAAAAATAAAAAAAATCCAGGTTTTTAGATCTGACAGAAATTTTGCATCTCAGGCATTTGATATTGATGTTGTGAATGTGTCTCATTTAGCGGATCGTGTCATTACTGAAACTGAGGTCTATGGAGCTTTGAGAAGGTTAAAAGCTAAATTTACATCGGGTCCTGATGGTATACCATCTTTTGTAATTAGGGATTGTGCTACTGTGTTTGCTAAACCATTGTGTACAATATTCAATGTTTCTTTGCGATCGTGTAGTTTCCCCTCTGATTGGAAATCTTCTAGAGTGACGCCGGTTCATAAGAAGGGAGATAAACAGGATATTTCAAATTATAGACCAATTTCCATACAGTCGTGTTTTTCTAAAGTTTTTGAATTTGTGCTCCATGATATTATTATGAGCCATGTTAGGCGTCAGATTTCATCGGTACAACATGGCTTTTTTCCCGGTCGTTCTACCTCGACTAATTTATTGGTTTTAACACAGTTTTTAACTGAGCGACTTGATAACGGGGGTCAGGTAGATGTAATCTACACTGATTTTTCTAAAGCCCTTGATAGACTTGATCATGGTATTCTATTGCGTAAACTGTGTCGTTATGGACTATCTTATAATTTACTGCTGCTTTTGAAGTCGTATCTGAAGGATAGATTTCAGTATGTGGAAAGTCGAGAATTTCGTTCCGCAAATTTTAAAGTGTCATCTGGTGTTCCCCAGGGCTCTGTCCTTGGACCATTGTTGTTCCTGTGTTTTATCGATGATATTTCTAGTGGCTTGATAAATAGTTCGTTATTATATGCTGACGACTTCAAAGTATATTCTGTCATTAATAGTACTGAAGATTGTTCTCATCTTCAGGACGATTTAAATGTTGTATATGAGTGGTGTGTCCGTAATAATCTTTATCTGAATATTGATAAATGTTTTAGTGTTCCCTATACACGGAAAATAAACCCTGTCAAATTTTCATATTGTATAAATAATAGTCCATTAACAACTTGTGATGAGTTTAAAGATTTAGGTGTTTGGTTTGATGGTAAACTGAGCTTCACTAATCATTACAATAATATAGTTTCAGCATCCTATAGATCTCTGGGTTTTATTGTGCGCAATTCGAAAGAGTTTGTGACACCTCAAACTCTCATTGTTCTTTTCAACGCATTTGTCAGATCTAAACTGGAATATGCATCTGTAGTATGGAATCCTATGTATGCCATACATATAAATAATATTGAACGCATCCACCGTCGTTTTGCCAAGTTGCTGTGGTTTCGGGTTGATGGGGTTTATCCATCCATTGGATTTCCTCATGATATTCTGTTAAACCGTTTTAATCTAGTATCATTAAATACTCGGAGAGAATATTCCGCTCTAGTATTGCTCTTTAAAATTATTAATGGACTTCTTGACTGTCCAGAGTTTTTAAGCCAGATTCCTTTTTGTGTCCCAAATCTACGTACACGTAATAACGGAATTGTATTTTACTTTCCGGCCCGGCGTACTAATTTGTTGTTGCGTTCCCCTTTATATTTTATGTGCCATATTTGTAGCTCTGTGTCCGAGCAAATTGATATTTTTAATTCAACTTTGTCTTGTATAAAAAATATATTTCTTAGAATATAAATTTAGTGTTAGATATTAAGAATTTACTGTAATTTTTCCTGCCCTTTAATTGGATTATTTATCTGTCTGGGCAGTGTATCTTAAATAAATAAAAAGGAAAAGAGAACATTAATAACATGTTGGAAGGTAAGAATATTTTTACACCTATTTAAATTTGTTGTGTCTAGTATTATATTATGTGTATTTTAAGAATTTTCTTTATATTACAAGAAATCCCTTTGGGATTTCCCAGTCGTTTTGTGGTAGTTTTATCTATGAAAAAAGTCATTGAGGGTTGTAAAAAAAAATTTTTTTAAAAAAGTAAAAAACTAAAAATATGGAAAATAAATAGAAACATTTTTGAGTTACCCCGTAGATCACCTCTAGGAACTTATAGTTTAACTTTTAAAGAAATCTTAAATTGAAATCAAAAAATTACTGAAAATATTACTTTTGTCCTTAAAAAAATAAACAAATACATTTTTGACTCACCGCGTATATAAATTTAAAGTGCTTATGCTAAAAATGTATGAGACCATTCTAACAAATTAAAACAATTATGTTTTTTTCTATTTATTAGGTCCCGCCATGTCTAAAAGTCTTCAGAAATAAATAGAAACATTTTTGAGTTACCTCGTATATAACCTCTATGAGCTTATAGTTTCACCTCTAAAAAATGTTGAATTGAAATCTAAAAAAATACTGAAAATATTACTTTTCTGTCCTTAAAAAAATAAACAAATACATTTTTGACTCACCTCGTATATAAATCTAAAGTGTATGCTAAAAATTTCTGCAACATTTAAAATTTATTTGATTGCAATCTGGAAAATTTGTTAAATGTCGGCTAATTAATGTTTTTTTTTGCATCACCCTGTACATGCTGCTTATTAATTAATGTTGTTATAATCTGATAAATACTTAATTTAAATAATAAATCCACATCTCTCTATTTGAAAATCGTTGGTGTTAAATTAACGTTAATAGTGCCGGACGTTATTTTTTGGGACTACCATATCTCTCTATTATGGTTCGTTGGTTTGTAATAGTATTTTTTCCTAACGTTGGTGTCACTTATTTTAGTTTAGTTGACACTTCTAGTTCACGTCATAATTTGGTTTTGGTAACAAATTGCTTGTGTCAAATAGTTTCTTTGTTTATTAATGTTATTGTATTGTATGTTTGTAGACTGACAAAAAAAAAACCTGAAGAAGACAAAAATTGTTTGTCCAAACGTCGTAAAAAAAAAAGATTGACATGAAATAAAAAATTTTTATCTCACTATTGTTTGTAAATGCGAACCAAAAACCCCAAGAAAGTTATCCAAAAAACTTATTTTAAACGTCCAAATTCGTAACCTTAGGGGAAGGATACGACTAGTCCCCATACCCCAAGGGGGGTTTGAGATAACCTCAAACTCAACCCATATTAACGTCAATTATTATGGTAGATATGATATAATTTCTCAATCCAAAAAATGATTGACAAACCGTAGGTATTTGTAAAAAAATTAATAATAAAACACAAACTGCCCTCGCATTATGCTTAGCACTTTCTTTCCGGCACTTACACGTTAATTGGTCTGCGGAGTTCCCTCGTAACGTGATATTTGAATATGTAAATATTGCAAAACTGTTGTCAAAACATTGAATTGGTGCGTTCTATCGTTTGCCAATTTTGTAATATGTATTGTTATACCAACAAATATATTATATAGAGAGATGTGTCTAAAAATGAATTTCTATATGTCACCTGTATATTTATTTACCTGTACAATGACTACAAACATATAGAGGTACAATGTATCCACAAAATTACAAACATCCATAGAAACATGTTTGTGAGATTGATGACAGTGACATATCAACCACTCCTATTGCGAAAATAGTTTCTATTTTTTTTTGACCAAACAGCGATTTGTTTTTAAAAAATAAAATTAATTTTCCATAATTTTCAGTATAGTAATACCCCTAGGGTCTTGATAATACCGAGATAATTTTGTCATAGAGAATGCCGAAAGCGTGTTGCTTGATAATAGCCCAAGGCCGCAGGCTGAGGGCTATTATCCTTGAGCAACTCGCTTGAAGGATTCTCCATGACAAAATTTCGAGTATTTATCAAGGCCCGAGGAGTATTCGATAAGATAATTTTTTACTTTGTAGATATCAAAAATTTGATTGTCAATCTGACCTTTAATAATTTTCAATACAAAATGTATTAGTTTTAATCAAACATATATTATTCATTTTTATTTAAAACTACAGTTGTGAAAAGTACAATTGGTAAATGTTAAATTGGAAGAAGAGTTGGCTGAAGTTGACGGATTGTTAATTTCCACTGTTGAAGAAATTCCTCGCATGTTGTTGATTATTTCACCATGGCGTTCTTGGTTAATATTCAAGTACGGTTTAATTGAATTAGAGCTGCTATGTCCTGTTCAGGAATTCCTTTATTTGCCAAATGGCTAACTGCAGTTGATCTGTTCGAATGATTGGATATCTTTAGCTTGCGCGGATGATTTGGTCCACATATTAATTGTGTTCTTGCCTACGGGTATATTGTCAAACCATGTGTCACTTTCGGATTTCCAGAATCGATTTGGTCTCAAGAATAGGCGACTGGAAGTAATATTTTTCGCCCTTTTGGGCTATAATTTATGGAATAACCGAACAGGGCATGCACTTTCGTTTGCAATATTTGGAACAAGCCACTTACTATTTGTACAACTTTTCGATCCTCCTTGGCATGTTTTACTGAATATTGGATGGTATTCAATTCTGTTGGTTGGCGTTCTATCATTATTTTTCTCAATCGTGAAATAATCTATAAGGCAATCAGCTGGTTCACCACCTCGCCAAGCTAACTCAACAGCTACAATATGGTAAAAAGAAATGTGGTAAACCTTCTGGTGTACATTCATCCCATAATCCAATGATTCTAGCCAAATCACTTGAACTCAAATTTGATGAACTGCATTTTCGTTTGTTTGGATCCTGCTGTAATCTTTTACGTTTTGCATTTTTTGCATCTCGCGCATTTTTGAATATCACACTGGTAAACGGGTCGAATACAATTTTGAAGTCATTGAAGTATTTTTCCTGGAGTAACCTACTCGTAGTATTCCAAATTCTTTCAATATATTAGCCAAATTTTGCAAACTCGTTTCAGCATTCAGTTCGTATTCTCTGGTCGCACAAAACTCGAGAAATATTTTCCATACATATTTTTTTGATTTGAATGTAGTTTTTGGTATATTATTAGATATAATATCATTAATTGCATCGGTAGATGCAATACCAAATCTTCGCGACATTTTTCAACCAGTTGTCAGTTTGACGTTTAATTAGTTTTTAATAAAAAAAACACCAAACTGAAAACACCACATGTAGGGTATTATCGCTGTAATCCAGAGGTGATTGGATGAAATTTGACAAATGACTTAAAATTAAGTAATTTGATTGGTCACTATATTTAGTAAATTCCTTAAATATCTTCTATTTAAATCTGATGGTGTATATCCAGATAGAGGGGTAGATAATTCGATATTCTGGAGTAGATTTACTGGCGAATAGATGATATTTTTCTACCAATATATAGAATATACCTATATCGTCGATATTTTCTATGACGATATATCGAAATATCAATATTACAATCCAGGTATCGATTGATTTTTTTAAATTACTGGTAGGTACAATGAAAGGTTCTTTTGTCGCTGTGTACGCACGGTCCGTGTCAACTAGGTTGTTATTGATTGTCAATTGTCACTTATCAATGTTCTGTCACTTGTCGGTTGTCACTTCTCAGAAGCTTTGCATTACTATTGAACTATGAACGCCGGCGCCGGATATTTTTCATTTATGTGATTTGAAATGTGACATCAAATTTTTGTTATTTTATTTCCGATGCAATATATTTTAAAAATATGGATATAATATACACTCCCCGATTTCAGTTTCTTCTTCATGATCGTCTATATTTTTTATATCGTCAATTATGTCTTAGTCAGTTGCGAGATCTGTAGAGCCAACATCATTGTCGATTTCTAAGAAATCTTCAAGTACAAAATCTGCGACAATGGCAGCAGTTTTTTACATAAAAGTCCGGTAAAAATTTTGTTATATAAAGCACTACTCATTTTAAAGATTCACTATATGCAGGGCTTTTTACATTAAATTTCATTAAAATATTCTAGGTCTTGAAAAAATTGCACTGTAAAAAGTTTTTCACTATATAGAGTTTCAGTGTCGACTGTATATCGATATTTTATTCCGATATCAACATCCCTACGGTAAAATCGATATAGTTATATCATATTGCTTTGTTGGGCAATAAACGCTATTATTATTATCTATAACATGATGAGGGCGTAACTTTACTATCTCACTGTATCTAAATGACATAAGTATTGTTTAGGATACTTAAATATTGCTTGAATATTTGAAATCAAACGTTGACTAAATAAAAAAATAAGGATGAGGCTAAATTACTTAGCACATCATGCCTCAACATCATATCCAATAATGTGATATATTGCATTGTGTATTTATAATAATAATAATATATAATAAAATAAATAAATAATATAGGTTTTATGTATATATTTATATAAACGAATATAATAGATTTTCAGGGATGGATCATAAAGTGATGGCGCTAAAAATTTTACTATAAATACTTCGAACGATTTTGATGGATTTATCAGTTGACATAAACAGTACCGAAATAATTCAGTTTGAATTCCTTTTTTTTTAATATTTGCTAATAGTGATACTAGTTCTTTTGGATTAACATCAACATCATCATGAATCGATTATTGGTAAGGATTTTTAAAATATAACTCTAGGGGCAGACAGAAAAATACAAAATAATATCAGTTTGTATTATGATGTACAGTTACAAATATTTTGAAAACTACTTTAGATATTTAAATGCAATTTGACACGTTTGGACAGATAATTCAAATACATATTCTTACGCAAAAATTATTATTTTAATTCCATCAGTAGCGTACGTACGCACATATTTTCGCACAATTTTAATGAAAATATGGTACGCCACTGATTTTTTTTAGCAGAAAAAATTGTTTTTAGAATCCTTGTTCAGTTTACAATAAAAAAAGGCTCTTTACGTTTTGTTTGACACACCGTTTGCAAGTAAAAAAATAAAATACCCACTGGTAGAAGCAGACAGAGAACCACAAAATAATATCAATCAATTCCAAATTTATTAATATTTTGAAAACTACTTTAGATATTTAAATGAAATTTGACACGTTTGAACAGATAATTCAGATACATATTTTTACGCAAAAATTATTATTTTACTTCCACCAGTGGCGTACGTACGCACATATTTTCGCACAATTTCAATGAAAAATATGGTACGCCACTGATTTTTTTAGAAAAAAAAATTGGTTTTAGAATCCTTGTTCAGTTTACAATAAAAAAAGGCTCTTTACGTTCTGTCGTTTGACACACCGTTTGCAAGTAAAAAATTAAAATACCCACTGATAGAGGCAGACAGAGAACCACAAAATAATATCAATCAATTCCAAATTTATTAATATTTTGAAAACTACTTTAGATATTTAAATGAAATTTGACACGTTTGGACAGATAATTCAGATACATATTTTTACGCAAAAATTATTATTTTACTTCCACCAGTGGCGTACGTACGCACATATTTTCGCACAATTTTAATAAGAATATGGTACGCCACTGATTTTTTTAGAAGAACCAATTATTTTTAGAATCCTTGTTCAATTTGCAATAAAAAAAGACTCTTTATTTTTTGGCGTTTGACACACCGTTTGCAAGTAAAAAATTAAAATACCCACTGCTGGAGAACCACAAAATAATATCAATCAATTCCAAATTTATTAATATTTGGAAAACTACTTCAGATATTTAAAAGAAATTTTACACGTTTGGACAGATAATTCAGATACATCTTTTTACGCAAAAATTATTACTATGCTTCCACCAGTGGCGTACTTACGCACATATTTTCGCACAATTTTAATGAAAATATGGTACGCCACTGATTTTTTTAGAAGAACAAATTATTTTTAGAATCCTTGTTCAGTTTACAATAAAAAAAGGCTCTATATTTTCTGTCGTTTGACACACCGTTTGCAAGTAAAAAATTAAAATACCGACTGAATTCTGAAAAAAAATTAAAACAAAAAGAAAATGATGATTTTTGAATGTTTTTTTGAAACACTCTGTGAAGTCAATCACTTATATTTAAGAATATTTTTTAAATAGCAAATTGTAGCCCGATCTTTTCTGAACATTTCCCTTTTTTAATCACTATGATATCTCAATTATTAAAGAAAATATAATGAAAGCAGTTATGGCAGATCTCAACGAGAGCTGTTGCTTCTTTGCGATTATGAACTGCAGAAATTCTGGACCTATAGGCCTTCGAACCAGTTTCCTTATGCCTGTTCCAGATTGGACAAGGACTTGCTCTTCTTCCAGAACGTTGCTGATATGCGGCACCTGGCAGTGGCTAACCGTTTCCTACCTGGACCCCGCCGCTTCACACACTCACCAATTTGCCTTCAACGTTGTACAATCCGAAAGATCATGGATTTCTTAATTATTTTAAGATTTTTAAACAAATTAATTAATTTTTTTCCACAAAGTGACTCCGATAGAATATTCGAACCTTGTAAACATGAAAAATACCTCATAAAGTTTTCTCAGATTTTTAAATATTTCCCACTGATGATGAGACTGGTCTAGTCGCGAAACGACTGACGATTTTTCTATTAAACTTATTTGGTGGAGATTTGACTTCACTAAAAATAAAATGTCGAAAAAGAGCAAGTGATTCGAAAAGAATCAAGCAACAATTAACTAACAAACACATCAAAATCGAACGAAGGGTTACAGAGAAACTTGATGTTAAACTTAGGATAAACTTTGCGCTGCGGATTTTGCCAAATTACGAGGGAAGGATCCTGAAGCCAAAGCCGAGACGTGCCGGGGGTGCGTACCGAAACAAACGTTTAACACTATTCTCCATCGGCTATGTCGACGCGGCCTTATTTGCACTTGACCCACGGAAAGAAGGTTCGACCGAGCAAACGAAAGGAACATTCTGATGATCGTGTATATGATATGGAATCACGACAAGAAACCTTCATTTGTAAAATTATTCCAGATACTTACAATATGCCTAGTTGCCACTGTCACAGCACGACCCCAAGAAGCTGAACCGAAACCTGCTGCACCATTAGCAGCAGCTGCCTCAGCCAGTGGTTCTACACCCGTACCCATTGTAAGTCAAACAGAGGAGATTAATCCTGATGGTTCCTTTAAATACAGGTAAGTCCATCAAATCTAGATTCATTTCGCCGAAACCTAACAACAAAAATTGTTGTAAAACATAAACAGTTGGCCCCCGTACAATAATCGCAATATGCGCGACATCTACACGAAATATTATTACCTAATTCATCAAAATTTTAGTTATGAAACTGGCAACGGTATTAAAGTGGAAGAGAGCGCTGTAATCAAGCCGGGACCGGTTGGTAAAAGTGCAGGTACTGATGCAGATGGCGAGAATGACGGTACGATTCAGGTACGAGAAGGTAGTTTCAGTTATACTGGACCAGATGGCGTTGTCTATACCATCAAGTAAGTCTTTAATCGAATTTGCAATAAAAAAGGCTCTTTATTTTCTGTCGTTTGACATCCGTTTGCAAGTAAAAAATTAAAATACCCACTGATAGAGGCAGACAGAGAACCACAAAATAATATCAATCAATTCCAAATTTATTAATATTTTGAAAACTACTTTAGATATTTAAATGAAATTTGACACGTTTGGACAGATAATTCAGATACATATTTTTACGCAAAAATTATTATTTTACTTCCACCAGTGGCGTACGTACGCACACATTTTCGCACAATTTTAATGAAAAATATGCTACGCCACTGATTTTTTTAGAAGAAAAAATTGTTTTTAGAATCCTTGTTCAGTTTACAATAAAAAAAGGCTCTTTACGTTCTGTCGTTTGACACACCGTTCGCAAGTAAAAAATTAAAACACCCACTGATAGAGGCAGACAGAGAACCACAAAATAATATCAATCAATTCCAAATTTATTATTATTTTGAAAACTACTTTAGATATTTAAATGAAATTTGACACGTTTGAACAGATAGTTCAGATACATATTTTTACGCAAAAATTATTATTTTACTTCCACCAGTGGCGTACGTACGCACACATTTTCGCACAATTTTAATGAAAATATGGTACGGCACTGATTTTTTTAGAAGAACAAATTATTTTTAGAGTTCTTGTTCAATTTGCAATAAAAAAAGGCTCTTTACTTTCTGTCGTTAGACACACTTTGCAAGTAAAAAATTAAAATACCTCCTGATTTCTGAAAAAAAAATTACAACAAAAAGAAAATGATGATGAAAATTATGTTCCACGAAAGGTGGCGACACTTTTACAACCTGACTTGAAATAAAATATCGCTGTTTTGTGAGTGTTCAATGGAAACCTTTGTTCCCAGGTTCACAGCCGATGAGAACGGCTTCCAAGCCCATGGTGATCACATCCCAACTTCACCTCCAGTACCCGAGGATATTGCTAAAAGCCTAAGTAATCAACCAGAAAGCGGTAATGAACCAGCTCCAGTAGTAGCAGTTCAACCTAAACAATCTGCAGTTCCTAAAGCTGCACCAGCACCTGAAGCTGCACCAGCTCCTGAAGGTGCACCAGCACCTGCTGAAGAACCAAAACCTAAGGAATAGTTTTACTAGATTTTAAGTAATTTTCCTAAGAGGTGAAATGTATTTTTGTAAGTTAATTTAATATTTCCCAGATCTTTTTTATGTCTACTTAAGAAATAGATCGAAGTAGAGAGGCCACAATTTAAAGCTTCAAGCTGAGATCGAAATATTATCAATTCTGCTAGTCGAAACTTATGTTTATATTTTATACAGTTATTTTTTTTTATTTTACTATTAATTTGTAATAAAGGTGGTTGTTTAATAAAAATAATTATAAAATAAAAACACTTGTTCTGTCATGAAGTATACCTACGCAACTCCTGTCTTCCCAGCACAATTAAATAAATAAGATCCGGGATAACGTTCTTCTTTGTATAGCTGCTAAAAAGTCCCAACCACATCACCACTGGTCTAGCAAATGGAACAACTAGATTGTCACTTGAGGAAGGATTCTATTTTCATTTCTTCAACCAAAAAAATCTTTCTCTTATGCCCGTCCGATCTCAATCTCAAACTGGAGGATAAAGCAATACTCAATACTTGAGGTTGTAGAATGTAGATTGTTTTATCGGAGTCGTTTAGGCGATTTGGCCTCCCCTCACTTCGACCTGCAGAAGATCTTTTGTGAATGACTAATCTATGAATTGCCCAGCTGTCCCACACTTTTCATAAAGTTTATGATTTCTCTGGGGGCTAAATTTCTTGCCTCGTCGGGTGTTAGGGTCACCCCTCCAAGGTTCTGTTGTCTCTGTTGCGTCTTCGCAAAACCAACAAGTGTCGTCCTCGGTTAGGCCCATCTTTTTGAGATGGTACTTCACTGGGTCGTGTCCCGTAAAAAGGCCTGTAATTCACCTTAGGTCGCTTCTCTCCAGGTGGATAAGCTTCCCTGCGTTGGCCTCTAAAGGTTTGATAAACCTTTTTGATTGTCTTAGGGCTGGAGTGTTTCTCCAGTAGGACTTAAGTTGTTCCTTTTCCCATATCCGAAGTTCTTCCTTCATATGGCTTTTTGGAAATCCAAAGATGTGTTCCGGGCCGCAGAACAAAGCGTTTGCGCCCTCTTTTGCAAGTTGGTCCGCCGCTTCGTTCCCCTCTATGCCTTCATGTCCTGGCACCCATGTCAGAGTAATATTTTTCCCCTGAGCTGCCAGTTGCTTTAGGGTCTGTTTGCATTCCCATGCTAGCTTTGACGTGAAGGTGTAAGACCTCAGTGCTTTTAACGCAGCTTGACTGTCTGACATAATATTGATCTGCCGTTCCGGGATGCCTCTCTGCAGGGATTCTTGAGCACAACGATTAATAGCGTTGATCTCTGCTTGGAATATAGTGGGACTTTTCCCGAGAGATTCAGAGAGCCTGCAATTAGACCCGTATACTCCCATGCCTGTGTTCCCTTCTATTCCTTTTGAACCGTCCGTATACCAGACGGATGTGTTTTCTGGGAATCGTGGTTCCCCATTTAGCCATTTTGGACGGTCTGCAATGACCACTTCAAATGGGATTTCAAAATCATGTTTGCGTGGCAAAGCGTCCGACGGTTTTCTTCCTGAATCCAAAGGTATTAGATTCAGGATTCCCATGTGTCCCTCTAGATCGCCAGATTTGTATTCCATTACCTGTGCCAGTTTCAGAGCGCTAATTGCTGCCTCTTTTTTGACTAGGACAGGCAAAGGTATTAGATGCAGCAACGTTTCCATCGCTGCTGTGGAGCAAATTCGCATTGCCTCTGTTATTCCTAAGCATGCAAGCCGTTGCAACTTTTGAAGACGGCATTGTGTATGCTTAATATTAACTTCAAAGGAGTCAAAGTCAGTCTATACTATAGTGCAATTTTCCTGCATTCTCAACGAAGCAAAACTTGAGCAAACTGTCTTCAGTAACATTTGGTTTTTTAATGACAATTCTAGTTATTTTCGCAAATGACATGATAGCAGATGTCATGGCCCAAGCATTGCTCAAGGAGTACGCCTCAAGACTTGTCTATAGTAAGCATTTCTTGATGCGTACCAAATTTAACAGAGCGCCGGTATTTACTCACTGTATCTCTTGGACATAAAATTGCCATAAAATCGTCTACTGGAATATTTCAAATCTTGACTCGCGCCTTGTGAAACATGACCATTAGCAACAAAACCATTCTCATCAGTTGACACTACAAACTCCCTGGATAGCCAGCGGCCAGGTAGGCCCTAAGCTCTTCAAAATCCACATCAAAAATAGTGTAGATCTGGCAATAGAGATTTAATAAAGAAGATTGCGAGTTGCCAGTATTACCCGTCAAGGTTGTTATTATTATTATTATAACTATAAATAGCAATAACTGTAAATATTTTAATACATTCAGTATGATCCCGTACATGGTCAACGAATAATAACCATCATCATTATTTACACAACATTTTGAAACAGTTGCAATACATCGTTGCAGTTTATACAAGAACCTGTATGAGATCTCCCACAGAAACTATCATAAGCCAAAAAACGACAAACCTACAATATCCAACTGACTTATAATAAAAATCAAGGTGAAACCATAGTCAGGATCCGTCTCTCTCTCTCTTTTTCTTTAAATTGTTAATACATAATCACCAACATAATGGTCATGAAGAGCGCGAAGAGACAGTTGATTGAATTCCAATTCGAAATTTACACATATTTCAATACAGGACCGTATTTTACAATTACGAGTATGTATTTGTAAATCAAAGGCGTCTGCCCCACAAAATATATTTATACAGGGTTATTTAAATGAATATAGTTTTAGATTCCCCGTTCAAAATAAACCTAACTTGCATTAAAGTACATCTCACCTAAACCTGACAGTTTTTTGTTGTTGTTCCAAATATTGCAAACGAAAGTGCATGCCCTGTTTTGTTATTCCATAAATTATTGTCCAAAAGGGGGAAAATATTACTTCCAGTCGCCTATTCTTGAGACCAAATCGTTTCTGGAAATCCGAAAGTGACACATGGTTTGACAATATACCGGTAGACAAGAACACAATTAATATGTAGACCAAATCATCCGCGCAAGCTACTGGTTTGGACACTAAGTGTAAAAAGGTATCCAATCATTCCAACAGATCAACTGCAGTTAGCCATTTGGCAAGTAAAGGAATTCCTGAACAGCAATTAATAAAAATAACAGGACATAGCAGCTCTAATTCAATTAAACCGTACTTGAATATTAACCAAGAACGCCATGGTGAAATAATCAACACCATGCGAGGAACTTAACATTTACCAATTGTACTTTTCACAACTGTAGATTTAAATAAAAATAAATAATATTTGTTTGATTAAAACCAACATTTTGTATTGAAAATTATTAAACGTGAGATTGACAATCAAATTTTTGATATCTACAAAGTAAAAAATTATCTTATCGAATACTCCTCGGGCCTTGATAAATACTCAAAATTTTCTCATAGAGAATCCTTCAAGCGAGTTGCTCAAGGATAATAGCCCTCGGCCTGCGGTATTGAAAACGTTATTAAGCTCAAAGTGATCAGCAAACAGATAATCTCAAATACTAGCACTCTCAAATTTTTGAGGTTTTCCTAATAATTTTCCCCTTTCTCGAATAAATAATCAAACGAATCAACAAATCTTAGAACACATTTATGCAGAGTCCGATACTGATCTCCAGAATTAATAAACCCATTTTGTGGTTACGTAAAATGAAGCTTTACATAAATTTTATATTGAATGTGAACATTTTACGAGTGTAAAGAAGACATATTTTTTATAAATCCAAAAACAGTATGCAAATAAATGATGTCACCTTTTAAATTGTAACACCATACATCGCAGTACAGATTTAGACAGGTGCGGTCGATCTTTCAAAATGCCAGACACATTATTTAGGTGGAATTGCACTGGCGAAATTGGCGCACAGTTGTAAAGGGTGGTCCAGAACTTAACTTTTGTCCATGACTTACAAAAGTACCAGAAAAATGCTGATCAAACTAGCTTTCAGACTATGTACCTCTATACTTTGCCTATAGCGATTTATTCGCGTTTATTCATAGATTTTCAACGGTTTTAATAGTAGTGGACTATGGATGGAACTTTCTTCGGCTTCAGAACAATGTTATGCATTCTGGTTCAACTTCAAAAGCACCACAAAATTTGCCGTTATCCATGTTTTAATTTTTTTGTTGCTAATGAAGCATTATTGCATTATTTCTTTGAAAGCAGTGTTTTCCGTTAAAAATACAGATATCGGTATAAATCAAAAAACAGGTTGTTCAGAAAAGATGGGGCTTCAAAATGTTGCAAAAAAATCATTATTCGGTCGTGAGTTTTTTCTACAGGGTGTTAAAAAGATTAGTGTAAAATGTATCTTTTTGTTCACCCCTGTATAACAACAAATCCATTCGCAATTTTTGAAGTTTCGATATGAAAAAATGATGACAATAAAACGGCCTAAAACTCGGAAAAAAAAATTGTCAAAATTGATGGAATACTAAAAAAGTTATTTAGGATTGATTTTGAACAAAATTTTCTTGTTTTGCTTTATTACATTATTTCTTTGAAAGCAGTGTTTTTCCTGTAAGAATACAGATATCGGAATGAATCAAAAAACAGGTTGTTCAGAAAAGATGGGGCTTCAAAATATTGCAAAAAAAATCATTATTCGGTGGTGGATTTTTCCACAGCGTGTTGAAAAGTTTAAAGTAAAATGTAACTTTTTGTTCACCCCTGTATAACAACAAATCCGTTCGAAATTTTTGAAGTTTCGATATGAAAAAATGATGACAATAAAACGGCCCAAAACTCGGAAAAAAAATTGTCAAAATTGATGCAATACTAAAAAAATTATTTAGGATTGATTTTGAACAAAATTTTCTTGTTTTGCTTTATTGCATTATTTCTTTGAAAGCAGTGTTTTTCCTTTAAGAATACAGATACTGGTATGAATCAAAAAACAGGTTGTTCAGAAACGATGGGGCTTCAAAATATTGCAAAAGAAATCATTATTCGGTCGTGAGTTTTTTCTACAGGGTGTTGAAAAGTTTAGAGTAAAATGTTACTTTTTGTTCACCCCTGTATAACAAATCCGTTCGAAATTTTCGAAGTTTCGATATGAAAAAATGATGACAATAAAACGGTCCAAAACTCTGAAAAAAAATTGTCAAAATTGATGGAATACTAAAAAAATTATTTAGGATTGATTTTGAACAAAATTTTCTTGTTTTGCTTTATTGCATTATTTCTTTGAAAGCAGTGTTTTTCCTTTAAGAATACAGATATCGCTATGAATCAAAAAACAGGTTGTTCAGAAAAGATGGGGCTTCAAAATATTGCAAAAAAAATCATTATTCGGTCGTGAGTTTTTTCTACAGGGTGTTGAAAAGTTTAGAGTAAAATGTAACTTTTTGTTCACCCCTGTATAACAACAAATCCGTTCGAAATTTTTGAGGTTTCGATATGACAAAATGATGACAAGAAAACGGTCCAAAACTCGGAAAAAAAATTGTCAAAATTGATGCAATACTAAAAAAATTATTTAGGATTGTTTTTGAACAAAATTTTCTTGTTTTGCTTTATTGCATTATTTCTTTGAAAGCAGTGTTTTTCCTTTAAGAATACAGATATCGGTATAAATCAAAAAACAGGTTGTTCAGAAAAGATGGGGCGTCAAAATGTTGCAAAAAAAAACATTATTCGGTCTTGAGTTTTTCTACAAGGTGTTGAAAAGTTCAGAGTAAAATGTAACTTTTTGTTCACCCCTGTATAACAACAAATCGGTTAGAAATTTTTGAAGTTTCGATAAGAACAAATGATGACAATAAAACGGCTTAAAACTCGAAAAAAAAAATTGTCAAAATTGATGCAATATTAAAAAAGTTATTTAGGTTTGATTTTGAACACAATTTTCTTTGCAGTGTATGTTTTGTTTGCTTTTCCTTCCGGTAAATGAAAAATGTATGAAAATAAATTATTGGCACATCAAATAAATAAACAAGATTCCTATTATCGACGAAAAGAAATCAAGGATTATTTTCTGTTAAGATATTTTTCTACAAGGTGTTAGAAAGTTCGGTCACTGGTCGGAATCTACGTCTAAAACATGCATGACAATGGCAGTTAGCCTAAGTTATTTCGACCACCCTGTATGCCAGATTTTTGCAGTGAAATGACCATCAATTGTCAATACAACAATAGCCATTATATTATTAATTATTACTTAATTTCAGTAGGTACTAACTGCTTATTCAACCGGTTGAACTTAAAATAAAAAATCAAAAAAGAAACAGTGAAAAATCGATCGACACAGATACCGAATATGTACCTATACCTATTATATACAAAGTAAATAATTATTTTCAGAAGACATGAAATAAGAAGAAGCCCCCCGAAATAATAAAAATTATTGCAAAGATGCACTAGAAAGAGAAGAGAGGATATATAAAGCATGGAAATGTTTCATTTGAGATCGTCTTGTGTCGTATATTGCAAATCGAACCACAGTGTTTCTGTGCGGTCAAGTGTTTCGTCTTTAGAACCTTTTTTATTGTCGAAGAAACCATGAGATTTTTCGTAAGTACCTACCCATTAGATATACAATGTGTCCACGGATAGAGTTTGGAATAATAAAATTAAAAAAAACAAGAAAATCAAAATCATTGAAAATGTTATTTTTGATATACCCTGTATAGTAATCGTAAATTCCGTACTCGAAATTGTAGTTTTGACACAAGCAGACGTTTTTATAAAGAATGACTTTTTCTTCTAAATCTACAAATAAAAAAGTTTTTGCTCTTCCAAACTCTATCCATGGACACATTGTAGATAGATTAAAAAAAACCCGAATTTTCAACGCCAAAAGCCTGCATTTCTATCGCATATCTTACGGTGTTCCTCAAGGTTCAGTCCTAGGCCCATTACTTTCTATAATATAAATTAACAACAAACACAAGTTTATATCCCCTAAAGTGTGTGTTCTATAGCGTTGGTCATATGACCTAGATCATTATTGTGTTTTAATTGCTTTTATTTTTAAGGAATTATTTAATAAACTTTATTAAAAAAATCACAAATATAAGAAATTAAATTATTAAATAAGCATCTACTAAACATTCTTTTACAAATTTTTCCTATTTATTTTTTCCTAAACCTTCATCCTCAATCATAAACCTAATTATATAAAAAATAGACTTACCGCATATTCAATATATAATTAGGTTTATGACTGAAGATGAAGGCTTAAACCTTCGAAACATGTATCGCTAAAAATACACAAAAGGGCAAAAAAAAATCAATAAGAAAGATTTGTGAAGGAGACGTATTTTTATTTATCTTGAAACATTATTTTTTTCAATTCACATAAAAATAACAATCCTGGAAGAATACTGCGACATTGCGTATAGTACCTTAACGTTGATTCATGATTCATTGTCTAAGTATCAACTTTCTCTAAAGAAAGGCGAGATCCAGAAGGTGCACATGCCTTCAAACCTCAATTTTTGAGGATATTCTTCAGCAACCGAGATACTCTTCCACCCATCATGGCACTACAACTTAGTAATACTGCCTCCAACTTCTAACGGAAAAATTACCGATGTTCAAGTTTGATTCATAATTGATTATCTGAGTATCAACTTTCTCAAAAGGACCTCATTGTTTGAAGATATTCTTTAGCAACCGAACTAAACTCTTCCATCCACCTTGCGGCTACAACTTAGTCATACTCCCTCCAGGCGCTACCGGAAGAATTGCCGATGTTCAACGTTGATTCATGATTGATTATCTGAGTATCAACTTTCTCTAAAGAAAGGCGAGATCCAGAAGGTACACCTGCCTTTAAACCTTATGTTTTGAAGATATTCTTCAGCAACCGAACTATTCTTCCATTCACCATGCCGCTTCAACATAGTAATAGAACTTTAGAGTTTTCCGGGTTGTACCCTTTGGAATCTTACTTCAAAAATTTACCATTAAAGTCTTCTTTACCATTGAATATTTGACCCATAAGGAGGTCGGAGGAAATGTTTTAATAATTCTTCGGTAACAAATTTCAAAACTTACAAACCCTCAAACCATAGAGACCCTTGTATTTGTAATATTATCGCCCTACAGACAACTCTACTGAACCCTTTAGGTCTCGCTTACTACTCTCGCACTAGACTCCCAGGACTGTTGAGATGATAATACTAAGACTCCTCAATTAGATCTTTATAATCATCTCTCTCATAGTATTAAAGTTCCACCTTGTAAGAACTTTAAAAAAATTATTTTTATTCGTTCAGTGATTTTATAGTCCTTCTGTTTTTTTAATTATTTTTATTATTTTAAGTTTAAATTTATGTTGTTGTTGTTTTATTAACTACATGACATTTTTTCTTCTCTTGTTATATTTGCAACGTATTCGCTCTTCCTTGAGGAATAGCAGAGAGCTGATTTATAAATAATTTGTTAGAAGTGCAAATCCAAACTATTGGATGTGACTATAGTAAATGTTTTTGATATAATCGAAGGCTACTAAAGAACTGTCAGAACTGGAACGAGTTATGGAGATAATGTTCGAAACATGTGTGCCTTAAGACAAGGCCTTAAAGGCGCCTAACGGTTTCGTGTGACACGTTAAATTTTAATTCAAATGTCAAAAAAACTTTGAAGCTACGAAAAATAAACTGTGTAACGCCAATTGAAAATGAAAACTCAAAGTCGACTATTATCTTCTCATTCTGATGTTTTCAAATGTTTGTGGAAGATTGAGGATTTTGGCAAGTATTCTGACCAAGATCAATTTAATTTTTGTTAAAAACTTGAGGAAGCTTAAACTGACAAACATCGAGACGACAAAGATATAGCCGGAATGAATGAATTAATTACAATTTCTGTAGCTGCAGCTGAGAGATCGTTTTCTAAATTAAAATTAATTAAAAATTACTTACAATCTACAATGGGCCAGGAACACTTCAAAAATCTTGCTATCATTTCTATAGAGTCTGACTTATTAAAGCAGTTGGATCGTATTCATGAATTTGCCAAGAGTAAATCTAGAAGAAAAGAAGAAATTTCTATACAGCCTCAAATAAGAAACAGGGTAAAGTCTAGTCAAAAGTGTAATAGTGCATATATTGGCAAAAGCTTCGGTGGTTCTTTATAAAACACACCCAGTCAATAAAAATGCCTTAATTTGTTGGTATTAATCATCAAGTTTCCAATTTTTTATATTACAAAACGAGATCGCTATGGCTAGTACGATAATGATGATGATGATATCATGATATAAGCATCCTTTCACTTTTCTCCTTCGGTACCTTTGAACTTTAATCGATTTCACTTGTTTCATGTGGGCCTACTTCTCGAAAATGTTAAATTTATTATATGGTTATGTAACCGTTCTGAAAACCATTGAGAATTGAAAATAAGACGCGATGTATTATTGTAATACAATCGCCTTCGGGCTGGATGAGTTTATGTTAATTATTTCTATATATAAACTTTCGATTTTAATAATTTACCGTACACGTAAAAATGTACAGGATTTACCCAACTACTTTCGCAATTCTTTTGGAAATATTATACCTAATGTTCAAATTCACTTTCTGGAAGCGAAAGTTTAATACAAAATTAAATGAAATTCCGAAAAAAGGAAGGAAAAAACATTATTCTAGTTTCTTTTTTTATCATTTTTAAAGAATTTTTCGTATGCGAATTTTAGTTATCAACCGAATAGAATTATTAATAATATTTCTTTAACCTTATTTCCCCATTATTAACACTTTGACTGCCACGTCATATTCACTGGAGGGTCGCTAAGGCCACGCGTTTTTTTATAATAATATAATAGTGCCTAAGTAAAATTATCAATAAAATATTTAACTTTTATCAAAAGTCGGCGCTAAAATTATTTTATCATAGCCCCACGCCTCGCTAAACAATATCCCATAAGAAATTCACGTAAATCGTGCTACTCTAGCATACACACGGCGCAATATTCATGATCGCATGTGTATACCAGAATATACACGTGGCGATCTGGTCTAGGCTACTGTGTATACTCAAAGCAAAGATTAATCTACACAATAGATAGTCAGCCCAATGCATTAAAATCAGAACATCTCTAAGTATGCCTGCCACTACGTGGCGTAGACTAGCGTGTAAAGCATAGAGCAGTATTGTCACAGCCAGAAACCGTTTTGTAGTTTATTAATATCAAAAACAAAACGCAACGTATAACAATTATTTAGATCATTTGCAACAGATATGCACCGGCAATGCTGTATTGTCAGAGAGAGAAATTGATGAAATTCTGTATTAATCTGGAGGGGATACGCAGGGAGGGTAGAAAAAAAAACAAGCGAATGTGGTATGTGTCGTGCTGTTGCCAATTCGTCGGTAAAAGAAACACACAGGGTGATTTATTACAAGTACAGTATTGAAATAAAAGCCTAATCTCTATGAATTAAATTTAATATAATAATATTTAATCCATGTCATACATGTTTCAAGACTAGACCAGTCCCATGATCAGTGGCGAACAATCGTTAAATGAAAAGCTTTTAGATAGAAACATACTTTTGACTAAATATTTCACGTAGACAATGTGGCAAAGATGTAACAAGATTGTTGTAGATCTTATAATACCTATAATAAAAAAATTATCAGTGCTACCTATATTATATTAGGTATACCTATTATAATAGTCTGTCTCTTCATCAGGTATAAGTTCCACTTTATCGGTTTAGGTACTTAAATTTTACTTCTTTTTAATGTTTCTTCGGGTAAATAATAAGTTCGGTAGGAATAGGGCTTTGGGTATGAAACAAAAAAAGATAGAAAATAGAAATTTGATATAGGGGTAGTTCTAAGCATTTACAAGTTTGTGACGTGTAGCGATTTTCGATGCCGCCCCCGGAGGTATACATGAGGGCGGCGCAATGCCGTTTTAAATATCTCGTATCGCTTTCTTGGAAAATAAAAAATTGTAACTGATAACTGAAACTTAGTACTTAATACGTGGGCGTAAGAGGTAAGGTCACTTCACAGGTCTCTATTAATGAAAGAAAGTTAACATTTTGAGCATCTGCGTAAAATTAAATGTATCCGTTTGGTGGGTAGTTTTGATTACAATAAGTCGGTGCCAAGCCCAAGCCCGAAACAAAATAAATCTATATTTACCTACTACCTATTTGGCTTGGTACCGACTATTATGTGCATTGTTGTCTTTTGAATGATATTTGTATTTTGTTATTTTTCGTATTTTTTATTAGTTCTTTTGACAGCTCTGGTGTCATCAATACACCTGTATCCCGAATTGCACCAAATTGCGATGCTATTGAACAAGCATATAATCCTAAATATAATATTATTTTTGAACTACCTGTATCTCGAAAACCAAGCCGTAGCGGACCCATGTACATATGAAATTTGTATCTTAAAATTAGTCAAAGAATCACCCTTTAAAGTTTGTACAAGTACTTATGCAACACCCTGTATACATAGATACTTTGATTTGCAATTTGCAAATCTGTCAAACTAGGTAATGCTGTTTTTTTTTATTTACTTTCAAATATGGTGTTATGTAATTGTATTCAAATTAAATGTTTGGGGATGATATTTACGAGTTTTATTTTTTTATATAGAGAAACTGTTATTCAGTTTTTAAGGATCAATCTGAAGCAGACGATTGTACTTGTTAAAACATGAAAAAAGTTATTGTCGTGATACTTTTAACACCCTGTTGGTGGGTTTTTAAAGCTTTTTACGAAACGTGTTAACAATACAATCTACATAAATCGTTAGTTTTTTAAGGTTTTATGATCATTGCACAAAAACCAATATTAGGGAGACTGTAAGTTTTTTTTCAATTCGGCGTTGCAGAATTTGAACCTAATTGTGATAATTGTGTTATTTTACTAGTATAGATATTTTTGAGTAAATTAATTCGGTTATAATCGATGAGTAGAATCTTTGGAGTAAAATACATTTCACAAAAACCCTGAACCATATTTCTCAATAGATTTAAATTTTCATTAAAAACAGATTAAAAATTCTAATTTTTTACATCCTGCATTTCGAAACCGTATTTTTTTAAATAATTATTGTCATGCTGGAAATTTCAAACCTTATTTACTTCAGTAACTTGTAAAAAGCACAGCCTTTTTAATATTAACATTTCTTAAAATCGATATTACGCGATAACGATGACTTTCTATCAATATCACAGAAGGATACATTTATTACGTATATAATTTGTTAGATTTTACATCTCCGAATTGAAACACACGCAAAAAATGTGCATAAAAAAGTTAGGGTAGCATTTCACGCCTGTATGCCCCTTTAATTTACCCGCCTCTGAGATTTATTTTTTCATAATGTTAACGACAAGTTGAATCTGCTGTTTGAGTTTGATCCTTAAAACTGAATCAGGTAATAACCGGAAGTCCTATCTATAACGCCAAATTTCGTTAATTTAAATATAACTTTTTGATGCATCCTTATATCCGAAATTTAAAATTAAATGACTAAAATAATATTATTTTAGTCATTTAAAATTATTGTCTAAAACATTTAATAAACCAGCCCTGTATATTTATACTATTATAGTAATTTCTTTTATTTTCGTCCATACACATTAATCTTTGCGTAGATAGGTATACGTATACCATATAATTTTAAACAAAAAACACTGCTGCACAGTAGTACATATTATATGATACCTATAATATAAAAACAAACTCCCACCTCGTAGGGGAAAGTATACTCGTCCTTGTCTAACATTGCCCATATGATTATTTTATTTCAACACAATACATATAACGCCATCTACAATTTCCATAATTTCCATGGTTGCATGTTTTTCTAATAGATGTAGCTCGTGTCGAGACAGTTTCAATTTTTGTTTTATTTCCCATATACGCTGAATATCTATTGTGTAGATTAATCTTTGCTCAAAGATACACAAGGCAGTCAAAGTGTTAATAAAAATCAATTATTTGTTAAAATGTTCTGAATATCTTGATCAGGAATGTGCATTAAAAACGTGCAGTTTGAAACTGGTAGTGGTCGATAAATAAAGAAATAAGGCCATGTCTTTTTCAAAACTTCAAAACTAGCCTCCGAAAAAAACATAAATATATCAATTCTTCCAAATAAATCACAGATCGAGTGATTGAATTCCCAAATTCGCCCAACTTACTCTCATAAACACACTCTTTAGGGCTAGGAATCATTTTTTAATCTATGATTTTGGTGGAATTCCAACTTTCGCAATTAGAATTGAATTGCTATTAAGTTGGTTTTACCCTAGGATTCTCTAAATTTTTCTGTAAATCTGGCAAAAACCTCGTCGGCAAATCAACAATCAGTTGTAGATGTTTATATCTATGATCTACGAGGCTGTGTGAAGCTCTTCCTCCTGAATAACTCAACACGATCGATCATCGTAATGAAAATATTCGTCATGCTATCACATACCTATATTCTCACAGATATCTCATATTAGTAAGGTTCAGAGTCTAGTTGAAGTTGTATCATAATGGTAAGACGCTGTGTTTATTATTCCTCTGTGTATACGGAGAGATATGCCTTGTTGCATAAATTACCGTACTTAAAGAAAGAAAAGGTCGCATCTTGGTTCAGTATAAATATGAAAAGAAATGCAAATAGGTGCGTAGTTTATTTATAAAACAGAAAAATTTATTCGCATCCGGATGAAATGTCAAACTGCTAAAGGTCAGATCGGAATCATTCTTCGGAATGTGAGTTATTTAAATTGATATTTACATATAACCATCATGTGTAGGTTTACCAAGGCAATTAGGTATTAGCAGCCAAATATGTAACTACAAAACTTTAGCTTGCTACACAAAATAATCTCCAATCTTCTCTTGAACTGCAACTACATCGCCAATTTCATGGTCTTTATAAGTTTGATGCTCTTGTAGTTTAGGATCCATTTCGACTATTTTCAAGGACACTGTCCATAGGCCCAATTCATTCAATTTTCCCATATTTTTCATCGATTTGTGACACGGTGCATTGTATTTTGCAAATGTGCCTGTTTCTTTGCAATTTCAGCCTTGAATCGATCCAAAAGTGCACCGTAACAGTCGCTGTTGATGGTGGTTCCTTTTTGGAGGTTGTCGATCAATATTATTCAGTTCGCATCCCAAGGTGTCTTAGCCTTTTGCAGAAAAGTGCCATGCATTCACAGAGCACGTGTTCTGTTGTCTCTGTTGCGTCTTCGCAAAACCGACAAGTGTCGTCCTCGGTTAGGCCCATCTTTTTGAGATGGTACGTCACTGGGTGGTGTCCCGTAAAAAGGCCTGTCATTCGCCTTAGGTCGCTTCTCTCCAGTTGGATAAGCTTCCCTGCGTTGGCCTCTGAAGGTTTGATAAACCTTTTTGATTGTCTTAGGCCTGGAGTGTTTCTCCAGTAGGACTTAAGTTGTTCCTTTTCCCATCTCCAAAGTTCTTCCTTCATATGGTTTTTTGGAATGCCAAAGATGGGTTCCGGGCCGCAGAACGTAGCGTTTGCGCCCTCTTTTGCAAGGTGGTCCGCCGCTTCGTTCCACTCTATGACTTCATGTCCTGGCACCCATGTCAGAGTAATTTTTTTCCCCTGAGCAGCCAGTTGCTTTAGGGTCTGTTTGCATTCCCATGCTAGCTTTGACGTGAAGGTGTAAGACCTCAGTGCTTTTAACGCAGCTTGACTGTCTGACATAATATTGATCTGCCTTTTCGGGATGCCTCTCTGCAGGCATTCTTGAGCACAACGATTAATAGCGTTGACCTCTGCTTGGAATATAGTGGGACTTTTCCCGAGAGATTCAGAGAGCCTGCAATTAGGCCCGTATACTCCCATGCCTGTGTTCCCTTCTATTCCTTGGAACCGTCCGTATACCAGACGGATGTGTTTTCTGGGAATCGTGGTCGTGTTTTTTTCGGATTTATATTCAATCCCTCAGCGTCGCACCAGTTTTTAATTTTGTTTAATGCAATTGCATGCGGTTGGATATAACCGATGTGTGTTTTCCCTTAACTGGGAGAACAATGTCGTCAGCGTAGCTTTGCAGAGTAAAGCCTGCCCTATCCATTTTTGAAATGAGATGATCCAGCACTAGTGACCATAGAAGAGGGGAATACACCGCCTTGTGGGCATCCCCTAGCCGCTGTCACTGTTACAGACACTTCTCCTATTTCAGCCGTAATGACACGGTCTTTCAAAATTACCTGAATCCATTTCACCAGTGAGGAGTCGACACTCCTCTCTTCTAGTGCTCTACTAATGGATTCATGTGAAATATTGTAAAAAGCACCCCCTATATCGATAAAGGCACATAAGGATACTTCTTTGGCCTTAAATGACTTCTCGATGTCTTTTACTAAGCAGTGCAGTGCATTAATCGTAGATTTTCCCGCTTGGTAGGCGAATTGCCTTTTGTGAAGCGGTTTCCTATTTAAAGTTTCGCTTCTTAGGTATTCGTCTATTATCTTTTCTATAGTTTTCACACACTCTGCCCTAACACCTACATATTTCTTTCTTCAGATAGTATCTGCAGTCCTTTTGGGCGCATGTTTGGCCCAACAGCAAGGCAGACTTCGTCAAACTCATGATGAATACGACGAACCACAACAACAAGCAGCACAATACAATGCAGACCAGCAACAACCAAAACATCGAGAAAGCACCACTTTTATTCCAATCATCAGATTTGATAAGGAACAAGGAAACGATGGATCATACAAAGCAGCGTAAGTTAACATCTTCACTTTTCCCAATCTCAAGCTAATCACAACTCATCACTATTTCAGTTGGGAGACCGGCAACAATATCATTGCACAAGAAGAAGGTTTCCTCAAGGAAATCGGACCGGATCCAGACGCGGAAGGTCAATTCATCCACGCACAAGTCCAACAAGGTTCCTACACATATACAGCACCTGACGGTCAAATAATAACAGTCAATTACGTAGCAGATGAAAAAGGATTCCACGCCACTGGTGATCACTTACCAACCCCACCCCCAGTCAGCCCAGAAGTACAGAAAGGCTTAGATCTGATTTATGCCGGAATCAAAGCACAACAGGTGAGTGAAAAAAACGTTTGATTAAACTTTAATGCTAATTATTTACATCATTTTAGGAAGCTGACGCTTTGGAAGCTAAACAGAATCCACAAGCAGTAAGAAATAATGAATTAGCGCAAGACAACTACAATGGACAATATAGACCGTAATTTATTACTTAAAATAATAGAATTTATTATTATTTTAATTATATAAAGCGTATTTGAAATGCAATAGACTGAATTTTGTATATTGATCATTATAATAAGGTAAACTTCCTTCAATTTTGAGTTGTTTATACCTAGTTTATAATAAAAATTTGTTATATATCTTACTTACCAATGTATAAGAGTTGAGTTTGACACATTTTTATTATAATTTCGTTTAATTATAGTACAATGTTTGTAGAATTTTATATTTTATAATAAAAAGAAAAAATATACAAAAAAAGTTTGACCAAACTTCTGAAGCATTTTGACATATGACATAATACAAAAGAGTAGTGTTGCCTAGTGAATCGGTGACTCGACTCTATCCCATCGATTCACTGAATCGAATCACATATTGGCTAATACGAACTTCAGTTGCCCTCGATCGATAACCTTCCCTTAACAGTCTCTCATTCAAAACAATATTAGATAGTTCTCGGCTCGGCTGAACTGATTACCTATCACTCACTTGTTAAGTTCTAAATCTGTTTATATTTGACGTTCAGGTAAAAATGTGTATATTTCTAGTTAAATTTCGACGTCTCATTTTGTAATAAAATAGAAAAAAATTTGATTACAGTTATACAGGGTCGCCCAAAAAATTCCAGCAGGTTTTGAACATTACCCATGATTGATTATGTCCTCTTGAATTTTGCAAAATGTCAAAAAAGTTCATTTCGATAGTCTAATCAATTATCCTTTAAACAATAGAAAATCACAAAAATCACATCCTCGTACGATTACGTAAATTAAATCGATTGCTTTATTGGTGTTACAAGTTGCACCTCTACTAAAACAAAAACATAACCTATAACATAACTATCGTCTTTATGTTTATAACCAACTATGGTTATTATACTTGTTACTTGGTTGTTTTGATTAAACTGTGGTTATTGCTAATCAATGTAAAAATGTAAATTAGTTGCATGAAATTCAAATTAAAATATAATGAATAGCTATCATTATCATCTATGTTTATATTTTGATGGTAGTATTATGGTTATGTTTCTTAATTTAAGTTTGAAGTTATATTTGTATACACCCGTACTTCTAAATATAGAATAGTTTATTAATAAACAAAAATACATCTGCGTTTTAAATACTAGAATAGTAACAACCTGATTAAAATCTCTACTCTTAGTTTTAGCAGCCATAAATTCTTATCAAACATTCGGAAACTACGTAGTTTTTTGTGTAAAACATCAAATAGGTACCTAGTGGGAAAGGGTGAGCATTAATAATACTTATTATAGTAGACAGTAAAATTACGGGTCTGTTAGATATTATGATGCTTTTTTGGCGGTTCATATTCTTAATTTCTCCAAATAACTGCAAATATAGGTATAACAATCAGAATTGACAAAGGGCTTAAATATATTGATAATAAAAACAGTGACGGCTGGCGAGGGAAGACGCTAAGACTATTTTAAGTAATCTGCAAAATTCTACTATATGTATAATATTGTATACCTATTTGTTATAAATAATTGAGCAGTTCAAAATGTTGCATTTTTAACGTAATTGTTATTGTATGAAAATTAGTTTACCACACTAGCTGTGAATCCAAAAATCCTCGTAATATTTTTATTAAGTATTATGTCTACAACTTATCAAATATTTGCTGAATAATATGAACAGTATCAGACAGTATAGATAATGCTTTATTAATAATTATTATAAATACATATAGTACAAGTTCATGAACTGATAAGAGAGTAAACAAATTAATAATTTTTGATACCCACTATTGAAAAAAAAAATGATACTAATATACCTAAGTATTATTATACATATAATTAGCTATATGTTTTGTTAATTTTACATAAACATAATATCTATTAAAACAAAAATATATAAATAATTAATTGATATCAAATATATAAGTAAAATAGGAAAATTTTATTGCATACAACTTAAAACTACTTCATAAACGATTACTTATTTATTCATTATTTGTCTTTAGTAAGAGAAAGTCATATAATTTATTGCACATCGTTAAGTATTTTGAAATTTATTTATTTTTACTACAGGTAAGTAAATTACTTGCATTTTCTTGTAAACCTATAGATTTTAACTATTGAAGTCCTGATACATTAATTTATCTACTAATAACTATGCTTTTTAATTCAGTTTAGAAGTTCTTAATAATAATTTTAAAAAAAGTGAACATGGATTGTTCTACGCCACTGAATAGAACGCTAATTTGTCATATGGGAGATACTTCTCTCTGTCTTTTTTATTCAAAGGTTGAATCGAAATAATGTAATATAGAATTATCATTGTTTTCAATTCTATATAGAATTAAATAAAATAATAATTGAGCATCATTTAAAACTATAATTTTTTATTTAACAATATTACGTTCTAGATTAGAGTAATAATATGGCGCCTCCTGGAATCTCCAGTTCAAAGGAATCATCATCAACCGGTCAACAACGAGGCGACAATATGCCCGATATAGAAAAGAACATCGTCATATTAGATGGCGGTTTCGCCACACAACTAAGTTGCCATGTCGAACAACCAATAGATGGAGACGTATTATGGAGTTCTAGATTTCTAGCAACTCATCCAGAAGGTGTAATTGATACACATTTGGATTTTTTGCGCGGTAATTACTATCGATAGTTCCAAATAAATCGCATGATCTCTACTACTGTAACAAGTTGTCGCTACTATGCATTGTTGCAAGACTTCACCGAATACAGTGACTATGATATTCTATAAAAGAAACTGTTACATTTTTTAGCTGGAGCTGATCTGATTATTACAAACACATATCAAGCTAGTATTGGTTTGTTTATGAAATATTTAAAATATACGGAGGAAGAAAGTTATAATCTTATTAAAAAAGCTGTGGAATTAGCTAAAATAGCTGCGGATAGGTTCATGGAAGACTTTCCAGACAGCAGTAAGTAATAAATAGCAATTTTCCTTTATCTAGAAATCTCATAACTCATAACTGTTTTCTATAGAAAGACCACTGATAGTTGGTTCTGTCGGTCCATACGGTGCTAGCCTTCACGATGGTTCTGAATATAACGGTTCCTATGCCAAAACAGCTTCAATAGAAACAATGCGGGATTACCACATCCCTAGAATACGAGCCCTAATCGAAGGCGGAGTGGACTTATTAGCTTTAGAAACAATTCCATGCCGAATTGAAGCTGAAATGCTTGTGAAGTTATTAAAAACTGATTTTCCTGATGTAAAAGCTTGGCTGTCCTTCAGCGTAGCGGTAAGCATCACTGATATTTGTATCGCTGATGTACTCAAATGGTCTATTTCCGATTTCAGCTGAATGGCAAGACTACATCATTCGGCGAGAACTTCCAGGAAACTGCCAAAGCGTGTTACGATTTGAATCCTGAACAATTAGTCGCTGTTGGTGTGAATTGTACAGCACCGCGTTTAATCGAAAGTCTTATTGGCGGTATTAATAAGGATAGAAAAGTCCCGATACCGTTAATTGTGTATCCGAATAGTGGAGAAAGTTATAACGTTGAACAGGGGTGAGTTAAAGCTCTAAAAGCACAGGAATATTTTAAAAATAGGGTTATACTCTACTTAAATATTCCTATTTTATTGCATGCAAATGCTTTTTGGGTAAAGCGAACTAATTATACGTCTTTGTGTGCCATTACACCCGATTTAGTGACATTTTACCAAATCGGGCAACGTTGCATTGAATTGAAACTTATCGATATTCGTATCATATCGATATTGACTTCCACGCATGAGATAAACAAGTTGTAAATGGGTTTTTCTTGACTTAATTCGTCAAATACTCTTCAAGACTGGCACCATTCATCAACAAATAGGTTTTACGCTTATCAACCTAGCTTCTATCATATTAATTTAACTTCTAACCACAGCATTTGCATGCGAAACCTTGTAACATCGTTATTTTTACGGAACGTAACTTGACGGACAATACGAATTAATAGACAGTCTGTCTCACAGCTGGATCAATCGCGACAAGTGTGAACCAGTTGAGACAAATGTACAAAAATGGTTGGATATGGGTGTGACTTGGGTTGGTGGTTGTTGTCGAACATACGCCGTGGACGTGATGCGGATACGTAGGGAAGTCGAGAAATGGAAGATGGGGCATCGATGTTAGATCGATATATTAAAGTACAAATCAATTTTATATGAGTAATATGTTATATAACAATATTACGTTTAATTGTAATAATTATTGGACAACGAGTTGCTCTTACCCTCGTTCTTCTAACAGAATGATTTCGTATATTTTGAAACCAATTTCCAGTATCTTATCTATAAACGACTACTGATGATATGCAAAATATCGATACTTTTTGTTGAATTTACATCCCTATTAAACACTAGAATGGCATGTAAAATAACCCATAGAAATATGCCAGAGAGAGACTCTAAGGATGCAACGTTATTAAATGTTGCCACATATAGTAATAACTTTTGAATTAGAAGAGCATCAATTTAACTGACATTTTTTATGCTTTTCTCTCTAAAGATTAGTGTTATTAAGACTGATTGAGTTAACTCTTTGTCCAATAAATGTACCTGCATATTAACTCATCCTTGTGGTGCCATTTTTTATAGTAATCTTATTATACACTTTTTATGTGAGTTATATTTATATATTCTGACGTTGATTCAATAAAATTATACCATTTTTTTATTATTAAAACCACATATTTGATTTCTTAATTCTTATAAAATATATATTTAATACTAAGTAGATGAACCCTGTGGGACACTTGTAGTCACAGTACCGCCACTGTTTTGTTGCCCAGTCGTACTACTGATGTTTTGACTTTGAGGTAATCGTTGCGACTGAGCAGTTCTACCTAAATATAAAAAAAAACCTTTAACTGTTTCTGTTGCTGAATTATATTAATCCTACCTTGCACATGTTTAACTTTGATCCGTTCTAGCTCATTTACACGTGATCTGGCATGTTCTAGTCGATGCCACGCCATTTGCAACACTTTCTGTGAAGCATAACCAGAACCTTCATGTGGTTGACCAGTGGAAACTTGCGTTAAATAATTTATTTGATCCGTAAGTTTAGTCTCTACTGCGCCTAAAGTTTTTAGAAACATTTGTGTATGGTTTTCCGCCTGTTTTAAGCTGGATTTTTCCTTGCTTAATTCCAGAAATACTTGGCCTATAACGGAAAGTAAGTAAATATAAATTTAGGTAGGTAAGTATATCAATGTGCAAGTACCAGCGCTGTTTAAGCATGTAATAATGTCCTTTTCTATTGAATCTAACACCTGTATACGTTCCATTGGAGCAGTCATTGTTTTCTATAATATAAATTCAATATAAACTACATAAACTGAAAGAAAATGTAACAGCAACATTAAGTTTAATAGTTTAGAATTTAAATGTTTATTTGTAATAATTTACAAGAATAAATAATAAACATATGATTAACGTCAACGTCACAATTGTCAAAAACCTATAGTAGATCGTTTATCGTTAGCATTAATCGCAAATTAGATTATTTAGTTCAATGTGACTTTATTAAAAGCTTTTTGACGATTTCAAGAAAAACTAGTCTGGAATTCGTTTTTTTTTGTTTACAATATAACTTTTGAAAGAATATGTCGCAATAATCTTACAGGATCATTGCTCGTTACTTATTATCGTCAAACCACATGTTATCGAAGGCCCTACTATTTCTCTTTCCATTTGTCGGTTCTGAATATGGAACATGAAGTTCTCAAACCGAAAATAGTATTCTAAATCAATATTATAAAGGAACAGAAAATCGAAAAAAATACTTATAGGAAATTATGTATAATATATATTATATAATCAAAAGCATAATTAACATTAATCTTCATTAGCAACTCAGATTAGCTGGGCTGATGTGATATGATTCATTATCAATAAAGGAATTTGAAATTTCTCATTTAACTCAGTTAAATCTGTCAGTAAATGTGTTTATGACGGGTCTGCATTGTCATTACTGTCAAATGTCAATATCATTATTTCAAAAATTGTTTATTTAGAAGTAAAACTAATTTCGAGCGTCGAGTCATAGTTTGTTCAATAATTAACAAAAATGGCAACAAAAAAAGGTATTTTCCTCGACGTAGACTCCAGCATAGTAGAGAACAACCTACGAATCGCTCAACCCAGCGATGAAGACGATGAAATAAACCGACTAATAGGCAATACGATGTACCCCTCAAAAGTAGTAAAACCATTTCCAGGCTTCTGTGTAAAGACTAAAGAAATCGGTACAGACGTTAAAGTCTTTGTTAATATTTGCCACACCGATTCAATTCCACCACCAAAAGATATCAGTGAAGAAGAACTGAATGAAATAATCGAGTCTGAAGATGCAAGTGATTTTCGTGTGCCTATGAGTATCGGGGATATGCGATTGGAAAAAGATAAACATGGACATGAAGCGAAGACGTTTGATATTGCAATTCATCCGGATTTTTTGCAAAAGATTAATAAAATTCAAGCGTTTAAGAACTTTTTTATGGCTATAGTGTTTCAAGGTTTACAGAATAAATTTGGTTTGGTAACGGTTGATGAGAAAATAATATTGTTAAATAGAAAAGCGTTTGGTACATTACAAATGCATAGGATACAACAGCGCGAAATCAATCAAAAAATGGGTTTAAGTAACACAAGTGACTTGCTACCTGAAAATAATTTAAATACATCGGGTAAACCATTGATAGAAACGTTGTCTTCAACGATTATCAATGAGACAGACACTGTTAAAACTCCTAAACACAAGTTATATAAGAAAGTTGATCAACTGAATTGTGTTTTTTGTGAAATTGCTTTGCCAGATATTATTTCTGCCAATTCAGAGCTTACTTTAGATGTTGGGGAGGATCGCATAGTGTTAGAATCCAAATTGAAAAAGTATTTGTTGGATATTTTTGTACCTTTTAATATTAATCAAGATGGAGTTACTTCGGTGTTTGATAAAAGTTGTAAATCACTTAATATAAGTTTGCCGTTAGTTTCAGTGTAATATAGTGAAGTTTTTGTTACATATATTTGATTTTGTTCCTGAAATTTTGAATAAAATTTATTATAAAGAATTTAATTACTAATATAATTTGTAATTTTTTTTGAAAACAAATCATTTATTCTTTCTAACAAAATTACTACAATACATTTTGAGTCCTCTAAACAATGCCAAAAACACTGGTACCAAGGATACTAATAATACTAATTAATTCGTAAAAAACATTTACATTTTAGAGACAAATTTTATGTGTAATTCTACTTCGGTTATATTTAAAGGAAAAACTACAATAATAGGCGAGGCGTTATATATAGGTTATCCTTCTGCACCTTATAATAGATCAGCTGGGCATGATTATCTTCCACTTTTCTTGTAAAAGGAACTTAAATTATCATTGAAATTGAAACATTTTTGACTATTATCAATTAAATTTCTCAAAAGAACGTGCGTCTATGACACAAGCCTGGAAATTGCTTTTAATGGTGTTGTAGGATGAGACTATTAACTGCCTTTGAGTATAAATTTAGATTATTGCAATAATAAAGCTTTGAGAAAATTTAAAGCTTTTATCACCGCTCTACTTCGTTCGTATGGCAAAAAAACAATTGTATCCGTACTGTATTGTCATTCCTTTTGTCATAAATCAAAATGTTAAATGTCAAAGAGTATAGCAAATGTCAAAAGTCATTCATTTAATAAATAAATAATAATATTGCAGATAACCGAAAAAATACTTATTTATTTAATTTAAAATGTACATTAAATTATGTATTCAGGAAATAACTGAATCGTTATCATCCATATACATTAAAAATGTATCGAAATTGTAATTATGCATAACGGAAGAAACGTAGCATGAAGTGTATTGAAATTTAACACTTCAGGCTTCAAGATTTGTGTTAAACTCGTATAATGAATTAATATTGCATATAAAAATGTCTAATGTATTTGGTTATAGTCGTGAGGCTGTGAGAATTAAAGTTAAAGTATGTTCTATAATTATATATAACAAAAATGTTCATTATTTCGGTTTTGCAGAAATGCGAAGGAAGCTTACCGCCTGAGTTAAGAAAGTTCAGTGTAGACCCTCAGATTACCTCGTTTGAAGTTTTGCAAAGTATTCTAGCGAAGGCGTTCGATTTGAAAGGTGATTTCGCGATATGTTATCGTGTATACGATATCACCGGACATGAAATTTATATGCCATTGTTATCGGACTGGGAATTAGACGCAGCTTTCTTAAAGTAAGTACTAATACAGTAATTATTAAATTGTATGTTGTAATTGTATTTTTCAGAGCTTACAATACCTCTATCGCTACAAATTCAGAGCCATGTCTGTGTCTTAAAGTTGATTTAAAGCCATTTGAGGAATGTTCAGAAGATTGGGATATAAAACAGAATGTGTCAATTATAACGCAGTTCCGAACAGCGACCAGTCTGGAAGCGAAACCATCGCCTAGATTACATGGCATATTCAATCAGGTAAGTACAAAATCTACTTCAGTATATTCAGCATTTATTAAAACAACTTGTAGATGGGGAAAACGCTCAATATGGTTCAGAGAGCGTTTAATTTTGGCGAGGATGGTAACTCTGTGATACAACCACCTAGACTACCACTGTCTGACTCGGAATTTCGACGATTTCTGGATCCAGTTGGACAGATTGTTCATACCAAAGAATTACGGTCAGTTATCTATTTTGGCGGTATCGAACCGAGTTTACGGTAAGTTTTGAGGCACTCACGCGGCTGCCACTAATGAATTGGGCGTTGTAGAAAAGTGGTATGGAAGCATTTATTAAACGTTTATCCCGATGGTATGACTGGTAGAGAACGTATGGATTACATCAAGAAAAAAGCGGCGGAATACGTGAATTTAAGGGAAACTTGGAAAAAAGCTATTGCTCAAGGCCAAGTCGTTGGCGAACTAGCTTACACCACCGGAATGGTGCGAAAGGATGTGTTGCGAACGGATCGGCATCATACTTTCTATGCTGGTAGTGATGATAATCAAAATATTGCGTCGCTCTTCAATATACTCACCACGTAAGTGATTTAAAAGAAAGAAAATGCAGCGCTTTTATATTATGTGAATTTGTAGATATGCATTGAATCACCCGCAAGTAAGTTACTGTCAAGGGATGAGCGATTTAGCGTCCCCGCTTCTAGTAACTATGAACGATGAGGCGCATGCGTACATTTGTTTCTGTGCATTAATGAAGCGATTGTGTACGAATTTTATGATTGACGGTATCGCGATGACGCAGAAATTTACACATTTAGCTGAGGCGATCATGTATTACGATCCAGAGTTTTACAATTACTTAAAAATACATCAGGTAAGACAAAAATCATAGTCTTCAATGAATAATTCAAGGTATGATCCTCCTAGTAGATTTATAATTCACATTTTTACAAAATAGTACTTCTTGTATTGCCCTTCATGTTGAATCATCAGCATTCGCTCGCTAACGACTATGAATTACTCCCTAAATGGTACGCCTCTGTAGGAGATTAAACGGATTTTTACAAAGTGATAGCCGTTCAACTCGAAATGGATATCAGCGCTCCTATGTAGATAAGGCACCTTTTAATCCCCTACATAAGTGGTCCTTCGAGCCGGATAAGGTAAATTCGTGTTATAATGGAAGATCTAAAGAAGGAACTAAAGTCATCTCGCATAACCGAAGTTTATGATTGGACAATGGCAAACAAAAATTCGAATCAAGAACAAAACGTCTCAGACTACGTCGAAAAAAAAGGACTTCTCGTAGAATATTTTGGCAAATATGATGAAATTCAAAGAAATATGGAATTTCTGGATGAATCATTGATTGAAAACGACGATCCACTGACAACTACAGAAGAAATTCCATCTTTCTTTGAATTTCATCAAATTTGCTTGCGAGGAGTCGTTTTTTCGACGCAAACTGAAATGGTACGCCTCTGTAGGAGATTAAAAGGTTTTTCACAAAGTGATAGCCGTTCAACTCGAAATGGATATCAGCGCTCCTATGTAGATAAGGGACCTTTTAATCCCCTACATAAGTGTTCCTTCGAGCCGGATAAGGTAAATGCGTGTTATAATGGAAGATCTAAAGATGGAACTAAAGTCATATAAATCTCGCATAACCGAAGATTATAATTGGACAATGGCAAACAAAAATTCGAATCAAGATCAAATAACGTCTCAGACTGCGTCGAAAAAAATGACTTCTCGTAGAATATTTTGGCAAATATGATGAAATTCAAAGAAATATGGAATTTCTGGATGAATCATTGATTGAAAACGACGATCCACTGACAACTACAGAAGAAATTCCATCTTTCTTTGAATTTCATCATATTTGCCTGCGAGGAGTCGTTTTTTCGACGCAAACTGAGACGTTATTTGATCTTGATTCGAATTTTTGTTTGACATTGTCCATTTATATATAAACTTTGGTTATGCGAGATTTATACGACTTTAGTTCCTTCTTTAAATCTTCCATTACAACACGAATTTCCCTTATCCGGCTCGAAGGACCACTTATGTAGGGGATTAAAAGGTACCTTCTTAGTGAAAATTATATTTTTCCATTTACAGGCCGATGATCTCCTGTTCTGCTACCGCTGGCTGTTACTGGAAATGAAGCGTGAATTCGCTTTCGACGATTCACTGCGCATGCTCGAAGTCCTTTGGAGCTCATTACCCTCAGAACCACCTCAACACGATCTCAAACTATACGATACAGTATTCCAACCGATATCAGCGGCTTCAAACACTCCACCACCTCCACCAGTTTTGAGTCCGTTAGTGAAGACACCACGTGAGAATCCATACACGAAAGTATGCGCGTTAAGACGGCAAAGCTCCTCAGTTTCCTTGAGCAATCACTTGATGAGCAACGGTAAACACAATAGGAAGAGCTCTTCGGGAATTGTGAAGCGTCAGAATCATAGTTTAGATGAAACAATTATCAGTAAGACTTCTTGTTCAAGTATCGTTTTAGATGCGAAGAAACAGTATAAGAATCAAAGTTTAGATGATGCAACACTGTATTCCTGCTTCAATAGTAGTAATAGTACTCACGCTTTCGCTTGTATCAACAAATTAACCTCAAATTCTCCTAAGATTGGAGTTGGGAACGAGGATAATCGCCGTGCGCGGTCAGTCTCTCCATTGGATCACAACAAATCTGATTCAGCTTTGCTTATAGTTCGTAATAATAAAAATAGCTCGCAATTGATTAAGAATAGTAGCGTAGATACTGTGAAAAGTGCTAGTTTTGCTTGTTTGAATAAAGTTAAGAAAGCATCTAGTGGTGGTGGTGGTGGACACTTCGCTGAGTTAAAGAATCGAATTGCTGCTGCAAAATTATTTTCTTCCTTAGATCGTTTGGATACAGCCAAAGAGGACAACAACACCACCAGTAATGCAACATCAACCAAATCGAGATTAGTGATAAAAAATTTAAACGAGTTCCTAAATCTTGCTAAAAATAAAGTTAGTGATAACAATGTTATAAAGCAAAGTGAAGATACACCGAAAATATTATTAACGAAGTCCAGTTTTGATGATTCCGATTGCTCTAAAAGTAGCAGTGTGAATGTGGATAGTAAAACAATGCAATTGTCGTCTACATCGACAAATACCACTGCGGATGATACTGATACATTTGATGAATACAGTCCTGATGATTCGCAGGAGTATTTCCCATTAACTACTTCAGTAACGCGTGAGTTGCGTTTGGAACTTGAAAATTTGGATCGGAAAGTGTTTGGAGATCAATTTGTTAATAAACTTTTGGAATCGCCTTCGAATAATGATGAATTTGTTGTGACTACCAATAATCATCATCAAGATAATGAAGATATTAAGAAAGATACGAATATGAAACGCGGGAGTAGTGATATTTTTGTTTGGGAGAATCCACTGCATCAAAATAGTCCTAATAAAACTATTGAACCAACACATCATGTAGTGACACCAGATGAACAAGAGAATGTCGTTGATTATGATGCCCCGGTAATGGTTAATGAGACTTCGGCAATGAAAACTGTGACTCCGATAAGAATTGTTAGCAGTGCTTCTTCAACAGCGACGAATGCAAATTCAGAAATGCTACAAAGACACAATGATAAGTTACTGCTACAAAATCCTGAAATAGCTCAAATAGTTGATGTTCCTACAGCAGCACTTACGAATTCTTGTGAAGAAGTTACTGAATCAGTCAATAACAGAAATGCAGGCACAACATCTTCTTCAATGGCTCTTCCACCTCCAAATGAATTTGGAGGTGGAAATCCCTTTCTGATGTTCCTATGCGTTACGGTTTTGTTACAACATCGCGAACATATCATGAGTAAAGCCATGGATTACAATGAAATGGCCATGCATTTCGATAAGATGGTTCGGAAACATGATGTGAATAAAGTTCTGAATCAGGCGAGGAAAATGTATGCGAGATACATGAAACAATATACAATTGCTCATCAAAAGAGTGACGTGGTAAATAACCACGAGGATTGCTGATAATTTGCATATGATTCCTTCTCCAATACTCTTGGTTACTTCCTGACTTATCATTTCAATAGAATAAGTGTCTTTGAATCTTCATTATCACAAGAAGATTTGAAGCAAGGCCTTAATCGTTGTGAAACATTCCAGAGTTCTTATCTTTGCTAATAATAGAGAATCCAATAGCAGTTTTAGTAGAATAGGAAGGGGGGTCAAGGAATAGTGATGAATTTGTTGTGACTACTAATGATCATCAGGATAATGAAGATATCAGGAAAGATATGAATAAGAAACGCGGGAGTAGTGATATTTTTAATTGGGAGAACCTAACTGCATTGCATGCATCAAAATAGTCCCAATAAAACTATTGAACCAACACATCATGTAGTGACACCAGATGAACAAGAGAATGTCCTTGATTATGATGCTCCGGTAATGGTTAATGAGACTTCAGCAATGAGAAGTGTGACTCCGATAAGAATTGTTAGCAGTGCTTCTTCAACAACGACGAATGCAAATTCAGAAATGCTACAAAGACACAATGATAAATTACTGCTACAAAATCCTGAAATAGCTCAAATAGTTGATGTTCCTACAGCAGCTCTTACGAATTCTTGTGAAGAAGTTACTGAATCAGTCAATAACAGAAATGCAGGCACAACATCTTCTTCTTCAATGGCTCTTCCACCTCCAAATGAATTTGGAGGTGGAAATCCCTTTCTGATGTTCCTATGCGTTACGGTTTTGTTACAACATCGCGAACATATCATGAGTAAAGCCATGGATTACAATGAAATGGCCATGCATTTCGATAAGATGGTCCGGAAACATGATGTGAATAAAGTTCTGAATCAGGCGAGGAAAATGTATGCGAGATACATGAAACAATATACAATTGCTCATCAAAAGAGTGACGTGGTTAATAACCACGAGGATTGCTGATAATTTGCATATGATTCCTTCTCCAATGCTCTTGGTTACTTCCTGACTTATCATTTCAATAGAATAAGTGTCTTTGAATCTTCATTATCACAAGAAGATTTGAAGCAAGGCCTTAATCGTTGTGAAACATTCCAGAGTTCTTATCTTTGCTAATAATAGAGAATCCAATAGCAGTTTTAGTAGAATAGGAAGGGGGGTCAAGGAATAGTGATGAATTTGTTGTGACTACTAATGATCATCAGGATAATGAAGATATCAAGACAGATACGAATAAGAAACGCGGGAGTAGTGATATTTTTGTTTAGGAGAATCCACTGCATCAAAATAGTCCTAATAAAACTATTGAACCAACACATCATGTAGTGACACCAGATGAACAAGAGAATGTCGTTGATTATGATGCCCCGGTAATGGTTAATGAGACTTCGGCAATGAAAACTGTGACTCCGATAAGAATTGTTAGCAGTGCTTCTTCAACAACGACGAATGCAAATTCAGAAACCCTACAAAGACACGATGATAAATTACTGATACAAAATCCTGAAATAGCTCAAATAGTTGATGTTCCTACAGCAGCTCTTACGAATTCTTGTGAAGAAGTTACTGAATCAATTAATAACAGAAATGCAGGGACAACATCTTCTTCTTCGATGGCTCTTCCACCTCCAAATGAATTTGGAGGTGGAAATCCCTTTCTGATGTTCCTATGTGTTACGGTTTTGTTACAACATCGTGAACATATCATGAGTAAAGCCATGGATTACAATGAAATGGCCATGCATTTCGATAAGATGGTTCGGAAACATGATGTGAATAAAGTTCTGAATCAGGCGAGGAAAATGTATGCGAGATACATGAAACAATACACAATTGCTCATCAAAAGAGTGACGTGGTAAATAACCACGAGGATTGCTGATAATTTGCATATGATTCCTTCTCCAATACTCTTGGTTACTTCCTGACTTATCATTTCAATAGAATAAGTGTCTTTGAATCTTCATTATCACAAGAAGATTTGAAGCAAGGCCTTAATCGTTGTGAAACATTCCAGAGTTCTTATCTTTGCTAATAATAGAGAATCCAATAGCAGTTTTAGTAGAATAGGAAGGGGGGTCAAGGAATAGTGATGAATTTGTTGTGACTACTAATGATCATCAGGATAATGAAGATATCAAGACAGATACGAATAAGAAACGCGGGAGTAGTGATATTTTTGTTTAGGAGAATCCACTGCATCAAAATAGTCCTAATAAAACTATTGAACCAACACATCATGTAGTGACACCAGATGAACAAGAGAATGTCGTTGATTATGATGCCCCGGTAATGGTTAATGAGACTTCGGCAATGAAAACTGTGACTCCGATAAGAATTGTTAGCAGTGCTTCTTCAACAACGACGAATGCAAATTCAGAAACCCTACAAAGACACGATGATAAATTACTGCTACAAAATCCTGAAATAGCTCAAATAGTTGATGTTCCTACAGCAGCTCTTACGAATTCTTGTGAAGAAGTTACTGAATCAATTAATAACAGAAATGCAGGGACAACATCTTCTTCTTCGATGGCTCTTCCACCTCCAAATGAATTTGGAGGTGGAAATCCCTTTCTGATGTTCCTATGTGTTACGGTTTTGTTACAACATCGTGAACATATCATGAGTAAAGCCATGGATTACAATGAAATGGCCATGCATTTCGATAAGATGGTTCGGAAACATGATGTGAATAAAGTTCTGAATCAGGCGAGGAAAATGTATGCGAGATACATGAAACAATACACAATTGCTCATCAAAAGAGTGACGTGGTTAATAACCATGAGGATTGCTGATAATTTGCATATGATTCCTTCTCCAATGCTCTTCAGACTTATAATTTCAATAGAGTAAGTGTCTTTGAATCTTCATTATCACAAGAAGATTTGAAGCAAAGCCTTAATCGTTGTGAAACATTCCAGAGTTCTTTATCTTTGCTAATAATAGAGAATCCAATAGCGGTTTTAGCAGAATAGGAAGAAGGGTCAAGGAATAGTGGTCATCATCATCAGGATAATGAAGATGTTAAGGAACGAGTGAAATGTTTGGAAGAATTTTGATCTCATCAGTATTACTATTCTAATACGTACATAAAGTTGATCCTGTTTTAAGGATTGTCGATATATCGAATTATAACATTCCACTTAAGATTTAGTTCCTCGTCAAATAAATAATAATATAATAATGCCAAAGTATTATAGTGTTTGAAATACATCAAATAATAAAAAAATAAAATAAAAGCACAACATATTTCTAGTTGATATAGTAAATTCTATTCAGTACGGATTGGGAATTAAAAATTCAATCAATTTGGCAATATACGTGAGCCATTATTGTTTTACAAATCTCAATTCAAGGTCGAGTCGACTGTGACGAATATGATTACAAGTAGGCCATGGACGAACGGTTGTGACGTATGTATCAGTGCAGAATTGGTATCATTTGTGTGTTTACATGTGAAGTTCCAGTCTTATTTATAAAAAATCATATAATTTGAGTTTTTTTCTTAGCATACACTCGTGCTATGTACCCTAAAGAGCCCACAGCTCCCGAAAGGGACAGTTTCGAAACCGGGTTTTCATAAATATTTCGGGAACACACAAAGAGAAAATTCTGGAACTGGGTATGTGATATATCTGTGAGATTTGACATTTACGGAGTCAAAAAAAAAAAAAAATGTCAATACATTGAATAAGAAATTCAGAGACTCAGTCAAAAAATATCCTGTGCTGAATAATAAGCGGATTCTTAAATATCTTATAAGTAAAATTAACTGTACTTAAAACAATGTAGATACTTACTTAATTTCAACATTATTTATATTTATTCTTGTAAATGGTATTACAATAAAAAATTTAAAAAAAATAAAACACTTTAATTAGTTATTATTTAATGCCCGGTGTGCCGTTTTTTGCTGTTCATTTTCCTCTTTGTTGTTTAATGAAAAGTAGGACCTCCCAAATAATAAAAATCTAAATGTCACTTTCAATAGCTGGCGATTCAATCCTGTCAAAATCTTTGGCACACTGTGACGTCATCATGTGACCCTTCACAATCGACTGTAATGGACAATGGCCGTTTTTTTGCTGTTCATTTTTGGTTTGTTCCTGCTTAAGCCAGGAGAGAAAAGTGGACTGTAATAATTAATATTTCCTTTTGTAAATGAACTCAAATCATACCTTAAAAAACCACCTTGTCTTTCTTCCAATTCACTAACAGATTCCCTCGATATTTCGCAGATGCCGGCCGGCCGTTTTTTCACTCTTCTAATTCCATATAAAAGCACTGCACTTGAGTTTATTACCGAGCGGTTGCAATTAATGAAAATAATAGTTATTAACACTTGCGAATTTTATTAATAGTAATAATAGCGGAACAGCACGTTCAACAATGTCCAGCGAAAAAGAAGTTTATTTTTGCACACACGACAGTGAATGTCCTTGACATATATCGTCTTCGAAAAGAGCGCAGAAGAGAGGTGGACATTTTAAAGTAAATAGATAGGTACTCATTTTATATTAAAATCAAAACAAATAATCTCTCGTGTACCCATCAGCAGAGAACTAAATTAATTTAATAATAGAAAAAACCCCAAACAAATAGAACGAAACATAACATAAAAGGAACGAACCAATTTTCCTCGTGGACCTCCCCAAAAATGTTTTAAAAACTTACCACCGAGCAAATCATTGCTCTTCTACTGTGAATGTTATTTTTGACGTTTAATAGATGGTGTTAATAATAAAACATTTTTTTTTCTGGTTTATTTTGAATAAAATGAACAAAAATGCAATAATAATTACAAATAGGAATAATCTAAATTAAAAATATATTAGATTAGTACTTTCAGTTCTAATAATTAATTAATTAATAAAAATCTAAATGTCACTTTCAATAGTTGGCCATTCAATACTGTCAAAATCTTTGGCACACTGTGACGTCATCATGTGACTCTTAACAATCGACTGTAATGCACATCTGGCCGCACGTTCATCCGTCAATTGTGTGGACAACGCCACTAATTTGTATTCCATCACATTCAATTTGTTTTGGAGGATTTGTATGGCTTCAGGTAGGGCTTTGTACAGATCGGATCTACCACCCGCAGAGTCTATTACATTTACTATAATAAACATCAACAAGAGTCAGATTTCTAACACAAAAATTAATAAACATGTTAAAGCGTGATACATACAATCAATGAGAAAAACACACGTGGTTTAACCAGTGTTATTTATAACCTCAATTCCATGGCCAACTATTATTGTTGCAATAACACTGGTTTAGCCGCCATTTTTATATCACTCTGTCACATTTATTGACGTATTTGACAGAATAACATAAAACGTTTCATTAAAAAAACTGACATTTCAATAAAAGCATTAGTAACAGACTATACAAAAATATACCCAAGGATAGGATGGACATTTTCTTCACCCTATCCTTGCTGTCTTGTCTATTATCAACGTCACTCCAAATGTTGCGTTTTCTTCATCAACTGCTTAACGACAAAATTGCCACAACACCATGTCGACGCTCTAGGCGTACCATGCGGCCGATAATGGTTTGGATGCATTAACGGTTGGACCATAGCAGCGGCTGATGATGACCGCCCCAAAACATTCTCTCCATTACAATGATAAGAATTATTATGATTAGATGCAGCTGAAGTGTTAGAAAACAACAATTTATCATGCATCTGTACATTACCGCCCGTTAAAATATCCACTGAAGTAGGGGAGAAGTGTAGAAGGGCAAAAGGGAGGTGAGACAAGCGGACAGCAACAGCAGCAAGTAGCGCATACCATAAACGTCAAAATAATGCGCGAAGTACATGTGTGGATTATTATTTGTTGTTTTTATGTGAAAAGAAATAAAAATAAAATGATAGTTTCATATTAGACATATCATTAAGCATATTTCATGACAAATGTCATGGAAATGCTTAATACGTCGGTTACATCTGAAAATTCCTGCAAACTATCCTAAATTAATGGTTGATTTGGTCCTTCGGAATATACTATTATTCGGTCAAGGCCTACTCGATTGTTTAGGATAGTTTGCAGGAATTTTCCGATGCAACCGACGTATTAAGCATTTCCGTATACAATGATGATTGCCTTTAAACCTTACCCGAACTAATCGTACTTCTCGGCTTCACCACCGAACAATACGCCTCAATCACCTCCAAAATCATCCCATCCTCTTTGTAACTAGTCGGTCGGCGACTATACCTGGCATAGGGCCCATTCGGCGTTGCCCCAATAGCTAAACATGGCCGTAATGGGGGCGTAGGCCTGAGACACACCGCCGACCAAGCGGAACGTGATGACGACACAGCATTATTATTATTCGTTGAAGACGACACAACACTTATCGTTGATGCGGTATTATTGTTGGGGACGGCATGTGGGGGCGGTGTAGGCGTCAATCGAACCATATTAGTGATGATACCGCCGCCTTGACGATGCGCTGGCGGCGTGGGCGGGGGCTGATGTTGTTGGGCTGTGAGGGGTGCTGGCAATGCCGAGCTCTAAAATAAAAACAAACTGGTTCAATGGAGATGGTCACCTTCGGTAAATGTGGGTGGAATTTTGCATAGACTTCACTTTAAATAATATACAGTGTCCCATTTAAAAAAAATATTTTGCTTATTACGCGGTGTTTTCTAAAATTTGCAAAACTTTAAAAATATCGTTTGATATAAATTAATTGTGACTTTATCAAAATTTTGAAAATCCATTTTGAGTTCAATTTGGAGACAGAAGTTTTATAAAATATTTCCCTTAAAGTGGGGTGTAGTAATAGCTTAAAGGGCGGTTGAGAAATAACCTCATTTTTAGAAAAATCAATCAAGTCAATTTGAACTGATTTTTATTTCTAATTTTTGGAGACTCAAACGTTGAAAAAATCTTTTGGTTTTAATTATATTTACAGACGATTTAAATTTGCGAATCCCTACTTACCCCTTAAGGTTAAGTGATGACTCACCTTATAATGAACCACCCCTGTGCATTATCCGAGATATTTCCTCCCACGCCACCTTATGGGCAATTTTCATTAAATCTAATGGATTTTCAAATTACAGGACCGGAGTTATGACAGTTTAATTACACAACCTCATACAAAGAAAGTCCGGATCATATGGAACATTTTCTCATTAAATTAAATTAAAATTTTATAATTAATTTGTGCTTCAAATTAGGGAAAAAAATCATGCAGACTTGTTCGCCTCGCTAAAATTTGCACCCAAAATAGACATTCTTTTAAAAATGTGTGTATGAAACAATAAATCCTACTAAAAACTACCATAAATTAGTTTAGGGGCACACAGGCAAGGGCTGTTTTGTTACAATGACAACACTACACTGCAAAAGATTAATTTAATGTTATTGGTTTAGGGCAGCTTAGCTAAAGCAAGCGTATTAACATTCACAAAGTCATTATTAACCATAGAAACTCAGTGCTTATTTTTGAAGTTTGACATTGTGCAAAGACAGTCTGGAAGAGTGCTCCAAAGAAGACAAAGACAGTTCTCTAAGTACAGGAAAGGTTGAGGCCACAGTTTTTTAAGATTACAAAGGAATTCTGTTGATTGAGTTCGTTCAAAAAGGTAAAACTATTAATTCTGAAGTCTCCACTATACATCAGAGTGGAAAGAACAACCCAAACAATTGGTTCAAGCTGGTGAAAGTGCTCCAAAAAAGACAAAGACAGTTCTCTAAGTACAGGAAAGGTTGAGGCAACAGTTTTGAGGGCTGCAAAGGAATGCTGTTGATTGAGTTCCTTCAAAAAGGTAAAACTATTAATTCTGAAGTCTCCTGTATACACCAGAGTGGAAAGAACAGCCAAAACAATTGGTTCAAGCTGGTGAAAGACAGTTCTCTAAGTAAAGGAAAGGTTGAGGCCACAGTTTTTTAAGATTACAAAGCAATTCTGTTGATTGAGTTCCTTCAAAAAGGTAAAACTATTAATTTTGCAGTCTCCACTATACATCAGAGTGGAAAGAACAGCCAAAACAATTGGTTCAAGCTGGTGAAAGTGCTCCAAAGAAGACAAAGACAGTTCTCTAAGTACAAGGAAAGGTTGAGGCAACAGTTTTGATGGCTACAAAGGAATTCTGTTGCTTGAGTTCCTTCAAAAAGGTAAAGCTATTAATACTGCAGTCTCCATTAACAGTCAGAGCGAAAAGAAGAGCCAAAACAATAAGTTGAAGCTCATGGAACGACTCCAAAGAAGACAAAGACAGTTTTAATTGCAAGAAAGGTTCAAAAAGAAAAAGCTATTTAGAACGTGAGAAAGTAATACGCACATTTAATGGCCCTGATAATGCTTACAACCATACATTGTGTAAAGTCAATTGGTTAGTTGAGGAAAATACCAAAGTCCTACTTCACAGTACCGAATTGACTATTAAAAAGGTGTGAGAGGTTTGGAAAATGGATTTTTGAACCGAACAAACTCCCTAGATTTAGACAAAAACAAATCGAAAAATCCTGATTTGATTGGGCGAAATGGGTGGACCCTGAAGAAGAAACACTAGATCGCCTCAACTCTATAAAACTTTTACAATATTTTCAGTGGCGATGGATTTCCAAAGTGTCTCCAAAAATATGGTCGCGTTATTTGTCTCAAAGGCAAGCCTGCTGATATGGAATTCGGAATATTAGTTCAGCACTCAAAACTCAATCAAAAACCTTCAATGTTAACACTTCACTATCAATACAAGCACAACTATTAACAAACGCCCTTGCCTGTCACCATAGACGATGCATCAGTAGATGTGACAGCAGTACTACTCCCATCAGCAGTGCCTCGACCTTTCTTCGCCTCCTCATAGATGCCCCGCATAACGCTGTTGGGTATCTTCGCCTTCAACCACCAATGCGCATACAAACCAGACTTGTACAACAACCCTTCCTCATCATCCTCCCCACTATTTCCCTCATCAACCACACCCGCAGCAGCAACATCATCAAGACAGTCCGCGGACTTTGACTTTAACACTGAAAACGGACGATGGCACACATTATTATCACAGTACGTGCTACTAGCTTGACTACATGTCGTAGTAGTCCTTGGAGTAGATCCAAACGGAGACGTACAAGGACACTGCGATTCAAAGGTACGTGCTTCAATCTCACTCAAAGATAATCCTCCTTCAACGGTACCATACTGATTCAGTAACTCCATCATCAACACACAATTCTGGGTATTGGAAGAGTCGGGGGAATTCATGTTACAGCTATCAGCCATACCACTGTCTGAGGATCGTGGACTATGACAATTCTCCAATCCACATCGGCATTGATTCGAACTCCAATTCCCAGGATTAGTCATCTGGATGAATTGTGAACTAATGCAACGTTTACTGCTGTTACCACCAACGCTGTTGCGTCTCCGGCTAAGCGCCTTGTCCGAATTAATACTGTGCTGGCGGAATTTTATGTTTTTCACCGGTAAGTTCACCGTTTCCAAATTATCGAACATCACTGGTGGCTTTATCACTTCACTACCATCACCATAAAGTAGTTCCGCAATCATTGGATCAGGCAACGGTAACGGATTCACCGCCAACTCAATACTACTCGAATGCTGTTGAGGATTATTCTCACCACTTGAGCCCGACCAACTTGGAATGTAAATTGTCGTTAAACTGTTTTTACTAAACTTATTCCCGACTAACTTTGTTGGGCAACTTTGCCGGGTCATCGGAACGTATTCGTCTTGCAGTGAGGTTGTCAACTCCATGTTTTCGTTGAGAGTTAGTAAGTTTTCACAGGCTACTCCAGATTTTCTTGGTGATACCAAAGAACTCACATCAGAATCAGCTGATGATTGTTTTTGGAGCAACTTAACGTTAGCCGTTGATGTTAAAACAATACTAGGTTTCTTTGGAGCGTCTTCCACAATTCGCAACGACGAAACCGGTTGTCCGTAATCGATAAAACTTTCGTATCGCGTTGTCTCGTTACAATTCCCCGGATTGTAGTACCGAATATAACCGAAAGGATTACTGCTACTGCTGCTATTCGAATCCGAATCACTGTAAAGCTTTAAATGATCACTGGAACTGTTATTAGAACTGCTACTGCTATCACACGACCCGGTTATTATCACACATTCGGTCCGGTGATGTCGGATCTTCACTAAACCAATGTTCACATTCTGTCTTACATTGTCTGAATACAACAGCTGATCTAACAGTTTTCGTGTTAGAATCCGTTCTTTCACTTTGCGATGGAAGAGCTTCGTTAAAGCTGCATATGGTGCAGTGGAAGGGTAGTTTTCTGGAGGGTGGATTGTTGTACAAGTTCTGCTGTATGGTTGTGGGATTTTGTATGATAGTATTGAGGTTCGGTTGCAGTAACCGCGTACGTTTAGATGCGGTGACTGTTTTATTAGGAATATTTTGAGAAAAATTAACTTATTAGAAGAAATAATGTACCTCAAGGTATCTAAGTAATGTGCTTTGGTCCAAAATGGTTTCACACTAACCTAAATGAAAATAATCTCAGGAAAAGGCAGTGACCATTTCCTACATTTTGATCGCGCAGTTTGACAACAATTATTGTTAAGAGATTTTATATTATTGTGATGAACGTCACCTTACGTTTATGTTTCTGTTAAACTGGAGGTCATTTCTACACCCTTTTAGATAGTTTTGTTAGAGTTAAAGCAATTTTGAATAAATTTATAATGTTCTGTTAAATTAAACGTAGGTTTAATGCCAGTTTTATGATTCGGTTAAACTGAAGATCATTGTTACACAATTTTATAATCTTTTGTTACATTAAACGTGAACCTGTTAATCTTAAGGTTGTTTTTACGCCATTTTATGTGATTTTTCTAAATTGACGATCATTTTTACACAATTACATAATTCAGTTAAACTGAAGTTTATGTTTATACAATTTTACGATGTTTTGTAAAACTAAACGTAGTTTTAATGCAATTTCCATGATTTTGTTAAACAAATTTATGTTTTGTTAAATTAAATGCGCGTTTTACGCTATTTTTATCATACTGTTAATCCGAAGGTGGTTTTTACGCCAATTAACGTTGTTCTGCTAAACTGAGGATCATGTTTACACAATTTTACTATGTTTGGTAGAACTAAACGTAGTTTTAATGCCATTTTCATGATTCTGTTAATCTGAAGATGGCTGTTACACCAATTTTAGGAGATTCTGCTAAAGTAAAGATCATTTTCAGACAATTTTACGATGTTTTGTAAAATTAAACGTAGTTTTGATACCATTTTCATCATTCTGTTAATATGAACATGGCTGTTACACCAATTTTAGGAGATTCTGCTAAACTGAAGATCATTTTCAGACAATTTTACGATGTTTTGTAAAATTAAACGTAGTTTTGATGCCATTTTCATGATTCTGTTAATCTGAAGATGGCTGTTACACCAATTTTAGGAGATTCTGCTAAACTGAAGATAATTTTCAGACAACTTTACGATGTTTTGTAAAAGTAAACGTAGTTTTAATGCCATTTTCATGACTCTGTTAATCTGAAGATGGCTGTTACACCAATTTTAGGAGATTCTGCTAAACTGAAGATCATTTTCAGAAAATTTTACGATGTTTTGTAAAATTAAACGTAGTTTTGATGCCATTTTCATGATTCTGTTAATCTGAAGATGGCTGTTACACCAATTTTAGGAGATTCTGCTAAACTGAAGATAATTTTCAGACAACTTTAGGATGTTTTGTAAAATTAAACGTAGTTTTAATGCCATTTTCATGACTCTGTTAATCTGAAGATGGCTGTTACACCAATTTTAGGAGATTCTGCTAAACTGAAGATCATTTTCAGAAAATTTTACGATGTTTTGTAAAATTAAACGTAGTTTTGATGCCATTTTCATGATTCTGTTAATCTGAAGATGGCTGTTACACCAATTTTAGGAGATTCTGCTAAACTAAAGATCATTTTCAGACAATTTTACGATGTTTTGTAAAATTAAACGTAGTTTTGATGCCATTTTCATGATTTTGTTAATTTGAAGATGGCTGTTACACCAATTTTAGGAGATTCTGCTAAACTGAAGATCATTTTCAGACAATTTTACGATGTTTTGTAAAATTAAACGTAGTTTTGATGCCATTTTCATGATTCTGTTAATCTGAAGATGGCTGTTACACCAATTGTAGGAGATTCTGCTAAACTGAAGATCATTTTCAGACAATTTTACGATGTTTTGTAAAATTAAACGTAGTTTTGATGCCATTTTCGTGATTCTGTTAATCTGAAGATGGCTGTTACACCAATTTTAGGAAATTCTGCTAAAGTAAAGATCATTTTCAGACAATTTTACGATGTTTTGTAAAATTAAACGTAGTTTTGATACCATTTTCATCATTCTGTTAATATGAAGATGGCTGTTACACCAATTTTAGGAGATTCTGCTAAACTGAAGATCATTTTCAGACAATTTTACGATGTTTTGTAAAATTAAACGTAGTTTTAATGCCATTTTCATGATTCTGTTAATCTGAAGATGACTGTTACACCAATTTTAGGAGATTCTGCTAAACTGAAGATCATTTTCAGACAATTTTACGATGTTTTGTAAAATTAAACGTAGTTTTGATGCCATTTTCATGATTCTGTTAATCTGAAGATGGCTGTTACACCAATTTTAGGAGATTCTGCTAAACTGAAGATCATTTTCAGACAATTTTACGATGTTTTGTAAAATTAAACGTAGTTTTGATGCCATTTTCATGATTTTGTTAATCTGAAGATGTCTGTTACACCAATTTTAGGAGATTCTGCTAAACTGAAGATCATTTTCACACAATTTCATGATGTTTTGTAAATTTAAACGTAGTTTTAAACCGACAATTGTATGTTTTGTTAAATTAAACGTGAATTGCGCCATTTATATGACGTTAATCTGACAGTGGTTTTTACGCCAATTTAAGTGATTTTGCTGAACTGAAGACAAAATTTTGTATTTTTTGAAATGAAACATGCGTTTTAATCCAATTTACAGGATTCTGCTAAACTGAACCTTCAAATGGACCAAATGCACATTAAACAAATAACATTCAAAGATTAAAACTTACAGGTGGAACAACAATCTGTAACTGCGCCTTCTGACTGACCACTCCTGATGTTGTCGAGTTCCTCGGCATATTATGACTGGTCAACAACTCAATCCAATGATCAGCCTCACTACGACTTTGACATATCACGATACGCTTATCAATCATTGGAGCACTTAGCTCGAAAGCATTCTTGTACTGTTCACTGTCCTCTAATCGCGTCACGGCCAATCCGGCAAGGAATAATTTACCCTAAAACAAAGTTCCTCATCAGGGAACTTAATAATTCAGCGATAAACACTTACTTCATATATAAACGCGCTGAATCGATGACTAACAGATAAAATGACCAACGTGTTGGGAAACAACACGAAATATCTGTCGTGATGTTGCGGGCCTAAGGCTACTGATCCCATATAAATAATATCGCCTAGCGTCGTTAGGCTGGGACCTTCCCAACCGCGTACTGGCCCAGTTAACACTTGAAGTTCCAATTCTTTTTGACGTCTAGTTGCCAAACAAGCTGTCTGAAATAATACGGAAGTTCTAACATCCTAGACTTCAGTACCAGTAACAGTTACGCACCGCTATTTCCTTGTAAACACTAACAGACCGCTGTGTATCACCTCGATCCGAGTGGAACTCCTCTACATGCCGCTCCAACTCTTGCAGCATATTCGAGTACTTCTCCAATCGCCTAAACGGTTTACTCAACATTGTTGTCAACACCAAAACACCAGGTGTGGTTGCACCGCGGGACTCCATATACTTGGTCAACTCATCTCGATATTTATCCAGAATGCAGACAGCTCGCGGATGCAACGAACAGTACAACTGATGTACTGCCTTAATTTTCGGTGCCCAATTCAAAAACAACTTCCCCACCATCTGTTCCGGTCCTGGTTTCGTGGATTCCACTTCGATCAACATCAAGAGTTGCTGATGCGTTTCCAAAACTTCATTTATGTTACCAGTTAGTTGCTTGTACTCATCTGATGTTAGTCTGGGGCAACAAAGGAGAACTTTAATGAAGTTTTCAAATTAAATTAAAAGGTACTTACATAGAACTCTTTTCTAGTGGTTGTAGAAAGTTAGTGACTAATCCTTCTAGTTCAGTAACATGAGCTTTTTCTGAATCTATCAGATCCTTGAGTACAACACTTTTGTATTGGTTCTGTTGTGGTACCACTGGTTTTGGTGCATCTATTAAGAAGTTCAACCAAAATATATGAATATACTAAGTGCTTTAGTTTGACGAGGGTATTTTTCCTCCTTAGAACTAAGTTTTCGATGGAGCTTTCAGCACCGCCAACGATTCTGTGTAACATTTTCGACTGCCTTTAAAGAATTTGTATGTAGTGAACGGTGTATTTCACTATTTTTATTTAACTAGTAATAAATTTGTAAGAAAAAAAACACAATTTAATGTTAAAAGTTAAAATGAACAATACGAGGTTATGTTTTCGCTGTCGGTAATTCTGCAATGACAGATACGTCACAAGCGTTCGTCCATGGCCTACCCTATTCTTATGCTATGTTCATGGACATGCATTGCTAAGGAGAACCAATACCGTAATGTCAAACTACATTACACAGTTGCCAATAGTTCCACAAATATAACGGGTTTATAAATAAAATAAAAACACGATAAAACGTTTAAAAGTAAATATACTTAACTAGAAATTTCAGTATTACCTCTGATTTGTTTCCCAGCAATGTTTGTATAACAAGAAAAATTAAGAAAATATATATTTTAAAACAAATAATAATAAAAGTGTACCTTTGCATTCTTTTACGTAATTGCTTGGGAACCATCCAGTTTTGTCGTTAAGTGTCCCCTCCCACCAACCTTCATCTTTTTGTGTGACTGTGATAATGTCGCCTTTTTTGAAGCACAACTAAAAATAAACACAAATAATTATTAACTTCATAAAGTACTGTAGACATTTTGTCTCTAGTATTATATTTCTGTGGTTCCTTATGTCAATGTGAAGTTTGAAGTTGACAGATATGACAAAATTTGGCCTAGTAAATCGAGTAAATCACAAATGTCGAGATGACCGACATGCGTTAACGTTATTTCTGCTAATCATGGATCCTTTTCCTGAACCTCCTTCGTGCTAGGCTAGGGATTGGGGATTGCAGTTCTTCTCCATGAACGAGGAATTCCCAGTAGGCGCGAATTGATTTCGACAAAAAACAATTAACAAAGAATTAAGGAAATGTGCCATTGTTGAAAAAATAAAATTGTTTTAGTACAAATATTTGGCAAACATTCTACAACAATACAATTCATTAGATGTTAATTTTACATTTCCTTCGTTTCACGAACTTCAAACAATGTAGGTATGAATATAATTGAGTGTAAGTAATGCAAGGAACTAAAGTGTATTGTAAACAAATTAGTAATGATTTATAAACGTTTTAGTTTACAACCCATTAAATAGGAGAATTTTAAATAATAATAAATGCCTCGCCCACGGCAATATCAATTGCCTACGGGTACCATATTAACACCCGGATAAGTCTCGGGGCTCTCTCTAGTGGCGGCAACCCGAGGACATCATTTTCTCGGGAAAATTATACCAAACGAGATAATAGAGACCTGTTGCATAAAAAAGGTGAAATCCTATTATGTTATTAGTGGAGCAAATAAATCTACTTCCAATGACGATAAATTAAAAAATAATTAACGTTTTTTAGGCATCCTTTCAGTGTCCAAAAATAAACGTCTGGCCTAGCATATTACTTAGTAAATAACAATTATTACCTCATCATTGTTGCTGCCCTTAAATGAATAAATCGCTTGAACTATAACAGGCTCCACTGCCATGATGTTTTATCACCCATTAAAATGGTTTTATCCACAAAAACAACACTCAACTTTAAGTAACTACTATACCCACTAATATTATTAAGTATACTTGATCACTGTAAAAACTAATTAATTAATATATCATTAATTCCACTTATAGTAATGTTTAATGTTAGAGGAGGAGTCCTGCCTGGAATATTCGCGATGATTAAGTTCCAATTTCTTTGACTTAAAAGATACTCTGTCGCCACATACTTGGCAATGCTATCTACGATTTTAAATAAAATAAATGTTGGCCAACTGCCAAAAAAATTAATATTATGTATACCTACATAGCATAGCGCATTAGATGGTAAAATTATTAATAAAAATATTCGACCGCATCGTATTAAGTAGGTAGGTACGAGAAATTATTCTTGGAACATCATTTTGTCAATGAAATTCTTACATTTTTTTATTTTGGTATGTTCAACAATTTTAAGGCCAATAAAATTGTTGTTGCGGTTAGAATTGGATCAAATATTGCAGGAATGACTCACCTCAACTATTTAAATTTTAAATGTGAAAAATTTGAGATTATTTTAATAAAATTAAATTAATTTTATATAAACATAAATATTACGAACATATTTTGACAGTTTACAGCTGATCTTGAAATTTACCAAATACAATAAACAATGCTCTCTTTGCGGCAGACTGGATACATGTTTGAAATCCTAATACATATCGTGCAGTGTTGTCAGGTTGTAATAAATTTATTTCCTATTTAAAATTCAATATAGAATAAACCATGAAAGAAGTGATAGTACATACAAAATTTAAGATGTTTCTTGAGGGAACTGTTGCTTTTTTTTCCAAAACCCGTTTTTGTTCAATTAATCTTAAAATCTTTAAAAAAATTGGGTCGATGTTTGTTCAATGTAAGTAAAATCATATTAATTAAAATTCAATTATGAAATTAGTAGTTTCATTGTCTTTAAAATATAAAGACAATAGTAGTTTACATTGAATAAAATTGAAAAAGAAATAAAATACTATAAAAATAAATATTACATAGCAACGCTGTATGCATATTGTAGCAGAGCTACAGCTTACTCTACCGAGGCTTAAAAAAATACATACCCAGATCTGTTGACAAAGAATTTAAATTCTATACAGTAGTTATTATCCCCACTCCATATCCTTATTTTTTTTTGTTTAACAATGAAATGAGTGAATCGAGAACTTATAAGTTAACCGTTTAATATTCGGGTTGTGTTGTACAATCTTTACAGAAATATTCCTTTAATATTTGGATAATCGTGTCATTTGACAGCCACTAGAGATGGGTGTTACAGTTATAAATAATCATAAAAAAGAACAGATATTACAAATATTATTATGATAGAGAAAAAATACAATGTTTAATTATTATAAATAATATACATGGTATAATTTGCAATCATATGTCATATTTTAAATTATAAAATACAGTTATTCGGGCATTAATATATCTAACGCATATTTATGAAAGATTTTATTCGCAAGTCTTTTAAATAAATTTGCTATCGTATCCTCCAAAACAGGTTTAATTTCATTAGCAACAGTCTTCCAATTATCGTTTATAAACAAATTCATAGCATCACCTGAAACAGATAGTTTTTTATAGTAGAAAACAATAAATTTATATCATTCACTCTGGATTCTATTTACCTAATTCCTTGTCACCATTAAACAAATCATCAAACTGTAATTTAGCTTGTCCAATATTGAAATCAACATGAAAATCTTTAATATTATAATAAGTTTCATTCTTCTTTTGGATTTTTTGCCCATGTAATGTTAAAGTAGCCTCAATATCAGCTAAAATTTATATTGTGTAAGTTATTTATAACTTGGCAACGTTGTATTAGTTTATTCTTACAATAGTTTCCCCGACTTAAGCCTTTTCCATTAATTGGCATCATCAAAATACGTCCTTCCATTGTGTAATTAGTATTTACAGATAAATGCGGTAGCCATACCTTAATTTTCACGATATCTTTATTCATATCAATTCTGAAACAATATCTATTAGTATACAAGACAGGGCGCCAATTTTTAGTAATTTAACATACTTAACATTTCTGATAACGAAATTCGACGGTCCATACACATGGATGTTTCGATAAATTGATTTTAGTGCAACCGGACCTGTACCTTGATCAATAACCACTTCTGGTATGATCAACGGTTCACAACTGGGTATACCAAATTCCGGTAAACCTTTTGCCAACAATGGCTTCAGTAGTTCTATGGATTGTTTCAAGCAATGTTTTAGATTTGGATCGGATCTTTTGCATATTTTCAAGTACGACGCTACAAATAAATGATTAGTATGTTGGATCCATTAAAATATTATTTAATTTTAAATTTTAGAGAACCAAAAATATCTACACACTGCGTGCAATCAAGCGTTTTACGGTTTTTGTCGATTTGAAAGTTTTAGTATACATTTTAACATTATGGATCAGCAAAATCTATTTAGTTTATTTTCTGTAGATCTAGTTTTCAGTGTTTTAGATTTGTTTGGAGCTTTTAAAACGTATTATTCTGAATAACAGACAATGTCTACAATATGCGTGCAATTAAGCGTTTAACGCTGTTGTCGGTTTGAAGATTTTAGTACCTATATTAAAACATTTTATCATAAAATACATTAATTTGGTTTATTTCTCTTTCTTTTATAAATTAACTGTCCTTAACAAGTTTTTGTTTGGTCTATTTTCTGTTTTGTTAAATGGAATATAATATTTACAATTAAATTAATACAAAACGATCCTGGACAAGTATACGAGGTGTATTTATAAAATAATGAGACTGATATTATACTTGTAAACTTTGAACATACAAAAAAATAATCCAAACATTAATAAAAATGACTACAACTTACGTAAATTTGGTTTAGCTGATCCAGTGGCATTTAGAAGACAAATCACTAAAGATATTAAAATTAGAATATGATTTCGCAAGTTATTTTGCGCCATATTTAAATTTGACATTATATCGATATATGATAAAGTGGTTTGCAGTTAAAAAAATATTTAAACAAAGCTTATTAGGTGTGTATTTACTTTTATTAAATTCATTGTCATCAGCAAAGTATTTTTAAGTGTTACTATTGTTTATTTCAATTATATAAAAATATTTGTACTGAAATGCTGAGGTTTTCAAAATATTAACTATTAGCTACGCATACCTATTATCAACATACAGTATGAGGATAATAGTCCTCCCTTTAACATAATACGTATTTTTATAGTTTAAACAAAATTTGGTTAAAAAATCGGCTGCTGGTCAATGTCTCGATTGAGTTCGTTGGCGATTTAAATCGGATAAGTTAATTTTAAAATGGCGGCCTGTCAAAGTTTTAAATAAATCATATTTTTTCATTGTTAATACAAAATACCGATGTTACATATCAAATGATAGAGCACTTAAATCGGCACTTACACTGAAAAATATCTTACCACGATAAAGTTAGATTTTTTCCATATTTTTTAAGCAGCCACACAAAATCACCTGCAACAAAATGTTGTTCTCAAACTACACTAGAAGTACTAGGTACAACATTTTTAAACGTAGTTGAACACCTTTCGCGTGATTTCCTTTACAAATTACCACGCAAGAACGAGTCGGCATTTTAAAACAATGGCGGACTGACCGCGACGACGTTGCCAAACTTGCTCTCAACATTTTCACTGATAATTAAATTTATTAAAAAAACAAAATATATTCTTATTTATTAATAATAGTACATAGAATATTAGAATTGAAATGCGTTCCTCTATATGAGAAATATTTCATGAACTGACAACGCCGTGGACATGATGAACCGGTTCATCGAGAGTTTTTAGTATCTGGTCTAGAAAAGCAGCATACAAAAAGATTTGACGATGTACTGACTGTGACGTCACACAAAGTTCGATGCAAGAATTGTGTCCTTTAGTGTTTAGTCGTTGGTTCTCGGTGTTGCCGGTTGCCGCACTGTATAGATTTTAGTTAGTACAGGAAGTTCAATGTTCCCTCATGGGGATGAGACAAACACAATTATTGCATGTCAAAAAATTATAATTTTAATAAAACAGAGATGACTGAATTTAAGAATATTTTTACACATTTTATTGACATCTTTAATTATTGTAAATAAACAATTCTTCCAAAGCATATTTTCCACACAATCTGTTGATAATATTTGAGATGAAATTCGATATAATGTCACTGACCATTGGTTTGATTTCGCTGATAAATTGATCGACGTTTTCGTTAAAAATCTCATTTGTGCGCTCGTTGAGTTCTTTGTTGTCTTTAAAAATATTTTCAAACAGGAAATGCGGTCTGCCTACATCCAAATCCATAGATTGCTTTACCCATTTCGCATAGTGTTTCTTATTCTTCTCGTAGACGGTGGCTTTGAGGGTTATTGCGCCTTTAACGTTAGCTGAAAGATGTAGTGAGAATAACAAGTCGATTATATGCTTGAAAATAGTGTTTAATTACTGTAATAACGAAATTATAAGATGTAAACAGTACAACCAGAGAACAACAGAGAATGTGATCTTGCTGGTGGTTTTTTGATTGCGCATATAATTGCGCAATCAAAATCGCCATGTTTTCGTATACTCTCATTGTCGTCGGGATATTTTATTTGGGCTTTGCCATTTCAAGTGATTTGTTTTCAAGAAACTGTTTAAAAGATTGAGCTTACTTGCCTAAAAAAATCACACAAATTTTTTAAAAAACATGAATAACTTCGCTTAATTTCGCAGCACAATGGCCCTTATCTTTTATAACTTGGTTCAGTCTATTTGCCCATAAAAGTCCAATACATCTTAAGCATTCTAAAAAGAGAGCTTAAAAATCTTACTGATGAGTGCAAAAATTCTATTAAATTCTGACAGTGTTTATTAAATTTGAATTACATATTTTAACTATTATAGATATTAGCAGGTAGTAAATTCACGTCTCAGGTTTTATTGCGGATTTATTGGGGGTGATTTTAGCATGTTTTGTAGGTATATAATGGGAAATTCCCAAGATGTGTGCGTGCGTTGTTTTTCTAAAATATAATACATTCTCAATTATACTTAAGGAATTGAAAATCGGTAGACCTATTGTATAAATTAGAACAATTTTTTTTTACTCTATCTAAAATTAATACATTTATATTTGCCCGTAATCAATTACACTTTTTTTTTGTTTAGAGCTGAACTATGGTTAATTGCTAGTTCAATATTACTAATAATTTTATTAATTTAAGCAAAAATGTAAAGTTTGAACATCCATGTTCTAATTTCCCAACAAAATATGTTACGAAATTATATTTTAGGTTAAGGTTATTTTATACATTAAAATTAATCAATAGAAATTTTAAAAATATAAATAAAAATAAAATGATAATATGGAAACATGAATAAAAGTAAAAAAGTATTTGTTTGTTTTTATAATTAATAAAGATGTAATTCTATTATAAAATAATTCTATTACTCCCCTGTAATTTCAATAAAACGTCAATACGGATCTGTCGAGAATACTAAAAAATGGCTACCACCTGCCTCGCACAGGACAATAGAAAGTGGTGGGAGTCCATATTCTCTGTTGTTCGCTGGTACAACATTCTACCATATGTTCACTGTCATTAATAAATGTCAAAAATACACTACCAACATACAAATTGTTACCAACACAAATAATAGTAACTAAATGTGAATGCAGCATTGCCAGATGTTCATATTAACAACAAGAAATCATTAGTCATTAGTAGACTGTTTTCTCCGTGATGCTGCCGCAACTGCGGTTCGAAATTCGTTAATTATTGAATTGATTAGTGAATTTACTTACTGTAATTTCCATCTGCTGGTCCAGCACTGTCTAACGCCATAGACAAGATATTGCCCTTAACATTGTAATCGGAGAGAATCCGTAATTTGGGGAACGTTATGTTAACCGCAACAAATAATTTCTCTACATCAAATATGACATTGTTAATGACGAATTCGTTGGCATAATAAGCTTTGATGTTTGTAAATTTAATCTTAAAAAAATAATAAATAAGGATCAATAGTTTAGACTTCTTTATTTTATGAAATTTCAAACAATGGTTAAAGGAAATAGGAATACAGTGACGTTCAAAAGTATTTTACCTGAAAATGATCTCCATTCTTGATAGTAATTTCTGATATTTCCAATGGATCTAATGCGGGTATAAACAATGTAGGAATACCCTTAGCTAAACGTGATCGTAAATTTTCGACATTTTTCAAGATACAGCTCTGCATATGAGGGTCGTTGTAGTGGCATCTACCTATAAACGACGCTAAAAAACGTTTTGGTGTTAACACAAGTCTTTACTTGCCTTTCTTTAAAGGGTAACACTTATGGTTATGGATATGAAGTTTTTATTTATTTAATTTTTACATATACAGGGTGGCTCATATTGCAGTGAGAAAATTCAACTTCTTTATTTATTTTAAATAGCACACCCTATATATTGATACATATTTAGATAGAGCCCTAAAAGGCAAAGTCAAAGATATCTAATAGGGTTTGCATACACCGTTTCGAATTTATTCTCGTTTATCTTCAATATTTAGCCTACATTTCAACTAGCGTACGTAAGTTATAGTGGTCCTTCTTAAACGGGCCACCCGGTACAATATTCCGGTCAAAAATTCCATTGAAGTCTGGAAAACACGCCCCAATTTTTAGTTCATTTATTGATATGCAAAAATTTAACGTCTGTCAGTCTGTCTTTATGACCGAAAACGCAAAAACTACTTAACAGATTTTAACCAAATTTGGTACAAAAATACTATAGGACATGGCAAGAAGCTGATTAGATTTTGGGAAACATTGAGCGTAGGCAAGGGGTTTAAAAGAGGGTTCAAAAATTAAAAAAATTCATAGTTCTTAAACTTATCCGAAATACTGCATAATTTTTTACGCATTTAATTGAATATAACCTAAAATATTGAACATAAAATATTAGACCACATTGGCGTTCGAAAATGGGGTAAAAAATATTTAAAAAAAACGTACTTCTTAAACATAGCAGAAATATTAACTAATTATTTATAGCTTTAATAGAATATAACCTATAAAATGTGTTATAAATAACTTACTTTCATAGGCGTTCATAAATAGTGGAAAAGGGGTCAAAACATAAAAAATATATATTTCCTAAACTTATTCGAAATATGGAATAATTTTTCATAGTTGTGATAGAATATAACCTAAAAAATGTTACATAAAAGATTGGTTCCCACAGGCGTTCGAAACTAGTCTAAAAAAAGGGTCAAAAACGAAAAAAAAAACGTTTCCCAAATGTACCAGAATAATTGGCTAATTATATATACCTTTGATATAAGATAACCTAAAAAATGCAGCATAAAATTTTTATTTATATAGACGTTCGTAAATAGTAGAAAAATGGGTAAAATAAAAAAAAATTAAATGTAACAGTTTATTTTGATTATATTTAAATAAATCAAAAAAATAATTGAACGTTAAATTTTTGCATATCAATAAACGAACTAAAAAATGGGATGCCTTTTCCAGACTTCAACGGAACCCAATAACTATTTCGTAGATATACCTACTTACGCAATTCTTTTGCACAAGAAAATCCAAGAAAAACCGACACACAAATTATTATTATTAGATGTAATAAAATGCTCTCCATATTAGCTTTAAAATTTAAAGTCACATATAATAAGGAATAATAAGTATGTTTATGAAATAAATAATGTTGTTAAATATATTTATTTATATAATTTTACCACCTATATAATCAGTAACACTATTAATTAGCGATGAAATTGTCAACTATTTATATTTAGGTAACTACTTACAATGAAACTAATATCGATGATGAGAAAACTGGTTTTTTCTTTGAATTCAAAGCAAAAAACAATGTAATTAACTATACGAAATATGATAATGTGAAATTGACCGTTGAGTTCAACAAAAATTATAATAATTATATTATTACAAACTTCATTATTGTTGTTAATTTATATGCATAGCCTGTTCCAAAAAATTCGGGACATATTCGCATTCTTATGGTTCAATAAAAAGCTTACAATCAAAAGACTAAGAACTGTTTTTTCTATTTAATTCAAATCTTGCCTTAATTTTGTGACACCATTTAGAAGGATCACTTTGGCGTGGCCCTTTATTTTCGTTAATAATAATAAATAATAAAATAATAGTAATAATAATAACGTCTTTATTAGGCGTCTAGCCAAATGGCCATTCACACTTAACCCTTTTTTAACAAAAAGAATAAATAAAAATAACAAAAATAATAATACTTAAAATTAAATTAAATTTAAATTTAGTACATAAGTACGTATAACAATACAGAAAAATAGAAACAAAAATATTTAATATACATGAGGTATGATTTCAATCAAGACAAGACAACAATCAAAATAAATCATTCGTGGAAAAACAAATTCATAAAATCGTATGATCTTGTTGCTGCGAGAGTAGGTGCTGCTTGAGGCGCGATTTGAAATGCCTTTCGTTTAACAATTGAAGTTTCATTGCACTGGTTAGGCCATTAAAAAGAGTTACGGCATTGTAGGTGAAGCCTCGTTTAAAGATGGCCGTCCTATAAAGTGGCATTGTCAATTTCAGTGGATTTCGGATGTTTAGGGCGTGGACATTTTGGCGAAATATCAATTTATTGAAAAGGTAAGGAGGGGAACGATTTAAAACAACTCTAGATAGAAAAGTCAAAAACGAATAACTAAATAAATTCGTCATCTTTAACCAATTTAAGCTTGAGAAAGCCTCGGAAATGTAATCATATCTCCGGAGATTATGAATCAACCGACAACAAGAGTTTTGTATCTTTTGCAAACGGTTCCTAGTAACAGCATCTAAACAAGGAAAATATACAACATTGCAGTAGTTCAATCTTGATAGAACAAGACTTTCGCATAGGAATTTACGCATATTTTTTGTCAGAATACTCCTGTTAGCATCCAATAATCGTAAAACATTGTAGCATTGTCCAGTCACGCGGGAAGCATGATTAACAAATCTCAGGTTCTCATCCATAAGCAAACCCAAATTACGAATAGTCCCAACAAACTCAACACTCTCTCCCTCAATGTTAAGCGACATATTTGCCTTGATGAAAGGTCTTTTAGTTTTAGAGCAAAATACGATTGCCTTTGATTTCGAAGGATTTAGCTTTAGATTGTGACCCTGGGCGTAACTGTAAATCTCTGAGAGCTGTCGATTAATTGTTATTGACGCTGATTCCCACTCCTCGGATCTGAAGTGGTGTATGACCTGAGTATCATCCGCGAAAAATTGCAGATGACACCCAATGATTTTGATTTCCTTGTTTGTTTTTTTAATTTTATTATTTTAATAGTAGCTATGAAATTAACCACTTTGAGAAAAAAGTTTATTAGTGTTTTTTGCACAATTGGCGTAATAAATCACGATTTTGAAAATATTTTCATAAAATTAAAAAAAAAACAAAAAAATCAAAATCATTAAAAATGTTATTTTTGATATACCCTGTATAGTAATCGTAAATTTCGTACTCGAAATTGTAGTTTTGATACAAGCAGACGTTTTTATAAAGAATTACTGTTTCTTCTAAATCGACCAATAAAAAAGTTTTTCCTCTTCCAAACTCTATCCTTCTGATAGACTATGTTTGTCTTATATTTTATCGTCAGGAGTTAATAAAATTGTAAAAAAATAAAAAGAAAATAAGAATGTATTTAAAAACTACAAAAATTTGATAAGGTAATTATTATATAATAAAAATTACTTTAGCGTCAGGCCAAAACGGATATGAGATGTCGCACCTGAAATGAAAAGGAGAAAACTGTTTGAGTAATCAAGTCTACCAAAAGTAGTTTTATATTATCGACAACTAACCAAAATGTTAAGTTAGTATGTAAGTGGAATTGTTATCCACGTAACATGATTTTCCTTTAACTATGGCAATAACAACATTGTAATAATCAATTATGTCAAACTACCAATCTTAATCCAAAACAAAAATAAAACGATATATATATCGATCGATATATAAAATGGGGTATAATTATATAACTAGCACACTGACCGCAATGTCACTAGCCCGCATTGGCCTCAACCAATGCAGCCCCTGGAAAACAGACAACAGTAATCCCAATCTCAACGCATACACTGACCGCAATGTACTACGCCGGAATAGACAACACAACATTAGCAAATCACTTTATTTTAGACTACACCTCGTAGTTACAGACAAATCAGTAGGTTGCCACATATTATTCAGTTTAATAGTACAACCCTGTAAATATTGGCAATGGAGCTTACTATAGTAATATGATACTTTGGAATCTTAATGTTGTTAATATAAACATAGACTGTGTGACTATTTGGTTTAGGTAAATCCTTTGTATGCCTGAATATGAACGTTACGTATATTAAAACAAAAATTATTAAGATTTCTACAGAGAGAGAAAAACATAAAAAAAAAATCGTTCTTACACTTGGGATGAGGCTCACAAATTATACAACAGGTTAAATAACGCCTTATTATTTATTGTCCAAACATTTTTTAAAAAAACAACGTTTCGGCAACGTACAACTGTTGCCTTCTTCAGGTAATATATATTACGTATGTATATTACATTATTATTACATTACGTATGTATATTACCTGAAGAAGGCAACAGATGTACGTTGCCGAAACGTTGTTTTTTTTTTAAATGTTTGGACAATAAATAACAAGGCGTTATTTAACCTGGTGTGTAATTTGTGAGCCTCATCCCAAGAAGTCTCAAATCTAAATATTCATCACTTGGCTTCATGTTCTTTATTGGTCTGATCGCGGAACTTCCATAAAACAAAACAATCGTCCCAAATGTGCCGATGAATTTTGAATCTCCCGTCCGGTATATTATAAGGTAAATATTTTTAGTTCATGAAAGAAAGTACAATATAAAAGAGAAAACACTTTAACACTGTTTGATTTTACAGTTAATTTTATTTAGTGCACATTTTCTGCAAATGAATAAATAATAATTATAGTGTGATGCAAAGCAATTTTTAAAATACGATCATAGGGGCGGTTTTATTTTTCAGGGGTGGATTTTTTCCAAAAAAAATTATAGCAAAGACTAACTTTAATATTCATCACATCTTTCGGTGTTATTTAATGCACCCAAGGCTTAAGGTGTCCCGAAACACTTTAACACAGATACCACCACGGGACCTGCTTTTCCTGGTCCTGGAGGTGCCCCATTATGTTGAAACCACGTGTTATTTGCAACTTTTAAAGGGACATTTTAGTCAATTTTAACCCTTACGACAGACAAGGCGATGTTCAATTTTATTATCACTTTTAAAAATGACGCGACACTGTCTTATTTACAACAATTGACAAGAAAATAAAAGGCCTTTTTGCACAATTGGTGTAATAAATCACGGTTTTGAAAATATTTTCATAAAATTAAAAAAAACAGAAAAATCTAAATCATTAAAAATGTTATTTTTGATATACCCTGTATAGTAATCGTAAATTTGGTATTTGAACTTGTAGATTCGACACAAGCAGACGTTTTTATAAAGAATGACTTTTCCTTCTAAATCTACAAATAAAAAAGTTTTTGCTCTTCCAAACTCTATCCGGGGACACAAAGAAAAACTTTTTTATTTGTAGATTTAGAAGAAAAAGTCATTCTTTATAAAAACGTCTGCTTGTGTCAAAACTACAAATTCAAATACCAAATTTACGATTACTATACAGGGTATATCAAAAATAATATTTTTAATGATTTTGATTTTCTTGTTTTTTTTAATTTTATTATTTTAATAGTAGCTATGAAATTAACCACTTTGAGAAAAAAGTTTATTAATGTTTTTTGCACAATTGGTGTAATAAATCACGGTTTTGAAAATATTTTCATAAAATTAAAAAAAAACAGAAAAATCGAAATCATTAAAAATTTTATTTTTGATATACCCTGTATAGTAATCGTAAATTTGGTATTTGAACTTGTAATTTCGACACAAGCAGACGTTTTTATAAAGAATGACTTTTCCTTCTAAATCTACAAATAAAAAAGTTTTTCCTCCTCCGAACTCTATCCATGGACACATTGTAAAATATTACGAGTTCCACTCTGTAAAATAAAATCCTCATTGTCATGGATATAAGTTCTCTTCTTGAATCCCCCAATCAACAATTTATTCAATTCATGTTTGTTGCGTGGTTTGGAAATTTATTCGAGGTCAATAGTGCGTTGAAGCATTTCTTCAGATGCCGAAGAACGGGTTACCGCTACCAACCAACCGTTAATAGTTAATTTTTTAAATTATTTCGATTTATAAATTATTAAAAATAGATTTCGTTCAGTGTTCGTTGACAAAAATGAAACATAACGGTAGTTTAGTAGTTTTACAGTTGTTGTGTTGCATTTTATTTGTGAATTTTGCCTTAGGAGATTACCGTAAGTATTTTTTAGTTATTTTTGTAAAACCTACAGGGTTTGATTGGTATTGTAAGACGTTTAGGAAAAACATTATAAAACATATGAGCATAAAATTTGACAATTCAAAGCTCTTTTAGACATAATTATCGAATTATAACGATAATAAATTCGAGTTTAACCTAATTATCGATTTTCATAATTTTCCTACGTTTTCTACTGTATTTGCTTTGTTTTTGTGGCAATGCGACCTACAATAGGTGCTAAAAATACGATAATGTTGGTCTAACGATCACATAACTTGAAATCGTGGCAGCGGCAACACTAATTCGGAACAAAACATGAGAATAGACCTGAGGCAAATAGGCGAACAGTTTTGATCAAGATTAGAAATTTAAGTCTTATTGGCATATCTTGTCCGCACACATTTTCATAAACGATTTATAGTCAGCTAGGCGCCCGCTTTAGCCCGTTAGGTTAGCACAAATTATTGTCCTGCAAGATGGGCAGCAATATTTTTTATCTTAGGGGTTTTTCGCCGACCTAGTATGACCTGTTCCGAGTTCAAATTAATTCATTAATTATTACTATCAGCCATGCAAATTTGGTAAAAACAATACCAATACTTTATGCATTATTTATTAAACATTCAAATTAAAAATTTCCATTAATAATACTAATTAATAATTAAAGAATTACCTACTTCATAAACTTTGTTATAGCGTTCTACTACATAAAGCAATGCCACCGCAACGATCCATACATCAACACGTGTCTGAGACAGTCTACTAACCATCTAATAGCGAATATACGTCGAGGAATACCGGAACTTCGACTATACGACCCGGAACCAATAGTCATCGATGAGATTCATTTGGCTTTGGGTACCGGTCCAGATGGATATCGAGCCACTTTCCGGGATATTCAGGCGTATGGTGTCAGCAACAGCACCATCACGGCTGTCAGGTATTTGACTATCATTATATTTTGTATCCAATGGAGTTTTGTTGTCTTAAATTAAACCATCAGGCATTGGTTTTTATTCAACCAGTTTTCTTTACAAATAATGTTAGAGAAATCGTACCACAAAGTGTGAACTGTCAAATGTCAAACCACATTTCATGCGTACGACCTAAAGTTCAGCTTTACATGGTTGCCACGATTAGTAAAAAAGTTATGTATGATCACAGATCTAGGTTCTAGATCTGTGTGTATGATAAAATAAAACAAACAGAATAGGAACCAGCCTTAAATATTTTAGATTGACTTAAGAGGATTCCTTGGAAGAGGTCTTAAATAAGAAGATTCAAACTGTGTGTGAATTGATTTAACTAAATTACAATTTGTTATTTTTTTAAAGGTCGGATATTGACACGAATCAATTCCAATTCACGTTGCACATACCAAGGATAACAGCAAAGGCGAAATACGAGTCAAGTGGTGTGCTTATTCTTGTCCAAGCATCCGGGGGTGGGAATTATTGGGGTGAATACGGTAATAACTGAACAAAAAAATGCTTTAAAATCTTTATTATTATTTTTTGTTAATTCCAGAGGATGTTAAAGTTAAAGCATATTTAAAAGCAAATCGTTTGCAGTCTGATGACGGGCAAACGTATATGAAACTGCAACAAATGAAGATGGACTTTAGCGTAAAGGACATTAGAATGGGTGTGGACGGTATTCATAATGGCAACAGTGTAATACGTAAGTGATTTTGTTCAAAAGTTCGTACAAAGAAAAATATAATATTTTGGTTTACAGAGGCTGCACTCAATTTGTTCATCAATACAAATTCCCAGGAACTGTTGAAGGAAATGAAACCATCGCTAAAACGAAAATTATTGCAATTAATGAGCGATTTCGTAGCGAATATATTTGAACAAGTACCCTATGAGGCGTTTATAACAGACTGAATATACCTACATCTATTAAATTAATACTGATTATTGTAATTTTTATAATTTATTAAACTAACATAATTCAAAAACAAATAAGACTTGTTCTATCAACTAATAATATTATTATAAACAGATATAAGTTCCGAAAACATAACTATATTACAGGGTATACAACCCTTAATACACTAGCAATATATATATATTTATGCAACACAAAATATATATTGTTTTCATGTTTGCCTCAATATGGCAACCGTCCCATTCAATGCATGAATCAATAAAAAACATTTTCATGTTTTCTTATTGTTCATAGGTATTTACATTGTCTTTATAAGGACTGTAATTTTCATAAGATAGTCCTCCTGTCTTCCATTATTATGAAATTAAATACACGATAAGACTAGAAATCTGTATTTAGATAGATCTTAGTTCCCGTCTTTTCAATGAGATGGCGTCTCTGCAGAAATACAATTCGCGATCGTAAATCACCAATAGGTGGCGCTGCAAATTTCAAAATGGCTACTAATTCAGTGAACAACAATAAATAGTAGTGGTTTTGTGTGTATAATCTAATTTATTTCTAGTAGATAGGTATTATTATTTTGAGCTAAATACCGGTGCAAACTGTATAAAAATCATTGTTGATAGTTTATTTATAATAAAAATGGTGAAATATGAGGTAACAATCACCAATATATTGGAATATATTGGTAATAGAAGCCGACCATTACAAGAAGGTGAGGCTGTGTTTAGAGCAGGACATATTATATTATGTGGCGTGGACGCTGAAAAACCCACCGATATTAAGAGTTTGTGCTTGCAAACATCAAGCCTTAGTTCGCCACCACACGATATAACAATTATTTTAGCAGAAGATGTTAAAAAGTGGAATTGTGTATGTTCTTGTAAGGCTGGAATGTCTGGCTTTTGCAAGCATATTGTGGGTAGTCTGATTTATATTAACAGGTGAGTTAATTTTCAATCTTTCTTAGAACTAACTTCTAAAAGTGTAACTAATTTTAATCATGCAATTTGCTTAGGCATGAAAATCTGGATTTAATCAGTCGCACAGATCTTGAGCAAACATGGGGAAAAGAAAAGAAAGGAGTTGAAGAGACCTATAAAGCAAAGCCTTTCAAAGAATTTTGCCACCCTAAAAGCAAAAAAATGTGTACATTTAAGACATCCCCACAAGTAGATGCGAAAAATTTTAGGATACTCTCAACAGGTTATTTATTGTTATTACTACAATTTCTTTGTACTTATTGAATATTTCAAAACTTATTCTAGGTACGCAGCAGTTACCTCTTATAATTTTAAATGTTTGATGTCAATTTTAGGTGTTGCAGAATCAGCTTTAACGAGGTTTCTGGAACGGTCTTTAGAGAATGATGGAAATGTACCTAGTTCAACAAAGTGGTAAGAATGATTAAGTTACCTATATATTTTTTTCCTATTACGAAATTTTATATTTGCAGTGTGCTGACAGAAGCATTGTTACGCAATGCAGATAGTTCTTGCTTTTTGGAAATGGTAAAGGCAGCTATTGGAAATTTTAATTTGAAGCCTTGCTGTAATGACGTCCGAGAGTCATTATCTAAAACTGACATATATGAAGCTACCCAATTTGAACAAGGTACAAGCTCATGGGCGAAATTGAGACAACTAAGGATAACAGGTATTACATACAGCAATATAAGTATATAATTTGAGATAATTGTAAAATATTATGCAAACACTTTTAGGTTCTACATGTTATTCAATATATACATTTAAAAAGGCTGACAATTGGGAAACAAAATCCATTAAATTTTTTTTTCCAAAATCCTTTTCAAACAAATTTACAGAGCATGGAAAAAAATATGAAAGAGAAGCCCTTGATATGTATATACTAAACAAGGGGTGCAGGGTTTTTACTTGTGGAATAATTATTTCAAAACAATTTCCGTGGTTTGGATATTCTCCAGATGGGGTTGTTTTTGAAAATAATAAGCCTGTCAGATTGATAGAAATTAAGTGCCCGTTTACAGGTAAGTTCTTGAAAATAAAGCAAAACGTTTACTTAACATTTAACAATTTCAGGAAAAACCAACCCAGCTGAGAGTTTCTTAGAATCCTGTGATTATCTCACAACAGAAGAATCTTTGGTAAAATTAAAAGAAAACCATATGTATTATGGTCAAGTCCAACTTGGAATGGCTCTTTTAAACTTACAGGAAGCGGACTTAATTATTTATTCCAGTTTCTCAAAGACGTATTTGGAAATTAACGTGAAATTTGATGAAAATTTTGCTAAAATGCTGATTTTAGAAACATCAGAGAAATTTTTTAGGAATATGATTCATTTTTATTGTTTGAATAAAGATTTGTAAAATTCTTTGTTGAAATATAGCTGAGGAGACAATTAAAATATTTGTATTATTTTAGGTTTAGTAAAAAAACACATTTTTTAATATACATTTTTATTTAATAAATAAACACTAAAATTTATTATCTGATAAAATTGGGGATGACAAATTTACAATAGCCCCTATAACAGTTATGATATCATCAGAATATGGTATAAGAAACCAACTAAGTTGTTCTCTTAATATTTTAAAAATTTTTATTCGTTGGATAGCTCTTTCAACATGCACGCGTGCTCTAGCAATATTGGCCGTGATTTCAGCATCATTTTTTGAAAACTGTTTTTGTTTTCTTAGAAACGGGGGCCTAATCAACTTTACCAAATGTTCATCACACTCCTTTTCAATTAAAACACCTTTATCGGTCATTACCGCGTCAAAAGCATCCAACTTATCCATTAATTTTTCATTATTGAAGATCGCTTTATCTGTAGCACGGCCTCCATATCCTGCACTAATATATGAAATTAGTCCTGAGGGACTTATACCAATTAAATATTTAATTGTATGAGCTCTCTTATAATGTGAATAAGAAGAGACTCTACACTTTAAACATTTCAGTTTTTGAATTTTAATTTCTGTGCAGTCAAGTACAACCCTGGTATTTTTATATTTTGCAAAACATTTTGGCATATTTCTCAAATTCTCCTCTTTTGTTGGCCAATATATTGCTGGTTTTAAGCTGCAAGCTAAAAGGGCGACAGTAGAGTAGAACATACTTCGACATAAAGTCTGACTCATGTTAAATAGGACAGCCAAACAAACAAATGAAATATTTAACTTTAATTTGCATAATACGAGGATGATTCTGGTTTCTATGTTTGGCCAATTTAAACCATTATAATTCAGTACATTACTTGCACATTTTTTAATTGTGTTTAGTATGTGATGATTGATTCCTAGAAAATATAAAAAAATGCATTAACACAAAACCGGGTCTTCATTCATATGCATACTTACCACAAAAATTCTGCAACTTCAAGTCTGAATTTAAAATTTGAGTCAACTCAAACAAATCGCTAAAATCAGTTTGTGTAGCTTTCTCCTCAAACAATGAAAATATTGCAGGGCATTCTGATATGGTCTGCAATGTTTTGCTTGATGACAAGCCAGATACTGATGGCCTCGTAATATTGTCCACCTCAATGTTAACTGATGGGGCATCTACTGCAGCATCCCCATTATCAACTTCCATGTCCAAGTTCGAAGGACATTTCTGCAACCTAGATTAAAATTGAATTGAATAATAAATTCAGTACCTGTTCAATGTGTTATATAGTTAGTTACATTGACTATTATAGATAATAGGTATACTGAATATACGACCAATTTGTATTTAAAATATCATACCAATGACGCTGTGATCTATCAGTTGGAATTTTATTTATCGCATGACTTGCCACAGGAATTTTCAAACTTGGGACAACGTTCTTCTTAAGCCTTCTTTTCTGATATGGAGCTATCAATATTAAGATACTTAATGTAATATTTTATACTAGGTACAGTAGGTATTAAAACTTACCAAGAGTAAAGTCATTTTCTGTAAAATGTTGGCTGCAAACCAACATATACTTAGAAATCTTCTTTGCGATTTTTAATTTGTTCCTCCATGTAGCACATAACTTTGGGTCTGAGGGGAATGAATGCAATGATATGTCTTTGGTGCAATACGATGAACATTGAGGCACTGAACATATTCTCCTAGACCTTGTATCTATAGACTTGTGCACAGACTGCATTTTAATAATAAAAATACAGAAATTAACTTATACTGCACACTGCAACAGATTAGTACATATATATAATAATAAGGTTATCTTCTAATCTATTATTAATAATATTAATTTTGGTTTTTATATGATAAAACGACTGAAAAACAAAGGTATATAAGTGCTTCTACAGTATTTGCTATTTTTATACTTACATCAATATTTAGTGAATTTACAACTAATTGTGATGGGTTTAATAAAAATGTTTCACACTTCACTAAAACTATTGTTCTTATTTATAAATATCCCAATAAATCAACTGTACTCTTCACTTAAGTCACTATTTTTACCGAAAATAAAGAACAAAGCACTCAAAATCTATAATACAATGTGTATGTCATTTTTTGTTGTTCACTGTTATTGTAGTTCCAAAAACATTTCACAGATGCCACCCACTTTGCGTGCGATCGCGAATAACTTCTTATATGTTACTTGTAGGTGTCGCTGGTAAGAAAACATAATAATTTCAATACATTAAAGACAAGAAACCTGTTTGTATTAGTTCCTGTCATGTAAGTGAGATGGCGTCCCTACAAAAAAATCTTTACTCTTTACAGTGACTTACTTTATAAAGTCTCAATAGAAATAGAAGAGTCACTGTAGAAAGTCCTAATTTAATTTATTACTAATATCATTTGTTTATAAAGACAATGCTAATATGGTTCATTTCATCACTATAATATTCAATTTGTTTGTTTACAGAGATATGTCACTTTTGACAGATACATAAAAATATTATTCCCAAAACGGTTACCTACCGGTAATTTTATCGATAAGTATTAAGTATAATATAGTGATTTAAAAATCTATGAGCAACTGTTATTCTAAAAGTCTAATCTAGAAACATCAACAACGATAATATCGCTTGTGTAGTACCTACTTTTAGTTAATTACGTTTAATAATAATTTTTTTGATTCTGTTGAATAACTTACATTGATAAATCAAAAACATTTAAAATATTCAAATAACTTAAACTTAATGAATAACTGTTATTTCATATTATTAGGTATTTGAATACGAATTATCTCAACTCAAATATTCCTGCTATTTAATAATTAAACATTAAACCATCGCCATCTTGATAATAATAATAATACATTTATAATCATAACCTTTGATTTTTACGCGTACTTTTTCAAAAAGAATCGCTTTGTTTATTTTACAATAAGACAATTAATAAACAGTGCAACAGTTTAATATTAAATCAGGTATTAATAAGTGTTTATTAGTGTGTTATCAACATTATATTTTTTGTGATGCATAAACATATGTCGAAGATAGGGATTCAGGGGCGAATTGAAAGGAATTAGGGGGTTGTAAATCATGAGTAACAATCAGAAACCGCAACAGCAGACAACGACGGGCACTGTGGTGTCACAAACCAACAACAGATACCTATCGACACCGTATCCTTTTTATTTATTTATTTTAAGTATTTCTATTATCATCATTGCGAAACAGTAGTATATTTCTAAATTTTGATTCTTGTTGTTGGTAATAACTAAATAATAACAGCGTTGCCAAACGGGTAAGTACAAAAGTTACGTATATAGATACGACGTGTACAACATGTTTTATATTGGGGTTAACAGTATAACCTCAAAATAATAAGTTAGTGAGTCAGTTTTAGCAGAACATATTTCAATAATTTGTGGATTACGATTTTTTTTATTAGTCTACTATTAATTATTGAAGTTAGTGTTGTGACATGTGATAGATGTCATATTTTAATAAAAACATTTTTGATAGAAATCGCGACGAAGGTACGGCCTGCCTTGATATTGGTTTTGGAAATGGATATCTTAGGTTAGTTTATAATATGATTTACGTATTACCTTAGTACGATTTAAGTTTTTCATTTTATCCTATTTCACTTAATCTATTGGGTTTTCCCAGAAAAAAAAAAACATATTTGCATATGAAACATTACCAGTTTTAAATACTGTAATATTTACAAGGGAACGTTGACAAGTAGCTATATGTATGTGTAATTCATCAAACGAATTTTAGATGGAGGCACTTATTTTTTCAAGAATAATTTGAATCTAGTTATGCATTTTTTTTCTACAAACAGCGCAGCCAAATGTCAAAGTACCTAATTGAAAGTACTTTCTCTGTATAGACATTCTATAACAAACTATGAAGTCACCCCTGTAATTGTACTATTCAGCTCAGCTCGTAATGACCCTCACAGGTACGGGGGTACCTACTTATTAATTATTTTTAAAATATGTTTAAAAAAAACAGTCAGTGTTGTCTGTACCTATTTACTACATATATTTCAATACGAAACTTAGGTTTTGTTTTGTATGAGGTTTTATAAGCGCAGTGTTTTAATTTATTGTGATCTTTCAATTACAAACCATAGGCGTAACATTTAGGGGGTCCAAAATATATCGTCCTTGTGCTTAACCATGTGTTCATCAACTTCATTTTATGTGCTTACAAGATTCAACTTGTGCATGAATTGAAGCCTCAGGCGCGGAACACTATTTGATGAACAATGATGCATTGAGTCGTGGTTGTTAGGACCAAGTTGCTGAAATTCCTGAACTAGGAGTCCAACGAAGATTCGTTGAAGCAAAATGCTGTGCGAGCTTCAATTTGTACAAGGACATTGTTCAGTGCATGTTCCAAGCAAAGTAAGGTGTAGTGTGGTTTTATGGAGTTGATTTTCGTTGAGTGGAGTTGGTCCAATCCACTTTATAGAGGGGACAATGGATCGATTGGGTGACCTTTTACTGAACTGAAAGGTTCTTAATCTTTAAATTTAATATGTGATTTAATCATAAGGGTATAAAGAAGCTGGAACTTAAAAAGAGCCCTAGGTATATCTCCGTAAGGAAAGCCTCTAGAAAATTGTCATGTTATATCTACATCCCACAGATTCCGCACATTTTTCAGGACACCAGCACCACTTTTTCCCTATTTAACCAAAATAAATAAAAAAGTCCTAAAAAGGGACTTTTTGAGTGCTCAAATAATAATTTTAGTTTTCATGGGCACGCCACTGGACCTGGTACTTTTAATACTAATAACGCAAACCACTTTTATACCTAACTGATATTATTATTTTTATTTATTATAAATAATTCAACACACAGTCACTTTTCCGAGGCAGTCAGTACCTATTAAATAACGACTAGGTAGGTAGGTACTGTGTAGTATTAAAATTTTAAAACAATCAACCATATGGTTGTGAAAATTTAGTTGACATTTCTCCCCATTATTACTAAATCAATTTTCAAAAAAAATAATAAACATTTCCTACAACATACCATTTCATATCAATTTTTTTTTTGTTTATTTAAATTCATAAAATAAAAGTTCCAGATAATATAATAACACAGTGTATGTGAACGCTCGTTCATTAAACTTTTTTATCACTTTATTTTTGGTATAGGAATTGGAAAAATTCTTCGTGGAAAATAATTAAAATAATACCTAATCAATTACACAAAATAATAACAGAAATATTTAAATTGGTGATAAAAGAAAGTAGTTATTATACTATATTTCGTGTGATTTTGTGTTTAAAAGAAATTTTAACTAATAGTAGTATTGATAATTACATCATCGTTAATAAGTATGGTTTTTCTACATTACGTGCCACGTACTGTTGCGTTGATCTAAATGGTAATTTGCAGGTAAGGTTTTTCTCACCATTTCTATATTTTACTTTGAAATTCATTACAAATTAAGCCGTAGGTATTATCTAAATTATATTAAAAAGATAGGTTCTTGTAAAGGTATTTTGTCTCCTTGAAAACAAAGCTTTATAGGTAGGCATTATGCCTACCCATGTAGGTATTATTTGGAACAGATTTTATTAAGTAAGTGTTATTATTTATTATTAAATTAATTTTGAAGCAAATTGAAGTAATTATAGAGATTTTAAAGTTGATAATATGTCATAGTTTTGAATTGGTTCTGTTATATTTTTTGTTGTCACATTCTTCTGTATTTACAATGTTGCCAATAGTTCATAACTTCAGTAACGCGGTATAATTATATGTATGTGGTCTGATCAAAATTATTGTTCTGAAAGTTGTCTCACTTTTTATGGTTAGAAATTTATTTACGAGGGATGTAAAAAATAAATACATTTTTTTATAATTAATAGAGGAATGTATTCAGGTCATTTCGTGAAAATTATGTGAAATTAATAAAAATGAAATTTTGTCAAAACAAATTTGAGATAGTGACGGATATAAACAGTTCCCTGAGAGGTCCCATTTTTAATGTATGAAAAATTTAACGCCTGTGATGAACAGAAGACGATTTAGGTAAAGGAAAATTGCATAACCTGTTATATTTTGTAAATAATGATAAGACACCACTTTTTTGAACCACTCTGTATAATAGGCATAATGTAACCACAATTGATCTACATAAGTTGCCCGTTGAAAAACAAAATGGTTATATCCGTCTTTATCTCAATTGTTTTTTTAGCGCGTTCACAATACTTTCTCTGTTTGGGAAAGTAATTATATGAAAAGTCTCCTTACTGACTTGTCGTACCTCGTATGAAAAGGTTTTTTGTGAATGTGGCGGTTCTCAACGCGACAACATTGTCTAACCACGCTATAATCTCCATCTCTCCTAGCGGCGAAGTCGTGAATAATACCGTATCGCGCACATTCTATTAAAAATGGCGTTCTCCATCATCTCAAATAAAAAAGTCAATTTTTTTTGACTGATTAAATCAAATTAAAATACAAATAGAGTAATTAAAGGAAACAAACCAATAGAAAATAACATACACGTGTAATTCTAGTTAAAATCAAAACATTAAACCAAGTTTTAACTAATTAACTATAGTTTGAAACTAACTACAACACTAGTAGTAAGTAGTAGGTAGTTTTAATAATCGTGGTGTTCAGCGAGAAAAAAAGTGATAACGTACTAAATAATGAAACTGAAATGTGACTGAATGGGTACCGGAAGAATTACAGTCATATTATTAACTATTTCATTTACATAAAAAAGGACTACGAATTATAAGTTGGTGCATTATTTACTGAGTGGGTACCAAACCCTACATCGCGTTTTTAGAAGAGTTTGGTTAACTAACGCCCTTATCGATTAATTTGGTACAAGCATTATTTTAAAAAAAATGTGATTACCTAACTTTTTTGTTAAATATTTAAGAATTATATTTGATAACCGAGACACAATGCTGCTGAAGCAGCTGCAATTTGTTAATATACTAGAAAAAATGGTAACGAGTTCCTGGACATTAGTTTACTTTAATCTTGTTAATAATCTAAGACGTGTTGATTTGTTGCTTTAAGAAAATTAATGGAGTCGTGTATATTTTTAATTAATTTTTGTGTTGTTTTCGTAAATTAAAAGTTTTTTTCATTTTTAAATATTTATACCTACCTCAAAAGTGGAAATTGATAATATAACAATATGTCGAGATACGTGGGTGCTGGTGGTCCAGTTAAACAGGAGACAATATGTTTAGTAGCGCCGCAACATTATCGAATGATACCGAATCCCCAACAGCAAAGTAAGAAAAACTTATTTTATTACTTAAGGATTTTTTCGAATGTTACTACTAAGTTAGGTTAGGTGCTGTATACGAGGATAGTTCAAAAGAACTTGTCATTATTTAATTTTGTTATGTACTTATAGTCCCATCAAATTAACTTGTCCACATTTTAAACCGCTTGAACTTCTTTATTTTGCATCATAAAATTATTTTGTAGAGAGTACCACGTATTGTTTTGTATCCGGTAAATTTTCTGAATTTTTGTGGATTTAAAAATCGAGTTTTATATCAAAATAAGCGGATTTTTTTCGGTTGCTCGCTGCTTAATGATTGTTGTAACTATTTCTAAAGCTGAAGTCATTTTTTGCTGTTTGTTTCATAAACTCTGCGGTTAAAGTGTTTATCTAGTGTGCTTTTTTTTATCCTCTGTGGATTCTCGGTTTATCTATTTCAATAGAAGTACACTGATAAAGGGATTTAATTGGGTGTATGCTGCTTGCACCAGAATTAATATTGCGGTGATTTTACTGTAATAATCAAAATGGATGCTGGTATTGTGATATGTCCCATTTGTGAGAGAACCGTCGCAAAGAGTCAGCGGGCGATAGAGTGTGCAGCATGCTGTTCGTGGGTGCAAAAGGGTTGCTCTGATCTTCAGACTGCAGAGTTTAACAAAATACACAGTACTTTTGTGAAGAATGGAAGTCATAGTTGGGAGTGCAGAATGTGTAGCAATATTGTTAGAAGAATATCGATGGGTAACAGTGTAACATGTAAAGCTAATATCACAAATAGCTCCGAGGTTCCCGATATATCATCTAATGGAGGCGCTGCATATCCGTCGATAACACCGAATGCTGCCGGAGGTGTTTCTTTCAATGAGGTAAAGTCTAAAAAGAATGTTGGTATTGGTGATGCCATAGCGGTCATGTCTAAGATGCTCGGTGTGATAATGGACCAGTCTCGTGTTTTGGCTGAGGTGCTGTCTGAAGTCAGGACAATAAAAGAAGAAAAGAATAACAAGATCGCCGGGCTTGAATCTAGAGTTGCAGAAATCACAGTTGAACTGGCCAGTATACGCGAGACCAGTCGTAGGGATATTTCAACGGATGGTAATCCGGAGGGTTGGTATGAAGAAGGTATGATTCGAGTGTTGAGAGTAGGGTAAACCATGATAAGTCACGACTGAAGGAAGTATTGACCTCCATTAATGTTGACCTGAACGTTGATCCGATAAAGTTGTTTCGACTCGGTAAGCGTGCTAATGACGTACGACAGCGTCCTCTGAAGGTTGTTCTGGGAGATGAGCACTTGGTGATGGAATGTTTAAAAAAAGAAGATTGCTTAAGGGTATGGCAGACGAAGTCCGTATAGGCGCGGACCAAACAGTACAGCAGAGACAATATTTTAAAAGTCTGCTTTAAGAACAGCAACGTAGAAGAGCAAACGGTGAAGATCTCGTGATAAAGTATTTTCAGGGTGTGCCCAAGTTAATTAAGTCAAAAAACTAATGCCTCTGAACCGGAATCAGCCTAGTCTAACGTGTTATTATCAGAATGTCAGGGGCCTTCGATCGAAAACGCATGATCTTTATGTTTCCAGTGATGTTGGTGGTTTTGATGTGGTTGCTTTAACAGAAACGTTTTTGAATGACGGGATTGACAGTGCGGAGTTATTCTCAAGCAAGTATACTGTGTTCAGAAAAGACAGAAATTGCGTTTTGTCAGAGAAACAAGATGGCGGAGGTGTAGTTTTAGCAATAAAAAGTTATATAAGATCGCAAATTTTGGATATTGCTGAATTAAATACGGCTTTTCCAATGATTGATGTTTTAGGTATATATAGAAGCAAGTGTGTTTGAATTGTTTTTGGAATGTTTTGAGCAAGTTTGTCATAAAGGTAAAATACTGATTATGGGAGATTTTAATGTTAGTGGATTTGCAGATAAGAACTCCATTGATAATAAAAGTGCGAGTATGCACAATTATTTGAACTTCCTGGGTATGAATCAATATAATAATGTCGCAAACAGTCCTGGCAGGTTGCTCGATCTCATAATCTCATCGGTAACCTGTATAGTTACCAAAGAAGTTGTACCATTCTTATCGGAAGATGCGCAAGACCATCCGGCGCTAAATGTGGAAATTATTTCAGTTTGCTATAAACAGTCAGTGTTTAAGGCAAATGATAGGAAAGCAAATTATAATTTTGAAAAGGCGAACTATGAAATATTATTCCAGCGTGATTGGTCATATCTGTACAACTGTAATGATGTTGATGACGCTTTAAATTTGTTTTATGCTGACCTTTACTCTGTTTTTGACTCCTGTGTTCCCCTTTACAGGACTTTCAGCCATCAATATCCTCCCTGGTTTAACTCTGAGATTATCAGAAATATTAAGTGTAAAGCCGTTTTACATAATAAATATAAGAATACAAAATCTCGCTATTACTATGACAGTTTCAGTGAAATTAGAAGGCTGTTGAAGCAACAAATAACTACCTCGTATAAAAATTACGCGCGTGTTGCTGAGAATCATATTGTCACTGATCCCAGATCTTTCTGGTCATTTGTAAACAGGTCGCGCCAGCAGTTACGCATTCCCGGTTCTATGCAATACAACAACAATGTTATTGAGGATCCGCAAAGTATTATTGAAACGTTTGCTAAATACTTTGAAAGTGTCTTTGTTGGACCTGTGGGTTGTGGTAATGATGATGCATTATCGCTCCTGTGTGGAAATGATATCACATTTGGAAATATAACTGAGGGAGAGATAGTTATGGCTGCTCGCAAATTAAAGAACAGGTTTACTTCCGGACCTGACGGGATTCCCTCATTCTTGGTCAAAGATACAATTTCAGTAATGTGCGTTCCGCTGTGTATAATTTATAACTTAATATCAAGACGTAATACTTTTCCTATGGTCTGGAAGAATGCTAATGTGTGTCCTGTTTTCAAGAGCGGAGATCGTGCGGATATAACCAATTATAGGCCTATATCAATTCTGTCTAATTTTTCTAAATTACTTGAAATAGTCTTTTACAATCGTATTTATCCAATTGTTCAACATGGGCTGGTCCAGTATCAGCATGGTTTCATTGCACACAAGTCCACACTTACAAATTTGTCAATTTTTTCACAATACGTATCTGGGACGTTGGATAATCGCGGTCAGGTTGACGTTGTATACACTGATTTTTGCAAGGCGTTGGATAGAATTGATCATACAATCCTTATACAGAAGCTTCCGCATTTTGGCTTTAGCGCTGATGCCGTCTGTCTTCTGCAATCTTATATTACTGATAGAGTTCAGTTTGTGTCATACAATGGATATACATCGACATATTATTATACAGCTCTATCTGGAGTACCTCAGGGTTCAAATCTGGGACCTCTTTTATTTTTATTATTCATTAATGAATTGGGAGAATTATTGAATTGTAGATGACTTAAAGATTTTTACAACGATAAGTAAGTACGCCGCAGGATTGTATTTCGCTACAGGGCAGTCTTCAATTGGTGAATGCTTGATGTGAATAAAACAGACTTTCCCTCAATCCTAAGAAATGTAATGTTGTTTCTTATACCCTCAAAAGGTCCCCGACCATATTTTATTATAATGTAAATAGAGTAATTCTTAATCGAAAGGAGTCTATTAAAGATATTGGAGTTACTTTTGACATGCATTTCACTTTCAAGGAACATATTACAGATATGGTGGCTGGTGCGACCAAAGCTTATGGTTTTTGCATATGTAAGATCCAAGCTTGAGTATTGCTCTTTGGTCTGGTACCCCTGCTATGACTATGATATTCAAATGATTGAGAGAGTTCAGCGTAAATTTTTAAAATGTTTGTGCTTGAAGATTGATGGAACTTAACCGGATCGCGGAATACCTTACAAATATCTTATTGACCGATTTCAATTTCAAAGTTTAAGGAGAAATTTGTTTAGTATAAGCTTCCTATATAAGATATTCAATACTTAGTGATGTAGTGTGCCCTGAGCTACTGGAAAAGGTATTTCTGTTGGTTCCGCCTATCAATGCTAGAAGTTCTATTGCATTTTATAATGAGCGAGCCAGAACAAATGTTATATTAAAATCTCCCATTTATACTATGTGCCGGCAATTTAATTTGGTTAATGATCAGTGTGATATAATTTTGACTCTCTGAATGAAATATTGTCTTCCGCGGAATCAATACTAAAGGAACTTGATGTTCATTAATACTTGTGTACTTTGGTTGATTTTCGTTGTTTATTGATGTACCTACTGTTATTTAATATAGTTAAGCTTTAGTTAAAGTTCCGTTTGTTTTCTTAGTTCTGATTCATTTTACCTAAGTACATAAGTAATTATCTTGTGTATTTATTTACTGTATATACTTAAGTATTTGCATACAATATGGATCAAAATAAATGACTAATAAATACGAAAATAGGTAGATGGGTACTTAAATATTGAGGGTTTTCCCCATAAACTATTCAGGTAGTCAATATTTTTACTTAAAGATAGGTATAATAAAAAATGTTTGGTGAATTTAGATAAAATATAATACAATAGGTATTCTAGGTACATGCAAAACAGGTATAGAAGTAACTAGTTGATCTTATACCCTTTGAGAACAAAACTGTTTAGTTATCTTTATTCCAATGGGTTGTAAAAAGACCTATATTAAGTATATAGATACCTGATCTGATTACGATATATCTAGCTCTTTGCAGTTGAAGTTATCAATCTTATAATGTTTATTTGGAAAATTTATTTTTGGATACGCAAAGTAACGACTTTTAAGTTTCTCTTGATTTATGGCTGTTCTTTGTTCAAAATTAGCAATTATTATGTACAAGGTGATCACGTATATTTTACTCAATACCTATCTCCGTTAATTTTGATTACACAGTATAGTTTAAATTAGCAAAGTCGGCACATTACGGTGCCGCAAATGACGTATGTCAATGCATTGTCAAAATGTTGACATATGATTACTTATAATAGATTGACATACGTCATTTGTCGCACCATAATGTCGTATGTCAATGCATTGTCAAAATGTTGACATATGATTACTTATAATAGATTGACATACGTCATTTGTCGCACCATAATGTCGTATGTCAATGCATTGTCAAAATGTTGACATATAATTACTCATAATAGATTGACATACGTCATTTGTGTCACCATAATGTCATATGTCAATGCATTGTCAAAATTTTGACATATGATTACTTATAATAGATTGACATACGTCATTTGTGACACCATAATGTGACGAGTCAGAAAAAATGCAACAACTTTGCTAATTTAAATTATATTGTGTGATCAAAATTTGACGGAGATACTTAGTAAAATATACTTGATCACCCTGTACAAATAAGTAGGTACTATACATATCTACCTAATGAAAATTAAGTTCTTTTAAACATGTATGATATGTAGCATTCTATATTTTTTGTTGTATATTATTTTTGACCGAGTTTTCGACGTTTATACAGGTTTTTCGAAACGAAATAGAGGAGAGGAGATCGAGACCCCGTTAGTTGTGTTTCACTTTGTATAATGCAAAACTTTTGAAGGTACTCTGCAGATTATAAGTATATGAAAATTTTTCTTCTAAAATCTTCAAATAAGAACTTTGGTATAAGTTGGAGTCCATCTATAAAATAAAAATCCTCACTGTGTTCCATCTGATCTGATTCCATCGTGGCACTTTTGAAATATTTTCAAAAATATGTGTCTTGGCTTGTTTTTTTCCAGCAATTTGTATTATATAGGTACTCGAAAAAAACCTCTGTCTCGTTTTCATTTGGCCACTCTGTATAAGATTCACTAATCCTAGATTATCCCTTTTCTCTGAGCGCTAAAAATACCTAGATCTAGGGAATTTTTCTAGATCTGACATCACTGCTAATAGACCCTTAAAATGAAGCATACATTAAAATGCCAACGTGCCGAGCCAATCAGAGCATTTGGGGCGGGGCTTTCCTTGGCGCGCATTTGAGTTTGAATTTAACCGCTATTCAACTTATTTTATTATACCTACCTAGCTGAAAAACCTTCATTTCGTATATCGGAAAAACGATACTCAAATATATTTATGTATAATTTGAAGATACCTATCTAATTTTAAAATCATTTTATGCATTACAGATATGAAGTCAGGAAATAAAAAAGGCACATTATTCTCAATTGTTTATTTTTAGCTATATATATTAAATTATACACAATGATTATTATTATTATTTCAGAAACTACTTTGAATTGAATTTTGAAAATTTCAGTGTCTATATTGTTAAATATGCTCTACTCAAATAATATAATAGCAACGGCATAGCACTTCCGGTTATACCGGAAGTTGATGGCAACTTTGTTATTTTAAATTAAACACCCTATATATTATTACATTTTTTGGATTCTAAATAAGATTTCAGACATATTTCATGTATCATGTCCTATACCTAACGTCAGTCATTTTTGACTTATATCAAGATTTATGTAAAAATTGACAGTTTAGGGCTCCATAAGAATTCCGTTTTTCCTTGTAAATCAGTATTTAATAATTATTTTGCAGGTATTTTCTTATCAGGTGGGATCTTCTTTTTCGAATTGACAAGACATTTTCTGATTAGTTTATCCAGGGTGGTCAAAAAATTATATTGAAAACGGTTTAAGAAAAACAGTTGAAAGTCAATTTTTTCAAATGGAATGGGTATATTATTATTATTTTATCTTCCTTAACATTAAAAAATAATGCAATTTTGTAATAGGTTATCACTTTCTAAAATGCATCGTTTTCATCATCAGGTTAGCGAATACCTTATACATATTAATATTTAAATTATTTTACTGAAAAACTCATTCCAATTAAATATCGACTAAATTTCAGTTTCAAAATAAGTTGAATAGCGGTTAAATTCAAACTCAAATGCGCGCCAAGGAAAGCCCCGCCCCAAATGCTCTGATTGGCTCGGCACGTTGGCATTTTAATGTATGCTCTTAAAATGACCATACACGTTAGGACGGCATATCTGTCGATACAATCTCAGTATGTCGCTTCATATTTTGGCAACACTGTAGAACTAGGGAAGGACTGCGCATGCGCGTGTCTAAGATAGGGTAGTTCTGGTACCGGTTAGGTTTATGTTCATTCAGTTGCCACAGGACTCTTGAAGTCTGTGGTTGTTTAAATTATAGTGTGTTTGTGCTAAATTTAATTATTATCAATGTATTCGAGAGGAAGAGGCTTCCAAAGAAGAGGTACTAAATATTTTTTTACTTTTTTTAAGTTTAACTAATTTTGAATTAATGAATTATAGCTTTATTTCTATAGTGAACTGACTTATATATCCATCAACATTTATTTGTGTATATTTAACCAATTTCTATACTTTAAATCTAATGACACATTCTCTGAAAGTTCTTTAATTTTACCTATATATATATATATATAATATATATATTCAAAGATTTTGGCCCCTTTTTAAGCTTCGGTTCTCTGCAACCTCCGTATGAGTGGATGCCGCTTAAAAAGATTGTTTGATATTTTGGCAACACTCTAGAACTAGAGAAGTATTTCGCATGCGCGTGTCTAAGATAGGATACTTGCGGTACCGAGTTGGTTTATGATTATTCAGTTGCCACAGGGCTCTGAGGGTGTGTTAGTAGTGTGTTTGAATATTTTGTGTAAAGATGTATTCTAGAGGAATAAGAGGTCGGGGAAGAGGTACGAAACACTTTTTAAGTTTATTAAGTAATTTTCAGGCGAATTGATCTAATTATAGCTTTATTTCTATAGTGAACTGGAATATTTTAACTTTAGTAAATATCGTGTCATTTCTGCGCCCAGTAAGGCCCTATATTTATATCGATCAACATTTATTTGTGTATATTTTAATATGGCGAGGTATATAAGTCAGTAATGCATGTCTTCCGAACCAAATTCTAGACTTTAAATCTAATGTCATATTTTCTGAGAGTTCTTTAATTTTTCCTATATATATATTCAAAGATTTTGGCCCCTTTTTAAGCTTCGCTTCTCTGCAACTTCCGTATTAGTGGATGCCGCTTAAAAAGATTATTGTTTGATATTTTGGCAACACTGTAGAACTAGAGAAGTATTGCGCATGCGCGCGTGTAAGATAGGATAGTTGCGGTACCGAATTTGTTTATGATTGTTCAGTTGCCAAAGGGCAGTATAGGGTTGTGTTTGAGTGTGTAGATTAGGTATAATATTAGCACAGGATTATGTATCCGAGAGGCAAACTATCTCGGAGGAGAGGTATGAAAGATTTTTTTTACTTTTTTTAAGTTTATTAACTAATTTTCAGGCGAATTGATTTAATTATAGCTTTATTTCTATACTTACTGGCAACAGGCCTCCATATTTAAGTGTTATATTAATATTTTTGTGGCCTTTTAGTAATTTACCTTTCACGGAAGACTCTTGGTGAGAAGCTATACTTATTTCCATATAAAAATGTTTTTATTTTAGACATCAGGTATATTTTTTTCCCCGGACGCCTATGGTACAATAATTTTTTTCTCTACTAATTCAACTACTTACAAGATTAAATATATAATTTTGCAGTCTTAATTTTTTGACCCTTTTTCTACAATTTATGAACGCCCATAGAACATATTTTTTAAATTTTACCCCTTTTCCACTATTAATTTAATTTTTTATGTTAAATGTTTTAGGTTATACTCTATTAAATCAATGAAAAATTATATATATATATATATATATATTTCAGATCAAGTGTAAGAAGTATACATTTTTGAGCCCTTTTTTTAAATATCTTGCCTAGGTTCAATGTTTTCCAAAAATTAATAAGGAGCTAGAAATAGTCCGTAGTATTTTTATACCAAATTTGTTAAAAATCTGTTGAGTGAATTTTGATTTATCGTGGCTATACATTTTTCTGACCCTTTTTCTACTATTTATTTATGAACGCCTATGTAAACAAGTTTTTTTGATGTTTAGATTCTTATATCAAAACTATATATAAATAATTAGCCAATTTTTCTGGTCTGTTTTTGGAATATATTTATTTTTTTTCAATGTTGACCCCTTTTTACACTATTTGTGAACGCCTGTGAACCAGTTTTTCTATGTGACCTTTTTTCTATTACAACGATGTAAAATTATTCCCTATTTCAAATAAGTTTAAGTATATAGAAAATATTTTTTTTATTTCGACCCCTTTTCCACTATTTACGAACGCCTATGATAGATATATTTATTATACACTAGGCAGGTATTGCAGGCGGTTAGAATAATTCAATTTCTTGGTAATTTCAGGTATGTATTTGAGGGACAGGTACTTACCAGATGTAGGTTTACATGAACCCCAAATATTACTTTTTTGTTATCAGGTAATGTTTTTCTATAGTCATAAAAATTTGGTTATTTTGTGAGTCTAGTTTGGGTATGTATTTTCTTAGAAAAAGGGTAATAAAGTAAGAAGGTAATATTATTTAGGTATTGAGATAATGTTTGTAGTTTACTAACTTTACTAGGAATTTGTATATTCACTGTCCCTTACACTATAAATCACCCTCACACAGTTGCCATCACTGAAGAGTGGAGTGGAGCATTGTTGCCAGATTGGTGATTGATCCATTACTGTGTTAGCGGAAGATATCTCAAGAACTATAAGCGATAGACAAAAAATCCAAAACTTTTAGGCACTGAAGAGATGTACAACACAAAAATTGAATAGAGGCTCTTAAAAAAAGCAATTTAGCTTTAGCATTTTTAAATAGAAAAAAATAATTCAAATGACAAAAAATTGCGACATTTTTTGTTTAATTAATTAATCTTAAGCTCACAAAATATGAGATCATTAATAAGTATAGGAAAGGGGTTTCTCGAATTTAAGCAGATTTGTATGGTGTTCCATTTAACATTTTCCCCAAAAAATACAATTTAGAAAATGAATCCAGTAAAATGGAAGGGAAATCTTCTTTTCAGTTGCCTAAAAGTTTTGTAAATGGTTTTTTTTGTCTATCGCTTATAGATCTTGACATATTTTCCGCCTACACACTAATGGGCCACTCTGTATATTACATACACGTTAAAACGTATATTGGTTTAAGAAATCTGATATTTGGAGCCGGGGATCATCAGTAACATGTTCTTGGCCTTCTGTGAAAAGCTTGTACCACTTTACGCATTTTTTCAACATTTTAAGTGCGTTGAAGCACTTAATTGAAAACGTTGTACAACTTATATGCATTTTTTCAACATTTTAAGTGCTCCAACGCACTTTCATTTTAAGTGCTCCAACGCACTTGAAAAAATGCATACAAGTTGTACAACGTTTTCAATTAAGTGCTCCAATGCACTTAAAATGTTGAAAAAATGCGTATAAGTGATACAAGCTTTTCATAGAAGGCCAAGAACATGTTACTGATGATCCCCGGCTCCAAATATCAGATTTCTTAAACCAATATACGTTTTAACGTGTATGTAATAAACAGAGTGACCCATTAGTCAGCATTTTATTTTTGTCACCAAATTTAATACACATTCTTTGACGCATTTTTTTCGCAAAAACCCTTTGAGCTCATTTGGGATATTGTTGTTCCAAATGTGTATGCTTTTCAGAACTGATAATTCTAAGACTATCTTACTGAGAGCTATAATTTTTAGACGTATTTAGTATTGTCCCTGACCTGGAATACGATGCCAATTGGCTCTCCAGTTATTCTAACATCCTCGCATGCTTAGAGTGTAAGAATACTTGGTAATTTCCTTAATTTAATTAAATAATAACCAGATATCAGCCAATAACGTCATCTACCCGTAAGTGTATTTACTTCATTTGTTGTAATTGCCAGTTTTGTAAACAGTACTTTTATTTCTAGGGGGTGACGCGTATCAAGTATCAAATACGCAGGGTGGTCCTTATGCACCGCAGACGCAAGGGCCAAATCAGGGCCCCCCAATCAGAGGCTTAGCCCCACCACCACAACAGCAACAACAAACATCAGCTCCAAATCAGTCATCGACACCGCCACAGAGCGACATTAAAGTGCAGGGTATACAGAACGCTGCACCTATCGGTCATATGGTGAGTTTTTTCGTCTAATTGTGGATATATATTTGTATAAACAAATTTCAAATGCCCGTTCTCTTTAGAACTGAAAATTATGTTTTTTGAACACGCCTCGTACATTTATAACACTGTTCTATGTGATACGTTTCAGTAGCTTTGAGCTGTAGTGTCCACTGGATGTCTAGGAGTCGTAGGTTCGGTTTCTACTAAGTGCGGAAAATTTTTTTCAACTAAATAAATGTTTATTTTGGATGAGATTAAATATACTACAAAAGTACCTTATTCTAAATTTAAAAACAACGCTAATCTTTATGTCTGTCAAAAACATCTTCTTCTTTTTTTGAACACCACGTATATTTGTATAAACAAATTTCAAATGCCCGTCTTTTCAGAATGAAAATTATCTTTTTTGAACGCACCTCGTACAGCCTCGTAACAATGTTCTATTTGAGACGTTTCTGTAGCTTAGAGAATAAAGTATCCACTGGATGTCTAGGAGTCGTGGGTTCGGTTTCTACTAAGCGCGGAATATTTTTTTTAACTAAATAAATGTTTATTTTGGATGAGATTAAATATACTACAAAAGTACCTTATTCTAAATTTAAAAACACCGCTAATCTTTATCTCTGTCAAAAACACCTGCTTTTTTTTAACACCACGTATATTTGTATAAACAAATTTCAAATGTCCGTCTCTTCTGAATGAAAATTATCTTTTTTGAACACACCTCGTACAGCCTCGTAACAATATTCTATTTGATACGTTTCTGTAGCTTAGAGAATAAAGTATCCACTGGATGTCTATGAGTCGTGGGTTCGGTTTCTACTGAGTGCGGAATATTTTTTTATAACTAAAGAAATGTTTATTTTTTATTTATGTTATTTATGGCATAAAATTATTAATTTACTATGGTTTTACATAATATTATCAATTATATGTGAGCCTTAATTTTATGCCGAAAATTAAATTGAAGGAAAACGCTACAGTCTAATCTTTCAGCTGATTCGTTTCAGCTGTATTTGGTTAAGGCTGTCAGTAATTCGCTCCTACAAACGTATATCTATCGCTAAATGTGTCTGTTTTACCCCAAAGAATAGTTGATTGTATTTTTTGATGTTTTTTTTTAGTTTGTACGACCACAACAAGCACAGTTCTATCCAAGAAATCCAAACGGACCGCCAAATCAAACCCCCAGGATGCCGGGACAACACAGTAGGGTAAGTATCTGACATTGTAACAATAAACTTCCAGGGTATATTTTGAGTCATACGAAGGGGCCAGAAAAACAATGTTTTTATTTGAAAAAACGGCGGAACACGAGTCCCATTCTCCCCTTAATTTTATATTGATGAAGTTATTTGAATAATTTAAATCTGGAGAAATTGGGATTTAATTAATATTGGGATTAAATTAAAATTTGGAATTTAATAAAGAAAATTGGGATTTCATTAAAAATTTGAGATTTAATTAAAAAAATTGGGCTTTAACTAAAATTTGGATTTAATTAAAAATTGGGATTTTTGGAAACTGGTTAAAAATTGGGATTTACCTACAATTTGGGATTTAATTAAAAATTGGAATTTTTGGGAACTGGTTAAAAATTGGGATTTAATTAAAAATTGGAATTTTTGAAAACTGTTTAAAAATTGGGATTTAAGTAAAATTGGGATTTAATTAAAAATTGGGATTTAATTAAAAATTTGGATTTAATTAAAAATTTGGATTTTTGGAAACTGATTAAAATTTGGGATTTATCTAAAAATTGGAATTTTTGAAAACTGATTAAAAATTGGGATTTAATTAAAATTGGGATTTAATTAAAAATTGGGATTTTTTAAAACTGATTAAAATTTGGGATTTACCTAAAAATTGGAATTTTTGAAAACTGATTAAAAATTGGGATTTAATTAAAATTGGGATTTAATTAAAAATTGGGATTTAATTAAAATTGGGATTTTTGGAAGCTGATTAAAAATTGGGAATTAATTATGTATTTTTTGTAACAGCAGCAGCCTCAAATCGGGTACCCTCCACAATACATGTTGACGGCAGCCGCTCCAAACACATTTTTAATTTCGAACACGTCAGTACCACCATTTTTCGGTAGCAATTCCAGACCTGGTGGCTACGTGCAACAAGCACCATTGCCGATTTATTCGGGACAACAATTGGCTGCAGCCAATGCCGCAGCTTCATTTCAGACGTTTCCTAGTCAGATGCAAGCTGCATGTAAGTTTTGTTTTTGTCATCTCAAGCAGACTCAAGAAATTTATATTTGACTTTTAATTTGTAGATTACTATAGTCAACCGACTGCCGTAATTCCACGTGGCGCAGTAACGCAACAGCAGTTGCAGGCTGCAAATTCGGCAGCTCCAGCAAATATGGCACCGCAAATGGTAGCGGCGCCGCTACACGCCCAACCCCACAATCAATATGGGGGTAATGCAGGTGGTAATGCCGGTATGTCCGGTGGGCCCACACAGAAGAATGTACAGAAGCAGCGGAGGCCGAGAGCGTTAGCCATTGTGGATCCTCTTACAGGTAATATTTAATAACAGAAATCGGAAAGTGATTTTTTATTATTTTTTTTTTATTTTTTGTTTTAGGCGAGGATAAAATGAATGAGATTTTTGAAGAATTGAACTCGTCTCATCCGCCATCTGGTGATTCGTCAGCTCGGCAAACCCCTCAGCCGAACGCACAGCAAATTGCGACAAACCCGAAAGAAGTTCAGGTAATTAAATGTTTATGTAACTTTGAAAGTTTAGGTGTGAACCTTGAATTCGGCACAAACCTTCGTTTTAAGACTGAAGGCTTTGCAACTTTTCTAATTACCGAGTAGATTTTGATTGATAACCATGTGCAAAATTGAAAATGAAAGAAAAATCCAATGCTGTCTTTATCTTCTTAATTGTGGCAAAACGAAGTTCTTTCATGGGCCTTTTTGGCAGAAATATCACTGTCATACGTCAAGGTCGTGTCCGTCCTGTCGCTAGCGCTTTGTTTATTGACATACGATACGTCATGTCATTCGTATTGGCAGTGTTGCCTAATTATTTCTGAAATATTTTAAATCCAAGATTTTTGTTTTTAGCCTTAAACCTATTCGAAGTGAACCTTTTAGTTTTAATATTTTTATAGCTTATTGGCTGTTTCTCAATAATCGCTGATGGTTTACTACAATAAATGTTTCCAGCTGAAACGTCGTAGTCAAAACATAAAAAAAATAATAAAACTAACTTCATTGCAGACTTTAAAAAGTTTCTAAGGCTGAAAAAATCCATTTTCGAATAAAGGAAACACTTGGAGTAATTTTGTCCGTGATCTAAGCGCTGACTCAGCATTTTTGTAAAATTGTCGCACACACAAAAAATGTGCGGTCCGCTCCCGAAAAGTGTTTTATGTTGGCGCGTATATTGGTAATGATCTCAATATTTTTAAAAATGTTACGCTACTGAAAATCCTCGTTCAATTTGTGACAAAGAGCTCTCTTACCTCTTATTAAAAATCCGGTTCTTTTCCGAAAAAAACCGGATCTTTTCCGGTTTTTTCGAGGCCTTTGAAAAAAACCGTATTTGGAAAAATTTCTCTTTTATGAGTTTTTATTAATTTTAAGGTATTTATTATAAAAAAAAATCTAAAATAACAAAACATTTTTATAAAACAATTAAAAAAAAACAACTAAATTAAAAGAGAATCTGAAGATCTTCAATTTTGCATAATCAGTCTCACTCTCACTGTCGGAAATCTGAGTTTCTTCGGCAGTTGAATCGATCAGGAACGTATTCGCAATTGAATTGGTCATCATCATCATCATAATTGATGTCTAAGGATGCAGGCCCTTCATAATATCATTGTCCTGCGTAAATTTCATGACCCCATTATTAGGAAAACAGATTTCAATTTTTTGGGCCCTTGGTTTGGTGTAGGACGCTATCATACAGGACCTAATCAAGACCTAAGAAACTATCCTTAATGACACTGCCTGCGCATGTCGTTTGGCATGCAAATAGCCCTTCATAATATCATTGTCCTGTCTAAATTTCAGAATCCTTGAAGCACGGAAAAAATTTAAATTTTTTGATGCTTTTGCTCGGTATTGGACTATAGAACGCTATCATTCAAGCCCTAAGAAACTATCCTTAATGAGACTGCCTGCGCATGTCGTTTGGCATGCAAATAGCCCTTCATAATATCATTGTCCTGCGTAAATTTCACGATCCCATTATTAGGAAAACAGATATCAATTTTTTGGGGCCTTGGTTTGGTGTAGGACCCTATCATATAAGACCTAATCAAGACCTAAAAAACTATCGTTAATGACCCTGCTTCCGCATGTCGTTTGGCTTGTAGATAGATATGTTGGGAGCTACGTACCAGAATTCTATTCGCGAGCTACCAGGGGCTCGCGATCGACGGGTTGGCGACCACTGGTGTAAAGTCTAAAAGATGAAGGTTACTTTTAACTGCGACCAGCTTTTCCACCTTTTTGTATGAATCGATTGAAATAGAGACCAATTCCTTTCTGAAGCAGTCGATGTTGGAATTAATTGGAGTAATCGGGATGCTATTGGTTACACACTGGATCACAATTCTTTTGATTTGCAAGGTCCCACAAAATGGTTCTTTCATAGAAGCCTTTTTTTTTGATTTGTACAAAGCTGCTTTGGCAATTACTTCATCCGTGGACATGCTAAGGTGACTTGAGACTTGTTTGATTACCTCAATGCAATTTAGGCACTCCTCGTCTGAAAGCCCTTCCCCCCTAAATCGAGGATCTACATAATATGCCGCTTAACAAAAGTCAAATCAAATGGTTTGAAGCTTTATGTCCATTAACACTCTTGGTAAGAGGGATGAAATTCGGGGAATTTCCTTCTAGAACTTTTATCCCTCTGGCAATAGGCTTTAATGATTCTGCAGCTAGGTTAATATCTTGCCAAAATAAATCGTCAAGAATAACTCTTTTCACTGTTTCATCTATTTTGAAGCCTTCTGTTATCACAGTTTCAAGCGATGCGGTTTTATTAACTTTTAATGCGTGAAACAGAATTTCATCTCCAGCAAATTGGTTGGATTTGGGATTTTGAAAGATATTGACTTGCTTCCGTACTTTTTCTTTTGTTTTTTACGGAACAGCTCTTACTAATGATGAACCTAAAAATCTTAAGTGCATGTGAAAAATGCGCTATAAGTATCTCGTAAAACCCACCAAATTTCATTTGCATATCTCGACCGGTTTCAGAGCAATAGTCCCAATAGAATTAAAAAAAAATCCGGATTGTCTCGGTTTTCGTACTGTTTACAGGACAACAGTACTTATTCATGTATTTGTATTTTGCAGGCAATATTCGCCAAACAAGTGGCGCAAGTGTTAAGTGAAGATAACAGTCAACCACAGCGTGCTCCCAACGATGACAGGACTAGTAATAATAATAATACTAATGTTAGTGGTGGTAATAGTAATAATAGTAATGCCACAACAGGAACAGCAATCAATAATAATAGTGAGATAATAAACACTACTAATAGTTTGAATAATCAGCAACCCCCACAACAACAACAACAACATGTTGTGAATATTCAACCAACGCAGCAGCAGCCACAAGCTCATCATCCGCATATTCATCATCCCGCTGCTGTGGTGCATCATCCACCTCCACAACAAATGCAGCAGCAGCAGCATCCTCATCATGTGGTTCAACAGCAACCGCAACAAGTTGTGCCACATCATCATAATGATGGTAATGGTGTGTTGGAGCAACAACAGCTGCAGCATGGTATGGAGATGCATTTGCAGCAACAGCAACATTATGGACCGCCTCAGGGTGCTGTATTGGGTCATCATCCACAGCATCACATGCAACAGCAGATGCAGCCACAGCAAATTCAGCATCCACCGCAGCAGCAGCAGCAACAACAACAGGGTGTTGGAGTTGCGATAGTGCAGTCGAATTTGCAGGTAATTGTTCATCCTTTCGTTTACCTCTATGCCTTCGTGCTAGTTTTGACGTGAAGATGGCGATAGCTGGAATGTTGTAGGACTTTTGCCAAAGGCCTGTAGTTCGACCAGTTTTCCATTCTACTCATTTTGATCCTGCGAGCCTCTGCCTGTTTCCAATGGAATTTCAAAGTCCTGTTTGCTTGGCAAAGCGTCACATCTTCTTTTTTTCTGAATCTAATGGTTTCATGACCTTCTAGATCGCCGGATTTGACACACCACTTTCGCTATTACCCAGTGTAGAGGTGTCCCATTAGGTTTACATCCCGAACTCTGCAGATCATCAGAGCTTTTGCTACTTTTCTAACTGTTATTGTCGGATAATTTGTAGATATTTATCTCCATTGATCTTAATAACTTTCTTTTTGAAGTAAGTTAAACTAAAACACGTTTTACCACTTCTCCAAAACACTTTTTTTATTCTCCACGCGGAGATTGAGGACCATAATACGAAAGTTTAGAATGGCCATGCAAAATATTTTTTTAGATTTCTGACTTATATTGCAGAATTCTGTAAAAAAAAAAATCGGAATTTTTCGATTCTGACTTTTGCAGAATTCTGTAAAAAAAAATTCAGAATTGTTCAATTCTGACTTTTGCAGAATTCTGTATAAAGACTCGGAATTTTTCAATTCTGACTTTTGCAGTATTCTGTAAAAAAAACTCAGAATTGTTCAATTCTGACTTTTGCAGAATTCTGTATAAAGACTCGGAATTTTTCAATTCTGACTTTTGCAGAATTCTGTAAAAAAAACTCGGAATTTTTTTATCACTCTGGCTTTTACAGAATTCTGTATAAAGACTCGGGACTTTTTCAATTCTGACTTTTGCAGAATTCTGTAAAAAAAACTCAGAATTGTTCAATTCTGACTTTTGCAGAATTCTGTATAAAGACTCGGAATTTTTCAATTCTGACTTTTGCAGAATTCTGTAAAAAAAAACTCGGATTTTTTTTATCACTCTGGCTTTTACAGAATTCTGTATAAAGACTCGGGACTTTTTCAATTCTGACTTTTGCAGAATTCTGTAAAAAAAACTCGGATTTTTTTTATCACTCTGGCTTTTACAGAATTATGTATAAAGACTCGGGAATTTTTCAATTCTGACTTTTGCAGAATTCTGTAAAAAAAACTCGGAATTTTTTTTATCACTCTGACTTTTACAGAATTCTGTATAAAGACTCGGAATTTTTCAATTCTGACTTTTGCAGAATTCTGTAAAAAAAACTCGGAATTTTTTTTATCACTCTGACTTTTACAGAATTCTGTATAAAGACTCGGAATTTTTCAATTCTGACTTTTGCAGAATTCTGTAAAAAAACTGGGAATTTTTTTATCACTCTGGCTTTTACAGAATTATGTATAAAGACTCGGGAATTTTTCAATTCTGACTTTTGCAGAATTCTGTAAAAAAAACTCGGAATTTTTTTTATCACTCTGACTTTTACAGAATTCTGTATAAAGACTCGGAATTTTTCAATTCTGACTTTTGCAGAATTCTGTAAAAAAAACTCGGAATTTTTTTTATCACTCTGACTTTTACAGAATTCTGTATAAAGACTCGGAATTTTTCAATTCTGACTTTTGCAGAATTCTGTAAAAAAACTGGGAATTTTTTTATCACTCTGGCTTTTACAGAATTATGTATAAAGACTCGGGAATTTTTCAATTCTGACTTTTGCAGAATTCTGTAAAAAAAACTCGGAATTTTTTTTATCACTCTGACTTTTACAGAATTCTGTATAAAGACTCGGAATTTTTCAATTCTGACTTTTGCAGAATTCTGTAAAAAAACTGGGAATTTTTTTATCACTCTGGCTTTTACAGAATTCTGTATAAATACTCGGGGACTTTTTCAATTCGGACTTTTGCAGAATTCTGTAAAAAAACTGGGATTTTTTTTTATCACTCTGGCTTTACAGAATTCTGTATAAAGACTCGGGGACTTTTTCAATTCTCACTTTTGCAGAATTCTGTAAAAAAAAACTCGGAATTTTTGATCATTGTGACGTTTACAGAATTCTGCCTTTTTTACAAAACTAGGATTTTTTTATCATTTTTTAAAAAAAGTCCAATGATAAAAATTTCAGTTTTTTTGCAAAAAAATACAAAATCCTGTAAAAAAATGCAAAATGAAAAAAAATTCGGAATTTTGTAAAAAAAAGCAAAATGATAAACAAATTCAAAGTTTTTTTTTTGTAAAAGAGACCGAAATCTGTAAAAAAAGGCAAAATGATAAAAAAAATCAGTTTTTTTTTTTTGTAAAAGAGACAGAATCCTGTAATAAAAGGCAAAATTATAAAAAATTCAGAGATTGTTTTATAAAAGAAACAGAACTCAGTAAAAAAAAAGGCAAAATGATAAAAAATTCAGCGTTTTTTTTTGTAAAAAACAGAATTCTGTAAAAAAGGCAAAATGATAAAAAATTCAGTTTTTTTTTTGTAAAAGAGACAGAATTCAGTAAAAAAAAGGCAAAATGATCAAAAATTCAGAGTTTTTTTTTGTAAAAGAGACCGATTTCTGTAAAAAAAGGCAAAATGATAAAAAAATCTGAGTTTTTTTGTAAAAGACAGAATTCTGTAAAAAAGGCAAAATGATAAAAAATTCAGTTTTTTTTTTGTAAAAGAGACAGAATTCAGTGAAAAAAAGGCAAAATGATCAAAAATTCAGAGTTTTTTTTTGTAAAAGAAACCGATTTCTGTAAAAAAAGGCAAAATGATAAAAAATTCTGAGTTTTTTTGTAAAAGAGACCGATTTCTGTAAAAAAAAAAAGGAACATGATAAAAAATTCAGAGCTTTTTTGTAAAAGAGACCGATTTCTGTATAAAAAAGGCAAAATGATAAAAAATTCAGAGCTTTTTTGTAAAAGGGACCGATTTCTGTAAAAAAAAGGCAAAATGATAAAAAATTCAGAGTTTTTTTGTAAAAGATACCGATTTCTGTAAAAAAGGCAAAATGAATTCTGTCTTTTTTACAAAAAAAACTCTGAATTTTTTATCATTGGGACTTTTTTTACAGAATTCTGCCTTTTTAACCAAACAAAACAAAATTCTGTAAAAAAAAGTTACAATGATAAAAAATTCCGAGTTTTGTAAAAAGGTAGAATTTTGTACAAAAGGTCACAATAAACTGTGTTTTACTTCTCTTCTGTTCTGGTGAAGTAGTCTACGCCAAAGGTTCTACTCATCGATTATATTCGATATCATTGTTTACGGTCCCTTAGAGGAAACACCAGCGAATAACAGCTTTATTGTTGTCCTGATGCTATCGGGAATTCTGAAAGACAGAGCCTCGTCGATTGAACATTCGTTAGTACCAACCTTTGAACTTTGGCTAGCCTTCGAGACTCATTTCAGCGAGTACTAAGCGCCATTTTATTTGTTCTTAGATTAATGCTAAGGAATTTGTGAGTTCCACTACGAAACAACAGCCACAACCGCCAGCAATTATTACTGCCAAAGAAGTAACACCAATCGTATCAGCGAATGATGCTGCCGAAATAGTTGTACCAAATAAAGCGTTAAAGGACCGCGAAAGTCCATCGAAAACACGTAGACAAACATCGAGAGACCAGCAACAGCAACAACATAAAGACGGTGCATCTGTAGCTAAAGATGCTAAAGAGGTTGTTAGTGATAAGACTGCAGTTAGTAAAGGAAAGGTAAGTGATGTTATAACGCTTGTTTGATGTGTTGATTTAATGTTGTAATTTTATTTAGGACGTTGTTTCGCCGACAACTGTGGTCGTTCCTCCAGCAGTTGTAGTGCCAGGTAAAGATGTTGCCACACCAGCGGTCGTCGCACAGGCAAGTGGTGGTCGCCAGCCGACACAGTCGAAGAAACAACAATCAGAACCACCCAAACAAAATGACGGTGTACCAATTGAGAGTATCACAGTGACGCCTTCGACTGGTCATCATGAGAATGTTAATGGTAAGTCAGATTTAGTAGTTTTTACCCAGTAATAATTGAAGAAAAAACTAACATATGGAGGGCCACAAGGCTCTCCTATTTTGGGGCCTTGAGGTGTGCTCTCATTCACAGTGTATGGAGACAAATGGGGGTTCCAGATCTTTAATTTTGCATTGGTAGTCTTCATAATGGAGAATTTATCGAAAAGAGCAAGAGCTGATTCTGTTTTCTATTTTAAACCATGAATATGCTCCCAAGAGATCAGGCGATCAATAAACAATTTTACCTTGAAGTTTTAAAGTTTACTTGATGCAGTGAGAAAGGAGCTTTAGGGGTAAAGAATTCCAAGATCTAGTGGATCATTGGGAAACCTGCAAAAGTAAAACTAATGATCTTAGTACTGAGACCATCTGAACTGGGAACTGAAGGCTAAATTAACTTTAAAAGAGCTTGAAAATCTGTACAACTTTTAATTCTTTCCGACTTTTCTGCTTCCAAATCTTGGAGCAATTGGTCGATTCCATAGAATTCTCGATTTCTAAATAAAGTTGTTGCCTTTCTCTTCTTTTTTTCTTGTTGCTTGCGAATTATTATAATTGAAGCACCTAAATGCTCGCGAGCAAATTAAAAAAGGTCAAGCAAATACTTGCTCTTGCTTGGTCCTTCGGTGTATGTTGCATGCTTGACATGCTCGAAGTAGGAGTGCTTTAGCTCCATAATTAGTACGAAAAATAGGAACGTGAAATAGCCTGGTGTAGAGTGGGTTTGAAGAATACACCAAGCTATTAATAATCTTAAAAAGCCAGCGGAACCATCTGAAAGCGATTGAGCAGTGCTCTATGATCGAATCCTCTACATGGGAATCTACCGTCAAGTTTGAACGCGAAATATTTCAAGAATTTACGCTGTATAATATGTTTGATGTGCCCTGATACCTTCGAAAAATCTGTATAGATTGCATCGATCCACAGATCCTCCTCGAGAGTACGAAATACATCCTCTAGAAAACAGGTTAGGTGGGTTACTGGACTACTACTGGTTATTTTTCGATGTAATGCCGCTTCCAAAACCTTCGAAACGTTTGATGCATTGTCGCACTCAAAATTGAGATTTGTATTCTTAGTATTTTTTTTCTAACTCAATTATATTATGTGTTAGATAGGGAAAATGTTATGGGACTAAAAGTGACCAAACGATTCTGTGAGCTTTTTATTAAATGTAAGTATCTTGCCATTTAGTTTGGGCCACTCTATACCTGTAGAAAATAGTCCTGCATTCAAAGGGTATCGAACAAAAAAATGCTACATAAAGAAATGTATTTTGTTTACTAAAACAGCTTCAGTATTTTTGTTTTTATTGTTTTGGACATGAAATGAAACGCAAAAATACAAACACCTACCTACCTATATGAATTTATCTCTGTCTGTTCTCACAAAAGATAAATAATTATATTTTGGAACACTATTTAAAACTTTGTTTTCTACTGGCCAAACTATTTAGTTGAATTAAAATTTTATACGGAATAAAAACCAATTTTACTTTTTTTTTTTTATTTATTTTTTATTATAAAAAAAATTATTATTATTTTCTTTTAATAGTAATAATTAAATTGGTGAAGTGCCTAATAATTTAATTAATTTATAATATAAGAATTAGCGTGATTGGAGTGGTAATTAATGTTGATATTAGGACACATTTTGTGATAAAATATGGGATAATTAATTATTGATATGGTATGGCTCCTAAGAAGAAAAAACAAAAAGGTAAATTCATAAAGTCCTCTTTCGGAATAGTCTCTAATATCGTCTAATAATGTAACCCAACTGCCTAACTAGTTTGTCCAAAAATTATTAAAAAAAAAATTGCAAAAGCAGGGGGATCGAACTCACAACCTTCGGTTTACAAAGCCGACACGCTACGCGCTAGGCTACACTCAGTAAACATCTGCTATGCGGATTACCACGAGTACCTATATATTTATTTTTTCCCATTCGATTTTTTTTATTTTGCTGAATAGCCAACAGAAGTCACACGGTGCTAAATCATGTAAATACAGTGGTTGTGGAACGATATATGGATTAAATATCTGCCTCCATATCCTTTTTGCAAAATGTATTTTCAATATTTTGTGAAATTATTCTAGACACAATGTATTTTCGCCAAACAAAGTAGCTAGATGTCATTCAAACGCCTTCCTGTCTAAAATACGAAAAAGCTTTATTTTTAACTCTTAAAAATATGTTTTTGATCATACATTTAACTGAAACTCATATGGAAAAAATTAAAAATTGCTTTACTTCTGTCGCGTTAATACAGTGTATTTTTTACATATTATCATTTGACCTGTGACAGGGGCATATGACCTTTTAAACTGCAGGGTTTTTAATCTTCGCCAATGCCAATTTTTTGTTGCTAATGATTTAATCATAAGAGTTGCATTACTTTTGTCCGATAGTGTAGGTATTTTAATTTTATTCATTGTAATGAACTGCATTCTATTTTTGATTTAACCTTTTCGAAAAAAGAATCAGTAAAATTGGTGGTAGACTTGATAATAATAATTTACAAGGAAACTTCTACCTAATTCAGTCATTCGGTCAAGTAGGTACCTACCTACCTATCTATATAAAGGAAAGAAATTGAGAAGGTCGTTCACTTTTTTTTTTCTTTAATTAAGTTACTAGGATACCTACTTACATGATGTATGTTTGACCTATTATCTCTTGATTTTAGATTTAACTAATTAGTATTTTTTGCTTTGATTTTATAAAACAAACCATAGACATTCTAGAATAAACTTATTATTATGTTTTATTGAAATGTATTATAGTTTGGCAACGTGGTTAGATGAAATTACCGTTCGACGGAATTGATCGATTATCGAATTTGAGTGCATTGTTGCCAGATGTGTGAACTTATTTTGTAGATTTGGGCATTGTGTTTATTATAATATAGTGTGTCAGTGCTTGGGTAGTACCATCATCTAACAACAGACGGCGTTATCAACTTCAGTCGTTCATTAATAAATTTCTGGTATATGATAACGCCATCTGTTGTTAGTTGACAGGTACTATCCAAGCGCTGACACACTATATTATAATAAACACAATGATTTGGGGGAATAAATATATTATAAAAAAATTCAAATAATATTGCAAGAGTTTCCGTTGCTCTGTACCAGTCTAAAGGAAAATTTGACAGAACACTATTCTGGAAAATGAAACTTTAAAACATTTATGAACGTTTAAAGTTGAAAATCTTGGGATTTTATTGGTTTGAACTCTGTTGTACTTTTTCATGTGCCCTGGTATGCGATAACAAGCATCGTTTTAATAAAAATGGGAAAAAAGTGTAGTAATATTATTCCGATAAATAAATCGTAATGACAACACTGCATAATATTTTTCGCACGTCTTCGTTCGATATCGGGACGGAAAAATTTCTAAGATGGCAGCCGCCTTTCCATTTTATTCAGCGTCGACCACATGGGTCGTACGCAACGTGGTCGAAAGTAGAATTTAAATCAAAAATTAGAAAATATTTATACATTATTTGTACAAAACTAAATACTCGTTGAATTTACACTTTATATATTAATAATATAGTTAGATTTTTATACAACGTAACTAATTTCTTTTAAATTTTATTCATAATTCTTAAACTTTCGGTACATACGTATTATTGCGTGCGGGTTACTTTTTTTTAATATAATATTAAGATCTTACTGTTTTGGTGGTTAATAAAAGTTATAATACATAGTGATTGTTTAATGTTATAATTTAAATATATATTTGTGTGGTGTAATTATTATTATTTGTCGTAATTTATAAATAACTACTAACAGATCTCATGATATTATTTTTGAACTACTGTTCCATATTTTAGTTGCAGTTTTGAAAGTTCTGAAACGTTCTATGTGTATCCAACCGGCTAATTTGAAGTAGAAATTTCGCTATTTTAATTTAAATAACTAATAAAAGTAACGTTCAATATGTGATTGAATATGGTGTTGTAAACGTATCGTGCATTTTTTGATAATGTGATTTTATTTGATATTAAAAATGCCTTGGCACCTACACAAAATGAATGTATGACTTCACTAGAGATTTTTTTACTCGATTTTAAATAATTCTGTGCGTGTGTGTTGTCGCTAAAAATAACTTTTCACCGTATATAAATATTTTTACAATCGTCGTTATTACATATTTAATTTCACGTATTTGTTACTAATAACTTGTTGAGGACGTTTGGCAACAATGGATGACAGCAGCTGGACCACCGTTGTTAAAAGTAGGGGTGGGTACATTAATATTAGGTGTAACTACTTGGTAATTGTATTTAGTACCAAGATATGCATTTCTTTCATAGTAGTCTTTATTCCTGGCACTCCAGTCCGTTTGGGATTAGGTTGGCGATATTTCGATTGTAGTTTGAGACTGGGGAAATACTTTACAGTTTTATTGAATTCGACTCTAAGTGGATGGTATTTAGGACAGTCGGTAGACCTTGTTATGGGTTGGGCTTTTTATTAAAAATGGGTGGACTCGATATGGTTATTATAATAGGTAACTGCATACAAAATGGACAAATAAGTACAAAGTTTTAAAATATTAAATATGTACCTAAGTGTTATCTTATTTTTTTTAATTTTCTGCTGATAACGAGGCTGATAAGTACCACTTATACTTGTTATTGAATTATTATTCTCTCGTAATATTACATAAAAGCTTAAAATTGAATTTATTGCTAATTAACCATTATCTTGAATATGACGCAACTAATGCTCGTTACGAATTCATTCGATTTACCACCGACCCCTCCAATCAATATTGTATATATTTTGTACAAAAACAAAATCCATTTTTTATTTTGTCAATGAAAAACACTTTCTAGCCGCAAATACCATCGCCGAATTTGATTTTTTTTAAATACCTACCTGTGGTTCTTTAATTTTTGAAAATTTAAGAGTCAATTTGCATTATAAATACGGCTCTGTATATGTAGAAAACGTTTCGGAAAAATAAAAAAGAACTATCAACATTATTATGTTTTAATTTAATTTGTAATATTTTTTTAATACGGTACTGTTGTTATGTAGCAATAATATATCAACAGAAGCGGATTGAGGAGTCTTTTTTTATAAATATAAAATTGATTCACAAATTATTCAGTCTATTAGCGGTGCAAGCAACATCATGCCATTTAAGTAGAATGGTTTGTTTCAAAATTTGTATTAAACAAATAATATTCTTATCGGAAAAGAAACATAAAAAAAAAGATGTTTTCTTTAAATTTACTTACAATATTTTTGTTAATACAGTACTGTTTCAAAATATGTAAGTATTATACTTTCTTTTGTTTGTTCAGAGGCGGATTTAGAAGATTTGAAATTCAGAAGTAACACAATATTTTCTTTAAACAAGGGTTTTTGTTGATTTAAATGCATTTATTTAGATTGTGAATTTAGAAATTATTTAAACCACATATTGCAAAACGAAACAAAAATTTTGGAGACGTTATTTTATTAAGATTAAAAAATAACAATAAATTCTTTGATCTTGCTATAACTTATTTCCTAAAAAAAGCTTAAGTTATTGTGGGTTTTTAGTGCTTAATCAATTAAAAAACAACTTTAAGAAAAATGCCGACGTTTCGTCTGATTTTTTTATATAAAATACTGTGGTTTCTTTAAAAATATATACTTTTAGCTACCTATATTGTAAATTATTTTATCGATGTTTATTTTTTCCAACTATTTAAAATTATAAAACAAAAGGGCATAGGTCAAATTGACAATAGATGTGGAAATTTTTTTATGTACCTACTGATAATATGAGACCATTATTGTATAATAAAGAGAGCTTTTGTATAATTTTATAAGTTTAGTATACTAAATCTACTTTAAAACATCTAAGTACTATTTGCACATATATAAAGTAAGATGAGTTACTTAGTTTGTACGTTAAGAAAATTAATATTGGTTAACCTTGTATATTTTGATGTAGAAACATAATTTAAAAGTAATTATGGGCCGAAATTTGTTGTTGTTGGTCCATGCTCGATCTTTGCGACATAAATCCATGTTGGTGGAAAGATAACCGACCTAAAAGCAATAGTTGCTATACTCTGAATATCATCGAGTTCTTAACACGGCCCAATTTAGGAATCTTTCGATTTGGCTGGGAACTTTTTGTTTATATGAAGAATTCGGTTTAATAAACACACACAATCAATGGCTTATCAAAAACCACTCGACAGGAAATACACCGCAACCTGTTTTGTAAGAAGATGCATGATTGTAATTTATTTAGTCGCGATTTGATTGAAAAGTTCGTTGCCGTAATGATATTCTATAAAAAAATATATACCTTGTAAGTAGGTACAATCATAATAAAGTTATGTGAAAATTATTTTGTCTCGCTGCCAATATTAGAGAAATGTGTGTCTTCTAATTTTATCGTGATGATCTCAAACCGGCTGAGTAATAAACGGAAATTGTTTACAATAAAATTTTTATTTTAATTATTGTATAAGTAGTACTAACTTAACGTTATTTTTTAATGTCCAATTTTCTTACAGCGAAATCTAAGCATAATCGTAATGCTTCTAATAATGCCAAACAACAGCAGCAGCAAGCACCACCTCAGCAGAATGCGAAGCAACATACCGCTCCAACTACGACTGTCCCTCCATCTGTGCCTCAATCACAACCAGCGAAATCAAGTAACAAGTCAAACAAAAAGTCCGAACTTAATCTTAAAGGTACGTTAGTTACTTTTTCATTATAAATTTAAATGCAAGTTTATTTTTATTTCTTCTTTCTGACGCCAAACACATTGTTTTACAATAAATTATTGTTATTTTTTGTTAATAGGTGCTAGCAAAGAAGGCACCGACATGGATGCGTTTAACGATAATACGATCCTCAAACAGGAGATGGATGCAACCATCAACAATAATACCAGCGTGGCTGTGAAATCAAATACTGTCGCATCAACAGTTAATAATAATTTAGTGAATAGTAAAAGTGATGTAGTGAATGCGAGTACGCCACCAGCAGTAAGCAGCCCTACTGATGCTGCTGCAGTTTCTGCTCCAGAGTCTGCTACAGTGACATTACCACCCACATCGGTGCAATCGACTGCGCCAATTGTTAACAATATTAGTGGTAATAATAATAACAATAATGTAGCGGCAACACCGCTCAGTGTTGTTAATAGTAATAATAATAGTGGTAACACATTGGAGAGTAGTGATAATAACAGAGATGCTGTGACGAGTAAGAGTGTTAGTGCTGCTGCAACAACGGTAAGCCTTTTTAGACTTCTTGTTCCCTTTCAGGACCTATCATTGCTTAATATGCGTTCTACAAATTACATGGGGGCACCAGCTGGTCCATTTCTTGAGCCCCCAAACGATCGGCCTCCTTCAGTATCGAAAACCTTTTTTCAAAAAATAATTGGAAGTCCATTTAGTAGTGCTTCTTTAGTTCGATCTCGAAAAGTCACAAGGATTCATGGTTTTGATCATTCTTGCTTTCGTTTGCCAATTTATTTGTCAAAATTTGTTGGTTAGTGGTCCTTTTTTCACTCTTCATAACCGTGCTGGAACTTGGAAACAGGATTGTGGCTTGAGGTAAATCTTCCGAAGACCAAATAGTTCTAAGGATTCGAATAAAATCTTTTAAGAGATTCTCGGTTAAAGTGTTGCTTGATTGTTTGGCTTTGAAGTAGGTACAAACGTCTTGTGGATGACTCCCAAGTTTTTAGCAGCAAATCAGGAGGATATTGCTGATTCTTGCTTTTATTGGGAAACGCCATTCCTTATCTGGCGACATGATCAGTTTCTGTCGATTTCAGCCTCTTTTGTTCGGTGAAAAATTTGTTTCATCGCAAATTTAATTGTTAAAAATTTGATGAACAAGATCTCGGGTTTTTGTCAACATTTTCATCAGTTCGTGGCAAAATTCTGTCGTCACCGTAAGCCTGCTGAATTGTTTTGTTTTATCGTTTTTCTTTGCGGAGCTACTGTAGTCGGTTTAGTGGCAATTGGAAGGTTAATAATTAAGTTCGTGTCTTTCGTTTTGTAGACAATGACATAGTGCAATGCTTTCTTCAGGATAATCGCCATTTAAATGTTTCTTAGGGTGTGATAAGCAGCCTGAGATTTAGAAAATTTACCTCATCTTTGTTGTGAATAAGGCCTATATGAGTAGCCCAGGATAGCGTAGCTTTTATGGCGTTAAATAATGTGTGTATTTTCATTTTGCAGACCCCATCTGTGATAAACAAATTCGAACCGTCAAAAATGCCAAAAGCAAAGGAGGGTTTCGATGTGATGAACATTGTCCGGGATGTGCCGAAACCGATGAAACCATTTGTGGCACCAACCGTTCAACAACACGAAAATAATACTAATAGCACCGGATCGGATGAGATTGATCGTGCCGCATCGAATAATAACAGTGTCGTAACGGATAAAATGGTTACGTCGAATAATGAAGTAAACGCTAAAATTAATGAGACTGATAATGGTTACTTTAGTCGGGGCAAAATACAATACAAACCTGGTAAGTTGACGTTTAGAATTTTGCTTTGATTGCTTGTCAATACTGTACAACAAATTACTGACTGTTTTAATTAAAACTCATGCTTCAATTGAGACGTTCAATGGTTCAAGACTACTGTAAACACGTTTTAAACTTTTGCCAATAATTTAAAACTATACGCTGTAAAGACAATGGGAGAAAGTTGCTAGTAAAGTGTAGTAACGATTTTTTTTTGTTTTACTAACTTTAATTTCCTATGGACCTTCGAGCTAGAAGTTGAGGCTGTCTCAAAGTGTTTTTATTGAATGAATGTGCACAATTAAGTCAACTGGTACATTTTTGTAATGTTCTAGTGTTACTATTGTGCTAAATTAATTAAATTTATTTAATGGGCGGATTCGCTAACACCATGAGAACTTTAGGGTTCTGTGAATGGCGTTTGATAGTAGCCTCCCAACATACTTATTTCAATATATTCAATAGTGCAACTTTAAACTTGTTTTAACCTTTTGCCAACAATTTAAAACTAGACGCTGACCGATTTAGGTCTAGTCCACTATTTTATTTGCTTCAAGACTACTGTAAACGCGTTTTAAGCTTTTGCCAATAATTTAAAACTAAGCTGACCGTTTTAGGTCTACTCCACTATTTGATTTGATTCAAGACTACTGTAAACACGTTTTAAACTATTATTTGCTGATGAGCTTCGAAACGGGAACACTGAAGCCTAAACTACATAAATGTATTTTTGTTTTGACAGGTCAATGGTCTCCTCAGAACACAGATGGCCGTAAAGTATACGATCGTGACTTCCTGATCATTTTCAGAGATTTACCGATATGTAATGAGAAGCCTGACAATATTCTTGATGTTGTAGCTATTGATGAACGATACGTAAGTAAAGTTATTAAGAATTTTCTTGTTACTGATGGTTTTGAGCCTTTTACTTTAAATTTTTATTGTTTTTTTCAGCGTATGATGGGTGGTGGTAATCGAGCAGATTTTATTGCGCCGTCATTCCAAAGTTATGGTAGCGGTGGTGGTAAAGGTGGTTCACAAAGGAGTATGGTAAGTCAACTTATGTTAAATTTAGCGTAATACAGTGGATGAACATTGGGTACTTAAAGCTTTCTATCAATTTTTCACTAATTTGCTACAAAATGCTACCATTGTTGGCTTGATCGAATGATGATTCCTTTTAAATAATCGATGAAAGTAGTGAACTGAATTCGTTATGTTGTTACTATTAAAACTGATGATTCCGTTGCTAATTTTTCAAATTATCGTATTTTAAACACAGTTTTCTAATAATATTCAATGATTTTACCAGCAGGGTATACCAAAACGTAACAGTCAATCCGGCAAAATAAACATGAACCCGAGGAATGATAAACAAATGAAACCAATTCCAAAAGTCTCCATTTCACTGAACGTTGAAGTGAAACTGCATGAAGTTGAGAATGCGTGGCGACCGTCGCATGCTAGCAAAAAGGACACCGCCTCGCTGGCCGAGGACGACGTCAAGACGCAGGAATTGTACAAGAAAGTGCGTTCCGTGTTAAACAAATTGACACCGCAAAAGTTTGATACGTTAGTGAAGCAGGTGCGTGCACTGGTGATTACGAACAGGGATCAATTGCTGGGCGTCATTAATTTGGTGTTTGAGAAGGCGGTGGATGAACCGAACTTTTCGGAAGCGTACGCTTTGATGTGTTTTGAGTTGCAGACAATGCAGGTAAGTTGTGAAACGAGTATGGTGCACAATTAAAGTGTAGTAACATTTTTTTTTCTTTTACAAAGTTTAATTTCCTATGGGCCTTCGAGCTAGAAATTGAAGCTGTGTCAAATTGATTTTATTGAATGATTGTGCACAATTAAGTCAACTGGTACATTTTTGTAATGTTCTAGTGTTACTATTGTGCTAAATTAATTAAATTTATTTAATGGGCGGATTCGCTAACACCATGAGAACTTTAGGGTTCTGTGAATGGCGTTTGATAGTAGCCTCCCAACATACTTATTTCAATGAAATTGCCGACTAAAATATGATCGGTTTCACTGAATGTCAATAGAAAATTTTTATTGATTGTTTTGATCTAAGACGGTTTTGATTTAAAACTCCTGGTTCTATTCAGTCTTGCAGTCATTTTCCACTGTTCTGATTCAATAGTGCAACTTTAAACACGTTTTAAACTCTTGCCAACAATTTAAACCTAGATGCTGACCGTTGTTGGTCTACTCCACTGTTTGATTTGATTCAAGACTACTGTAAACACATTTTAAACTTTTGGCCAATAATTTAAAACTATACGCTGACCGTTTTAGATCTACTCCACTATTTGGTTTGATTCAAGACTATTGTAAACACGCTTTGAATGTTTGTCAATAGTGTACAACAAGTTACTGACTGTTTTGATTAAAACTCATGCTTAAATTAAGTCGAGCAGCTTCGTTCAATAGTTTAAATCTACTGTAAATCCGTTTTAAACTTCTGTCAACAATTTAAAACTAGATTCTGCCCGTTTTAGGTCTACTCCACTGTTTGATTTGATTCAAGACTACGGTAAAGACGTTTTAAACTTTTGCCAACGATTTAAAACTAGATGCTGACTGTTGTAGGTCTACTCCACTATTTGATTTGATTTAAGACTACTGTAAACACGTTTTAAACTTTTTCCAACAATTTAAAACTATACGCTGATCGTTTTAGATCTACTCCACTATTTGATTTGATTCAAGACTATTGTAAACACGCTTTGAATGCTTGTCAATACTGTACAACAAATTACTGATTGTTTTGATTAAAAGTTATGCTTCAATTAAGTCGAGGATTTTCGTTCAATGGTTCAATTCAAGACTACATTAAACAAGTTTTAAACCGTTGCCAATACTTTTGACCCAGGCACTGGTTACTGATTTTATTCAAGACTATTTTGAACGTTTGCCAGTCATTGAAAACAGTTGATTTAAGTTTTTAAAAGTTAGTTCCCGTTTCGGGAATTATTGTGATTTGAAGAGTTGTGTGTGACCGTTTTGCTATTTTCTTTCAGGCTCAATCCACAGATCAGGACAAAAAACCCGTGTTCAAGTCGATGATGGTCAATAGATGTCAACAAGAATTTGAAAAGAGTTCCCTTGATGAGAGTCGCAGAAATCAGATGTTGAAAGTGATTGAGGCGTGTGAGGATCCAGTAAGATATTTTATTTGGGAATTTCAAGAAAATCTCTTAATACATTTTTGAATTGTTTGATTGCAGGAGAAAAAGAAGGAATTGGAATTTGAATTGGATGATTATGACAGAAAATTGCGAAGACGATCTGTAGGAACAATTAGATTTATTGGTAAGTAAGATAATATTTAAGTGATCCTGGTCATTTATTTTATTTTATCGTGATGAGTATAATTAAAATGAAAGTAGTGGTCATACTTAGTTGCTGCTGACAACACCTTTAACTGATTGTACCCAATCCAATCAATTCTACACGAATTAACTTTATTTGTTTTGTAAAAACCTGTTTTTCTATGATAATAGGTGAGCTGTTCAAACAGCAAATGCTGACAGTCAATATAATGAAACGTTGCTTACAAACGCTGCTTGATAATGGTGATGAGGAGAGTTTGGAATGTTTATGTAAACTGGTTTCCACCATCGGTAAGGAATTAGAGTCGAAACAAGCTGATTTGAATCCGTTCTTCCATGAGATGAAAGACTATTCGGAAGGTAAACGCCGGAAGGTTAGCAGCCGTATCAAGTTCATGTTACAGGATGTGATTGAGTTGCGTAATTCCAAATGGGTGCCGAGACGGAAGGAGTTGAACCCGAAGACTATTGATCAGGTAAGGAATCGTCGTTTAATTTGGATTTATTGTTGTTTTGATTTAAAATTCACAATGTGTGCTCTTCATAAACTAAAACTAGTTTGAAACTCTTGATTTAGAACTGAGCGGTGTTTTTGTAACTTTTAAGACTCTGGTTTGGTTCAAGACTATTGCAAAACAAATGTTAAGCCTTTGCTAATTCTTTATAACTAGGTGCTTGTATGTTTTGATTTAAAACCTATTATTCTAATAGGTCATGAAGGCTACTTTATAGATTGGTTTGGTTTAAGACAACAAATGTTAAACCTTTGCTAATTCTTTATAACTAGGCGCTTGGATGTTTTGATTTAAAACCCATTATTCTAATAGGTCATGAAGGCTACTTTATAGATTGGTTTGGTTTAAGACAACAAATGTTAAACCTTTGCTAATTCTTTACAACTAGACGCTTGGATGTTTTGATTTAAAACCCATTATTCTAATAGGTCATGAAGGCTACTTGATAGATTGGTTTGGTTCAAGACTATTGCAAAACAAATGTTAAGCCTTTGCTAATTCTTTATAACTAGGTGCTTGTATGTTTTGATTTAAAACCCATTATTCTAATAGGTCACGAAGGCTGCTTTATAGATTGGTTTCAGACCTTTGATAATAGTGGCTGTTTTGATTTAAGACTAGTGTAAATTAATCTTAAACTTTTGCTAATACTTTTCAACCCAACAGTTTTGATTTATGGATTCATGCTTCTATTTAGATGAGTTTGTTTTGATTTAAGACTAGGGTGATATAAACTTTTGAATAATAGGATGTCGTCAATTTTATCATGATGTGAATAATGAAAATGAAAGTAGTGGTCATAATTATTTGAACAAACCATTGCTGACAACATAACTCAACTGATCGCTTTAAAATGGCACATTTTAATTTTCTTCGTGAAACTTCCAATAATTTGTATGTATTACTGTTTAAAGATCACTAAAGAGGCTGAAAATGAACACTTGACCATTCAAGCGTTGAATAGTGGTCCAATGCAGCGTAAAGATGACCGAGGGAATATGGGTGGGTCCAATAACAATATGGGTGGTGGTAATTCACGGCAGAAGAATCGTAATGTGTCGGATGATGGTTGGAGTACACCGACGTCGAGGAATAATCGCCAGCAACCGTTTAGTATACAAGCTGATAAGCTTAAAAATAAATTGGTGGTGAGTGTGTTATAATTATTTGGTCCTTCGAGCTGTATTTTTAATATAATAAATGTTTTGTAGCCACAATCTGAGGAACAATTGGGTTCGAGTCAATGGTTCGGTAATTGGGGCAAAGGTTCCGTTTCCGGGCTGTCGAATCGGAATCAGGCACCCTCAATGGCACCCACAAGTAATAAGTACTCTGCTTTGGAGTATATGGATCAGGACAGGAGGACGTTAAGTAAGTACCGTAAGTGACACCCTGGTGGTATATTTAAAGTAAATTTCTCGATGATATTTTGACTAATTGTGATTTGTTTAGCATCACGAGGCAGTAGTCATAAGGAACCGTACGTACCGAAAGGACCTAGTATGGAACGCAACCAGTCATACAATCGGCCGTATGATGGACGTGGATCTAGATCCGGATCGCAGCACAGGCAGGACATGGGTACGCCGTCATCGCAAAGACAACCACCTCCGTCCCACATGCATAATGCGCCGAAATATGGTATGGGTGGCGGTGGTGGTCCTCCCTCGCACTGTACGTTGTCATTGAAAGGTTTGCTAAACGGAGTAAAAAATAATAATTTCTTTCTATTTTTAGCCACTCATTCGCAACCGCCACACATGCATTTACAACAACAGCCCCAATCATTACCGCCGCACCATCAGCAGCAACAATCTGCACCGTCGATACCAGCACATTCAAATCCAACAATGCCGCAGTCGTCGTCGTCATCCTCAACAACAGCGCCAAGTGGTGGTCAGAAACTGCCCACTCTCACCCCGGAGCAAATCGAGCGACGCCTACATAATTTGTTGGAGGAGTATTTGGCGGGTAGTTCTAGTGTTGAGGAGTATTTCCTTGATATTTGCTCAACAGTGCCGCCATCATATTTTGTACAGTTAATTAGTGAAAGGTGAGTTTCATTTAAAAATTCGTAACTTTGATGAAGTTTAGGTTATCGGGAACACTTGATGATTGTTCAGTTGTAAAGATGACGAGAGAAAGTTGCTAGTAAAGTGTAGTAACATTTTTTTTTTCGGTTTTACGAACTTTACATTTCCTATGGACCTTCGAGCCAGAAGTTGAAGCTGTGTCAAAATGATTATTGAATGATTGTGCACAATTAAGTCAACTGGTACATTTTTGTAATGTTCTAGTGTTACTATTGTGCTAAATTAATTAAATTTATTTAATGGGCGGATTCGCTAACACCATGAGAACTTAACGGTTCCGTGAATGGCGTTTGATAGTAGCCTCCCAACATATTTCTTTCAATGAAATTGCCACTGAATGTTTTGATCTAAGACGGGTTTGAGTTAAAAATCTTGTTTCGATTCAGTCTTGCAATCTTTTTCCATTGTTTTGATTCAATAGTGCAACTTTAAACTTTCGTCAACAATTCAAAACTAGATTCTGCCCGTTTTTGGTCTACTCCACTGTTTGATTTGATTCAAGACTACTTAAACACGTTTTAACCTTTTGCCAACAATTTAAGACTACACGCTGACCGTTTTAGGTCTATTCCGCTATTTGATTTGATTCAAGACTACTGTAAATACGTTTTAAACTTCTGCCAGCAATTTAAAACTGCACGCTGACCGTTTTAGGTCTATTCCGCTATTTGATTTGGTTCAAGACTACTGTAAACACGTTTTAAACTTTTGCCCACAATTTAAGACTAGACGCTGACCGTTTTAGGTCAACTCCACTATTTGATTTGATTCAAGACTACTGTAAATACGTTTTAAACTTCTGCCAGCAATTTAAAACTGCACGCTGACCGTTTTAGGTCTATTCCGCTATTTGATTTGATTCAAGACTACTGTAAACACGTTTTAAACTTTTGCCCACAATTTAAGACTAGACGCTGACCGTTTTAGGTCAACTCCACTATTTGATTTGATTCAAGACTACTGTAAACACTTTTTTTTAAACTTTTGCCAACAAAACAACAACACGTTGGCCGTTGTACGCTGATTCCACTATTTGATTTGATTCAAGACTACTGTAAAAACGTTTTAAACTTTTGCCAACAATTTAAGACTAGAGGCTGACCGTTTTAGGTCTACTCAAAAAATATTTTCAAAGCTGGTACCAAACTAATTTGTATATTTAATTTTTCAGTTTTACGAGTGTATTGGAGAAACAGGGACCTCTCAGGCGGAAAACGGGTGTATTATTTGCAACGCTTATCAATTTAGGTAAATTGCCGTTAGACGATTTTTGCAATGGGTATGCGGACCTGCTATCGCAAGCCGACGACTTAGCAATTGATATACCACATATATGGGACTATTTCGCTGAACAATTAGGTAAATTTTATCAATCAAATAAAACTATTTGTAAATACTAATTTGAACTTTGTTTTGCAGCTGATGTGGTAATCCTTAAAGCCTTACCGCTCACCGAGCTTCAGAAATTATTGAAACCGCTTAGTCCGAATTATGTAGCGAAAGTCCTAGGATTCCTCTTTAAAATTATTGTTAGTGAACATGGACCAAATTTCCTCAGTCGATTATGGTCGGAATCTGGTATGAAGTTGACCGATTTCCTGTTGGAGGCCGATGTTGATGGCTTCATCAAACATAATGTAAGTGTGTTTTATAATGGATTTTATTTATTTATTCTCTTAATAGGTTGCACACAATTACAAGCCAATTCTTTGATTCTATAAACAAGTCAACTTAAAAAGTATAATTTTTTTTTTTACTTATTTTTCTTGAATCATATATTTAAAATTTTTTGGATATCATTATGGTTTTTTTGTTCTTCGACGTTTCGACTAACAAATTTTTGTCTTCAAGATTTTTTTTTCCTTTTTCTTTTGTATTTCAGGAATTTTTTTCTATTAGTGTTCTAACGTTTCATTAGTGTTTATTTTCTTTTACTTTTTTTCTTTTTTCCTTGTTTTTCTTTTCTCTTTTTTTCCTTTTTTTTTTCTATTAGTCTTCCAACCTCTCATTAGTTTTTTTTTGTCCTTTTTTTCTCTTTTTCCCTTTTTTTTCTTTTTTTTTTTTCTATTTTTTTTTCTTTTTTTCTTTTTTCCTATTTCTTTTTCTATTTCAAGATTTTTTTTCTAACATCTTATTTGTGTTTTTTTTCTTTTACTTTCCTTTTTCCTTGTTTTTCTTTTCTCTTTTTTTCCTTTTTTTTTCTATTTCTTGATTTTTTTTGCTATTAGTCTTCCACCATCTCATTAGTGTTTTTTTTTCTTTTACTTTCCTTTTTTTTCACTTATTCTTCTTTTCTCTTTTTTCCATTTTCTTTTTTCCTTGTTTTTCTATTACTTGATTTTTTTTTTATATTTGTCTTCCAACATTACTCATTAGTGTTTTTTTTTTCTTTTTCTTTTACTTTCCTTTTTTTTTCCTTATTCTTCTTTTTTCCTTTTTCTTTTTTTCCTTGTTTTTCTATTTCTTGATTTTTTTTTCTATTTGTCTTCCAACATTACTCATTAGTGTTTTTTTTTCTTTTCCTTTTTTTTTTCTATTAGTCTTCCAACCTCTCATTAGTTTTTTTTGTCCTTTTTTTCTTTTTCCTTTTTTTTTCTTCTGTTTTTTTTCCTTTTTTCTTTTTCTCTTTTTTTTTCTATTTATTGTTTTTTTTGCTATTAGTCTTCCACCATCTCATTAGTGTTTTTTTTTTACTTTCCTTATTCTTTTTTCCTTTTACTTTTTTTCCTTGTTTTTCTATTTCTTCTCTTCTTCTAACATTACTCATTAGTGTTTTTTTTTCTTTTACTCTCCTTTTTTTTTTCTATTAGTCTTCCAACCTCTCATTAGTTTTTTTTTGTCCTTTTTTTTTTCTATTTTTCTTTTTCTCTTTTTTCCTATTTATTTTTTCTATTTCAAGATTTTTTTTCTATTAGTCTTCTAACATCTCATTAGTGTTTTTTCTTTAACTTTCCTTTTCCCTTGTTTTTCTTTTCTCTTTTTTTTTTCTTCTTCTTTTTCTATTTCTTGATTTTTTTTTCGATTTGTCTTCCAACATCTCATTAGTGTTTTTTCCTTTTTTCTTTTTCTCTTTTTTCCTTTTTTTTTTTTCTTCTTTTTCTATTTCTTGATTTTTTTTTCTCTTTTTTTCCTTTTTTTTTTCTTCTTTTTCTATTTCTTGATTTTTTTTTTCAATTAGTCTTCCAGCATCTCTTAGTGTTTTGTTCTCCCTTTTTCTTTCTGTTATTGCTATTGTCATATTTGGCAAGAGAATTTTCGTTTAAAAAATGTGCGAATCGAAATTGATGGTGGAAGACAAAAATTTGTTTGTCGAAACGTCGAAGAAAATAAAATAAGTTTGACATGAAATCCACTTTATTTTTTTTTCATCAAAAAGCAATGCTTTATCAAAACTAACCATGGTCCAACCTTTTAATTTACTGTTGAATTTTTTGCAGAAATGCGAGTTCCTGGTCGGTGGTGACATTACGCCAACCGGTAAAAGTGAGTTACCGTTCGATGTGATTCAAAGTAAATTGTCGGAATTCCTTGCGAAGAAAGAGAGTTTTGATGATATTGTTAATTGGATAAAGGTAAGTCGATGATTTGAATTTTAGTTGCACGTTTTATTACTTTTCTATTCTTTTACTATTGGTTTAACCGATGTTAGATTTTAAGAAATTTGAGAATGAAGCATTGAAGATTAACAGTTTATTGATTTGATGGTTTAATTTGGATTTATAGGCCAATGTAGGCGACAGGGTACAAGATACGAAGTTTGTGCGAGCCGTTGCCACAGCGATATTCGAACACGCAATTGTGAAGAACAAATTTGTACAGGACCGGTTTACGAATTACGTGAGACTAATACGACTCTATGTTGACACGAACGGTACATACGAGTTGCACTGTCTGTTAGCATTACAGTTTCTAGTCCATAAGCTGGAGCATCCTCAAGGTAAGTCGAGATTTATTAAAATTAGGGCATTGAGTAAACAAACACAGTCCCAGCCTCACATTAACTTAAATTTTTTTATGTTTAGTTTGTTATTTTTTTTCTTTGATTAGGTTTAATAATGTTCTTTGGTTGTTAACATATTGTGTATTTGTTTATTTTACAGGACTTCTAGTTACGATATTCACTCACCTGTATGACGAGAATATAATCTCTGAAGATGGTTTTATTGCATACAAAGACGATAATTCTTCGGAGCAGGAAGGCAAAGGTAAATATTATTATTATCATCAACTCTTCATTCAACACATGTTGAATCCACGCTATTCTTGTCCTAAATTTCGATGTCAAACTGTGTCTTCCTTCATAAGGGTTTCGTTTTTCCTTTAAAGGTATCGAGTATATGTTAATTCACTATTTGCTTTCAGGTATTGCCCTGAAACAACTGACCGGTTTCTTTACGCAATTGCTGGAGAACCAGGACGAAGACGATCAAGAGTGTTCATCGGGTTCCGAAGAGGTTGAACGGTAAAATACAATAGAAAACTGTGGTTAAAACAAACACAAAAAATATAGTTAAATTGTGCAAAAACAAAGAAAAATTAATAAATTATTTTGCACATAAAGACATTTATTTAAATAATAATAATAATAGTTAATGAAAACTTTATATATAATATATATATACATATGAAATTAATATAATGATAAATATACATACATTGAGTAAAGAAAATGGAATAATTAACAATCGTTTTTTATAATTATTAAGAAAACTGCAACTATAAAAATGATAAAAGGTAATTTAATTAATAAAAACAAAACACAAGTAAAACTGTAACAATTATTGGTGATCTAACGGTATATCGAAATAATTAAGACCACGGCAGCAGGATAGGTAAGTGTTTTTACAATGCATTGATTGATTAACTTGTTGTACCTTCCTATTGGTACAGTTAAACGGTCTATTGTCTACAAAGAACCGACGTTTCTTCAATTATTAGTAAAAAGATGCATCCTACTGTGAAGGTGGTCCAAACTCATGTTTCTGTTCGCTGTACAGTGCATTTGACAACCTTGCCAGTGCTTGTGTCCTCTGTCACACATGTTTTTATCTATAATTCAGCAACAATGGCCACTCCGGCATATACCCAATATACAACCACCTGACGGCCGGCCGTCATAAACATAGTTGCCAGCGTTTAATTGAACTAAGCATAGCATACGAATCTGCCATTTAAAAAACTGCATAAGAAGCACGCTTCATATAGATGCAGCACAGGCTTAATGAAAAATAAGAGTATACGACAATGTAACAAGACACACTACTGCAGCTTTGCCAGGAGGACAGGTTAAAGATAGCGAAATTGTGTTTACGCCAGTTTCACCTACATGAGTATCATAAAAAGGCATGTGATTTGGGCCACCGTGTAGACACTAGACATTATTCACTCATTTAAAAAAAATTAATTATGTTTATTAACACTGCTATCTGTCCTGCTAAAAACTGATAAAGAAAGAGTGGAAATATTCTTAGATAAACATTTTAAATAAATTATTTTATACTTAAAAGTATAACCAATAAATAAAACAAAGACAAAATGTGTAACAATAAGTAATTATTATGTTATAATAATAATGATACTTTGTAAATTATATTATTTATAAACATGGATAAATATTAATCGTTTAATATAATAATAATAATAATATGTGAAATATAATACCTATTAATAAAACATTAATTCAAAATGATATTATGATTAAAAATAATAAAACATAAAATCAAAAAGGGGGACTAAGTGAGTAACTTGTTGGTGATTTTTTTTTTGCGAAACTATAAACATTAAATAATTAATAATAAACGGAAAAACACAAAGGGACGAAAAAAATTTAAATTATTACATTTCATCTTTATTTTATTAAAATTAATATTGTTTAAATGTATTTTTCTTTTTTTAAATTAATGTAAATAGTTGTGGTAATTATTGTTTTTGAAAGTTTGACGGTGAAAACTTATGATAATATTATAATCATCGTATTAATATAAACGGTTAATATTTCTTTAAGGATAATTTAAAAAAAAATATATATATATATATATTATACAGGATGAGTCATATAAGTCAAAGCAAATAGTTATTTTTTTAAATTGTTTCTAAATCAGATTTATTAGATTCAGTGTTTGGGCTGTATTGGTCTAACTAATTTTTATCATTCATTATCAAAACGTTTCTACAGCCAATTTCTGCATACTTTAGACTAAAAACAATATATTAATGCAATAGATTTAAAAATATACAAAGATTTGAAGAACTTACACAAATCGACCGTAAAAACTAAATAGGCAACAGAAAATTAATTAAAACAATATAAGTTAATTAAGTTTGATATTAACAGTCGGGATACTTTCATAACATGCCTAATTAATTGAATTTTAAATAAATAACTCAAAAAAAGGTTAGTGGCCAACTTAATTAACTTATATTAATTCAAGTTTTTAGGATCGATAAGTGTTAGTTGTTTTATTTGTAAGTTTTTAAAATCTTTGTATATTTTCAAAAATTGCTCATTAATATACTGTTTTTAGTACCTGAAGAAGGCAGAAATTGGCTGCCGAGACATTGTGATAATGTAAACAAAAAATTATGAAAAAATAAAAATGTTTTTGAGGATGTATACATTCCTAAATTGATTAAACATTATTTTGCGTAGATAAATTTTCCATATTTATTCTTCAAATAGTAAAGAAATTCTTCCTATTATTTACTTAAAACAATCAGGTAAGATTATGTAAGACAGTGAGGTTGACGGCAAGATCAATAATAGCGAGAAAATAATTATGGCCATCCTTTATAGTAATATTTTCATAATATACAAAATCTCTGACTAATACTGAATAATGCGTAATAATATAAATAGTGAAAAGATAACAAACAAATAATGCATAATAAAAAAAAATAAGAAACGAACGAAGCATAGTAAAAGTGGGAATAATAATTATATTAAATTAAATTATTTATTTTTCAGCCTGTTGCTAAGGTAGAAATTCCTACAAACATACATACTAGAGAACGGTGTCAAATAATAATAAAATAGTAGAAAAACATGCCATGTGTGTGAACTGAAACTATTATTGTTATATTTAAACAAAGACAATTTATATATTATTATTATTACAAAATAATGATAATAAAAAAAAAACTGGAAAAATGGTACAGTAAATTATTAATAATAAACATTTTTTTTAATCATATAATTTAAGTTTGTTGTTTTTGTAATATATAATTATTTAAATAATGTTTATAATTATAAATTTTCAAGTAATTGTGTTTATAATTAATAATATTATTTAAAATCGTGGTAAATATGAATATTATGGTTTATAATAATTATTATTAAGACATATTAGTATAATACATTTGTTATTATTATACAGGGACTATTCTAAAAGTAAATGATAATTATTAATATTACATACATGATGTAAAATGAGAATGATAACGGAAATGATGAAATAGTATAATATGAGTTAATAAATGGCTTGATAAGGAAGTTTTGTTTGTTTTTTTGATTTTTAATATTTTTTTTTTGTGTATCTAGTCAAATATTATGTTACTTGAAAAAAATTATTCTATTGCTTTTATGTTGAAAAGTTTTGTGTCCATAAAATAATGAAGTTTCCGCCTGGATTCTACCTCATAAAAGAAATAATAAAGTCTACAAAACATATATATGGCCGCTATATATTTTTTGTAAATTGATTATTGATAGTTACAAAAAAATGGACTATCCCTGTATATGTTACTATGGCAAATAATACATTTTTTATACAGGTTAAATCACCAGAAACGTTTCGGAACCTGTATATTATACAAGTATATATTTTCTAGTTTTAAAAATATTTACCGGTAAACAGTTATTCATTCATACATTCAGCAAAAAAGCCGTAAAACTTCCGTTTCATTCGAGGTGATTCACCCTGTATATTTTTTTATTTTTAAAATTTGTATTTAATTATAATTTTATTTCGATGGTTTTAATATTTATACTTTATTTTTTGCGTTATTATAACACAATAAAATAAATTATATTATGTACATTGTTTTTGAAAAAACTTTATTATTAAAAATATCCCTGTTTAGAATTTAATATTACGTAATTATTATTATTATAAGAACTTCTTTAATATTGTTATTTTATTTTTCGTTAAAGTTATAATAATTATTATCTAATTTCTTTGTTGAAGAGAACAAAAACAACAAGTTTTAGTCCTCTTGAAGTCGCGTTGTTGGTGTATTATAAAACAAATCATTTCATGCAATAATTCGACTGTTTATTGTAGACATTTTAGTATATGAAAATGCTTAAAATATCTGGTCAAATAATTATTATGAAAATGTATATCGTTTTATATTACATCAAAGTAATTAATTAATACATTTTATTTCCTTTTAGTCTTACTTTAATCGTATTTGATTGTTTTATCATTATTGGAATAATTAGTATCTTAAATAAAAAATCAAGGCATATGCTGAAAAAAATATAAATAAATAAATAAATGAAAGAATTGCAACACTTTTAGTACTAATACTACTATTAATTAATTATTATAATCTGCTATGTAAGTATTAATATTATATTGTGTTTGTGCAGAAATAATTGATAGTAGTAGTTAATTATTGTAAGTTTTTTTGTATATTATACTTGTACTGATATATATATATATATAATACAATAGATAGGTAGTTGATAATATAAATAAATAGAATAAAAATATTAAAAATCGACGAAGGAAATAAATAATTATAATGATATACATATTATATATAAATATACAAATTACCAACAAGGGAATATAGTTGTTTTATTTTGCATTTAATTTTTATTTATTCGATTGAGCAGATGCATGCAACGGAAACGGGGTTCCAACGCACTACATACTATACTGGGACAGCCTGCTCAAGTCTGGTGCGCTTACCTTGCCCCGGCATTTTGCATTTAATTTAGTACAAATAATTTTATAAATATTGACTTTGATTCTTTAGAAATATACATCAAACTGTTCCACCATCAATCAATATAAGCTAATAATGTAATTGGTAACATCTTATACAAAGTAGCATTTATTACTAGTTAAATGCTTGTTTCAATAATCCAAAATGCTATAATTAACGCCTATCAGCATTAAAAACTTAAAAAAAAAAGGTGAAGTACCTACTAATGTTAGTATTGGCATTGTCTTTATAAAGACAATGGTATTGGCATGTATTAGGTTGCGCTCAGAGTCTAGAAACTGATCTGATCTCTAGATCTGCGGTTGCGCTTAAGAGAGTACTGATGATGACGTCACAAATTTCAATGGCTCCGGCCATTGTCTTTATAATCTTTTCTACGGCTAAGAAATTGATTGAATCAACCATTGCCTTTTGTTTATAAAGACAATGGTTGAACTCATGTGAGGATATTCAGCATACCCATTTACTTGTGGTACCATAAAAACGGGAAGTTTCTTGTAAAAAGAACGCTGGAAAATGTGAGGTTAGCAGACCTATTATTGACATTTTAACACACGTTACCTGTCAAAAAATAAGACAAACATAACCTTAAATTAAATTTTACAAAAATAAACAGAAATTTATTGTATTTAGTACCGAAACCTAATTAAAATGACTTCATACGGTAAAGCAGAAACGGAAAAACTGAAACAGAACCTGGAAAACCAACTCGACCGACTAGTGGAGCAATTATCAGATTTGGAACATTGCAAGTACTTAAACACAAATTACAATCTATCAATACAGTACAAACTAATAATTCCAGCGAATATATTCTTTTAGAAATGATATGGATACAGAGGAATACGAAGAAACTAAAGAAGACACTATAGAACAACTAAAAGAATTGAATGAGAGTCTTAGTAAGCTCGTTAAAGGTGATATATCCTTGATAAGCGCTTTGGGAGCTGTCCAATTGGTACTTAATAAAATATTAATTGGACTAACTTGAATCTTAAACGAGTATTTTAGGCGACTCAAGCGGCGATTTCACAAGCATTTAAAACACCTGAAGTAATTAGATTGTTCGGTAGAAAAGAACCCAAACAATTACGTGAACGTTTAGATAGTATTGAGCAAGACTTAAAATTGAATCGCTTAAGCGTCGAAGCTGGTAATAGACAGAAGGTTGAGAACCCGAAATATACTTACCTAGTAAGTTTCATTTTAATAACTTTATTTTACTATTTCAGGCTGAGATCTTAACCGCATTGCGGCAATTAAAGGAAAAGCTAACTTTGGAGGAATTGCAATTTTTAGAAATGCACAATGATATTACAAACGCATTTACAAACATTGAATTTATCGAAGTCCAAGAAAACTAGGTAGGCGGGGGTGGCTCGTGATTTTGCTTCAAGCTTTTTGTGTTAATACGGACATAAATACCTACTGTATACATCCGGATAGCTCCTCCCTCACGAGCCGCCGCTGAATGTAGGTATTATTTACCAATTATTCTTGACTGATAATAGTTTTAATATAATTTTTACTAATAAATTTGTTAATGTAACAGTGGTAACGCTTCATCTAAGTAATTAGTAAAATGAATAATATTTAAGTATTTGATTTTATTTTATTGTGTAATTATGTTTCTCTATAATATAAAATTAACAGATCCATTGTCTTTATAAGAGCAATGACACAGCTTTACCATAAAACTGTAATTTTGAATGAACTAGGCTTTTTGATATATATAAATAAATTTACCTCTGGATATGATAATATTCCCTCTTTTTTTGTCCGAGATTGCATTTCTGTGTTAGCTCTTCCATTACAGTCAATTTTCAATCTAATTTTGAAGTCGGGAATGTATCCGGATCTATGGAAGGTATCTAAAGTTGTTCCAGTCTTTAAATCCGGCGAAAAGTTTCATGTTAATAATGATCGACCAATTTCTCTATTGTGCAATTTTTCTAAATTATTTGAATCAATTGATCGGATCTATACAGCTGAGACGTCAGATTTCACCTAACCAGCATGGTTTTATGTGTGGCCGGTCCACTGTCACCAATCTGTCAGTTATTACTCACTGTATCTCTGAAACTCTTGATCACGGCTGTCAACTGGATGTAATCTATACTGATTTCACCAAAACCTTCGATAGGCTAGACCATGGCATATTGCTGAGTAAACTGCATACGTATGATGGATCTCCTTCCGGCTTGATATCTTTATGCAACTCATACTTGCATGATCGGAAACAATATGTCTTTTACAACGGCTTTAAATCTTGTTTTTACTCGGCCACGTCAGGAGTACCCCAGGGTTCTAACTTAGGTCCATTGTTGTTCCTTCTTTTCATCAATGACCTGGACCCGTGTTTACTTCAGCGTTCTCTATTTTTCGCAGATGACTTGAAAATCTTCGCCTCCATAGATTTTCAGTAGCAGATTGCATAAACCTGCAGCATGATTTGTGTGCTCTAGAAAGGTGGTGCGACAGTAACAAATTGTCTCTTAACATTCGTGAATGCACATGTCTGAGTTTTACACGTAAAACAACGTTTATTGACTATCCGTATGCAATCTCCACAAATAAACTTGAGCGATGTCGGGTATTCACGGATCTTGGTGTTACCTTTGATCAGAGGTTCCAGTTTTTGGAGCATATAGAAAGAATGGTTGGTGAGGCATCTCGCATGTATGGCTTTATAATGTGTAACTGCAAAGGCTTCAATAATACCTCTGCCCTTATCACCTTGTTCAATGCCTATGTGAGGTCGAAATTGGAGTATTCTTCCATCATCTGGCATCCTCAGTATAATATTTGTGGTTTAGGTGTGTGTATGTGTGCGGAATTAATTAGGATTTATAAATTAGTATTCATAAGTTTATTTATGCCTTTAATTTTATAGTTTGTAATATTGTCCCTTAAATGGGAAACTGTTGGGCAATAAACGCTTTATTTATATATTATTTATAATATTTAACTGTCATCTATGTGGGATTGTAATCGTCCTGTGATGATTGTTAGCAACTAGTTAACTAGCTGATTCAAGTTCAATTAATAAAAGCTGCGTTTTTAATCATTATTAATCCATAATGTACATACATATATTTCCCTCTTTTTGATTCTTGTAATACATTATTTATTTTGGCCTCTCTCTTCGCTATATATATATATATATATATATATATATATATATATATATATATATATATATGCATTTGTCACCCTTGCTTGTGTCCTCTGTCACACACAATAGCGCCTATTATTATACATTTTTTCATTTATAAATCAGCAACAATGGGCAACGCTGTCACTCCGGCATATACCCAATATACGACGAGGTACAACCACCTGACGGCCCGCTGTCGCCCTTCATATAAACATAGTTGCCAGCGTTTAATTGCACAAAGCATAGCATACGAATCTTGCCATTTAAAAAACAGCATAGCAGCACTTTTCTTAATTGTTAAATAAGAAATAAGATAATAAAAGAATACTGGCATAATTTATTCCTCTAATTACTAATATATTTTACAATATTTCTTAATACAATAAAATATGATTCATTATACTTAAATATTAACACAAAGTAATAAAAATTTCTATAATCTTGACCCTAAACAATAATTATTCCTATACCTAATCTAGGCAAACAAATTTTAGTTATTTAAATTTAAAACTTTTTACAAAAATTAACAGTTTTCCTTAAATAAAACTTAACATTATTAACCTGTACATTAAACGTAAAACAATCATTTTTTTTATCAAAAATATCCCAATGAGAAGTCATATCTGCTAAATTGAAAATATCCGTCAAGTTTGACATTTAAGGACCACAGGCTTAGCTAGTATATAATCATGCTAAATCCAAAAAAAAAAAATGACATAAAAATCCCAATAAGATAAACTGTTATTGTCTCTGCTTCAATAACATTAGCGGACAACGGAGTTCTGATTCTCAGAAAATAAATCGCCTGCGTAATTTCTGCACCCCCAGAGTATGAATCAACGAGCCGGCAAGTCTGTGACTTTCTCATGTCCACGGTGTGAAATTTTATCCCACTCAGTAGACAGATCAAGTCAAGAACAACTCCGTACGTCCTAGTTCTGCCTGCTGTTATTGAAATTCTAGTTTCAAGGTACAGACCAATATTATTCAATTCGTTTGAGGGCAACAGAAATAATAAATATACATTTTGGTATTGTTTAAGCTTGCCGTTTACGTTTGCAATGTTTTTTATGTTCTGCTTGCCAATGCTGCTGCTGACACGATTGCGAACAGTACGCAGTATTCCAACAGCAATGATAAATAGCATCTTGTTCACAGTTGTAACACTGCAACACAATAAACACATCAAATAAACAGCTTTCGATAATAAATTGTTAACACATCTTACCCATTGCTTCTTTTTGATGTCTGAGATTTGTGAGTTATGCGCCTCAAATAACTTCCGCAAATGATCATTGTGACTCTCAATTTCCGCCTGCATACAGTCCATTGCGCACTTGATTATGTCTTGCTTGTTTGTTAGCGTTTCTGCTTTTACACGCATCTATGAAAATAATGATTATAACACTAACTCAACTAGTTTGTTCAAAAATTATAAATAAAAAAATTGCAATAGCAGGGATCGAACCTACAACCTTCCGTTTACCAAACCCAGACGTTACCCGCTAGGCTACACTCGGTACACTTCTGCTATGCGAATTACCACGAGCAAATATATTTATTTTCTCCAATTAATGATACAGGGGTGCGTTAATCGCATAGGTATTGTAATATTTACGCATTCTGCGTATACTATGCCTTTAGCGCTACTTCTATAATCGGAAACGTAAAAATGCTAACGAGAAATGTCACACAAGTTGGAGATGTGGATAAAAAATTCATTTACGTCGTTTCCAGCATGAAAACTACGGAATGGACTTCATGTACAACAAATAGGTTTTTCCTTGTGACCATTTTCACAACTTATTAGTTAGAAACATCAAAGAAACTTACATTTTCAACAGCTTCACAGTATTTCCATGGCGGACTACCGATATCCTGTGAACTACTCACTTGCTCATAGCTGTCATCAAACCTACGAACACAAAAAAAAAAAGACTCAGAAGTTGCAGTAGGGATTAAAGATAAATCCCAACACACCTGGATCCATTAAGTGGAAATTTCGGCTCTTCATCGTCTCCATCAGAAATGTCAATAACACTGTTGGTGGCAATTTGCGGTGGCGAACTGATACTATCATCATTGTTAAGCCGCTGTTTCTTTAGTGGTTCAGGCTCAGATCCATCTACAGAACAGCAAACTAAGAGTAAAAACATTCTATACAAATGGCTGATCAACTTACCGTCTGACATTAAACTATGAGTCAAACTCTCCTTCTTTTTCTTCTCTGTTTCACCACCACTAGGTCCAGCAGAGGTGGTAGCAGCTCCACTGTTCTCATCCTCCATCACCAAGCTATGTTCATCACCACTTCGCTCTACTGTCGAAATATTAGTAACCGATTCCGGACTATTTCTACGGTTACTTTGACGTTGGTTTTGCATCGTTAGCGGTCGACCTGTTGAACGACGTTTTGGTTTCACATCAGCCATGACTTTAGCTAGTTCCACCGGATCTGACAATAGTTTCTGATGGTAGTCCAGTTCTTCGCAGGCTTTCTTGAACGCTAATGCGGGCTTCACCTAAAGTCAACATAATTCGATACTTGCTGGCAGTGTTTATTATAGTTTGTTACTTACCTTTGATGATTCCGGTAATCGATCAGCTGGTAAATTGATTGGTTTGACTAATTTTTTCGGTAACATTGCCCTTTCGTATTTACCGCCAAAGAATCGGACATCATAATGAGTATTCGTCTTTTTGATAACCTAAAAATAAATTATCTCTCTTTTTATCGTTCACAATAGTGACAATGAGACTTACTTTTGCGGGCCAATAAGGATAACCTTTCTGTTTTGCCCATACCAACTCATGTGGATTCCTGCAAGGTAACATGAACCATTTGACATTGATTTTTTCATTGCTATGCCGATAACAGTCGGCGCAGTTGCGCATTTCCCCTAATTCATAGACAGTGTCGCGTACCATACACTCAGCTGCCTCATGCTCCTGCGATTCAGCTGAAACACATTGATTTCCCGCATCTAAATTTGTTCAAAATAGTCTAATTATTTATGACAATCCAAAAAAAGAGAATATTTCGACCTGCATGACAACTCACCCGCGTCAGAAATCGTGGAAAAAGTAAAAATGGATAAAACGCAAATGTTACTTTGCTCACGAGGGAAAAAACTGTTGGAGTCTCAAAGCTCTTTACTGTGGAACATTCTTATGACCATGTTTTGAGGCTGAATGAAGGAGAACGCATCCATAAAGTGGATCAGTGAAAATAGTTTGGTGCTGGCCCCTGAAAAAATGGACGCAGGATTCCCTTTCAGACTGTAGGCTTTCATTATTAGAAGCAGAATTGAACGGTGTCAAGAAATGCCAAAAAATAATAGTACTAGAATACCGGGCACTATGTCTTTTGATGGTGTTGAACATGTTGAGCCTCAGGCTATTGTTGACAGATTTGCTGAGTTCTTTGTAAGTGCATTTCTGAAACCGAATGATTCCATATCCGTTGTAAACGGTGATAGAGTTCTGCTGTCAATGTTCCTGACATTACTGATTCGGAGATTTTTCTCTCGTGTAAAAAACTAAAAAACAATTTAACGGCGGGTCCTGACGGTTTACCGTCTTTTTTCATAAAAGACTGTGTGGGAGTGTTGGCGGCCCCGTTGCGCAGGGTGTTTAATTTAGCAATTAAGAATGGAGCTTTCCCGGTTCGATGGAAGGAGGCACGTGCGGTCCCAATTCACCAGTCTGGCGAGAGATCAATCATCAGCAACTACCGCCCGATCTGCATCCTGTCGAATCTGTCCAAGATCTTTGAAGCCATCTTGAGTGGATGTTATTTATACCGACTTTGCCAAAGCTTTCAACAGGTTGGATCATGGGGTGCTAATTCGGAAGCTGGACAGCTATGGGTTTGTCAATAACCTGATATCGTTGTTTATTCCATATCTTCGGAACAGACTGCAGTATGTAGTTTATAATGGCTACAATTCCAAAAAATATAAAGCATCCTCTGGTGTGCCTCAGGGTTCAAACTTGGGTCCCCTGCTTTTCTTGATCTTCTTTAATGATCTTAACGAGTGTCTGCAAGTTAACAGGTTGTTTTTCGCTGACGATGTCAAGCTGTTCGCCACTATCGTGTCGTACGAGGACTGCATAGGTCTTCAGAGTGAGTTTGAGGCGATGGAGAGTTGGTGTAACAATAACAAGCTATATCTAAATGCTAGGAAGTGTAAATGCATGTCTTATTCGAGAAGGAAAACTGCTTTTAATTTTCAGTATCGACTTGGACAGACTGTTCTCTCGAGATATGCAACTTCTACCGATTTGGGGTTACGTTTGACTCGAGATTGTCTTTCGTTCCTCATATTAACTTAAAGGCAATTGCACAGGCTTTAAAAATATTAACGCATTGAAAACATTGTATTTCTCTTACGTTCGTTCGAAACTAGAGTATTGTTCAATCATATTTATGAGGTCCATAAGTACGCCATTGAAAAAATTCAAAGGAAATTCCTTAAATATCTCATATATAAATCTGATGGCGTTTATCCAGAAAGAGGGGTGGATAGTTCGATGCTCTGGAATAGATTTAACGTCAGTAGCTTGGAGTTCCGTAGAATCCTTGCTTATTTGAAACTTTTGTACGGTCTTTTAAATGGTAAAATCGATTGCTCTGAGTTGCTGGCTGAGATTGATATAAATGTTCCACGACTGGGGATTAATGTTTTACTGCAAACGTCCTGTTACTAATCTATACACGAAATCGCCAGTTTTTGTGATGTGCAATAATTTTAATATGATCTGTAACGATTGCGACATATTTGATTGTTCGTTGCACGACTTAATGGAAACTGCTCGTAGTTTTTTTAGGGTGTGATGTAATGTTAATGTAATAGTAATATATTGTAATGAAAGTAAATGTCTACATCTGAATTTAATTTGTTATTTTGTTCAATATTATTCCGTTTAGTTTCTTGATTGTGATTGATTTTAGTTTGTTTGATTTGCTGTAATTTTATTTATTATCTTTATTATTGTTTATTATTTATAATGTTGTATTATATGTTGCTCTGTAAAGGGATTTATTCTGTTGGGCAATAAACGCTTATTTATTTATTTAAGAAAAATGAAGAAGCAACTGGGCAGGCCCTTTTACATTGTCCCAGATGGATGTAAGTATGCTAGGACGGTGACTGCGGTTCAAAATTCTGTGTTTGGTTAATTTTACACCAATTTACACCCCATTTATATACAAAAAAAAAAAGTTCCTAAGCTGTGAAAATAATAACAAAATAAATCTACTTACTGCCATGAAACACAGCAACATTATGTTCAATGGTGTAGATATCAGCCAGAAATTCCGACATCATATTGTACGATTCCGAGTTCAATTTCACTTCAATAACGGACATATCTTTGTGTTCGAAAAACAACTGATTCGCCCGCCATGTCAGTTCCGAATCCGTCAACCAATCAGCTCGATCTTCGCGCGCCATTGTATGAGTAATTGTATTTGGTAACTGCAACAACACACAACTTTAACATCCTGCAACAATTTCCCAATAATAATAATAATAATAACCTCGACTTACCCATGCCCTAATCCGATGCAACAGAAACTTTAACAAGTAATTCAAATCACTCACAGTGAGGAAACTGCCACTATCTAAATTTATAATATTACAAACACCGCATAGATTCTCATCATAGTCCTGATACACCGTGGATATATCCACAGATTTTTGTATCGCCTTCACTTGCGTCAAATATTTACGTTTAGCAAATTTGATACAATCGTAGTGGTACACCCGGAAGCACTTTAAACAGGTTGTCACCTCACCAGCCCGATGACACTCGAAACAATACCAATCTTTGCCATCGAAGCAGGGCTGCAAAACAAATTTTTCTTTGATCTAACACACTTTTATTATTAAATTATTCGAAAAACCTACCAATTGTTGAGTTGTTATTTTGTAATGGGTCGAATTGGCTTCGCCTGTTGGTCGTCTGACGGTGCTGTGAAATAAAAATTCTACAATATTCCTTCAGGTCCCGAAAATACCTGTACGAATTCAGATTTAAACCCACTTCTCCCCATTGCCGGTCAGGTGCTTTGACCGATGATATACTATAAGCTGTCAACTTAATTGAATATCTTTGTTTGTTTATTTATATATAATTTATGTGTAGTCTTTGATGTCTTTGAATTAAAGACCGAGACGTAGCACAGCACATAGGAAGCAAGGCATGTGCGAATTAAAGAAGTTCCATACATGTGCCACGGTAGTTTAATTGGTCAAAACACCTGACCGGCAATTGGGAGAAGTGGGTTCAAATTAATTCGTACAGTATATTGTATATCGATGATAGTTCGTTATTATATGTTTATGAATACGAACTAGAAGAAAATCATATTCCAAAATGCCAGAAATTAGATGGAATTGTTATAGAAATTTTGAAAATGCGAACTGTCTAGAAAATAATTAATTTTTTGTTAAGTTGGTAAATTTAACGAAAACTTACGTTATTAAATTGTCATTTAAGGCCTGCTTAATATACAATTCACACTGCTGTTGGGTACATTGGGAATTTTTCATAAGAAATCTACTAATTCTAGCAGCATCTGCAATCTGATTCTGTAAATTTGCACTTCGTACAGCGTCCCATATCGATTTCACATTCACTGGGTCACATTGACGTCTCATCGGCATCTAGAAAAATAATCATCAATCGTCAAACTGGTGATTCATTTTAGTGAAACCCGAAAGTTCTTAAAAAATCACCTGTTATAACGGTGTCTAAATTACATCTTAACTAACAGGACTCGAAGTTATCAAAACCTTACTATCATACCAGCATAAATAAATAAATAATAACTGGAAAACCGTACTTTTTTTTTATTTAACAATTATACTGGTACCTTGCTGTACCTTCAAGAAGAAAACTACTTTATATAAGGGCTTAGAACTATAAACAAACTATTAAATAGTAAATCAACTACCATTCAGTTGTTTTCAAACCGTTGTGAACTAATAAGTAGTTAAATCGTCGAAATACTTAATAAAATACGGCCGGGAGTTAAATAAAAGTTTTACTTTGCGAACAACAAAATAAATAATTAAAAAAAAAGAACAGAAATACGTAGATAATAGTTCGAATACAACATAGTTTTTGTTAATTGTGGAAATTTGTATAGAGAAATAGTTTAGAAGCTACTACAATAAATAAAGTGTCAGATATGAACTCTTTACGATTTAAAATGTTATTCTTGGACAAAAAGCTAATTTAACTGCCTTCTGTAGCCACACGAAGTGACACAAAGTTATCTTAGTAGAATTAAACGACCTAGTTAAGAGATTTTTAGTAGAATCGTGGACAAAAACAACTAGGAATAACAATGTACCAAATCTACGCAGCAGATGGATCAGCATTGCTGCTATTTGGAGTTGCCAGTGCAATATATTTCAGCAAATTCCTGAAAAACTACAAACCGACACAAAACTATTCTTTAACGGCATTTTTAGAAAGTATAACAACAGCATTAATGGGACTATTTTACATTTATAGCACAATAGTAATATCACAAAACACCGTTGACATTAATAATATAACAAATTTTACAAATTCAATTCAAGATATCGCGATCATTTTAACAAATACTACTGAAGAAGGCGGTTCGTATCAATATAATAGTGCATTAACTTCAACTGAAAGGTATAATTCAGAAGAAAACAGTGTAACACCGACTGATATTGAAGAGAAAAACAAATTGTTCTTACAAAACTATCAAAAATTCTTCCAAAATGTTATTAAACAAAAATTAGAAGGTAAATTACCATATAACAGAACTATTTTCTATAATAACAAAGAATATAGAGATCTAAAAAGTCCGGATAATAATAATAATAATAGTAAATCCTATAAATGCTTTACAAGAATATTTTTTGAACATGCTTTGATTTTGTATTCATTTACAACTTGTGTAATATCTTTGATATATTCATGTAATATTTTCTGTGAAACAACAACATGTAATAAGGAAAAGACTGAAAAAGAAGCAAACAATAATAGTCAAATTAAAATGTTTGCTACATGGATTGTTTTAAGTATGTTTGTTCCATTTATATTTATTTCATGTCTATATGGAATAATGAATATCGATTATAAGAGTTCAACTAACTTAGAACAGAGTGAAGTACCATTTTTAACTAATTTTGTAGCATTTAACAATACTAATACAAATTTAGATGTATTGAAAGTTAGTAATAATAAGTCTGAAGAAATTATTAAGAATATTTATAAAATCGTCACGGAAAACAGTTCTAAAACCAATACTAAACCACCGGATTTAGAACAAATTCTACCAGAACTGTTTAACAATTCCGGTCAATGTAATGATATCAGAACTGTTTATTTGAAAATACTTTACTTTTGGACTTTTATTATAGTGTACTTTCTTGTTATTATTTATGGACAATACAAACAACAAAATAGTAATAATAAAGTAAATAAATGTATTATAACATTTTCAATTTTATGGTTGCCAACAGTTTTAGATGTATTTGTTAGGACTTTCGTAACTAGTGGCACAGGTACAAATAATACTTTGTGGACAGATATATTTCTAACCTTTGGTAATGGGTATCGTATGTATACTATCGTCGAGAATTACAAGTATTTTAAAAGTACTTATAATCAAAATCTAATTACACCAGTTGCTTAATCGTATTTACGCTTATTAAACTTAAATTATAGTATAAATATTACCTTTACAGTTCTTGTAACGTACTAACGATGTTGAGACGTAGTGTTACGTTATTTATTGCTGGTTACCAGGTTTGTATCATGTATTTATGATATTTTAGTGTTGTTTCGTATGTATATCATTAATTTGTTGGGGTAGATTATAGATAATAAATTATTCGTATGAGTTTTAATATTTGTTATCAAATGTATTACATTTTTATCATTTCTTTACGTCTTCTTCACCTCACCCTTTCATGTTGTTTTATTTTTGATAAAATTGACATTGTTTTTGTATCGCCCTCTATATGACACATGACACCTATTTGTACTAGTAGAAACAATTTATAGAAAACTGTATTTTGTGCTTTTTCTTCAATAATAGAACCTTTGATCACTATCAGCATAGATCTATGCAATCAGCATTGTCTTTATAAAGATAATGCTATCAACAACTTTCACCGTTGATTGAAAATGCATAGAATAATATTTTATACGAACAATGTATGTCAACGCTTTCACTCACCTCACTGTGCGAGATGAGGGGGGGGGGGGGGAGTGGGGATATGAATAAATAATATTGTTTTTAACTCCTTTACTGAAAATGTATGGCAATAATTCTTTTTAATGTTATTATATTATACAAGGCTGTTGTTTTGTTCATTTTGATTTTTTGTATTTTAATACAGTATTAATCGCAGCAGAATCTTTCTCGATATTTGACAAAATCGATTATATATCTCAAAATTTTTTTAAACTGCGAGATTCCTTTTACAACGAAAATGTAAATGAGGTGAGCCACAGCTGATCATGTCATATCACTTCTACTGAGTAAAGTTTTGGTTATTTTTTATTTGGTATGCAATCTAATGATAATTACGAGTATGTTTTATTTGCCTTATATGCAGAATATCAGATATTTTCCCTGAAACTCACTTTATCGCATGGTATTTTTATAAAATTCAATTTTTAAACTAATATAATAAATGAGTCTAGTGAATATCTTCACATCTGTTGAACTGATATGAGTCATACATTAAATTACCTAATTTTGCGCATGCGGTAGTCAAGATCATATTGCTGTAACTAGCGGCTTGTTATTAAGCGCCAAAGCAGATCACAAGCGTCTAGAGTCTGACTATGGACTTATCAACCCGCCAATCATACACCACCATGGAAGTACTTTTGCAATTATTATTTTGTTATTCAAGTGTTATTATTAATAATGTTTCTGTATTCCTTTTTTTATTAATTATTTTTCCCCCAAATGGCAGTAGTCAATTAAGTGCTCAAACAAAGACTAATGCTTTTGATTTTAGGCGTAAAAGAATTTTGTTACATTGTTTATACGGCAGTAAAATATTTTTAAACTTGAAACCATCATAGCAATCAACCGTTCGTTATAGTAAAAATTGCTATATACCAAGCAGACTCCGCAAACAACGTCACAGGTTTTCAACTTATAAAACAATATACTATTGTATTTTACATTTCTCAAAACAAAAACAAAATCTTCGCCTGTAAAAGTAAATTACCATGATTGTTACACTCTGGAAGTTTGTAATACCTAACATCATGTCATCTTTTACTTTCCATAAGAACTTCCGCATATATTTTCAAATTTCCCGCGCTTTAAAGCGCCCGTAGATTGGCCGGTTGAAAAGTCGACAGTTGGACTCTAGACGCTTGTCAGTAGATCGCCATTTTGAATAAATTATCAAATTTTGCGCATGCGGCAGTCAAGATCAAATTGCTGTTACTAGCTTCTCATTAAACGCCAAAGCAGATCGCCATTGGCCATTTTTTCTTTCATTTCAATTTTGGTATTTGATGGAAGAACATCTACAAATTACCTAAATAGTTTTAATATTTTTATTTAAAAAGTGTAGGTAATGTTGATAAAACATTTCGCATATCTATTTAGTTGTAATTACATTAAGTAAATCAAAATAATTACAGTTGAGCTGACGTGTATATATATCGTTCATAGTATAAAGTTTTCCAGATATATCTTTGAATATTCGGTGTTAGAAGAACCATCGAAGACATATAAATATGTAAGTACAGTTTATTTTTGTTTCTTTTCATGTTTCTATTAATATTTTTACATCAAACTTTAGATATTTTATAATTTTACCAGTTTAATACAATTACAAAGATTCATTACGAAACAAAATGGCGGATGCCTCTGCGGTGGTTATTTTTTTTTAATGTAGAATATTTCTTTAGGTCTTATCGTGGTGGTAGACAAAACGGCGGTGGGGGCGGTGGATACGGTTCTCATGGAGGAGGAGGAGGCGGTGGCCGAGGAGGTTTCGGTAGTGGCGGTGGTCGGGGCGGTCGTGGAGGATATTCCTCTGGGGGTAGTAGTAGAGGGTTTGGAGGAGGCGGTGGCCGAGGAGGTTTCGGCAATAGCGGTGGTGGAGGTAATGGTAATCGCCTAAGACGTCCGCAATGGGACAACAAACAATTACGGCCGTTCAAAAAAGACTTTTACGTGCCCCACCCAGCCGTTGTAAATCGGTCAGAATATGAAGTGGATGCGTTCCGGAAGGCGCGTGAAATAACTGTTGATGGCGATGCACCAAATCCAATACAGAATTTCAGCGAAGCGAATTTTCCTGATTACGTTATGAACGAGATTGTGAATCAAGGCTATGACGCACCAACGGCGATTCAGGCGCAGGCCTGGCCTATTGCTATGAGCGGCCGAGATATGGTATGTGCCTATCTAATTACGAAGGTTTCATTTGACTAACTGTCTTTACTAACGTGTTTAGGTTGGTATTGCGAAAACGGGTTCTGGTAAAACACTAGCCTATATTCTACCAGCGATAGTTCATATAAATAATCAACCGGAATTGGCGCGAGGTGATGGACCGATAGCATTAGTTTTAGCACCCACCAGGGAATTAGCACAACAAATCCAACAAGTAACTGCAGACTTTGGCAGTTCGTCGTATATACGGAATACGTGTATATTTGGAGGTGCACCTAAAGGACCACAGGCGAGAGATTTGGAACGAGGTGTGGAGATTTGTATTGCGACTCCTGGCAGGTGAGTGTTTACATTTGCAAACTAACTGACAAAATTAATTTTCTATAAATTATCGCGAATTGAAACTATGTCAATGATTTCTGAGGGTTTAAAACTTTAAAATATGCTGCTGCTGATCAAATCAGTGGTCTTTGTTTGCACAAAGTACCGGTCTTTTGCGTTCTCCAGCATCTGTCTCAATTGGAACCGTATCAGACATTGAATCGACTATTTTATTGTTAAAAATTTCAGGCTGATTGATTTCCTGGAGAAAGGCACCACAAACTTGGAACGTTGCACCTATCTCGTTCTAGACGAAGCCGATCGTATGTTAGATATGGGTTTCGAACCTCAAATCCGTAAAATTATCGAACAAATCCGCCCCGATCGGCAAACGTTGATGTGGTCGGCGACATGGCCGAAAGAAGTACGGAAATTGGCATCCGATTTCATGAACGACTTCATCACCATCAATATTGGTTCTTTGCAGTTGAGCGCCAATCATAATATCCTGCAAATTGTGGATGTTTGTCAGGAGCAGGAAAAGGAGTTTAAGTGAGTTTACTTTTGCATTATTTTTTGTTTCTTCAAACACTTATAAAACATGATGAGACAAAGTTCTGATTGAAGCTGTGATTTATATTTAGACACCCTTTAATCCTCTAAGAAGACCTGATTTATAGTTTTAATGTTTTAATTAATTTATTAAACTGTTTTCCGGGGGTTTTAATTTGTTTTTTGTGGTATTTGTTTTTGCAGGTTGAATCAGTTGTTGCAGGAAATTGGTAATAATTGTGAGCCGGGATCGAAAATTTTGATTTTTGTTGAGACGAAAAAGAAGGTGGAGATGATAACGAAGAATATCAAACGGTTTGGTTGGCCAGCAATCTGTATGCATGGCGATAAGAGTCAACAGGAGCGAGATTATGTGTTGCGCGAGTTTCGTAACGGGAAATCCAGTATTTTGGTTGCTACGGATGTGGCTGCGCGAGGATTAGGTGAGAATAATTGATACATTTATGTAGAAAAGTATTTATTATAAGGGGATTCGCGCGGTTATTTTTTGCAAGATGACATCGGCAAATAAACTTTTTGAACTATAGTAGCATTTTGTGATTAAATGTAGGATTTTCCAGACTGGTTTTGTTCATTTTGGGGAAAATAGTAATTTCATCGCGCTCGGATTTCAAGAATATGACTTCGTAAGTAATTTGTGATGTACAAAATATGTTGTGGGGTGAGATTTCGTGTTTAAAGATTACCCTTTCTTCTTTGTAGCAAATTAAATTTGTTCTATTTTAAAGATTCTTAGAGAATGAACGGAAATTCACCATTGAAATAGTTTTTTTTTTTTTCATAGAAATCTAAAAGGAAAGCATCCGATGAAAGGCTTGACATTTTTGCGTGTAGCAGTTGAATTGGCATATTTTTGGGGTGTAAATTCTTGAACTGAAAGGTCTTTCACTAATTCGTCGAAAAAAAAAACCTCTAAACCACCGAAAAACCTGAGCTGTTGACAACGAAAATACCTCCGTATGGTTGTATCGTTTATTACTACGTATTTCTTGTAAACAAAAGAAAATTCCAATGAACGAGAAATTTCTTGAAATCCTTATTTCCACGGACACAGAATTGTGGAAATTTACTCTCAATCAGTATTTCGTCCTCATCACGGGACAATGTTTTCCTCATTTTTACGGCGAAACAATGGGCAACGCTGCCGCTCTGGCATATACGCAAGGTACAACCACCTGACGGCCGGCTGTCGCCTTTCATATAAACGTAGTTGCCAGCGTTTAATTGCACTAAGCAAGCATAACATACGAATCTTGCCATTTAAAAAAACATATTCATGCAGCACAGGTTTAATGAAAAATAAGAGTATACGACAATGTAACAAGACCTTAAGTTATGTTGGAAATTTGGGTCACCCTGCCTGCCGACCACCACTGATGAGTTGTGGATTCACGAAACAGCCCGTTTGGTGAAAGCATGGTAGTGTGAAACGTATTTCCAACATAACTTAAAGAAGTCTTGTTACATTGTCGTATACTCTTATTTTTCATTAAACCTGTGATGCGTGCTTCTTACGCTGTTTGGCAAGATTCGTATGCTATGCTTAGTGCAATTAAACGCTGGTAACTATGTTTATATGAAGAGCGACTGCCGGCCGTCAGGAGGTTGTATTTTGCGTGTATATATATATATAAGCTTTTCGTAAAATTACTAACCATTGAGGATGGAGCCTGGTGCTCCGAAACATGTATGGTTTTAAATAATTTATGGGGAAATCTATTAAATTTGTTTCGTGGAGGTCCACTTTTATTTCATGAATAGGATCATTCTACTCCATTTCTGTAAAATTCTATATTGTTGACGAGCAGTTTGCGTATGAAACGTGGGAAAATAGACATCAAGGACAACAGGGGGGTGAATTACTCGGTTGAATAGGGAGAAAACGTATTTCATAAACAAAAATTTATTATTTATATTATAATTTTGAATTTGTTTGTGAAAACTAAACTAATCGGTCTGGGTATCCTGGTTTTTTCTGTTTCAGAGGCACATGCAGGATGAAAAGCGTATATAATCAGTACGGAAAATGATTAAACTATACGCCTATTATATTTTTGTGTTCTAATTCACACTAGAATACAAAGAGAAAACACATTGCCAATAAAAAAAATGTGTTGTGTGTGCCTCTACCTTTTCAATAATAATAATAATACAATGAAAGAGAGATGTGGGCAACAAAAACTAAATAATACATGGATTGATGATGGAAGATTTTTTTTTGAAGCAAAAATCATTGGCATGTATGGCACAATATTATTATAATCGCTGCTCGGTTATGTTTGTTGAAAAAATAAAATAAATTGGTTGGATGCTGCTAAACAACGTGGGATAATTGAAGAATGGCTTGCGTCCAACATTACTACAACTACTAAGACCGAGCGTCGTTATTGTGCTGTGCGAATGTTTTTCTTTGGTTTCATGCCCGAAACATGAAATCGTCTTCCACTCTATCGGTCCATCCAGTGAAACTGCTGCAGTGTTTGTGTATTAAAATTAGTCTCCAATATCTGTGCATTGGAGAGAGTAAGTAGAGAACAAACAGAAAACACTGCAGAAGAAACGTGAGAATTTGGTGTGCCACATTTCGAATAAATTGTGTTAAGACGTCAATAATTTGAAAAGTTCTTGCTACTATAGTTGAGTTCTGTCACATTTTGGACGCGAGAAGGATATTATGCCGATTGATTATCAATTTCATTCATAACTGAGTCTGTTATTGAATCAAAGTATTGTTGAAATGGTTAGTATTTTTGTTTTGTTTTTTCATTTTTAGTTGCGTAAGTTTTGTGCAAAACCAAGTTGAAACTTTCGGCAAAACTACCTTAATATACCTACATTTAGCTTAGCTAAACTTTGGTGGGGTTGTGCTCTTTTACTACGCCTGCAATCTGCAATGGAACCCCCGACCATATAACGAAAACCGCGAAAACACCTGAGACGTTCCGGTTGTCGTTGTCCCTTACTTTTCGCGCCCGATGAATGCTAGCAATCAACCACGTATTTTTGTACCGAGTGAAACAAAACGACGTTCGGAGCGTTATCTGTGTCTTTTTACAGTTTTTAAAAAAGGTGGCCCTTTAACCCCAACGATGAGTTTGGGGGAGTCGTTTATGTTAATCAAAATGCAATAATCGCCTTCATGTTTCAGCTTAGTTTTGATACAAATTTTTAATCTAGTTAACTTCCTAACGAGTGTGTTTCTAAATGCTTTTACTTTCTGCATCTCTTGCACATATTAGAGCTCAATTAATGACAGCTTATAGCTGAATTTTTCTAATTAATTGGGTGTCGGACATGTGCAATATCTAAAATGTAAAATTTCTTTGGTTTCTTTGAAACATTGTTTTTCTATTGATAGAAGCAATTTCAAATAGTTTTACAACAACCTAACCATTGTTTCTAGTTTTAAAGCTGATGACATTTATCTTATCGAAAATTGAATTAAAAAACTATTCGTACTCGGCTGAGAATCGAACTTACAGTCTCTAAATTGCCGGTTTGGTGGCTTTACCAACTGAGCTACAAACTAGTATTTTATTTGTTCAATTTGCTAAGATATTGTAATTAAATGTCATCTATTTAGATTTTTTTTAACGAATTATACTAATTTATTGTTTGGTTTTCCCCCCATTTTTTTTTAATTTTGTTTTTAAACACATTTAAAAACGAAATATAGATGTGGATGGAATTAAATACGTCATAAATTACGATTATCCGAATTCGTCCGAGGACTACATCCATCGTATTGGTAGAACGGCGAGATCAGACACCACTGGTACTTCGTACGCATTCTTTACTCCAAGCAACTTTAGACAAGCGAAAGATTTGGTTTCAGTACTAAGTGAAGCCAACCAGGTAAAATCTTAATTTATATATTTTGTACAATTCAAATTTACTAGGGATATTCTATCAAGATATTTGGCGAAGATCTACTAGTTATTGAGGCCGTCACATTGTCGTATACTCTTATTTTCCATTAAACCTGTGCTGCATCTATATGAAGCGTGCTTCGTATGCTGTTTTTTAAATGGCAAGATTCGTATGCTATGCTTGGTGTAATTAAACGCTGGCAATTATGTTTATATGAAGAGCGACAGCCGGCCGTCAGGTGGTTGTATCTCGTCGTATATTGGGTATATCCCGGAGTGACATTTTCCAGTGGAAAAGTCCCTCTTAAAATCACCGATGGTTTACACAGTTTTTCCTTGCTTGATTGATTGATTTCCCAAGCTTCCATTTCGCCAATATGATAAAGAATATCCCATAACATGATGAGACAAATTGATGATAGAAACTATGATTACTATCGCACCCTTTTATCCTCTAAGAAGAACTGATTTTACAATTTATTACTTTGATTTCCATGGTAATTTCATCAAACCGTAATTTAACGAGTTGTTTGTTCTCTTTTAGGTTGTAAATCCGAAGTTGGCTGATATGGTTGGCCGATCTGGCGGTGGAGGTTACGGTAAAGGAGGTGGTAGTCGATGGGGCGGTGGTGGTGGTGGAAGAGGAGGACGCGGTGGCGGATACGGCGGCAGTGGAGGTGGTGGTGGATATGGTAATAGAGACAGATCAAATACCAGATGGGGAAGTAGTAGTGGTGGAGGAGGTGGACGAGGAGGAGGTGGTGGATATGGAAATAGAGGATGTAAGTAGTCTATTGTTTGAAGTGTTCTAAAGAATCGTTGTTTATTTAATTTTTCTTTTTGTTTTCAGCATATTGATCGACTTGTGATGTATATTAATTAATTAAAGTGATTTAATTTTTAAGGTTTTTTATACTATTATTTTTGTGCACTAATATGAATAAGTTTATTTAGTTTCTTAAAATTGTATTTTGCAGTTTTGCTCCTCCTAGATGTTTAGGTAAATTATTATTTTGAAGTTGTAGATAACAGGACCAGAGATTCTTTAATAGTACATATAATTATTATATTTTTTATTTTAATACAATTAAAATGATTGTAACTTTACTGTTCTCATTCTACTATGATGTATTTATGTAGGAACAAAGCAACATTTGTTTCATAAGTAAATTATCGTAAATAAATTCTAGGATAGATGCGAAAAATAACTTGTTTTATTTTTTAAAAAGATTATTTCGCTTGAATAACTTAAATGGCCATCAGAAAATTAATTTTTCTTTGCAGAGGAAAGTTAATTGGCGCAGTCATTCGACACTACTTATAAAATGAGCAGCTTCAATCGTTAAGACACTTTGAGCAGTTTCTTTGGTGTTTCTGCCGTGCATTCTACAATGATGGTAATCTTCCTTCCAATCTCCAAACTAGCTAATAATAAGCGCGGTTTTCAGGCCTCCACTCAAACTACACACATCTCAAGAGCGATGTCTTACAGACAGTTAATATTGTTGAAATTGAACAGTGTAGTTCAGAACATAGTGAAAACGAATAAATTGTTGGTGTCTCGAAAAAAACAGTAAGCGTGGAAACGCACAGGCCGTAACTTTTTGTTCCGCAACGTTGCACGCTCCATATTTCTTTAGTACTCAACGATTCGCATCACTAGCCAAAATAAAAACATTTTACTAAAATATATGTATTTTTTAAATCAACAGTTTATATAATATAAATACGCATTAAAAACATCATTAATACCCCCTGTTTAAATTTCAATTAATTCTCACTACAACAGATTTAAAACGATGTATAAAAAAGCTTTATTCCTTAATGAGGTTGATAAAAATATTTAGGCATCATAGGTGGATGCAGAGACATTACCACCATGTCCCGTCCAATTTGTGTGCACAAATTTACCCTCTTGTCCTAACAATTCGTACGTGTGTGCCCCGAAATAGTCCCGCTGTGCTTGCAGCAGATTCGCCGGTAAACGCTCGCTGCGATAACCGTCGTAGAAGGCGAGAGCAGTAGACAAAGCCGGCGTAGGGACACCTGGAAAATACAATAAATTTGGGAATCTCTGAAATGTTAACTAAACTAAAAGCATAGCTCTTTCTTTTATCTTCCCAATAAAAACAATTTCGAATTTTTTACTAGAATAAGTTCGCCTAGAGTATCCTTTTCCTGAACTAATGAGCATCAAATTATGTTGAATAGTTTTCGAAATATAACTGAAAAACTGCTTCATCGCTTTTACCACAGTAACACACTGAATTTTGTGTTTTTTAATTTTTCTTAAAAACTGCAACAATTTCGAAACTTTCACTAGAATAAGTTCTCCTAGAGTATCCTTTTCCTGAACTAATGATCATAAAAGAATCAATTTAAGATAAATAGTTTACGAAATATAACTCAAAAACTGTGCTTCATCGCTTTTACCACAGTAACACTGAACTTTGTATTTTTTTATTTTTCTTAAAAACTACAACAATTTCGAAACTTTTAATAGAATAGGTTCTCCTAGAATGTCCTTTTCCTGAACTAATGAGCATACAATAATCAATTTACGATAAATAGTTTCCGAAATACAACCCAAAAGCTGTGCTAAGACATTCAACTTTGTATTTCCCAAATAATTAATGCCGAGTGTTACGCATTCTTACCTAGAGTAATCGCTGTACCAACAACTTGTCGCCAACCATTTTGCGCCTTAGAAATAGCATCTAAAAAGAACGGCGCTAGCAACAGTGACTTCAAATTTGGATCTTTATCAAAAGCGACTTTAATTTGTCCCAAAAACACTGAACGAATGATGCAACCACCACGCCACATCAACGCGATAGAACCATAGTCCAAGTCCCAATTGTGCACGGCAGCAGCTTCACGTAATAACATAAATCCTGCAATTTCAATTAGGTTAAGATAAACATCCACCAAAACATTATATTGCATTTACCTTGCGCATACGATACAATTTTGCTGGCATATAATGCTTGACTGAGGTTATTCAGAAACTGTTTCTTATCACCAGTGAACTTAGCGTTACTTGGTCCAGGGAGAACTGTACTAGCATGTTGGCGTTCACTCTTTAACGCTGATAGACATCGACTGAATACTGCTTCACCGATTAGTGTAACGGGGATACCGTAATTTAACGCTGCAATCGCTGTCCATTTACCAGTACCTTTCTGTCCGGCAGTATCTCTTATTTTCGGCAACAAATATTCACCTAAAAAGAAATAACGGGTTAGAATATTTGCAACGGTAATCAAGTGTGAGTAACGCACCATTTGAATCCTTATATTTTAAGATATCTCTGGTAATCTCAATCAGGAAACTGTCTAGCTCCCCTTTATTCCATTCCTCAAAAGTATTTGCCATCTCTTCTTGGCTAATACCTAGGGCTACCATTAGATGGTAGATTTCACCAATCAATTGCATGTCACCGTATTCTATTCCTATAAATTCAAAACACACGGTGAATTTTCGAAAATATCATAGTGACTAATCACTGTGATTTCTTCGCACACTGAATTGATTCAATTGAAAGAACAAGCGAAAACGTCTGTTCTTTCAAGAACCAATTCACAGTTTGTTCTGCGGCTATTAGGAAGAAAATATATTTACCATTATGCACCATTTTCACAAAATGCCCAGCCCCATCGCTTCCCACCCAATCACAGCACGGCTGACCATCAGCTTTAGCAGCAATACTTTGGAAAATCGGTTGGATATGTGGCCATGCTTCCTTGTTACCACCCGGCATCAAACTGGGGCCGTAACGAGCACCTTCCTCACCACCGGAAACTCCTGCTCCAACGAAACGTATACCTTTTTCCGCCAAACTCTTAGTTCGACGTTCTGTGTCCTGATACTCGGAATTTCCTCCATCAATGATAATATCGCCTTGCTCTAGATGCGGAAGGAGTTGATCAATGAAACTGTCTACAGCCGATCCGGCTTTTACCAGTAACATTACACGTTTGGGTGATTTCAGTTTCGAGCATAAATCTGATATTGATTCAGCGCCTAAGATGCTTTTACCTGTCAAGAAATTTGATATTATAATAAAGACTAGCGAGAGACTAAATAAATAAATTTTAGTACCTTTAGCTTCGTTAGCTAGGAAATGATGTACTTTTTCAACAGTCCTATTGTATGCCACAACTGTGAATTTATGATCTGCCATGTTGAGGATTAAGTTCTGACCCATAACGGCTAGACCAATAAGGCCAATATCACCTTTTCTGTAAAATCAAAATTTAACAACTACATATAAATGCGTTTTCGGCAGCTCACATGTTCAGTTTGGTTTATAATTTAACCATGAATCTACTTACAAACGAAAAACGCTTGCAGATTGAGAATTTTATTATCAAAATAAAGATTTCATACATTTCTCTAAATTTTATGTGTTTAAAAAATCACCTGTTATAACATCTACATTATTTTCTGGTCCTTCGAGCCGGATAATGCATTCATAGTCTCTATGAGACGAATTGAGAAGGATCTGTCGATACATTTGCTTAATATCATACCGTCAATCTTAAGGCAATTAAAATGCTATTAGAGAGATTGCTCGTACGAAGTTATAAATCCAGGTATATTATTTATAAGACAGACCCCGTAACCTATTTTTTATACAGCCTGCAATTAGTAGGTATCTTCTAAATTAATATTTTCCAAATAAGAATATTAAGAAATTAAGAATTTGCAATTCTAAATGGCTTAAATACTTAGGTACTTATTTAAGATATTTTACTCTATATTCAATCCTCAAACGATAGTAGTACAAAAATGTTATACAGAAAAAGGTCAGAGAATCAAATTTTAATTAAAAACTGAAAAAATAGGTACAATATCATGACCTCTAAAATAATTCGAAGTACTTAATGTTAATTAATCATTTCCTTGCCTTGCTCTAGATTACAAAGGTAGATATTAATAAGACAAATCCAAATTCAGAATAATTTTTAAGAATCAGACGTAACTAAAGTACCTGGGTAGGTATGACATAGGAATTTCATTAAATTTTATCGATATCACAAATTGTTAACGTGATGATAAAGCAGAAATAAAGTAATTAATTAAGTTATTACAAAATATTTCATAACACTACATAAGTACTTACGTATCATTTGCCATCTTATTACTTAAATGATAAGTATGTTTAAAATTATAAAAGCACTTATGAAAGCTATTGTAAAACTTTATTCGGTTTATAATGCTACAATCACTATAACACTTTTGTATTAATATTACATCAAATTATGCTTATATACTGCGTTAATATGCTGCTTTTCATTTATTAAAACCACTTAAATTAAAATTCGATAACAATCGGTCCCCACTATTCCAACTTATCAAAGATTCGTTGTTTTACCTAATAGGTACTTCAAATTACTAATGGGGATTTAACACTTTAAACCTTCGGCTAGTTGAATTGTAGTTTTTCGATCTAAATTAACTAGTTTTTGTGTAACTTTAATTAATTACATTTAATTGAAACTGTAATAGATTTTAAAATTTTATTAAGATTGAGGTTATGTATACAATACAGACAGTGTTGCCAAATGCTGTCATAAATATATAATGCTAATGCATACATAACAATTTTTATGGCGGTGACAGATTGGTCCCAGACTTTGACCAATATAAACATTATTCTATGACTTTGACTAGGAACTAGTCAAAGGTCCCAGATGTAAATCCATTTTCTTATTAGACTATTACTACTACTTATTATGTGAACTTTGCAATATAATAAGCGTCTCTTCCAAACGACAAATAATTTATAAACCTGAAAGTAAAGAAAAAAATTTAATCTCAAATCTTTTAATAATTTTTATAGTTTCACGTTCCTTTTGCAACAAAAATGTAAGTGAAATGAATGGCGAGTAAGTATGTCTTACCAATACAATTGAGTTGACAAGTAAAGGACATTGCCTGATATCACTGGAGGTTAAAAACTATAAACAATATTTAGGTATGTTCCAACATGTCACAAAAGAGACAAACACATCAGCAGTTTTCACTCACCGGACTAAATTGATAATTTTACAGAAGATTGGCAATGACATTTCATTTTCATTTTGTCATTACAAAATTAATGCCAAACTGGTTTACAACCAATGACAATTTTGATATATATTTATTGTTATACGAAAGCCATACAAATTTGTAATTGTAGTATCAAAGATTACATGTATTAATCTTTGGTAGAATGTAGAAATCAATTGAGATTATCAATTTGTTTTACAATATCGATTCTGTATTTACGAATTAACAAAATCGATTTACCAGAAGGTAATCCTAATAATGTCAAATGTCACTTTGCTTTCAAGCATAACAGTTGACATTACACAGTTTAATTGTTGTAATATAAATTTGAAAATTATAAACTAAATAAATGAAACCAAAGTGTAGTAAAGCAGTTCAAATTTTACTATCAGTCTGTTTTAAAATACATTTTTTATAATGTGTTCTCATATTACTACTCTGCGAAAACGATAATCCACATTTGTCGCAACTATAAGGCTTAAGTCCTGTGTGAAAGTTCATGTGAGTTTTTAAGTGGTGTTTCTTCGTAAAACTTTTCGTACACAAATGACAACTATACGGTTTTTCTCCTGTAATAAACACAGTAATTAACAAAACAATTTTAAACGGTGTATGTATTATACATACCTGTATGTAATCGAGTATGCAAACTCATGTTAGAACGATCCGCAAAAGTTTTGCCGCATTCGGGACAGGAATATGGACGTTCACCCGTATGGACTCTTTGGTGTTGTTTTAGTAACATTTTGCGAGAGAAGCTTTTACCACAAGTGGGACATTCATGAGGTTTTACACCTAAAACATAAGGTTAGTGCTACATTAATAGTTATCACTTAAGTTTAATTAGAGAGGGATCATTTTAATCGTGGAATAGATTCCATATTTTGAAAGAAAATGGTTTAGAAACCATTTTCTTTCAAAATATTTTCAGGGCACGACACTGTATTTTTTATTTATTGTCTTTTATTTTTGCAAAACAAATACTTACTCGTTACAACGTGTTTTTAAAAGTACCTCAGTTTACAATGTGTACATAACATGGTACTTTATATTCGGCCTGGTAACCCTTACAAAGGTCGCTGTTCATATCATAAAATAGATCTACGTATATACCGATATAATCACATACTCAAGCTCGTGTATGCGATTCGTAAGAGTTGTTAAATAAATAATGCAGAATAACCAACAAAAATGACTGTATTCAGCAAAAATGACCTTGAATATTTACCTGTATGGATCCTAAAATGCATATTAAACGCCACTCTCTGGTTGAATCGTTTGGGACAATGCGGACAAGCATACTCTTTCTTATCCCGATGGATCTTCAAGTGACTACTTAAATAACCACGATCATTGAACATTTTACCGCATTCCGGACATGTTGCTGAGAATTCTTTTGAACCTTCATGTTGGGATCTGTAAAATAATCATGTTAACTAAGTATTCCATTTTTATTAAAATTTGTCATAATCATGAAATGTGACTCTGGTCTTTAAACAAATCAGTCGGACCGTGACGTTGAAGGGTCGGAATTTAATTTTTAGACATACCTGTGGTATTTGTAATTCCTCAATTGGCTGAAGGTTTTACCACAAATTTCACACTTAAAAGCCTTGCTTCGATCTGCAATCTTTTTACTACTTTCTTTACGATTTCTTTTAGTTTTTACTAGTTTTGTGTCGGCTTCAATTTCCTGTTTATTGTCTATTTGTACTTGTTCAATTTTCTCTTTTTCCACAGTTTTGATAAAAATTGGTGTATTATCGTTTTGTATTGCGTTTTTGTTTTCGCTTGTTGTCGATAATAATGTATTGATTTGAGGTTGTTGTTCGCAGTCATTTTGGTATTTCATTGGATAAATGTCCGAATTGCAATAGTTGCTTATATAATTGTTATTGTTTGGATCCTGTTTTAGTATCCTGTTACAGTTTTCTGATTGATGCTAAAAGTATTAAAGGATTGTCATACAGAGCGAATTTTTAATTTTTTTTCAAGACACTGTGTCCAAGATAAGAAGGAGTTACAATCTCGATTAAATTAGAGTAAAGTTAAATACCTTTTAAATGGTGTTTTCAAAATTAAACTAACTTTAGCCGTTTTCGAGAATTTTTGAAAAAACCATTTTTTGCGATTTTAGTTTTTATTTATTTCTGACATTATTTTTACAGATATAAAAAAATTAAAAGCACTTTATTATTGTTACTTTTTGAGGAGAGTAAGATAGCGTTTACAAATTTTCCCTACGACGTTTCGTTTTTGAAAAACCATCATCAACATTCGCCTCGGTCTCTCATAGCCTAACAAAATTGAAAATGCAAATTTTGTTTACGTGGGTGTATGTAGGTCTACCAGGAGCATTTAATAAAAATGTTTTTAAATATACCGGGTGTCCGGGTGTTATATTTTTTTAAATGGAACACCCAGTATTTTTTGGATTTTTTGAAGACTTTAGATAAAATAAAGTAAAGTTATTGTTATGATCCCTATACCTAAATCTACCCATTTGGCCAATTTTTGCGTTTTTTGCAAAAAAATAGGGTCATTTTGAAAAACATTCTGTGCGTTTATTTTTTTTAACTAAATCGTTTAAAACTTTGAAATGGCAAGTTAATAGGACAGACATTAGGTCGGTGTATAGCCCAATTGTAAATATTGTACAGGGTGGTCACAATTTTTATTTTTCTTAATGCAATCATTAAAACCATTTTAAGATAGTTTGAAAAAATTAAACGGGCAACAAACTTTTGGTCCGCATTGTATAAACAGTAGAATAATTAAAATCAACAGCTGTTGTTTAAAATTAAAATTAACAAATAAGATTATAACGACTAAGAAAAGTAATACATACATTTGAAATTGTCGCCAAACATTCATTTCGAGGATCGTCAAACACTGGTCTATCAGTTTGCGGCAACCATGGACTTGGCAGTAATTTCCGCTGTAAGTCCCGTTTAACTATTTTTTTATTACTTTTCAGTGGTAATAAATCCGGTAGATTTTTCACACATTTCTCTTTACTATCTCGTCTCATCACTAAACATTGCACATCCACTAATTCTTCTCCTGTTCGTCTATTATAATTTACTAAATTTTTTGTATTGTATTCTTCATCGTTTAATTGTTTTTTGTTTTGTGCGTTATAATTAAGTTTATTACATTGTGTTTCGTTATTTGTATTTGTTTCTTTTTCAGTTGTTTTTGTGTTATTGTGTGTTTCAATTTGTTGGTTGTGTTCTTCTTTATTTGATGTTTGTTTTATATCGATTTTTAATAAATATGCTATTGATAGAAATTCTTGTAAACAAGTTAAGTACATTTTGGTACTGCCTGTGTAGATGTAGTCTAGTATTAATGACATTGTGCTGCCATTAATGTCCGGTAAAATGATGACAGTTGTCGTGTCTGATTGGGTTTCGTGCAGGATATTCTGGAATACATAAATATAGTCAAAATAGTTTTTTTTGTTTGGGTTGTTGTGTTGAGAAATGTTTATTGTTTAGTCTTTGTTTAGAATATTATTATTCACTTGGTTTTAATAATAAATAATCGAATTTGACACAACCCTGTACATTTGAAAGTACTTACTTTTAAAGTAGGACTAGCCATGGATAACATCAATTTATGTGCCAAAATTCTGTGTCCGTTTTTACAACACAAAATGACATCACAAGTGGATTCCATTGCCTTTAAACGTAACGTACCATTTTTTATGACTGTCTCCATCGTTAACAGAATGATTGGCTGTTAGGTAGGTATCTGTAATAATTAAGAAAATTTGCATAATATTAATTAGGTAAGTACCTATTAAGTTAAATATTCACCGACTAAAAATTAAAAATCGTAAAATGTTAAACGTAAGAATCAAATCATGATTTTTGCATTCTAACTATGGTGGAATATACAGGGTGTCACGCGGTGGATGGTGTAGGTAATATTGTTATTTATTTACGGCCAAACACCCATTTTATACAAAATTACAATAAATATAAATAGTTCTACAATAAAACACTTCAAAAGAATTAGACAATCGAAAAATGTCAAATAAAAATCAATCACAAATAAAATAATAATCTACACGATCAATACTTCACTATTATAAAGCAATATGGTACAACACAACGTATCAATTATCAAAGAGGTGCCCTACTGAACACAAAAAGGTATTTCTCGGGACAAAAAAATCCAGTGTCTCTACACTGTCATTGACGAGACGCATTGAGCGCGCCAAAAATGAATTGCAACCATAATTTGTTCTAGAATGTGTCTGGTGAAACATACTCCTCGTACGCGTTGCACGATATGGAATCTTGCCCAAAAGATCAAGACAATTCAACCTTCCATTTATAAGGTCGTACAATAAAATCAAATCATGTCTCTGTCGTCGATCACCCAGCGTGTCAATGCCAAGGTAGGACTCTAAGTCGGCATATAATTCAAAACGATTCTCAAAAATAAAGTCTATATGCAGTTTGTAGGCTAGGTATCTAAGAAATTTGTGCTGTACCTGCTCAATTTTTACTAGATACACAGTATAATGTGGAGACCAGACAGCCGACGCGTACTCAAAGCACGGTCTGACCAAACTTGTGTAAAGAAGCCTCAGAGAATCGACATGTGTGAACTCCCGTGAGTAACGTTCAATGAAGCCAAGAACCTTCAGAGACCTTGAGACCATTGAAGTTATATGTGGAATAAAGGTCAAACCACTATCAAGCATGACTCCAAGATCCTTAACTGTAGTAACCAATTTAAGGGAAGTCTGGTTCAGTGAGTAATCGACAAGAGTGGTCCGTCTTGATCTCGAAACAACACTTATCAACATTCAGATGCATATCATTCCCAACACACCACTCGTGAAGATCCCCGAGGTCAGACTGCAATCTCTCGTAATCTTCAGTTTTGTTGACTATCGTAAATAGTTTGAGGTCATCAGCGTAACCTTATGGGTGAATCTGTCAAGATAGTTGATTTTTCTAAGATATTCTTCATACAATAATATACAGGGTATTACACAGGGTTACAGGTTGGTCGCATAATCACGCAATACAGGAAAGAACTAAAGAAATTGGACCTTTCTATTTTCTGCAATTGCCCGTCGATAAGTACCTACCTACGCTTATGTCAAAAGCAACAACTGAGAAATAGAGTACGATAGATCTAGGTAAATATAATAGTAGTACTATTAAAATACAAAGAAGTGTATTATTAAAAAAGAAAAGCAAAAGGAGTTGGCGCGCTATTATTTTTATTTCCAAATGATTAATTTATATAATAGCAAGTAGTGTTAGTTTGAAAAATGATGGTTTGCCCACCTGTGGAAGATTGAAGTAGATATTTATGTCTCACTAAAATAAAATTAATAACAATTATTATTATAATCCGTCTTATTTTATTTTATTAAAAGATATAAAATATACAGTGCTATCATTTTAAAACTTGCCGCATCCAGAATGATTCGTCATCTAATGACTTTACTTTAAATGTCACCCCGTTCCGTTACTTACAGAATTATGTTATAGGGTAGTATCATAGAATAAATAAAGAGAATATGAACTCCCACCACTTTCTATTGTCCTGTGCGAGGCAGGTGGTAGCCATTTTTTAATATACACGACAGATCCGTATTTACGTTTTATTGAAATTACAGGAGAGGTAAAGAACAGGGGAGTAATAGAATTACATCTTTATTAATTATAAAAACAAACAAATACTTTTTTACTTTTATTCATGTTTCCATATAATCATTTTATTTTTATTTATATTTTTAAAATTTCTATTGATTAATTTTAATGTATAAAATAATGTTAACCTAAAATATAATTTGGTAACATATTTTTTTGGGAAATTAGAACATGGATGTTCAAACGTTACATTTTGGTTTAAATTAATAAAATTATTAATAATATTGAACTTGATTAAAGAATTCTCAAAATTATTTTGAAATATATTTTCTAATTTGGAAATGTATTGTTCAGCTTTAAAGAAAAAAAAGTGTAATTGATTACGGGCAAATATAAATTTATTAATTTTAGATAGAGTAAAATAAAATTGTTCTAATTTATACAATAGGTCTATCGATTTTTAATTCCTTAAGTATAATTGAGAATGTATTATATTTTACCGGTTTATGGCCTTCAGAAAAACAACGCAAGCACACATGTTGGGAATTTACCATTATATACCTACAAAACATGCTAAAATCACCCCCAATAAATGGGCAATAAAACCTGAGACGAGAATTTATTACCTGCTAATAGCTATAATAGTTAAAATATGTAATTCAAATTTAATAAACACTGTCAGAATTTAATAGAATTTTTGCACTCATCTAGTAAGATTTTTAAGCTCTCTTTTTAGAATGCTGAAGATGTATTGGACTTTTATGGGCAAATAGACTGAACCAAGTTATAAAAGATAAGGGCCACTGTGCTGCGAAATTAAGCGAAGTTATTCATGTTTTTTAAAAAATTTGTGTGATTTTTTTAGGCAAGTATGCTCAATCAATATCACAATTGGTAATTTGATTTAATGTACCTATGTGATATTATTTGATTCTAATTTTATATGCATCTAATTCAAATACTACATAAATATCTTACCTTTTACTATCCATCGGGATTAAAAATATTTTTTTTAGTAAACATATTCATTATTCAAGACATTTTATATTTATGTTTATAAAACTTTCTAATACTTGCTATAAAAGGTATAATTTTTCTAGACAAACTATACTATTATCAGCTCTAAAAGAAAAACCCCGAAATAATAATAAACAAAGTTTATGAGATGTTTCTGAGATAGAAACAAAGGTAGTCCCAAAATGAACGCAAGATTTGAATTAAATAAAAGTTTTTAGTCTTTTGATTGTAAGATTTTGATTGAATCATAAAATATATACGATAGGGTTATTTTCCCAATGAACCTACACCATAAGAAGAAAGAAAAAGTGAAGATGGTTTTGAACTTTCTCAAAAACAAAAACGGTCGCATTTCTGGCGAAAATTGTGACTACTTCAGATGACGAGTCATGCTGGATGGCAAATTTAAAATGAAAGTACTGTATAGTTGAGGATAACACTAAAAGAATGATCGTTATTATTATTTTAATTATATACAAGTGCTACCTATCTATACCTATATTATAGTATTTATTTAGCAAAGCCATGAATTAGTATATTATGTATAAGAGTACATTCACCAAATAGATAATGAATAGATTTGTATGGGAATACTTGATCTTTAATAATTAATATTATTTTATTTGTTGTTCGCGTTTTTAACTAAGTAGGTATAGACAGAGGCGTCTCGTGCTGCTAAAAACTAGAGGTGCTTCTAAAAACTGCAGACTTATCTAAATGTGCGGCAAGTGTTTATAAAATCACGAAATATACGTGGATTTTCGGATTTATCGCTTTCATTATGACCTCTAAGAGATAATTAAATGCACCATAAAGCCGAATAATAATAATAATAATAATAATAATAACTTTATTCACCTTCAATTATACATAATCATGTACTTAGGTACGTCCAAGTTAGACTTACAAATTACAAGCACAGTAAGTATTACTAATACAAGTACAAACATTGTCTTAAGTGTCAACCACAAATATAAGTAAATTAAAAGTGTTAATTTAAAATTCGTCAAACAAATAAATAAATAAAAACACTTGACACATACACTTAATCATCTGTACAATATACACAGAACTCTTGCAGCGTATAAAAAACTCCATCGATCAAAAATTTCTTCAGTTTTGATTTAAATGAGTTGAGTGTCGGTGCATTTTTCACAGCAACTGGCAGAATATTGAAATAGTACCTACCTGAGTATAACGGACTCCTTTTAAAAAACTCATGATGAGGCCTAGGGAGGTACAGACGGTTCGCCCCCCGAGTGTTGTGATCGTGCATACTGCCGTTGGTTTGTAGTTCCTTAACGATTTTAAAAATGCAAACACACAATTTGTAGAGATACACCCCAGTCAATGTTAAAATCTGGCAACTTTTAAATGTGTTTCTACATGAATAGTTGTAAGGCAACCTGTTGTCTTCAACACTACGGATTTTTCGTTAAACTTTCGAATATATCGAGTTTAATTGCTGCGTAATATTATAGCTATGTATCTATTGAGAACTGCCAACCCTGGTATTACCAGGTGAAATCTGTCATCGTCATCTTGAAGTTTGACGTTTTTGACAGAACGTTGTGACGTGCGCGCAATATTTGTGATGTTTACAGTAAGTTGAAACGTTTATCTAGACCAAAAAATGGAATTAAATCGCGAAAATTTTCGAACTATAATTGCATCAATCAACTCAATGCGCATTTGGCAATGAAGCACCGACCAAGGCCACTGTAATCGCTGTGGTATAGTTTATCCAAAGTTAATTTAAAATATATAAATTTCCCATGCGTTTTTACATTATAAAAGGGCATCGAATGCAGCGTTTTTTGATACATCAATCATATCATAATAAATCATGCCTGCCAAAGGATACCGACAGTAATAAAAATAACTACAGTGATTGGAAAAAGTATTGGGTTAATGATTGATCGAAAAAAAAAAAGAGTTTGCAAATAAATATATAAATGAAACAAATAATTTTTGGCAACGTGTTATTTTCTCAGATTAATCTAAATATAATCGGATGAACATCGTATGGTATAGGAGTTGTTTATATCATTTTAAACTAAAATTAGAAATACTATACCTATAATTCTCCATCAACGTCTAATAAACCATCCGCACCGTATAAGTTTATTTGTCTCACAATATATCAATAAATACTTCTTATCGAAGAATATTTACTAAAGATCTACCGTGATTCTCAAGTTAATTAACTTGTAATGAAAGTAAGCAGAAAAAAAGACTAACATAGTACATACATAATAGAGCTGATATTGATCATGTTCCGCCTTTGAACAACGTTATCTTGGTTAACACAGTTTAACAGATCATGTTTATAATCCGCTTATATTCTTCTGTATGTTGGTCGGATATTTTTTGTAAGAATTATCTATGGGGATTTTTGATTAATCAAAAAAACTGATAGAACAGGTGATTTTTTAAGAACTTTCGGATTAGATTAAAAAAAAACACATTTAAATTTATTTTATTTAAATAATTTAAAATTAGACCACATTGGCGTTCGAAAATAGTATGAAATGGGGTAAAAAAGATTTAAAAAAAAAACGTATTTCTAAAACATAGCGGAAATATTAACTAGTTATTTATAGCTTTGATAGAATATAACCTATAAAATGTGTCATAAATAACTTACTTTCATAGGCGTTCGTAAATAGTGGAAATGGGGTCAAAACATAAAAAATATATTTTGAGAAAGACAAAAACAATTGTCGAAACGTCAATGTTATTAAGAATATATTAAATGATTTATACAAATTAAAATATAAGTAGTTATCGACCTAAAATCAAGAAAAAAAAATCCCAAAAACTTATAAAAAAAAGGTCAAAGAAACTAAAATACAAATATACAGGGTGTTTGGAAGGTCGATAGAAAGTCTTGGGGAGGTGATAGGGCAGACCTTTAGAATCTTTTAAGCCAAACATACCATAGTACAAAGTTTTACGGTTTTCGTGATATTCGGGTTGTGAAATTTAACTCATAAATTTGTAAATGAAACCAAATAAAGTATTGAAACATGCTTTATTGGTGTTCAGAGTGAGAACCATTGTATCGAATACATGCTCGAGCTCTACGTCTTACTTCGGTAGTTGTTGTATGTAATAACCTGCCTTGCTGCATTACTTGAAAAGCTTCTCGAATTTTTCTTATTAAATCGTTTCTTGATACGATTTCTTCAGTATAAACTAACTCTTTAGCCCGCCCCCAGACATAAAAATCCAATGGTGTCAAGTCCGGGGATCTAGCAGGCCCTGTGGCCAATTCTGTAATTGGTCCACTAAATATTGTCTTACGTCTAAACGGAAATGATCTGGTCATCCGTCGTTTTGGAAAACAATTTGCATATCATCTGGAAATTGTACTCCTTCAAATAATTCTGGAAGAACAACTATTTCATATAGCCTGTTGTTCTTTTGTGATAACATGAAAAAATCGCATATTTTCATACTAAAAATCGAAAATCTCCAATAAGTCGAAAACTGTAAGACTTTGTACTAAGGTATGTTTGGCTTAAAATATTGTAAATGGTCTGCCTATCACCTCTAGCAGGCCACAGAATTGGTCCACCAAATATTGTCATACGTCTAAACGGAAGTGATCTGCTCATCCGTCGTTTTGGAAAACAATTTGCATATCATCTGGAAATTGTACTGTTTCAAATAATTCTGGAAGAACAACTATTGCATATAGCCTGTTGTTTTTTTTGTGATAACAAGAAAAAAACGCATATTTTCATACTAAAAAATGTCGAAACCCGTAAGACTTTGTACTAAGGTATGTTTGGCTTAAAATATTCTAAATGGTCTGCCCTATCACCTCCTCAAGACTTTCTATCGACCTTCCAAACACCCTGTATAGTCGCCCTCCTATTGATTGTCATCGCCGCGCCGGAACAGAGGTTTGTATGGAATTTCAAAGATTGCAGACAGTGTATAGTTGCAATAAATTATTACTAATTACAGTGTAGAGTGTGTAGTGTACAAATAAAATCACAAATGGTAATAAATAACAATGGACACAGTCGTTGTAAGTTGTAACGCCAGCTCTGTAATTAACAGGGATTACTATATGATATGCACATTGGCGTAGAAACTTCAAAATTAGTAAGTCTTGGAGCACGAAGTATAATAATTATATTTTTTTCTTATCAACGGCCCCTATTAAAAAAAAATGTGTTAATAGCAAAATATTCTGCAATTTTGCAACCAGTTGTAAATGGTTTGCACTTATTACAATGTATGAATCATATAAACAAAAATACAAACCGGGAAAATGTTAATGACGAGAGCCTAAACATAATAAAAGAAGCCGAAAAAAATATTAAGGACATTAGTATGGATTTTAAAAAGCCGAGAGTTAAAAATCGACAAACGCATCGTGCACATCCTCCAGCAGGTTCTGATACCGAGTACTGGATGAGATCTTTCATAATTCCGTATCTGGATTCATTGAGAATGTCTTTAGGACAGCATTCTCTAATGAAAATCTGCCAGCTAGCATGGGCGATGGTGCCATCCTTGTGGACGCCTTTGAGATGGGGGATGTACTCGGAGCTCTGAGGGGGCTCAAGCCCAAAATGACTTCGGGCTGTGATGGTGTTCCTGCGTTTATCCTGAGGGACTGTGCTGGTGTTCTGGCTGCACCCCTGCTTACTATTTTCAACAAAATTATTACATCCAGTAGGTTTCCTTCCTCCTGGAAACTTGCTCGAATATGCCCTGTTCATAAGGCGGGTCCAATTGATAGAGTAACAAATTATCGCCCGATATCTATTCTGTCCAACGTCTCAAAGGTCTTCGAATCAATTCTTCATGATAAAATATTTGAACAAATAAAAAATCGGATTATTGGATGGATTTTTTCATAGGCGATCTACTACGACAAATCTAGTTGAATTCCTACAGGCGGCAATTCCTGCTGTTGGTTTGGGCAAACAGGTCGATGTTGTCTATACAGATTTTTCGAAGGCTTTTGACAAGCTTAACCACAATATAATAAAAAATAAAATGAACGGGATTGGGTTCCATGAGAGCCTAATAACTCTCTTTGACTCATATTTATCAAATAGACTCCAGTTTGTTGAGTATGGTGGCTTTAGATCTCCTGAGTTCGTGGTCACTAGCGGTGCTCCACAGGGAAGTAACCTGGCTCCACTGATTTTTGCCGTGTACATTAACGACATCGTTCACGAGTTCACGAGATAAGAAACATTGATCTTATTCGCGGATGATTTGAAGGTATTTCGGACTATCTCAGAACCTTCCGATTGTAACGCTCTACAGAGCGATCTGAATGTTTTGGCGGAATGGTGTGTGGAAAACAATCTGCCACTGAATATCAGCAAATGCAAATGTTTATCAATGTCTAAATGCCGTAGTCCACATGAATTCGATTATCGGATATACGGTGCTTCCTTAGCTAGATGTGTGCTTACCAGGGATCTTGGGATCACAGTGGATTCTGATCTATCGTTCAATGATCATATAACGGATATATGTAGCTGTGCTCTGCGTAGTTTGGGGTTTATACTGAGAGTTACTTCGGGATTTGAGAACATCGATTGTCTTATCACCCTTTACTATGCCCTAGTTAGAGGCAAGCTTGAATATGCCTCAATTGTATGGTCTCCTATATACCAGACCCATATTCTAAAACTTGAGAAAATACAACGCAAATTTTTAAAGCATCTTTGTTATAGAATTGATGGTCATTTTCCTTCACGAGGTATCGAACATAGACAGCTGCTCGACAGATTTAATGTCGATTCTCTCGAATTCCGGCGAGTGTTCAGTTATCAACTATTTTTATTTAAACTGATCAATTCTCTGATTGACTGCCCCCGACTTCTTTCGCAATTAAATTTTAACGCCCCTCAATACCATTCTCGTAACCCCTATTTATTTCAACCACCCCGTTTTCGCCACAATTATGAAGGGAAAACACCACTGACAAGGGCTTGCACGCTATGTAACGGTTGGTTCTTAAATAGACATGTAAATTATTTCGGCGGAAGTGTTTCCTCCTTTAAGCGGGAACTGGGAGAGTATTCAAGGTCAGTCCATTTGTAGATGTTTTTCTGTATCATTGCTGTTGATGACGGTTCTAATCTTTCACGTGTATTTAATTTAATTTATAATAATTAATTTATACCATTGTCATATATATTTTTTTGTATTTTTGTGTTTTTTTTTTTATATTTCTGGATAATTTATGCATAATATGTTTTGTCTTGTAATTGGGCGTAAGCCTGTTAGACATAATAAAGATTATTATTATTATTACAATTTGCTGAGTTTTTTCCAAGCCATACAGCTTATCTTGATCGTTCAAAATATTGATTTTTTTATAAAAGTGGTCGAACTCTACCTGACTTACCCTATAAGTACCGATATTTATTTAATAATAATAAAAAAAAAAGATTTTCTGATGTCTTTACTTTTCTTTGATCGAAGCAATAAATAAAATAGGAATGCTTCTAACTCTTGAACATGAATAAAGACTATTTAATTCGCCGTAATATATAACAATTATTTACCATGTTGAAGTACGTAAATAATAAACTAACAGATAGAAAGAAAAAGAAGAAATAGGACATTTGAGAATGTGACAAATGAATATTAAAAGAATGTTTGGTTCGCATTCATGCTTAGTCGAATGTATAGACAATTTGTTATAAAGAAAAAGTAATATTTATATCTTACGCTTAACTGCCGCACGTATCACCTAGTCTGTCACAGGATAAATGATTGAAAACAATTATAGGCAGCAAGATGAAGAAAAATGTATTTCACGTAGCATTCTTTAGCAGGCCACTATATTTTTACATTAATGGATAAACAAAACAAAAATATCAGTACATTTGTAAACAATAAAATAAAAACACCATTGCAAAACAACATAAAATAATTACAAATACAAATGACAACAGTCGGGAAAGAAACTTCGTCTCATTGCTGCTCAAATTCAAATCTGAATAAAAATTTCTGACAGCATCGTTACTGAAAAATCAATCTACAATTTAAACAAAAAATCATCAAAATCAAATGAGCGGTTCGCGAGGAAGCCTACTTTGAAATTGGGGCCAGTTTTTAGTGTATCTACCTATATCTCCTATTCTATAGTTGCTGGTCTCGGCTGGCGGCTCGCCCATCTAATTCCATAGTACTTCAGAAAAAAGTATACGTTCGCCTCTGATTAGTTCTTTAATAGTAGTTTAAAAATATCATGTTTTAGATAAAGGTAATTAAAATGCCATATGCTCAAGCTGCGGTGGTATAATAAAACGTTTTTTGCGGAATATCGATCAACAGTAACGAATCCAAATAAACAAGAAACTAAGTACAATAGAAATAATAGATCTGGTTATTGTTAAGTAAATACAAGTTTAATTTATTTCTCACGCGGTTTTTTTAAATCAATTTACACGCATTTTGATTTTTACTACACTTGTTACACAATACAAAATTCTTTATTTATTATAATACCTCATTTATTTTTATTATTTTCTTTTAGAAATATGTCACCGTTAACATTGCTTACGCATATACCAAGGTATTACTGAATTTGTCGTTGAAGTCCGATGAAGTTGATCTTTTTGCATTTTGAAGCAAATTAAACAAAAACAAGAAAAGTTACGAGGTTTGCCTTTTATATTTCGGGATTTGGCAACCCTGATGTTGCAATCTGGCAACTGACAGCTCTATCGTAAAGTTGGACATTTTTGAGGTTATACGTACTCAGAACGTTTTGACATACGAGCGCTATTTGTGTTGTGTTTACAGTAACTTAAAAGATTCATCTCGGCCCAAAAATGGAATTAAATCGTGGACATTTTCCTGCGATTATTTTTTACAACTTAATTCAATTTCTGGCGATGAAGCTCCATCAAAAACCAGTGTTTATCGATGGTATGGGGAATTCAATCGTGGTCGTAGTTCACTCCAATACGAATTTCGTGAAGGTCGTCCAAAAGCAGTTGTTGTTCCGAAAACCATTCATGCTGTGCGCGAACTGATATTGCAAGATCGTCATGTGACCTATCAAGAGATTGAGACAACCTTAGGCATTAGTGGGACCAGCATACATTCAATATTGCATAAACATTTGACTGTCAAAAAAATTTGTTCGCGTCGGATCCCACACAATTTGTCAATCGCTCAAAAAAAGGCTCTTGTCGATTGGTCGAAAGAAATGCTCAAAAAATACGATCGCGGTGCTTCAAAACACGTCTATGACATCGTGACAGGTGATGAATCAGGATTTACGCGTATGAGCCCGAAAGTAAACAGCAGTCGACTGTATGGGTGTTTCAAGATGAGCCAAATCCAACAAAATTTGTTCGCGCACGAAGAAATTCCAAGCAAATGGTCGCCTGTTTTTTCGGAAAAACTAGACATGTCGCAACCGTACCACTAGAACAACGCAGAACAGTTAATTCTGAGTGATACACAACCATTTGTTTGCCAGTTGTCTTCGAAGAAACCAGGAAAACCAACCTCCGTTGACGGATCACTCTTCACCACGACAATGCGAGCTCTCACACATCGGCTCAAACAACTGCATTTTTGAGCACCCAAAACATCGATTTGATGAGTCATCCGCCGTATAGTCCTGACTTGGCACCGAATGACTTCTTTTTATTCCCGTACGTAAAAAACAAACTGAGAGGTCAACGTTTTTCGACACCTGAAGAAGCGGTTGCTGCATTCATAATGCATGTTTTGGAGATACCTCAATCAGAGTCCCAAAAGTGCTTCGACAATTGGTTCAATTTGATTTTGTTTTAAGACTTTTTGAATGGTAGATTTTCGCACCACCTCTAAATTCTTAGCCCTGTTTCTTAAAGAATGCAATGGATTTTCATTTACAGATTGCAATATCAAAACTGTACTGGCATCGTCCTCATTATATTGTTTCTTTTCGTTTTTAATATCAAAAAAGACTCCTGCAGCGGAACTCTGTAATCCATATAGCGATTAGAGATCACTTTCTTTATGCCATTTTATACCCTGTACCACCGATCAGTAGAATACGAACTAGCTAAATAGGTTCAAAAAGTAATTCTGGAAATATTTAGCTCGTTCATATTTTGCCGATTGTCGTTATAGAGTACAAAATAGCATAAAGACAGTGATCTCTAATCGCTATATGGCTTACAGAGTTCAGCTGCTGTTCTTTCAAATTCCTGTAACTCTGGAATCAGGGTTAGTATTAACTTTGGAGCATTTTTTAGACCATTAAGAGACCAAAAAATGACGTTTGCTCTGGTTTAATTTTATGTTTATGCCCTGTTTAATAAAAAATAATAATAATATATATTCTTGAAATAAAAGTCTACCTCCACACAATAAATTTTAATAGGTATTTCTAAAAACTTTTTCACATATGTCACCAAACATGTTTCGCAGCACCAGGCCTAAATCATCAGTGATTATCAATAATTCTTACGAAAAGCTATATTTATTACATGTTTTAATGTTTAGGAAAACTGTTATTAATTCTGGAAAAAGGATGTACATGTTATTTCAATTGTATTACAATGATTCTTAAATTCTGAACTCACCATTGTGTGAAAAAAAATTATATTATCATATAGTCATGAATAAAGGGCGGAATATATGCAAAGTGCATATATTTGCATATTTTTACAAATTTCATAAAAAATTGCATATTTCGGCAAAAATAAAATTTGTGTGCATATTTTTATGTTTTTCGTTTTATCAAAAGATTAAGTGCGACCCTTGCAGGTAATTGAAATAATTTAACAGGTGGGTAGGTTTTATAATTATATGGTTTATTGCCGGCATTTATTGGATGTTTAGGAATTTCCAGTGTGGTAGTAAGTAGAGCAAATGGGGTCTTTTCTTTTGTATTTATATTGAATAGTTTAGTTTGTCGATACATTCCAGTGTGAAAAGAGTGATTTCGAAAATATTTGTTTCAAACGCCTAAAATGCCGAAAGCCGCTTCGTGGATTAAAAATTTTCCTGAGTTGGAGTTTAGTGGGGATAAAGTGTTTTGCAAAGTTTGTGCCAAAATCATTGTTTGTGAAAAGAAGTTCCAAATTGATCAACACTTGAAAACAGCTATGCATAAAGCTAAGTTGCAGAAAAATAAATGTGTGCCTGTTCAGCAGTGTGTGCAAACCGCATTTCAAAATGTCAAACCAAAGAGTGAAAGGGAGGTGTTTCATCAAGACTTATGCAAAGCTTTAGTCGCAGCAAATATACCTTTGAAGAAACTGCAAAATACACAATTCAGAGATTTTTTGCAAAAATATTGTAATCAAAACATCCCTGACGAATCCACACTTAGAAAGAAGTATGTGCAAACAGAAAGTGTTTTTGAAAGCACCTCTAAGAGTGCAGATCTATAGAGAGAAATTGCCAGAGCCCGTAATTACTCCATGGGGGACCATTTTGAAGCCATTAAAGACTTAGTTTTAGATTTAGAAGACAATTCACAGTGTGTAGTGCAAAGTCAAGCAGTACCTACTAAAAAATGTAAATTTAGCTAAGGAACTTATTTTTATTAAGGTTAATTTTAGTTTTATACCAGATATAATAACTTAGTTAGAAAGTAGGAATATAAGTTTAAGACAATCAATTAAAATTGTTGAAACTTTTTCTGACAAATGCAAAAAAGTTCCCGGTGATTTAGGAAATCAAGTAAGAAGTAAACTCGAAGTTATTGTGGGAAAGAATGAAGGCTTTAAGTATTTAATGGGCGTCAAAAATATTTTTGATACTAAACCATCCAACGAAGTAATACCTTGGCCTTATAACTTACTACCCAAATTAAAATATTGCCAGATCACATCGGTAGATGTTGAAGGAACTTTTTCTTTGTACAAACATATTTTTACAGACAGAAGGCAAACACTTCTATCGGAAACTTTTGAAAAATATATCGTTATAAATGCATTTTATACTATTCCAGGTTAAAAATTTTACCTGTTATATTTTTCTTTTAATTTTACTTAAAATAAATAATTTTTGTAAGAGTCGGCGTTTCTTTATTTCCATTTTTCCATGTTATATTCAAGGAATATAATTGCATATTTTGACAAATAAATGCATATTGTTGCATATTTCAAAGAAAAACTATGCATATATATGCGCATATTTCAACTGAATTGACGTGCATATATTCCGCCCTTTAGTCATGAAAAATAAACTTTTTGTTATCCGATTTTGTTTAAAACATTAATAACTCTTATTATCACTATATTTTCGCATTTTTGAACCTTCCTCTTGTATATCTTTACTGTTTTTATTTTTAGGGATGTAGGTTCGTACAATAATACAATTATCTTAGGAAATAAAAATATTTCATTTTATTTCTATGTCCAACATTTACATAACGACGTTTCGTCGCATTATTTGCGACTTCTTCAGGTATATTTTAAAATGTGGTAATATGTGGTTTATTTCGTCAAATTTGACGAAATAAACTACATATTTTATTTGCATGAATTTTAACGTGTTTGTGAGTGTTACCTTTGTAAAATGATGTCTAACTGTATATTTGTTTTTTATTTACACAATTTTGGAAAAAGAAATAATTAATGGACTTGTGTCAAAAAGCTTAATTTATAAAAAAAGGAAAAAAATAAAAATAAACCTGAAGAAGTCGCAAATAATGCGACGAAACGTCGTTATGTAAATGTTGAACATGGAAATAAAATGAAATATTTTATTTCCTAAGATAATTGTATTATTGTACGAACCTACATCCCTAAAAATAAAAACAATAAAGAATAACTCTTATTATTATTCATAATATGAGCTATGACAGTCATTTAACATTTTCTTTTTATAAATCATTGGAAAAAATTTTAATTTTATGAAACACGTTTGAATTGTTCACACAGCAATGGCGTTTTAAAAAATTCTCAACGCCATTGCTGTGTGATAGTGCAATCAATTGAAATGTGTTTCATAAAATTAAAACATTTTCCAATGATTTATAAAAATAAAATGTTAAATGACTGTAAAAAATTGTTTAACGCCCTCCCAAAAAGAACCCTGACTACAACACTGATATGAACAATCCATTTTAGTGTTATTCTTGACGAAACAACAAGTTACGTGTGGAAGTATGACCCGAAAAAATTAATTCTTTAATGTAATAATAGAATTTATTATTTGTAGAAAACAAACGGAACACTTTGAAATTTTTCGTTGATTTCGTATTCAATTTGCGTGTATGTACTTAAATGCATGGGCTTGTTTCGTTTTATACCGTTTTGTTTTATTATTATTATTCTCTTGTTCAAACGAGTGAAGACGTGATTTTGAATTCATTCATTTTTTATGTGATAATTAGTGCTTAAATGCCACTGTATTGTATATTCTAAAATCATCCTCATATTCAGACAATTTTAAACGGCTGCAAATGTTCCGCTAATTATTGTCAAGTACTTCTGGCTAATTTTTCGAAATTATGACCAGGTATATTATACAGAGTGAGTAGGAAGTGTGGTATATTTCCGAAAATAATCGATATATTGTGAAAAATGTTTTAAAGCAAAGTTATTTGGTCTAATTTTTGCTATGGCAACCAACTTTGTTTTTTTTTATGACCTGATATTTTGTTTGAAACAACCCCCGTATACTGTTTTTTGGATTATTTTATTTTTTTTTTCTAATAGTCCTCTCTCTGAGAAATAATTTGAGCCTAGTGAGAATGCGTAGCACCTTCTGGGTTACGAAGTATAACACTTGATATATTAACATAGATGGCCTATGGTCATCTTTTTTTATTCAATTTCATGTTAGTTTACGCTATTTAACTAGGTGAATAAATATGCTACATTTGAGTAATTCATCTTTACTCGTTTCGAAAATATTTGAAAAAAATCGTCCTCAGGCAGTCATCTTTAACACCCTGTATCTTTTCGAAAAATTACAATTTAGATTTTTTTCATGATTAGACGTCCTCAATTCGTTCACAAATTTTGACCACCTATTTTAGAAAGACCTTGTAAAACTTGAGATGACCCACATGATTAATAAGACTCAATCTACTCAGATGGATTTCATCGTTAATTATTTAGATATTTTTTAACAAATCGTATAAACATTACATCATATGTCCCACAGGGTTCCAATCTAGGGCCTCTTATTGCTGATTTAAAAATAATTTTAAATAAATGTTCTCTCAAATAAAAAAAAAAAAGTAAACAAATTTATCGATCAAAATAAACAATACAATCAATTTTATGAACAGTTATAGCTACTAAAAGTTCGAGAATTGAACTTATTGTATTGCTAGAACACAATGAGAAATTCTCTCTTGTCATGTATGCTAAACACAATGCTGACAATTTGGAAAAGTAGTCCGTTCTAAAGAATAAATAGTCGGATCGAAAAGATCCATCATGATTTCTTAGATTGGCGTTATAAGTAGGTATAATTAAACATTAAGATATTATTACAATAAAACAAAAATCATCGTCTCCACTATTTCATTAGTCCATAAATTATGAAGATAAACAGACTGTTAGGAGCTCTGCCTTCACAAAACGAGCATTTTTATACCACCAAGGCTGATGATGGAGCTGAGTCTCCGAAACATGTCCCTTTGACATTTCATAATTTATGGACTAATTAAATAGTGGAGACGATTTTTGTTTTATTGTAATTACAAGAAATCCCTTTGGGATTTCCCAGTCGTTTTGTGGTAGTCTTATCTATGACAAAAGTCATCGCGGGTTATAAAAAAAACTGAAAATATGGGTTGAAAACCTAATCACATAAACAGAATTACATTTGAGACACCCTGTATATAAATAAATTTTATGACACCGCTCTAACAAACTAAGAAAACTCAAAAGTTAAATAAATTAATAAAAAAAAGTAACCTGTCGCTGAAAATATGGTTTAAAAACCTGATCAAATGGAAACAATACACATACTCCCTGTATAAAAATGTATGACCCCATTCTAACTAAAAATACTGTGAAAAAATATATAAAAAAATTCTTATGAATCATTTTTGAGCCATCCTGTGCAATAATTTCATGAAACCATTCTAAAAAACTAAAAAATTAAAAAGTTTTTCTGTCTATTACGTTGTTCTACCTTGCCTGAAAATCTTGAAAATAAATAGTGGAGACGATTTTTGTTTTATTGTAATTATATTACACTCCACTGCATCTAATGGATTACTTCTTTAATTAAGATATCAATTATGATAGAGTGTGAGGATCACATTAGAACTCAAAATGGAGTTCGGAAATGTTTAATAATAAATATACGAGTATATGCTGACACAGTCTATGGTACGAGAGTTGCCTTTTATATTTCGGGATTAGAGAACAAAAACAAATATTCATCATCGAAAATCACTTTATTGTTTTTCAAAATATTCCCCAAGAAGATCTATACACTTTTGCATGCGTTTGAACCAATTGCCGAAGCAGTTATGCCACTCTGATTGGACTCTGTCAGGACTATACGGCGGATGATTCACAAATCGATGTTTTGGGTGCTCAAAAATGCAGTTGTTTGAGCCGATGTGTGTGAGCTCGCATTTTCGTGGTGAAGAGTGATCCGTCTTCGGCGGTTGGTTTTCCTGATTTCTCGGAAGACAACTGGCAAATAAATGGTTGTGTACCACTCAGAATTGACTGTTCTGCGTTGTTATAGTGGTACGGTTGCGACATGTCTAGTTTTTTCGAAGAAACAGGCGACCATTTGCTTGCAAGTGCCTCGTGCGCGAACAACTTTTGTTGGATTTGGCTCATCTTGAAACACCCATACAGTCGACTGCTGTTTACTTTCGGGGTCATACGCGTAAATCCACGATTCATCACCTGTCACGATGTCATAGACGTGTTTCGAAGCACCACGATCGTATTTTTGGAGCATTTCTTTCGACCAATCGACACGAGCCTTTTTTTGAGCGATTGACAAATTGTGTGGGATCCAACGCGAACAAATTTTTTTGACAGTCCAATGTTTATGCAATATTGAATGTATGCTGATCCCACTAATGTCTAAGGTTGTCTCAATCTCTTGATAGGTCACATGACGATCTTGCAATATCAGTTCGCGCACAGCATCAATAGTTTTCGGAACAACAACTAATTTTGGACGACCTTCACGAAATTCGTCTTGGAGTGAACTACGACCACCATCAATAGATGATAAAAAGTTAACTATATTAACACTCTTGGATTTTTCAAAGGCTTTTGATACTCTCAGCCATAACCTTCTCTTATCGATCTTGCACTATATTGGTCTGACGCCAAGTGCAACTGAGCTATTTAAAGATTATCTTAATGAAAGAACACAAGCAGTTATCTATAACGGCAAAATCTCCAATTACTTGTCCTTAACCAGGGGTGTTCCACAGGGATCAATTCTTGGTCCACTGTTGTTTAGTATTTATGTCTCAAACTCACCTAGAGCTGTGTCATATTGTAAGCAGCATTACTTTGCGGATGACGCTCAGTTGTATTTGGCATTTCCATTAAAGGAATCTTCAACTGCTCTCGCGCAGATCAACTGCGACTTAAATTCATTTAGGCAGTTTGCTGAGAGTCATTGTCTTAGGTTAAATGCAGGAAAGTCTGTTGCAATATTGTTTGGTCGCAAGGCCGATAAGCTTTCATTTTTGAATATGTACAGCAACTCTTTAAGGATAGATAATACAGTCATTAATTTTCAGAGGAAGGTCAGAAACCTTGGCCTTGTAATGGACGATGAATTGCGCTTCTCGGGGCACATTAGTTGTGCTCTTCAGAGAATCTGAAAGTTTTATTCCACAATCGCCAGGTGTTGACTCGAAAACTTAAGATAACATTATGTGAGACGCTAGTATTATCGCATTTAAATTACTGCGATACAATTTATGATTCCTGTTTGACAGTAATTGATAGAAATCGTATACAAAAGCTCCAAAATTCCTGTCTTCGACTTGTCTTTGGTATCAGGAAATTTGACAGAGTTAGCCACACATTTTCGCAGGCGCACTGGATTAACATGCAACAGAGACGACATTTGCACCTGTCTGTGAGATATTTCTCGATTATTCGGTATAAAACACCACCGTATCTTTATAATAAAATTACATTTCGAACAGACATTCATAATATAAATATACGTTTTCCAAATAACTTAAATATACCAGCTCATTCTACCGAAGTGTTTAAGAGGTCTTTTTCCTATAACGTCACGAAATGCGTAAATTCCTGGCCAAAAGAATTAAGGGAAGCTAAAACGAAAAATGTGTTTAAGAGAAAATTCTTGAGACTCATTGCCTAAACCAGAAGTGGTTTTTGTTGAGGCTTGCTGTGTAATATGTGGGGCTGCATGTTTGTTCATGGCATTCGGATCCAGTAAATTATTGTTTTTTTTGTTATTGTTCTTTTTTCTTAGTTGCTTTTTGTATTTATTCTTGTAATTTGTATACGTATTTTTTTTTTCAACTTAGCATAAGCTTGTTTTTTCAATGGGTTAGCTGAACAGACGGTTATTTGCTTGCAAAGCACCGTACTGAAACTCGCCCAGTTGCATTAAATAATTAAGATTTGTATGTTTGTAACGACAGATATAATGCAATAAAAGTACTTTATTATTATTGTATTCACCATACCATCGATAAACACTGGTCCTTGATGGAGCTTCATCGTCAAAAATTTAATTAAGTTCATCCATGCACTTTTGCTGAGTTAATCCACGTCGAAAGTTGTAAAACATAATCGCACGAAAATGTTCACGATTTAATTGCATTTTTGGGCCGAGATGAATCTTTTAAGTTACTGTAAACAACACAAATAGCGCTCGTATGTCAAAACGTTCTGAGTACGTATAACCTCAAAAATGTCCAACTTTACGATAGAGCTGTCAGTTGCCAGATTGCAACACCAAGGTTGCCAAATCCCGAATAATAAAAGGCAACCCTCGTATAATCAGAATTTAAAGAAGTAGGACACGTACGAGATCTTCCTAGAGCTGGTCGCCCTCTAATTTCCCGGAATAGACAATTAAACGTCGCGTCATTTTATCCCATTCAAGAAAATCTACATAAACCGGATCAAGAAATAGCATTGGATAACAATATCGGAAAATCATCGTTGAGAAGGATTTAAAAAAAAAACAGCTCAAACTCAAGAGCTGCAAAACTCGTGCCTTAGGTTGATATTTGGCATAAGGAAGTATGAGTGAATAAGTCACACTCTCTCTCAAATAAAGTGGTTGAATATGTCAAAAAGACGATACTTACATGCCTCTTGTAGATACTTTTCAATTATTCTACATAAATTCCCGCCCTACTTATATAATAAAATAAGATATAGGGCTGATATTCATAATCTGAATATAAGATTTGCGAATGCTGTTACTGTTCCTAGTCTTCTGAACAGTATTATTTGTGTTTCTTCTTTTTAAAAATCATAATTGGAGGTCGTAATAACTTCTTAATAAAAAAAAAAGTTTTTCCAAAATACACTGCCTTTCAATATTAATCGGTGTTGTTCAAAATCTATCCTAAATAACTTTTTTTGTATTGCATCAATTTTGATAATGTTTTTTCGAGTTTTAGGCCGTTTTATTGTCATCATTTTTTCATATCGAAACTTGAAAAATTTCGAGCGGATTTGTTGTTATACAGGGGTGAACAAAAAGTTACATTTTACTCTAAACTTTTCCACAGATATCGGTATGAATCAAAAAACAAGTTGTTCAGAAAAGATGGGGCTTCAAAATGTTGCAAAAAGGATCATTATTCGGTTGTGAGTTTTTTCTACAGGGTGTTGAAAAGTTTAGAGTAAAATGTAACTTTTTGTTCACCCCATGTATAACAACAAATCCGTTCGAAATTTTTGAAGTTTCGATATGAAAAAATGATGACAATAAAACGGCCTAAAACTCGAAAAAAAATTGTCAAAATTGATGAAAGACTAAAAAAGTTATTTATAGAATTGATTTTGAACAAAATTTTGTTTTCGAGCTTCAAAAATTATCAAAAATAAAAGATTGTAATAGTAATCACGTAAGTACTTACCCTAATTTTCTATACCACGCAGAATAATTTTTAAATATACACAATAATGATTGTATTATTTGAAATCACGTCGCAAGTTGCCTTAGGTACTTCTATGATCAAGCGCAAAAACAGAGCCTTATTGTAAATTGAGTTATCAAAAGCCCCCAGACGCAACTGATGTGTAGATTTAAAAAAATACATGAACAACTCAATGTTCCCTTCCTTAAGCGCACCTATATCGGGTCTTAGCAGAACGTTATTGGTCAAAGAAACACGTGCTTCAGATGAATAATAGGTAGGTAGGTATCTTACTACTCCTTCTTTACTAAATCGTAAAGGAAATTAGGAAAACACTTTGGTTTAATAAAAATTAAGTCCTGGACATGGGTGTAGTTTTTTTTTTTGTTCAAACAAATTAATTGTGTTATTTACTTTTGGTTATTTCTTCTACACTTTTAAACGTTTATAAATACAATCGACACTTGATTGTCTCTAGGATCTCATATTGTGTTAAGTTTGCAAAGGATTCATAATTCATGTTTTCGTTTTGCGTATTGCATTCGAAAATTCGACCATATTAGTCATAAAATTGCCGAAACTGGTCGGTTCAAGCTTGCATGAAAAGATGAGGGAAATCCATATCATGGGGTTAACACATAAAATTCTAACCACTGAGAAGCCTATTTATTTATTCAACAAGTTTGAGAAATTCGCAAACGTTACTGAGAGAAACACAAGGCAGGGACAAATGCTTGTTATCCCAAGACATGTTTCAAATAGAACCTGAAGACCTGAAGAAGAGGTTGCTGCATTCAGAATGCATGTTTTGGAGATACCTCAATCAGAGTGGCAAAAGTGCTTCGACAATAGGTTCAAACGAATGCAAAACTGTATAGATCTTCATGGGGAATATTTTGAAAAACAATAAAGTGATTTTCGATGATTAATATTTGTTTATTATATCGAATTATCGGGATAAATGAAATTCCAATTAACTTGGTGTAGCCTCTATTGCAACGTTTCGTGCCAATATATGCACTTCTTCAGGCTAAAATCGAGAAAAATTGATTGAATGAATTTTAAAAAAAGACTGAAGTTGTACTATAGTGTATTTCTCTTGACTTGGATTCATATATGGCTTGATTATTGATTCATTTTTAAATAATTGTTGTGTACGTAGATAGGTAATTTGAAAATTGTACATTATGTGTCATTGTAAGAGGCTTATTTTGTTGTATGACTGTGTATGAGAATGTTTTGTATGGCTAGGTAGCGAATCTGGCCATTTCAATGACTTGTTTTTCGTGCTATATTTTGTTGTTGTTAATTCATTGAATAAAGTCACATTCCAAAATATCTATCAATTTCAATTATTCTGTAAATTTTATAATAAAAAAAAAACCGTATTTTTAATAATAATGCGCCCCCTTGTATGTTGACCCTGCAAGGCTGGCTACGCCTCTGAGTGTATACCATTGTTCTTATATTTTAATTAGTTTGTTAAAATTATTACAATGTACAATCCTACCCTTTTCGGACACAGCGCATTAATTATTATTATTATTTAGAAGTTGGTATAGTATAGTAACTTATAATAATAATTCACTCTATACAAGAAGTGGCCAAGAGCAAAATTTAAATAAATCTTGTCAACAGCAGTTCCAGAATATTATTCTCATTATTACTCTTAGTGGTATCACCACATTTTGTAGTCTTTTTCATCATCCTTATTTTCTAATTAAGTCTTACCTACTCTAATAATAAGAACACACATAATCATCACGCAAGAGTTATGTAGCATTTTTTGTCTATTAAAAGAAATTTATAATGGTGTTAATATTTTTATATAATTATTTTTGAGAAAGAAGAAAAATGTAATTACGTAGATACATATTTCTCGACAGAATTCCGTAATTATTGTTCATACAGTGAGTCCCATATAATAAATTCGATAAAATCAAGTCCACTTATTACGAATAAATTTTCCTTTGTAAATAGTTCCTTACAGTTAAGTTCAATGTGAATATTCCTAATTTTTTCGACTATTTTGATACTTAAGTTCAATGTGAATATTCCTAATTTTATCGACTATTTTTATTGTTAAGTTCAATGTGTATATTCCTAATTTTATCGACTATTTTGATACTTAAGTTCAATGTGAATATTCCTAATTTTATCGAATATTTTGATTGTTAAGTTTAATGTGAATATTCCTAATTTTATCGACTATTTTGATACTTAAGTTCAATGTGAATATTCCTAATTTTATCGAATATTTTGATTGTTAAGTTCAATGTGAATATTCCTAATTTTATCGAGTATTTTGATTGTTAAGTTCAATGTGAATATTCCTAATTTTATCGACTATTTTGCTACTTAAGTTCAATGTGAATATTCCTAATATTATCGAATATTTTGATACTTAAGTTCAATGTGAATATTCCTAATTTTATCGACTATTTTGATACTTAAGTTCAATGTGAATATTCCTAATTTTATCGAATATTTTGATTGTTAAGTTCAATGTGAATATTCCTAATATTGTCGACTATATTGATACTTAAGTTCAATGTGAATATTCCTAATTCTATCGACTATTTTGATTGTTAAGTTCAATGTGAATATTCCTAATTTTATCGACTATTTTGATACTTAAGTTCAATGTGAATATTCCTAATTTTATCGACTATTTTGATACTTAAGTTCAATGTGAATATTCCTAATTTTATCGACTATTTTGATTGTTAAGTTCAATGTGAATATTCCTAATTTTATCGACTATTTTGATACTTAAGTTCAATGTGAATATTCCTAATTTTATCGACTATTTTGATTGTTAAGTTCAATGTGAATATTCCTAATTTTATCGACTATTTTGATACTTAAGTTCAATGTGAATATTCCTAATTTTATCGACTATTTTGATACTTAAGTTCAATGTGAATATTCCTAATTTTATCGACTATTTTGATTGTTAAGTTCAATGTGAATATTCCTAATTTTATCGACTATTTTGATACTTAAGTTCAATGTGAATATTCCTAATTTTATCGACTATTTTGATTGTTAAGTTCAATGTGAATATTCCTAATTTTATCGACTATTTTGATACTCAAGTTCAATGTGAATATTCCTAATTTTATCGACTATTTTGATTGTTAAGTTCAATGTGAATATTCCTAATTTTATCGACTATTTTGATACTTAAGTTCAATGTGAATATTCCTAATTTTATCGAATATTTTGATTGTTAAGTTCAATGTGAATATTCCTAATATTATCGACTATTTTGATACTTAAGTTCAATGTGAATATTCCTAATTTTATCGACTATTTTGATTGTTAAGTTCAATGTGAATATTCCTAATTTTATCGACTATTTTGATACTTAAGTTCAATGTGAATATTCCTAATTTTATCGACTATTTTGATTGTTAAGTTCAATGTGAATATTCCTAATTTTATCGACTATTTTGATACTTAAGTTCAATGTGAATATTCCTAATTTTATCGACTATTTTGATTGTTAAGTTCAATGTGAATATTCCTAATTTTATCGACTATTTTGATACTTAAGTTCAATGTGACTATTCCTAATTTTATCGACTATTTTGATTGTTAAGTTCAATGTGAATATTCCTAATTTTATCGACTATTTTGATACTTAAGTTCAATGTGAATATTCCTAATTTTATCGAATATTTTGATTGTTAAGTTCAATGTGAATATTCCTAATTTTATCGACTATTTTGATACTTAAGTTCAATGTGAATATTCCTAATTTTATCGACTATTTTGATTGTTAAGTTCAATGTGAATATTCCTAATTTTATCGACTATTTTGATTGTTAAGTTCAATGTGAATATTCCTAATTTTATCAACTATTTTGATAGCTAAGTTCATTGTTAATATTCCTTATTTTATTGAATATTTTGATAAGGTAGTTCATTGTAAATATTCCTAATTAGTAGTATAGAGTGGCCCTCGTAGATCGGCAGTACTCAAAGTTGTTTAAAATTATTTAAATTTGTTTTACAAACAAGTAATTCGCTTAATACAAGTTGAATATAGCCCAGGCCCAGAGTGAATGTATATATGAACAACTAAATAGGTACAAAATATAGTCTATTAGTTGGTAAAAAAAATTGGAAAGTCATTATTATTTCATCAAATTTATATATGTTAAGATTTTTTCCAACCGTATCAAGTTCTAATATTTAATATCTAAAGAGATATCCGGTGATATAACGGTTTTTTCTTTTGTCTTACATGGTATATAAACTTATTTGAGAATATTTTTTCAGCTCATCTACGTCAATCATATTTGACTTATTTATTTTGGAATGTGCGCGAGGATTTAATTCAGCACGAGTGCGAGATCAAAAATAATATAATTTCATTTTATTTCTCAATACAAAGTTCTTTAAAACTCCCTTCAAGTAATGTAGTTTTGGTATTTGGTTTCAGCAAACGGTGTTTCGATTATGTGGCTTTTTTATAGACTGAGAAGAGCAAAAGAGATTTGTTTTAACATTTTTTAATAAAATAAATTACACCGTTTTGATATGGATAGCGAAAGATCAAAACGTTACATGTAACTTACTTTTGCTCATATATTATTGAGGCTCTATACACTTTACTAAATCATAGAAATTTGACCACACTGTACATTTTTTACTTCAACTCTAGATGGACCATATAGTAAATTATAATTTAAGAAAAGAAATACCATGGGTTTCCCACAGTAATTAAAATTATGGTAGATAATAACAATGATGACAACTGAGAATGACAAGAGAATGAAATTAACGGTGATAATGATGGTCAAAATGTGGTTTTACAGCATCAACACATAGGTATTATAGTCTTCTATGTTTTATTACGCTTTTATTACTGTGTGGGCATAGGATTTACGTTTAGGTACGATTGGATATTATTTTATTTCCCGAGGAAATTGTATTTTACTTTGCCGCACAGGGAAAGTGTTGTGAACGCGTTAAAAAAATGAGATAAAGATGGATATACCTAACCATTTTGTAAACGGTTGTTCCTACTTTCAACTTTACTTGCAGACTTTAGTTTAGAGGCAAATTCCTGCAAAACCGTTCACTTTAGACCCATAAAAAGTTATTACCCTAAATACTGGTTTGGCTACATTCTTCTTAGAATTTTGCCAGACTACTCTCGCGTAGGTATTTAAAATATCCAAATATCTCATAAAATTATTAACAACTCTCCATTTCACCTATATATTTGTTATTAAAAATATAATAATTATTGTCATTAAATTACATAACATTTAGTAAGTCATAAATTAATTTAAATATACCTAATTATATAGTATACGGTAATAGATAATCTTAACGCACAACTAAAATTAAGTATTACCTGTTTATTGTGTATTCTAATATCTGTTGCACTTTCATAAATATTAATTGTATTAATTACAATTACATTTATTGCATACGCACACGCGCCATCGTACATTTACATATTTTGAATGAAATCACTAGTTTTTTTTTTTGATAGTTTTGAACCTTTATTTTGAACTTTCCGAAGTATATTCTTTGGGTATTAGGTTCTCACATTTTTTTTACTGAAAATGTTTTATTTCAGTTGTCATCATTGTAATTTTTAAACACAACGTTTCGGTGATTGATGAAAAATCACATAATTTTCAAATGTCGACTTTCTCTCAGTAATAGAGATGCAAGAAATGTATGGACATATTCTTTCTTTCATTAATAGAGATGCAAGAAATGTATGGATATATTCTTTCTTTCATTAATAGAGTTGCAAGAAATGTATGGATATATTCTTTTTTTCATTAATAGAGTTGCAAGAAATGTATGGATATATTCTTTCTTTCATTAATAGAGTTGCAAGAAATGTATCGATATATTATTTCTTTCATTAATAAAGATGCAAGAAATGTATCGATATATTCTTTCTTTCATTAACAGATGCAAGAAATGTATCGATATATTATTTCTTTCATTAATAGAGTTGCAAGAAATGTATCGATATATTCTTTCTTGCATTAATAGAGTTGCAAGAAATGTATCGATATATTATTTCTTTAATAGAGATGCAAGAAATATATCGATATATTCATCTTTCATTAATAGAGATGCAAGAAATGTACCGATATATTCTTTCTTTCATTAATAGAGATTCAATAAATGTATCGACTTATACTTTCTTTCTTTCTAAAAATACTTATGTTTCAAAACTGATGGATCATATCCAGAAAGAGGAATAGAGTATGACATCTTGTTAACAAGATGTCAAATACAAAGTTTAGAATTAAGACGAAAAATTCATGCAGTAAAATTCCTTTTTAATATATTGCATAGTAGGATTGATTGCGCTGAACTCTTGCAAAAGTTGTATTTTTTGGTACCAAGGCAGAATTCGAGATCCTCTAATTTATTTTATAAGGACCGACCTAGGACCAATTTGTTGATGAAGTCGCCTGTCTACACCATGTGTCGGATATATAACTTTATAAGCGATGAGAGTGATATTTTTTTTGATCACTTAAGTACTGTTTTGGGTGTTCTGTAAATGGATTTTCTGTTGAGCAATAAAGCAATTATTATTATTATTTCTTTACTAGAGATGCAAGAAATGTATCGATATATTATTTCTTTCATTAATAGAGTTGCAAGAAATGTATCGATATATTCTTTCTTTCATTATTAGAGATGCATGAAATGTATCGATAGATTCCATCTCAATTGCAAGTTGCCTTGCTTAAGGAAAGGCTACGCAAAACAGCGCATTGCTACCTAACGCAAGTCTATGCAACGCAATACTACACAAAGCAGGGCTAGGCATGGCAATGCTAGCATACGCAAGACAATGCATTGCTACGCAAAACAACGCATTGCTAAGCAAAGCATTGCTTTACAAGACAACGCATTGCTGTGAAAGGCAACGCATTGCTACGCAAGTTAATGCATTGCTGCGCAAAGCAACGGAAGACAATGCATTGCTACGCACAGCAATGCATAGCGACGTAAGGCAACGCAAAGCTACGCAACACATTCCTACGCAATGGACTGCTAGGAAAGGAAAGGCAACGCAAGCCGATTCATTGCTACACAAAGCAACGCATTGCTACGTAAGGCAACGCATTGCTTCGCAAAGCCACGCAAGACAACGCATTACTCCGTAAGACAACGCTACGCAAGGTACCGCATTGCATTAGTTTAGTAAATTTTCAAAAATACCGTCACTGACTTCCAAGGATTTCCTGCGTTTACGCATTTCGAATGCGTCTAATTAATGCATCATTTACTTTTACTTTGTAAACCTAAAGGGCCGCGCCAATGTGATCCTTCAATCCCGTTCTATAGTCGGTGCTTTCACTGCTACTCTTGACGTCGCATCGTACAAAATAAAACACCACCCTTAATTTGGTATAAGTACCTCAAAAATTTTATTATATAAACAATAAGGCATTCAATCATAATCAATCAAATAATGAACAGAAACATTATCAATTCAATTACCACAAATAATTATTATCTAACATTACAGGAAACAAATTCTAAAAAAATAATCATATTTACACTCATTTAATCATTTTCCACTATTGCGGAAATCCCTTCCGCTTCCTACTTCGCTTCCCACTCCTAGTACGTTTCCCACTCCTAATCCTCTGTCCACCACGTTCGCTACCACCTGCACCACCACGTCCACGTCCTCTACCTCCTCGCATACCACTCCCAACCCGGAAATCAGCTCCCATCAATGGCGGTGGCTGCCCACTCCAATTCCCTCCATTATCTGGTGGAAACAGCGGTGGTGGATATCGACCATTTAGATTATTATTAAACCCTCCACGGTCACCACCGCGATTGAAATTATTATTACCACCACGCGGTTGCCAATTTTTGTTACCCCCACGCATATCATCAAACCCGTAATCGTAATCGTCATCAAAGTCGTGTTGTGGATGACGCATATCCTCATCTCCATCATCCATGTCATCGTTTCCGTAATTTCGGAAATCCTCATCCGCTTCTACACCAGGCATCCTGCTGTTCCTCATATCGCTATCGCCTCCACCATTAACACCTCTCCCACCATCACCAACGTTGTGCCAGAACATATTCTGATTATTGGTGGAATCCATGATGGGAGCTTGACGGAAGTCCAAGTCGTGGTTCTGATTGGACACTGGGAATCGCATGTCTTGATCCAAGGCCGCTGAAGAATGATTATTTGAGGACTCTGTGTACTCGTCCGGTTCGTCTTTGATCGGCATTACGTCTTGAAGCTCTTCGATCTCACCGCTATCGATATAGGCTTGAAGGGTGTCAGGGCCGTCGGCGATCGCTTTCTCCAGTTTGGAACCAGCTGGAAGCGAAATTTAAATTACTTTAATACAATCCAAACATTCTCCACAATTTACTAACTTAGCATAATTCCTGATTCCAGGAACTCTCTTTAATTAAAGTACAACTCGTTTGGCTTCATGGACTACTTCAGAATTAAGAATGCTACTCGGAAAGAGTTAAGATGACTCCAAAGATTCGCAATATTTGGTGAAGTAACCCTTCTGCATTAAGAACATTGAGTTGCTGGGTGAAATATAAATAGTTATGAACCACAATAAACTCTCGGTGGTCGCAGTGGAGGGTCTGGTCCAGACGACCAGTTTGTCGATACAGACAACGCTTCCATGGTCCTCGGTTGGTGTTTAATGACCAAATTATTAAACCCCAACTCATGGATAACCTCAGTTTTATGAATGTCACTCGCAAATATATACGATGACACACGATTCTATTAGTCACAGTCAGAAGACATAGTAAGCGTAATACCAATCAATATTTAGGCAAATATTAATTCCTTAGTCGATGAAACATTATCTAACATTTGGCCAAATCTTTACTTCTTGTTACTCGGTGAAAGGCCAGTTAACATTTGGCCAGATCTTTACTTGTTACTCGGTGAAATGCCAGTTCACATTTGGCCAGATCTTTACTTGTTACTCGGTGAAATGCCAGTTAACATTGGCCAAATCTTTACTTGTTACTCGGTGAAATGCCAGTTAACATTTGGCCAAATCTTTACTTGTTACTCGGTGAAATGCCAGTTAACATTTGGCCAAATCTTTACTTGTTACTCGGTGAAATGCCAGTTAACATTTGGCCAAATCTTTACTTGTTACTCGGTGAAATGCCAGTTAACATTTGGCCAAATCTTTACTTGTTACTCGGTGAAATGCCAGTTAACATTGGCCAAATCTTTACTTGTTACTCGGTGAAATGCCAGTTAACATTTGGCCAAATATTTACTTGTTGTTATTCGTTGAAATACCAGTTAATATTTGGCCAAATCTTTAGTTGTTGTTACTCGTTGAAATACCAGTTAACATTTGGCCGGATCTTTACTTGTTACTCGGTGAAAAACCAGCTAACATTTGGCCAAATCTTTACTTGTTTTTACTCAATGAAATACCAATTAACATTTGGCCAAATCTTTACTTGTTACTCGGTGAAATGCCAGTTAACATTGGCCAAATCTTTACTTGTTACTCGGTGAAATGCCAGTTAACATTTGGCCAAATCTTTACTTGTTACTCGGTGAAATGCCAGTTAACATTTGGCCAAATCTTTACTTGTTACTCGGTGAAATGCCAGTTAACATTTGGCCAAATCTTTACTTGTTACTCGGTGAAATGCCAGTTAACATTTGGCCAAATCTTTACTTGTTACTCGGTGAAATGCCAGTTAACATTGGCCAAATCTTTACTTGTTACTCGGTGAAATGCCAGTTAACATTTGGCCAAATATTTACTTGTTGTTATTCGTTGAAATACCAGTTAATATTTGGCCAAATCTTTAGTTGTTGTTACTCGTTGAAATACCAGTTAACATTTGGCCGGATCTTTACTTGTTACTCGGTGAAAAACCAGCTAACATTTGGCCAAATCTTTACTTGTTTTTACTCAATGAAATACCAATTAACATTTGGCCAAATCTTTACTTGTTACTCGGTGAAATACCAGTTAACATTTGGTCACACTTTTACTTGTTGTTACTCGTTGAAATACCAGTTAACATTTGGCCAAATCTTTACTTATTACTCGGTGAAATGCCAGTTAACATTGGCCAAATCTTTACTTGTTACTCGGGGAAATGCCAGTTAACATTTGGCCAAATCTTTACTTGTTGTTACTCGTTGAAATACCAGTTAACATTTCGCCAAATGTTTACTTGTTATTCGGTGAAATGCCAGTTAACATTCGGCCAAATCTTTACTTGTTACTCGGTGAAATACCAGCTAACATTTGGCCAAATCTTTACTTGTTGTTATTCGTTGAAATACCAGCTAACATTTGGCCTAATATTTATTAAACTTGGACAAATAGTAGCAGCTACCAATGGGAACAAATTGACGTGTGACAATGACAGCATACAACAATGAATAATTCCACCAGAGCGTTTCGAATTTGCAGGATTTTGTTAGAAGTTCAAGTGTATTACAGCTTCTAGGAGGTGACCGTTTTAATTAATTAATATTTTAAAAGAAAAAATTTATCAGAATTTTGTCTCACCTTCCACAGGAATCAATTTTCCATATACAATTATGGCATGTGGCGTAATTTTCTGTAGTGGCACCACTCCCGGTGTATTCTCGACAATTTTATTCAACACATCATTGATACCCTCATCTAGAAAAAGAAATTTAAAAAAAACATTAACACAACATAAAAATCTTGACTAAAACACCGTGTACCTTTTCCGCTAGTATCGTTCCATTGTGCCTGGAAATTCCTTGGAATCGGTTTACTAAACGGTACCTTTTTCGCCTTGTTTTTATCCTCATTATTCAGTAGACTTGAATCCAAATCCAGGCCAGGAATAGCAGTATTTTCATCACCGATCAAGGCGGTTAACTCAACTTTATCTTCAGGACCCATACCGGGAATCATGGCCGGTTCATCTGAAACAAAAGCAAATATAATGAAGCGCAACTCACAATGACGTTTTTGGATCGGTCAGCAGGATTTATCTTCCTAACCAAAGAGAGAGAGAGACAGAGAGAGTAAAAGGAATCAGCTTTTCCTCAGAGGTCCAGGTTACGGCAAAATGCTCCGTCTGACCAAGTCAAGTTAGTCACGACTCGGAGATCATAAGGTTCCTCTGTCTCTCAAAGTGTTTTACAGTTCCCATTCGCTGTAAATCCTTCCGATTTGGTGGGGGACTGAAACAAAAACTATAAAAAGTCTTCATGATATCATACCTCCCATGTCCATGTCCTCTAATCCGGCAATTCCAGCAGGTAAAGTGTTCAAATTGTACTTATCCCGCATCTGATCGCCTGGTCGATTTCTCGTCCAAAATTTACTGGTGTGATCATTGGAGCCAGAACACAAAATATGTCCTAACGGATGCCACGCCAATGTCCATACAATACTATCATGCGCTTGCTCTATAGCTCCCACTTCCTTATCAGCTCTGTTAATAATAAGGATAAAATTGAGAATTACATTTGCACAAAAGAACTGGTCAGACAATAGCAATATTTATGTATATACTTGGCCAAATGCAAGCTAATACTTCGCCAATTATCAACTCATTATTCGATCAAATACTAGCGAAATATTAAGTTATACTTGGCTGAATATTAGCTGACACTTAGCCGTAGGTGGACAAATATTTGGCAATCCTTAGCTAAATATATCACGCTACCTTAAATTAGGCCAAATATTAGTTGAGTCCTTGGCCAAATATTAGCTAATACTTAGCCCTACAGTAGCTAAAATTTGGACACATATTTTCTGACCCTTGGCCAAATATTAGGTAACACTGGACAAAATATTAGCCATATACTAGCATAAACTTGGACAGGTATTTTCTAACACAGGACCCAATATTAGCTAATACTCGGTCATACACTAGCTAAAATTTGCAAACATATTTTCTAACCCTTGGCCAAATATTAGCTAACACTGAACAAAATAATAGCTAATATTTAGCCAAATTTTGAGATATTTTCTAAATTTTGGCCAAATATTAGCTAACACTGGACCAAATATTAGCTAATACTTAGCCCTATACTAGCTAAAATTTGGAGAGATATTTTCTAACTCTTGACTAAATATTAGCTAATACTCAGTCATATAATAGCTAAAATTTCGACACATATTTTCTAACCCTTGGCCAAATATTAGTTAACACTGAACCAAATATTAGCTAATCCTCAGCCATATATTACCTAAAATTTGGAGACAATTTCTAACCCTTAGCAAAATATTAGCTAATACCCGACCAAATATTAGCCAATACTTAGCCATATACTAGCATAAATGTAGACATATATTTTCTGACTTTCAGCCAAATATTAGCTAACACTGGACCAAATATTAGCTAATACTTAGCCATATACTAGCTAAAATTTGGACACATATTTTCTAACCCTTAGCAAAATATTAGCTAATACCCGACCAAATATTAGCCAATACTTAGCCATATACTAGCATAAATGCAGACAGATATTTTCTGACTTTCAGCCAAATATTAGCTAGCACTGGACCATATATTAGCCATATACTATCTAAAATTTGAACAGCTATTTTCCAACCTTGGCCAAATATTAGCTAACAGTAGACCCAATATTAGCTAATACTTAGCCATATACTAGCTAAAATTGGTGCAAATATTTTCGAACCCTTGGTCAATTCTCTCGCACTCGATCATATACACATTGCCAACTATTTGCTCACATTATTAGGCAAAATACTAGCTATAATAAAAAGTTTTCTTACCCTACATGCCAGAACATGATGGAACCATCGGAACCACCACTGGAAAACAGTCCCTCATGTATTGGATGCCAGGCAACACTCGACGCCTCCTTCTTGTGCCCCCTAAACGTTTGCACCTCTTGGCTTAAATTACGCAAATCGAATAGCTTCAACAGATGATCACGCGAAGCTGTTATCAACCAATTACCATTGTCGTTCCATTTCAGATCCATCACGGTGGATTTATGAGCATGCCTAAGTGATAGAAAAATGGATTAGCGGGAAAAACTTTAGGAGAACCATTCCAGGTTTTTATTTAAGCAAAATTGACGCGACTTACAATGTTGCTAGAGATTGTCCGGACTTTGGATCCCACAATTTAATCGGTTGTTGGTTGTCTTTGCTGCCAGATATAATCAGACCCTTTTGGGGGTGCCAGTGGACGCATTTCACATCTGCACCGTGCCCTAAAAAAAAATTATAACAGAATTTTATACAGTAAAAATCAGCAACGTGCGGTCGTCTAAATAAAGACACTTATCACTTGTTAATTAAGGGTTTTTTTTTCATTTCTGACCCCGTAATAAATATACAGGGCGGCCCAATGTAATAGCTAATTTTAAAAGTATTTTACTTCGCTTTACGTTTCGTTTTTGAAAAACCATCATCAACTTTGTTTTTTTTTTTAAATACGGCCCTGTAATTTTTATTGTTAATTTTTTTTTTAATAATAATAATTTGATTTTAATTGGTGTTTTCAAAAGTAAACTAACTGTAGCCGTTTTCGAGAATTTTTTAAAAAACGATTTTTTGCGATTTTAGTTTTTATTTATTCCTGACATTATTTTTACAGATATTAAAAAATTAAAAGCACTTTCTCATTGTTACTTTTTGAGGAGAAAAAGATAGCGTTTACAAATTTCCACTACGACGTTTCGTTTTTGAAAAACCATCATCAACTTTGTTTTTTTTTTTAAATACGGCCCTGCATTTTTTATTGTTATTTTTTTTTTAATAATAATAATTTAATTTTAATTGGTGTTTTCAAAAGTAAACTAATTGTAGCCGTTTTCGAGAATTTTTGAAAAAACGATTTTTTTGAATTTTTGTTTTTACTCGTATTTCTGACATTATTTTTACAGATATAAAAAAATTAAAAGCACTTCCTCATTGTTACTTTTTGAAGAGAAAAAGATAGCGTTTACATATTTTCACTACGACGTTTCGTTTTTGAAAAACCATCATCAACTTTGTTTTTTTTTTAAATACGGCCCTGCATTTTTTATTGTTATTTTTTTTTTAATAATAATACTTTAATTTTAATTGGTGTTTTCAAAAGTAAACTAATTGTAGCCGTTTTCGAGAATTTTTGAAAAAACGATTTTTTTGAATTTTTGTTTTTACTCGTATTTCTGACATTATTTTTACAGATATAAAAAAAATAAAAGCACTTTCTCATTGTTACTTTTTGAGGAAAAAAAGATAGCGTTTACAAATTTTCACTACGACGTTTCGTTTTTGAAAAACTATCATCAACTTTGTTTTTTTTTTAATACGGCCCTGGATTTATATATCACACTTAATGATGTAAAGAAGTTTTCGGTGTTTTTAGCTGAATGCGAAATGGCTTTAAATTTAACAATAAAAAATCCAGGGCCGTATTTAAAAAAACAAAGTTGATGATGGTTTTTCAAAAACGAAACGTCGTAGTGAAAATTTGTAAACGCTATCTTATTCTCCTCAAAAAGTAACAAAAATAAACTGCTTTTCATTTTTTTATATCTGTAAAATTAATGTCAGAAATAAACGAAAACTAAAATCGAAAAAAAAATCGTTTTTTTCAAAAATTCTCAAAAACGGCTAAAGTTAGTATAATTTTGAAAATTGTACAACTTTTTTACAAGTAAATGTGTAATTAAAATGCAATTTAAATTTGTATTGGATCCCCTGTCCCGAACATAACCGCACGCCACTTTAAGTAAAATTATGTTTAATAAAGTTCTCTTACCTCGTAAAATTTTCTCTTCCTGGTACCGGAAAAAGTCCCAAATCCTTAGTGTCCCATCATCCGAACATGTGACGAATTTCGTATCGGAAGGGCTGAAGCTAGAATGGGCAAAAAACAGAAAAACACACATTCACGGTATTCTAAATCTCCTTTATTTAATTAATTAGTTAATAAAAATACATTTTGTAAAAATATCTCTTAAAAACTTTATTTAATTTTATTTAAGGATTTGGAAATAAAACAAAGGGTATCTGATTGGTGTAAATATTTTTATTAATTATTTTTTTTATTTTATTTTTTTGTGGCAACGAAAAAGAAAACACAGTTTAATAAAATACTGTTTTATTCATTTTATTGTTGTCTATAATTTTACAATTAAAAAAAATTAATAGAAAAATAACCGTCGTTTCTTTTAAATTATTATTTAATTATTAAGGATCGGGGGGTTGAGGATTAATTAAGGTTAAACCTTTATTTATTAAAAAAAAAATTAAAAATATATTTGACAACAGTTTTAAAGAGATATTCTTATTAAATTGTAGTAGGGTGTTTTTCGTTTGGAATTTGGTTACTACGAGGGGAATTTTTTGGTTCCGCGAAATGTTTGGGATATTTTTAGTGGTGAGTATAAAAACCAAGTTTTTAATTTGAAAAAATAGTCCATTCCTAAGTATGCAATGACGAAATAAACGGCAAATCTACGAAAAAATATATTTATAATCAGCACCTAAACATGTTTGGAGCTTACACCAGTTCCATCATCAGTGACAAAAAGATAAACTTACAAATTTAATGTTCCAGAAAAATTTTGCTATTGAGGTCTGGAATTATATTTATTAGTCAACACTGTGTTTCTTGGTTTTTTTTTTTAATATTAAACTAATTTATTATTATCTAATCACTTCGACAGAAATCGAAAAATGAATGAACAGCACCGGAAGAAGCGGTCGAAGCCTTTGGAAACCATGATCCTGACATACAGCCTTCAGAGTGGCAACAATGTTTTGACAATTGTTCAAACGCATACAACTGTTTTCTTCCCAGTAAAAACATAAAAGTCACCGTAGTATTCACTTGTTTAAAACCCTAAATGTATCACCATAACTGTAATCTCTGACGGAAAACCATAAATCGTTTAAGACAATGAGGAGAGGAATCACTTAAACATTTAAAATTTTTCTAACCCTTCGAGCTGAGCTAGGTAATGCGTGAACAGCGATTTTCATCACCTGAAGAAGCGGTCGAAGCCTTTGGAAACCATGATTCTGAGATACAGCCTTCAGAGTGGCAAAAATGTTTTGACAATTTGTTCGCAACTGTTTTCTTCCAAGATTTTGTAAAAACATAAAATGTGACAGTCGTGTTCATTTGTTTAAAACCCTAAACGTACTGTAATCTCGGACGGAAAACCATGAACCGTTTAAGACAATGAGGAGAGGAATCACTTAAACATTTAAAATTTTTCTAACCCTTCGAGCTGAGTTAGGTAATGCGTGAACAGCGATTTTAATCACCTGAAGAAGCGGCGGAAGTCTTTGGAAACCGTGATTCTGAGATACAGCCTTCAGAGTGGTTAAAATGTATTGACAATTTGTTCGCCACTGTTTTATTCCCAGATTTTGTAAAAACATAAAATGTTACCGTAGTATTCACTTGTTTAAAACCCTAAATGTATCACCATAACTGTAATCTCGGACGGAAAACCATAAACCGTTTAAGACAATGAGGAGAGGAATCACTTAAACATTTAAAATTTTTCTAACCCTTCGAGCTGAGCTAGGTAATGCGTGAACAGCGATTTTCATCACCTGAAGAAGCGGTCGAAGCCTTTGGAAACCATGATTCTGAGATACAGCCTTCAGAGTGGCAAAAATGTTTTGACAATTTGTTCGCAACTGTTTTCTTCCAAGATTTTGTAAAAACATAAAATGTGACAGTCGTGTTCATTTGTTTAAAACCCTAAACGTACTGTAATCTCGGACGGAAAACCATGAACCGTTTAAGACAATGAGGAGAGGAATCACTTAAACATTTAAAATTTTTCTAACCCTTCGAGCTGAGTTAGGTAATGCGTGAACAGCGATTTTAATCACCTGAAGAAGCGGCGGAAGTCTTTGGAAACCGTGATTCTGAGATACAGCCTTCAGAGTGGCAAAAATGTTTTGACAATTTGTTCGCAACTGTTTTCTTCCAAGATTTTGTAAAAACATAAAATGTGACAGTCGTGTTCATTTGTTTAAAACCCTAAACGTACTGTAATCTCGGACGGAAAACCATGAACCGTTTAAGACAATGAGGAGAGGAATCACTTAAACATTTAAAATTTTTCTAACCCTTCGAGCTGAGTTAGGTAATGCGTGAACAGCGATTTTAATCACCTGACGAAACGGTCGAAGCCTTTGGAAACCATGATTCTGAGATACAGCCTTCAGAGTGGCAAAAATGTTTCGACAATTTGTTCGCAACTGTTTTCTTCCCAGATTATGTAAAAACATTAAAAAGTGACCGTAGTATTCACTTGTTTAAAACCCTAAATCACTAAACGTACTGTAATCTCGGACGGAAAACCATGAACCGTTTAAGACAATGAGGAGAGGAATCACTTAAACATTAAACAATTTTCTAACCCTTCGAGCTGAGTTAGGTAAGTAATTTAATTTAAAATAAAAGTCAAATACCTAATTACTTCAAAATTTATTCCTTTTTCTTTCGTTACATTACAAATCATTGAGCAATGTGAAATAAAAAACGCAATTCCACACACCTTTTCAAACAAACTTTTTTGTTGTTTTGTCTTAATCAATCATTATGAATTGAATTGAGGAAGGAAGAAAACTCGCGAAAAGTTTAAAAAGGAATATGGAAGAGACTCCCGGTTGATTTGAAATTGACCAAAAATCAATTTATTCAAACATTTTTACAGTAGGTATTACAACTTGCAGTCTTATTTATCATAAATCACAGCCTTATCATTATCATCATCATCATTTCGGGTTAGAGGAGGGAAGGTTTCTAATCATTTTTATTAATCAAACACCCAACAACAAAGATATACAATAATTTATAAATAAAATCAGTCATGATGTGGCAGAACAACTTGATGTAGTGGAAATTTATAGAAGAATAATACCTGATACCACGGATGGCTTCTTTGTGCGCCTGGAACATCTTTACATTGTTCATGTTTGATTGCCAGTATTTCACGTAACCCGCATGATCACCTGTCACCATCCAACTATCGTTGTGCGACCAGACCATAGTACGAACCGGGCTGTCGTGGGCCTGCAACCAACGAAACCACTCAGTAAATTACAGTTGAAATCAAAACCGGACAATTTCTCTTCTCTTACCTGCAAAATAGTTTCGAAATTGAAAGTCAGCCCATTCCATAGTGTAAACTCCCCGGAACTAGCACCGGTGACCAATCGTCTACCTTCCGGCGTCCAAGCCATACAAAAAATGGGACAACGCATCTTATTTGTTGCTGTTTTCACAAATCGTGTCGTCACACAATTGATCGGGTTATCGGGATACGATGGCGGTGGCATCAAGTCTGGATAGTACATGGAATCTGGTTGTAACGCCCGTCTGTCTCTGTAGTCTCGCTGCCATACTCGATTCTAATTATAAAAAAAAACAATAATAATTAAATACAACAAGATGTTTTAGGCGACATCTAGTGTGAGCAGGCAATATGCCCGGGGAAATACAGTTCACAAACCATGGCCGGTAGAAAAGCAACAACTCCATAGGCAATAGGATATGATGGAGTTGTTGCTTAAGTTCTTGTTTCAAAGAATCACAAATAAGCTCTAGGACAGAAGAAAATACCCCTAGAATACCGTGTCCCAAATTGGTCTAGACTAAAAGGTATTGATATGGTTATCAGAGATAGCACCTTGAAGTTTTCGCTAAATCTAGCTACCTACTTCAATCAGAATAAGGAGAGCCTTTTTATTTATTTGAGATAGAGGGACAGGCGACCTCTAGCCTAACGTGATGCCTTTGAATGTTCCTCAGCGTGGCCGAATCCCTTCAAGCTAGGGAGTGGGACGAGTGATAAGCTCGCGTTCATTATGTCCCGGCCCTGTGTACACCACGCCTGTCGCTATTACCGATTGAATGACTTCGGAGTGATGATTAAAACAATTCTTTGAATTTAGTGGGTAGGGGGTTGTATGAAGCATAAATATGTCATGAATGATGAAAGTGCGATGAGGTGGTGGTGAAATTAGACCCCTAACAGACAATTTCCGTAAAACGTACGTGCGTAATTGATTGGGACAAGACCCATGTACCCGTCAGTTTGATGATAAGTGGATACAGCATTTTTAGGGCACAATAACTACACTCATTAACATTTCCACACCCAAATTTCCCTTAGAAATATCTTATTATGAATTGTTGCCATCCGTTTTTGTGAGATTATATCTTTAGACTCTCCGAATATTAAAATTTGTTAGTTCAAAGGATTGAGTCTTGATTAATGTTCGTCTGTTCGAGCAGGTCCCCATTTGAGTATTTGAATATTGGTGAATCCCAACCCAATCCAGATAAGAACGTAATTCTAGAGGCTAGAGGATGGATCAGAAGAAAATTAAAACCATTTTGCGAAATTGGGCCTAGAAAAAACTGACAAATACAGTTTCTGCAAGGAAAAGGACGAAACTTTGTAATAACTGATAAGAGAATGCGTGGCTATCGACAGCCAACACAAACAATGCTTAGAGTTCTAGGACTGGATAAGCTGTAATTTAAAACAAACATCAAAAGCCTCAAGGCAGGGGGGTACATACTACTTCAGATCGCAATACTTATTTAATTTAATATTAATCTTATCATTTACCTCCAATTCCTTTATGATTGACGAATTATAATCGACAGTCTTCCTCATAACAGACTTCCGTAAGCGTTTACCATCGAAATCCTCCAAGGTCATATTACCCAAAGGTCCAGGTAAAGGCTTCAAATGTTTATTCGCGTATGGAGTAAAACCAGGTCTATGTCCATATCCTATTTTGAAATACCAATTATTAGAACACTAAGAATAAGTACAGACAAAGAGCATTTTTAGCCCACCATGAACTTGATAAAAACTGGTTTTTTTTTATGTACCAATAGGTACTTCTTCGAACACTGTCGTTAATATTTATATAATCAAAAATTCGTAACTGTTCGGAGCCATTCTAGTAATATTGAAAACAGGATATTTATTTTCTGGGTCAAGACTATCATCCATGTTAATAATTCTTGCTGCAACTCTTATAACAAAGATTAAAGAGGTCACAATGTCTGACTTTCAAGTCAACTCGCCAGGATACTTCTGAACGAGCAATGACTAGAAATTCACTTCGACTCATTGTGGGAAGTCTGACTAGAAACTATCAATTAAAAAATCAATCAGATTGTGTTTTTCACACTAAAATGGCTGCCGCAGGAACCAATACCTACGTTAACCGTAGTAGAACCAGTGAGATTAGGTAGGTATGTGTATCAAAATTGTACACAAAGTTAAAATCATTAATTTGCTTAAAGATAACCTCGAACATAACCTAAGATTATAATAATATCACCTACTCGCGCTTCAATCAACTCTACTAGCAAAAGAAGCTTAAACTTGAAGCAACCGATGATGAGAGAACACCTGTCACAAACATATCTATAATAATTTTAAGTGTCTTGTATTAAATTATTCAAAAAAAACTAAAATTAACGCAGAGACTAAGTAAATACTAGTCCACGCATTGGGAGAATAACTAAATTAGCATAGAGCGTTGTTTTTGTGTGTTTGCTTTTAAGCGAATGCTGATCATCGAAGAATAAAATGAGTAAGTAAGTAATTGCCAAAAAAACTTACTTAAAGTATTGAAATTATGAAAGTTTGACTTTGTATAGGTATAATATAACCCCCTTTTGTATTATAGCCGTACCTTCGTCAGCAGATATAATTCTATATATTATTTGTAAACGACCCTTATTATTCAAAAGAAACACAAATTATTTACACTTTACCTTGATATCCAGGCATATGTGGCGGAGGCATAGAGGTTGGTGGCGGTCCAGACACATTTGGCGGTGGTACGCCCATATTCGGGGGAGGCTGTGCAAAATCCATTATTACACTACACTAAGAACACTAAAACTAGATATATTTTTTGAACTAACACATTAAACTGTTACACAGTGTTTCTTTCAAGTTTCAAGCCATGTTGGTTGCGACTTTTGTTATGGCGTTTAACATTAGTACTTTTAATAATAGTAATATACCGGAAACGAATTTTTAAATTATAGAATATTAATAATTAGGAGTATTGTTCAATTTACCCAGCAGTTATGCCGAAAATACATTATTTTTATATTAAAATTGTAAAAAAATTGTTAGAAAACGCGTACACGAAGAACCCGAGCTTGTAATAAATGAAACGGACGCATCATTTACGTCATATGTCGGTTATGTCTCTATTGTCATGTGTCAACTACAGATGTTTGTAGAGATGTTTCCATTTACCTTCATAATAAAAAGTTACTAGTTTTTTTATAAGGATGGTTATTTTTATTTTCAAAGATTCAATGCTGTAAAAATTTTAATAATTTCACTATAAAATGGATTATATCTTTTAATTACATATGTATAAATAATAATCTCCCTGCGTGGTTAAATACAAGGGATAAGTTTCGTCTGTAGCCTATTACGAGTATATTATGATTAATGTGTTTAGCTTACCTATATCATTGTCTTTATAAACTTTTAAAGACAATGCCTATATGAAATATAATATTGATAATAAAAGAATTTAATGGCCGTTTGCACCAGTTGTGTTCACTTATTATTTCTCTAACGTTAAGTTTTCACTGCTCTTTTCTCATCCCTAGTTAAGGGTAAGAGTTCATAATTCGAGGAGGTCAGTTTATAAAAACTAGTACGGCACGTAAAATTCGCCCGTATAATAGTGAAAGGATTTCTGATTATTATTTAGTTAATTTTATTTACTGCAAATGAAAATAATTATTGTAATTACATTAATTCTTGCCTTCTCTTGTTAATTATTAAAACTTTGAAATGTGGCAATATTGGAGCTTAGATTCAGATTTATCCACTCCTAGAAGTCTAACACAACAACACTGTTGCCGGACGTACAAATATCACTAGATAATATTCCTGATTACTGATTAGTTATAATAATGAATATAATAATTATTATAAAGCGCAAAGCTGTAATAAATTGTGAAAGTTAAGCATTTCAGACATAATAAACTTACCCAAAAACTATACTCCTAATTCCCCAATAAATACAAAACGGAAGTATTCTGATAATTCGTCAGTTTCACTGAACATCACGTATATTTTAATATCAGGATTAGGTGGAAGAAAACTTGTTCACTAGTTCTGGAACAATCCATTGCGCGACTAGAATCTGATCCTTTAACTGCTATCCCAATTCAAGTCAAGCATTAAAGATAATGATTTTCTAAATTGTTTTTTACTTTTGGCAACAGCGCGAATCGCCGCCTGCTGTTATTTTTCCAGCGTCTCGTTTTCAGATTCCCAGAAAAGAAAATTATTTCAGTGCTTGTTTTATTAGTTGATTGTTCTAAGTCGAGTTGATGTTGGGCGCTTATACAATCGGAAATTTGTGCCGGGTGTATTAATTATTAAAAACCATTTCCAATAATAGGCTAATAACTGTTTAATTCCTTAAGTTTATTGGAGAAATCAATAACAACTATTCAAAAACAAACTTTACTTCTGACCATAAAATACATTACCACTTGTAATAATTTATTACTGAACTTTAAACAAGTATTACTATAAAGAAAGTGTGTGATATTGATACGTTTCCTTTGATAGAAGATTTTCAATAAATTCTACTTATCCTGGGTAAGCCCAATAATTATTTTTGTGTTTGCCGGTATTTTTTGTAAACGACTTACTACTAAGTAAATACATAATATATTATCTGACCTATTTGTGTATTAATAAATTCATTCTATAGGTAGGTACATTCGAAATGACTTGAATCATGTGAAAAATGCTTTGGAAAATATTGATAATGATATTTTCAGATAAATAGGGATATGATAGGTATTCCTATTTTGCGCAATACAGGAAAAATAATCAATAAATTTGGAACATCTACAAAGACGGTTGTTTCTTAGTTAAGTCTCTATAATATTCTAAGTAATTAACTTGAAATTATTTACCAATTACCTTTAATCATATCAAAGATGTTTTAATTGAGATATTACCTATACAGAGTGGCCCATATTTGAAATAGTAATTTGATTTGGGTCATAAGTTGAATTAGTTAAAACAGACCATGTCACCATTTGAAATGTAATTATCGTTTAGGTAAAATCACCCATTGTAAACAATATTTTGCAATAGCAATAATAAAAAAATGTGTTTTTTATTACCTACCTACGTAGATACGTACTGTATTATTGTTCTTGCTAAAAATATCTAAAAAATTTAGCACACTTTTATTAAATTCTTTACCGTGAAATTAAATTATTGATAAGAAAAATAAATTGTTAATGAAAATATTTCGGTATTGTTCAGTTACATAAAAAACCAATCTTAATTACAAAATAAACAAAAACATTTAAGTAATTTTAAATGAATAATAGCTACCTAATTGTTCTATTGTAATGATTATCAACTTGATTTAGGTATAGCAAATGATCAATCAATGATTAAATACATAAACTTGACATTGAACACTGCCTTTATTATTATTGTTGTTGGTACCATTGTTTTTTCGTTTTGTTTTTCCTCAACATACAGTCGAAACGTTGAAATCTTGGCAATTTTTGAAAAAATACCGTTCTCTTCTTATTTCCACTAATATGGATGTAATAAAAAAAATATTGGTAGGGTTTTCAAAATTAAAAATGGGACTAGTCATTGAGCTGTTTTGAAGCTGAAATTCTGAAATAGTTAGTTCATAAATTCAGGTCACACATCAGCATCCATCAACTTTGCATAGTACATACATTTGTATACTAAAATCTCCACTAATGTGGATTTAAGAGCGAAAGTTTTGAGAGCGTTTTAACAATTAAACATGGGATTAGGCAATTGAGTAGTTTTGAAGCTGAAATTCTAAATAGCTAGTTCATAAATTCAGGTCAAATATCAGCATCCATCAACTATGCATAGTACATACATTTGTATACTAAAATCTCCACTGATGTGGATTTAAGAGCGAAAGTTTTGATAGCGTTTTAACGATTAAAAATGGGATTAGGCAATTTAGGAGTTTTGAAGCTGAAATTCTAAATAGCTAGTTCATAAATTCAGGTCAAATATCAGCATCCATAAACTATGCATAGTACATACATTTGTATATTAAAATCTCCACTAATGTGGATTTACGAGCGAAAGTTTTGATAGCGTTTTAACGATTAAAAATGGGATTAGGCAATTTAGGAGTTATGAAGCTGAAATTCTAAATAGCTAGTTCATAAATTCAGGTCAAATATCAGCAGCCTTCAACTATGCATAGTACATACATTTGTATACTAAAATCTCCACTAATGTGGATTTAAGAGCGAAAGTTTTGATAGCGTTTTAACGATTAAAAATGGGATTAGGCAATTGAGGAGTTTTGAAGCTGAAATTCTAAATAGCTAGTTCATAAATTCAGGTCAAATATCAGCATCCATCAACTATGCATAATACATACATTTGTATAATAAAATCTCCACTAATGTGGATTTAAGAGCGAAAGTTTTGAGAGCGTTTTAAAGATTAAACATGGGATTAGGCAATTGAGTAGTTTTGAAGCTGAAATTCTAAATAGCTAGTTTATAAATTCAGGTCAAATATCAGCATCCATCAACTATGCATAGTACATACATTTGTATACTAAAATCTCCACTAATGTGGATTTAAGAGCGAAAGTTTTGATAGCGTTTTAACGATTAAAAATGGGATTAGGCAATTGAGGAGTTTTGAAGCTGAAATTCTAAATAGCTAGTTCATAAATTCAGGTCAAATATCAGCATCCATCAACTATGCATAGTACATACATTTGTATATTAAAATCTCCACTAATGTGGATTTAAGAGCGAAAGTTTTGATAGCGTTTTAACGATTAAAAATGGGATTAGGCAATTGAGGAGTTTTGAAGCTGAAATTCTAAATAGCTAGTTCATAAATTCAGGTCAAATATCAGCATCCATCAACTATGCATAGTACATAAATTTGTATACTAAAATCTCCACTAATGTGGATTTAAGAGCGAAAGTTTTGAGAGCGTTTTAACGATTAAAAATGGGATTAGGCAATTGAATAGTTTTGAAGCTGAAATTCTAAATAGCTAGTTCATAAATTCAAGTCAAATATCAGCATCCATCAACTATGCATAGTACATACATTTGTATATTAAAATCTCCACTAATGTGGATTTACGAGCGAAAGTTTTGATAGCGTTTTAACGATTAAAAATGGGATTAGGCAATTGAGGAGTTTTGAAGCTGAAATTCTAAATAGCTAGTTCATAAATTCAGGTCAAATATCAGCATCCATCAACTATGCATAGTACATAAATTTGTATACTAAAATCTCCACTAATGTGGATTTAAGAGCGAAAGTTTTGAGAGCGTTTTAACGATTAAAAATGGGATTAGGCAATTTAGTAGTTTTGAAGCTGAAATTCTAAATAGCTAATTCATAAATTCAGGTCAAATATCAGCATCCATCAACTATGCATAGTACATACATTGGTATACTAAAATCTCCACTAATGTGGATTTAGGAGCGAAAGTTTTGAGAGCGTTTTAATGATTAAAAATGGGATTAGGCAATTGAGTAGTTTTGAAGCTGAAATTCTAAATAGCTAGTTCATAAATTCAGGTGAAATATCCGCATCCATCAACTATGCATAGTACATACATTTGTATATTAAAATCTCCACTATTGTGGATTTAAGAGCGAAAGTTTTGATAGCGTTTTAACGATTAAAAATGGGATTAGGCAATTGAGTAGTTTTGAAGCTGAAATTCTAAATAGCTAGTTCATAAATTCAGGTCAAATATCAGCATCCATCAACTATGCATAGTACATACATTTGTATACTAAAATCTCCACTAATGTGGATTTAAGAGCAAAAGTTTTGAGAGCGTTTTAACGATTAAAAATGGGGTTAGGCAATTGAGTTGTTTTGAAGCTGAAATTCTAAATAGCTAATTCATAAATTCAGGTCAAATATCAGCATCCATCAACTATGCATAGTACATACATTGGTATACTAAAATCTCCACTAATGTGGATTTAGGAGCGAAAGTTTTGAGAGCGTTTTAACGATTAAAAATGGGGTTAGGCAATTGAGTAGTTTTGAAGCTGAAATTCTAAATAGCTAGTTCATAAATTCAGGTCAAATATCAGCATCCACCAACTATGCATAGTACATACATTTGTATATTAAAATCTCCACTAATGTGGATTTAAGAGCGAAAGTTTTGATAGCGTTTTAACGATTAAAAATGGGATTAGGCAATTGAGGAGTTTTGAATCTGAAATTCTAAATAGCTAGTTCATAAATTCAGGTCAAATATCAGCATCCATCAACTATGCATAGTACATAAATTTGTATACTAAAATCTCCACTAATGTGGATTTAAGAGCGAAAGTTTTGATAGCGTTTTAACGATTAAAAATGGGATTAGGCAATTGAGGAGTTTTGAAGCTGAAATTCTAAATAGCTAGTTCATAAATTCAGGTCAAATATCAGCATCTATCAACTATGCATAGTACCTAAATTTGTATACTAAAATCTCCACTAATGTGGATTTAAGAGCGAAAGTTTTGATAGCGTTTTAACGATTAAAAATGGGATTAGGCAATGGAGTAGTTTTGAAGCTGAAATTCTAAATAGCTAGTTCATAAATTAAGGTCAAATATCAGCATCCATCAACTATGCATAGTACATACATTTGTATACTAAAATCTCCACTAATGTGGATTTAAGAGCAAAAGTTTTGAGAGCGTTTTAACGATTAAAAATGGGGTTAGGCAATTGAGTAGTTTTGAAGCTGAAATTCTAAATAGCTAATTCATAAATTCAGGTCAAATATCAGCATCCATCAACTATGCATAGTACATACATTTTTATATTAAAATCTCCACTATTGTGGATTTAAGAGCGAAAGTTTTGATAGCGTTTTAACGATTAAAAATGGGATTAGGCAATTGAGTAGTTTTGAAGCTGAAATTCTAAATAGCTAGTTCATAAATTCAGGTCAAATATCCGCATCCATCAACTATGCATAGTACATACATTTGTATATTAAAATCTCCACTATTGTGGATTTAAGAGCGAAAGTTTTGATAGCGTTTTAACGATTAAAAATAGGATTAGGCAATGGAGTAGTTTTGAAGCTGAAATTCTAAATAGCTAGTTCATAAATTCAGGTCAAATATCAGCATCCATCAACTATGCATAGTACATACATTTGTATACTAAAATCTCCACTAATGTGGATTTAAGAGCAAAAGTTTTGAGAGCGTTTTAACGATTAAAAATGGGGTTAGGCAATTGAGTAGTTTTGAAGCTGAAATTCTAAATAGCTAATTCATAAATTCAGGTCAAATATCAGCATCCATCAACTATGCATAGTACATACATTGGTATACTAAAATCTCCACTAATGTGGATTTAGGAGCGAAAGTTTTGATAGCGTTTTAACGATTAAAAATGGGATTAGGCAATTGAGTAGTTTTGAAGCTGAAATTCTAAATAGCTAGTTCATAAATTCAGGTCAAATATCAGCATCCATCAACTATGCATAGTACATACATTTGTATACTAAAATCTCCACTAATGTGGATTTAAGAGCAAAAGTTTTGAGAGCGTTTTAACGATTAAAAATGGGGCTAGGCAATTGAGTAGTTTTGAAGCTGAAATTCTAAATAGCTAATTCATAAATTCAGGTCAAATATCAGCATCCATAAACTATGCATAGTACATACATTTGTATATTAAAATCTCCACTAATGTGGATTTAAGAGCGAAAGTTTTGAGAGCGTTTTAACGATTAAACATGGGATTAGGCAATTGAGTAGTTTTGAAGCTGAAATTCTAAATAGCTAGTTCATAAATTCAGGTCAAATATCCGCATCCATCAACTATGCATAGTACATACATTTGTATATTAAAATCTCCACTAATGTGGATTTAAGAGCAAAAGTTTTGAGAGCGTTTTAACGATTAAAAATGGGGTTAGGCAATTGAGTAGTTTTGAAGCTGAAATTCTAAATAGTTAGTTCATAAATTCAGGTCACACATCAGCATCCATCAACTTTGCATAGTACATACATTTGTATACTAAAATCTCCACTAATGTGGATTTAAGAGCGAAAGTTTTGAGAGCGTTTTAACGATTAAACATGGGATTAGGCAATTGAGTAGTTTTGAAGCTGAAATTCTAAATAGCTAGTTCATAAATTCAGGTCAAATATCAGCATCCATCAACTATGCATAGTACATACATTTGTATACTAAAATCTCCACTAATGTGGATTTAAGAGCAAAAGTTTTGAGAGCGTTTTAACGATTAAAAATGGGGTTAGGCAATTGAGTAGTTTTGAAGCTGAAATTCTAAATAGCTAATTCATAAATTCAGGTCAAATATCAGCATCCATCAACTATGCATAGTACATACATTGGTATACTAAAATCTCCACTAATGTGGATTTAGGAGCGAAAGTTTTGAGAGCGTTTTAACGATTAAAAATGGGGTTAGGCAATTGAGTAGTTTTGAAGCTGAAATTCTAAATAGCTAGTTCATAAATTCAGGTCAAATATCCGCATCCATCAACTATGCATAGTACATACATTTGTATATTAAAATCTCCACTATTGTGGATTTAAGAGCGAAAGTTTTGATAGCGTTTTAACGATTAAAAATGGGATTAGGCAATTGAGTAGTTTTGAGCTGAAATTCTAAATAGCTAGTTCATAAATTCAGGTCAAATATCCGCATCCATCAACTATGCATAGTACATACATTTGTATATTAAAATCTCCACTATTGTGGATTTAAGAGCGAAAGTTTTGATAGCGTTTTAACGATTAAAAATGGGATTAGGCAATTGAGTAGTTTTGAAGCTGAAATTCTAAATAGCTAGTTCATAAATTCAGGTCAAATATCAGCATCCATCAACTATGCATAGTACATACATTTGTATATTAAAATCTCCACTATTGTGGATTTAAGAGCAAAAGTTTTGATAGCGTTTTAACGATTAAAAATGGGGTTAGGCAATTGAGTAGTTTTGAAGCTGAAATTCTAAATAGCTAATTCATAAATTCAGGTCAAATATTAGCATCCATCAACTATGCATAGTACATACATTTGTATATTAAAATCTCCACTATTGTGGATTTAAGAGCGAAAGTTTTGATAGCGTTTTAACGATTAAAAATGGGGTTAGGCAATTGAGTAGTTTTGAAGCTGAAATTCTAAATAGCTAGTTCATAAATTCAGGTCAAATATCAGCATCCATCAACTATGCATAGTACATACATTTGTATACTAAAATCTCCACTAATGTGGATTTAAGAGCAAAAGTTTTGAGAGCGTTTTAACGATTAAAAATGGGGTTAGGCAATTGAGTAGTTTTGAAGCTGAAATTCTAAATAGCTAATTCATAAATTCAGGTCAAATATCAGCATCCATCAACTATGCATAGTACATACATTGGTATACTAAAATCTCCACTAATGTGGATTTAGGAGCGAAAGTTTTGAGAGCGTTTTAACGATTAAAAATGGGGTTAGGCAATTGAGTAGTTTTGAAGCTGAAATTCTAAATAGCTAGTTCATAAATTCAGGTCAAATATCCGCATCCATCAACTATGCATAGAACATACATTTGTATATTAAAATCTCCACTATTGTGGATTTAAGAGCGAAAGTTTTGATAGCGTTTTAACGATTAAAAATGGGATTAGGCAATTGAGTAGTTTTGAGCTGAAATTCTAAATAGCTAGTTCATAAATTCAGGTCAAATATCCGCATCCATCAACTATGCATAGTACATACATTTGTATATTAAAATCTCCACTATTGTGGATTTAAGAGCGAAAGTTTTGATAGCGTTTTAACGATTAAAAATGGGATTAGGCAATTGAGTAGTTTTGAAGCTGAAATTCTAAATAGCTAGTTCATAAATTCAGGTCAAATATCAGCATCCATCAACTATGCATAGTACATACATTTGTATACTAAAATCTCCACTAATGTGGATTTAAGAGCAAAAGTTTTGAGAGCGTTTTAACGATTAAAAATGGGGTTAGGCAATTGAGTAGTTTTGAAGCTGAAATTCTAAATAGCTAATTCATAAATTCAGGTCAAATATCAGCATCCATAAACTATGCATAGTACATACATTTGTATATTAAAATCTCCACTAATGTGGATTTAAGAGCGAAAGTTTTGAGAGCGTTTTAACGATTAAACATGGGATTAGGCAATTGAGTAGTTTTGAAGCTGAAATTCTAAATAGCTAGTTCATAAATTCAGGTCAAATATCCGCATCCATCAACTATGCATAGTACATACATTTGTATATTAAAATCTCCACTATTGTGGATTTAAGAGCGAAAGTTTTGATAGCGTTTTAACGATTAAAAATGGGATTAGGCAATTGAGTAGTTTTGAAGCTGAAATTCTAAATTGCTAGTTCATAAATTCAGGTCAAATATCAGCATCCATCAACTATGCATAGTACATACATTTGTATACTAAAATCTCCACTAATGTGGATTTCAGAGCAAAAGTTTTGAGAGCGTTTTAACGATTAAAAATGGGGTTAGGCAATTGAGTAGTTTTGAAGCTGAAATTCTAAATAGTTAGTTCATAAATTCAGGTCACACATCAGCATCCATCAACTTTGCATAGTACATACATTTGTATACTAAAATCTCCACTAATGTGGATTTAAGAGCGAAAGTTTTGAGAGCGTTTTAACGATTAAACATGGGATTAGGCAATTGAGTAGTTTTGAAGCTGAAATTCTAAATAGATAGTTCATAAATTCAGGTTAAATATCAGCATCCATCAACTATGCATAGTACATACATTTGTATGCTAAAATCTCCACTAATGTGGATTTGAGAGCGTTTTAACGATTAAAAATGGGATTAGGCAATTGAGTAGTTTTGAAGCTGAAATTCTAAATAGCTAGTTCATCAATTCAGGTCAAATATCAGCATCCATCAACTATGCATAGTACATACATTTGTATACTAACATCTCCACTAATGGGATTTAAGAGCGAAAGTTTTGATAGCGTTTTAAGGATTAAAAATGGGATTAGGTAATGAGTTGTTTTGAAGCTGAAATTCTAAATACTTGGTGCATAAATTGATGTGATTTGTTTGAGCTCTAGCTTCACCTTTTGTGAAATGTGAAAACTGTGTTTGATAGATATTTTCAGTCCCGTACCCAAAAGAATTTTTTGGGGCAAGTTTCCGAAGATTCGACCCAAAGTTGTTATTTTTTAAAGGGAATACCCGGTGTATCTTAACGTATCTTTATTATCAGCTGACATACCCTGCAGTCTCAACCAAAATAGGACACAGTGTACATATACTGATTGGTGTCGAAGTTATTTTTGGCGAGCCGCGCAAAAAATGTTGAAACTGCAAAAATATTGTGTCTATAGTAGACAAAGTTCATAGAAAATCTGTTTATAATACTTATACGAAAATCTAAATTAGATTAAACGACTAGGTAATGAATATTTATGTGTGTAGTTTTATATATAATTCCCTGGCCATCTGCCAAGACTTGATTTCTTCTATTTCTTTGAGGAAATAACTGACAAATATTATCGCAAGCCGAGTTCAGTAAAAAAATCCGCGTAGATTTTAAATCATGCCATAAATTGCTGCTGCATATTGGAATTCATTTCATGTTCTGAATATTCCTATTGAGTCTCAAAAGATGGTTGCCTTGAGTTTTCGGGCTGACTAATCTTGAACTTCTTGGGTGATGGTGTGCCTTTTTATGTCATTGTCTGCTTGGTATCAGGTTCATAATGATGGAGCCTAGATTTGGCCCCAATAACAATCCGGGTCAGTACAACAACCTTAGCTTAACTGCAATCGGGCAGTTAGTTTTGAGGTGGAGTAAGCATTCTCGACTGACTTACACTAACCTCTGTCATGGTCCAAGCATTTCTCCGAACTTGTGGATGCTGGATCATTTCCTGTTGTGGAAGAAAATGTAAAATTCTGGGAAAAAACATCTATTTTAACATAAGATTTGCTTTGTTTCAGTTTAATGGCTGAACAGTGGCAAGCTCCATTAAAGCAGGGCTTGTACGACCCCACATTCGAGAAGGAGGCCTGTGGTGTTGGTTTTATCGTATCGATTGATGGACGGCGTGACAATAAAATTGTTCGCGATGCACAGCGATTGGCCATTTCTATGAATCATCGAGGTGCATGTGCTTGTGACAACGATACTGGAGACGGTGCTGGTGTTTTGACGGCCATTCCGCATGATTTCTATTATGCCACTCTTAAGTAAGTAATGTTATCAAGAAATATTATGGGGAAACGATTTTTTAATTGTTATTCAAGAAAAACTTGTCATATCCTACATTTTCCGGGACAGATATGTTAAAAAGTGTTCCTGTAATAAATGTGCTCGGTGATAACCGAGTGATAACTAAAGTTTAAGTGTCGCACCTTGTATGAAATTAAGTAATTATATATACAGGCGTTAGTGACACTTTTTGTTCCCCCATTTTTTACGGCACTGGAAAAATATGTTTTATTAAATTCCCTGGTCATTTTTGCTTAAAAAAGTAAGAACATTTTAAGGGTCTAAAGTGAACGGTTTTGCAAGAATTTGCCTGTAAACAAAAGTCTATAGAATACCTCATTTAAAAATAATTTCCTACTTGCAGACTTTTGTTTAGAGGTAAATTCTTGCAAAACCGTTCACTGTAGACCCATAAAAAGTCATTACTTTTTTAACCAAAAATGAACAGGGAATTCAAAAAAAATAAAAAAATATATTTATTCCAGTGGCGTAAAAAATAGGGGGATAAAAATTTAAAGGAGTTTTTGAATTATTGCAAAATTTCGATTTTATATCCCTATATCAAAATACATGAAAAAATAGCGAGAGCTTTCTGTCGAATATAGACACACCCTGTAGATTCTCCAAAGAAAAAGTTGGCCCATTTTCAACCAGGTTATAGGTATCATAGATAATAACTATTTACAAAAAATAAAATCACAAGACATCAGTAAATATCACAGTATCATAATTGAAGGATTGTTTATTATTTATTTTTTTTGTCACAAGTAACAACAAATATTGACGTTTAGGAATTTTTTACGATGCCTAATTTCGATACCAAAACGTACTTAAATATAATTATTATAGAGTTACATAATATTGACGCGTGAAGGTTTATTTTTATAATTTTTGTCGCTAGTAATTTAATTTATAAAATGATAATTTGTTTGTAAAACAACGTTATTAAATTAAAAATACATTGAAAATCGTTCGCGTGTGGTAATGTTTCGCTATTATACAGTGTGTTTCAAAGCGACGTATAAACAGACGTCCAGAAATGCATTGTTCACAAGATACCAAGGTGTTAGTTTTTTTTTTTGTAAATAACCAAATTTTCATATAACAGTAGGGGTCGAGAGATACAACATTTTACAGCGATATGTTACGTTTGATATTTGCCACCATAATTCTCGAGAAAATTGCGTTTAAAATTTAACCAGTTAGGTAGTTCGGAACGTATATACAATGTGTCCACGGATAGAGTTTGGAAGAGGAAATTTTAATTTCACCGGAAATACTTGTTTTTGGTCATTTTATACATAAATAAGTAGTTTTAAAAAAATGTCTGTCTGTCTGTATGTCTGACTGTCTGTCTGTCTGTATGCACGAAAACGCAAAAACCGCTTAACAGATTTTAACCAAATTTGGTACAAAAATACTATTGGACATGGCAAGGAGCTGATTAGATTTTGGGAAACATTGAGCGTAGGCAAAGGGTTTAAAAGAGGGTTCAAAAATTAAAAAAATTCATAGTTCTTAAACTTACCCGAAATATTGCATAATTTTTTACGCATTTAATTGAATATAACCTAAAATATTGAACATAAAATATTAGACCACATTGGCGTTCGAAAATAGTGTAAAATGGGGTAAAAAAGATTAAAAAAAAAACGTATTTCTTAAAAATAGCATAAATATTAACTAGTTAGTTATAGTTTTGATAGAATATAACCTATAAAATGTGTCATGAATAACTTACTTTCATAGGCGTTCGTAAATAGTGGAAAAGGGGTCAAAACATAAAAAATATATATGTCCTAAACTTATTCGAAATATGGAATAATTTTTCATAGTTGTGGTACAATATAAGCTAAAAAATATTCCATAAAAGAATTGGTTCACACAGGCGTTCGAAAATAGTTTAAAGAAAGGGTCAAAAACGAAAAAAAAATGTTTCTCAAATATACCAGAAAAATTGGCTAATTATATATAGCTTTGATATAAGATAACCTAAAAAATGCAGCATCAAATTTTTATTTACATAGGCGTTCGTAAATAGTAGAAAAAGGGGTAAAATAAAAAAAAAATTAAAATGTAAAAATGTTTATATTTAAGTAGATGAATTGGTGTTAAAAATACACGACAAAAATTAATGTACCATAGGCGTCCGTGAAAATTCTATAAAAGGGCCAGAAAAAATTTGTATCCGTGATAACTCAAAAACCACTTAACGGATTTTAACCACATTTGGTACGAAAATACTACAGGATATTTATAGGTGGGGATTAACATTGAGCGTAGGCAAGGGGTTTAAAAGAGGGTTCAAAAATTAAAAAAATCATAGTTCTTAAACTTATCCGAAATATTGAATAATTTTTTATAGTGCTGATAGAATATAACCTAAAAAATGTTACATAAAAGAATTAGTTCACACAGGCGTTCGAAAATAGTCTTAAAAAAGGGTCAAAAACGAAAAAAAAATGTTTCCCAAATATACCAGAAAAATTGGCTAATTATGTATAGCTTTGATATAAGATAACCTAAAAAATGCAGCATAAAATTTTTATTTACATAGGCGTTCGTAAATAGTAAAAAAAGGGGTAAAATAAAATGTAAAAAATTTTATATTTAACTAGTTGAATTGGTGTTAAAAATACACGACAAAAATTAATGTTCCATAGGCGTCCGTGAAAATTCTATAAAAGGGTCAGAAAAAATTTGTATCCGTGATAACTCAAAAACCACTTAACGGATAACCTACAACATGCAGCATAACAATTTTGTTTACATAAGGCGTTCGTAAATAGTAGAAAAGGGGGCAAAATAAATTTTATAATAAAACTAAAAAAAATCAATTAATTTGCGTTCAAGAACTTGGTCTAGATCTGAAATATAAAATATCTGCGTATAAATAGTGCCTCCAAAGAGAACAAAAAGGCACAAAACCCGATACTTAAAAAAAATAGCTGATGTCTAAAACAAAACAAAAATTTATTAAATTTAGATAAATGACAAAAAGGTCATAAAATTATTACTTTTACACTTAAATATGGAGAGCTATTCGTGCCTCGAGGGCAACAGTTTATTTTTTGATAATTTTTGAATAAAGCATTTAGTTTCTTACGTTAGTTTATTGGAAATAATGAAAATATTACAATTATAATAATAGTAATTATTAAAATTCTGTTTCGTGACGCAATTCCAAGGGGTATAATGTAATATAGTCACTGTTTTAGTTCAGTTTTTTGTTGAATTTATCATTATCCAATGTCTTCTAACAAATTTAACCTTCAATTTTTCGTTTTAATTAGCGAATAGTTATCTATCAGATAAAATTGAAGAATATGCTTATCTATTAAATAATAATAACGTAATCATAAACAAATATTTGAATAATTATTTCTAATACTACTGTCTGTATAAAAATGCGCTCAAAGTGCAAATTCCTGTTCATTTTAAGCGCAATTAAAATATTTTCCAAACATATAGGATGTGTAAGGCACAAATCCATTGAATTGCATCTCGTTTAACTTTTTTTTTTTGAAAGGCTCATGTTGAGATAAAAATAGGATACATACAAGTTCAGAAAAACGTAGTACTATATTTATTTTAGGTTTGATAATAATCTTGATCGTTAATCTATGGGATTAATCTGCTAAAAATATGTTGGAATATTCCGAATGATAAATTTTATTATAGAATCTATTTAATTAATTATTGAATCAGCAAACACAACATGTGCAATTCTATTTTACTATAATACAAGCATGGAATTTGAATATCCCTGTATACATATTTTTTTCTATGTTTACAACTAGGTACTATCGATGTTATTTGTTGTTATGGATTTATTTTTAAATTACATAGTGTTTAATAATAGTCCCGTCATGTCAGTTGAGATTATATTTATGGTTTTATTAAGGCACATTATTTGCTACAAATCACATAACGATGTAATTATAAATAAATAACAATATTTGCCACTATTATCTACAGCAGCATGAAAATACAACGTGCTGACTAAGGCGGTGCCGGCGGTTACATTGGATGCGAATTCGTACGAAAATTTATTCGTACAAATGGGTACGAACTCGTGAAGCAAACAAACAAAAAAACTTGCTTACATAGGCGTACGGGAATAGTGGAAAGGGAGTCAAAATAAAATATGTAGACTGTAAAAGCCTTTTCAGTACTAGAATTTGTGTTAAAACTACACGACAAAAAAATTAATTTGCCATAGGCGTACGTGAAAAATATAAAAAAGGGTCCGAAAAATCTGTGTTCAGGATAACTCAAAAACCACTAAACGGATTTTAACCAAATTTGGTAAAAAAATACTACAGGATATGGCTAGGTGCTGATTAACTTTTGGAAAACAGTGAGCGTAGGCAAGCGGTTTAAAAAAGGGTTCAAAAATGTATAGTTTTTAAACTTATCTGAAATATTGAATAATTTTCTATCGATTTAAAAGAATATAACCTAAAATATTTAACATGAAAAAATTAGATCACATTGGCGTTCGAAAAGAGGGTAAACAGGGGTCAAAAAGTAAAAAAAAAACATATTTCCTAAACATAGCAGAACTATTGACTGTATATTTATAGCTTTGATAGAATATAACTTATGAAATGTTTCATAAAAAACTTGCTTACATAGGCGTACGGGAATAGTGAAAAAAGGGTCAAAATAAAATATTTAGACTGTAAAAATTATATATTTAGCCTTTTCAATACTTGAATTGGTGTTAAAAATGCACGACAAAAAATTAATTTACCATAGGCGTCCGTGAAAAATCTGAAAAAGGGGCCGAAAAAATCTATCAAAAATGACTCAAAATCAACTAAACGGATTTTAACCAAATTTGGTAAAAAAATATGGCTAGGTGCTGATTTATGTTTTACAAACATTGAGCGTAGGCAAGGGGTTTAAAAAGGATTCAAAAATTCATAATTTTCAAACTTATACGAAATATTGAATAAATTCCCATAGATTTAAATGACCATAACCTAAAATATTTAACATAAAAAAATTAGATCACATTGGCGTTCGAAAAGAGGGTAAACAGGGGTCAAAAACTAAAAAACATATTTCCCAAACATAGCAGGAATATTGACTAGATATTTATAGCTTTAATAGAATATAACCTATAAAATGTTTCATAAAAAACTTGCTTACATAGGCGTACGGGAATAGTGAAAAAGGGGTCAAAATAAAATATTTAGACTGTTAAAAATGATTTATTTAGCCTTTTCAATACTTGAATTGGTGTTAAAAATGCACGACAAAAAATTAATTTACCATAGGCGTCCGTGAAAAACCTAAAAAGGATCCGAAAAATCTGTGTTCAGGATAACTCAAAAACTACTAAACGGATTTTACCAAATTTGATAAGAAAATACTACAGGATATGTCTAGTTGCGGATTAACTTTTAAGAGCGTAGGCAAGTCAATTAAAAAAGGGTTCAAAATTAAAAAAAAATCATTCTTCTTAAACTTATGCGAATTATTGAATAAATTTCCATAGATTTAAATGACCATAACCTAAAATATTTAACATAAAAAAATTAGATCACATTGGCGTTGGAAAAGAGTGAAACAGGGGTCAAAAACTAAAAAAAACTAACTCAAAAACCACTAAACGGATTTTAACCACATTTGGTAAAAAAAAATATGTCTAGGTGCTGATTAATTTTTTACAAACAGTGAGCGTAGACAAGGCGTTTAAAAAAGGGTTCAAAAATGAAAAAAATTCATAGTTTTTAAACTTATCCGAAATATTGAATAAATTCCCATAGATTTAAATTACCATAACCTAAAATATTTAACATAAAAAAATTAGATCACATTGGCGTTCGAAAAGGGGGTCAAAAACTAACTCAAAAACCATTGAACGGATTTTAACCAAATTTGGTAAAAAAATAATCCTATGTGCTGTTTAAATTTGGGAAAATATTGTTAAAAACAGGGTCAAAAATTAAAAAAAATATATAATTACGAAACCCCGGCAACAATTTTTTTTCATCATATTTTAACTTATTTTTTCAGAGATGAGCAGAATGTACAACTGCCTCCATTTGGTCGTTACGCCACTGGAATATTCTTTCTGGATAAACTACATCATCTTGGTGAGTTCATTATTGTTCTGTTCACATCTTAGAACACCAAATCTTCATTCTTTCTATTTTATGATTGTTTAGAATCCGAAAATAAATTCGCTGCCTTGGCAGAGGAATTGGAAATGTCTGTGTTGGCTTGGCGTACCGTACCAACCGACGATTCCACCATAGGAGCGGTGGCAAGGAACTCTGAACCCTTCATGAGACAAGTAAGTAAGGAAACTAATGATTATACGTATTACACAGATGTTTTCTCTTCTTCTTTAAAGGTTTTTGTTGTTCTGAAAGATGCCACAAACAGTAGTGCCATAACGGAAGAAGAAATGGAACGGAAATTCTTCGTTTTACGGAAACGAGCGAGCCATACAATTCCTGCGCCTGGAAAAAGGTCAGGATTTTAGTTGAGTTGCACCCAATTCCTTTTAATTCCTGTGTTACTTTGTTTAGATTCTACATTTGCTCGTTGAGTCTACGCACAATCGTCTACAAAGGGCAGTTCACCTCAGATCAGTTGTGGACGTATTTTCCTGATCTACAAAATCCTCTCTACGACACATATTTGGCATTAGTCCATACCAGGTTCTCTACTAACACGTTTCCTAGTTGGGAAAGAGCGCATCCGTTAAGGATGCTGGCCCACAACGGCGAGATCAACACCTTGCGCGGCAACGTGAATTTCATGAAAGCACGTGAAGGTGTTATGAAGAACGAGGAATTCGGTGATAAACTAAAAAGTTTGTATCCTGTAGTGGAGCCAAACCTATCTGACAGCGGTTCTGCTGATTGTGTATTGGAGTTTCTTGTACACGCCGGGAATCGCTTGCTCCCAGAGGTAATCAATGATTCATTGCAGTGCAATCCGGAATTTTGTCAAGATTTAATTCTAGGCTGTAATGACTATGGTTCCCGAGGCTTGGCAGAATGATCCTACCATGCCGGAAGAGAGGCGCAACTATTACCATTGGGCGGCATGTACGATGGAACCCTGGGATGGTCCGGCTTTGATTTCTTTCACTGATGGTCGATTTATCGGAGCCATTTTGGATCGGAACGGGTTACGACCTTCAAGGTTCTACTTGACTAAAGATAATATAATGATTATGGCTAGTGAAGTAAGGAACTAACGATTTTCGGTCGATTTCGCGAGTCTGATTGCCTGTTTTTTTAATTAGGTTGGTGTATATGACGTTGATCCCTCTGAAGTCATCTTGAAGAGTCGTCTAAAGCCTGGAAGAATGTTACTGGTTGATACTAAAGAGAAAGCGTTTATTCAGGATGTTGAGTTGAAGAAAAATATCGCACAATCCCGTCCGCACTCCGAATGGTTGAAAGAACAGGTAATTGTTTTGATATTTTGTTGTTACATGAATTTTAAAAAAAAAATTTAATATTAATTTAATTTTCTATTTTTGCATGGTGAAAACTTCAGATGGTGAGTGGATTGTGTTTATTCGAAATGTTTTTTAGTTTGTTTTTTATTATTATTATTATTATTTTGTGTATTTAGTTTGTTGTTTGAATATTTTTTTTCCATTTAAGTATTGATTTTGTTTTGTAGTTTATTGTAATTTTAATAATAATTTTATTGTAGTTGTCATGGATTAATGTGTGTAGTATTTTCGCCATAATAATTATTTTATTGTGTTTAATTATTTATTAATTTTTATTGTGTTAACCAGTCTTTATATTATAGGGTGTTCATCCGCGTAGTTTGGGAAGTAAAATACGCATTTTTTTAAGATATGAAGGTATAAGTAAATATTGTTGGTTGAAAATCTGTATTTTAATGTCTACCGATTAACCGGCCAATTCATAACTCAACAAGGCACGATTGACCCTGTCAAAACCCTTGGAAAAGTTGATGCAAATAAATCACTGAAATTCTGAACCAGCTTCAGTTTCTTTTTGATTAAAAACATGCCCTAAATGCTCCACATTTTAAGGAAATTCTCACTGATATGTTGACGTAGATGAATCACTCAAATACTGAACCAGCTTCAGCCCTTTTTCATTAATAAAATGCCCAAAATGCTCCACATTTTAAGAAAATTCTCACTGATATGTTGGCCAATCCATAATCGATGATTGACGTTATCAAAATCCTTTGAAAAGTCGCTGTAAATAAATCACTCAAATACTGAACCAGCGTCAGCTTCTTTTTCATTAATAAAATGCTCAAAATGCTCCACATTTTAAGGAAATTCTCACTGATATGTTGGCTAATCCATAATCGATGATTGACCTTATCAAAATCCTTTGAAAAGTCGCTGTAGATGTATCACTCAAATACTGAAGCAGCTTCAGCTTCTTTTCCATTAAAAAAATGCCCAAAATGCTTCACATTTTAAGGAAATTCTCACTGATATGTTGGCTAATCCATAATCGATAATTGACCTTATCAAAACCCTTTGAAAAGTCGCTGTAGATGTATCACTCAAATACTGAAGCAGCTTCAGCTTCTTTTCCATTAAAAAAATGCCCAAAATGCTTCACATTTTAAGGAAATTCTCACTGATATGTTGGCTAATCCATAATCGATGATTCACCTTATCAAAAGCGTTGAAAAAGTCGATATAAATAAATCACTCAAATACTGAACCAGCTTCAGCTTCTTTTTCATTAATAAAATGCCCAAAATGCTCCATATTTTAAGAAAATTCTCACTGATATGTTGGCTAATCCATAATCGATGATTCACCTTATCAAAAGCGTTGGAAAAGTCGATATAAATAAATCACTCAAATACTGAACCAGCTTCAACTTCTTTTTCATTAATAAAATGCCCAAAATGCTCCACATTTTATGAAAATTCTCACTAATATGTTGGCCAATCCATAATCGATCATTCACCTTATCAAAAGCGTTGCAAAAGTCGATGTAAATAAATCTCAATCAAATACTGAACCAGCTTCAGCTTCCTTTTTATTAAAAAAATGCCCAAAATGCTCCACATTTTAGGGAAATTCTCACTGATATGTTGGCCAATCCATAATCGATGATTCACCTTATCAAAACCCTTTGAAAAGTCGCTGTAGATGTATCACTCAAATACCGAAGCAGCTTCAGCTTCTTTTTCATTAATAAAATACCCAAAATGCTCCACATTTTATGAAAATTCTCACTAATATGTTGGCCAATCCATAATCGATAATTGACCTTATCAAAACCCTTTGAAAAGTCGCTGTAGATGTATCACTCAAATACTGAAGCAGCTTCAGCTTCTTTTCCATTAAAAAAACACCCAAAATGCTTCACATTTTAAGGAAATTCTCACTGATATGTTGGCTAATCCATAATCGATGATTCACATTATCAAAAGCGTTGGAAAAGTCGATATAAATAAATCACTCAAAGACTGAACCAGCTTCAGCTTCTTTTTCATTAATAAAATGCCCAAAATGCTCCACATTTTAAGAAAATTCTCACTGATATGTTGGCCAATCCATAATCGATGATTCACCTTATCAAAACCCTTTGAAAAGTCGCTGTAGATGAATCACTCAAATACTGAACCAGCTTCATGGAGATATATTTTAATCTAATCCTGGGAGAATCAGCGTACTTCGCAGAGAGGTCTATTTCTATTTGCATTGTTGAAAGATTCATTTTAAGTTCGCAGGAAACTTCGGAAGTTCTCGTCGTAAAAGGGGTTTCTTTAGGGATCTTTCTTCGATTTAGCTCCTACTTTACCTAGTCGGTACGACAAATGTGATACTTTACTTTTAAAATTGAACACCCTATATGCTTTTTGCTCCAAATCACGTATTGACGTACATTTTGTTTTAAAGATTTCTATGGAAGAGCTGCGTAAAGCCCATTTGGATGCTGGACGTGCTCCAAAACCCAAATACGAACCCAGCGGTTTAAGTGACAAACGATTACCGTTATACGGTTATTCAACTGAAACCATTCATATGTTGATGTTGCCCATGGTTAACAACAAGTAAGTGTCTTAATCGAACCCCGTCAACCCTTAGGTAAAGTGTTTTGGTCTTTTTAGAAAGGAGGCACTGGGTAGTATGGGTAACGATGTTCCCTTAGCCTGTCTGTCCATGTTCGCACCACTCACGTACGAGTATTTCAAACAGTTGTTCGCACAAGTAACCAATCCCCCCATTGATCCATTTAGGGAGAAGGTTGTGATGTCTTTGCAGTGTCCTATTGGTCCAGAAGCGAATATTTTGGAACCCAGCGCTAAACAGGTACGATTCTAAACAAACTGAATTATTTTATCCGATACAAAACGACTTTAAATGAACGATGTTATTGGGTTTAATAAAGAAATTTGTTTTTGTAAGTTAGTTTTCATCCCTTCCCATGTAGGTCCATCGATTATGGCTGAAAAACCCAGTCATTTCAATCGTCGATTTGGATGTACTGAAGCAAACCACTCACAGAGGTTGGTCGTCACACACCATCGATATAACTTTTCCTGCTACTGAAGGTGTAGCTGGTTTCATCAAAAAATTACAGGATATCTGTGAGGAAGCTGATGAAGCCGCTAAATCCAACCAACTGATCATTTTATCTGATCGACTAGCTAGCAAAGATAGGGTACCGGTGAGCGCTCTTTTAGCTTTAGGTAAGGCCTACATGTGATCTGTTCTGGTTTATTTAATTGTCCATGAATTAACTTCTTTTTTAAGGCGCCACTCATCATCACTTAATCGAGGGCAGGCATCGCATGAAGTTATCTCTTATCGTGGAAACTGGTGAAGCACGTGAAGTCCACCATATTTGCGTTCTTCTAGGGTATGGAGCCGATGCGGTTTGTCCTTATCTGGCTCTAGAACTAGCTTCAAGCCTTCGTGACCAAGGCATCTTGGATACGAACTTGACTGACGAGGTTATTTATCAAAACTATGCGCAAGCCATGCAAACAGGTGATTAGGATAATTATTATTTATTTCATGGTTTTATATTATTGATTTATCTGTAGGTATCAGTAAAGTCATGGCGAAAATGGGAATTTCCACGCTGCAATCCTACAAAGGCGCACAAATTTTCGAAGCAGTTGGTCTGGCGGAAGATGTAGTGGATAAATGCTTCAAAGGTACGCCTTCTCGTATTGGTGGTGTCCATTTGGAGCTATTGGCAGCTGAAGCATTTGAACGTCACCAGAATGCTTACCGGTTGGCTTCTGATACGTTAATTCTACGTGATGCTGGACAGTATCACTGGCGTGCTGGTGGGGAGAAGCATCTTAATGAACCGGCTAGTATTGCTGCCTTACAGGTAAGCTTCTCTCCTTTTTTAAGGGAGAGAGAGATAATTTTAATCCAACAAAATTCTTCCAGGAAGCATCTGTTAACAAGAACAAGACGGCTTACGAGAAATTCCGTGAATCCAACATGGTTTCGGTGCGCAACAGTATGTTACGTGGTCGGTTCGAGTTGCGAACCCTTGACCAACCTTTACCGCTGGAAGAAATTGAACCGGCAGCTGAAATTGTAAAACGATTCTCCACTGGCGCTATGAGTTTCGGTTCGATCAGTTTGGAAGCACACCAAACGTTAGCTGTGGCTATGAATAAAGTTGGAGCGAAAAGTAATACGGGTGAAGGTGGTGAGGATCCTGAACGTTATTTGGATCCGAGTAAACGATCCGCGATTAAACAAGTCGCTTCCGGTCGATTCGGGGTAACTTCCTCTTATCTAGCGCATGCTGATGATTTACAAATTAAAATGGCACAAGGAGCTAAGCCTGGCGAAGGTGGTGAACTGCCAGGGTACAAAGTATCAACTGATATCGCTAAAACTCGTCATTCTGTAGCTGGTGTTGGTCTTATTTCCCCACCACCTCACCACGATATTTACTCAATTGAAGATTTGGCTGAATTGATTTACGATCTGAAATGCGCCAATCCCAAAGCGAGAATCTCTGTGAAATTAGTATCGGAAGTTGGAGTGGGAGTTGTGGCTTCCGGTGTAGCTAAAGGTAAAGCTGAACACATCGTAGTATCAGGTCATGACGGTGGTACTGGCGCCAGTTCATGGACTGGTATCAAATACGCTGGACTACCTTGGGAACTGGGCGTTGCAGAGACGCATCAAGTCCTGGTTTTAAACAACTTGCGATCTCGAATTGTCCTACAAGCCGATGGGAACATCCGAACTGGTAAGACTCAAGTCGTGATCAAGACGGAATAACTTTTTATACCAAAAAAAAAAAAAACTACAGCCGTCATTTCTACTAATATAGCCGCGATTTCTACTAACATAGCCGCGATTTCTACTAATATAGTCGCAATTTCTCCTAATATAGCCGTGATTTCTACTAATATAGCCGCGATTTCTACTATAATAGCCGCGATTTTTATTATAGCCGCGATATCTACTAATATAGCCGTGATTTCTCCTAATATAGTCGCGATTTCTACTAGTTTATCCGCGATTTCTACTAATATAGCCGCGATTTCTACTAATATAGCCACGATTTCTAATATACACGCGATTCCTATTAATATACTCGCGAATTGTACTATAATAACCGCGATTTTTAATATAGCCGCGATATCTACTAATATAGCCGTGATTTCTACTAATATAGTCGCGAATTCTACTAATATATCCGTGATTTCTATTAATATAGCCGCGATTTCTACTAATATAGCCACGATTTCTAATATAACTGCGGTTCCTACTAATATAGCCGCCATTTCTACTAATATAGTCGCAATTTCTCCTAATATAGCCGTGATTTCTACTAATATAGCCGCGATTTCTACTAATATAGCCACGATTTCTAATATACACGCGATTCCTACTAATATAGCCGCGATTTCTACTAATATAGTCGCGAATTCTACTATAATAACCGCGATTTTTAATATAGCCGCGATATCTATTAATATAGCCCTGATTTCTACTAATATAGTTGCGAATTCTACTAATATAGCCGCGATTTTTAATATAACTGCGGTTCCTACTAATATAGCCGCCATTTCTACTAATATAGTCGCAATTTCTCCTAATATAGCCGTGATTTCTACTAATATAGCCGCGATTTCTACTAATATAGCCACGATTTCTAATATACACGCGATTCCTACTAATATAGCCGCGATTTCTACTAATATAGTCGCGAATTCTACTATAATAACCGCGATTTTTAATATAGCCGCGATATCTATTAATATAGCCCTGATTTCTACTAATATAGTTGCGAATTCTACTAATATAGCCGCAATTTCTACTAATATAGCCGTGATTTCTACTAATATAGCCGCGATTTCTACTAATATAGCCACGATTTCTAATATAGCCGCAATTTCTAATTATATTCTTTGCAGGATTTGATGTCGTTGTTGCGGCACTACTCGGCGCTGACGAGATTGGTTTCAGCACAGCCCCATTGATCGTCATGGGTTGTACCATGATGCGAAAGTGCCACTTAAACACCTGCCCAGTCGGAATAGCTACGCAGGATCCAGTGCTGCGAAAGAAGTTCACTGGACAGCCGGAACATGTGATCAACTACATGTTCATGTTAGCAGAAGAGATCAGAACGTATATGGCACAATTAGGCGTGCGAACATATCAGGAATTGATCGGTAGAACTGATCTTTTGCGCGCTATCGAATCCGGTACACCCAAAGCGAAAACGTTAAACTTGAATTTGATCCTGCAAAATGCACTGCATATGCGACCTGGTGTTAATATTGTCGGAGGATCAGTCCAGCAGGATTTCCAATTGGAACAGCGACCGGATAATGTGTTGATTGAGAAATCTCAACCGGTTTTGGATGGAACACAGGATTCAGTTGAGATTGAGATGAGGATTACCAACGAGGACCGAGCGTTTACCTCAACTTTGAGTTATCATATTTCTTGGTGAGGTTTTGCGTTGGTGAATTTCTGTACCGATTAAATCAATTTGTTCGAAATTTTACAGCAAATATCAAGAGGAAGGACTTCCTGATGGGCGGTCCATCAACATTAAACTTACCGGATCAGCAGGACAAAGTTTCGGGGCATTTTTAGCGAAAGGGGTTAATATAACCCTTGAAGGCGATGCTAACGACTACGTCGGTCGGTATTTTCCCCAATTATTTGAATTTGAATAGAATTTTTAAATGGTTTTCAGGTAAAGGGTTGTCTGGTGGGACTATAGTGATTTATCCACCAAAGAATTCACCGTTCCAGTCGGATTTGAATGTAATTGTGGGCAATGTGTGTCTTTATGGGGCCACCAGTGGGAAGGCGTTTATGCGTGGAATTGCTTCGGAGCGGTTTGCTGTGAGGAATTCCGGAGCTACTGCTGTTGTAGAAGGTGTTGGGGATCATGGTTGTGAATATATGACTGGTGGTGTGGTAGTTATTTTAGGTGAGTGAAATTTCCAGAAACAACCAATCTTTGTAATACTTTTTAAAAAGATTTATACACAATTTGAGGGATTTTTTAGATATATCAAGTTTTTTTTTTAACATTTTTTGAAGGGCTCAATAAAAATGATTGAAAATTTGAAGGAAATTTTGAAGATCTTTTTAGAAATATTAAGGTTTTTGTAAAAATTTGAAAGAGCTTCAATTTTTAAAGGTCTCAATAAAAATGATTGAAAATTTGAAGAAGCGTTTTAGAAATATTAAGGTTTTTGTAATTTTAAAGAGCCGTGAATTTTTGAAGGCCTCAATAAAAATGATTGAAAATTTGAAGGAAATTTTGAAGAATCTGTTTAGAAATATTAAGGTTTTTGTAAAAATTTGAAAGAGTCTTCAATATTTTCAAAATTAAAGGTTTTTACAATGCTTGAGGGTATTTTCAAGGAGATCTTTAGATATATCATGGTTTCTCTAAAAATTTTAAAGATCTTAAATTTTTAAAGCTCAATAAAAATGACTTTGAAGAAGCTTTTTAGAAATATTAAGGTTTTTGTAAAAATTTGAAGAGACTTCAATATTTTCAAAAGTAAAGGTTTTTGCAATGCTTGAGAGGATTTTGACGAATTTTGAAGGAGATTTTTAGAAATATTGTTTTTGTAAAAATTGAGAGGGCCTCAATTTTTAATGGTCTCAATTAATATGATCGAAAATTGAAGGATCTTTTTAGAAATATTAAGGTTTTTGTAAAAATTTGAAAGACTCTTCAATATTTTCAAAATTAAAGGTTTTTACAATGCTTGAGGGGATTTTCAAGGAGATCTTTAGATATATCATGGTTTCTGTAAAAAATTTTAAAGGTCTTAAATTTTTAAAGCTCAATAAAAATGACTTTGAAGAAGCTTTTTAGAAATATTAAGGTTTTTATAAAAATTTGAAGAAAGAGACTTCAATATTTTCAAAAGTAAAGGTTTTTGCAATGCTTGAGAGGATTTTGACGAATTTTGAAGGAGATTTTTAGAAATATTGTTTTTGTAAAAAATTTGAAACAGCCTCAATATTTTCAAAAGTAAAGATTTTTGCAATGCTTGAGAGGATTTTGTGGAATTTTGAAGGAGATCTTTGGAAATATCATGGTTTTTGTAAAAATTAAAAAGAACCTCAATTTTGAAAGGTCTCAATAAAAAAAATTGAAGGTAACTATGATGGTTTTTGAGGAATTTTGAAGGGGGTCTTTAGTAATATCAATTTTTTTGTAAAAATTTTAAAGAACCTCAATTTTTAAAGGTTCAATAAAAATGATTGAAAATTGGAAGGGAACTATGATGGTGTTTGAGGAATTTTGAAGGGCGTCTTTAATAATATCAATTTTTTTGTAAAAATTTTAAAGAACCTCAATTTTTAAAGGTATCAATAAAAAAAATTTAAGGTAACTATGATGGTTTTTGAGGAATTTTGAAGGGGGTCTTTAGTAAGATCAATTTTTTTGTAAAAATTTGATAGAACCTCAATTTTTAAAGGTCTTAATAAAAATGATTGAAAATTTGAAGGGAACTATGATGGTGTTTGAGGAATTTTGAAGGGCGTCTTTAGTAATATCAATTTTTTTGTAAAAATTTGAAACAACCACGACAATTTTTAAAGGTCTTAATAAAAATTATTGAAAACTAAAAGTTTTTCATAATGCTTGGAATTTTGAAGGAGCTCTTTAGAAATATTAAGGTTTTTGGGAGAATTTAAAAGGTTCTTTAAAATGCAAATGTTGAAAATCTGTTAGAGAAATTTGAAGGTGATTTTCAGAAATATGTTGGTTTCTTTTAAAAATTTGAAAAAGCGTATCATAAACCTTCTTTTATTAATTTTTACAGGCTCAATTTAGGAAAATAAAAAGTGTTTGGAAATTGAAGGAATTTTGGAGCTTTTAAGAAACGTCATAACAACAATTTGGAAGTCCTTTTGATACGCTTTTTTAGATTGTACACCTTTTTAATAAATATTTCTGTTTTATTTTCGATAGGTCTGACCGGTAGAAATTTTGCTGCCGGCATGTCAGGCGGTATCGCCTACGTATGGGACATCGATGGCAAATTCTCCACAAAATGCAACATGGAAACAGTAGAACTGTGCAAATTAGAAGACAAGGACGATCTACAATTAGTACGAGCATTGCTACAGGAATTCCGTGAATTGACCGGTAGTGTAGTTGCCGAAAAATTGATCAATGAATTCGATCAGAGAACCAGAGAATTTGTCAAAGTATTTCCGTACGAATATCAACGGGTTTTGAAGCAGCGAGCCTCAGTAGCAGCAGCGGAACAACAAACGGTTGGTGTCTTGAGAAAGACAGTTGGTTATGATTAAATAAATATATTATTGATGTTTAGGTTCCAATCCAAAACCACGAACCCAAAATTCAGGACATTGAAGACACTATTGGAGACGCTAGTATGGAACAGAAGAAGGTAGAACGGGCTCTCGATAAAGTTAGAGGTAATGTAAGCCACAACAAGCAAGTGAGAATGTCCGAAATATCTTTGAGTCGTTGCAGGATTCATGAAATATCCCCGAGAAACTGGCATTTATCGTCCGGCAGAAAAACGTATGAAAGACTGGGATGAAATCTACAATTTCGCACATGTCAGGAAAGGTTTAAGAGTGCAATCGGCGAGATGTATGGATTGCGGTGTGCCATTTTGCCAATCCAACTCTCATGGGTGTCCCCTGGGTAATATCATCCCAAAATGGAACTTGTTGGTGTTCCAAAACCAGTGGCGACAAGCGTTGAATCATTTGCTGCAAACAAACAACTTTCCAGAGTTTACTGGTCGAGTTTGTCCGGCACCATGTGAGGCTGCATGCGTTCTTGGTATTTCTGAACCCAGCGTAACCATCAAGAACATTGAATGTTCTATTATTGATCATGCGTTCGAGAATGGGTGGATCGTGCCTCAGGTGCGTCATTTTTTTGTATCAATCTTAGATCAAAGGTTCATTATTATTTCTTCCTGATAGATCCCATCAATGAGGACCGGCAGACGTGTAGCAATCGTGGGTTCCGGACCAGCAGGACTGGCATGCGCCCATCAATTGAATAAAGCCTGTCACGAAGTGACCGTATTTGAACGAAACGATCGAGTTGGTGGACTGTTAGAGGTACGAAACTCTGCAGCTGGGAAAGCTTCAATTATTGAACTTTGTGGTTTTTCAGTACGGTATTCCTACAATGAAACTGAGTAAAGCGGTAGTTCAACGTCGCGTTGATCTTCTTGCAGCTGAAGGTATTAGCTTCAAATGCAATGTGAATGTTGGTAAAGATATCTCTGCAAAGGAACTGAGTGAAGAATATGATGCTGTGGTGCTTTGTACAGGAGCTACGTGGCCGAGAGATCTACCGTTGCCAGGTAAATGGAGTCTAAACTGAGTCTTTATTCATTTTTCTTTATTTGTATTTTATTTATAGTCTGATTTATAAATCAGACTATAAATAAAATATTTATTTAATTTAATTTTTTATTACAATTGCCTTTTTTTAAAAGTCTGACTAAAAATTATGGAAAATGAAAGGATTTTGCGAAATTTTCATAAATTTTATCAAAGCTTTTGTAGTAATTTCAAATGAGCTTTTTACAAAAATTCATTCTTAAAAGCTTCATTACAAATTATTGAGTTTGGAGGTTTTCCCAGAATATTTTAAAGCTTTTGGGTTTTTAAATTTGAAGGAGCCTTTATATTCACTTTTTTCAAGGTTCAATACAATTTATGAAAAATTTGAAGAAGATTTCTAGAAAAATCAAAGCTTTTGTAATATTTTGAAATGAGCTTAAACAAAAATTCAATTTTTAAGGCTTCATTACAAATTATTGAGAATTGAGGTTTTCCCAGGATATTTTAAAGCTTTTGAACTTTGAAAATTTTGAAAGAGCCTTTATATTCACTTTTTTGAAGGCTCAATACAATTGATGGAAAATTTCAAGGTGATTTTTAAAAAAATCAAAGCTTTTGTAATATTTTTAAATGAGCTTTTTACAAAAATTCATTTTTAAAAGCTTCGTTAAAAATTATTTAGGTTTTCCCAGATTATTTTAAAGCTTTTGAGTTTGGTAAAAATTGAGAGAGCCTTTATATTCACTTTTTTTGAAGGTTCAATACAATTTATGGAACATTTCAAGGAGATTTTTAGAAAAATCAAAGCTTTTGTAATATTTTGAAATGAGCTTTTTCCAAAAATTCATTTTTAAACTCTTCCTTATAAATTATTGAGGTTTTCCCAGAATATTTTAAACCTTTGAGCTTGGAAAAATATGAGAGAGCTTTTATATTCACTTTTTTGAAGGCTCAATACAATTTATGGAAAATTTCAAGGAGATTTTTAGAAAAATCAAAGCATTTGTAATATTTTGAAATGAGCTCAAACAAAAATTCATTTTTAAAAGCTTCCTTACAAATTATCGAGGTTTTCCCAGAATATTTTAAAGCTTTTAAGGTTGGAAAAATTTGAAAGAGCCTTTATATTCACTTTTTTGAAGGCTCAATACAAATTATGAAAAATTTGAAAAAGATTAATAGAAAAACCCATGATTGGAACTATTTTTTACAAAACTTAATTTTTTAAAGGTTTCATTAAAAAACATTGAAAATTAAAGGTTAAACTTTTCAAAAAAGGCAAGGCCTTAATAAACCTTGAAATTTAAAGGTTTTTCAGAAACATCAAAGCTTCTGTAACAATTTGAAAAAGCTTTTTATTAAAAACATTCATTTTGAAGTTTTAATTAAAATTATTAAAAATCGAAGGTTTTTCAGATTCTTCTAAATTTTAAGGAGCTTTTCAGAAACAAAGCTTTTTGACAAAAAAATTTTTATAAATTAATTTTTCATTTTCAGGATAATTTAAAGTTTTTGAAAATTTAAAAAGGGCATTTAGAAATGTTTTCTTGATTTTTGTACATTTCAAGGTCGTCAATTGAACGGCATCCACTTCGCTATGGAGTTTCTGGAGGGTTGGCAGAAGAAACAGCTTGGAGGTCCCCATAACGGCCCTCACGCCAAAGATAAGCATGTGATTATAATTGGTGGTGGTGATACTGGATGTGATTGTATTGCCACGTCTCTCCGACAAGGTGCTGCGTCGATAACAACGTTTGAAATACTGCCCGAACCAGGCAACAAGCGTCCAGGCGACAACCCCTGGCCACAATGGCCAAGGATATTTAGAGTTGATTACGGACATGAAGAGGTTAAAGTTAGATTTGGATCCGATCCGCGAGTGTTTAGTATTATGACGCAAGAATTCCTGGACGATGGTAATGGACACGTAAGCGGTGTCAAAACTGTCAATGTGGAATGGCAGAAAGATGACACTGGTAGATGGCAGATGAACCAAGTACCTGGGACTGAGAAGGTGCGTGGGAATAGATAGATAGATGGATAGGATTTTAAGGTTTTTTTTTAATTCTCAGGTGTTTACAGCAGATTTAGTACTGCTTGCCATGGGTTTCCTGGGACCGGAACGTGCTATTGGTGATCAGTTAGAGCTAGACTTGGATCCAAGGTCTAATTTCGCGACAAAGGATTACAAAACGAATATTAGCAACGTATTTGCTGCAGGAGGTAAAATTATTGTCAATCGGTTGATGATATTCTTCTAAACAATTTTTTTGTTTCATAATAGATTGTAGACGTGGTCAATCGTTAGTTGTTTGGGCGATTTCCGAAGGTCGGCAGGCAGCAAGGGCTGTAGATATATTTTTAAATAATCAGTCTGACGCTACGTCGCTACCAGGTCCAGGCGGTATTGTCCAACCGACTTTGCAGGTTATTCCTTGTCCGGTATAAGGAAAATCCTTACTAGTTTAGACAAACATCGAAATCTGGGATAATATAAAGTAGTCAAAAGTATAATAATAGATAAAATTTTAAATAATGTTAGATGTTGCCGAAAAAAAAAATTGTTTTTCAATTATATTATATCGTTAAAATTAAAAATATTATAATGTAATTGTTATAAAAATTAAAACACATAAATCTACTTATTCAAAATAAATAAAATTTATTTTTTTCATGGGGTTTAGGTTGCGACGTTTCGCAGCTATATTGCTGCTTCCTCAGGCACTACAATGAAAATACACAAATTACACAAACTTACAATTAAGTATACTAAAATAGAATTCACTAATTACTACACAGAAAGAAAGAATCCATAAAGATGTATAAAAACATCAATAATTAAAATTACTTTAAGCGTAGTCAGGTACAAAAAATAAAAAAAAATAAAAAATAAACCCAAAGAAAAAAAAATTAAAGGGAAAAATGGTTAAAAAAAAGAAAAATAAAATAAAGCTTTACGACTTAAAATGGACCAAAATATTTTGGATAAAACCTAAACCCCCCCAAGAAAATATTTAAAAAAACTAAAACTAAAATAATATTTATTTTTTAAATTATATTTGGTAACAAATTATTGTAAAATACTATTTAATAATAAATGTTCGTTTGTTATAATATATTAGTTTGTGTATTGTTTTTTTTATTATTATTATTTTTGTTAAATTATAGTTGTTTGTTAAAATTGTTATTATACCTAATTTTTGCTACTTATTTATTGTTTATTAATATACGTAAAAAGGTTGTTTTTCAGATGAATAAAAATAGAAAAGAAAAGACAATAAATATTGTAAACGATGTGTTGTGATTTCAATTATTATAAAATTTAATAAATATAATTAAATGTTTATTGTTGTTGTTTGATTTGTTACAAGTACAAAGCTTTTATTTTGCTTTAATTGTGATTTTTTTTTTGGTACAGAGTTATTATAGCCCTGTGGAACCGGATATACTAGTCCGCCATATGCAACAACCATTCTGGTCGCACGTCTGTTGCTGTTATAGTCCTTCCGGTAATTTTTTTATTCAAAGGTTTAGACAATACACAATAGATATGAACGAATTCCTGTGATCGCTTTTCTATTTACAAAAATTTCCTATTTGAACTTTACTTACTTTAGTACTGGCATCAAACTTTACTTACTTTGTATTGACAAGACAGGTTACAAAAACTGATCGTCAGTATCAAGCAGAGATATGGAGAAGGGAGAATGAGCTTTAACGAATGCGCATCCACTTTTCCAACGACACTATGCCTGCCGCCATTTTCTAGTCACATACGTCAAAAAACCATAACACTATTAAAGTTGGTGTGGATATGTTTCACTGAAACATAGTTATGCTGTTATTTCTTAATTTGTGTGGACTTATTTTAGTTTGAAAGATATTTGACCATACCCTGTAAGCTTAAGCTAGAATATGGCGGCTCCCATGATTAAAAAATTTGCGCATTAACGGTCATTCTTCCCACTCTGCATATCTCTGGTATCAAGCAAGAAGATTTAGACGCAGTGGGGATAAGAGATTCTTGACTGTATTTCACCTCTGTATCTATTTACTGTTGCTATAGCAACCAAATTAATATTTACATACAAACACGACGTTTAAAAGTGTCAAATTTTTATTAAAGTAAATACACTATTTTATTTCTAATTATTAATATTTTACAGTTTATAATTATCCATTAAACTGAATTTTTATTATATATACTTATATAAATGGCCTCAATAAGTTCATGTAACAGCTCCCGTAATCAGAATAACTCCTCCACAGAACCAAACAGGTGAGTAGCATTTTGACTGATATGTGTAAAGTTATTAATTTTTATTTCTAGAAGTAAAAGTTGCGACACAGTATGTACATCGAATTCTACGTGTTATTTGCAACGTAAAAAACCTGTAAATCCTTTAGCGTATTCAATACGTGGGACTGGATTGATTAATAGTACTAATAACACTGTGAAACAGAGAGTTCTTTCTGCAAAAAGGTTGAAATTACGTTCATTACAAAATCAGTTAAACGATGCTAATTTCCATTTAGCAGTAAGTGTCTACTACTTAATATATTTTAGTAATTTGATTTAGTTTTGTCATAATCCAGAACAAAAAGTCTTCTATAAACGTCGTTGTATCTTTTAAAATACGCAAACTTGAGTTCCTCTTCATTGGATAGTATTAATGTTGACATTAAAGTACCACATTAATAGCTTTGTTCCATGATACATGAAGCATTTTACGAACATTTATTTTTTAAAAATTTTAGTTTTAAATTATTTTAGGAATTATCTAGAGAGAATCAAGCTTTAAAAACTTTACAAAAGCGTCAAGATAAAGCACTGTCAAAGTAAGTATTTCATATATACCTGGTTTGCTCATACAAATTTTTAATTTTCTGATAATATTAATAAGGTATGAGAATACAAATGCTGAATTACCACGTTTACTTCATTCGCACGAAGAGGAAATTAGAATGTTGACAGAAAAGAATAAAACTCTCAGGAAAAATTTTAAAGATTTATCGGACCAAATGAAAGTGAAAAATGACGAGTTACAGAAGGCTTACGAACAACTAAATCACTACGAAAAGTTGAATAAAGATAAACGGTAAGTCCCTAAATTCGCGCTATAGAGACCAAAGGACTAGCAGTTATATTGTTCGTAGATTATTTGAACGTGAAAAATTATCGGATCAATTAGAGGATGTCAAAATGAGACTGAAGAAAGCCAATGAAGAGATTTCGATATTAAATCGAAAACTTTTGTTAGAAAGTAAAACGTCCAAACAGCGCTTAAACTCGGAAATATCGAAACATAAACAGTGTCAGAAGGAGTTTTTGCAGGCCATGGAGGAGATTGATCGCTTAACGACCTTATTGGAGGTAGAAAAATGTACTTTCTTAGCTTACAGCCAACGTTTTCTATGTTCGCAGCCTTTCTTGGAAAAGAATGTTTCCTTAATAGCAAAATTTTGCTTACATTATAATTTGTTACGGGTCAATTATGTCATTACATATTATAGTGACACTTACTTGTTTACTAGTAGTTTTAGGAACATTTTTATTTCCATTAGCCAGCTTCTATTAATAAAATTCTTACGATCTTTTCATTAGAACACAGTATTATATCATTGATATAGCCCAACTAGTTGAAACTTATAGGAATGCACCAATTTTAAGTGCGGGAACAAACGTAATATTCTGTAAGCTTCCCCTGTCCATCTAGAAAAACAGCTGATTTAACGACAATACGCTAATAAGTACCGCACGTTATTACAATACGTTATCTCCTCTAACCTGAATATTTCACCAATAATAACACGAACAGGTCAATTATATTCAATGTTATGTTGTTAAAAAACCGTGAATAATTAATTAATTCCTTTAGCAGTATCTTGTAAACTAAGACCGATTAGTTATTCACGATTTTAACAACATAACATTGAATATAATTGACGATATTGAGGTTAGAGGAGATAACGTATTGTAATATCGTGCGGCACTTATTAACGTATTGTCGTTAAATCAGCTGGTTTTTGAGATAGACAGGAGAACCTACAGAATATTACGTTAATAGAAAATTCACCCGTAACAAGTTTGCTTATTATCAGGTCCATACCTTCATTCTGTATCATTCCAGAGCAAGGAAAACACTGTTTATCCACGAGCCCATAATCGATCGACTGCCGCCAAACGTCAATCCATGTCACTAGTAAATCTAGTAGGTCGTGACAGTAATCGCAGTGTTAGTAAATTGGCAACAGTGTTACAGGAGGATGACCGCTATATGGTGCCGAAAACACCGGTTACAGATGTCAAATTGGCCCCACTGTCCAATACTAGTGTAGACAGTAAAAGCAGTGTGATGGATATACCGTCAGAGAATGTGAAGCAACGATTGTCAAGTACTGTCAAAGACATCGGGAATAGTCGGAATGCTTCATCATCAGGGCAAAGTAGTGCGAATAGCAATAATAGTAGACCGCTTTCCTCATCTATCGGTAAATTGGAGAAATTACCACGATTGGATCATAAAGATAATGATAATATTGACATGTGTCAAAATAAAATGTCAAATATCGTAGTAGAGGAGAACGAGATAAGTCAAAGAAGAGACAGTTTAGGTGCTCAGGTGCGGTTTGGTGATCAGATTAAGAATTCTGAGGGTGATAGTAGTGGTGAGGATGATGATCGCGTGGTTGAAGGTGGTATAAATAAGGAATATCGTATTCAGTATTCGAGTAGTCGTCCGAGTTCCGGGGAGAAATTTGAGGAATTGTCAACGGCGCTGGATAATGCGATACAGCGAGCGGCTAAGAATGGATGTGATGAGTTTGAGAAGAAATTGGGTGAGTTGACTAGACGATGTTTTAATTGTGGCTCTATTCCTAACGATAATTAAAATAGCGGACATCGACAATACATTTTCAATCGTTTCTAGGTGACTATTGTTCAGCCGTGGTAAGTAACGTCAAAAATTGCCATGACGTCATTGAAAACCACAAAGAAAATTTGAAAATCTCCCAGCAGGACACTGAAGTAATCGCGGCAACGTTGCGTAAAACGGAAAAACTGGAATCGAAACTGAAAAAATCGTTATTCAGCATGGATAAGGAGGATATGTCTATAGTTAAGGATATTTTATCGGAAGAATTCAAATTCCAAGCTGCAATAGTGAGTAACAGCAGTAATAGAATGGATATTGATAAAATGCGCGGTAGTGTCGTCACTGATGGCGATAAAAAGAAGCTGTTGGCAACATTGCGTGCTATTGATAAAGGGGATAGTTTAGAGGATAGTGATAATGGGTCGCCAATCGACGGACCAAGGAGTCGTTTAATGAAGGAGATGTATACAACTGGAATTAATTAGTTTTTTATTTATTGTTTGTTTAATAAATATATTATTGATTGTTTTGTTTTTGAGTTTGATTGAATGCATAAAATAAAGTTAACTAAATTATGAACAAAAATCGAAACAGCACTCATTTTGACATTAGAGGACTAACGAATTAGTTTGTTCTACACACAACGATGTTTTCGAAAATGAGAATTATTTGGCTTAGATTCGTCGACAAGTATTTAACAGCTTCGGGGAATGTTAGTGAATCTAGAAACTTAATATAACTAATTAAAATTATTGTTGGAACAAACTTATATTGGTAGTCTTTTAGTGTCAAATTAACTGCTATACTTTTAAACTATGTTGCTAAATGCTACAAAACCGGAGAAATGTTCCATCAAATACAACTTTAACAGGGCGCCCCATTGGTTAAACTATTATATTCCGGGTAGAAGTCAACGAATCTTCTTCAAATAACAACAATCAAAACCAGTAATATTTTAATTAATTTATTGTAAATATGTTATAACAAAACATTTTATATCAAAAATACCTTCACCTATAAAAAAATTATTTAAATACATAACGTTATCACAGATTAGTTATACATAAATAATAAATATTAACATTTATGAATCCTGCATTGCAGCTATAATATTTGCTAAAGCCGTTCTAGCATCTGAAGCGGGCAATTCGTTCAAAACCTAAGGCAACAAAAACATTAACTAATCATCAAAGAAACATAAAACTCCTCTACCTGTAACGCAGCTTGCGAATGCTCCCTCTGCAATTTCCTAGTCATTTCCAACCCCGGACCTTCAATAACCTCATCTCTCAACCGTTCGTAATCGACATTATCAACCATGTCCATACCTTTCTCTATCAAATCATAGACTGAGGGGTTGTGTTGCAATGTAAACATTACTGGAGCACAAATCTAGAAGAAGTTATAATAGCATTTACCAAGGATTTCCTTAGTCTGATAGTCCGGTGACTACTCACTAAACTGAAAGGTCCAGTTGAGCCAAGTGTAAAAGGTTCCCTATCCAAACAAGCCTGCCAGGCTAAGGCTAAATGTTTACCGAACAAATAACCCTTAGCCTGTAACTCCTCGGAATGACCAGCAAGTTTTAACGTACCTTGGCATGATTTCCCTAGGAGACTGCCTAAGAAATTACAATTGAATTAGTCAGACACTACTAAAATATTCTCATTAGGTACCTGCATTCAACACATGCCTCAACGTCCATTCAGATCTAGCACAACCTAGTGCTTCGCTCACTACTAGCGGTTCCACATTGTTTTCGGTAAATTGTTCGTATTCAACGACTGAAGGTTTCGGCTTTGCGGGTAGAGGGTTGTTTTGTTTGTCACGTGGACCGACAAATTCTGCTTCAGCTAAGTCGCGAACCGCTGAACTCATCAGTTCCACTAGGTCCTGGTTACGAAGGTTTGCTAGTTCCGCACAGCTATTAGTAACGATATTCGGATAAAAAACCAAAGATTTTATAAATATTTATCATTTAGGGCACCAAATCCACCACCAAAAGTACTGATTTTATACCTGTTGCTCAATAGATAATCTCCACTAAGCAGCGCTATTTTGTTCCCAAACATCATGTCTCCGCTAGGATCTGTTCCACATGGCGGTTGTAAATTCACTAACCCCTTATGAACTAAGTGACTAGTCCGGATCATTTCTGTCACTTCAGCTAAAAAAAAATCATATCATTCCCTGCTCCGTCACAACAAACTTGAATTACCACTATATAATTGTGAAAACTAACCTAACGCCCGCTGGCTATGTAATACCCCTGCTGCTTTATCCTGTTCTATATCAGAAATATCTGGTGAATGACCTGCGGCTTTCGAAACCAGCAAAACGATAAGACCCCACGCTTGCATGTTGTTCTTACCATTGTAGAGAAGTCCCCTAAAACAATACGGATATTTTCAAGAATCTCCTATTGTTGTGCTGCTCGTAAGATCGACTTGAATAAAGAGTTCAAAGAACTCGTACTTTAAATATTAATAAATGCACTTACTTGGCTGTTTTAAGCAAAGGATGATTGGACCCAACTAATTTCCTCAAATGCAACGCTACATTAGCAATTTCATCGCTCAACAACCAGCGTAGACTTAGAAACGATGTTGGATATCCTACGATCTTTTCCGCTTCACTTACAGCTCTGTTCCAGTCCGGTTTCTTTTCCTGTGCCAATTTGGCGTAATTCACATTTGTGTAAGATAATGCACGATAATTATTAGTCACACTATAGCACAACATTCGCGTAGGCACTAATAAACACTTTTTTGATGTTTTAAATAAACCCAACATGTTTTATCGTTTGGTAGCAGCAGTCTAGTAGGTAAAGTACTAATTTACACTTAATGGGATTCATAAGGATGTTATATGAAAGCGAAAATGTACACGGTGAGTGAAAGCTGACCCACATCAGGTTTTTAAATAATAATGTAATTATTATTTATACAAACAGTACGTTAGTTGATTATTAAAAATCAATTTGGCATTGACATAAATAATATAAATAAATTGACAAACGTCAAAAATTACGTTACAGTGGTGCCAAAATGTCAATGAGGGGTCGCACCCTATAGCTAGGGGGCGAATTAAAAATTTAGCTTTTGGCTGTTTTATTTACATGCAACTTCCAAAAATAGATTGTGTCGTTCACTCTATGTCACACAAAAAAAAATATCATGCTGTAATTAATAATATAATTTATAAATATTCAAAAAAAGGATAAATACTGTATAATAATTCAATAAATAATATTTAAAATCTCCATTTTGATTTTGCAAACCATAATAATTATACAAATGAAACAATTATTTTCTTTTTTCATTTCACAAACAAAAAAAAACAAATATATTGAACAATTATGATTCCTCAGACTTTTCAGTTTCGACCACATTATCACCATCATCCTCAGCTTTATGATGTGTACCGCCATTTTCCACTTTTTGATCGTCAGTTTCATTGATTGTTTCATCACTAGTTGGTATTGGCTGTTCATTTTCTGTATTCACAACACCATCGCCAGCCATTTTTTCGTCGTCTGTCAAATGTTCCGCATCACCGTTATTAGTGACAGTGTTGCCATTTTCTACTACTACTGATTGCTTTTCGCTTGGGTCTAGTTTGAGAAACGTCTCCATATCATCCACCTCATTCGCCATGTCAAACGCATCGTAATCCTAAAATAAACAAAACACTTTGGTTGGTGAGGTTTTCTAAACAGTATTTATATTGAAAGTACCCCGCAATAAACTTCATCATTAAAAATTTGTGGTGGTAAAGGATGTCTTGGATTAGGATCACTGATTGTACCACCGCACATCGTTGAATTATTTTGCATAAAGTCTTTAGCCTCTTCCTGATTGGGCTCTGCTATATCTATCACCTCATATTCCACATTTTTCGAGTCCAGAATTAATAGTACACGTTGCTGTCTTTTTTTCACCTACAAATATATATTATTTTTATTATTGTTTGTTTAATATCAACGGCAAATATGACTAAAATATATTTATTCTGCTGTTAACGGCAACGTTGACGCGACACTACTGTCTTACTTCTTCACATTCACGTTGTAAAACACAGGCCTAAATACTTTTACAAATACCCTTATAATTATTATTTTATATGCCTATAAGTAGGACCTTTTATATTTCATTATGAGCAAATACATATTTGTCTACCAGGTACCAGCCCATACATTTTAATTCTGCATAACATTTCTAATATAACGCGAAGAGCACTTGAGTAGCGGGTCTCAAAGTAAAATTTTACTTGTGAAATACACGTAAGTGACGAGGCCCGGTCGTACAAGTCATAGCATAGGTATGCCTATTTTTGGTTCTGGGGAAACTGCCTTTGTAATTTTACCTACGTAAAAGCAATTCAATAACTACTCTATTTTTTCCATTGGAAACACATCAAGGTATTTATTAGTTTAAATAAATCCAAAGTAAATGATTTAAAGAAACCGTTGCCAATATAATTATGGTGAATTATTACACCTAGTTATTATTATTATTCAAAGAAATAATCATTCCAAAATAAAATTTGGACCGCGTAGGTATAATAATAATAATCTCAGTAGGCTTTTGTCTAGTAAATAGTTGGCAAAATAATACACTTATCAACTTACCTCTTTGTTACCGGATATGCCACTAATATAAACTTTAACAACCATTATTATTAATTAATGTTAATTAGGTACTTATAATTAATAAATTTGTTACCGTATAAAAATATATAAATCTAATTAGGCGAGCTTGTTGAATTTTAATTTTTGATAATATTAAAATGTGTGTATTTTTATTCTATTTTTTTTGTTCGATTTGACAAGTAGATATTTTTTTTGGCAATCTGTCTATGTCTGATGTCTGGGTTGTTACCGGTTCCCGGCGTTGCCACGGCAGTTTAAACCAATGTTTTAGAGATAGGAGTTTCAAATTTTAAAAATTAATATAAAGAAATATTGATTATGTTTGTGATAAAATAAGTCACAGATATCATTCCAATTATTATACTACTAGTCACATTCTTTAAGAGTAAGTGTATCATAGAGAAAAAGAAGGTTATCTCTGGGTCATTGTCTTTATAAACATTTTTACTTACCTTTTAAAGACAATGTCTGGGTGTACTAATGGCCGTTTGCACAAATGATTTTAGGCAGCACCCTATAATTAACACCTCTACAGTTATTGATATGGTGCTGCCTAAAATTGTAAGAGCAAATCATCTGTAATCATATGGCAACACCGGTTATGGTAATAAGTAGAGATACACGATACTTCAATAATTATCGATCCGGTTTTCAACCAGAAATATCGATATGAGAAATCACTTGGTGTCAAAATTACTTTGTTTTCGTCCAAAGTCATTAACACCAGCAAGGTTACCATATCTAACACCAAGGGTATAATAAAACAATAATTATTATGTAGTAGTATATTTTATCATTTGAATTTACCGCTAAAAGTATATTTGTGTGTGTATTGTCAAATGTCATTCTTGTCAACTACTCTTCTTTTATGTTAGCCTTATGTTCAGAGAGTAGTTGTACAACCGGAATGTAGAGGGCAGGTTTATGAAGTTTATGAAATGTGTCTTATGTCAGTTGTCACTTATGTTAGGTATTAGACATTTATGTATGAAGAAGAGAAATGTAATAGTTGTGAAAGAAATTATGTTATCCTCAATTAGTTATTAAATCATTTATAAAAATTAAACAAATGAGTGTTTCAGTTCTACAGTTCAGGTGTGGGGTTGGGGAAAAGAGATTATTTTTATAAATTTTAGTAAAAGTAAAAACCTAACCTAAAAGTGTACTTACCTCGTGAGCGTAACAATGGAAACTACCGGTACAGACAATGGGACTCGAGTGAATCCGTCTCCAGATGACCCTAGAGCAGCTGGTTTTACTTTGACGTTGGAAGATTTGGTAACATCGACAGTTACTGCATTGCAGATGAATAACATTAACCAAATTTCGAACGCTGACCTAACGAATCTAATTCCTACGTTTTCCGGACATACGGGCGAAGATGTCGAGCAATGGTTTGAAAGAATAGACAAAATTAAAACCAAATTTTTGGCATCACCAGATAAACTATTGTTAGTTATTATCAGTAAATTGAGAGAATCTGCATTAGAATGGTTTCATTCTAAGCCAGAACATGTTATGTTCAACTTAGACCAATTAAAAAGGGAAATGATTAACATGTTCCTAGTTAAGGAGGATGTCATTACGTTGATGAAGAGATTTGAAGCACGAAAATGGAGAAAAAATGAAAAGTTTTCCAACTATTATATCGACAAAGTTCTATTAGGCAATAAATTGAACATTGACGAGAAAAACCTAATATCGTATGTTATCGATGGGTTTGATAATAGTCAATTACAGGCGATTGCGCGAATGAAGGATTTTGAAACTTTAGGCCATTTGCTTAGCAAGATGAATGAAATAACGACGACAGAACGAAGTTTCACATCATTTACACCAAGGGGGGCATCAGTTAACGTTAGACCGATCAGACCAAGTGTATCAACGAGTAATGTCAGTGGTAATAGGCCCACATCAGCAAGGTGTTTCAACTGCAACGAAATGGGGCACCTATCAAATTCATGTACGAAGCCAAGGCGACCGAGGGGTTCATGTTATGGTTGTGGTTCTACGCAACACATTATAAAAGACTGTCCGCAGAAGAGGTCAGTAAGCAACAGGCACCAAGCAGTACCAGATAGTACGTCCACATCAATGGTGGTTTCAGCATCTGAAAGCGGCGGAATGTTTGAAATTCCTATTCAATACAGGTATGCTGATCCAAATGTTGTAACTCTTGTGAATATTAAAGCAATGTTAGATACGGGTAGCCCAATTAGTTTGATCAAAATTAAATATGTACAACCCGATATGATCCAACCTTACGACAACAAAATTTCTTATTTTGGATTAAATAATTCTAAACTTACAATATTAGGAATATTTTCACACTTGATTAGTGTTAATGACGTTGAATTCGAAATGAAATTCTTTGTAGTTCCTAATGAAACAATGTCATTCCCTGCTGTATTAGGTAGAGATTTCACTAAGATGGATAACTTTACATTAACTATATCGAATAGTAACATTAAAATTAGCAAACCGGAATCCACTAATGTCATACAATCTTCTCAATTTTACGAAGCATGTCAGGAATTAATGTTAATAGATACGAATGAAAATTCTTCTAAAGTGTCTTTAAATATAAATCCGGTTATTAGTCCAAAAGTAGTAAACAAACTCGAAAATATTTATATGGAACAGTATATTTCACCTATAAGGCCAGATAAACCTATTGTCGATACGGAAATCAAAATTTGTCTTACGCATGACCAGCCTTTTTCATTTAGACCTCGAAAACTATCGTTTTACGAAAAGAATGAACTTAGGAAAATATTAGATGATCTTTTAAATCAGGGCATAATTCAGGAAAGTAATAGTCCTTATTGTAGTCCTATAGTGCTTAGAGAAAAGAAAGATAATAGTTTACGCTTATGTATAGATTTCAGGGAACTAAACAAAATCACAATTAAAGATCATTATCCGATTCCTCTAATTGATGACCAGTTAGACTTATTAAAAAATAAAAAGTATTTTTCTTGTCTGGATCTAAAAAATGGATTTCACCATGTAAGGGTAGAAAAAGATTCTGTCAAATTTACTTCATTTGTAACTCCTTTAGGGCAGTATGAATACTTGTACATGCCATTCGGACTAACGAATGCACCATCTTGTTTTATGAGATACATAAACGCAATATTTAGTGATTTAATTCGAGAAAATAAAGTTTTAATCTATCTAGATGACATCTTAGTCGCTACAGAAGGAATTCCAGAACATTTAGAAATACTTTCCGAAGTTTTTAAATTATCTGTCAATAACTTACTTGAGTTCCGATTAGAAAAATGTTCTTTTCTTCAGAACAAAATTCTATATTTAGGTTATATGATAGATTGTGATGGGATTAAGCCAAACCCCGTTAACGTTAAATCTGTACAAGACTATCCTGTACCTGATGATGTAAATAAAGTTCAAAGATTTCTTGGACTTGCGTCATATTTTCGTAGATTTATTTCAGGATTTTCTGTCATAGCTAAACCGTTATACGACCTTTTGAGAAAAGGAAATAACTTTAAATTTGAAAAATTAGAATTGCAAGCTTTCAATAAGCTTAAAAACATGTTAGTAGAAGCTCCAATATTATCGATATATTCTCCCGACTTGGACACAGAACTTCATTGTGATGCATGTGCTCAAGGCTTCGGTGCAATTTTATTACAGAGACAAAAAAATAATTTATTCCAACCGGTGTCTTATTTCAGTAAGAGAACTACTGTAAGTGAGTCAAAGTTTCATAGTTATGAGTTAGAATTATTAGCTATTGTTTATTCTTTAGAAAGATTCAGGGTATACTTACAGGGATTAAAATTTAAAATAGTTACAGATTGTAATTCTATTAAGCTTGCTCTGAACAAAAAGGAGTTGAATAGAAGAATAAATAGATGGGCTCTTCTATTACAAAATTATGATTACATTCTAGAACATAGGGAGTCAAATCGAATGAGACATGTAGACGCGCTTAGTCGAGCAAATTCCGTGTTAGTTTTGGAAGAAAATTCATTTGAACAAAATTTAGCATATGCTCAAAATTTAGACCCAGAAATAGTCAAACTTCAAAAAATATTAGCGACCACAGAACTTAAAAATTTTGAAATGAGAAATGGTTTAATATACCGTAAAAATAAGAATGTCGTTCTCTTTTATGTACCAACATCAATGGAATACAATGTAATCCAACACTGTCACGATAAATTAGGTCATGTTGGACTTGAAAAATCATTAGAATACCTACAAAGAGTATATTGGTTTCCAAATGTTAGGGAAAAAGTAAAAAATTATATTTTAAATTGTCTTAAATGTATAACATATAATAAGAAAGCAGGACAAGCTGAAGGTAATTTACAGATTATACCAAAAGGAGATAAACCGTTTGTAACCATCCACATAGATCATTATGGACCTTTAGAAAAGACGCCATCAGGGAAAAAATATATTTTCGAAATTATAGATAGTTTTACAAAATTTGTTAAGTTTTACCCTGTAAAAACAGTGTCGTCATCAGAAGTTATAAATAAATTATTAGACTATTTTAATTCATATAGCAAACCTTTAAAAATAGTATCAGATAGGGGCACAGCTTTTATGTCTTATGAATTTCAGAATTTCGTTAACATTCACGATATTATTCATGTAAAGATTGCTACAGCATCACCCCAGTCTAATGGACAAATAGAACGTGTAAATAGGGATCTTACACCCATGTTATCTAAACTGACTTTACTTATAAATAAATGGGATTTACATTTGACTGAGGTAGAGTTCGCAATAAATAATTCTGTATGTCGATCAACTGGTAAAAGTCCAGCAAATTTATTATTTGGTGTAAACCAAAGAGACAGACATGATAGTTTGAGGCATTATTTAGAAATGTCAAATAATGATACTGATAGAAATTTAGATGTTGTTCGAGGAGAAGCCCTTTTAAAAAACTCTAAAGTTCAAGAATACAATAAGAAGTATTATGATAGTAGGCATAAACCTCCAAGAGAATATTATGTAGGAGATTTTGTTGTTGTAACGAATATAGATACTACACCAGGATCTAATAAAAAGCTTATACCTAAATTTAGAGGACCTTATGAAATTAAGGCCAAGTTAGACTACAACAGATATGTCGTTGGTGATATTGAAGGGTTTCAGATCACACAGATACCCTTTGAAGGAGTTTTTGGGCCAGATCACATGAAAATGTGGTTACCATTTAATAATATTAAAGAAAGTGAAGTGGTTTAAACAAAGTGTTTTATAGATTAGAGAAGTAGTTTTAAGAAAAGAATTATTCTGTTTTGTTATAAGTATTATATTTTTTGTTTGAATAAATTGAAATTAATCTTGCTTTTTAACTATTACAACTTTTGATTCTTTGATACATTTATTATGTTATATATTATTATGTATACTTATGTCCAGGGGAAAATACTTATGTGAGTTTTATTTATGTTTTATGTGCAAATTTATGTTATGTTACAGGTGAGGTGATCGAGGACGATCTGATATGTCAGATTGGCCGAAACTGTAGTAGTATATTTTATCATTTGAATTTACCGCTAAAAGTATATTTGTGTGTGTATTGTCAAATGTCATTCTTGTCAACTACTCTTCTTTTATGTTAGCCTTATGTTCAGAGAGTAGTTGTACAACCGGAATGTAGAGGGCAGGTTTATGAAGTTTATGAAATGTGTCTTATGTCAGTTGTCACTTATGTTAGGTATTAGACATTTATGTATGAAGAAGAGAAATGTAATAGTTGTGAAAGAAATTATGTTATCCTCAATTAGTTATTAAATCATTTATAAAAATTAAACAAATGAGTGTTTCAGTTCTACAATTAGTGCCTTCTAAATAAAAGAGAAAGCGTTTATTAATATTTATTCCTCATATATTAACAAATAATAGTGTAATAATTAATAATTTTGAATTATTGATTGACTAATATTTACAAAAGCATTGATAAACATATTTAATCTCTTAGCCGCCTAAGATTCCTTACCATACTGCAACAAGTTCAACGCCTTTTGCAGATAATCCACGGCCACCTTAACATCGTCGTACGATAAAGCAGACGAGGCATATTTACTATATTTTTGCGCCTTCTGGATCTGATCCGGCGTTAATGACGATGATGCCGACGTATGACCAAATGGAACAAATGAATGCGTTTGTGGTTGAGGCGTAGTAGGCACACTAGTACTAGGTGTGAAAGTAGGCTGTGCACCATTACCTTCCACTGATGGCGTAGTAGGCAATGAAGGAGTATTCCGCTTCTTCTCTTCTTCTTCTTCCTTTTGGCGTTGTTGTTCTTCCAACATACGCCGTTGTTCGTCTTCAGGCAAGTCGCTAATGTGAATAAAAGTGTTTTCTTGATCTTCTTGCGGGCCTGCTACAGGTTTTTCTCCAGTTTTCAAACAGTTGTGAATGTAAGCCGCTTTCCATTTGGCGTATTTTTGCTTTTCGTGTAAGTCTTCAGACAAACCATCACCAAATTGTTGCAAAACATCAAATAACATGCCCGTAGTATAGAATGTCTTTACAGTATTTCTAGAATTATTATATATATCCGAATGATGTTCAATAGATAATTCTAAGTATGCTACCTACTTGTTAAATATCCCAGCCCTATCCTGTTTATCGGCATACGCGAACAAGTTCAACGCGTACTCTTCGATAATCGCTTGAGCAGCCATTTCATTAGTGATGCCTTCATTGTCCTTATGCTCCTTTTTCGTCCTCTCTAACCAATCTAACAACTGACTAATTAACGCTGAAGTCTCACGGGTTCGTTTACCATCCGGTGTCATTTTTAAGGCTAACAAACAGCCAGCCATTCGTGCTAAAAAAATATTATTATGTACCATTTGTTTCTATAATAAACTCGATTAAAAGAATAATGTAACGATAGCTTACCCCAATAGGCAACTACTAAGTTTCTAGATTCATGTTCTTCCGCTAATTTCATTAAATGCGCTACCGGTTTTATTTCAACCGGTACTGGGGCGAAACTCATGACGTTTTTTTCTTAACAAATACAAAAGAAATATTGATGTAAAAGAACAATTAATTTAGATAAGAGTTGATTAAAACTATTTTATTGTTGTTTTTATTTGGTTGTTGAAGTTATATTTCTAAAAATAACGGATGACACATTGACAAATTAGACTGTCAAGTGACAGGATTGACAAAATACGTGTTTACTACTCACATCAGTTGAACTGAGACATTGTCTTTATGTTTATCATTGTCAGACAATGTCATTGTCTATGTTTATTTAAGACAATGATAATTTTCAAGCTTAGTTCGATAATCTTGTCAGGCTATAAATAACGAGACTCTTAAGGGGGACAATCATAATTCCTAAAATTTTTAATAACAACTGAGATCATGTGATACATTATTTCGAAGGGTATATTATATAGATTTGGACAATCCGTTATTTAAATACGTATAATTGCTCATCACTAACAGAAATAGACAGTTTGAAAAACATGGCGACAACTGTCATCTTATTAAATAAGGTTAATTTAACTTTTTTAAATTATTCGAGTGCAAGAAATATTAAATTAATTAGGAAATATAATCAATTTAATTGTAATTGCAGCCGTAGAAAATTAATAAATTCACATTGTACACCCGCATTATACCAAATAAATCATAAAGTAAGTAGTGTTGGTATATTACGAAATACTTAGATGAACTGTTATCATCTTATTAATTATTGTAGTCCTGTGCAAATAAAAAAGAATTGGATAGCAGTAAAAATAGTAACCTAAATGCCAGTGTATTATCAGCGTTCGTAAATAAACTACCTAATCGTTTAATAAAATCAACTAGTCAACCAGTTAGAGGATGCTTTCATCCAGGGGCATCGGCACTTGCCCGCGAAACCATATCACTGAAAGATGGAAAAAGCGTTACAGGGTTAGTCAACACTTAAACTTAACATAAAGTACGTATGTTGTATAAATAAATATATTGATTTCAGTCCGGAAATGTTGAAAGGAATGTTACAGTACATTTGGCCACGGGATAATAAAGCAGTTAGAGACCGTGTGACTTTAGCTGTGTCTCTATTAGTTGGTGCTAAAGTACTGAACGTTTCCGTACCGTTTATATTTAAGTATGCTGTTGATTACTTAAATGCTGGTGCTGCGTTAAATATGGAAACAGCACCACAAACTGTGGCTACAGTAGTAACTAGTTTATTACTTGGTTGTAAGTACCTCTGTTACGATTAATGAAAATAAATGTTAATTAATTATTGTTAATTTTATTGTAGATGGTATTGCTAGAGCTGGTGCAGCAGGTTTTAACGAATTAAGAAATGCTGTGTTTGCCAAAGTGGCTCAGAATTCGATAAGGAAAATAGCAAAAAATGTATTTTCGCATTTATTGAATTTAGATTTGGCTTTTCATCTAAGCAGACAAACTGGCGCCCTTTCGAAAACTATTGATCGTGGTTCGCGTGGTATTAACTTTGTTCTCTCCGCTATGGTGTTTAATGTTGTCCCGACGATCTTTGAATTAGCATTGGTTTCGTCTATTTTGTATGTGAAATGTGGACCAGCGTTTGCAGGTATGATGGCACTATTTCATTTAAGTATTAATAGTTAAAAATATGAACCAACAAACTCTGAATAGTTTAAGCAAAAGTTTAGTTGTTGTATTGAATTTTTCATGAAAAATATTTTAATTTCTTTAGATTTACGATCAACGACACACAAATGAAGACTATATCTGTCTCTCTCTCTCTAGCCTCCATATTGTGTGACGTCAGAGCAAGTGCACACACAAAGCTGGGGAGATATTTCAATTAATGTCGGTAAAGGGTTTAAAAACGGATCAGAATCTATAAAATTATTCAATTATTATTATTCATCAGGCTGCGATAAGAGCGGTAAATTAAATAAATAAAAAGGGGGCTTCAATATAAAAAAAATCACAAATATTAACAAAAAAGATAACTTTTATTTTGAATTAGGTTATCCTACATAAATAAAATGTAGTGTTCAAGAGACGCTAGTGAACGGTTTAAAATTCGGTGTTCTAACCCCTAACCCCCCTTTTTTAATATTTTCTTTATTTATTTTGGAATTAAGCGAATTTATCTTTTCATTTGGTGACTGGATACTGATATCTTCGATTTTAATAAGTAGTTAAATAATTGTGTAGGTATTGCATTGGGTTGTGTTGGTATTTACAGCGCATACACTTTGGGTGTAACCCAGTGGCGTACCCAATTCCGAATTTACATGAACAAAGCGGAGAATGAGGCGGGGAATAAGGCTGTTGATTCGTTAATCAATTACGAAACAGTTAAAGTAAGTGTCTTCTAGAAACTGTCAAATGCACTGTTGCCAACTTATTTTTGTAGTATTTTAACAATGAACGATATGAAGCAGATAGATATGACAGTGTTTTACAAAAATACGAGTCCGCTAGTTTGAAAACGAGTTCTAGTTTAGCGTTATTGAATTTTGGACAAAATGCAATATTCAGTGTAGCGTTAAGTGGGATTATGATTCTAGCCGCCAATGAGATTATTAAAGGTATGTCAATTACTAAAAAAATATATAATCATGAAATTTAAAGCAAAAAATTCCAGGTAATATGACAGTTGGAGATTTGGTAATGGTTAATGGGTTGCTATTTCAACTGTCAATTCCTCTAGGGTTCTTAGGTAGTGTGTATCGTGAGGTCAGACAGGCTCTGATCGATATGCAGACCATGTTTACTTTGATGAATATGGATAGTAACATTAAAGTAAGTTGCGTCGCTTCTTTCGATCCGGAACCTCGAAATTAAAATTTTTATTTTGTTAAAGAATAAACCCCAAGCACCTTATTTGCATGTGGATGCCAGGAATTCCGAAATCAGATTCGAGAATGTCTCATTTGAATATGCTAACAGTAAAAGGATTTTGGATAACTTAAATCTGGCAATAACGCCCGGTAAAAAGATTGCTATAGTTGGTGGTTCAGGTTCCGGGTGAGTTAAATGTAACGCATTTCCGGAAATCACCTATTATTCCTAATTATTTTCAGGAAATCGACGATAGTTCGGTTATTATATCGTTTCTTCGAGCCGTCAGAAGGTCGTATACTGATTAATGGTCAGAATATAAACGATGTTGATTTGGAGAGTTTGCGACGATCAATTTCGATTGTACCTCAGGATTCTGTTCTGTTCCACGACACAATTATGTATAACTTGAGGTAAATGAGCGGTTTTTTTTATATCAACTGGGCCATAACCTGTCAAAATATTTGTTTAAAGGTATGGTGATTTGAGTGCAACCGAAGAAGAAGTAATCAATGCATCAAAAATGGCTGAATTGCATGATTCTATAAGTAAATGGCCGATGCGTTATAAAACGGAGGTGGGGGAGCGGGGGCTGAAGCTGTCTGGTGGGGAAAAACAACGTGTTGCCATTGCAAGGGCCATTTTGAAAAATTCGCCGATATTGGTGTTTGACGAAGCGACTAGTTCTTTGGATTCAATAACGGAGCATGTAAGTTTTGACTAATGACGTTTGGTATAGATTTGCTTAACATTAACACTCCAAACTGGCCCCATTTTCTGTTAAATTAAGCAATAATTTCTTGTACAATGTAAGTTACTCTAATTTAAACTATAATCACAATTTGTACTGGGCCCATAACTTGTTAAACTCTACTAAATTCCAGTTCAATTTACGTTATGACGCTGTTGCCAAATTCTTTCAAATTCATTGTAAGGAATTAATTTGTCCTCAGAGCAATACAAAGTCATATCGGTTGTTTTTCTTTTTTTGTGTAGAACATTTTAATGGCCTTAAGCAACGCGACCCAGGGCAGGACTAGCATATGCATTGCGCATCGCTTAAGCACAATTATGGATGCCGATGAGATTTTCGTATTGGAAAATGGCCGAGTAAGTGAACATGGGACTCATTCTGGTTTATTGGAGAATCCTGGTAGTTTGTATGCGAAACTATGGCATACACAGAATCATGGAGTTCGGCCGCAGACAATACCAAAAATTGACGGACCAAAAGATGTTTATATATAAAAATAAATACAACAATAATTAAATTGCAAGTATTGTGTTATTTTGTTTTGGTTTTAAATATTATCAAAAATTTAAAAAATATAATTTAAACGGGGATATTTTGAATTTAATTATTCTCTTTACAATTTGTAATAATGTAAATAATTTTATTTTTTGTTTCTATTAATATTTTTATTTTATTTCAGTTGTTATTGTATTATATTTGTATATTGTTTTTTAATTAAAATAGTATTTTAAATAAATTTATGTGTGCCTATTTTTATTTAAATAATTTCCTCAAATGTCAGGAACATGTAATACACTCTGATGACGAATCACTATGACTGAAACCTTGCCCCAATAGGTGATATTCTTATAATACTCAAGGATAATCTCAATTAAAACAACCGTAAAATATATTTGACACATTTTTAGGCATGACTTGTGTATAAATTAAATTCGCTCATATATTGTGACGAATATAAAAATGTCCCCAACGCTCAGAGAGAAATAAATACGTCCGGCAACACCGCGTTGGTTGTACTATTGTAATCAGATGACCTATTCTCGAAGCTCGCAAATCAAATAAACGGGAGGCAACTCTGTACAATTTTAGTAGGCTATACCAGACAACAGAGAATGTGATCTTGCTGGTGGGGGAAGAGATTGCGCATATAATTGCGCAGTCAAAATCGCCATGTTTTCTTATACTCTCATTGTCGTCGGGATATTTTATTTGTGCTTTGCCATTTCAAGTGATTTGTTTTCCATTGCCGTAGTATTCTGTGTGTTATCTATTTAAAAATAAATCAGCCTTTCTCTGTTCCAACCACCTATCTTTTCTGTACCGAAATAAAACAGTGCCAGGTCAACGCATGCGCCTGCAATCAATGCTAACAGTTTATGACGATACGAAAACCGGGGGTTGGAACGAACCTAATGGCTATGGCTAAAAAATAACATTAAAACAGAAATTGTATATTACGCATGCCTCTGATTAATAATTGGAAGAAAGTATTCTGATAGCTGATAGTTTTCGAACGGCCTGTAACTAGTTGGAAGTACAATAAGTTCTGCAAAAACATGCGATAAAACTATCAGGAACTCTAGTTTAGACTGCACGAACAAAGCGTTTGTGAGTTTAATTGAAATTATTTTGTGGATATTTGCTTTTTTTAGCATGCTATGCGTTAGTTTAAAGCTTAGACCATTCTCTTTATAAGGAAGACAATGCTTAAACTAATTATGCTTTAAAGCTCTTATGTTGTATCCTAATTATTATGGTTCTGTCTTAACATAAAACATTGTGAAGTACCTGGTCGCGTGGATAGAGGTTGGATGGGTGGACGGTGCTTCCGGCTGAGTCGGTAAACTTGCCTATGCCATTGTCTTTATGTTTATAAAGACAATACCTATGCCATTGTCACAGCATTAATATTATTTATTATACTGTGCCATTGTCTTAATAAACACAATACCTATGTCATTGTCTTTATACCTATGCCAAAGATTAATGTTGTACATTAATCTTTGCCTATGCCTAGTAGTTATTGACTACATAGCCGGGGGTGCTGGCGGATAGCAGTCGAGGACCGTGGTTCGGATTCCAGTCCTCGCTAAACTGTAGGTCCACACTTACGCTAGTTGAATGTCTATGTCTATCATGAAAGGAAAAAAAACATAACCTTAAAAATCAATGTTATTTATAAAAATTCTTTATGCTTATGTTTAATTGTAATTATTGTTAAATACCTGAATTATTATAAAGTGACCCTCTGTGTTTTAGATATTTTATAAGTAGTTACTATGGAACCTTCAAATGAACCTACATTTGCTCTTCTAAGTGCTCCAGATTTTGTTCCTGAAAACTATGTAAAAAACCTGTCTCAAAGTTATGTGGGTGGTTCTGAACTATTAAACTTACGAAAGAAAATTCAACATTTCTCTGAGGAGACTAGTAGTAATTTAAAAAAAAATGTGTACCAAAATTATATACAATTTATTGATACTGCTAAAGAAATATCACACTTGGAAAGTGAAATGTATCAACTTTCGCATTTGTTGTCTGAACAGAAGTCTTTGTTAACTGCCCTATCGACAACATCAATATTAGAAGATCGGAGTCACATGAATAATATTGAGAAAGAAAAACAAAGTAATGAAAAAGATAAAGACGAAGACAATCGTCAGAAAATAGCAACTATTTTAGAGAAGGTTGAGGGTTGTAAAGAATTACTAGAAGTACATGGGCGAGTATTTCTGTACGAAGGCGATTTACTAGAAATAGATCCTACCGAAAATACCGCATTAAAATTGGTGCATGTGTATTTATTCACAGATGGCTGTATGATAACTAATAGAAACCCCAACAATAAAGGGCTAATGAAATATGTGTTTGAAATTATGTATGAATTGGGTAGTTTAGCTGTTGTGAACGTGAGAGATTTGGGGAATATAAAACATGCATTTAAGTTGTTAATTTTTCCGGATACTAGAGTATTTCAGTGTTCATCCAACGCAAATAAGGTAAGCAGTGAAGCATGCGCATTATGAATAAGCAGACATGTATTTTTAGGGATTAGGAAATCGTGCATTAGGTACCTATATAATCTATGAACTACCCAAACATAGAACCAATTAGTATCCCTATAGGAATCGCAAGAACCAATTTGTATCCCTATAAGAATCCCGCCATTCTTACCACCGTCAACGAGTCCAAACAAATTACTTTATTTTATTAACTAAGATTTTAGTCCGTATTGTAACTTACACAAAATGTAGACGGATATATTTTTACATAGTTTTATAAGAAACTGTTTTAATTCAGCTCAATAAGCACTGATTTAATTAGACCGCGTATTACAATGTGATAATGTAAACACACACATCGACTGGTTCTCAACGTTGCCAAATTTATTTGTTCATGGCTTGGCTAAAGAAGGCTGTGGTTTAGCCCAACTCAACAAAAATTTACTTGGACTCTTGGATCTGACGCAAGGGTTGATGTGTATTGTTATTTGGATTATGGTCCAAATTGAATGATTTTTAATATGCAGTTTTTATATTTTTATTGCTATATTTCTTGTACTTATTTAACGTAAGCCCGGGAAACTTGTAAATGACAATTTTTATATGTATTGTTTTTTTATATTATCAGAAAGAATGGCTAGACAAATTCGACCAGGCAAAGAAAACTCGTTTAGCCCAAGAACAACAGAAACGAGAATCAGTTTTGGAAACCTCACCTTCTCGAAGTGCATCTATCGATTCACAGACATCAGTTGCTCATGACGCTGAAGAGGAAATACTAGCAGTTCATCCTGAATGGTTTGTAGATGTGTCCGACGAATTGGATGTATGCATGGCTCAACGGCATTTTGAAGAAGCTGTAAATCTGTTGCAAAAATCGAAAGATTACATAAGCAGCCATAACCACAAACAAGATCATACAATAATCGATATACAACGAAAGATTGAAACGAAACAAAATTATTTAATTGAAATGTTGATGAAGGAGCTTGAAGTAAATCCAGATAAGTCACTACAAGGTGGGTTGCGCGCTGCACGTCGTGCAGTACGCCTTTTGAACCAGTTGAATCGAGCTACTCAATCGTGTAATTTATTTCTCAAACTATGTAGCAGCATGTTAAAAGCTCAATACAAACGTGTCAAGAGGGAAGGTTCAACCACCACGTATATAAGGAATTTGTCCAGTGTTGTGTTTACGAATATATGTCACATGTCTGAAGAGTTTTTGAGAGCATTTCCCGAAACGTCTGGATGTGCTTCGGCATATGTTGTTTGGACCAGTACTGAGTTGAACAATTTCATGGCGCATTTTGCGAAACACGTTTTTATGCCGCAAACATCATTATCGGTTATAACGGAATGTGTAGAGTTGGTGCGAACGCAATGCGAACGTCTATTTGTTTTCGGTATGTATTGTATATTTTTTACATTACATTAGCAGGCACATAATGTAAAAGTTAAAAGGATTTCATGTCCGTAAATATAATAAATGAAAATAATTTCGTGGCAAAGCGGACTAAAATGTTGGTTTTACCTACACAAGGAATTTTGTTTAATTTGGCAGGGCCCCAGTCTAATTCAATAGAACCAGACCGAAGCATGGGTCGACAGATACTGACGAATTCGTTTCGCTCTTGTTATGAGCTCGTCAGAGTACCATAGTCGTTACCCATCTACAAATATCGGCCTGCATTTAAGCACAATAGGATACACAACAGTAGACACATGTAAACACGTATCATCTACATGTACATAGTAATGCATATCCTATACCATGCAGATATTTGTAGATGGGCAACGATTATGGTACTCTGACGAGCTCATAACAAGAGCGAAACGAATTCGCCAGTATCTGTCGACCCATGCCTCGGTCTGGTTCTATTGAATTAGACTGGGGCCCTGCTAAATTAAACAAAATTCCTTGTGTAGGTAAAACCAACATTTTAGTCCGCTTTGCCACGAAATTATTTTCATTTATAATGTAAAAGGTTTAATCAGGTTAGGATCATGACATTTTAAATAGCAAAACAAAAAACCCATAAATAAAATTAACTTTTTCCATTTGAAAAAATGACTTTACGTTTTTTATAACTATATTTTTATAATTATAAGTATATATTTATGGAAGTGATAATTTTTTAGTTTGATAGCAGATATTAAAATATTTCAATTTAACCTCCACAAAACCTTTAAGTATTAACATGTTTCAGAGCTCTAGGCCTGCTTACATGGTCGTTTTCGAGCTGAACTAAAAAAGGACAATGTGTTCGAAATGTTAAAGTGTCATTGTTGTTTGTCCCATTAAAATTTCTTCACTACTAAAATGTTCTGTTATGTTGTTACCATTTGCTGTTTCCGAGCCCCTTTTGCAGTTATTGTAAAGATAAATTGTATTTGGTTTACTTGTAATATTTGTGTAAATTGGATTGCTGCAAATAAACTGATTTATTATTATTAAATTTTTCAGGTGTGGATTTCTGTTACCAATTAGATGGTGCTTTGCGAACACCGCTCACAAAAGCGCTCAGAGATACAAGAGACAAACTAATTGATTCAATAAAAGTACGAGCACTGGAAGATAAATGGATCCCCATGAGTCTGGGAACAAGGAGTGGCATTACTCGCTGTATTCAAGAACACATTGCAATGGGCATTGATTTGGAACCATATGTGACTGGCGATGTTTGGCTGCAACTTACTCCAAGTACTCTTGGCTTCACCAAATTATTTTTGACATTGTTAAATGATTGCTTGCGCCTGAAGACCGCCGATTTGCTTCATACTATTGACGAAACTTTGTGTCACGTGTTTGAGGCTCAGATTAAATATATTGAGCAAGCCTTGCGGATGGAACTCAATACGGATCAACGGCAGTTTATGGTCAAGAATGCTGATTTTCTTTTGGATAAATTATTGAAATTGGCACAACAAAAGTATAAGGAGTGTGTTGGTTATGAGTGTGCGAATTTGAATAAAATTCCTGTAGAATATAGTGCTGTGGTGAAAGGAGTATCGCCGGCTGTAAGGAACGTTAAAACGAAATACTCGACAGAATTTGTATAAATTATTTGATGATTTTCAAATTAGTTTGACCACGCACGGTATGAATTAATGACAAGTCCATACCATTTCACTAATAAAAAATAATTAAGGTTAATTTAATTTGCATTAAATTCTGTGTTAGTATTAGAAGTATGAAATATATTATATACAATTTTTGAAAAATTGGTGTTATGCAATGTAAAGATGGTTTAGAATAAATAATTATTGTTGTCAAGTAAACATGTGTATTTCTAATATTCAATTAAAAAAAAAGATTTGTTGTAACCATATGGTTACAGCTGCAGGGTAGTGATGTAAGATAAAATTTGCCGTTATTTGAACAGTAGGTCTATAGATGGCGTTAAATATCGTTTATAGATGATCAAGCACATGGACTTTCGTTGGTTAAATCATTTCGCTGTTTCGTATTGCTTTGCTAGAACGGTTTTATTTGTCCTGATATTTTTTTTTTTGTGAAAAGTGCGATGGAGCCTAGATTTGAGTAAGTATAACTTAGTTATTAGTTCACACCTAAATGTCATTGTGTAAGATTTTGGAGTGATCTCTGGCGAAGATTCTGGGGCCGAAGGCTTGATTGACAATTTACCTAGATCCCAGCTGCGAGCCCCAGCTGAGCTGAAACTCGCTGATGGCAACAGAATCGGTGGATGCGGCGAAGTACACGAGAATTAAGAAATGTCCCCATTGTCAAATAAAATGCTGTAATGGTACACACTGTATAGTAGATTTAAGTTTAATATTGTTTTATTATATTTTTAAGTAAGCAATAATATTTAGACATGTAAGCATATTAATTTAAGTAGGTTAAGTAAATATAGAGTTCATTGTACATAATTGTAGAATAGAATAAATGTTAAGTCGAAACCGAATGGTTGTATCAATACCTTAACCCTAACCACCCCTTATGTATATGGTTATCACATGGCGATCCTGCCTACAGAACTAACATGGAAGATTGGTTGGTTAATGGGTTTGATAATTAAAATAAAGTTGGTATAAGTCATGGGCAGCAAAATGCAGATGGAAAATATTCATAATAACAATTATCAAAGAAAAATAAAATGAAGTTGTCGTGGCACAAGATGGCTGACTCACTGTTGCGGTAACTTGCTAAAAAGATATCTTGAATATTGTTTTAGGAAATAATGAGTTCGACTAAATATTGAATATGTTGGAAATTTTACAGAACTTTTAAATGAATTGACCCGGATCCAGAGTAATATTAATAAAGAAAATAGTGAAATCAGAGGGAATGCCGTTAAGCAAAATCGTAATTTAGAGAACATAGGTAGGATAGAAATAAATTTTATTCAATTAAGGCAAAATGTTAATAATAATATAAATAAAATAGACCCAAAAGTAGTAAGTGAAATTAAAATAAGTGTTACAAAAACAATCCAAATAATTGATAATCTTAGGACAATAATTAATAATAGGTTGGATATTATTAACAAAATAAATATGGCAGAGAAATTTGATTTAAAGACAGCGGCTAGCTTACTGCCTATTATGAATGGTTCTGAAAATGTAACGAAATCTCTTATTGACGCAATCGAATTATACGACTCACTTTTAGACGAAAACGGTAAGAAACTATTAACTACATACGTGCTAAAAACTCGATTGTCCGAACATGCAAAAATCAGACTAAAATCCAGTTATCAAAATAACGCTCTATTAGTTAATGATTTAAAACTACATTTTTTGATAAAAAGATCAGCTACCACTCTTTCAACTCAACTTAATAACGCTAAACAGGGATTTCAATCAGTTGAGGAGTATGGCAAATCCTTAGAGGAATTGCTAGTTAATTTGACAATAACTCAAGCTGAAGGAAACTCCCAAGCTTTAGATGTTTTGAGACCAATTAATGAAAGAATTGCGATCAATTAATTCTCTAATGGTCTTCAAAATTCTGATCTACGCACTATTATAAGGGCGAGGAATTACTCAACGTTGAGCGAGGCAATTTGTGGAGCCAAGGATGAGGAAGTGTCGGGAAAAAACGTAAACCAACAAGTTTTTAGCATGCATGGTCACGGAAAACGAAATTACAATCATTTTCAGAATAGGCATAATTATCAAAATTATAATGATCGTAACAAAACTTTCAGCAACCGTGGAAGCTGCACTAGTCAGAATACTCCACGTAATTTTAGCTCTTCTAGACAAAACACTAGTAGATCTCTTCATAATAGAGGTTCTAATAGGGGCTCTGGTAGAGGTACAAATAGAGGAAACTCGTCACGTCGGACATATTTAATGACTAATAGTGAAAACAGCACTGACAATAACAGACATAAACCAAACAGTGAAATCAACAGCTTAACATTTTTTCGAGACCAATAGGAAAGAAACTCAAAATAAAATATTACAGTTAAATGGTCTAAATTTTATAAAATTGAAATATAAAAACAAAATTCTAACTCTTCTAATTGACACTGGTGCATCTGTCAGCGTTTTATTTAAAACTTGTATCGCAAAAAATGAGGAAATCGATTATGCAAAACAAGTTCGAATTAATGGTATTAATGGGTCAATTATTTCGCAGGGATCGGCAAATATTCTACTAAATATAAACAATACTCATTTAATACATGAATTTTTAATTATACACTCTTTTGACAAGGAAATTGATGGTATTCTTGGTTCTGATTTTTTACATAAATTTTGTGCAGATATTAATTATGAGACATATATTTTTTCGCTTATTATTAAAAACAATAAAATTTCTATACCTATGCAATGTAAAGAAACATGTTACACAACAGTACCTGCACGTTGTGAAGTTATAAAATATTTCGAGGTTCACGATAATTCTGAATGTGTAGTTTTACCTGAAGAATTATGCGAAGGTGTTTTTGTAGGCGCAATAATAGCAAAACCAAAGAATAATTTAATACCAGTAAAAATTCTTAATGTTAGAGACGAAGAAATAACACTTAAAAATTTTAGACCTAAAACTAATAAATTGAATAATTATGAAATTTGCAATTTTGATAAAAATAATGTATCAGTTGATAGGATAGATAAAATTTTTAAGTTGACGAAAACGGATCACTTAAATAAGGAAGAAAATTTTTCGCTACAAAGAGTTTGTGCGAAATATGCCGACGTTTTTCATTTAGAACAAGATCCTCTTACAACAACTAATATTTACCAGCAAAGTATTAGATTAAAAAAACGAACAAGTCCAGTATATATTAAGCCTTATCGATTACCACATTCACAAAAAGATGAAATACATAAACAAGTTAATAAAATGTTGAAGGATGGCATAATCGAAGAGACCAGGTCTGAATGGTCAGCGCCATTATTAATTGTACCCAAAAAGACAGATAGTAATGGAAATAAAAAATGGCGAGTTGTTGTTGACTATCGACAATTAAATAAAAATATTGAGGACGACAAATTTCCTTTGCCTTGTATTACTGACATTCTTGATTCATTATCAGGTGCGGTGTATTTTTCACACCTTGATCTATCTCAATCATATTATCAAATAGGCTTAAATGAAACAAGCAGACCATGTACTGCATTCACAACAGACAGAGGACAATACCAAATGACTAGACTGCCAATGGGATTAAAAATTAGTCCAAGTTCATTCTCTAGGGCAATGACAATTGCTATGTTTGGATTAAATTTTGAAAAGTGTTATGTTTACTTAGATGATCTAATCGTCTTTGGGAATAATTTAACTAATCATAATAAAAATCTGACGAAAGTATTGCAACGACTTAGAGAAGTGAATCTAAAACTAAATCCTAGTAAATGTGACTTTTTGCGAAAAGAAATTTTATATCTCGGACATATTATTTCATCTGAAGGTGTTTCACCTGATCCTGCTAAAATCAAAGCTCTTCAAAATTATCCAGTACCTAAAGATGCTAATGAAACAAAAAGATTTGTAGCTTTTGCAAATTATTATCGTAAATATATTAAAAATTTTGCCCACATTGCAGCACCTTTAAATCATTTGTCTAGGAAAAATGTTGAATTTAGTTGGAGCGATGACTGTCAAAAGTCTTTTCTTGAGCTAAAGGAAGCATTAATTTGCCCACCTGTCCTAGATTACCCCGATTTTTCACCTGAAAATGATTTTATTTTGAGGACTGACGCATCAGGGTATGCCATAGGTGCAACTCTATCAAATGGAAACAATAAACCAGTGGCTTACGCAAGTCGTTCTTTAAATACAGCTGAGAAAAGATATTCAACTATAGAGAAAGAGTTACTAGCTATTGTTTTTTTCAGTTAAACACTTTAGACCTTACTTATACGGACGTAAATTTAATATTTATACGGATCACAGACCCTTAGTATATCTTTTTGGTATGACTAACCCATCCAGCAGACTGACAAAATTTCGTTTGTTACTAGAAGAGTACGACTTTACTGTTACATACATTAGGGGAAAGGATAACGTGGTCGCAGACGCTCTATCTCGAATTCAAATTAGTATTGATGAACTTAAATCAATTACTACTAATATAGATAAGACAATACTTGTCCTTACTAGAGCACAATCAAAAAATATGGATGATAAAAACGAAGACAATGATAAGAATCAAGAAAATATTCACGATCACAATAGGCTTGATCACCCTGGCGTGGTGGAAATTCTCAAACGTTCTGAGTCATCTGTCGAGTTACGAATCATCAATAATAAAGATTTCAACGCATTAAAGGTTAGCAAAAACTTTGATTACAAAGTGAATAATTGTATTTTTGTAAAAATGCATAGTATAATATATATAAAACAGGACACTCGATCAACATTGGCATTAAGCGCATTGTTGAGAGACCTGAAAAATATTTGCCCAAAATATAACATCTTAGAATTATGCATAATAAAAAATAACATGTGTACACAATTTTTAAATGATATAAAATATAAATATAATGAAATAAAAAATGCTAACATTAAAATTTCTGTAATCAGAGACGTCCAAAAAGTTAATGACGTTGAAACAAGACAAATAATAATAAACGATTTCCACATACTTCCGACAGGAGGTCATGCAGGTGTAAACCGTTTATATAATAATATTAAAAAATATTATTTTTGGATAGGAATAAAAAAAGACGTTGAAAACTTTATTAAGAAATGTGATGATTGTCAACGGTATAAATATTCTAGGCCTATTATTGAACCAATGATAATCACTACAACAGCAAACTCAGCTTTCGAAAAAATTTATTTAGATTTAGTTGGACCACTCCAAATAGATAATAATTGTAATAGGTATGCTTTAACATTACAGTGCGAATTAAGCAAATTTGTTGAGGCGTATCCTATTCCAAATAAAGAAGCAAACACAGTTGCAAAAAGTTTTGTTGACAATTTTATTTTACGATATGGTATCCCTAAGGAAATAGTGACAGACCAGGGAACAGAATTTTTAAACGAAACATTAAGTTCAATCTGTGATTTGCTACATATAAAGAAATTAAATTCTACAGCTTATAGACATCAAACTGTAGGTTCTTTGGAAAATACACATAAATCTCTCAATGCATATTTAAGAATTCAATGTAAAGACCATTCCAACGATTGGAGTAGTTGGTTACAATACTGGTGTTTTTGCTTCAATAATACAGTTCATACAGAAACTAAATATACACCACATGAATTAGTTTTTGGTAGGCCCTGTATTATTCCAAGAAACCTTAACGACCAGGTAGATCCAATCTATAATTTTACTAATTATGCTTTTGAATTAAAATATCGCTTGCAACATGCATCTCAAGACGCGCGAAATAATTTGATTTCGTCAAAAACCAAAAGAAAAGAGAGATATGACAAGAAATGTAAATATACAAATTATAAAGTAGGTGATAAGGTTATGTTAAAAAACGAATCTAGCAATAAAAGTGAACCAATTTATAATGGACCTTATATAGTAGTCAAAAATAGTAACCCTAATTTAGTGATTAAAATTAATAACAAGGACACTGAAGTGCATAAAAATAGAGTAAAAAAGTATAATGAATAAACATTTTTTTTTATTTTCGATAGGAGGTGTAATGGTACACACTGTATAGTAGATTTAAGTTTAATATTGTTTTATTATATTTTTAAGTAAGCAATAATATTTAGACATGTAAGCATATTAATTTAAGTAGGTTAAGTAAATATAGAGTTCATTGTACATAATTGTAGAATAGAATAAATGTTAAGTCGAAACCGAATGGTTGTATCAATACCTTAACCCTAACCACCCCTTATGTATATGGTTATCACAATGCCACCAGTTACCATGTCAGGTAAAAAGTTTCAATGTCCTAATCTTCAGAAGATCGAATGGGTTGAAGGCGACCTTCTCCCAAATCCAAAATCGTATTGGAATGCGTGATAAGAAATGGTGGTGGTCTCTTTTCACGTGGACTATTGATGTGTGCGTGCATAATTCTTGGCAAATCACCGAAAATCAGATGGAAGTTTATCTCAATTAGAATTCCGAAAATTAATCGTTCAAACTTACCTTAAAACTCATGGTGTTCCGCCTCGAGGAGCAGGAAGACCAGCTCAATAACCGATGTCATTACCTCTAAAAAGTTTCCTACGGGTTTCGTTATGACGGCATAAATCATTTGGTGGTTCCAAATAAGAAACGCATATGTTGCGCGGGTGAAGGATGCATTTCTCATGCTAGAACATGTTCTAGCATGAGAAATGCATCCTTCACCCGCGCAACATATGCGTTTCTTATTTGGAACCACCAAATGATTTATGCATTTCTGGCACATTGCAATGTGCCAGAAATGCATTGTAGGACTATGTATTGAATGTTTGGGTATATTTCATACTAAATAAAGGATGATTTTGTAATCATATATATGTTTTTATTGTTTCCCAAAACTGCGTCACAAACGCCTAGCGTAACCATATGGTTACATCATTTTTTAGAAAATTTGTTGAAACTATGTTAAAAATATCATAAAAACCTTGCATCTAGGCCTCATATTACTTCAATAATACAAAAAACGCTTTTTCTCAAAAATTATAATTAGGGCGTTAATGGGTTAAGGGTAATAAATATAAATATTGAGAGATGTTTTTGGCGACATCTAGCGTGAACAGGCAATATGTCGGGTGAAACACAGTTCACAAACGATGGCCGGACAAGAAGTAACAACTCCATTATATCCTATTGCCAACACTAGATGCGCCCGAATCCCCTAGCAGGGAGGCTTTATTTAAGAATTGCTTGTTACATAAAGCAACAAGACTTTAAGTTATGTTGGAAATTTGTTTCACACTACCATGCTTCCACCAGACGGCCGTTTCGTCGATCCACGACTCATCAGAGAGCTTATACTAGCACGAGAATTCTTAAATATAAATATGTTTTGCAATAGGATACACAACAGTAGACACATGTAAACACGTATCATCTACATGTACATAGTAATGCAGATCCTATACCATGCAGACCATTGAGTTTGTTCGGCCTCTGCATGGTATAGGATATCAATGCTGCAGATTATTTTAAAACCCAGCCCGACGCGATGCCCAAAGTGCAGATTGATTTTTTGAAAAGAATCTATATGTATGCAGGAACATGGAAAATATTTCGAACATTTGTTGTAATCATTAAACTAGTTAGTAGTAGTTAGAATTAAAACTTTTTTAATGTTTTTTTTTTCTTCCGAATAGACACCAATAATCAATTTCAAGGCATTGTGAATAATTTTTTTTCAGAGGAACTGTATGTCTAGCGCAAATTTTAGAAGAGACAGGAAAGTCTTAAAATGAAATCAGCTACTGTCAGAGAAATAATTAAAGTCATTTGTATAGGGGGCAACAAAAATACAAACTTTTATTTACGAATCACGCGCCATTTTAAATTTCTAGTTAACAAAACATCGCATGTGCTTCAAAACACGCCAATAATAGTAGTAATTCTTAGTGTCAAAATTAGTGAAAATCGATAAAGGCGTTTAGAAATTAATCCGGAAAAACTATATTAATTTCAGAATTAGCGCCTTATAGAGGCAAAACCAATCGTTGTACAGTCATTTCATGGACACCCTGTATTTTGTTCATGATTGTTTCAATAATTATCTCTCGAAAATTAGCATCATGACGACAGGATGATGAAAAAAAACCACGGGGACATAATATAATTCTCTCGATTTCTATCGCCCTCGTTATTTGTAGCTTGCCTTGGGTATAAATAAATGGATGCTTTTATAAATAAAACAGATCTATATTACTAAAACTAAATGTATAAACCGCAATACTAATAATAATAATAATTATACATATAACTCTAAACTAATAATTTATCACAGTAATAAGTAAGTAATATGTCTTGAATTCTATTTTTAAACCATCATGCCAAATGTTATTTTAAAATTATATACAAAATTCTTTCAGATGGACAAAAAAGTGAATTGGAAAATTTATAGAACAAATACAATATTTCCATTATACATTTAGTTTCGGCAAAAAATAAATATAAACATACAGAAATACAGACTCATCCTGAACAGAGTACAATTCTTATCCTCAAGCATTGCGGATATTGACGTATATAAATATATTACTCAAGAGCATTTCTGAGTTCTGAAGAACTTCCAATACAATCTATTTAGCAAGCAAGAAATAATTAACGTTATATAGAAGTCTATAACCAACATACACTCATCTATCAGGCTTTCATTATAATACGAGTGCGTCGCGTCGCTTTTAGTATTTTAAATGTTTTTTTAAATACCAACTATTATTCTGTATTAATTTGTTTTATAACATATTTTCACACATCATCATCATTTAGTTTTTTACATAATTATTTGGTTGGCAACAAATTAATTTTGAATCCAAATACAAAATTCACTGTTTTTCTTCAGTATATTTTGAAGCTATATTTTATGTTTGTAATAAAATTCAACTCACAAATATTCCGGAGTTGTCTCAGACAGTCATCATCATATAACTCTTTATCGAACCCATGTTTATCCGTGGTCAAATTAACGTTGTGTATATATTTTAGAAACGTATTCAAAAAATCCTTTCGTGTAGAGAATACTCACAAAATTTGATTTTCAGCTGGTTTAATTATTTTTTCCTCGTATCTCATAGATTGGCATCAGTTTGTTAGGGATGAATCATTTGGGTTTGAGACCTCACGTCGGTCTACAGCGGCGATCTTACTTGAGTCCACTGTTGCTTATCATTTTCATAACCGATATCCTAGATTATCTAAACTTTCACATTTTAAGTTGGGTTTCAATTATTACATCCAAATAATTGAAACCAAACTATGGTTTAACGTTTTAAACAATGACAAAGTGAATCTTGTATTTAAATCGTTCGAAATTCTTATTTACAACATTCAGTCTTTAAATAAATTTAAAAAATATAATAACACTACAAACTACAAATTTATTAAATGTCTATATTCAGATAAAGCATATCATTGTGAATCTATTGGTAGAAATTATTTAGTATAAGTACAGCAGGATAAGTGTCTTAAAATTTGGCATGCCAATAACATCAATTCTCTTACAAACCTACTCTTAAGGAAAAAAGACACGGCCTTTATGTATGCAGGAACATGGAGAACATTTCGAACATTTGTTGTAATCATTAAACTAGTTAGTAGTAGATAGAATTAAAACTTTGTTAATGTCTTTTTCGTTCCGAATAAACACCAATATACATTACAATATTGTAAATATTTTTTTTTGTAGAGAAACTCTATGTCTAGCCCAAATTTTACAAGAGAGAGAAAAGTCTTAAAATAAAATCAGCTAGTGTCAGACAAATTAGTCATTTGTACAGGGGGCAACAAAAATACACACTTTTATTTACGAATCACGCGCCATTTTTAAATTTCTAGGCATTCAAGAAATATCGTATTTTCGCCAAAACACGACAATAATGTTAGTAATTCTAAAATTAGTGAAAATCGATAAAGGCGTTCAGAAATTATTCCGAAAAAACGATATCAATTTGGGAACTTTAGCGCCATGTAGAGATAAAACGAAGTAACATTTGTATATTTGCCTAGATCGGGTTATTTTAGTTGAGGAATTTGTGGTTAAGCGTTATACAGTTATTTCATGGACGTATCATTTAAACCTTACTATAATTGAAATATGACTTTGTGGTAATATACTTAAGGTTGGATGCTCTTAGCTCTTTGAGGTCAAGATCCAAGGTAATCCAAGGGATATCTTACGTATCAGTTTAACATGAATATTCAGTTGGCATTTGCAGTTACATCAAAGTTAATTAATTTTGTAGTCCATTTATAGTGGAATATTGTTTTTCTACGACTGTCTTTAAATGCCTTTATTATATGTTCAATCATTTTAAAATGTAGTACATTGTAATGCTGTTTTTCATTTACCTGTGCGTAATACTATTTCCCACTACTTGCCTAGCAACTAACTAGTGGGAAATATTATTACGCACGGATAAAATTTCCTGGTAATGACAAAAGTAGCGGCGGGCATGAAAAATCACCATAGCAACGCCGAAAATACAAACAGCAAATTGACAGTTTTGGTATTTATAATTAATAATAATTATAATTAACTATTTCGCTAATTTCAAAACACATAAACAAAGATAGTGAATATAGTTTAACACCAACTAGTCAATTTAATACTTCTAATTTATCGTATTAAGGCTTATACGTTAACAGGGGTAAGTTTCGAAAAACAAATATTTCCCTAAAAATTATGTTAAATTTATTCAAAAGCATTAAAACAGTCGTAGAAAAAGTATAGTGTGAAACTCACATGAAATGACCATTTCCTACTCGTATGATTTACAGCACTCGCGTGCGGCTCATGCTGCAAACGATCAGACTCGTAGGAAATATATGTCATTTCATGTTCGTTGCACAATATACTATTGAAATTATGTAAATTACATGGACAAAGTTCATGAATAGGACTTAAAGTGGCTATAACATGTATTTATTTTATCTACACAGTGTATTTTTATCTCGACCAACGCCTGGATAACACTGTTAGGATCCTTAACTTCAATTATCTCCTGAGGAGCGGTAGCGGAATGCTCGTCTATATTTAATTTGCTCAACGCCAAAGGTTCTCCTCATCGAATATATAAAATACTGAAATGTAGAAAATAAACTCTGAATATTATCTCAATGCCGACCGACGTTTCTTTTTATGAAAACCAAATATTTAGCAAAATGTTCACATTTTATTAAATATAACAGAACCAGAACGTTTCGTGCTTATATTCAGCACATCCTCAGCTTTACTTCCTTGTATCAATCATATTATATTGTCATATTGTTTTACAATGACGAATTTAGTTTAAATCATAATCATAAAGAGAAGCCTTGGCATTGATAATCAAAAATTCTGATTATTATAAAAACTATTTTTAAAACAGTTGTTTAATATGGAAAGTATAAGTTTTGTCACCTTTTTTCAATATTTTTAATTAAATTAGGTCTGATTCTTTAAAATTATACATCTTTCTTAGTGGTTGCTAGTTTTTGTTTAAAACGTTGTATTGTAATGTTATGTTTTTATATGTTTATAAAGCAAGATCTAATTTAATAAAAAAGGCATTGCATAGGTAAATAGCGATAGTAATACTTGCGACGATATTAGTACTATTTTCTCCAAGAGAAGTTAATTATACGTCGAATTGAATTATGACATCTTCAATCTAATTTCGTCTAAATCCAAACTATCATGACAAATTCCTTATGTCAACGTAACTTGCATCAGAAAAACATATTTGTTGGATTTGTATCAACCCGTAGTTAAGAGTTTCTTAGCTGAAGTTTTATAGATGCAAAGGAACTCGCCCAATTAAAAATAAAGGCCCTTAATATTATTATTATTGCTAGACCAATTAACTAAAACATGTTTAGCGTAAGCGTAATATTTTAGCATTTGACAAATGAAATATAAATTATTTCTAGACATGAATCTACTTTCATAGAAAAATGTTTTTATATATCTGAAGAAGGCAACGAAAAAGCTGAAACGTACCCCGTAGTTAAAAAAAGTAATTAAACAAAATGATAAATATTTGTAAAAAATACAAATACCTACTTATATTTATGTTAAAAAAATAATATATAATTTATCGTAATTAAATCAAAAATATATATTTTCTGAACTCACAACACAAACAAAATAAATTAATCAATCTTCGGTTAATTGTGTCCTTAAGCAATAATTTCTCAAAACATGAATTGTCGGTATAGGACAAAAATAAACAAAAGTCTAAACTTTAGCCAACGTTTCGTCTATTATACATAAACTTCTTCAGGGCTTGTCTAGTCGTTCAGTTTATATAAAACAATAAAGTCATTTTCAATGATGTTTTACATAATGTTGGGGAATTTTCTGGTATCAATTCGGGAAATATCACATTGGATGATATTTCTGTAGGTGAGGTGTATGACAAAATCCTTAGAATCCCTAATAAAACTTCGGTTGGTCCAGACAACATACCTAATTACTTTCTTAAGAGTTGCATACATACTGTGACGGTGCCTCTTCAGAGACTGTACAGCATGTCATTGGATCAAGAGAAATTTCCAGACGCCTGGAAAACTAGCTATGTGATACCTATATACAAATCTGGTGCCTCTGAAGACATCTTGAATTACAGAGGAGTTTGCAATCAATCTGCAGTAGCGAAGTTATTCGATGGCCTTCTGTTCGATCAACTTGAATGGAAATGCAGAAGTCTCATTAAGGAGGGTCAACACGGTTTCTGTAGAACAAAATCTACAGTTACGAATTTGATTTCTTATGAACTTGATATATTGGATGCTGTGAGTGGAGGTTATCAGGTGGATTCGGTGTATACCGACTTCGCCAAAGCATTTGATAGGGTGAACTTTGATGTTTTGTTGGCAAAGCTGGGAGTGTTCGGATTCTCTGACCATGCCTTATCTTGGTTGAAAAGTTTTTTGAGGGGGCGTACACAGGTAGTAAAGATCATGAATCACAAAAGTCATGAGTTTCGAGTAACATCAGGAGTCCCGCAGGGGTCCCATTGTGCCCCATTATTGTTTAATATTTTTGTCAACGATATCAGTGATGTATTGAAGTTTTCGATGGCTAATCTATTTGCGGATGATTTAAATATTTATAGAAGAATTTCGTGCGAGGCCGATGTTGAATATTTGCAGCGCGATGTTGATGCGCTGTGGCAGTGGTCTGTGTATAATAATTTGAAATTCAATATCAATAAGTGTTCATTTATTAGCTTCTTTCGCAAGAGGAATAGATTTCCTAGTCGGTACACGATGGATGGTGATCAGTTGAAATATGTGGACAAAATAAAAGACGGGTGTTCACTTTTCAGAGTCTGTTGACTTTAATGAACACATATGCCGAATGTCTCAGAATGGTCATAAAGTATTAGGATTTGTGATGCGGAATTCTAGAGACTTATCAATTGCCAGCTGTCGTTTGTTGTATGTGTCCCTGGTTCGTTCTTCACTGGAATACGCGTCAGTGATTTGGTCGCCTTATTATCAGACTTATATAAATATGATTGAGAGAGTTCAGGACAAGTTTTTGCGTTATGCTGCGTTTATAATGGGGATACAAATGCGCAATTATCATAGATCGGACCTACGAGGGGCGTTAAACTTGGATACTCTTGGTAAACGCAGAGTTTTAAACGACTTGGTATTTACGTATAATGCGTTGAAAGGTAACAACAATTGTCCTGCTGTCCTGCATAGGATTTTCTTCCAGTGCCAGTGCGTGATTTACGACACCATGATCTCTTCTTTCACCATACAAGTAGAAATAATTATACATACTTTTCTCCTATTGATAGAACTCTTCGCACTCTGAATGAACATGATTGTATAGAAATCTTTTGCAATTCACTTTTAGAATTTAAACGTCAAATTAATTGTTGTATTGAGTAGTACTCATAACAGATCTTGAATTTATTATGAATTTGTTTATTTTGCCTTAGGTACTGTCATGTATATAAGAAATTTGTTGTAAATATAATTGGGGTATCCCGTTAATTTAATAAAATCAAAAATAAATAAATAATATGAACGACTAGACAAGCTCTGAAGAAGTTTATGTATAATAAACGAAACGTTGGCTAAAGTTTAGACTTTTGTTTATTTTTATCCTATACCGACAATTCATGTTTTGAGAAAATAAATTAATATAAAAATGTTTTTAAATTGTGAAAGACATATTTTAGAAGCAATTTCATGTTTTACAAGAGATTATAAATAAATAGTCCCACTTTGTCCGTAAACGAAGATATTAGAGTTGATTGAATTAATTTACAATATGACCGAAAATATCACTTTATTTACTAAAAATCAACCACCATTCATTTTTTGGTAAAAATATCCTTTAATTGTTGATGATTTCAAAAATTTAATATAATTAATAAATTAAATAATTACAAAAAAAACCGAAAAATATTTATATATATTTTTCAAAAAAATATATAGAGATTCTAACGAAGAACTTTAACTTAACAAGGTAAATGCGCTGTGCGTACTCTGAATAATAACAGCTTTTAAATTTATGATACACTAAGACCTAATTTTGTGCTGAACATTACACAATCCGGTGGTTTTAATACCAGCCTTTTAACAACCTATTTATTGCATACAAGACTAACAGTCTCGCATGATATTCTTAACAATATATAATAAAAACCATGAAAAGAAAAAACACTTCAAATATTTTAAATTTTAATATTTGGTGTTACGCAACCTTATCTCCAGATAAATAGGACGTATACAGGGTGATTCATTATGGTTGCAACAAACGAAAACTGGAGATTCCTGAAAACAATTCAAGCATTTTTTGCCATTGAACATAAGATACAGGGTGTCCAAATTTAGTTATTTTGTTCATTTCTCAAAAACTAGCTAACCGATTTTGACAAAATTTTACATGCATTTGAGGACCGATAACTAGGGATGCTAACGATACTTTGAGAGTATCGATACTTTTGCTGCAGTATCGAGTATTTTTGGTATCGATACTTTTAGAACGATTCCAAGTTGTATCGATACTTTCGTAGCAGTATCGGTATCGAAAATAATTATTGTACATTAAACTGTCACCACCATTTCTTTATATATATTTTTTTTGTGACCAATACATTCAGAAGGTTGGCGGCGACCACTGTCCTATGTTATGTAACACAAATTCTAAGTTTTATTGTTAGAAATGTTGTGTACAGTTTCGATACCGAAGAGTATCGATACTTTTTATTTTTTTAGCATCCCTACCGATAACTTAAACTAATCTGCATTATTTTGACCTTCATTAACTGTTCATTGGCGTGGATATAGGGGGCATTTGGATAAATTTTACACATAAATTAATCAAAGACTGGTTTTCATAACAACTGGTCAAATGCCCTCCATTGACAGTAATGCACATTCTTTCAACTAATGAATTTGTAGCTCTAATAAGGATATTATGATCGTTTCTTATTTATCTAGCAGCTTCATGAACTCTGTCCAGTAGTTGGTTTTTATTTATAATTGGTACACTGTAAACCAATTGTTTCATGTACCCCCATAAAAAGAGGTACGGGCGGATTCAGATCCGGTTATCAAGGATGCCACTCAATGGGACCTGCCAAACCAATCCAATTGTTTCGACACAGTTGATTTAAAACTTCTGTTACTTGTCTACCACGATGCGCAGGGGCTCCGTCATGTTGATACCACATGTTTTGAACAATAGTACATTCTCAATAAATTCGAGTAGGCGCGGTTTTGTAGAAAATGACTGTATTGATTTGAGTTTAAATGCCCATTAATTACGAACAACGCAATAATTGATTGTTAAACATGCCAGCCCAAACATTGATATTAAAACGTTCTTGAAAATTTCGCCCCCTAATAGCACGAGGGTCGTTTAAAGACCATACACGTTCATTATGGTTTGTATTTATGCCATTTCTAGTAGAAGTTGCTACATCTGACCAGAGCACTTTCTTAATTATCGGTCCCTAAATGTATGTAAAATTTTGTCAAAATCGGTTAGTTAGTTTTTGAGAAATGAACAAAAAAGCTAATTTGACCACTAAATTTGGACACCCTGTATCTCGATAACGAAGCATTTGGCAAAAAAATGCTTAAATTACTTTCAGGAATCTCCAGGTTTCATTTGTTGCAACCATAATGAATCACCCTGTATAGTGCAAAGGAAATCAACAAGCACACGCTTCATGAAACTCGTTACTCTCGTACTATAATACTATTTGTATATAAAGCTAAATTTGGAACACTGAACCGAGACCTTTATGTTTGAAACTGAACCTGCAGTTATTTTAAGTATTATTATTACTAAGGGTCTATCATTAGCAATCTGATATAGTATAACTGAATTTAAAATTAATAAATTCCAACTTTTATATTCGCGATGTAATCATAATTTAAGACTTGTTTAAATTGGTGTACTCGAAATACAAACCGATGATTATGCTTTACCTAAAACAATCTAGAACACAAAGCGACGCAAAACTAGACTCCACTTATCCATAATAATCCTATTTATTACCCAGAAAACCTTTAAACAACTTTTTAAACTTTTTCTTCTCTCTACGCTGCGCTATGTCATCAGTTTCGCCGCTATTGACATCTCGCGGTGTATCTCCACAATTCTCAATTCTATTCCTAATGCTGGCATCCAGATGTTGTTGCCGTAAGTACTCCACCAGTTCCACATGAGTATTATTTTCATCAAGTCCGTTCACCACATCTCCACAGCTACTCATCATTTTGTCTTTGACATACGTAGCATTACTTACTGCAGGTACTGGTTGCTCTTCCTTACTATTTTTCTTTTGTTTGGTGGTTTTCCTATGAGGTAGTTCACCATAATCCATTAAATCCAACGAAGTATGTTCACTATCCTCCATTGTAATAGGTGTTATCTCCTCCATTCGAACACGATTATTTGAACAAAACAATTTACTTGAAGTTCTTTGTGGCGCAAACTCTATCTTTGGTGGCTTCTCTCCACATAAAATTGGCTTTTTCCGTTTACGCATATTTGATTTATCATTTTTCGTTACAATCTTCATTGCTTGATCACTAGGCCGGCGTATTTTCTTGGTAATAGATTTCTGATCGCCGTGCGTTAGAACATCCACAGACTTCCTGCGATGAATTTCAGACTTCGCATTAACAGATTCTGATGATTTCGCATCGCTTGCATGGCTTCGTTTTGGGGCAATTCGTGGAAATACAAGAAAAAACACTGTGAAAGCATGCAAAATTATGAAGAATGTGATCCAGAAATGTTTCTCTTGAGTTAGACTGTCAATGGTTAACCGCAATGTATCCATGTGCTGTTGGAGAACTTTGAGTTCATTTAGTTGTTCTTTGGTTTTATCGTGTAATGATTGTAGAGATTTCTCGGTGAGTCGCTGGGTTTCTTCCACTTTTTTGAAGCGTTTACTTAATTCTTCTAGGTATTGGCTAGTGAGAGAGGCGTTCCGCTCAAGTGCCTGTAAAAACAGAATTGGAATCAGAAAGCTACAGTGATGATTCGAAAATGATTTGCCATAGGCCTTGTAAAACTTAATGTGCAGAATACTTGGCTTCAACAGAATAAGCACGGGTGACATCTCACACATCCTGATTATGGAAACTTCAGAGACAAATTTTCCCGGACGCTTGATGTCACTGAGAGATGTTCCGTGGTATGCGCGCTCGCCTGATTTGACAATTTGGGACATATTTTGGTTGAGTTATATTAAAAACTTCATCGAAAAACTATAAATGTATAGAAATTCCACAAATAACACAATAAATTTTAACACAGTTATAGGATAGGTAGGATTACGTTCTTATGAGGAGAAAAGTTGACTTCCCCAGGGTTCCTTCCTGTGACCGCTTCTGTTCTCACTGTATATCAGCGAGACAACAAGATCTTGTTATTACAAACACACTTTTTAGACAAAATAAGAAGTTTAAGACGATATGGCTACATCCAAGGTCTCAGCACTAGCATTTGATCGACTACGTAATTGTTCGCGCTCGTGACCGACATGAAGTAAAGAGCACCAAAGCTTTAACGAGTGCAGATGATCGGCTTGTGCGACCCTTCGTCTACCTGCAAAACGACCACAACAGGGAAGGAACTAACGCGAAAGCTTAATATCCAATGCCTAAAGGACAACCCAGCGAAACTGTGTTTCCAACAACACCTGCAGGCCAAGCTGATATTTAAGAACACGGGTCATTATTTAGGTCCGCCGTGCTCTTTGCTGGATTGGTTCGACGAAAATGATGAAGAGATACAAAGACTAATAGACACTAAGCGTAAAGGATTCATCACCTGGCAAAATGCCCGCATACTTAACACCAAAAAGCATCTCTTTCAAATGGAGAAGTACAACGAAGAACTCGATATCTGAAGAATCAGTGGTAAACGGCTAGATCGATCGAAATGCAACTGGCTGGCAGCAACAACACCAGAGCTTTCTTCCTTGCCACTAAGAACATTTACTCAGTCTCAATCTACTGAAAACCAGGGATCACTCTCGTCTTCTAAGGAGTTGCACGTCAATTGTTTCCCAGTGGAAGGAACATTTTCTGGAACTCCGAACAGGGACACAAATGTCGACAATGCAACACTCGATCGGTTGCCGCATAGACCAACCCAACAACACGTAGGAGATGTAGCTTCCCTGCAAGAACATGATGAAGCTATTTGACTTAAAAACACAAAGCAGCTGGCTCTGATGGCATATCTCTTGAGTTTTTTAAAGAAAGACCAGGGATATTGGAACATTCTGACCGATAGTTTAATTTGTTTGCGTGGCAAATTTGTAGTCTCTTTAAAATTGCCCTATTCATATTTTCAACTTCGCCGTTTGCTTGCGGCCAATAAGGCGTGGTATGAATTAGGTTGATGTTGTGTTGGGAACAGAAGTGTTTAAACTCTTTGCTCGCAAATTGTGGGCCATTGTCCGCTCTGATGGATTTCGGAATTCCCAGGCGAGAAAACATTTCCAATAACTGGTCAATAATAACGGAAGAAGTGGTCGTTCTAAGGAATTTTGCTTCTTGATATCTCGAGTAATAATCGATAATAACTAGTAGTTGCTCCTGATTGGGTAATGGTCCCATTAAGTCTACAGCTATACACTGCCAGGGTCCGTCCGGAAAACTGCATCTCTTCATATGCGGAGGTTTACTGGGCAGTGTTACCACAGGCAATCTCGACAACCTTTAACAAATTTTTCCACTTGTCTGTCTATGAGTGGTCACCATACTTTCGCTCTCAGTCTTCTCTTCATCGCTGTTTCTCTAGGATGACCTTCATGGGCCAACTTAAGCACTTCGGCTCGCAGAGCCTCCGGAATAATAAGTCTATTTCCACGAAGTAAAACTGGTCCCAGATTTGTTAATTCTCCTCTAAATGCATAAAAAATATTTTTATCTGATATTTCCCATGCCTCTTGATTTAATCTGACAACGGCTTCCGCTATTTGTTGGTCCTTGTGTTCTGATAACTAAAATATCGAACACCGAAGCCGTGCCTGCTGAAATGCGAGATGCCTCAATTGTCAAAAGGGATTGGTCTGTATGTGGAAACTATCGCGGTATATCTCTCCTCTCCATCGCCGGAAAGGCAAGAATTTTGTCCAATCGTCTTTTCCCATTCCCAGAAGAGTGTTTGCCGGAAACACAATGTGGTTTTAGACCCACCAGGAGTACAGCCGCCATGATATTCAGTGCCAGGCAAATACAGGAAAAGTCACATACATGGGTTTTATAGACCTTGTCAAGGCGTTCGACTCCGTTAACCGTGAGGCTCTGTGGATGATATTAAAGCTCAACCCATCTCCCCAGAAATTCATCTGGATACTTCGACCGGGAGAGGCCTTTCCAATAACAACTGCAAAGCAGAGTTGTGTCATTGCACCGATCTTGATCTTTCGATTTTTGTGGGAACGGTCTTTCAACTTGTTAAGGATGAACTGTCGGGGGGAATAGAGATCGTCTACAGATTTGATGGCGGTAGACTCTTAAACCTTCGTACACTGCAAGCTGGGACGAAGATCGTATCCACATCAGTCATTGAGCTTCAAAACGCCGATGACAATGTTGTCCTAGCTGATATAGAAGAGGATCTTTAATATACACTAAATGCATTTAACAGCGCATACAAAAGTATCGGGCTTGAACTTAATATAAAGAAAACACAGATTCTCTACCAGCCTGCACCAAACACATATTCGAGTTAACGGAGACAGACTTCAGAACATGCAGAGTTTCTCTTACCTCGGCAGTATTCTCGCTGCAAAAGAGCATCGAAAGGAGAGAGAACGCATCGATGGGGCACCTACAACAACCGGTAAATAGTGGTGATTGGGTGTGCCAGTTTTCTGACCAAATTTGTGGCTCCGGGATCGGTGTGTTTAGCTATCTTAGACTTCACTACTGAAATCTCTGAATTGGAACCGCTTACGACTTTATGGATAAATATAATAGCTTGGTACAGCGCACAGTGGTACAAAATCCAGAAAAGCTGGCCAAAACCTTAATTTCACCTTGATTTAAACAAGATTTTGTATAATAGGCTTTTATAATTACAGATTACAAAAAAAAGTGGTGAATTTAAAAAAAAAACAAAATGGCGGATTTAAAATGGCTGGAGACTTTTAGAAAACTTGCTTAAACAACTTAAATTTAATTACCAACAAAAATCATTTCAAAACTGAAAAATAATAATAGAGAGGCAAAAATATACAGGGTGATTTATGGTTGATGTTAGGTTCGACGATCATTAAGAGACATATTTACGATCCTCCTAAAAATTTGGTTACTTATATACAGTCAATATAATATATTACCCAAAGATTTTTATATTTTTACCTAGTTACAGGGTAATCGCAATTGACCTTAGTGTGAACTATACTTGAACAAATAAAAGTCTCTTTATTATCACATATTCTAAACAGCAATTAAAGTCTTTTTCAAATGATACATCATGCTCCTATAGGTAAAAATAATGAGAAAAAAGTTTACAATTCTTTCCACGGCTGGTTTGTCGAAGCAATTGACATTGATTTTTGGAAAGTCTTGTTTCAATTAGCAATGACAAAGCTCCGTCCTCAGAAAGTGTTCTCCCTTGAACCGAATTAATTGAGTTTCTGTACTTGGACGGTTTAGTAGGTGTCCCAAACGTAATTTCATGTAAAACATAGGCAGAATCCAATTTTCCAAGGACGACCACTTCTAGGAGTACTCGAAATTGGTTTCGGCTTATCGTCATTGATCACAATAGTCATTTCGTTTAGCCAGTTTTGAAATTTGCCTAAAAACTTATCCTCGGTTCGGTGCACTTCCTGCAACTTCATTTTTATTTTTTGTACGGTATTACGTAACTTAGTTTTATCACTCTCAGTTAATTCAAAATCGCACTTATATTTTCTATTAATTTCGTTTTGCACAATGTCACATATGTTTTTGATATTTTGATTCAAGTGGGCCTTTATTAAAAAAAAGAGCGGAAATGCTCCGATATTTCGTGCATTTAGGTTTAAAAAAAAAATCCAAAGGCAGAGTGGCAGCTAGTGGCAGACAAATGTCACTTTTCTTGAATAAGTAGACAACAATAATCAATACCTAACAAGATTTGTTGCGCAATTCCGTGGACTTTTTTTTGTATCTCTACCAAAATAAATAATATGTTCTTGAAAGGTTTAACTTTTTCTTGTATTTTGTACTTAAATTATTAATTAGTAATAAATAATTAATTATTATTACTAGCATATTCGAATACTACGTACCTTTGCCTACTTCAGCCATTTTGTTTTATTAAAAATGAATTAAATCTACACTTTTTTACGTACTCACAAACTAAAGCCTATTTTTAAGCGCGTGCGGTTTACCGATTCCACTTGTTCGAGAGTCACTTTAGTACTGCGTATCGCGGCAGGTCGTTGACCTTGAGACGTATGTTTAACGCTACGCGATAGTCTAATATGTTGCCGAACTTATTTAATTCTAAAAATCCGCATTTTTAGAAAAACTTTATTAAGGGTTTTGGCCAGCTATTTAGACTTTTGTACCACTGTGCAGCGTTGCGATATCAGTGGTCAGTCCCTTACCGACATTTTTTTATTGCAGTCGTGGGATATAAATTAAGATTATTGTACTGTAAATACAATTTTTCAACTTAGTTCAAAAATAGAGACAGTTTTGCCGCACCAATTTACAACCCGTTTTAAATCGTTTAGAGCTAAATTAAGGTAAATAATAATTAGTAATACATTACCTTGATTCTGTTCGATAACCGCAAAAAAACCGACTCCTTTTGCGCCTGCAAGATATTCGCATTTGCCGCTACCGTACCACCATTACTCGACCCACTATTTTGACTAGCATCACCATTTAATTCATTGATAAAATTGTCCAAATCACCATTCTCAGTACTACTAATCACACTATTACTATTTTCCGCCACACTATCTTCATTTTCCCCACTACTACCAATACTCCCAGTAACTTCTGGTGATGGTGGTAATTCAAGATTCTCATTATTCTCCAACTCAACATTATCTGCAACAGCTTTCGTATGTGTATCAACAATTAATGCCGATTTATTTTGCACATTTACATCAGCCAAAAACGATTTACTGGGTTTAATTTGTTTCGATGTATAACTCGTATCTGTAGAACAACTGGCTTTAGCGACATTTTCTACTGTCAATGGCGCTGTAGTTACGGAATTACTACTCGCTAATTCATCTACAGTATCGCCATCTTGTGCATAAGACATTTCTAACAATTGTGCACTGCTATTATTGTTAACGATGTCATTATTTTTAGTGTCATTTACCTCATTATTCATTAAAATAGCCGTAGTGTTCCATGACACTTTATTATATAACACCGCAACAGAATTACATAATGCCGCTAAGTATGAATGAGTAAAAAACGAATTAATATAGGTTTGATGTGACACCGTGGTACTGTTGAACACAATTCCGAAATGTTGACACACATTTGTATTGATCAGTGCATTTCTGATAAATGGTATATTGACTAGATTTGTTAATTGTTTGGTGCGACAGCTGACTAGCTCAAACACTTTATCGAACAATATTGTGTCGCAATGATCGCACACAACATAATGACTAGGTGTTCGACAAGATGGCCCGGTATACGTCACGTATGAGCCATTACTAATTTTCGCTTGGGTTTGATTGTTAATCACTTTATTCCCTAGTGCTTCAGCAGCTTTTTTCACAATTGATATCACAGCATCTGTCGCTGACGATAAGATATTCTTAGTGGCATCTCGACTATCATCGTCCGCTAGTTCATCATCATCATCGTCGTCATCTTCGTCGGCACGATGCACATGTGCCGGGTCCTCTTTTTGTAATACTTCAAATACTGACGTACCATATGCGCGGAACAACGATAGCGGACAGTAGTGTTCCGCGCCATAATGTGACTTTATCTCCACTTTAATGTATTTGCCAAATATATCATGATTAACATCAAAACTCTGAATGCCGCGTTCGTCTTTAGCGGTGAAATGGGCAACAAGTAGCCAATCACGTGTAGGGAAACGATCGCTGACCCATACGGCGAAATCTTTTGGTGATGATGAAAATAGTTCATAGTTAGCAAGGTCAATTTTCTTTAATTGGATAGCTTCGCATAATTCAACTATGAACCAGATGCGGTTACTGCACGTATTTAATTTGTATTCGTCTTTTGAAGGAGATAGGATTGCCCATGGGTTGCCGGCCTCTGGATTCGCAAGAACAACTTTGGCCCCACAGTCAAGGGATGCGTAGTTTTTCCAACGTTTTGAGCCTGTAAATAAAAAAAAACATTAATATTTATCAATGATCACAATACGAAAGACAGACTGAGTAGCATTGTCCTTACATATTATTGTAACGTGATTTTTCTCACTGATATCAAAAGTCTGACCTCCATGAAATAATTGTAATATATCTCTCTATATTTCTTTACCATTACCATACATGTCTCAGAGCACCAGGCTCCATCATCTGTGGTCAATCAAAAGCTAAGCTATTGCATTATGTAAGAAGTTACTTGTCACAAAAGATAAAATTAGCAAACGTATCAAGGTCCCTCGAGGAAAATTATGCTATAAATGTATTATAAACTAATTCAAATCATGGTTCCCACATTTAATTTTCTTTTTATAAATCGTAAGTGCAAATTCCAATTGTACGATGAATTTTTTTTAAGATCAATGCATCGGATTGCCAATTGTAATTAATTTTATCTTGTGCCAAGTAACTTCTTACATAATGCAAAAGCTTTGCTTTTGATTGACTACTGATGATGGAGCCTGATGCTCTGAAACATGTATGGTAATAGTAAAGAAATATTGAGAGACATATTAAAATTATTTCGTGGGGGTGAGACTTTTATTTCATATAAGTACAGAGCATACTACCCCACTTAAGTATGGACTACTCCTTTAAATTAAAATAGGGTTTGTTTGCAAAATATATTACGCCCTTTATTATTATGGCTGCGTTTTGGTTTCTGAATTTCTCCTCTTGTAAAAGGAATTGCTTTAAGACACATGACTGAATCTTGCTGATATTTGGTGTTGAAGGACAACGCCTATGATAACACATTTATCACAAGTTGCATACATCTTAGATGAATACATAATCCATGAAAATTGTAACTACCTTGTTTTGGGGTGTTTGTAATATTCTGTCCTTGCACAGAAGAATTAGCCTGTTCCTTCTTTTCTACTTCCTCCAAATGCTTTTGGGCCCATTCAGAGAACGACGGTATTTCCTCAGTAACCTCGTCCACAGTACCATTTTTGGATAGACCACTAAGTTTTTCTGTAACATTTCTCGGTAAGTCTTCGGAACTATAATTAGACGCAATTCGATTCTGCGTTATATTTATGTTACTATCAGTGGTATGTTCATGAGGTATATCCAAATCGATTGTAGTATTCAGTAATTTCTCATTTAAATGTTCAGTTTGTAGAAGAATATCAGCGCGATGCTGTAGTTCTATGGTTGCCGTATCTGTGAGAGGTAGAACGATTGGAGTATCGTTGTTTATTATCCTGAAAAAAACAATATATATATATATATATATATATATATATATATATATATATATATATAAATACAATAACAAACGAAGTACGGATGCGTCAAAAAATACAAACATCCGTAAGCTATGTGACGTGAAAAATGATAAGTTGAGTAATGGAGGAACGAATTGTCATGATGTCAATGGAACTAAGGACGCTGCTGAACCTTAATTTTAATAATAATAATAAAAAAAAAGTATATGACAATGTACGCGTTTCCAAGATACCCAAACAGACGTTGAAGATGATGCGAGAGAAAAGTGTGCCTAAAACTGTCGTTCTTGAACAACGAAATCCCTGGAATGTCTGTACTGACATTTTAAATGCGAATGAGGAAAATTAAACAAAATAACCAGTATATCGACGTTACTTTTATTTTTCGTTTTATATTTACGATGTTGCTTTTATTTTCTGTTGTAATTCTACAGTGGTAATGCTATTTTCCGTTTCACATTTTCCTTTTCAATCTGATTGACGTAATTCCGCCTACCCTGTGTTATACTACTTCCACTTCGTCCGTGTATAGGCCTATTCTGGTGTGGCCGCCGTGTGCACATGGCGCGCTGCGCGCGACCACAGAGGTAGCAAGAACCGACTAGTGGGGACCGCTTTGGCATGTATAAATAGGAGCCACGAGCATACAAACTAGTGCCCAAGGATAGACCAGAACACCTTGGCACTCTACGCAGACGACACCGCCCTGATTGCCCGCAGTCGCAGTGCGGAATTGGTGACAAGATACCTGCAGCGAGCAGCGGACAACTTCACCGAATGGTGCACCAGGTGGAAGACCAAGATTAATGCCGAGAAGAGCACCGCGCTCCTCATCAGAAGTGCGCCCCGACGACTTCGTCAACATCGAGGGTACTGACATACAATAGCAGGACACTGCAAAGTTCCTGGGGGCAACTTTGGACAGATCCCTGCCATGGAGACCGCACATCGAGAAGAGCATCGCGAATGCCAAAGGCATCATTTCGAACCTCTACCCGATGATCTGCAGAAGGAGCAAGATGCCCTTGCTGATGGTTAAGGCAGTCGTGCGACCTGCCTTGATCTATGCCAGTTCAGCATGGGGATACGCGGCACCATCGTACCTGAAACGATTAGAGGCCACGGAGAACAAGGCAAGAAGGATGGCAGTGGGTGTACCCTGGTTTGTGTCAAACGCACAGATCCGAAGGGACCTCAAACTCGACGCCCTGAGGGACGTCATGAGGTTGAGAGCCCAGAAGGTCTTTGCAATGGCAGAGACCCATGCAAACCCACTGATTCGCGAAGCAGTCAACTACAACGTAGAAGACGGTGCCAGGCGGTACCGGAGACCGAGGAGTCAACTCTGACGAAGGAATCCACAAGATTAGGACACCAATTAATATTGTTTCTTTCAGGTCAGGTATACTCATCTAAATGTATGTTTCAGAGTGTTTTCTAGGCACCACCAACAGAGGACAACAGCAACAGACGATAATCAACATCAGAAGACAACAGCAACAGAGGACAATCAAGCGAGGACATGGAAAAGGGACGGTTCCCGAGCCATACTACTAAGATAAGGCAGAGTTTTAGTTTGGGTTAGAGTCCCACACTACCTAGGGAAGTGGTAAGGAACTCCCTAATAAAAAAAAATATATTGACGACAGCGCATGCGCCGCTCTGTGTCCTTGAGCATGCGCAGATGTATTCGGTGCTTTCTTTGTAACTCAGTGTTGCGTCTGTAGTAGTCAGAAGCCGATTCGATTTTATTTTCAATACATTGTTATTTTGAGGTTGAAATGTCTCAAAGTCTATTTTTAAGTTACGCTACGACACAAAATTATTTTCATCTATTTTTAAGGTTGGATTTTTTGAATTTATTTCAATTTTGACATATTTTTTGTGGCTATCCTGAGTGCCAACTGGCCTAAGAACAGCATTTTACCGCGGCTCTTTTAAGAGCTAGCGGCACTGGCTCACATATGGACTTGGCTCTTATAAGAGCCACCGTCAGTGAACGTGTTACCAGTCCGCAATATTAGTTTCAATTTGTTTAGTCCAGGTTAGGTAGGTTAAGTAAGGTGTGGAACCATTTTTACTTGAATATGTGTATATGTTGTAAGGCGTTTTTAAGAAACTTATTAAATCGACCTTGAAGGTCATGCTGATCAACGTCACTCTTCGAAATATATATAGCAACGGGCCGCTAAAACAAATTTTTTCAAAGTGTCCACTATGGACCATCCTGCACACTTTTGCTTAACAGATCAATTGAATATAATTGGCGCCAAACATATACTTAGCAAATAATATAAGTGTGTTTATATTTTAATCAATAAATTGAGACAATAACAACTAATATTATTACGTTAATGAAATGCAATGTAAACAGAAGCAATAAATTCAAATGTACACAATATCATTGAGTTTTATATGAACAATGCTATATAATCGTTGTTCAACGACTTTGCATAGGTATATATATATATATATATATATATATATATATGCAAAATAAAATTGAACCAGGTTAATATATTTCTATAGCAAAAAAGTACTTAATAAAAGCAAACAATATATTTAGATAAGTATGAATTTTTGACAATCTAAAATTTTATACACAACGATGAGTATAGTTATTTTACTTCTAAAATTTTTTAAATATTCACGAAATGTAACAAGTAGGTACCTTTTTTGTGAAATGTTACTAAATACCAAATGTTTTGAAATTTAAGGGTTGAGAAAATAAACATTCGTTGTGTGTGAGCTTAGTTTAAACTACAGACCCATCAGCTTGCTGAATTGCTTCGGGAAGTTGACAGAGCGACTGATAATCTGGCGGTTGAGGGAAATTGCTGGGTGTCGTTCCAGACGGACAGTTCGGCTTCAGGGAGCCGCATAGTACGGAACAACACGTGCTCAGGATTGTTGAGTATTCCGCAGAGAGCCTAAATAGGAGACAAGCCACTGTTTCTGGACGTTGCAAGAGCGGATGAGCGAGTGGTGATTGACTTGTATTAAAATAAACGTCGGGAAAAGTACTGGGAAAAAAAGAAGAAAGGAACAATGGGGACATGTGCAAATCGATGGGAAAAGACGTCGATTAGCAGGACACGGCAAAGTACCTTGACGTTACTTTCGTCAGAAGCTTGACATTCCAGAAGCAGAGCAGCCGGAAAAGGGCTAGTCCTCACCAAGGATGTCGTTCGTCCGGTCATGTCGAAGGCGTCAGCAGCATGAGGACATACCAGAGGAAACTGGAAACAAAAGGTAACAAGACCATCAGAATAGAACTAGACGCACCATGGTTCGATCGTATTTCAAGGGATACGGGACTCAACTTCTTGACCGAACATCTCGCGCAGCGAGAAATCCCAGTCTTTGAAAAAGGCTGAGCGACATCAGAACCCTATTCTGCGGGCAGCGGTGGACTACTATCTCACGGAACAAGATGCCAACTCATACGCTCTATAGGGTGAAGACAGCGGCGTTCAAAGCAGAGATCGTCGAATACGGAAGGAACGTCAGAAGTTCCAACTACTTTAGCAGACAAATAAAGTAGCAGACGAGACGAGAAACAAGAGAAGGTAGATAAATCTTCAGGACATAGTGGGTGTTGTGGACATTAGCTGGGCCATCTTCCCAAGTTTGAGTTCCACACTCACCTGCAAATTACCTCTATAAAAAACACAAGGTTTATTGTGGGTTCGATACTCTTGCAAATCTCCACGCATTAAGTAAATATTCGGCAGTAATAAATTACGGGAGCGCCTCATTCTCTCACCCGAGTTTCGGAGTTGTTACTAATCCACATCAGAATCAGATTTACATCATTTACTTATTTCTTCCCATATTATGCTTCAGCCAATTGTTTGGACTGGAGAAGATTAAAAAAGAAAGAAAAAATAATGGTTTTTACGACGCGTGATAGCTAAACAGGCAAGTTTCTGTTCCCTCATGTCAGCCATTTCATTATGCTGTTCCATCTTTGTCCACCAAACCAGGATTAATCATATTATGATAAATCTCATTTGAAAATATCTTTCATCATTGTAATTTGTTTGTATCTGTAAATTGTATATCTATATTTAGAAAAATACAATATAAAAAAATCAACGGGATTGAGATTACCTATTTAAATCAGTTGATTAAAATCGTGATTCCATTTAAATCGATTTTTTTAATAATATCATTATTTAAGTTAACAAATAAATAAAATCAGGATATCTAAAAATAATTGTAGAAAGAAAATCGTTTTTGGTAAACAAAGCCTTCACTTTCAGGACGTCTTTCAACGTCACCAGTCTCCAGAATTTTTCTAGCTACACCATACACGGATTTTTTTTTAAAATTATCTGGATTTTGTTGTAATATCTGAGAAACTTTATTAAGACGCAATAAAAGAATTTTTATCAAATATTTACCGTTATTTACAACAAAACTAAAGTTGTATCTTGTATCTTAGAAACAATGCAATTCCGGACGTATGTTATGGGAACTTTTTTTCTAAATTTTTTGCCAAATTTCGCCGATGTATAGTTTTCTTTATACAGATCGATTTGGTTCCCGGTAGGACACCCTGTATTTGTGTAATATTTCCTTACAGTTGATGTGATAATGCTAAACAATTTTATTACCTAAAATTGATATACAAATAGTAAATATCAAAACATCACGCATGTCATTGCCAAGTTGATTTATTTATTTTTTCGCGACATGATTTTTATTTTACTACACGAAAGTATGTGCTATGGTGTGCTATAATTTTAATCTGTTAATGGTATTTTATGTATCTAAGTTATGTATTTGTTCTGTTGGGCAATAAATGCTTTGTTTGTTTATTTATTTATCACATCTGTAAGGATAATAACAGTAAATTCAAATAAAACCCAATAATTCAAATAATTGAATTTAATCCGTTCAGTACAACAGCCCGCAGAATTCCTAGCCATCACATTTTAGCGAATATTGAGAGGCAACTTTGAGGTAGTTTTCATGGAAATAACCCAGCTCGACACGATGCCCAAAAGTGCAGTTTAAGAATTTGTTGAACAGAATCAATTCAAAATTCAATTAAAAATGATCCACAGCACCTGTGGAAGTACATTCAAAACAAAAAACGCAAGTCCAGAATACCGGGTTCAATGAGGGTTGCAACGGAGGCTTACATTTCTGAGCCACAAGAAATAGTCAATGCTTTTGCAACTTTTTTCGAAAGTGTTTATATGCTTCAAATACTGACGTCACTATAGAATCACAGGATGGTGGTGACTTGGTGTCTCTTGGATTGATTAGTGAGGACGAGGTTAGACGAGCACTACAAAAACTAAATCGAAAATGACATCTGGTGTCGATAGAATCCCCGCTTTTATACTAAAAGACTGTGCGTATGTTTTTTGGCACAGCCTTTACACATTATTTTTAATATATCCCTACAAGGTCAAACGTTTCCAGACCTCTGGAAGACGGCACGTGTATGTCCTGTGCATAAATCCGGGGACATTAATAAGATAGAAAACTATCGACCCATTTCAATTTTATCAAATTTCTCAAAGGTGTTTGAATCGATTATTTATGACAAGATCTTTAACCAAATAAAGAATCGTATAATACCTCAGCAGCACGGGTTTTTCCACAAGAGATCAACTGTCACAATTCTTGTCGCTTTCCTACAACAAGTGTATCCTATAATGGGTAAGGGTCTTCAGGTCGATACAATCTATACAGACTTCTCTAAAGCATTCGATAAAATAGACCATAATATACTATTACGAAAGATGCTTCACTTTGGCTTCCAGGAGTCTTTAATTTCATTTTTTGAATCATATTTGAATCGACGTATGCACTTCGTGCAATACAGTGGTTTTAAGTCTCACTCTTACTTGGCCACAAGTGGCGCTCCCCAAGGTAGTTACCTAGCCCCCCTGTTATTTGCAATATTCGTTAATGACATAGGAACGCACCTTTCTAGCAATTATTTACTTTTCGTAGATGATCTTAAACTATTCAGAGCTGTTCACTCCGAAGATAGATAGATAACATACACAAGAAGACGCCGCACTGTTTCTTACAATTACAGACTCTCTGGCGCTGCTCTTGATAAATGCACTGTTATTAAAGATCTTGGTGTGTTCATTGATAGCGAATTAACTTTTAATTATCATGTTTCCGAAACAAAGAAAAGGGCGCTCAAATGTCTGGGATTCATTTTTAGAACCACGAACTCATTTAACAATACTGATTGTCTTATAGTGTTGTACAACGCAATGGTAAGATCAAGGCTTGAATATGCTGCCATTGCTTGGTCTCCAATATATGGAGTTTATGTTAACTCTCTCGAAAATGTTCAACGAAAACTCCTCAAACGACTAGCCTTCAAGATTGATGGTCGGTTTCCTGCCCGGGGATACGACCATCGTTTGCTATTGGAGAGATTTGATTTTCAATCGCTGGAGATGCGTAGGCATTTTTCCTCTCAGTGTTTTATATTTGGTCTGATTAATGGTCTTATAGACTGTTCGCAATTGTTGGAGATGTTGCGGTTTAATATTCCGCAGTTCAATTCGAGAAGTGCCTATCTCTTCAGAGTACCTCCGGTGCACGCAAATTATGAAACAAGAGCTCCCATCTTCAAAGCGTGTAATTTCTGTAATACTTATTCTATCTATACTAGCATTAATTACTTCAATGAGAATCCCAACAGATTTAAGCGTGATTTGAGGAATGTTCTGAGGGAAATGATTCAATAGATTCCATGTACTTGCTCAGTGAAATATATCCATACGATCCTATATGTTTGTATTGTATTTTTGCTACTGTCACCTTCAGTTTGTTACTTTTGTAAATTTATTATTATTATTTGTATTTAATATATAATATTATATTCATAGCAGTTGTCTTGTAATTGGGTTGTCACCTGTTAGACAATAAAGAGTTATTATTATTATTATATAGAATCAATTTATGTATGCAGGAACATGGTAAACATGTGATGGTACCGTAAAAGTTTTGGGAAAAGTAACCATACCTTTGTTTTGAAAATTTAATAAGTAATTACTCAAGTCATCCCAATTTATCAGTCTATAATTTTGACGAAGAGAACGCGAACGACAAAACGCAGCAAAACAGCGTACCTGGGACATGTGATACGCAACAAAAAGTACCATTTGCTCCAACTATTAATAAAAGGAAGAAGGGGTGTGGGCAGAAAGAGGATGTCATGGCTCCGAAATATCAAACATTGGACGGGACTTGGAACCACACGAGAATTAATTCACACCACCAGAGATAGCGGAAAATGGTCAGAACTGATCGCAAACATCCATTAATGGATAGCAGCGGAAGAAGATTATCTTATATCTATCATATTTGTACGACTTTCGGTTATACCGGAAGTTGGCTATGCCTGTTTTTAGTAGTAGAGCATACTACCGTAATTTGCCGGTGACACCCTGTATATCCAAACAATAGCATGGATTTACAATGAAGCAACTGTATACGTACACTTCAAATACCCATATTTCTAAATAATAAGAATTACAATGCCCGAATGGGGACATGGCTGTAGAAATCATCGATTTGCAGTTCCGAGGCAAATAGACGTGTAATCTTATTTAACCGCCTTGGTGATCTTTGTCAGCGTTGAAAGACTTTGTATGTTGACCTTGTATTTGTACAATAAGGATCCAACAATCTTTGGTTGTTGTTGCAGTAAAACGTAGTCAGATAATTTGTAAATATATTGCTAGACAGTCGTCTAAGAAGATTGACGAAATTAAAGCATGTAGTGTCTACAGATTAATGATTATCCTTGGAGTATTTATTTATAATCTCGTTATATGATGCTATTGTTTTAATCATAGTCTTGTATTGTTCAAACAATTATGGAAGGTTAACAAAGTACCTATCAAAGCTACTTTTTACCATTGTTTGATATGTCTCAAAATAATTTCTAGGTCAAAACTCAGACGCCTGTCTATGCGCGCATTACGTATTATTAACGGGCCGTACCAATAGGGTGAATGTTTAGAAAACACTTCTACTGGAAAATGTGAAGATATCGGTAACTGACAAGAGTGTGGTACAAATTATCTAACGTGTACCTAACTCCTATAAAAAATTATACAACTTACTCATTAGAATTTTCTGCATTTTGTTTCAAAATTGCTTGAAAAACTGGAGCATTTCCATTATCTTTGACATCTTTTTCATTTAAAATCTCCGCAGGTGCCTCTGTGTAAATACTTGATTCTAAAACTGGAGGTTTAACAATTTCTTCGTTGTGGGCGGTAACTGAAGCATTACTACTGCTGTTTTGCAAATCAGTAACGCTACCTTTTGCTAATGAAAGTGTGTTATTATCTCTTGCACTCACATTTCGCAAATTATTTACACTAAAATATATAATACAAAAAATAAATTATTTCTCTAAGCAAAAACAAATGATTTAATATTACCTTATCAAAAATATTACCAAAAAAATAAATTTAAATTTATGTGTCTTCATACTTCTCGTACATTAGTAGTGTTTAAATTTTTAATTAGAGCGCAATACATTAAACAAACTTTGCACAAATCGAGAATGAAAAAAAAAACGCGCACTAAAACGGATACAATCTTCTCGCTTTCTACTAAAACATTACCGACACTGATTTAATTAATAAAGTTGCACAAAAATTATATACAAAAATTAAAATTACACTGACGTGTATGTCAATATTTGTTGTTATTGGTTATGTTACTGTCATCTGTCATATCTCAAGGACAGTCTACCAAACGTCTTTTTACTGGCCACCTGCTTAAATATTACGTCTGTAAAAAATATCAGCAATTTAACTCAATTCAAAAAAAATCAAAAATATTTTTATTTTCTATCTCAAAATTTGCAGAAGTTTTTTGTATTTTTATAACATTTTTTGAGTGCAGAATGCGTTCGAGAGATCATAATCTAATCGGTGCGGTAGGTGAACATGTCACATCAGCTGTTCTGAGTTTGTGGAACATTAAATCCTGTGGACAGAAATAGGAAAAAGAAACCTTCTTCTTCTTTTCTTTTGGCCACATGCTTCATTAACCGGTTAAAGGAAAGCCCACGTTGTAAGTTCCAATTACATAAATGTCATTCATTGTTACCCAATACCCAAGATCCAACCTATCGTCAAATTGTCAAATGTTTATTTATATTTTTGTGTTTACCATAATATATTTGCAATTAGAATTAATAGTTAGTAGTAGTAGTAATTGATATCTGAAATGCATAATAGATATTAGCATTTAGAACAGAACATATGCGAATAATATGGAAAGTAAATAAATAATGCAGTGTAACAATAAATCATAATAAAAGAAAATGTGAACATACTCAGAAATGTAATGATGATCAATCAAAAACAGGCTTACCTATTTGTAATATTTATTATCAGTATTATTGCTACTATTTATCAAATCCAATTATCCCGATTAAATGAGAAAATAACACACTTAGGTAAGTGTTTCTGTGTCTTTGTTTAGTATATAGAACCACAGCTGATTATCATAACTTGGTGCCTATAATGTAAGATTTTTTTCTACACTACAGCTGAATAACTGAAGTAAATATAATATTTGACTAAATAAAATATGTACCTCTAGCATAATTTTAGTAGTATAATATATCTGTATGTAGTCCACTTGGCTTCTTTTTCCAAAACTATATGAAGAGGAATTAAATCCATAGCATCTGAATATGTAGTGAATAGTGCAACAGTAATAGCCAAACTAAGCAACAGCTCCGTACGTTGTTATGGAGTGGTTACAAAAACATTCTTAAGGGCACGGGTAGATTAATATCTTGAATTAAACTTGTTTAGTTGCTAAGTTTGTCGCTGAACTGGTCGTTCCTAATAATATCAAGTACTGAAATAAGGCAAATATTTACAGAAAATGCACAAGATATCCACTCACTCAATCAACAATGGACGACACCAGTAACAAACATTCCATCGGAAGACAATTTGGTGGTAGTATATAATAGAGTACCAAAGACTGGATCTACAAGTTTTGTTGGTGTGGCATATGATTTATGTAAGAGGAACAAATTCCATGTGCTGCACGTCAATATAACTGCCAATAATCATGTATTATCATTAAATAATCAACTGACTTTTGCCAATAATGTGACAGAGTGGAATGATATGAAGCCGGCGTTGTATCATGGCCATTTTGCTTTTTTGGATTTCTCGAAGTATGTTTAGGTTTGTTTATTAGGTACTTCAGATATACCTACAATATTCTTATAGTTTTTTTTAATTCTTTTAAGAAAATAACCTTGAATACTATTAATGTCGAAAAAAAATCACCTCTTTGAATCTTGATTTGCTCATTCGACTTTTTAGCTTTCAGTTTTAGGGCCTTCCAATGGCAAAAACCATGGTTTGTCACGTGTTATCTCTCTTTCGAAGAAGTTTGAGTTATTTTCAATGGTATTCAAACTGTCATTACAAACAATTGTTACTCATTATTTGGGTAGTTCACCACTATTTAAAATTCTAAACATAATCATCAAAATAATACTTTCGGTTTAGTAATAAACTAAAATAATTCTTTCGTTTGTCTCAATTAAAGATGATAATAACAAATATACATCCACTGAATGTGTACTGAGTGCAACCTATATGTTACAAGGGCTATCGTCAAAGTACCGAACAAATAACTTAACAAAACTAGGACGATAAACTACAAACGTTTCTGTTTCACTCGAAACTCTCTACTTTTCTATCCAAGTACTATAGATACTAGGTATTGCTCAAATTGTGTCATTTAATTGAATGTGACTCCCTTCAGAGATATTTCTCTTCAGTCAGTGACTCTCTTTATCCAACACCTTCAAGTCGTCAAACAAAAACCGTGACCAGTCTCAAAATGATTAGCGGACAGAGCAGTCTGTCCAACGTACATTTTACCACATTCACATGGGATTCCGTACACAATACCTGAGAACTTTACCTTGGGAGTTATATTTTTTAATCTGACTCCATTTATAGTTTTTAAGTTATAAAAAGCCAAGTTCACGGATGTCTCTCTGGAACACGCCCGAATTTTGTGTGATAAGCTCTCAATAAATGGAAATCTAAAATATCGGCGTTCAACTAAAGTACTGTCAGTATTTGAGACAGAAGAAGTCCTGTGGAACACTTCAATACTTTTTTTGACGAAGGAAGTCGGGTAGTTATTTTGTTTTAATCTCTTATTTGAGAAATGAGGCGTATGCAGATATTTGGTCAGCAGGTACTCTTAATATCTAAAAACAAACAGTAACACAATAAATATTTACGTTTAACATTTATAGTGCTACTCTTTTTTATTGCCTTTTCGTCTGGCGAATTTCTCTACTAATACCTAGCGCCGTTTTGCTCTGCATCCTATAATGTTCAACTTATGAAAGTTCGGGTTGGAATTTATTCTCTTATTTTCCTTGAAGATCAGTGTTGAGTGTGATTTATTAAGAGAACGCGCGATGCAATTACATCAACATAAATAATATAGACATAAAATAAAACATATTAACAACAACGAAACATGTCACTGATAGTCGTATTGGTTTTTCCTAGATCTTCTTACCCGCTTGTCAATTGCACATTCGAAGGGATGTCTAGTTTTTACGTATTGGGGCATTTTGTGAATAGACGGGTTAGAAACAATTACCCGCAGTGGTGCGGAGCTATATACTTCAATTGTAATTTACCCTATTTACCCCTTCAATGTCTATGAACGTTTTTTTAATGCAAAAATATTCTAAAGCTTCTAATAACTTATATTTTTTAAGGTATACTGTTTCGAAGCCGTTATTCATAAATTTAATACGTAAACCGCTGGACCGATTTGTGTCATATTACTATTTTGTGCGATATGGTGACAACTTTAGGCCGTACCTTGTGAGGAAAAAACACGGAAACACAATGGTAAGTTTTAATTGTTGCATAAATGGAAAGCAAGTAATGTTGTGTCACAAAACTTTCAAAATAACGCTGCGTTCTACATACTATGATTTTTTGTGGAAAACTTGTTTTGCGGTATCAGGCGAAACCTTATCGAGAGGTTAGAGATGTTTAAAAATAAAATAAGCCAATTTTTCTCGGGAATTATGCTTGAAAATATGCCATCGACGTTTTGCTATATTTTCCAATAGTTTTTGAATATGTAGATTATGAAGTGAATTTTTGTGTTCCTTTTTTGTATTCAGTAAACTTAAACGTTTGAGTTGAGTTGCAGCGATCGTTACTACAGTCCTTACTAGAGTTTCGCACCAAAAGATGTACTTATCGGACCAGGTCCTACAAATACTTGACGTGGACAAGTTTTGTTTGGTCGGTGACTCGCTTTCTGTTTTTGAAAGGGAAGACGCGTGAGATATTCAAAAACGAGTTGATCACTTTGTGTGGAGATGCCTCACCTTCATTTGCCACTATTAAGTGATGGTATAATGAACTCAAACATGGCCGAACATCCGTGTTTGATGAGGTTCGTCCATGATGCCCAAATGAAGTTTCCACGGAGGAAACTATCAACAAAGTCCATGACATGCTGCTGAGAGATCGCGGATTGAAGTTGAGGAAGATAGCTGGGATATGTGGCTTTTCACTGGAACGTGTGCAAAATATCGTGCACGATCAACATTTTGGTATGCGAACACTATTTGCTCACTGCTCACAGAATCGAGTGCCTACTTAATGTATGGCCCTGCTCAACGCACTTCGGAGGACTTCATGCGTTACGTAGCAACTACACATCATAGACCAACCAGCAGTCGAAGCAAAATCCCATCGACGCTGATGATCATAGCGCCCATTTCTTTGGAATTCACAGGGTGTGATCAACGTTGACTAATAGAAAAACAATGCTTACATTGCTAGACTCATCAGTTATCATACCTTGATACTAACTTCTGTTCGTTTATCAACGGTCGGTTGTTCCAGAATCCTGGGTGTGGTGCTGCTTGGCGAGACTGATATCGTCAGTGCGTTTGGTGATTTTTCCCTTGTCAGACCGAAATTTGTAATTTCTATGCGAGTGCTGTCAATATCACAAGCTTTACATAACGACATTACATGTGCGGCAAAAAACTGTAGAAGAGAGTAGCCTCCGGTGGGGAGGCATACTACAGCCCGAATTACACCAATGCTAAAAAAGGCGACGATATCCTAATTAGTAATTGTGTGTAAGTGTTTGAGGCTGTGCTCTATAAGAAACTGTTTCCTGATATCAACGGATTCATTGATGGTCTTTCGCGTGTCACCAATTTGTCATATTTCTCACAAACTGCGATGCGATATATGAAAGACCGCAGGTAGACATTGTTTATATCGATTTCAATTGATCGTATTGATCACTGCTTACTGTCTGAGTTGGAGAATTTTGGGTTATCTGATGGGCTCGTAGTATTGTTCAAATCGTACCTGATCTCAATTCGTCCTATAAGAGGTTTTAGGTCTTGAGTATGCACGCTAACGTCTGGCGTTCCGCAGGGGGTCGCTGCTTTTTAGAATGTTCATCAATGACCTGTTGGGTTCTTTGAATTGTTCTAGGAAGTGATCTCAGGATCTACACCGTTGTGAGTTCTGCTGATGACTTTGCGATAACTTGACGTGTTTGGAGACCTTTGGCCGTGTCAACAGACTTTACCTCCAAGGATCCTGTTTGAGAGCGAGAGAGATTATTTAAATTACAATAATTATATTGACATGAAAAGAACTTGATAGAATCACCGCTTACCTTGAATGCCGCGTCTTCTTGCACTCCGTGGTCAAAGCGCTCTGGCACGTAGGCAGAGGAGATCATCAATTTGGTTTATGTAAACTTTTAGTATTACAAACCGAGAGTTTCACTTTTTAATTTTCTTTTCGGGAGCGAACCGTTAATTTTAACGTGTGTATAGCGAGTGACCATTATTCGTCCCTTGCGCATTTGACCCTGCTCTTCCTCTTTTTTTTTTTCATTATTGAATTAAAGAAAGAGAGACAACAAATCACAAAAATAAGGGAGAAAATAATTGACATATATAGACAACACAAGTATGTACATTGAAAAAGTGTAAAAGTCAACGGGGACTGAACAGATCCTATTATTTAAATACAAATTGGATGGTATCTTGGAGTGGATGCGACCATATTAAAGATTTAATTATTTTGTTTGATCGTGAATTCAATTTTACGCTAAATATTGATAATATTTTCAACACATCTTCCAATATGCTTGGTTTCATATCAGAAACTCCAGGCTTTTCAACAACTTTTCTATTCCCAAATTATTTTACTACTGATTTGTGGAGTCTGTGCAAAGACGGTTCGTCAAATACGTTGCTTTCAAGGAGGATGGTTTTTATCCAATCCGGGAAGCTGATATAGGTTACTGCTCTCGCTTTTTAATAGTATTGATTTATAAACATCACTACCTCACTTTAATATCTTCAAATAGAAAATAAAAGATATACACTTTCTTGAACTAACAATTTTGTACAATTACTAGTATTGTTTTGAAATAACACATTTAATTAAAATTCATTTATATTGATGCATTTCTCTTAATGTTTTATGGTTTTCAGACATTTGACGAATGTGTATCCCAAAGCTTGCCAGAATGTGATCCATCCAATATGTGGCTACAAGTACCATTTTTCTGTGGTCATTCAGCTAATTGCTGGTAAGTAAACGGATGTTTCGTGTATTATTTAAAATTTTAATCTTTATGATTGGTGCAAAATGCTTTTTGTGCATATACCCTGGGTCAATCCATTAACCACAGATTCTTTCAGCAAAATGAATTGCACTTTTCTTATGCCATTTTCCATTTCACGGCTCCATGTCTGATATACAGGGTTTCAAAGGTTGATTTTTAAAAAAACATTTTTCTCAACAACTCGCGTTCTAATCATAGCATTTATATGAAACTTGGTACATTAATAATACAATCTTAGCCGCATGTTTTCAAGGTAGAAAAAGTTAAAAATTAGTTACTTCATTTAAATGACGGGGAATTTTGTATCCTCTGACCCTCTCATTTTTCTTACCTACGGCAATGACCCCAAGACTACCTTTTTTTAGAACAATAATTTATTGGCAAAAATTTGGCTATCTTTCATAAAAGTCGTGGATAAAAATATTGGTTTCAGAGATAATTTGATAAATATCAGTCCCCTGTTTCAACCCAAACATCGGGTTATATCAAGAACATGTTCGAGACGGTGATTCGGGGTTTTGTTACAAATTCGGACGCATCTCAAGAGGCGATAACATTGTTTTTATTCATTTTACATAATAAACTGTTTGGTCATTACATTTTCCACAAAATTACCAAAGTATTGTCTACCAGCTCTTTAATTGTTAATGGACTCCTTCAAACTCATATCCCTGGTTCGGAAACTTAGAAGGCTTTACTCACCCTCTATCGTCGTTTAAATGTGTTTTGCTACACTTGATATTGTAATAAAATATTTTAAAAATCTGAAAATACTTTTTATTTGGACATAAAGTAGATTATGAATTAAACAAAATTTCCGATAAAATCCCCCAATCACTCTGCTGCCATAACCACATATTCTCATATATGCAGCTGACATTTCCCAATAAAGCGTCGAATCTTGTCTTTAAGTTATTGCGGATTGCCGTTGGGTTTATGAAGTGGGCATTACTCTTCATGAGCGAACAGAAAAAAATATGAAACCAGATCGATCACATGATTTTGGTGATCAATTTCTGTATATGTTGCGTGAAATTACATTGACTTATCATGTGTCAATAACGTTCACCATTTACCGTTATAGCACTGCCGATTTTATCCTCAAAATGTACCAACTATTCCTCCAGATCAAAGTTCAAATCACACAGTGAATCATTGGAGATGCATAGGTTTCCCGTGGATAATTTTAGGATTTTTTCGTTAGAAATTTTGCAATTTTGTTTACTGTTATAGCCCCTGAGGTGCTAGTTTGCTTGTCACGTAAGTTTAAATGAACAATTGACAGACATGTGGTACGCAGAAAAATTAGAATTAAAGAAAAGAAATCCATAACAACGAGGAGTATAACTGATATTAAAAAATAAAAGGCTTCTACCAGTTCTTTGATTGTTATTAAATTAAAGGCGTCTTCTCCACAATGAGATATTTTATAATTAATTCAAATTATATAATCAGAAGACCATACAAGTTTCGGGAACTCAATTCCCATCCTCAGTGGTAAATATGAACCATCATATTTACCACTGAGGATGGGAATTGAGTTCCCGAAACTTGTATGGTCTTCTGATTATATACCAATATCGTATATATGATATATTATTTAATTGATTATCCTTATAACACTGATTTACAAGTTCTTAGCTTTCCGACTATCATGATATTTGCCACTGATGATGGGAATTGCGTTCCCGAAACATGTATGGTCTTCTGATTTTATAATTTTGAATTAATTAATTAATTTTATAACCGCCGATATAAAGGAGGCAGTGGCGGGTTTGAAGCAAGACTCGAGTCCTGGCCCGGACGAAATTCCTCCGATGTTTCTTCAGAGATGCATTGGGCACTCCTGAGGTGGATTGAGATGTTTCTTACAAAAAGAATTTTCCAAGTTAGAGCGAATGGTGCATTATCCGCTGAATTGCCGGTCTTGAGTGGTGTCCAGCAGGGGTCTGTACTCGGACCATTGCTTTTTCTGGCATATACATCAGACTTAACAAGAACCATCACGTCAAACATGAGCTTCTTTGCTGATGACACCAAATTGTTTTGTAACCCACTGCGAGACGATAATGAATTCCAGATCGACATTGATGGGGTAGTGTCCTGGTCGGCGGTTTGGTTGATAAACTTGAATTTGGAGAAGTGTCAGGTACTACACATCGGAGCTAATAATCCCAGGACTCCATATTTCATCAATGGAAATGCCGTTAAATCTGTAAATCAGCAGAAGGATCTTGGTGTCATAGTAACAGTGGATTTGAAGTGGGAGGCCCATATTTCCGCCACAGTGAAGAAAGCTAATAGACTGTGGTATCTGATACAGAGAGCTTTCATATCGAGATCAAACTCTCTAATATTGGAATTGTATAAATCGTATGTCACACCACTATTGGAATATGCCAACAGCGTTTGGTCCCCCTACTTCATTAAGGACATAGAGGCATTGGAAAGGGTTCAGAGGAGATTCACTAAGCTACCTCATGCACTGAGCCATATACCATATGAGGAGCGATTGAGGCTTTTAAATTTGACATGTCTTTATGATCGACGACAACGAGGCGATCTAATTCAAACATGCAAGATGCTTAGTGGCTACTACTCGGTGAATCTCAATGTATTTCATCCTGCTAGAAATCCTAATCTGCGTGGCAATAGTAAGAAACTTTACAAGGAGAGATGTGCTAGACTTCCTCGGAAGAATTTTATAACAAACAGAGTTGTATATGCATGGAATTCATTACCTGAAGAGGTGATAATGGCGCAAACGGTTGACAGCTTTAAGAACAGGCTGGACAATTTCATGGAGGACCATGGCGATCAGTTGGTCCACTACTCGCTATAGAAGATTAGTGAGGATGACATCAATATTTCAAAAACCTCAAATTAGGAACTGAGCAACAGTTTCATTGGTTTTACCGTTTACTGTTTTACGACTAATAATAATAATAATTATTATATAAGATCTCATTGTGGAGTAGACGCCTTTTATTTAATAACAATTAAAGAGCTGGTAGACAAGACTGGTAATTATGTGCAAAATATAATGACCAAATAGTTTATTACGTAAAATGAATAAAAACAATTTTATTGCTTCCTAAGGTGCGTCCGAATTTATAACAAAACCCCGAATCACCGTCTCGAACATGTTCTTGCTATAACTCGATATTTAGGTTGAAATAGGGGACTCTGTCGCTTACGCCGTCGTGTATCACTATCGGATTCACTACAAGTTCCGTTTAGTCTACCGGAAACAATTCCGGCCACATTAGCCAATTTAATAACTAGTCATACCTTTGATGCGACTCGACAACCCGACAAGCTTTGGATCTCATCGATGTAACGGAGTGAGCGTGATGTGAAGTTCATGTGAGTAACGCCCAGACTGTACGCACCGAAGTAGACCATTTTATGTTACGTTGTTATGTCATAAATGTGGATCCAGGTTTAGAGAACGTGAGTTCAATAAAAAAATTAACGTATCGAACCATAAGTTCAAACTAAAATGCGTTTCTTGTTGTGAGGAAAGCTAAATGATTACACGCTTAATTTCTGAACGAAATTTTGTTTGATAATTCAACTTTTTGATTCCTTGCCATATTCCAATTACCGAAATCTTGGCGTTTTGCACTATCTATTGGCTTTAGCTCTTGTGTCATTGGTTGTACTTTGCGGTGTTTCTACTAAGACACATTTAGAAACAAATTGTCTGGTTTTCTGTTTGGTTCTAATAAGTGTTTCAATATTTTTTAGGAAACCAGGCAATAAATGGGCACTAAACGAAGCCAAACGAAATTTGGCTACAAATTATTTTCTGGTTGGTGTTACTGAAGAACTAGACGATTTCATCGCCTTATTGGAAATATCTATACCAAGGATGTTTAAAGGTGCCATGGAGCATTATTTAAATAGTAACAAGTCACACTTGAGACAAACTGTTCTAAAAGATTTGCCATCTGAAGAGACCGTTAAGAGAATAAAAGAGAGTACAGTCTGGCAAATGGAGAATGAACTGTACGAGTTCGCTTTAGACCAGTTTCATTTTGTGAAGAAACACACATTAAAAAACCGTCAGCAGAAAGTTATGTATGAAAAGATTAGACCTAAACAAACTTAAATATAATGAAATATTTATTTTGTACTTGTAAGTGTTATTGATTTTTTTAAATAAATAAGTGACATCGTATTGCTTCGGAATTCCTTATAACATACAACTCAACTGTTACACATAAGCCTACCCAGGCTGTATCAATTGGGGCGGGGGGTTACGACTGTGGTGTAAGGTCCGGCTAAAAACGTTGCCCAAATCACTGTAGTAGTTGGTTCGTTCAGAAAGAATTTAACGAGTGTACCGCAACTTTCCTTTTTTTTTAAATTATTGTATAAACACCCAAAGCTTAATACGAAAACAAATTCACTCAGTTAATTTTGTGAAATAAGCATACTTGACTAGGTTTGCAAAGAGTAAACAAAATAATACAAGACTGTATGAACATTACATACAATAGTGTGGATATCCTTACCTTCAAATTTAACGAAATATCTTAACAAGTTAGAAAGTGATAATGCAGATATCAAAATTAACAAAATTTAAAAACTTCTTACCTTAAATAAGTTACAATACCGGATAAAAGGTTTGTTTAACATAAAGTGATTTGTTTGGACTCTTTGACCGGCGGTAAAATGGAGGGAAAATTACTCAATTTTGCATTTAGTTTAGCAAATATGATTTTTTAGTTTTGGGTCTTTTTATACCCTTCCCTTACGCTCTATGAGTATGAGTCCCAAAATCTAATCAGGTCCTCGCCATGTCTAATAGCAACTAATAGTATTTTGGTATCAAATTTGATTAAAATCCGTTTACCTACGTACGACGATATAATTATTATGTAGGTAAACTTGTTTTTTAAGCAATAAAATACACTTTTGAGTGGAATCAGATATATGGTTACACGACTACTCCCCATACCCTTGAGAGTCCGAGATAGCCCTGCGTTATTAGACCTAAGAACATATAAAAATTATTTTTTAAATATCCTATCAGAATTCTAGTTAACTTTTATACAATTTTAAAATAATTATATATATTATATATTTTTGCCACCCACTTTGTCAAAACCCATATCAATAGAAGATAAGATAAATAGAAAACAGACCCCTAAATTTTATGACCAAAAGGAGAGTTTAAGAACATTTGTATACAATCTACTTAAATAATATTCCCAAACTAATATAAATTATCTATAAAATTCACCCAACTATATATATTTGTAGAGAGATTGGTAGAAAACTATAAAACCCAGACAAAAATACAGGGTAGGACAAAAGTAAATTCCATTGCCGTGCGTCTTATTACAGTATGTCTATCTAATGTGAAATTCTGAATAATTACGAACACTGTGAAATAATGTCACGCAGTGTTAGTAGCAACAGTAACGGTAGTAAGGGTAGCGAAGGCTATTCTCTATTCTGGACTTTCTCGCTGCATTTAACATTGCCACCAAACATAAAATCGGAGCCCATGTATAATATAGGAGTTTCTTGTACTGTCTGATGTACAAAACTACATTATTATTAGAACTATAAAAAGAAAATGAATTGAACGGGATATACCTTAAAATATCGATCAGGTTCTGCTCTTTATACCAAAGCCTATAATTAATAATTGTGGAACATAGAATAAGGACTCCCATAGGTAAGTTATATATACCTATACTTGTAGTCTGAGCAAAATATAATTTTATAAGAACTTTATCCGTAAAACCGACTCTAATTATTTATTTAAACCGAGATATATGGGTACAGCTATATTATTTTCTAATTAATAATTCAGTATTCTGGAAAAATGAAAAGTTACGACAGATGTACCGTATTCTAATATATTGGGAATTGTATATATAGGTATATATCGATATCTGTATAAAACATTGTGAAATGTTGGATAAAACTTTTTCGTTTGCGTTTTCACTGTCAGTTTCATAAATACCTAGTCTAGAATTTTAATAAAGCATTGAATCAGTGTCTAATGTTAGATGTATATTTTTTAAATACGTATTATTAGTTCTTCATGACTTAGATGCAATATAACATATTATTATAATATGCAGAAGCTACGAGTTTCACATTTAGGTATATTTTCAGCTTACCGTTTTCCAAAATATTTGCCTATATATGATTGATACACTTTTATCAACTCCTTTTGATTGATCTATTTATTTATTTATTGATTCAAGCAGCAATCTACAGAACAAAAGATCTAGAAACAGATCACAATTAAAACTAATTTATTTAATTCTAGGGAAAATACTGAGAAAAAGCACACACTCCTTGTACCGGGTGTACAGATAAGAAAGGACAAAAGAAATCGCTGGAAAATAGTTTTAGTTTCCTAAAATGTCCGCTAGAGGGCGTAAATCTAACTCTAAATTGAAAAACACTGTTTACTTAAAAATATACTTATATTAGGTACGTAAGTGGTAAACTTAATGAGAAAATTGGCAAAATCGGAAACATTGTTATATACCTCCCTCTAGCGGCCATATATAAAAAATAAATAAACACAGCAATACTTTTTTTGATACTCCCAAACATTACCTGCTTAAAATGATGTATCAGTAGGGGTCGACTGATATAGGAAAATTTAGCGGTTGTGTCCACCCCTATCTCAGAGCTTAAGCGATTTCAACCTTCAACCAAAATCTAATGGCTTCATCCTAGGACTACCCCAAACTCATATACCAAAATTTAGCTCAATTGGTTAAAGCGTTTAGGCGCTATCGTGGAAGAATACATACACACAGACTTCCATCTGGAAATGATCTTAATCGGCTCAGGAAACTTCAAAATAGTTATATCTGTCTTTATCTCAAATTTTTCAGTATAAATGGTTTTGACTAAGTTGTATTCCGATATTGCCCATCATCGAGGAACTTGAGGAATGGTGCATTAGGAACAGGCTTCCGCTCAACGTCAGTAAGTGCAAACTCATGTCATTTACCAGACGACAGAGTCTAATTAGTTTCAATTATACGGTGAATGGTGTTGTTCTTGAATCTTGTGAGTCAATAAAGGACTTGGGAGTGATCTTGGATAGTGAAATGACGTTTGATGCTCATATTGACTCTATTTCACAAAGCGCGATCCGAATGATGGGTTTTATTCTCCGCTCAACTACTGATTTTCAGGATATTGACTGTCTGCTTCAGCTGTACGTAAGTTTTTTCCGCTCTAGATTGGAATATGCCTCTTTTATATGGTCTCCTTTATACCAGGTACACATCAATAAATTGGAGCGTATTCAAAGAAAATTTTTAAAAATTTTAGCTTTTAAGATCGATGGATATTTCCCAGTCAGGAGCATGGACCATAATATATTGTTAAACAGATTTAATGTTAATTCATTGGTTTTTCGTAGAGATTCGGCTGGTCAAATATTCCTGTTTAAGCTTATAAACGGCATAATTGACTCCCCTCGCCTTTTGGAACAACTGCCCTTTAATTTACCACATGTATTTTTGTTATTTTTTATTTTATTTATTAAGTCATTGATTTATTTTGCATTTTCCATTATTTAAAGTATGTACATTTTTATAATAAATAGTAATTAAGTTTTATTTGATTCACTTCGTTTCATTTCTACTTAGCTTTTAAACTGTTGTGTTTCTTAAATAAACCCAGCCACTTGTTAGTAGGATTTTAGCCTTTTGAATGGCTTCCGTCTGAAAACATGATACTAGGAGGGACCCAGGGACGTATCGAAAACTAGCCAAGCGAGTCCTGTTAGATTAAAGATCGTTGAAAACATTTTTTAATCAAATTAGAATACATCTAGCCCCTTTAAAAGAACCAAAGATGTGACAATATGACAGTTTGTGTTCGAATCTCATCCCAAGAGAATATCGTTAAAAATTTGAGAAAACAAGGTTCAAGAAATCGGACAAAGGAAAAAAAATGTCCGTCATTGTCAGCTATAAAAATTTCTTTAATACTAATGCTAGGTCGTTTAATGACAGTGGTATGAAAAGTTTTCTTGGCTTACTGCTATTTCGAGTAAAAATAAATTATTTTGTTGTAATTGTTTGCTATTTGGGGTTGGAGAAAAAAGTAAACAAAGTCCGTGGAGTTCAACCCGATATGATAATTTAAAAGAGTTATTTACGCCTAAATATCACATTATTCTCTGCTTTAAAATTTAAATTCTTTGGTAATTAAAACATCGCAAGCGCGTTAGATTCGGGTTTATAGAGATATTATTCAAAAACATAATAATTTAGTAAAAGAAAATCGCAACATAATAAAAAGACTAATTGATTTGACAATTTTGTTAGCTACTCAAGAATTACCAATTCAAGGCTACCATTAAACTAGTACGTCATTTAATCAGGGACATTTTAGGGCACTTACAAAACTATTGAGTAGCAATGACAATAAATTGAAAACGTTTTAAGATCTGTTTTTAGCGGACTTTCATAATCAAGTCAAAATATTTTAAAATAGTAAAGAAGCTGTTGATACACAAAATTAAAAAATCATCAAGTTTTCCATTTAAAAGTTGAATCACCAGGTGGGCTTATTGAAAAAGTATCTAACTTATGTCCTCGTTTAATAATGAATTTAGAGGGAATATTCGTTTAGATTTCGTGTGTTGTCTGAACAAAATGGCGTTCAATTTTTCATATGGGTTCAGACATAAATCATAATAAAGCTCTTTATTTTATTTTCAACAGGTAACAAGACCCACTTACAGAAAATTCCAATTCATTTCTAGAATAAAATTACAATTTGAAACTTGAATAAAAAACAAAAACGACAAATTCACAATTATACAAATCAGTTAAAAATGCTAAATCTTATGAGTAAACAATTATAATTAAGTACAATGTTTTAAACAAAAATAATCAACTAAAAAAATTAAACATTCATGTGGCTCAAAATACCAGACAGAGAATCAACACCAATATCCGACCCCGCACAATAGTCATTAAAAACGGAGCAGATAAAATATACAGGGCTCTGCAGCAAAACATTGGATCTAGCCATGCTGAGATAAAAGGTGTTATCAGACCTCGACTCAGTTCTAGGAATACGAAACCGAAGACAGCCAAGAAGAAACGCCCAATCGATTTTATTATGCAATAAATTATACAAAAACCTGACGGAAGAGACCATTCGCCGCATCCACAAAGATGTAATGTCAAATGTTGAAAGCAGGACATCGTGATCTGCACCCCTCGCTGGATATACTCCAAACTCCCTAAAATATAAATACTTTACGAATCGCCTCTGCACAGACTCTAATGCACGTGCATGGCACTGATACAAGGGATTCCACACGATCGAACAATACTCAAGTCTAGCCCGCACAAAGGAAAAATATAATAATTTAATGGTTGAAATATTTCTAAACTTTTTAGTGTTTCTGATCACAAACCGCAACATACGGGATGCAGATGCGGACAAGTGCTCATAGTGGGGAACAAAGGTTAAAGCTTCATCAAACAAAATACCCAAGTCTCGAACCTGCGAAAGTCTTTCAATGGGTACAGCTCCAATAGTGTAATTCCAAATTACTGGGGTTTTCACTCTGTGAAAGCTAACAACGTTACATTTAGAAATGTTCAAATAGAGCTTATTTCGATTGCACCAGTTGTCGACAACTCGCAGTGCGTTTTGGAGTACCACGCAGTCCTCTATGGAGTCAATCCTACAAAATATCTTTAGATCATGAGCATAAGCCAATTTGGGACATTCTATAATTTCAACAAGATCATTATTAAAGATGTTAAACAATAGTGGGCCAAGGTTTGAGCCCTGTGGCACACCTGATGTTGATGCAAACTTTCTGGACTTATAACCTTCACACTCAACAAACTGCATGCGATCGACAAGGTAAGATTCAAACAGCTTAACAAGCCCATTGGAAAAACCAATCCTATCTAAATGCTTCAAGAGTATATAATGGTCAATGCGGTCAAATGCCTTACGGAAATCCGTATATACAACATATACCTGAGATCGATCATCCAGGGCCTCACATATGCTATGTGAAAAGGAGGACAAGTTAGTTAGACAAGAACGTCCTCCAATAAAACCGTGCTGATATGGAGACAATAAAATTTTTACTTGCGGATTCAGTTTATTGTGCAAGGCAATCTCGAAAATTTTGGCTAAATTGCAGATCAATGCAACAGGCCCATAATTGTCAATTAATGATGTATCGCCCTTTTTAAATACAGGAATAATCCTAGCAGATTTCCATAAGTCAAATAATAATAATAATAAAATTATAGCATCTTGTACACAACTAATTTTTGTGAGCGCTATATTTACTGTACTAGTAGTAAAAAATTGTGTACTTTCTACCACGTCCGTGGGTTGCTAACAGTAACCAGTGGTGATTAATTATTCAAATTTCCTCGCTAAGTCCAATGTGGCTACATTATTGTGGTAGTATATCACAGTTGGTCATTGAAACTGGAGGCTTATCAAATTCAAAAATAATAACTTTGTGTACTTAATCGTTAGTAATATAGTGTATTTCGTACCTTAGATGTAGCTTTAATAAACTTAAGTGTAGTATAAATACAGCAACTTGGGCTAGAAATTACCAACCATGTAATCTGACACATTTGAATTTATTTATGTTGTTCATTTCGGTCGTTTGTTATGATTTTCGGTTTCGCGTTAAATGGACAACTAATCATGATTGATTTGTTGATATGGTTTTGGAGATTTTAGAAAAGTGTGTGATTTATTACTAAATGTGGACTGAAATAACTTTTTCGCGGCAATCGCCACATTTATTTTGTTTTAAACAGCTTATTGGAATAATATGGGAATCTGTTTAGACACAGGTTAGTTTTTAATAAAAAAACAAAATAGAAATTTGTAAAAAGTGAATTTTGAGTGGGATCTTCCTATCTGTCCCAGCTATCGAAAATACATGTATTAATTTACAGAACAAAATTCTCCACTGGCTTCTGCTAGAACTGGAATTCAATTAAAGGCACCCTTTGAAATGAATATAATAATATATATATATTCACTGCTTGCATTTTAAAGCTTGCCAACCCATATTCGTCATCCGAAGTAGACACGATTTTTGTTTTTGAGGGGGAACGTCAGATCCCAATTTTATAATTTCACATGTTATCTCCTCTTGTGATACATAATTTCAAGCAGCTTAAAAAGTTCTATCCGTATACGATCTGTTTCAGATCAGACAGGCATTCATTAAAATTCAAAATTCAACGAACAATGGTTTTAAAGTTCACCTCAAGCAAAATCGAGGTGCTGGAAATCGTGTCTAGACGAGGATGAGTTATTCTGGGTGGCAAGTTTTAAAATGAAAGCACTATATAGTAAACAGTCTTAGTAGTAGGTAAACTGTTAAGGTAGATATTTGGGAAAATAAAAACATTACAAAAATAAATAATATAAACTATTGTGTTTAATAATTTATTCATTTTGTATATTATTAATTGGTATGATAATTGTTGGATATATTTTCTAACTATGAGAACGAGAATAAGAAAAATACAGAAAGTTGAGTTGAGTTGTACGAGCTATTTTTATTCTAAAAGAACTGGATATCGAATTATAAGTTAAATACAGTCCACATTCGAATCATCCCCAACATATTGCGTTATTTAAAAACTTCAAGTAGAGAATACAATATGGACATATTTCATATTTGTTTCTACCTACTCATCAGTAGATATAAAGTATAAACTGCAGTTTCTTGGTTTAAAGTTTTTAAAAAATGTAATTTCAAAAAAAAAATTATAAGCACAACTATAACTTAATGTTACTACTTGGGAAGCTCAATACAGATTTATTAATAAATAATAAAACGTGATGGCTCTTAACACTCAAATCTTCAACAAAAACAGGGCTAACTTAGGGTAGAGTTTCTGAAAATCATATCAAATATAAAATATGCCATGTGTTTATATATTCAGCGCAACGTTTACTTTTGTTGAGACTTCTTTGAATGGAAACATTTTTAAAATAGTTCCCGGATCATCAATTTTTGTATAAAAGTAATGTCAGTAGAAAAGTGTGTGCTTTTCTTATGAAAATCTACTCGCCTAACAACATACGAACTTGGGAGGTCCAACATAATAGATTAGATATGTTCTGCTGCTAGACATTTTTGAAAATTTCACCACATACATATTACAGCACATTTTCATCAACAAATCCAAACATTCATGAAGTAAAATATGTAAATAACAACACAACATAAATATATATATAAATGCAAGTAGCAGAACAGAAAAAACATAATACAGTATAATACATTAAAATCATCAAACCAAGCCAAAAGCGGATCAACACAACAAAATCAAAACAAACACCACCACGCATCAGCAAAGTAGTCCTCCAGTGAGTCATAGGCCTTCTCAAGAAGAACGCGCTTAAGAGCCTCCCTAAATTGCTTGGGATTTTTTTACAGCCGTCAAGTTTGGCGGCAAATGATTGTACATTCTGCGACTGTCATAAAGGAGTGATTTCTTTACCAAGGCAGACCTCGGTATAGGCAAGTGCACCCGCTGAACTAGTCTCGTGGGATAAGGCTGACTAGGTGGAGCTGAGCTGTTAATGTTTCTTACATTTTTATGAATAAGACATACAGTTTCTAAAATGAAAAGTGATGTAAGAGTCAATATTCGATGTTTTTTGAATAATTCTCTACAGCTTGCAGTAAAATCTGTCTTACACATATAACGAACAGCCCGCTTCTGCAGTGTAAATATACTCTTAAACAAAGTTTGGCTACAAGTACCCCAGAACGCTATTCCATATCGAAGATACGCCTCCACTAAAGAAAAATACACATTTCGTGCAACTTTCAGTCCAAGAGCCCCTAACACAACTCTCAAAGCATAACAGCCAGATGAAACCTTCCTGCCCAACAGTTTAACATATTCATCAAACTTAAGCTTTAAATCAATTTGGAGTGCCAAAAATTTAACACAATTAGGACCATTAATATGGTTATTTTCAAATAGCAAATCATCAAATTTAAAATTAAAAGATAATACATGTGTTTTTGATAAATTAAATGAGATATAATTCGAATCGCACCATTCCTTTAACTTTCCCAAATCACTTCGAATGTTTTCCTTGACAACATCACCATCTCTATCATGCCAAAGCAGTGTCGTATCATCCGCAAACAACGTAAAGCTTCCCGTTAGTCCAATAGTGGTAATGTCGTTAATATAAAGAAGAAAAAGAACAGGACCCAAAACAGACCCCTGTGGCACTCCGCAAGGCACACACATACTATCAGACATACTACTCCCAAACCTGACCAGTTGCCTTCGGTCAGTCAAATAAGAATGAAACCAGTCCAAAGGTGCACCCCTAACACCATAAAACTCAAGCTTCCTGAGAAGGATGCTGTGATCTACACAATCAAACGCCTTTGAAAAATCGCAAATACTCTCTTTCTAAAATGTAAGTCGATACCACTCGAGACGAGACAAGACGCACTTTAATCTCGTCTCGGGGTATCCATATTTATTAGTTATTCTGTCACAATCATACAACAAATTTGGACATTGGCAAATCAACCTTACTAAATTTACACTCGGGGTCTTTGATCGATCGAAAAATGACATTTGACAAACTAAAATCTCATGTGACGCCTTAAGGAGTAAATCATGGAAGACTGCTGACCAAGTCTCCTACACAGCACAGCAAATAGTCGAGCACGAGGACCACACTAACAGTGAATCATTAATATTGATTAAACTGCAGGATAATGGTTTTCATGTTGATCCTGAGACTAATCTTTCGGCACGAATCGAATGTATTTATAGCAGCCAGATTTTGTGTCCCATCGGAAACAGCCAACGATGTGTCATCCGCGTAAATGAATGATTTCGCTGATATAAGATACTGTGGAAGATCATTTACATAAGGTATGAAAAGTAGGGGACCTAGAACACTACCCTGGAGTGTGCCGCTATGGATATCTCTGAAGCTTGATCGTGTCCCGCCCATCTGAATACACATTTTGCGCTCTGTCAGATTGGAAGCAATCTACCCATTTAGTTGGCCTCGCATTTGTAGTAGTACCGATTTTATAGCTGATGTACTTTGTTGATAAATGTTAGGAATTATGTATTTCGGACAAAGAAAGAGGAGCTGTCGATTTAATAATTATTGGATTATAAACAATAATCCTATACTTAAAAGCATGAACAATTTCTTGGATTTTCGTTATTTTTTAAAATACTCAAGAAATAGAAAATTCTAGGCATTTGTATCAATCACTAAACTTCAACCAGCCGTATGTGACACAATGGTTATGTTTCCATGAACACATTATACGTTTAGGGTTGGTTAACTTGTAGAACACACTTTTTTACTGAACAGACTAAGAATGACTTAATTATTTGAGAGAGAGATGTATTTGGCGACACCTAGCGTGAACAGGCAATATCCCGGGTGAAACACAGTTCACAACGATGGCCGGACAAGAAGCAACAACTCCATTACATCCTATTGCCAACACTAGATGCGCCCGAATCCCATAGCAGGGAGGCTTTATTTAAGAATTGCTTGTTACATAAAGCAACAAGGCTTTAAGTTATGTTGGAACACAACTTAAAGCCTTGTTGCTTTATGTAACAAGCAATTCTTACTTAATTATTTATTCTGATTCCATTTTTATAAAGCCCTTTGAAAATTGAGACGACTTTAAGATATCGCATTGTAATGTAATCAGTGAATTTTAGCTTTGATGGTCGATGATTGTTTCTCTCTACATTACAATTTATTTCAGCAGGATCCTGGCATGGAGTCCGTAAAAATTAATGATTGAAATCAAACAAAAATGGAATTGGAGCCCTTAACCTTAAAAGTTTATATTCTCATGCAGCATGACCAATGATATTATAACCTTATTTAAAATTCAATTAACTAAGTAAACCTAATACCAAATTGGGTAATAATAAAATCCAAATATCATAATTCTAATTTCAACACGTGTGGTCAATTTAATAATAAATGAAGATCGCCTTAAATTTTTGAAATATTCTATTATGTGTTTTTTTTAAGTAAGTGTTTTCCTCTCACACTTAAAAAATGTGAAATAGTGTCCAAATAATAATCTGCCATAGTTGTATTTTCTTGATGAATGCTAGGAATGATGTATTTCGTGCATTGGACGCACCCCTTACTTAAAAAATAATAATGAACCATTGTGCAATCATTGTCTGGTATTTTTTTTTTTGGTGTCTTGTGAAGGAAAACTATGTGGTTGCTATACTATTCTAAATTTAATAATTAATTACAAATTAATATACAGGGTGTCCAAGATAAGAATGGGATAGCATTGGAATCTTGGAAACGGTAGTAGTTACAATGTCGGTTAAATTAGCGAAAAGTTGTACAATTTAAATACCTCTTAAATAGTGTTTTCAAAAGTAGAGTAACTTTAGCCGTTTTCGAGAATTTTTGAAAAAACGTTTTGGAATTTTCGTTTTTATTTATTTCTGACGACATTTTTATAGATAAAAAAAATTAAAAGCATTTTCTCATTGTTACTTTTTGAGGAGAATAAGATAGAGTTTACAAATTTTCACTATGACGTTTGGTTTTTGAAAAACCATCATCAACTTCGTTTTTTTAAATACGGTCCTGGATTTTTGTTGTTAAATTTAAAGCCATTTTCAATTCAAAAATAGGTGATTTATCACACGTAATGGTGTATACAAGTTTTCAGTATTTTTAGCTGTTATTTAAACTCCTTCTAGAACAATCGCCATAGTTTGGCATTTAACTGACTGAATGCAGAGTAGTCGACTTAGCAAAAACATTCTTTCGTCGTTACTCACAATTATTTATTATTATTTGCCAATTTATCTCTATCTATCTCTCAGTACAACATTTTATTTTGTACGCGGTTTTTTAAATTTAGTAGAAATTTTTGTGCTTTTAGAAGTTATTAAAAAAACGACTTTCTCAGATGCCTGTTTTACGCGAAATAAGTGCCAAACTTTGGTGATTTTTCTTGAATAAGTTTAAATAATTGCTAAAAATATTGAACACTTGTTTAAACCATTACGTGTGATATACTACCTATTTACAGTAGATGCCGCCAAAAACGTCTTGTTGTCATTCATCTCTCGTGCTAGTATAGGCTCTTTCTAAATGTTGGAAATTTGGGTCACTCTGCCTGCCGATCACCACTGATGAGTTGTAGATCAACGAAACGGGCCGTCTGGTGAAAGCATGGTAGTGTGAAACAAATTTCCAACATAACTAAAAGTCTTGTTACTTTATGTAACAAGCATTCAAGTCACTCATATTTTAACCATGAACTATCTTACTTAGAGCTAGAGCACTTTCAAGGAACATATTACAGATATGGTGGCTGGTGGCTTTATTGTTAGAAACAGCAAATATTTCGAGAGTGTCGTTACTTTGAATACTCTATATTTTGCATATGTAAGATCCAAGCTTGAGTATTGCTCTTTGGTCTGGTACCCCTGCTATGACTGTGATATTCAAATGATTGAGAGAGTTCAGCGTAAATTTTTAAAATGTTTGTGCTTTAAGATTGATGGAACTTACCCGGATCGCGGAATACCTTACAAATATCTTATTGACCGATTTCAATTTCAAAGTTTAAGGAGAAATTTGTTTAGTATAAGCTTCCTATATAAGATATTCAATAGTGATGTAGTGTGCCCTGAGCTACTGGAAAAGGTATCTCTGTTGGTTCCGCGTATCAATGCTAGAAGTTCTATTGCATTTTATAATGAGCGAGCCAGAACAAATGTTACATTAAAATCTCCCATTTATACTATGTGCCGGCAATTTAATTTGGTTAATGATCAGTGTGATATATTTTTTGATTCTCTGAATGAAATATTGTCTTCCGCGGAATCAATACTAAAGGAACTTGATGTTCATTAATACTTGTGTACTTTGGTTGATTTTCGTTGTTTATTGATGTACCTACTGTTATTTAATATAGTTAAGTTTTAGTTATAGTTGGTTTTTGTATGCATTGCTCTGTAAATGGAACTTGTTCTGTTGAGTATTAAAGTTCTTATTATTATTATAGCTTCCAACGAGGCTTCCAACAATGGTTTTCCATCTTCGACTATCAACAAGATATGTTTTAGACATCTAAACAAATACCTAAACAAGAATTTACTTCGACCTTCTGAAACTTCAATTAAGAAGAAATTCTTTTCCATTCCCTTCATTGACAATCTTTCGTATAAAATACAGGCATATTTTAGATCTAAATATGATTTAAATGTCTCTTTAAAGACAACTTATAACTTGCGTTCTTTCCTGGTGAATTCGAAGGATAAAATACCTTTGGCTAATAGATCTGGAGTTTATTGTTTATCGTGCACAGAACCATCTTGCACCGCCAAATACATAGGCCAGTCTGGGCGAAGAATTGGTACACGAGTAAAAGAACACACCGATATCATAAATCGGTACAGGAAAAACCACCCTAACTTAATTAGCACTTATGACACCAGTTCTTCCTTTGCCAACCATATTCTTGATTACAATCACCGTTTTGATATCAATTTGGATCTGAGGGTTATTCATGTATGTGATAAGAGCATTAAATTAAGTTTGGTGGAAATGCTGGAAATCTACAAAGCCATTAAGAACGAACACACCCTTTGTTTGAACGACCTATTAAATTTCGAACCTTTTAACTTTTTCGACTCTCTAATCCATCTAAGAAAGACGTGGTAGTTTCATAAACCTTCAGGGTTGTTGCCCGTTGGATGGGGTGTTCTGTCTGTAATCTGTGCTGTCCACCTTTTGATTTGCTGTATGTTCACATAATTTTTATTCATTCATTTTATCTGTATTGTCCCATTACTTTTTGTATGTACTTTGTTTCAAAATCACTCATTTTTATTTATACACCTATATGAATGTTTTTATTTTAAACAATTTTTAAAAACTCTATACATTCAACTACTATTTTAGTCTGTTAAGGGCTCTGCCTATATGATGTTTTAACACCACCATAGTTGCGATATGTTAAGGTACTGTTAGTTTGAAGATTTATATTTGACATTGTATACGTTGTATTTTACATTATGTGTTTTGAAAAATATTTGATTTCTGTATGGTTGCCTTCCATGCTGATGATGGAACTGGGACTCCGAAACATGTCCCTTTGCTTAAAGTTTTAAACATTAATAGTGGACACGACGAAATTGCTTCATTGTAATTAAATTACACTCCACTGCATCAAATGGATTATTTCTTTAATTCCATTATATTTAAGTATCGGGTCCGCCATCTAACGTTTTTTTTTTTCAACTAGTGCTTATTTCGTGAAGGGTAACACTTAGCTCATGTCTGATTTGACAGATAATTAGTTTTATTCTTCCGCTGAACGAATATGGTTGTGTATACGCTTGAACAACGCTGGGAAATATTGCGACATTACTTTGAAAATCATGGTAATGTTGCAGAATGTGTGCGAAAATTGCGTACGGATTTTGGAAGAAGAGAAGCACCGTCAGCTCCGTATGTTCGTTATCTCGTGAAAAAAGTGAAAGAAACTGGCATCCTCATCGATAAACCAAAGCGTGAAAAGCCAAAAACAGTGCGTACACCCGAGAATATTGCTGCTGTGGCAGAAAGTGTGCGTGAAGCGCCATCAACATCAATTCACCGTCGGTCTCAACAATTGAACATTTCGGAGACATCATTGAAACGAATTTTGCATAAAGACCTTGGTATGACGCCATACAAAGTCCAATTGGTTCAGGAGTTGAAGCCAACTGACCATCCAATGCGTTTTCGCTTCGCTCAGTGGGCCTGCGATCGACTTACAGAAGATGCCGATTTTGCCAAAAAAATCATCTTTTCAGATGAAGCTCATTTTGATCTTGGCGGGTATGTAAACAAGCAAAATTGTCGCATTTGGGGCACAGAAAACCCGCACGCATACATTGAAAAGCCGATTCACCCAAAACGAGTCACTGTTTGCTGCGGATTTTGGTCCGGAGGCATAATTGGGCCATTTTTCTTTGAAAATGAGCAAGGAGTGGCCGTTACAGTCAATGGCGATCGTTATCGGGCCATGTTGAACGAATTTTTGTTCACAAAAATTGAAGAGAAGGATATTGACAACATTTGGTTTCAACAGGACCGCGCTACGTGCCACACAGCCGAAGCTACACTCGATTTTTTGCGCCCTGTTTTTGAAGATCGCATTATCAGCCGCAGAGCTGATGTCGTTTGGTCACCTCGGAGCTGCGATTTGACACCGTTGGACTATTATTTGTGGGGTGCCGTCAAAGATAAGTGTTACGCCGACAAGCCAGAGATAATTGATGCTTTAAAGGGCAATATTCGTGAAGCCATTGGTGAAATACAGCTGCACACAATCGATAATGTGCTTAAAAATTGGACCGATCGTGTAGGATACTGCATGGCCAGCCGAGGCAGCCATTTGAATGAAATTATTTGTCATTATTAATCGGAAGGATTGTACTTTCAAATAAAAAAAGAAATTTGAGAAAATATTCAGCTGTTTTTCTTTTATAGCATTTTCAAAAAAAAAAGTTATGTGGCAGACCCAATATCAAAATTATAAAAACGTACCTAAGCCGTCGCCGGTTCGGTGACGTGCCCAATGTTGTTGGTTACTTATTGATGGTTAAAACATAAAATATGTTGTTTTAACTAACATTTGTTGAATTTTACAGAACAAAGTGATGGTTCTCAAGCATTTGAAGAAGGTACGGAAAGTTGGGCGCGAAATTCACCACTCAAACCCAGAGAACATAACCAGGAAATACTTACACCACCTCTGGGCAAATTTCCTATGCACAACGACGCAACGGTCATGTTTGAGCCGCCAAAAGTTCCTGTTATTTTTGTACTGGGTGAGTAAAATTATATACTTAAACATGAAACTATTTATTTTTTATAACAACATATTCATTTAACTAACTTTCTTCTTAAACACAAACTATTTCTTGGTGGGAAATTTGTTTCAGCATTTAAATTTTGTGGTTTCCTGTAAAATGATGTCGAATTGTTCATTAATGTCGTCCAAATTATTTAGCCAATTAATGTACCTATATATAATTATTTATTGAGTAACTTTGAGTAATTAAATTGATTCAAAACTTCGTACCACATTACAACACCCAAATAAATTAATAATTTTGAATTTGTACTTTATGACTGTTCCTAAGACGTCTTTTAAGATATCACTAACAAACCCTCAAATATCCTTACTTTAGAATTTCCAAAAAAACAATAATGTTAGGTACAGGAAATTTTGCAGGCAATCAAAACTATACAAAAATATCAGTATATAAACAATGTCAATCAAAAATACATTACATTAAATCTTCTGCGACAAAAAAAAATAATAATTAGTAATCACAATAAAAATATAACACATCAAAGCAGTATCACAAAAAAAATACACATTGAACTGGCATCCACAAAACATCAAAGCAGCTGGTGTTGGAAATTATGATTCCATACTGCAAGTGAGCATGGATGTTAGAAAAGTATACCGTTCTTAGTACTTCATGGGACAAGGCTCTAGCATGCATTGCAACTCCACTTAAGAATGGACTATTTTTTCAAATAATAAACGACTTTATTGTAATTATACTCGTATATATAAATACCATAGGCGAAGTTGAAGCTTATTGCTTCCTAACTTAACCACTTGAAAGTAATCGTCCATTGAAGAAAAAAAAAAGACAGACAAAGGGAAACCTTACTTGAATAAATACAAAACATATCTTATTAAAACAACAACCTAATTTAGAGGACTATCCAAATTTTAACTGAAGTCCAATACAAAATACAACTTGTTGAAATAAAAAATACAATAAAAAGCTTACTCTAACCCACCTTCTTAATTTACTTAACCCTAGATACGAATTACATTACTGACTTTAACAATTTCAAATTAAAGAATGGACAAAATGACCGAGTGCGGCTTTAAATCTATGTCCTGATAGAAGCTTTACATAATTCGGTAGCTGATTATATACTTGTGCAATGTTATATGAAAATGACCGTTCGTACATAACCGATCGATGAGCAGGAAGCGTAATGGTTAATTTGTGTCTAATATTAATATCATGAGCTGTTCCTCTAAACTGAACTCTATCAAATAAATACCCAGGACATCTATTCAATAAAACTTTATTAAAAAGCGTTAAGGAGTGAAATGTTCGCCTTTGGCGGTAATACCGCGCTCATGCCCCCGAATGCCTGATATAAGACGAACACACGAGTTTTGCATTAGTTGGATACGGCGTTGATCTACTGTTAATAAACAAGGTCCATACACCACGTCGCAGAAATTAAAGTGTGACAACACCAATGAATCGCACAAAAGTTTCTTCACCTGAGTTGTTAAAAATTTTGATTGGCCATAGATCAACTTTAAGCTAGCAAATCGCCTCTTGACACAACAACTAACATGTTTCTGAAATCTCAAACCAGTGTCAGGTGTGTAACGCCCAGATTCCTAGCCTCGTTCACGCAGTCAAGTCGCTGGTTTTCGATCCTAATATCAAGCAAATCACGAATTTGCTGCTGCCCAGTAAACACATATACGTTAATTAAACGTTGATTTAACGTGTCAATCGTTGATAATTGGTCTTACGTTAGAAAAGTGACGGTTTATTTTAAGTTTAATTTTACACCGTTCAATTTAAACGTTATAGACACGTGGTGTTATTAGCTAAACACAACTACCTACATTTAAAACAAGAATCTACCACTATCTTGATTGATTTTAAAGTTTTAAATCAAAATCTGGTGAGAACCGAACTTAAAATTTTGATTACATTACGTTTCAATTGTAAAGGCAAAAATGTGTTCATTTAGTGTTTGTTAAAACTAAAACCTATCTTGATATCAAAAAAGAGCAGCCTTATGTAGAATTCCTGTGCAGACTGATATGTTTCACATGGCGCTGAAATACTTTTAGTTGAGTGCCAATTGTACTTCTGAAAATAAATTGTTTATGACATGTGAAAACGATAAATATAATTATTGTTTTGAAATTCACTTACACCTAAATCCAAATTGTAGATTATCCCTCTCAACCATAAATTGTTTAGCATGCCTCCAGCCATCAATTGTTACTATTGTCCAATTCAACACTTCATTTACGTTTTTTGTCTTGGAAATTATAAACACGAGTCGAGAAAATACTCAATAAAATCACTAATTTTACGCGTTACCAGCTTACTATAGATATGGGTTATCTGGAACAAAGAAAGTAGGTACTGTTTAAAAAATAGTATCAGATTATTTACTTTGCTTATATCTACGAGTACTTTTTGAATACAAAAATTATTAAGAGTACCTACCACTTCACTAACACTCCTCCATTAAACTCCATCCCATTCCATGCCTAACCTTAACAAAACTAGGGCCTATGGGCACTCCTGGAAAAAAAAATTCTTAAGAAAATGGTTATAAAACCTTTTACAATAATTATTTGTAACAAAAATTTAATAAGGAAAATGCTTGCTTTTATTTGTAACCTAATTTACGGACCCTGCCACCCTGTATAGTATATGTTAAATATAAGTAACTATATAAAGTTCATACTATTCGCATAGCTTTAACTTTATTATATTAGAGTAATCCAGAAAAACAAGTCTTTACAAACTTTTATAGACATGTGAACGACGATCAAAATTCTCATGTTATTTGTAAAAATATTTTGAATAGGGTTTAAAAATTTGCTTTCGAATTGAATATATAAAAAATTAACGTTACTTACACCTGATTTCTCCTTCCTTTGTTTGATCTCCTAGATACCATTTGCCGCACCAAAAATCCATATTCCATCCATAATTCCAAGCACAAAACACATTTGAATCAAATAAGTTAGTAGCTGGTAATATTAGAAACCACATTACCGATTTGTCGAAGTACGGAAATATTATTATAACACCTTATTATTACGCGACGCACTCGATTAAAAATTTATTAAACATCTGCAAAACACAAAAAAAGAAAATGTACTTATATCAATTTAATTTAGATTTTGACACCAAAATTTAAGATATAGAATCTATAACCCCGCACATAATAATTATACTCCACGGCGCTATAACATATCTTTACAGTTCAACTAACGATTGTGTACTGAATAAAATAATATTTTATTTGAATCATAAAAAATTAGAAAACCTATTTTGGTATAATACGCAAAAAAAGTCGATATTCCTATCTTCATGCCATAAAAATATAAAAAATTATCATTCTATTGTAGTTCTATAGAAAATATTTTAAAATATTTCAAACATATGAAAGCAAAAAACAAAATAACAGATAATGTAAACAACTGAGTAATAAATCGCGTATATTCTTTTATATAGATCACCCTGTTGGAAGAACATTAAAAAATAATAATAATCTACGTAAACTAACAAATCACTAAAATTGTGTTTTTAATTATTATGTGTTTCCTTCTTCTCTTTAGTGGTTAATTAACAATTATTATAATACTTAATAATAAAAACACAATTTTATGATATGTATAGAAAATTATTGATAGTAAATTTTTTAGTCCTATAGAATCATTTGATAAAGTGTTGTTTATATACTGAAAACGATTAAAAAATAAGTTCATAAGTATCCATCTCCTATAGGACTGATGCAACAATCTTAACGTAATATTTACTACATTATAATATGACTTACCCCAATAATTAAGAACAATTTATATTTCCATCACAAATTATAACCTTTTATTTAACTAAACTTAAACTAATTTAATTTTTTTAAAACTGCGAAACACTTAAAATCACTTCAAAAACAGTACAATACTCATTCGGGTACCTGCCAATGCTGTCAACAATTAAACGATCGCGGCACGTAATAGACCGAATGCTATTTATAGCCACCGCACACTGCAAATTTTTAACCGAATAAAATAATATAACTACATAAATAATACAAGTACAGAAGCATTTTATGTTGTACCAAAACGAACAACAGAAATGACATTGAATAACAAAAAAAAAACAACGATCGATAGAACTCGTACAATAATTGAAAATATAAAACATTATACAAAAAAAAAGAAAGATCCTAATTAGAAAAATGTTTAGATTTTTAGGCGTAAATAAATATCTTCAAAATTAATCGTATAATTACAGGGTGTGCGTAAATTTAAACCACATTAATAGGAAACTTAAAATATTTTATTACATAATTTGTCAATAAATTACAGGCGGTTGATAATTTTACCTTGCTGGCTGCTTATTTCAATTGATTAATTCACACCTTCTAAGTAGATCTGTACTGTTTTTAAACTAGGGGTTAAAAACTTAAAACAAACTTATTTCCTAAACATGGGAGATATATTGACAAGTTATTTATAGCTTTGATAGAATATAACCTATGAAATGTATCATTAAAAACATAGGCGTTCGTGGATAGTGGAAAAGAGGTCAAAATAAGAAAAATATTTCCTATATAAAATTATTGGAATAAATTCTTCATAGTTGTGATAGAAAATAACCTAAAAAGTGTCACATAGAAGAATTGGTTGACACAGGCGTTCAGAAATAGTGTAAAAAGGGGTTAAAAATGAAAAATATATATATATATTTCGCAAACATACCAGAAAAATTGGCTAATCATATAGTTTTGATATAAGATAACCTGTAAAATCCGGCATGCAAAAACTTGATTACATAAATAGTAGCAAAGGGCTCAAAACAATTATACTGTAAAAATGATATATTTAGCCATTTGAGTAGTTGAATTGGTATCAAAAATACACGACAAAAAGGTGCTGTACCATAGGCGTCCGTAAAAGGCTAAAAAAGGGTCAGAAAAACCTATATCAACGATAACTCAAAACTCGCAGATTATATATATATTGGAATTTGTCCGTCCTGTACCTACTTACAATATATCATATCAATCAATTTCCATTCTGAACTCAAAGGCTTTTTCATTACGCAGAACTAACTGGTCCGGCCAGTTATCAGTCAATTAAAAACTGAAAACTAAACTACTTACGTGTAAATATTATTATTTACCTTTTTTACACCTATTGCTTGACTACGTACAAGTGATACGTCAAGGTTACACCTACATTATAACTACGCTTATGCTGAGCTTAATAAAATAATAAGTATAGCTTATAAGCTCACTTTCGTGAGCAAATAATCTCTTTAATAAATTATTGATAGAAACACATTAGGTGTAGGTAGCTACCTGTCGGTTTTCTTTTCTAGTTTTTTATTTATTAAACTTTACAACTTTTTTATAATGACGTAACTAAATAATCGTTTTTATGAGATCTAGTTATAATATGTATGGGAATGTTGAAGTAATTACCTACATTTACATTTTACCTAGGGATATTTGCAAGAAATTGAGTATATTTATGTCAATTAAAATAGTACCTACATAAAAATTAAAAAAAAACCATATTTAACGAAATTATGCAGAAGCAGTTTACAAAATTTCCGACTAACTTGCAATGCTAGTTACGGTAGGCTAGGCAAATATTTTAATATGTAAAAATTAGCTAATTAATGATCCGCCAAAGTATGCCCTCGATCAGAAATGTCAATAATTAAATTGGACGTTGCACATTAGAAGTAAATATTTCTAAAACAATAGGTTTTTGAATAATAAACCGAGTAACAAACACACAACTATTAGATCATCCTTGACTTGTTAGAAAAATTATTTACGTCTCTATAACCTGTCATGTTCCATACATTTTTATTCTTGGAAAATAATGAACACGCCCACGACCAACAATACATTTTGTTGTCATGTATACAAACACAAACCCACTTATAATTCTCGTAAAACTTACTATTGAAATACCGTACCGTTTTTTTTAATAGTTGCTGGGTTAATTTGAAAGACGGAGTGTGCCGGCCTAGTTATCAACCACCAATAGGATATATGATGGAGTTCCGGCCATCTTTTGTGAACTGTGTTGATAGCGGCGTATTCTATTATACTAGGTGATCAGGCGTTTCATCCTCCTCCGTACAGAATCTGCATCTTGCCATATGTTTCCTAAGAAGACAATGACCTGAAGAAATCCTGGACGAATACGTAGCCCGTTCATACCGAGATGGAAACAGATTTTGGATCTTTGAGCATCGAGGTTTCCAAGGAATTTCTTGGAGTGTATCAGTCCTGGAAGATTTTGTTAGAGTATTGCTTTGTCTGTTTCCTCCTTAATTCTGATTTTCTCCTTGTATTTGTGTTTACCTAAGCCGCAGAACGGTTCAGGACCTACAAAAGGGGTTGACACTCCCTTTTTTTGCTAACTTATTGGCTTCTTCGTTACCCCTGATACCAGAATGTTAATCTTGCTAAGCTCGTTAAAACTTTTTTTGAGCCATTTTTGAGCTGATGACATATGAACGCTCTATCAAAGTGGATGGGAATGTCGCCGTTCCGAGAGTTCCTGTCCAGGTTAAATTGTACCCATCTACCGATTACGTGAATTTCCGCTTGGAAGACGCTGGGGTATATTCCCATTGATTCTGAGTATTTGGTGCCAGTCCCGAATCGTCCTGCTCCTGTCCCTTTATTGGTTTTGGAGCCGTCTGTAAACCATTTGATAGTGTTTTCGTTATAAGCTTGCTCTTGTATAAGTTCCATTCCCAGTCCCTCTTGTTACTTAACTTTGTGGTTCTTCTGAAGGTTATTTTTTTCTTAGTTTCGAAACTAGGGAGGTTTAGAGATGTGATGTGTTTGATCAGACATGTCCAGGATACCTGATTCTTGATTCTCCCATCCCCAACTCCCTCCCGAGACAGTCTGAGTATAGTCACATTTGCTGCTCTTTATATCACCAAGTGCAGAGGTGTGCGTGTTCTGCCTTAGAGTGGCAGAGGTCATGATAGGTATCATAATCATGGTGTACATCCACCGCAATATTTTGAGTTTATAGTTCCAAATCTTGCCTGCCAGATCCCTACACATCATCAAAGCTTTTGTTGTTTTTCTAACCGTTATTTCAACATGCTTATTCCAAAGAAGTTTACTAACTAGTGCGGTTGCTAGATATTTTACTTCAGACTTGTCTTCAATGACCTCACAATTCAGGGTAAATGGTCTCATCTTTAGAAGTTTCCTCTTTCAAGTGAATGATATAATTGCGGGTTTTGCTTAATTTATGCTCAGCCCCACAGATGTACACCATTGCTCGGGTATTCGGATACGCTTTTGGATTATGTCTAACAAGGTGCCTTCAAATTTGGCACTGCCTACTATGACAATATCGTCAGCATATTCTAGACATTCTATGCGTTGATTTGTCGGTTGATCCAGTACTTCGTCTACTACCAGGCTGCACATAAAGGGGGAGGTTACTCATCCTTGAGCCGCGAGTTGTTCTGATAGCAATGGCAAAGATTATTGTGTACATTAATCTTTGGCAGTGGTTTGATCTCCCACTTTTGTCTCAGCAGTAAATTAAAACATTAAATTGTATTTATTTTCAACAAGATGTTTGTGGCGACATCTAGTGTGAGCAGTCAATATGCCCGGTGAAACAAAGTTTACAAACGAGGGCCGGACAAGAAGTATGAATTCTCTAGCGGGAGGCTTCATTTACGAGTTGCTTGTTACATAATGTAACAAGACTTTAAGTTATGTTAGAAATTTCTTCCTAGCACTAGATGTCGCCACAAACATCTTGTTGTCAATCTGTATCTTGTGCTAGTCATAAGCTCTTCATAAATGTTGGAAATTTGAACCACATTGCCTGCGGAATACTACTGATGAGTTGTGGATCAACGAAACGACCCGTCTGATGAAAGCATGTTAGTGTGAAGGAAATTTCCAACATAACTTAAAGTCTTGTTAAATTTTGTAACAAGGAATATTCTTTTATGTTAAAGGTGGACCGGGCAGTGGTAAGGTGACACATTGTGACAATCTGATGATGGAGAGAAAAGGTGTTGTCCATGTTAATATGTCCGATTTACTGCAGCAATACGCAATTGGAAATGGTAATTATATAATATAAAATTCAAAATAACATATTTATAGTGTTGCTTGCTTGTTTCTTGTTAACTTCGCGACCCTTTTCTACTTATGTATGAAGAACCTGAATATGCTATAAGTAAACAGATTTAATGATAAAGACTATTTCTATAATATAAACAGATTTAACTTAAAACTAGTGAAATAGACATGAATTATTTTAATAAACGATTGTAATTATGTTATGTGGTCTATTTTATTGTATTATGTGATGTGATTGTACCTGAGTTGACGTTGTTTTAGTAATTCCCACGCTGTGCAGGGAAAAAAAATATTGAAACTAAAAAAAATATTTTTCAAAATGACAGAAAAACATTGTCGAAACGTCGAGTTTTATTAAATGACTTCTAAAACAAGAAAATTAAGAAACAAGTTAAATTTATTGACGAACAATCCAGAAATTGTCACCATATTTATACAGAAGAAAGGGTCCAAAAAAAATTCAAGAAAAATCAGTAAACAGAATTTGAATAACACTTTTATTGGTAGATAAAATTTCTGCATTCCTGATTTTACTTTGTCTCAATGTATCCTTACCCCAAATATTTTCTCTTTAATGACCCTTGCATTTTGGTGTGCAAAAATATTTAGCCTCTATAAATTCTTGTAACTGGAAAATTTAAATAACTCACATTAACATGTCAAACAATGCAAATGAACATCTTCGTTTACTACAGCATCAATTTGTGCCTGTTATTTGGCAATTTTTGAGAAATTTGATGAAATTTGGTTCCAACAGAATTCGCACACAATGATTCTTCTCCTTTGGATAAACACTAAATCAAAAATTTATTGTAATAGGGAAGTCAGCCAGCGCATAAATAATGCCTTTGACATTATCCTTGGAAAATACTCGGACGAAATAAGCCAAAACTATTTTTTCGGCAGATTACTAATGTGATTTTCGTCTTACCACCTATGAAACTTCTACAATGTTGTCTCGTATAATTTTCTTAATTTTACTGGAACAAGTGTCACCATTGTCATTGCTACATTTTCGATATCAAAACCTTCCAAGTTGTTCATCTTCTGACTTTTTTAATGTTCTCGCTTTTTTTTATATACCTAAGATTTCTTCCATATTATTTTTTGACATAAAGTGACAATATTTTATTGCATGAAATATGCGTGAAGCAAAATCAGGTGACAAACTTGTTAGGTGTAATCAGCTTTCCTTTTTATACAAAAGAAAAATATATTTCTTATTACAAAACGCCAGTAGAAAAAATCTTGTATACAATATTGTAACGAACAAGAAAATGTACACTACTTGTTGGCAACACCGCTAGGCGCCTAGTCATACTCGAGCTGGCTGTGTCGTAGACCGCTATAGAATAGAATGGAAGAGACTGGAAAGATCCAGAACGTTCTCTTGTGATGTGGAAGGTGACATGTGCATATAAAGACCTAGTAGCCTATCAAGAATCTACTTATATTTCCTACATAACATTTTTAATCACACAATATTTATTTGTTCTGTTTGATGTAGATATCCAAGATTACGGGCAATTGTCTAGTAAAACGGTTACGGAAGTACTTATGGTGGAAATGAAGATGGCACCCACTGCCAAAACGTATTTAGTGTCAGGATATCCAAGGAATATGAGAGATGTTGTTGAATACTCGGAAAAGGTAGTTGCCTACCATTTGTGTGTAATTATTAGTACATATTTATATACGGAGGTTTGGGAGATAGAATTAAATTTAATTGTTCTATACAATCATGCAATTGCATGACTATTCTGGTTCATACTGATTTATAATTCTCATATTATTGCAAATATAACTACAGTTGCAGTGATATCCAGATGGGAACATGCGTGATACATTTGGCTCTTTCATACAAACAAGAGGTATTTAGAGTTTTCCGGACAGGTCCAATTTGGTCAGTGTGTTTAATTTAGCAATTAAGAGTGGAACGTTCCCAGTTCGGTGGAGGCACGTGTGGTCCCAGTTCACAAGTCTAGTGACAGATCAATTATCAGTAACTACCGTCCGATCTGCATCCTGTCGAATCTGTCCAAGATCTTTGCAGCCATCTTGAGTGATATAATCTCTGCTGCATTGCGTGGTCAAATTACCATAAATCAACATGGTTTTATGTCGAATAGGTCCACTCTCACTAATCCTTCTTGTTTCACAGAGAGGGCAACGCGTATTGTCGATGAGGGGGACAGCTTTATACCGACTTTGCCAAGGCTTTCGACAGGTTGGATCATGGGGTGGTAATACGGAAGTTGGACAGTTACGGGTTTGTCAATAATCTAAAATCGTTCTTTACTTCAACAGATACAGTATGTAGTTTATAATGGCTACAATTCCAAAAATATGTTGCATCCTCTGGTGTGCCTCAGGGTTCGAACTTGGGTCCTTTGCTTTTCTTGATCTTCATTGAGGATCTGAACGAGTGTCTGCACTTTAACAGGTTGTTTTTCGCTGACGATGTTAAGCTGTTCGCGTCTATCGTGTCGTACGAGGACTGTATAGTTCAGGAGGAGCGTGAGACACCTGACCGGCAATCGGGAGATGTTGGGTTCGAATGTGACACGGATTTTTTTTCAGTTCGTAAACAACATTAGTTTATTTCACTTTTCTATAATCTTTGACTAAAGGTATGCGGCGAATCACCTTTACATTTTGCTGCTTCATGCGTACTCGACTTCCATTCATATTCGTGATCAAGCGAGTAGGTACGTGGCTTTAAAATTCAATGAGTAAAGTTAACACAGGAATGAGTCTTAAACTTAGAGCAGCTTCTACAGTTCCTATTAACAATTTCAAAGTGTGTTTCAATATGTGCCTTTATTTAATAAATTTGACAGCTCGTATATTAGGTACATAAATTCAGGTCGTACCTACATGTATTTTTTTTTAACAATGACTATTGTGTTTCATTAAAATTAATCAGGACTGAGCTATAGCATAGTTGATAGAAGTAAAATAAATGATAACTAATTACAGACATTCTAAAGATAATTCTAAAAGATTTAAAATTTAATTATTGAAAGTATGTTCTATTTCAGATTCAAGTCGTAAACGGAGTGATTCTTATTTCATGGCGACAAAAAATTCTTGAAAGACAAATAGATTATGGTGCTAAACTGGGCCAGGTGATTATATCATTGGCCAAAATGGAACTGAACAATTTCTACAAAAATGTGATACCTGTAGCTGACTATTATGATCAAAGCAATATGCTAATATCGGTAAGTAAGCCTTGTCCCTGGTTCACTGCTCAATATTAGGTATCTATTAGCTTATAAAGGGTGATTCGTTTTGGACTTAACAAGTAAAGAAATAACACTGAACCGAAAAGGTACGTGATATTAATAAAAAAGTACTTCAAATCAATGAACGTCAACATTAAATTTGAGCCGATGATGGGTGACATTAATACAATGAACGTTCGTACATAAATTCGGTAGCTAATTCTGTACGTTGAATTAATAAATAAAGAACATAAATTTATGCTCGCCGGTTATTGATCTTACGAATGATGGACATTAATTTATAACTCCTGTACGTTAAAACGATGTTACCAAGTTGTTAATGTTACGAACCATGAAGATTAGTTTATGTCTCCAATACGTAAAACCGATGTTAGCTGGTTATTAATGTTACGAACGATGAACATTAATCTATGACTTTTGTACATTAAACCGATGTCTGAAGGTTATTAATGTTACGAACGAGAAACATGAATCTATGACTTTTGTACGTTAAACCAATGTTAGCTGATTATTACATTGGGTGATAATAATTGTTTTACGTAATTGTGTTCGCCGGAAATTATTATTACGAAAGATTGAGATTATTGTTCTGTATTCAATCAATAATCGCGAGCATATAGGTACATATGTATTATGTGTACTGCAAAGTGCAGTATGGTTCAAATATACTAGTACCAATGGTTAGAGAATTTAAAAGCCCAAATAAGACTCAAAATTATCTTGCTGTACGTCCATTGATTTGATGCACCTGCTTTGTAAATAAATTAAATCATATTTGTATGACACTCGAAATCTAAAGGCTTTATTTTCAATTTAGTTAATACTAAATGCTAAACATGTCAGATTTGTCTGTCGTCTGAGGTGAAAAGGGAGAAAAAACTATATTTGGAAACTAAAGTCCGCGGAAATTCTTCTAAACAAAATTGGAAATTATTACGAGATCTAAACATTTATGCAAGGGAAAATATCACAATACCGTCTTTTATTCATGATGTTGATAATATTAATGATTTTTTGTGGCCACTTCTACCAACAATCCGGACCCAGGAACGATCAATTTTTACTTAGGTAATAAAATTAGGCCTGATATTAACTTTGAATTTACAATGGTGGATCATGGGGAGATACTTGATGCATTGCTTGGGATTAAGTCAAATGCTGTAGGCAGTGACATGATCAGTATTGATATGCTAGTAGTAGTAGTAGTTGTCCGTTTATAATGCCCTTTATACAGCATCTAGTTAATTACTATATAGAAACGAGGAACTTCCCAACATGTTGGAAAGAAGCCAATGTCATTCCAATCCCAAAACTAAAACTCCATCAACATTTAAGGATCTTATAGACCGATTAATATACTCCCAGCGATCTCCAAGGTTATTGAGAGAGTGATCTGCAATCAAATGAAAACATATCTTGATGGGCATGGGTTGTTGTCGGAGGTCCAGTCTGGATTCCGTCAGGGTCACAGTTGCTCCACGACATGACTTAAAATACTGGATGATGCATTGGGTGCGGTAGATCAGGGTCGATTGACGGCATTGCTGCTGTTGGACTACGCAAGGAGCATTTGACCGCATTGGTCATGGTTTGTTGCTGGCAATTGTGGGTTACCTGGGCTTTGGGGAGTCTGCTGTGTCTCTAATCGGAACATATGTGAATGATAGAAGTCAGGTTGTCATTTTGGGAACGGCAGTGTCTGGGCTCAGGACATTGCGTAGTGCCGCAGGGCATCCAGGAATAATTGCCTTTTTTTATGTATCAGGGTTTTTGTTGTTGTTATTATTATGCAGTTATCTTTAGTATTGCTAATATGTTAAGCTAGGAGGCTGTGCATCGACTTAGCCTTGCAGATTTTATTCCTTTAAGGTTTATTATATGTTCTTCTATTTCTTGAACTGTTTTAGCACAAAATAAAAAAGATTCTTGAGAGTCTTTGATTGTGTACTTTAAATGGCTTATCTTTCCACTGGCCTTTGGAACATAGCTTAGCGAATAGCACTAAATATCCATGAAGAGCCCATAAAATTTCTCCCCTCGTATCGGCGGGTTTTCAACATTACAAAGGAATACCGCACTGTATTTTTTTTCGCTTTAAACTGACTTTAGTTTTGTACTTTACTAAATGGTACTTATATAAAAGGATTACTACTTACCTTATATTTCTACATTTGTTGTATTATTTGGGAACAAATTTTAAAAATAGATTTAGGAACACACTTCACTTTTCAACTGTATACATTTAACTAAACAAAACAAAAAGGACGCGTAAACAAAAAGTCTATGAGAATGTCATAATGTCAATGTTTTGAGTATTCGGTCTATGGTCCGGGTGCATTGATTTGCGCGCGTTATTCAGAATTTAACGGTTAGGTTCGTAAAATTAATGCTTAGCATCCATTGAATCAACGATGATCGTTTATTAGTTTTTATATTCGCTGTTCATAGGTGTATGATTTACAAATTATTGTGTTAAAGGCGAAGAGCATAAATTAATAAATTTAAAACATTGAAGCAATAAATAGTGACATTATATTGATGAAAAAAAACATACATTTTCGATGTCTTGCATTTATTGATTAATGTTTCATCGTACATTGTTTCTATGTATGAAATTATTAATTTATGATCAAAATTCATTGTAACAGTGACCAATTCATAATATTAATGTTCAAAATATTGATGACAACCATTCATTGGTTTTACGTACAATATTTTTTTCAGTGAATAATGTGATAACATATCTGACAATTTAATACGAGCGAGGCTCTATTATATATACCGGGTGTCTTACTAAGGCTATCCGGGAAAGAAAATATAATGTAAAATATTACCAAAGTAGTCATGAGAAATTGATTAAAACAGTTTTTAACTTTCAATTCCTACCACCAAATGGGGCATTTATAAAAAGAAAACAAAAACTGCAATATTAAAAAAAAATCGGTTGTCACCCCAAACCTTTCCCGAAGCTTGATCTATCGATATCGCCACAATAATTTGTAGTGGAGTTCTTTGCCGATGCTGTATATTATAATCTGAAATCTGATATCACCTGGGTAACGAAATGTTTTCATAAAAGGTTTTCAATCTAAAAAATACGCTATTGTTATAATTAATTATTATTATAATTATTATAAAAATGATAATAATAACATTCTGAGCTAACTCAACTACTTTATTCAAAAATTAGAAATAAAAAAGTAATAAACTGTTGCCCTCGAATAGCTCTCCATATTTCTATCACAACTATAAATAACTAGTGAATATTTCTGCCATGTTTAGGAAATATGTTTTAAGTTTTTCTCTGTCTGGGTTTGTGAATGTAGTAGCACATTGGGTAAGCCCCCCCTAGAAGTGCGCCACTGCGTCAGAGGACCTTCAAAAATATATCACATAGGAAGAATTCAACTTATTCTACCCTGCTGGTTTGTACTATTTTAATAAACTTTCGCAATCCATTAGAGATTGTCAAAGTTTAAGGATTTTCTTACTGAAAATTGTGTACAATATACAGATGAATTCATACAATATTCATAAATCGTTGAAAGTATTGACTTTTACTTGATGTAAATATATATTTAAACTTTTTATTGTAGAAAAACAAACGGTTAAACATTTTCAAGAATTTATTTATTACAATCTACATAACACACTCGTTTTGCCACAGAGCTCAGTGTTCTCATCTTAGTGGCTTCATCGGATGTCGAGTAATAACTAAATTACTTTTACAAAGTTTTTTACCAATTTTTTGACCATAGAATATTGTTTATTATATTTATTTTCTTTCCCTTATTTTTCTTGAACCAATTATTTATAATTTTTGTATATCGTTATTGGGTTTTAAGTTCGTATTAACAACAAAAATTAAATAAAGGTTTTTTTTTATTTCATGTAATATTTATTTTTTCGAAAAAAATTAGTCTTCAGGAATTTTCTTTTTTTGTGTCTATTCATAATAATAATAAACAAAATAATGATAAATAATTGTATGTTGTAGACTAAAAAAAGAAAATACCTGAAGAAGACAAGAAAATTTTGTCCAAACGTCGAAAAAAGAAATATGACATGAAATAAATAAACCTGAATTTCATTTTTGTTTTTTTTTTTTTTTTTGAAAAGTTTATTATCAACAAGTATACAACTTACAAAGTATATATAACTAAACCTAAAACAGTGGGAAACACTGGTTTCAAGGAAAACAGAATTAAAAATAATACTAAATATAAAAAAAAAAACAACAATCACAGTGATTTGTACTACAAATTACAGTATTATAGTCCAACACTTTGAACTAAATTTATCCCATTCTCGGATGTCATAACTAAACTATATTATAACAAAACAAGTGTAATCAATTATCTGCCAGAAACCCACTCAGTAATTTCTTAAATACCTTTAAATTATTTTACTTCTTCTTAATCTCATTTGGTAGACCATTGTACGTCCTTGATGCCGAGTTGAGAGGACAATTTAGACCTATATTTATTCTAGCATTTGAAATATATACATGACCCTCCAACCTTGTACTATAATTATATATTTCCCAACATGTGCGATGTCCAAATTACATTTCTTAATATTTTATAAATTAGTTTACTTTGTTCAAATTTTAAGATATTCTGTATTTTATACACCCGAAGTTCCCTATATAGCAATTCTGTATTATATAGAAAATCATAATTAAATAAAATTTTCAATATTTTGTTTTGTTTCATTTGTATTTCGTTGAGTGTTGTAGGGCAACAATTTCCCCAAATAGGTATCAAATACCTTATATGGGATAAGAAAAAACTATTATAGACAGTTAATTTAGTTTTATTAGAAAGATAATTTCGGCATTTGAAGATGTATGGTATAATTGACGTTAGTTTTAAAGTTATATTTTCTATATGTTTTTTACAATTCAGTAATTCATCTATAAATAACCCCAAATGCTTTACACATGACACTCTTTCCAACACTATATTATTAATTTGCAATTTCATAGAACTGGCAAATTTATTTTTTGGCCTAAAATCATGTATTTAGTTTTATCAGGATTAAATTTTAATTTATTACCATAAAGCCACCTAACATATCCATTCAGATCTGTGTTAATCTCTCCTACTAAATGATTTTCATTTGGACGATAATAAACTAAAACCGTGTCGTCTGCAAATGTAAAATAAACCTCTATATTTGAGATTTTCAGATTTAATGTTGTTAATACAAATCCAATAACGATATCAAAAATTTTTTTTATTCTCTGTCTGGATGACCATGTTTGGGTACCTACTCTTATTTACATTTTGACATTCCTGACCTATAGGGAACGTATTGTGAACAGGCTAAAAACATGGGATAAACACAGATATAACCAACACCTAAACGCTTCAACCAATGGAGCTAAATTTTGGCATATGAGTTTGAGAGAGTCCTAGGATGAACTCATTAGTTTTTGGATGAAATCGCTTTAAGCCTCTGATAGTGGTGCAAATTCTTAAATAGCGGTAGGGGTCGAGTGATACATCATTTGAAAGCATTTTATGATGCAATAACAGCAATAATCTACCTTCAAAGTATCGCTTATTATATTATAGTCACAGTAATTATGTGTATAAGCGTCGACGTGGTAATTGGTGGTCCTGGGTTGATATCGTAGCTCCTGCAATTTTTTTAATCTCTAATTTTTAAATAAAGTAGTTAGTTTGTTAGGTTAGTTTATTACAAATAATAAAAATAATACAATTATAATAAAAATAATTATTATTAAAATTCTGTTTCGTCACGTAGGTCATATATATTTTAGATTATATTATACCTATCTTGTCGCGAGACCTATTTTTTTATTTATCTCTATGTAGGTTAATTATTGATATTAAAAAAAACTCTTAATTACTTCATCTGCCAAAGTATGTCAAATGAAAGGCTAACCAATTAAAATCCAACCCGATCCTTCATAATTTATCAACTATCGCCTCTTGCAGTCGTATCAAATAGTTTCGAAAATTGTGTATAGATGTAGATATAAGTTTTCAATATACAGGGTGGTCCAACGAAAAGTTTGCACCTAGCTTTTCTCTTTTTTTTGTAGTCGAATGCGAAAATGCTCGGACACGTCGATTTTGCTTTTGAGGGGGACACATTTTAAACATATTTTTCGATCTGCGCATTTAACCCCCTAGCGGGGGTGAGTAACAACCCTAAAATTTTAAATGGAAAGAGGGGTCTAATGACATATCATTTGAAAGGACACAAAATTGTCTTTCTAATGATACCCTATTTGTCGAATTTTACTAAAACAGTTAATACGAAAACGACTTTAAAGACATTAAGCCGATAATTTTGGTATTAATGAGAAATACAAATAAGTTTTAATTATTGCGAGTGAAAACACCTGCAATCGTTAGTACATTCCAATGTTTGTTAGTTTTAACATTGCTTTGTAAAAAAAGTAAACAAGCTGTTAAATTGATTTATTAAAACGTTACATTAACAAATGTTGAAAATGTGACCCATTTGATTCCATACAATAATACAGATTTTGTTCAAATCTATTTCTAACATTTTGTAGCATATCAGGTGTTATGTTTCTGCACTCTTCTGTAATGCGTTGGCGAAGATCTTCTATGGACTCGGGCTTCGTGGCAAAACATTTATTTTTTAAGTGCCCCCAAAGAAAAAAGTCTAAAGGCGATAAATCCGGTGACCTGGCAGGCCATTCAATTGGGCCCCTCCTTCCAATCCACCGTCCAGGGAACCGGTCATCTAAGAACTGTCTTACAGGAGCCACATAGTGCGGAGGTGCTCCATCTTGCTGGAAATAAAGCCGATCAGCAGTATGATTTTGGTCATCTTCTATTATTTGTGTTATTAAAGGATCAATTGTGTCTTCAAGCATGTTTATGTACACTTCACCAGTTAAATTTCCAGGAATAAAAAGTGGTCCTATAATATGATTTCCTAATATGCCACACCAGACGTTTATTTTTTGAGGATACTGGGTATGAACCTCACGGAATAAATGTGGGTTACTGTCATCCCAGTAACGGCAATTGTGCCTATTTACAGCTCCATTCAAATAAAATGTGCATTCGTCGGAAAAACAAATGTTAAATAATAATTGCGGATCTTCAATTAAACGCTGGCTCATTGCTTCACAAAATTGCAGCCTTCTATCAGGATCATCCTCATTTAGTTCCTGTACTAATTTGATTTTGTACGGATGAAATTTGTACGCTTTTAAAATTCGTATTATGGACGAACGGGAGACACCTGAGGCTTCAGCTAGTTGACGGGTACTTTGACTATGATCCATTTCAACATGCCCTAAAACAGCGACTTCCACAGCTTCATTTCTGATCGGTTTCTGCGGCTGGTGTTTTACATTACAGACAGATCCGGTATCTACAAACTTTTTAACTAACTTGCCAACGTACACATCATTCACATTTTTATCGGGATGTCTCTCATTAAATAAGCGAGCCGTAAGTCTAGCACTACTATTATTTTGAAAATAAAGTTTAACAATTTCAACTCGTTCTAGAATGGAATAAATCATTTTGTACGGTAAAAGTAAAATAACTTGAGAAGCAACCAAACTGAATCAATGAAAAGACTAAAATAAACGGTGTAAATTCTTTTCCTACACGTATCTGCAGTTTTTATTTCAACAAAAAACGCAAACGATTAGTGAGGAATTTAGTTCTGATAAATAAGATAGTGTTTTTGAAATCCCGTTTTTCTTCAAAGTAAATAATTTAGAAATGATTGTAGTTGTTTTCAGTCGTAATAATTAAAACTTATTTGTATTTCTCATTAATACCAAAATTATCGGCTTAATGTCTTTAAAGTCGTTTTCGTATTAACTGTTTTAGTAAAATTCGACAAATAGGGTATCATTAGAAAGACAATTTTGTGTCCTTTCAAATGATATGTCATTAGACCCCTCTTTCCATTTAAAATTTTAGGGTTGTTACTCACCCCCGCTAGGGGGTTAAAGGCGCAGATCGAAAAATATGTTTAAAATGTGTCCCCCTCAAAAGCAAAATCGACGTGTTCGAGCATTTTCGCATTCGACTACAAAAAAAAGAGAAAAGCTAGGTGCAAACTTTTCGTTGGACCACCCTGTATGTAATTCTAATATATCAATCTGTATATTTTTCCCATCTTTTTTTTACATTTCATGTAAATAGCTATGACCCTTCTAATACCTAACAGTGGTTTTAAATTTTATTTTCACAATCGGAGTATAATTACTATTGGTTTAATATTCTAGAGAAAAACTTCAATGTTACACATAATCGTTAATCAATGACAATTTTTCACTTTTCTATTAGAAGAGATAGTTTATGTCGAAGAGTTGATATTAAATAATCAATATTTTCAGTTCACGGTACCAATTTTTTTTTCAGTGGCGGCTCATGAGTTTTTAAGGGGTGGGCACAAGAAAAAACTATTGTTTGTACATCTATATCTATCTTGTCCGTGTATTAGTTTTCATGCTGGGAACGACATCAATAACTTGATTGTCAACATCTGGGATAGAAAACACACACACTATCAGCGAGTACTCGGTTTTATTTACTTGCAAAGTAAAACCTAACGACAGAAATGATGACGCAGAAAGCTTAACTATAAGTACCTATCTAAGCTTAAGTATATCAATAACTAACAAATAATTGAAATGAATCCCACTAAATCACAGTAAAACAAAAAACACTAATGAGATTTATGTAGGTAATTGTAATTTCCCACCGAAAATAGTTTGCAGTTGTGGATCAATTTTACGTGTACGAATTATTAAAAGAGATGCTCATCGGTTTATTTAGATAAAATTCTTTGTGTACTTCATCTTGGAAAACGTTTTCTCACACAAGTAAGTAGTACCAAAAACAGAAAACAATCCACGAGGAAATTTTTGCAAATTATCAAATTGTACTAGTAGAAGACTCTTATAAAATTTCAACAAACATGAATGAATTAATCATATATTACTCCACTGTAAATCAATAATTTCCATTTGGACTACCGGAGCCAGGGTTTCAATGTCAGAAGGATTTTGAAAAAGCTTAATTTTATTCGTAAAGACATCAAAGTCTGAGAAACGAGTATCAAAATTTATCTTTGAAGCACGCAAAGTTCGGATTGCAATACCGACGGGAAATTCAGTCTCTGGAGTGTGGATGAATATTTCACATGTTTTAAAATGTGCGAAACATCAATTGCGATGGAAATAGTATTATTTTCTGCCTGAATGATTTGATATTCGTGTATAAATCAGTAACAAGCTGATTTTCTCCTTGTAATCTCAAATTCAGTTCGTTAAAATGATTTGTCAAATCGACATAGAATACTAATTTCCACAGCCATTCACTATTTTCGAAAACCGCAATAGGGCGATGCTTCTCATTCAAAAAAAATCCGATCTCTGCTCGAAGTTCAATAAAGCGCTTAAGGACTTCGCAAGTAAGCCAGCGTGGTATGATATGGTAAGTCAATTTCTCCAATCTCTCAATAAACTCGCGGAATTGTCGGTGAATCAGCCCTGGCGGGAAAGTTTTGGAGCGACACAACCGATTTTTTAGTAGAATGCGAGTTGAACTAATTTTGAAGTTGTTATAAAGATGTTGCTGTTATTGCTACATTTGAAATATTTTTAGATTCATGGCGAACGGGCACCAGCCGATGTTTACAAAGAGTTTAGAATAGCCGTGCTGGGTATTTTAGGTGATCAAGACAATCCTCCAATGTTGACGAAAGGAAAATCAGCTGATGCTGAAACCATGGATGTTACATCAGAATTACCAACGGCAGCAGTAAGTTATTTTGTATAACCGAAGTACTAGATTCTTGAAAATAATTTGACAAAATTCGCCCAGTTGACCTAAGTACTACACCAGATTTTCAGATTGTTCTACAGTGAAGTGTGTCCATAATCGGTCGAAACCCTTTCCGGTGGGACACCCGCTTTAATATAACTAATTTAATAATATCAAGCAATCAATTGCTACAAATGTCTTTTACTTAGTCTGGTTAGGTATAAATGAATAAAATAAATTTTTCGTAGCCTACAGCTCCATCATCACAATTACGATCACCGCCCCATAATAATAATCGCCCGAAAACCCACGTCATCTCTGTTGGCAGCACTTCAAATTCGGTACCAATACCAGTAAAACCCCTCACATATCCACCAGTATTATGGATCATTGGTGGACCTGGAAGTAATAAAGCAGCGTTGTGTGCAGCAGCCGCAAAGGAAACTGGATGGACGCACATCAGTTTAGGAAAATTACTAAGGTACTTTCTGTTAAAAAATATTATGTCAACTGGTGAACAGGTTTCTGAATCTTAGTGAAAATTAAGAAATAATATTTACAAAATAATTAGACTCTTCTCGCTCTGAGATCAAAAAAGTGGATGCTTTGGTGGTTGCTTAATGAGGAAGAGGATATCGTCAAACTCGGATAACGTACATTAATATTAATTTGAAGAAGTAGTCAATTCTCTCAGTGGAGTAATTTGTTATAATTAAATATTAATCTTATTAAATTCAAAGCTGTCTAGCTGCGCAATCAGGAAACCTATTTTCGTAAATGTTGTAAAACATTTTTATTTTTAGAACGGCAGCGGAGCCACCTGATCCCCGGCACAACAGAGAAGTCGCGAAGTTACGAGATTCCATCAGTAAGGGTGAATTGGTGCCAAATGACATTATTATGACCTATGTTGAGTCCAATATGGCGAATAATATTAAGGCTAACGGGATCATTTTAGACGGATTTCCTAGGGATATGACGCAAGCTCAAGAATTTGAAAATAAGGTAACCAAAGGTTTATTTTGAACGTTTTAATAATTGTTGCAGTATGGGACTGTGGAGAAAATACAATACCAACAGTATTTTAGACAGAAAACTTGCAAAAGTAACTAACCTTATAGAATCAATGATTCCCAGACACATTAAACATCTTAAGTGACACTATACAAATTACAAATCAGAATCATAGTCAATTTTTATTGAAATTTTGTTTTTCCTTCTTTTATCAACGTAAAAACTAGAGAGTTAATAGAAATTTTCAAACAACGAATAAACTCTGTATAGTTATTTCACCCATTTGGCATAGAGTAGTTTGAAGAAGTTGAGAGGATGATCAACGAAACGTTAGCTAGTATACATTTGACGAAGGATGTATCCAGAAGCCTTGTTTCTATAACGAAGAGTATGTCGTTAACGTGACTTACTTTTATAAGTATGTTTATCAATAAGATACTGTGAGCATAGATTAATATGATTCCAAGGTATTGAACTATGCTTACAGCATAGATAAATTTATCGATGCTTACAGTAACATTAAAATAAGTGTGCATGTCACCGGGGCGGGACTTTGCATATCATCTTCGTTCCCTCTCAACACAAAAAAACAAATTTCTATTACTTCAGAAGTGCAGATCGAAGCTATCTGAGTATTTGTATATATAATAGATAGTTTCTACATGTTTTTACAAATTTCTTGATTATTGCTAATTAATTGTCTAAACTAAAATTGTCATAAAATAATTTATGAGATGCAAAATTATCATACTTACCTATTTTTATAAATAGTTCAAATAATATGCCCTGATTTCAGAAAATCTAGTACGCAAACTTTTCCTTGCTAAATATCTAATGTAAACTTATTTAATTCCAGTTTAAGCAAAAACCAACACTAATTTTATTGGATTGTTCGAAACTGCAATTGGGCAAAGGCAGACTGGACGATAGTGTTACGGCATTTAGAAGAAGACTGGAAATATTCCGACAATCATCATTACCAATGCTGAAAGCCATGGATAATGTAGGCAGACTAACCATAGTAAGTAAAATATGTCATAATTTAAATTTAAATGACCCTTTTCTCAATAACATAACGAAAACTTTATTAGAAATAAAACGCAAAAGTTTGGGCTCAAAACAACGAATTTAATAATTAAAATTAATAAGGAAAATTAATAACAACAAAGAAATAAATATGTATAAATAAAAAAAAAAGATAAAACAATTAAGCGAGAATGAAAATTTAGAAGAAAATCTTAGTCATTACTTGTTATATTTATTCTTTGTTATGGGAAACCTTGTTAACTCCCCAACTACTAGCTTCTGTATATAATAATTAAAGTCCGACATTTAATTTACATGAAGACATTTCGAGAATTTTGAATGTTAAATGACCAGTCTATATTTAAAACATGTCATTCTTCGAACAAGAAAATATAGCCATCTGTTTCTGGTCCTCTTTATCTTTACAGAGTCTTTATTACTTTCTTCTAATCTAATCTAATTTTCTTTTTGTATATCATATTTTTCCTTCTTTTCTAATAAAGTTAAGACTATTTAACTATTTGTTTTTTGTTAAAGCCGGAATAAAAATAGTTAAATAGTCTTAACTTTATTAGAAAACAAGGAAAAATATGATATACAAAAAGAAAATTAGACCAAAATATGTAACTGTAATTTAATTAAATTTTAATAATTCAAATATTTTTCCATAAGGTGACTTCGATGGAAATTTAATGGAACATTGTACGTCTTAGTGTTGTGTTTGTTCGATTGTTGACATGTCACTGATGATGGGACTGGTCTAGTCCCGAGACATGTATGGCCGATAGTTTCTATTAAATTTATTTTGTGGAGATTCGACTTTCATTTAAACACTGAAATTGCAACTCCACTTAAGAATGGACTATTTTTTCAAATTAAATAACTATTATTCTGGTTCTTAAAATAAAGCAAATATTATTCCATATTAACTTTAATATACATATTTGTATCTTATACATCATTTTTCATTGTAAGATTTGGACTTTTTATTTTAAGTAATGTTCTTTTATTATATCAGATGCTTTTTCACCTATCATATAAGTGGGCACCATCAAATGACCGGAAATAGTTGATGGCATGACACCAGCATCAACAATGCGTACATTTTTCAAACCATGTATCAATAGTTTTGAATCCACTACGGAATCATTTTCAGTTCGTCCCATGGCTGTGGTGCAATGTGGATGGTATAATGTTGTAGCTTAAATCGAGATAATCGGAAATTAAACAAATTAGTATTTCATTAAATTTTATATATTTTTGTATTACATTTTTCGGAGGTGTAGGCTCAACAATTACAAAAATATTCTTTAATACACATTAATAAAGGGAAGATCAATAATAATTATTCATAATAACGATTAGAACACCCACCAAAAAACTTACCTAAATGACGAGTACGACAATTCCACCAGTCTTTAGAAAATTTGTCATAGTTACAGTTAGGAGCGTCTGAAATAGCTAAAGTTGTATTGAAAGTCCTAAACGGTGTTGTCTCTGTTAATTTGAGGACAAACTGTATTCCTGAAAAACAAATCAAATCACAAAGTTATAAATAAAAATACCTTAAACTTGCCTTGGACAGAATATCAAAGAAATTCTTGCATTTGTTAATATAAGTTCATCTCAAAAAATGCATATGGAACATTTCAGTGTAATTGATACTCGCAGTATCTTAATAATAAGATTTATCCAATATTCTTAAACAAAACCAGCAAACTTTGATTATGTTAGTTTTCATTTTAAATAGATAGAGCATTTGATCCTGATTTCAAAAATCTGTAACTTTACTTGTTTCTCATAAAAATAGGCCTAAAAATTTGTTAATATTAAAATTTGGTATCATCAAGATGATTTTGCGTTGACAAAGCAAAAGGCAATCTTCTCATGTGGCCGTATCTGTCTTGTTTATTGTAGTGTAACTATGGTATGTTGCGTTTCGTTGCGATTTTTGAAAATCATTAAGTTTGTTTAAAATTTTGCTTAAAATGGTACTGTTTACATGCACATGCCAATAATAAAAAAAAAAACAGCTCAATCATATCTTGAAAAATATCCAGAACGGAATCAGCCAAATGAATCATATTTTCTAAAACTACACAAAAAATTAGGAGAACGAACTCCTAAGCCCTAAGGTAGGACATTATTTATTTTGTTTTTAATTCTGTAACTTATTTTAGGTAAATGAAAATCCATCAGTATCAGCTAGAGAGATATCTCGTAATTTAAATATTCCTAGATTAGTAGTTTGGAATGCATATTGATTCTGCAAACTACAAACCTTTTAAGTTACATGTTAGCCGAATTATACACCCAGGCGATAATAACAGAAGACTACAGTTTTCTAACTGGTTTCTTGATCAAGCTAATCAGGACATGAACTTTACGAAAAAAATAATATGGACTGATGAGTGTCATTTTTCTAATTTTATTCAATCGTAAAAATTAATGAATGGTTGGTCAGTAGAGAAATTTGCAATTAGGAATCAAAATCGGGTTGGTTTTAAAGTTTGGATTGGTTTACGAAATGGCAGATTACTTGAACCTCTCAGTGGCAGTACATCAGCGATACTCCGAACTCCATTCACAATAACTAACTACAGAAAGAAATTATTTCAATACCCGGAATTTTACGATATTAAGGACAACCCGGCAATCTGTTACTGTATTATTTACATTTACAGATACCTAGGTACATCACATTCAACTATATGGCAAATACTTTAATATTTGAACCTAGACCATATCCCACTAATGGAGTTACGGGACATTTGGTAGCAACAAGACAGAGCACCACCGCATAATAGGATTGTGGTCAGGAATTATTTGGGCGGGAATTTTCCAAACAAATGGATAGGTAATGGAGTTGAATGGCCCCCGCGGTCCTCGGACTTAAGTCCACTGGACTCTTTTCTATGTGGTACAATTAAAAATCTTGTTTACAAGCAACTTTATGACAACGTAGACCAGTTGCGCGATAGTGTTGTAGCGACCTGTCAGGGTACACCCCGTTGTAGTATTCAGCGGGCTGTTCAAAGTGTTCAAAAAAGAGCAGTTATTGTAGTAAAACTATTTTTCTTGTATCCTTTTTTAATTTGTAATGCTGCTTAAATTTTCTTGTAACTGTTTTAGTTGCATTGGTAATATTAATTTATTTGTCATTCATAACATTGTTGCATTGAGGTTGAATTAAACGTTTAGTAAAAATATGTTGAGTATTATATAAAAAATTGCTCCTCTTCCATTAACAAATTTTTAGGCCTATTTTTATCAGAAACAAGTAATGTTACATGTTTTTGAAATCAGAATGAAATGCTCTATCGGATGAGACCAAAATCAGGAAACAAGACCTGGGATTTTAAATCTGGAACCGGCATCTTGTAGGGCAGAAAAAATTACTCTAAGAAAGTTCTTTTAGTTTTTTTATAGCTTCTTTAACAAAATAATTCAAAAATAAAAACGAAAAAATTAAATTTTAGTTTTTTCAAAAATGTCAAAAGCGGATTTTTTTAAAAGAGTTTCTTAACGGCAAAGTATAAATACGTAACTTCGCCAAATTTTCACTACCCACCTAACTCTTGCCATTTCGGAGATCCCTATGGTTCTGCGCACCCCATATAATCATTCTGTTCTATTTCAAGCTGCAAATATTCTTTTAATAAGCTTTTTGCGGATAAGCATGCCAATCTAGTTAGCTCAATTTATAGGAGCTTAATTATTTACACGGTTTATTAACAGATAACAGAGATTAATTAAGAAATACTAGCTTTCTGAACTGCAAGTCTTCGAATCAGAGTCTAGTTAAATAACTGCTAATTCAATTCAAATTTATGTATTTGGATAACAGTAGCTTTCAAAAATTTATAATTTGTACAAAGTTCCCGAACTTTAGTCGATAGGTTCAATGTTTGTTTGTTAATAAAATGTTATCTATTTGCTAATACGCTTTAGCTTTGTTGATATCCAATTTGACTCAAAATGTTTAAGACTTATTTTAAGACTCTAGCCGATTATTGCAGTTCCAACCTAGCCAGATTAGGTATATTTAACTATTTACCTTTATATATAGTGTTGACATCCTCATTATTTTCATCCGACAAAAAATTGGGATCAACTAACGGAAAATCTACTGGATCCTTTGACTGCAACCGTACGGTACCATGTGATTTTGGATGAAGTATAATAACGAGCAACAAAAAATCAGTTAAAATGTTATTTTTATAAGCTTCTAAGTACTCTTTATTTAAATTAAGAGGATTTGCTTTTGCTTCTCGTAGCGAAGGAGGTGAAATCAAAATAAACTCAACATCTGGATAAGTATAACTAGGATCAGTTGCAATAAACGATATAGCTTCGCAATTAAAACCTGCCGTGTATGGCCGCAAATTGTTTAAATAGTTCTTTAGCATTTCGTCAGTTGAAATATTAAAGAATGTATGATTAGTTCTAAAATTGATAGCGTGGTACATATGGTCTCGTAAATTACTTCCTACTAACGGTAAATCTTTAATAACGTCGATTCCGAATTGTTTAAGATGCTCAGAAGGTCCAATTCCTGATAGCATGAGAAGATGGGGTGTATTAATTGCCCCTGCAGATAAAACGACCTCTTTTCTAGCAGTCGCAATGTAACGTATGTTGTTTTTAATAAATTCCACGCCTGAAGCGACCTTGGTAAGCTTGTTAATAATAATTTTGGTAACAAAGCTATTTTTTGTGATATTATGATTCGGTTGTTCGGTAAAATGTTTTACATAAGTAGTTCCGCCGGAACATCGTTTATTCCGTGTTAAAGCAAATTCCATTTGTGCTATTGAATTTAATTGATGAATTCCATCGTTAATGTCTGCAGTTTTCACTCCGACTTCTTTACTTCCTTCCAGTATTATGTCTAACATTGGTGTTTTAGATGTAACGTCAACGTTTATTAAACCTTTCGTGCCACGTAGGCTTTCATTTACCTGAAATAAAACTAGATTTAAACAGTTTTTCTAAATAAGATCAAAAGGCAGAGCAATAAGAGGAACCCAATTACTAGACAAAACAATGCAAAAATATTTCTACATACTTCATTACACAAATAATAATAAAAGATAAATACGACACATACAAAATCCAAACCATACTACTTAGGTACATTGTATCAGATCCTCATCTCCTCACTAAGCACGTCGCGTTGACTATAAATTAATCTCAAACTCATAAAGGCCTTTTGCACACAGCTACTGACATGACTCGTAAATCGTAGTTCAGTGTCTAACACCAATCCAAGACTTTTTGCATATCTAACAAAAGAAATCCGGCCACCTGCCATGCTTGGTGTTAACTGATTTTCGATAATCGTGCGCAAATGCGGTTTACAAAATCATAGCCTTAGATTTTTCCAGATTTATTGTCAGACAGTGACCCACCGATACTTCCTTCAAACTTTTTCGGTCATCATTAAGTTGTTTGTTTGAATTTTCCATATTATTGATATCAAAAGTCATATACAATTGTGTATCATCAGCATAATAATGAGGGGAACTATACATCAACGACTTAGATAATTGCGACGTGTATAAAGTGAAGAATATAGGGCCAAGTATAGAGCCTTGTGGAACACCCCCGTCAACCGATACGCGACTCGAGAAAACACCATTTAATTACTTCATGATATATTATATTAGGAGTTATAGGTTCCAACTACCTAACTGGTGAAATTTTAAACGCAATTTTCTCGAGAATTTCGGAGGCAAATATCAAAAGTAACCTACCAAATGATTTTTTTTTACTTATGTAAAACATTGTATGATGTATCATAAATCATATTGAAATAAAAAAAAGTTGCCAGAGCTGGGATTCGAACCCAGGACCTTCCGTATGCAAAGCGCACGCTCTCTCAATAACCCCAAAAGCTCTTAACACATTACTTTATTATATTCTCTTATAAGTTCCAACTACCTAACTGGTAAAATTTTGTCGAGAATTATGAAAGCAAATATCAAAAGTGACCTAAAAATGGTCTTAGTCATCTCGAGTGACTTCATATTGGTTATATCTGTCTTTATCTCAATTTTAAATACGACCCTGTTTTCTACTCTTTCAACATGTCGGCCACAGGCTGAATGAGATCAAAGGCGGCAAGACAGAGATTATATTCTCTCCCTTAGTTGTTCTCTGACAATACACAGCCGACCAAGTAAGCGTAGGGATTTAAACAACAGTCAAGCAAGTTTTCACTCGTTCGCTACTCTTCTTTTCTCTTTTCTCTCACCCGTATTCGTACAGTTTATTTGTGCTGGCCCTACAAGTCGTAAAATCGGCGGCACGCTTTAGATCTCAATATAACAAAGGATTTACTTACAGTGCGGGGACTATTATTTATTAGACTATGACAATACGTTTCCTGAGTGGGAAAGTAAAATACAAATCAAAATTAATTAAAATCGTTTCCTTTTTTAAAATCTCAATATCTTCAAAAATTGGTGAGATATCAAAAATTATTTTAAACTGTTCCTTTATAAACTAAACGGTCATTTTACATACGTCGGAAGTTCAGATAAAAGTGTTAACGATCTGATTTGGGTGAATAGTGAATGTTTTGTTAATGTTGAGAATTTTAGGATTTCTTCTGATTAAATAGTGAAATAGGACTAAAAACAACTTAAACTACTCGAGGATTACTGCGAAAATGTTGGACTTTCAGTAAATGTTGAAAAAACTAAAATTGTTGTATTTAAACGATCAGTTTCTAAGTTCTTTTATAAGGGTCAACAACTTGAAAATGTAAATTCTTACACATATCTGGGTATACCATTTAATTTTGATTCTTCTGTCAATAAGGCCTGTAATGACACGATTGCAAAAGCACGAATGTCACAGGGAATTATTTTGAATTTAGTAAAATCCGGAAAGGTCTAGAATTGGAACAATATCATGAAGTTATGCAATACGGTAATGATACCCATACTGACATATGGTGGCTCATTCTGGCGTTTGAATTATTTGAATAAAATTGAAACTTGCCAAACAACATTTCTGAAGAATGTATTCTATCTTAATAAAACTACACCAGGGCAAGTGCTAAGAGGGTATCATTTTATAAAACATGCCCTTAATTTTGTACTAAAATTAAAAACACAATCTTCTCATAGATTTACTGTAAAAACGCTGTACAGGCAGGTTAGTTTAACGAATAACTCAGAGGGGGACATTCGAGAAACACATATAATTGGTGAATTGCTTGTTACATAAAGCAACAAGACTTTAAGTTATGTTGGAAATTTATTTCACACTACCATGCTTCCACCAGACGGCCGTTTCGTCGATCCACGACTCATCAGTGGTGATCGGCAGGCAGTGTGACCTAAATTTCCAACATTTACAAAGAGCTTATACTAGCACGAGAATTGATTGAGAGAGAGATGTTTGTGGCGACACCTAGCGTGAACAGGCAATATGCCGGGTGAAACACAGTTCACTAACGATGGCCGGATAAGAAGTAACAACTCCATTATATCCTATTGCCAACACTAGATGCGCCCGAATCCCCTAGCAGGGAGGCTTTATTTAAGAATTGCTTGTTACATAAAGCAACAAGACTTTAAGTTATGTTGGAAATTTATTTCACACTACCATGCTTCCACCATAATTGGTATTGTGGTTTGAAAAAAATCATTGGGGTGTACTGCGTGTACAAATAATAATAAACCAAATATCACAGAGTTGAATCAAGAAATAATGGAAACTATTCTTAATAGATCTCAAGTTAAATCTCAATATGATGATTGTTTGTTGAATATTTTTGTTAGTTAAAAGTTAAAAGTAGTTAAAGGTTAAAAACATCTCTTTGTCAGTCATCTCTCGTGCTAGTATAAGCACTTCGTAAATGTTGGAAATTTGGGTCACACTACCTGCCGATCACCACTGATGATGAGCTGTGGATCAACGAACTTGTAACAAGCAATTCATAACTAATACTATATACTAAAAAAATCAAAAACATTTTGACGAAATTTGGAGAGTTTTAAACTACGAGCAAAATATCAATAGCTTTGTTTATACCCTGTAAATTTCACTGCCCATTAAATTTAAAACAGTGACTCTAATGGCTCTAATTACAAATAATTTGTCTTCAATCTCCTGGAAACCGTATGTCAGTATCTCTTCTAGTTATTCTAATATTTTAGTTTGTTTTGGCCAGTAGTTTATTTTAGTAAACGCTAGAATCTTTTTATAATTCTTTTTAAAAAAATGCTGTAAATACGATTTTTCAATTTTAATTAAATACCTATTAATTGTTGCGTATATCGAGATAGTGCTCCACTAATTGTTCACTGAACTAAAAGTTCCTCGTTTCCAACTTAACTAAAAGTCTTGTTACTTTATGTAACAAGCAATTCGTAAATATATTATATGTTTAACAATAACTATAATGTTATTAATCATTCTTACTGGGTATCTAACATTTTCAATTTTGATAAAGTACCGCTTTACTTCATCATACGACCAAGACTTGTCACCAGTAATTTTGGCCCATCGGTTATAATCTTCAGGATTTCCACGTGTGAATCCAGCAGCGTTAATTGTGGTTGAGCCACCTATAGCTTTTCCTGAGGCATATATCAGTTGCTGATTGTTACAACCTAGAGAAAAATAATATGTTTTTATCTTCTTTATCTCTAGGCTATGATGACATACAATTATAATTAAATAACACACCCTAAGTTCATGTTCTAAAACTAGCGGTAAGTTTCAATAAAATTTTAAACAGTGTTTTGTGGGATCGACTAGGTAACTATTAATGGAAATTACCTAAGCATGCATGTTTCTGCGACGTAGTATTATGACCCCAATTTAAGTCGGAAAATTGAGTGTATAATTCTGCCGTGCCTAAAATATCAGTGAACTCAGTTTCTTCTTCACCAGCTTCAATGAGAAGTACTTGCCATTCTTTAACCTCTACTAAACGTTTAGCAAGAACTGAACCGCCGGCTCCTGCACCGACAATTACAAAATCGAAGTATCCATAAACTGAAAATAAAATAAGAATTATATTTATTATTTTAATCAACAATAATTTACGTAGCGTATGTATAGAAAGGTTTTTAGCTCTCCATATCATATATGTAATATATGTATATATGGAGACTATTAGTTTCATGAAAAAAAATTTTTTTTTAATTTCACCGGAAATACTTCTTTTTGGTCATTTTATACATAAATAAGTAGTTTTAAAAAAATGTCTGTCTGTCTGTCTGTCTGTCTGTCTGTATGTCTGTCTGTCTGTCTGTCTGTCTGTCTGTCTGTCTGTCTGTATCCACGAAAACGCAAAAACCGCTTAACAGATTTTAACCAAATTTGGTACAAAAATACTATTGGACATGGCAAGGAGCTGATTAGATTTTGGGAAACATTGAGCGTAGGCAAAGGGTTTAAAAGAGGGTTCAAAAATTAAAAAAATTCATAGTTCTTAAACTTATCCGAAATACTGCATAATTTTTTACGCATTTAATTGAATATAACCTAAAATATTGAACATAAAATATTAGACCACATTGGCGTTCGAAAATAGTGTAAAATGGGGTAAAAAAGATTAAAAAAAAACGTATTTCTTAAAAATAGCAGAAATATTAACTAGTTATTGATAGTTTTGATAGAATATAACCTATAAAATGTGTCATGAATAACTTACTTTCATAGGCGTTCGTAAATAGTGGAAAAGGGGTCAAAACATAAAAAATATATATTTCCTAAACTTATTCGAAATATGGAATAATTTTTCATAGTTGTGATACAATATAAGCTAAAAAATATTCCATAAAAGAATTGGTTCACAAAGGCGTTCGAAAATAGTTTAAAAAAAGGGTCAAAAACGAAAAAAAATACGTTTCCCAAATATACCAGAAAAATTGGCTAATTATATATAGCTTTGATATAAGATAACCTAAAAAATGCAGCATAAAATTTTTATTCACATAGGCGTTCGTAAATAGTAGAAAAAGGGGTAAAATAAAAAAAAAATTAAAATGTAAAAAAATTTATATTTAACTAGATGAATTGGTGTTAAAAATACACGACAAAAATTAATGTACCATAGGCGTCCGTAAAAATTCTATAAAAGGGTCAGAAAAAATTTGTATCCGTGATAACTCAAAAACCACTTAACGGATTTTAACCACATTTGGTACGAAAATACTACAGGATAATTATAGGTGGTGATTAACATTGAGCGTAGGCAACGGGTTTAAAAGAGGTTTCAAAAATTTAAAAAACCATAGTTCTTAAACTTATCCGAAATATTGAATAATTTTTTATAGTTGTGATAGAATATAACCTAAAAAATGTTACATAAAAGAATTAGTTCACACAGGCGTTCGAAAATAGTGTTAAAAAAGGGTCAAAACGAAAAAAAAATGTTTCCCAAATAGACCAGAAAAATTGGTTAATTATATATAGCTTTGATATAAGATAACCTAAAAAATGCAGCATAAAATTTTTATTTACATAGGCGTTCGTAAATAGTAGAAAAAGGGGTAAAATAAAAAAAATTAAAATGTAAAAATTTTTATATTTAACTAGTTGAGTTGGTGTTAAAAATACCTACACGACAAAAATTAATGTTCCATAGGCGTCCGTGAAAATTCTATAAAAGGGTCAGAAAAAATTTGTATCCGTGATAACTCAAAAACCACTTAACGGATTTTAACCACATTTGGTACGAAAATACTACAGGCTATTTATAGGTGGTGATTAACATTGAGCGTAGGCAAGAGGTTTAAAAGAGGGTTCAAAAATTAAAAAAATTATAGTTCTTAAACTTATCCGAAATATTGAATAATTTTTTATGGGTGTGATAGAATATAACCTAAAAAATGTTACATAAAAGAATTAGTTCACACAGGCGTTCGAAAATAGTCTTAAAAAAAGAGTCAAAAACGAAAAAAAAATGCTTCCCAAATATACCAGAAAAATTGGCTAATTATATATAGCTTTCATATAAGATAACCTAAAAAATGCAGCATAAAATTTTTATTTACATAGGCGTTCGTAAATAGTAAAAAAAGGGGTAAAATGAAAAAAAAATTAAAATGTAAAAAATTTTATATTTAACTAGTTGAATTGGTGTTAAAAATACACGACAAAAATTAATGTTCCATAGGCGTCCGTGAAAATTCTATAAAAGGATCAGGAAAAAATTGTATCCGTGATAACTCAAAAACCACTTAACGGATAACCTACAACATGCAGCATAACAATTTTGTTTACATAGGCGTTCATAAATAGTAGAAAAGGGGGCAAAATAAATTTTATAATAAAACTAAAAAAAAATCAATTATTTTGCGTACAAGAATTTGGCCTAAATCTGAAATATAAAATATCTGCGTATAAATAGTGCCTCCAAAGAGAAGAAAAAGGCACAAAACCCGATACAAAAAAAAAAAATAGCTGATGTCTAAAACAAAACAAAAATTTAGATAAATGACAAAAAGGTCATAAAATTATTACTTTTACACTTAAATATGGAGAGCTATTCGTGCCTCGAGGGCAACAGCTAGTTTTTAATAAATTTACCAATATTTTGAAGATATTTAGTTTAACATTCAGGAAGTAGTCTATGACTCGCATGGAAGATCCAGGTAATGTCCAATCTTCTTCAGTATGAAAATTTATGTCAAAATTCGTCATACTCATATTCATTATCAGTTGAATACAAGAAAACTTAAGCACTTAAGTCAAAGTAGATTAAATACAGAATGTCCATGAAATGACTGTACAACGTTTATCCACAAATTCCTCGACAAAAAATAAGCCGATCGAGGCAAATATACCTATATCTAATGTTGGAAACCTCCAATTCGAACCCCAAGCGTCTACAGCTTAACCCTTTGGGGCAATGTGGTTACAGCTGGAAACCACTTACTAAAAATATTTTCTTGAATTGCATAGTGGTTTTGTAGTAGAACCACCCAGCTCGCTATACACCCTGTGCAGACACCTTTTAGGTAAATACGCAAGTAACGCATACAGATCATTGAAAATTATTTTTTTCTTGATGCGAATGACGAAAACACGTGGTTATACGTGCTCGTAAAGTTTTATTTGTTTTAGTGTATTTTTCAAAAACGTTTATGTAAGTATTATGAAAGAATTGCTTGTTACATAAAGCAACAAGACTTTAAGTTATGTTGGAAATTTGTTTCACACTACCATGCTTTCACCAGACGGCCGTTTCGTCTATGCACGACTCATCAGTGGTGATCGGCAGGCAGTGTGACCCAAATTTCCAACATTTACAAAGAGTTTATACTAGCACGAGAATTGATTGAGAGAGAGACGTTTTTTTTCACCACTGATGAGTCGTGGATCGACAAAACGGCCGTCTGGTGAAAGCATGGTAGTGTGAAACAAATTTCCAACATAACTTAAAGTCTTGTTGCTCTATGTAACAAGCAATTCTTAAATAAAGCCTCCCTGCTAGGGGATTCGGGCGCATCTAGTGTTGGCAATAGGATATAATGGAGTTGTTACTTCTTGTCCGGCCATCGTTTGTGAACTGTGTTTCACCCGGCATATTTTGGCCTCTAATCCATCAGACGGAGAGTCAATCTCCGATGATGAAGACCATGATGAAGTGATAGATCTTGATGATGAAGGATTACTTGATCGATGTGCAAAAGTGGTTGAGGAACTTTGTAGTGAATTGGATGAAGAAGAGGACATTCCAAAAAATAAACTGTCTGACACGTTTTGGAAAATAGTGATTCTGAAGAAGAATGTCCATGGTAGGAAAACGTTGATGGCTTGGTTAGGGCTAATACCGACCCACAGGACCGGGGACGTACATATCTCTCTCTAACAACTTTAGACCCCAAGTATCAAGAGAAATAAGACGGGATCAAAGCAAACATATGCCTGTTTATGGAACTTCAAGGCGTTGTGGTCATTGCAGTACCAAAGAAAATCCACATAGGAGTAAATGGTTCTGGACTGTTTGTAAAATTGGCTTGTGTCTGTCGGCGAAAAATAACTGTTTTGTGGATTTTCATAAGGCATAAATCTAAAATTTTTTACATTTTTAATGTTTGAATTGCACCTCAAAAGTCAAAAATTAAAAACACTATTTTTTTTTATTATTTTTTTATGTTCAAATAACATGTTTTGTTAAATTTATTCAATAAAATTTATAAAAACTCGAAAAAAATGTATTCGTGCCTCAAAGGGTTAACTTGGGATCATCTTCAATTCTGTTTAAAACTACCTCTTCGAGCTCAGCAGTCCTAATTGTACGTTGGCGTCCTCAATTAAGATTATTTCCATGAAAACTACCCGTTTCTCTAAGTTGTCTCTCAATATTCGGGAAAGTTTGATGGTTCAGAATTCTGCGGTCTGGATATTTTTCACGATATCCTCGGAAATTTTTATTGCATTTATGTATGTATGCGGTGGCGAAATGTGCAGATATAAAGAGGGCGCTAAACTTACTACGAAAAATCCTCTTTTTACCGTACCGCCAGATACCTCGGTTGAGCGTGATTTATTACGTAATACTTATGTAAAATTAAAGTTACATGTCATGTTAACATAATATTGTAATAAACGGGAGTAGAAAAAAGCATGAAACAAACAACTTTTTCACATTATATATGCAATATATTATGACTATGGCATACAGAGGAAAATAATTACTATGGTATAGTCTTTCTAATCTTGGTTTAAAATTATATAAAAAACCACAACCACATTTTTATTACTCTCGGTATCTTAGACAAGGAAATTCCTAATCTAAGGTCGGTATCCTTTTATATCCCCATGGCAGGCATGATTTATTATACGTCTTATATACGAGGGAGAAATGTATCAAAAAACGCTGCATTCGATGAACTTTTATAATGTAAAGAGGCATGGGAACGCACAACCCCGGTAGAATCGTTACAAAATAATTAACACACACGTGGGCATTTAAATATGACAATTACTATACAAGTCCATTATTTACCAACAGATAACTATACCATCGTATATGACAAACAAATTGTAATTTCTTTGTATTATACTAATTCAAAAATTGATTTTTTAAATACTTTGGTAATTGCTCTTTAAAAAACGCACTTAAAAATAAAAAAAATAACCGTTTTTGAAAAATTAAAATAATGCATATAAATTACTTTAATTATATTTTTAGGATAATATGCAACATGACATAAAATAATCGATGAGTAGCACCTTTGGCGTAGAGTAATATTGAAAAACTCGTTTTACCACTTTACCAAAACATTTTTTTTATTCTCGGCGCGCGTTTCACTATCACAGTTAGGTACTTAAAACTAAGTTTGAAAATGAGATTTTCAATAACATAACTTATACCGAAGTTTACAACACAGAAGATCTTTTGAAAGGGTTGACCGTAGCATAATAGGAACAGATAAAAATTAAATTAACAGACTATTTCACAGTAAATAACAAATTAAAAAAAAAATGTATTCTCTATTCTCAAATTCTCATGGCTGACTTGATAGATATTATAATTTTGAAAATATTTCCTATGATTACCAATATGTATGCCTCTTCCATGCAAAATTAAAGATATACATATCTATAGGAAAACTTTACTTTAACTTTAATTTTTGCATCATCAAATACAGGGTGGTCTACATGAAACTAAGAGATTCAATTAAAAATTCGCCTAATATTATAAATTAGGAAATAAAATGCTGTCGCATCCACTAAATTGCATTTTATTTCCTAACTATTGGACATCCACAGTAATATGGACTATTTCCTTAAAAAAATAATATTATAAATATGTGCATTTTCCACGAAAACGTCAAGAGTTATCCATAGGAAACTATTATAATATTTGACAGTTAATTACTTTGTGCATCCAATTTTGAACTCATATACCGGGTATTCCATTTAAAATAAACAAGTTATTTAGAATTAAACTTTACGTTCATATAACTTATATTATTGGACACCCTGTATTTAGTATTGGGGGTACTTTTGTATTCGGCGTAACAAGTGATGAGTGGGTATATTTATCAGCCTAGACTGGCTTAAAAAGAACAAACGAATAGGTGTGAATTTTTTCATTCAAATTATGTCTATATTTTTATAAAAATTAAAATATTGAAAAAACTGTCCGGTTTAGGTGAGATGTACTTTAATGAAAGTTAGGTTTATTGTGAACGGGGAATCTAAAAATATATTCATATATAGGGCATTCCATTTAAAAAACACAACTATAGTTCATTTCTTATATTTGGGACAACCTGTATAGATTCACAATATTTTAACCCATTAATCCCCAACGTTGCGTAAACGAAACATTTTTTAAATATTTTTTTTTCAATGTGCCAGTAAAAAAAATACTTTTTTGTTGCTACAATTTTTTCAAAATAAAACAAAGACTTTACGTTTTAAGAAATAAGTCGACAGAGTCAAGATATTTATTTTGTGCGAATTTATGAACTCGCAACATTTTGAGATTTAGCATTTCATATATTCGTCAATCTATTCGTCTGACACAGAAACGGCTGAGATATTTCAAATTATGGATTTAGATTCCCATGACCTTTAGTAAAAAGGGCGTTATATGATATTTTACAAAACATGTATAGTTTTTGCATATTGGATCATTTTTCCTAATGTTGCGTATACGCAACGTTGGGAATTCCGGTAAGAAGGCGCCATAATGTCGCGCCCTTCGCTGACCCACAATTAGGTAGCATTTATTTTGTTTCTTACATTATTTGTGTGTGATTCTTCTTAGTGAGTGTCAACAAAGATACTAAGTTATAATTATTGTGATTTAAAATTATATTATATATAAAATATAAAGTGAAGCTCTGGAAAATATTGACTTGAAGTAAGTTATAATTATGGTTCTGTTTGTTAAATTTTTTTCTAAAATAATTTGTTTGGTTATAGTGATGTCTTGGAAAAACAGAATGCCTTTGTCATCTGCTGAGCTTTTAGTTACATTGGAGGAGGATGAGGATTTACTGCAGACTGATACCGTTGATGCAGGATATATTCCGCCACCCGTAGATGCACTTACAGACGAAGAGGAGCTTGACGAAGATATATGTGAGAACGTTGAAGATTTACCAGATGTTGCGGGGACCTACGAAATACACGCAAATTTGTCTGATACTTCTGAAGCCTTAGATGATGA